>OX456525.1:125679947-127119113 GCA_949748255.1 Eustalomyia histrio
TAACCATATTATGTACCTGCTCAATGATTTCTGCTGTGGTTGCAGTTTTTGGTCGTCCTTCGCGTGGATCGTCTTTAAGGCTGGTACGACCACGTTTAAATTCACCAGCCCGAAATTCAACCGTGCGTTTTGAAGGTGAGGACTCCTTATACACTTCTAACAATTGTTCATAAATTTCCTTTGCTTTTAAACCCTTCAAAACAAAGAATCTAATGACTGCACGATATTAAATTTTGTCCATATTAAAAAAATCAATGACACGTCAACTTCAAATGGCTTGTAAACAAAGAAAGAATTGACAGAATGACTTGCAACTTTGCAAGTGTTCTCAGGACAGTTATACCAACTTGAGAAAAAAAAGTTTGGAGCTAGCAGTTCCATCTCTTGGTGAGCGCAGGAACTTTTCAACCAACCTGTACAGTGGGGAGTTTTAATGAGTACATGTTAGTACTTACCATCGTTTACAATGCCATCGTTTACAGTGCCATCTCTTGGTGAGCGCAGGAACTTTTCAACCAACCTGTACAGTGGGGAGTTTTAATGAGTACATGTTAGTACTTACTACGTTTACAATGCATAACTTTTTAAATAATAATGCAAATCAAATAATTTTTGTTTTGCTCTTTATTGTCTTCTTAATTGATAGAAGTATAACACTTGACCAAACAATAACAATTACTTAAACAAAATTTAACGAAAGAGGAAAAAACGGTATGTACTCACTTATGCACTTTTATAATATTAAGAAATTTCTTGTAATTTACAGTTACTTTTAATATTTGGTCCAAAGCCCTTTGTTCTTTAAAACAGCTTTACATCTTTTTGGCATACTCTCAACCAAGTTTTGAATAGTTTCGTTTGGAATACTTCGCCATTCTCAATCGGATTGAGGTCGGGACTTTGAGCTGGCCACTTCATCAACTCAAATTTTTGTCCAGACAGCCATTCCGTCACTATTTTGGATGTGTGCTTAGGATCGCCATCCTGATAAAAAATTACTTCTTCTTCAGGATAGGCGCTCCTCTCTACAAAATCTGGAAGATGGGTCTGCAGAATTTTTAAATAATCTTCCTTCTTCATTATTCCCTCAATTTTTTGTAACGGACCAACATGCCACCATGTAAAGCAACCCCATACCATTATGTTGCCGCCACCATGTTTAACTGTTTCTTTTAAATGGTGTCTTTTAATAGATTAATGTGGTCGACGCCAGCAGTATTGTTTTCTGGCCGACTGAAAGCGATTAAATTTGGATTCGTCCGACCAGATAACAGGCTTCCAATCTTCTGGTGACCAATTGTCGGACAAAGCTGGTTTTTTTTTTCTAGACTGCAGAAATAAATCCAATTCTGTGAAGCGCATTTCTTGCAGCCCAACGACTAACATTCTTTCCAACATCCAATGCAGCTTCCTTTGGGTTTAGCTTTTTATCTTTCCGCATTCTGGTTATCAGACGTGCCTCTGCATCAGAAATTAACTTCCTGCGACCACGAATCGGTGTTTTATTGTGGACATTATTTCTTTTTTGTACTCGTATGATAACCAACTGACTTAATTGCTTCTGTTTAGCTATTTCCCTTGAAGAACAACCATTTTGTGTCATAGAGACAATATCATCCTCAATAGATTTTGAGAGTTTTCTCATTTTTTTTTATTAAAAAATTTTATAATTATTATTTATTATATTTATTAAATTGTGTTATTCCGACGAGCTTGATGTTATCAATAACTTAACTATTCTTAATATATTTTATGTTCATCATGAAATCCAAATAACAGATCAGTAACAGAACAAAAACTTTGAAAAGTAACTGTAAATTACAAGAAATTTCTTAATATTATAAAAGTGCATAAGTGAGTACATACCGTTTTTTTTTTCTCTTTCGTTAAATTTTGTTTAAGTAACTGTTATTGTTTGGTCAAGTGTAAAACAAAAAAGAGTAAAACAAAAAAAAATATTTGATTTGCACTATTATTTAAAAAGTTATGCATTGTAAACGATGGTAAGTACCAGACAACTGCAAAATCAACTTTTTTCTTGATTTAATCATACACAAAAATTCTTGTTCATATTTAATAATTCAACAAAATTTACTGTAGAATAAAATCAGCATCATATTACTGAACGCGTAATCGGGATCAGTGTGAATCATCTGTCGATTAAGTTTTATGCAAATGTAATCACTCAACCAAATGTCAGCGTAGAATAAATCAGAAAAAACAACAAACAACGCGTATTAGTGTAATCATAATCAAAACAAAATAGAAACACATTTCATAAATCTACATTAGGGTGGGACTTAAATCCGCTTTTTTAGAATTTTTATTAGTAATATAATACTAAAAATATTCTTCTTTGTAAAATAGAAATATTTTTTTGGAAAAAAAATTTAGGTCGATATCTCAGGCTCGCCTAATACGGAAAAATTTAAATATTGTCTAATTTTTTTTTTTTTCATCTATTTTGATTGGAAAATTAGGCAATATTTAACTTTAACCGGATTGGGAGAGCATGAGATATCGACCTAAATTAAAAAAAAAAAAATTCACAAGGAACACAATTTTTGGTATTACTAATAAAAATTCAAAAAAAAACGGATTTTAGACCCACCCTAATTTATGAAATGTGTTTCTACAAAACCACCCCCTTTTTATAGATAAGGAACTATTTTATTTTAATTATGAATACACACATACGCTTTATTTATTGCTTTTTCTGATTTATTCTACATCAAAATAATTATTGTTGACTCAAACGAACAGAATAAAATCAATGGTATAAAAACGACCGATGATTATAAATCAGTGACAACAATTTGCATGTCGTTTGATTGATTTAAAATCATCAACAAATATGTGTATTGGAGTATATTCAACGTTTTAACGCAAACACATATATATTCTTGTGTTGATTGCGTATGCAATCAGCATTTGCAGTTCTCTGGTAAGTACTAACATGTACTCATTAAAACTCCCCACTGTAGTTTTCTAGATTTTCTAAAATGGTATTTTTTTAAAATGGCCAAGTCCGGAAGACATTCCGAAGAATCTTTTTTTTACAATCTCAGGGTGAACGAAATGGAACAGGAAACGAAATTTGTATTATCGGAGTGTGTTAATTAATGTTATCATGTAAATTTATTTAACCTTTGTCCGGCGGAAGCGGTACAATTGTACCTTTTTCGTTTTTGAATTGCAATAACTTTTTTTTTTGTTAATACTAGATATCTAAAATTTTCTGACATCTCTAAACTTTTATATACTTTTTAGCCATGGGCCTGTTCTATCATTTGTTTATTAAATAAGAACAGAATAATTTAATTATATAAATAGGAAAAGCCATACATATCGTGTTAAGTATATAAGGGTACAATTGTACCCATACCGCCTTTTAACGTTGTAAAATTTTTCCGCTGGACAAAGGTTAAACAAATATACACCCTGCGGCTGTTTTATAAAAATTCCATAAAACACTTCGGGGAACTTTCGAATCATTTTCTATTGAAGGGCAACCTCTGTCGAGCTTTACAGAAATTTTGTCCGTTTTGCGCTATCTCGTTTAGTTTCCGAGTTATCCGCCATTTTATAAAATGGGCATTTTTTAAAATGGCCAGTATCTGGAAAATCAGCGAGATAGGGCAAAACGGGAAAAATTTTTGCATGTTAAACATACCCTATTTTTGTAAACTAATTAAATTAAGAATGTATAGAAATGTTGCCAGGCCTAAGGAATTATTGGCTTTTCTCTTTTAAATGTAAACCAAAATATTTGTCATAAAAACATTTGAAATTTTTGTATTTTTAATTTGATAAAATATTAAGCTAACAAATTAATTATGTGTTTGTAGGTAAAGTTAATGCAGGGCAATCAATATAATTGTTCTATTTCACGTTCCGGCGAAGTCCATATACGAAAACAGCTTTTGTACAAAGGCGGCCCCAAATGTTTAAATTGTATTTGTTTACAAAAAATAAGGAAAAGTCAGGTAAGTAGGTATAGTCATTTTCTTTACAAGTAGTTATAGATATAGATATAAAATTCGAAAAAATCAAACATAAAATATAAATTAATTGCGACTTAAAAAAAATTATTCAAAAACTGATCAAAATTGAATTTATTTTTTGATTTAAAATTGAATGATTCAAATTGATTTATTTTGTTTGATTTTTAAAAAAAATTATTTAAAGCAATTTCATTCTTCCAATAAGATAAATATTGAATTATGGTAGTAAATCAGAAAAATTAATTCGCGAATTAAATCTAAAAAATTTAAATCAGATTTGAAAACTGTTTTAAGGAATTATGTTTTTAAAGGTCTGGTTACATATAAGTTGGGTGTAGATGGATCAAAAATAAAGTGTACTAGTTGAGAATGAAAGAAACGCATAAAAGGGGTCTGTCTATGATCTTGCGTTTCTGCGTAGCTGTTCAGTTGATGCAGTTTTGATTACCATACTCAAAAAACTCAGTTACTACATAGTAGTTGTTTCTGTAGTAATCAGTTGTTTTTTTAATTGTAATTACATGTTTGCTTAAGAAAAGGAACTAACGAAAAGTACTGTATGTAACTGTTATTTACTTTGTAAACAACTACCAAAACAGTTCTTCGCAGTTAAGCTGAAAGTCCATACCACGCATGCTGCGCTTCTTTGCGTCATACGCGGTTGTCAAAAAAGTAGAATCAGTGTAATTGTATGCTGCAAGTTACATAGTATCGAAGCGTAGAATGCCTTGACGCGTATGACGCGTAAAGTAGGTCTACTTTCTACTTTTGTAAGCGTCATAAGCAGCGTACGAACAGATCAGCTGATTTTGATGTGTTATTTTTATTTTAAAAACTACACAATGGAGGAAAAACTAATTGAAGCTGTAAAAAAACACGAAGTTCTTTATTTAAAATTTATTTTATTCAACAAATTTACGCTAAAGCTGATCAAAACAAATGCGTAAAAAGCGTTGTATGTAACTTGAATTTCAGTAAAGCGTTTAAAGCGTTGACGCGTAAACGCTTGGTATGGACTTTCAGCTTTAGTTTTCTAGTTATTTAAAATAATTTCATTGAGTTTTTTAAAAAAATTTTGTTAGATTTACATTAGTTATCATTAGATATGCTATATTCTGTTTGCAAACAAAATTCAGACAATTTTATTATATCTCGAACGCATGAAAACTAGGTTAATCATTTAATCGCCTTTTTATTTTAATCGATTAATCATGCAAATATAACTCGGGTTTTTTGTATGTAGAATAATTTACTAATTTTCTGTATTTTTAATCATGTTTTTCAAAAAAAGGGACCAAATATAGTTTCACTGCCGCGTTGAAAGTCCATACATAAGTAAATAATGTATTAATTGGGATCGTATTTTTTAAACAGTCTTTTTTTCTGCCTACTCTCTCTTACATATTAAAATTTTATTCAAGTCGGACTAAATCACACTGCAGACCTTTCTTGTAAGATTTCCATTATATTCAGCTATTTGTGTTTTACAAAAAAAAAATATGCAGTTTTCATCTAATGCACAACATTTTTTTTTTTTTTTTTTTTTACTTTATCCTTTTCCACCTTTTTATATTTGGATTTTGCTGAGAGGAGGAAAACTTTCCTATTTACCTCCCTCCCTAGATTATTCCTGTTAAACTTCACATTTCCATTTTAAAAAACAAAAAAGTTACAGATATTTAAAAGATCTAATTACAACTTAACAAAATATCACTGTATTCAGTGTTGTATAGATTGCTTCTTTTTATTCTACAATATAATGAACAATATTGAATAATTATTGAATAATTTTTTACATTAAATCTTTTTACAATATATACAAAAGTATGCGTCATTTATTTTCCTTTTTAAAACGGGTATTAATCTTAAATATTAAAATAGGATGGTGTTATTTCGTTGAAATAGTATTTTTTTAAATATATGTATATCAGTGTACATTACATTAAATATTGCAAAAGAACACTTTAATACAATAATTATTATAATTAGATATCAAACACTTTTGTTATATTCTAAATTTCACATAACAAATACTGAGAAGAAAAAAAAGGTAAAAGGAAATATTGACAGATATACAAGGCAACAATATAAGATATTGAAATACATGAATATGGCAAAACATAGTTTAGGTTTTTGCTCAAATATGGATTTAAACGAACAAAAAATGTACAAAAATACATACAAATATACATACAAATAAACAGTATTTAGTAGTAACCAATAGCTTATAAATAAAATGTTTTACTGGGTTATTTCATAAAATGCAACGTTTTGCGTTATTTTGTATACTACGATATACATTTTTTTTTTTGTAACAAAAAAAAATTTGCATTTTATACAATAAACCAGTTAAATAAATAAATTCATGTAGTTGACTTTTAAAAAGTTATTTTAAATTAAACAAATAGAAGACGCGTTTTACTTCCATTGGGCATTCCACTACCATTAGCTAAAAGACTATTTCTTGTATTATTCGAACTATAACCATTTGGTATTTTGTAATTCGTTGAGACTGAGGAGCCACGATAATATTGATCAAAGGTATTTTGTAAAGGTGTATACTTAACAGTAGATTTTTGTGTTGTTGGTATAATTGATATATCTCTAGTCATCTGTTTGGCCTTAAACAGAACAAAAAATACTCTAAATAAAAATTAACAAAATAATTAAATTACAAAATATAAAACTTACCCTATTATAGGCTAAGACTCCTAAGATGGCTAATGTCATACCCAAGCAATTAACCCAAGTGACGGGATTTCCTAATATCAGTAAGGATACAGCTATTACAAATATACGTTTCGAAGCACTTGCCACTGCATAAGTCAGCGGTGTTACAAGGGACAACACAGAAAACGCAATAATATTTTGTAGCCAATTTAAAACACCATCGGCAAAAAGTAATGCTATAACACGATAATCCATATTTGTCTGCAAAAAAAAGTTCCTTATGTACTCTTATAATGAAAATATAAAGGACGATAATATAGGAATTAACTTACAATTGCTGGATGTTTTATTACTTTAAAACTGTCTACATAAATCCAGATTGGTAAAAACATAAATAAAGCTAATTTACCAAGTAAATGTAGTAAACGTAAATGATGAATACCAGTATCTTTCAGCACCTTAAAAAATAAAATAAAAAAATGGTTAAATTGCTGGCTTTTCAAAAAATTAAGTTTTATCACATAAGTGTTGGTTTAAACGAAAATTGCTTTATTTTATATTCTTCTTATTTTAGGTTCATTGAACTTTATACTTCTAAAGAATAGTACAATTTCAGTGTGATGATTTTATTGTTGATCTGTATAAATCAGTGAAGGGAACTCACATTGCGTGGCTCTATAAAATATTCGCTCACCCTTCATGTTTTAAAAAGTGACCCAAAAAAATATAAATTTTGCATTATTTTTGGGTTTGTTCTAATATAAAACAAATTATGTACAGCTGCTGTCAAAATAATAGCACCACCTACATTGCTCATTTTATAAAAGTTATAAAAACAAATTTATTCAAAAAAACTATTAAAATTTTTTTTAATTAAATGGCTGATAAATGTAAAAAATTTTACAAAAAAAAAGAGATCACTTAAGTTCATGTTATTATAAAAAAATTGACTTTTTCTTAAAAAGTAGAAAAATTGTCTGTCAAAATAATAGCACTGCTAATATTTAGCTGAAAGTATATATAAAAAAATTGATTTTATATTTGTAATACGAGTAGTTTTCTGTTGAAATATCCTTACATATTGGCACACATTAGTATTAAGTTGCGTTCCCTTGTTGGAAATAACGGCGGAGCATCGTCTCCCCATGGAGATTTGGTTAACTCCATGGGGAGACGATGCTGACACCTTTCTATAGGAATGAAATACCAGGCCTGTTCAATTGTACTCCACAGATCATTATTATTGGTCGCTTTGATTTTGGATACTTTCTTTTTTACATCAGCCCATAAATTTTCAATAGGGGTTAAATCTGGCGACTCAGCAGGCCACTCCATGACTAATTTGGTTGTCCTGAAACCATTTTTTAGCTTTTTTACTGGTGTGTTTTCGTCATTATCTTGTTGCATGACCCAAATCAGTGGCATTTCCTCGGATGCATATAGGAGCATGATTTCTTCGAGTATTCTGACATATTCGGATGCATCCATGATGGTATTTATACGGTAAATAGGTCCAACTCCATAGTACGAAAAACATCCCCACACCATGATACTGGAACCTCCGTACTTGACTGTCTTTGCGGTAAATTTTGGGTTATTTTCAGAGTTAGGTGGTCTTCTTACATATGATCGAGAACCCTTACCACCGAATAGGACTATTTTGGACTCATCAGTCCAAAGAATATTGCGCCACTTTTCAATTGACCAGTCAAGGTGGTTCTTAGCAAATAATAATCTTTTTGCCAGATGCTTCTTTGTCAAGAGTGGAACTTTTTTTGAACTATGAGCTTTGAGGTTATGTTCTCTTAGTCTCCGGCATATAGTTTCAGTGCTTACCGGCAGATTTAATTAATTTTTCACTTCTTCAGCCGACATAAACGGTGCTTTTTTGATTTGCCGTACTATGCGATTGACCATTAAAGGTGGAGTGACCGTTTTCCTTCCACGTTTTTCGGCTTTGAATTTGTAGGTTATTGCATTTCTTATCATTTTATTTGAACAGCCAATAATATCTCTTACTTGGGAGTACGTTTTTCCTTCTGAAATTAGTTTTTTAATGAGATCACGTTTCTCAAAAGTACAGTGCTTAGCACGACCCATTGTTTACAATATAATGCAAAATTTTTTAAATTTTAATGTGAATATTATTAACACAAATTACTAAAAACGGTTATATATTGTTAAAAATAAAAACTTCTGCTTCAGGTGGGTTTTTAACAGAACTTAGAAAATTGGTGCTATTATTTTGACAGGACTTTTTACGACTCGTTATGCTGTTCTCCATATTTCTGAAAACACACTCTTTAGTTTAGCTGAAAATTATTTACTCAGTGTGAACACATACTATTTGTAACGGAACAGCAAATTTACAGACGAAAACCAAAATGCAAAAAACCAGAATTGCCAAATAAAGTTTATATATTTTGGTGGTGCTATTATTTTGACAGCAGCTGTAAGTACAATTCAATGAAAAATATAAAAGAAATATTTTTAAAAAATTTCATTTAATCATAAACTTTTACAAAAAAATGCATTTACAATGTTTTTTTGTCCACAAAGTATTCGCTCATTAAAACATTTGTATGAATGTTAATTAGAAAAAAAAATCAAATGGTTAACAGATGTTCAGAAAAGTTATAGTAGGCTTTTGCTATTTAAAAATTATAACGGTTTATGTTAAGAAGAACATGGCTTTAGTTGATTGTTTGCATTCATTACATTTGAAAGTCAGTATGAGACGAAAGCAACGCGAAACAACATAAGAAGAATGAAAAATAATAATAAATCTTCCCAAGAAGGAAAATCAATTAGAGAAATAGAAAGAAGTCTAAAAAAGGGTTATTCCACCGTAAAAAGTATTATAGACACTCATCGAATGAAAATTTCAAAAATAAACAAAGACCTGAGAGACGCCAGAAGTTATCGTCGAGAGCATGTTGTGAATAAAATTAGAAATTATCCAGGAAAATGTGCTTTTAAATTGAGGAATGAAGTATAAGAAGAGTTTGGAAAAGATGTAGCTGTTAATACTGTACGCAATGTTCTATATGAGGCCGGGTTTCATGGTAGAGTGGCAAAAGCCCTTTATAAATAAGGTGAACAAAGAAAAACGAAAACAGTTTGCAAAAACTTATGTACATAAACAATAGTCCTGATTTCTGGAATAAAGTCATCTTCTCCGATGAGAGTAAGTATAATATCTTTGGGTCGGACGGACGAAAAATGTTATGGCGCCAGAAGAACAAAGAAATGGAAGAAGAGAACCTTAAGCCAACCGTAAAACATGGTGGTGGCTCTGTACTTGTATGGGGATGTATGAGTGCCAAAGGTGTAGGAAAACTTACCTTTATTGAAGGAATAATGGACCACAAGCAATATATAATTAAAAAAAAAAAATTAAAAAGCAGCGCTGAAAAAAGGGGATTAAACAATGACTACATTTTTACCCAGGATAACATTTTTACCAGGGATCACACTGCTTGGAATACTGAGATGTGGTTGCTATATAATGTTTCAAAATGGGTTGAAACACCGCCACAATCACCGGACATACAGCCCATTGAAAATTTATGGAGATTATTGGAAACAAAGAACATGCAACATTATTAGCAAGTCAGACCTTAAAGCGGCCTTGATCTCTGAATGGGACAAAATTTAATCGGAAGTTACAATACACAGAAACCAGGGGATTCAGTACCAACACGTTTAAATGAAGTCCTTAAACGAAATGGAGGCCCAACAAAATATTAATAATATAATTAAATAGTTATTAAATCTTATAACAATGGGTTACTTTATTATGTTTTTTTATACCTATTAATAAAATTGTTGATTTTTTATGTTTTTACTGTTAAAGGAGACTGATTTTAATTTAAACAAATAAATATTTTGGTGAGCTTTTATTTGATTATTTTATATATGAGCGAATACTTTATGGAGCCACTGTACAATCAAATTTATGCTTGTGTATGAAGCAGCAAAAACCGAAGTTCAACTTGACGTTTAGTTGATCTACACTAAACAACTTTTTATTTATCGAAAATAATTTTTTTTTTGTTTTTTAGTAACAGTATTTTTATTTGAACTTTTTAACAACTTTTTATACTCAAAATATTTGTACAGTATTTTATTTAAAAAGTTATGCGAACATTTGTTTTTAACTGATTAAATATTTAAAAATACAAAGAAATATATTTTTCAATCCTGTTTTGCATTTATTTAAAAAATAAATTACATATAAATACGAATTACAATAAATATTTTTATATAAAAGTCAAAAAATGTATTTCATTTACTTAGAAAAATAAAAAACAAAAAACAATTAAGTAAAAATTATCAAAAAGAAAAAAAATTAATTAATATCTCTTATTTACCCTCTAAAAAATTTTTGTAAATGTACTACAATAAAATGGGTAAAGTTTTATGTAATATTACGAAAATTCGGTAAATATACAAAATGCCTAAAAATCTTTTGTACACACTTTCATATACAATAATACACACAAAAATTATTTTTAGACATAATGTGCTTAATATTAAACACTTTGTGCCTAAAATTGGTATTCTAATGTTAAATTAAAATTTTACGCACATATTTTGTAAATATACTAGCTTAGAATGGTAATAAATATTTTGAAATTTGGAAATTGGAAATTATTAAAAAAGCTAAAAACGAAAATTAATTTTTCAAGATTATAATATAATATTTGTGAATATTGTGAATTTAAATATATTACAGGTTGGTTGAAAATGAAAGAATACTGTTTTTGTAACGAAATATATTTTTTTATTCAATATAATCTCCTAGAAGCTCAATACACTTGTTCCAATAATCTTCCAATAATTTTATACCATCCTTATAATGGTTTTCCGGAAGCTCTGCAAAATAACCGTCTACGGCTGCTGTGGCCTCTTCATTCGACGAAAAATGCTTTCCACGAAGGAATTGTTTGAGATTTCTGAAGAGATAGTAGTCGCTGGGAGCCAAATCTGGTGAATACGGTGGATGTTCAAGCAATTCGTACTTTAATTCTTTAAATTTAGCCATCGTCAAAAAACTTTTGTGAGCAGGTGCATTGTCTTGATGAAAAATGATTTTTTTCTTCTTTAAACCAGGTCTTTTCTCACGAATTTTTTCATCCAGCTGATCCAAAAGGCTGCAATAATATTCAGAGTTGATTGTTTTACCTTTCTGAAGATAATCAATCAACAAAATTCCTTTTGCATCCCAAAAAACGGATGCCATAACCTTCTTTGCTGATCGTTGTGACTTCACCTGCTTTGGAGCTGAACAACCAGCTTCAGTCCACTGTAAACGTTCTTGTTTCAATTTAGGATCATGGTGGTAGATCCAAGTCTCATCCATAGTTATAAAACGACGCAAGAAGTCGGTTTTATTCGGCTTAAAACGCTCCAAATTACGCTGAGAAATTTGTTTTCGATCCAGTTTTTGTTGAATTGTTAATGTGTGCGGCACTAACTTTCCAAACATGTAAAATATGGAGTACTCGTTCGTCTGAGAT
The DNA here is from genome assembly GCA_949748255.1 of Eustalomyia histrio. Taxonomy (NCBI): domain Eukaryota; kingdom Metazoa; phylum Arthropoda; class Insecta; order Diptera; family Anthomyiidae; genus Eustalomyia; species Eustalomyia histrio. The sequence continues at coordinate 125,692,144 of OX456525.1, forward strand.
GCCTATTTCAATTGCCTTCCTATTTCATTAGTAATTTCACGCTTAGTCAAACTTGGATCTTCACTAACCATATTATGTACCTGCTCAATGATTTCTGCTGTGGTTGCAGTTTTTGGTCGTCCTTCGCGTGGATCGTCTTTAAGGCTGGTACGACCACGTTAAATTCACCAGCCCGAAATTCAACCGTGCGTTTTGAAGGTGAGGACTCCTTATACACTTCTAACAATTGTTCATAAATTTTCTTTACTTTTAAACCCTTCAAAACAAAGAATCTAATGACTGCACGATATTAAATTTTTTCCATATTAAAAAAATCAATAACACGTCAACTTCAAATGGCTTGTAAACAAAGCATGTGTTCTCAGGACAGTTATACTAACTTGAGAAAAAAGGTTTGGAGCTAGCAGTGCCATCTCTTGGTGAGCGCAGGAACTTTTCAACCAACCTGCATTTATTATATTTATAATTCAGTATTATTAAAACATACATACATAAAATAAATGTATTCTTTCAAAAAAAATGTTATACGCATTATTATACCCTTCACCACAGGGGGAAGGGTATATATAAGTTTGTCATTCCGTTTGTAATTTCCACAATATTGATCTTAGACCCTATAAAGTATATATATTCTGGGTCCTTATGAAGAGCGAAGTTGATTTAACGATGTCCGTCTATCCGTCTGTGTGTTGAAATGGGTCCGAAGAACCCAGACATGATGAGGACTTAATCGTTATTTATTTCTGTTAAATGTGATCCATTTGTGTTTGCTATTAAAAATCAGCCAGATCGGTTAATAAATGGCTGAGATATTAGCAAAAAACCAGGACTACCTCTAATTTTTTCCGTAAAATCCCTTTGTTTAATATGTATGTAGAATTTTACGCATAACAAACACATCCATTTGTTGAAATTCTTTTCTTTCATCTCCACCTTTTATACACAAACAATAAACACATACAAAGATTTGTCATTTAAATAAAAACCAAACAAATCTCTAATGAACGAAGACTTTTAATATATGTACCTCTATTAACGATGATTTTGTGTGAGCTTCAATAGCTCAGTTGTCACAAATACTTTTTTTTCTCTAAGGCCGCGGGTTCGAATCCCGGTCAATTCACTTTTTTTGTACATTTTTTTTTATTTTCTTAAGACTTTTTTTTTTGTTTATTTTTTGTTTTTTTTTTTAACATTTAATAATTAATTTATATAAAATTTTTTATTAATAATTAAATAATCCATAAATAGGCTAAAAACATCAAAATTTTTATAAAAACCCTCTGATACAAACAAAATACAAAAGTTTTTATTTCTATTTTTTGCTCCGATTTAAAAGAATTTATAAAAAGATTTTTAAACCATTTTATTTCTCATATATTTAGAAAATTTTATACATAATTTCCCTTTGAGTGCAACTATTTTAGGTCATAACTTATAATAATTTATAAAAAAAAAAATTTATAAACTATTTTCCTTCAATTTTTTAAAATTAAGCTAAAGAAATTAAAAATATTTTTTAATAAAAAAGCGAAATAAAATCCCAAATGCAAATTTGCCAGCTAAATCAAACATTTTTGTAGAAATAAAACACATGCAGTTCTAGTGATTTCTTTTAACGATTTGTTGTAATTCTTTTCTTTCACCTCTTCACCTTTTATACACAAACAACAAACACATACAAAGATTTGTCATTTAAATAAAAGCCAAACAAATCTCTAATGAACGAAAACTGTTTATTTAATTCTATTAACGATGATTCCGCATGACCTTAATAGCTCAGTTGTCTAAACGCTATGTCACAAATGCTTTTTTTCTCTTAGGCCGCGGGTTCGAATCCTACACCCGCTCAATTCAACTTTTTTTTCTACATTTTTTTTTATTTTCTTAAGACCCTTTTTTTGTTTATTTTTTGTTTTTTTTTAACATTTAATAATTGATTTTATTAAAATTTTATATTAATAATTCAATAATCCATAAATATGCTAAAAACATCAACATTTTTATAAAAACCCTCTGATACAAACAAAATGCAAACGGTTTTATTTCTATTTTTTGCTCCGATTTAAAAGAATTTATAAAAAGACTTTTAAACCATTTTATTTCTCATATATTAAGAAAATGTTATACATAATTTCCATTTGAGTGCAACTATTTTAGGTCATAACTTATAATAATTTATAAAAAAAAATTTATAAACTTTTTTCCTTCAAATTTTTAAAATTAAGCTAAATAAATTAGAAATATTTTGTAATAAAAAAGCGAAATAAAATCCCAAATGCAAATTTGCCAGCTAAATCAAAGGCTTTTGTAGAAATAAAACACATGCAGTTCTAGTGATTTCTTTTAACGATTTGTTGAAATTCTTTTCTTTCACCTCTTCACCTTTTATACACAAACAACAAACACTATTCTAGAGCTGTAATATGACCTATGGATACGTCTTATATAGCAAAAGATCGAAAATCTTTGGTATAACATATTTGCTGAAAAAACTCGGAAATATCGGTTCAGATACAAAAAAGTTATGCCCAAAACATACATTTTTTTTAAATACCTATTTTCTGGAACCATAAATCTTCCCGAATCCAAGTTTTATCACCATACTAAATGGTTAATTTCCTCTTAAAGGCGTCCGTATATAAATCTGTCCATTCCATATATGTCCATATATAAACTTCAGTTTTTCCCAACCATGGTAAAGGGTATATAAGATTCGGCATAGCCGAATTTAGCCGCTCTTACTTGTTTTTATATAATTACGCAGATAGAAATGAATTTTTAGTCATTTCATGCGTATATTTGCTCTTCAAATAGGTTTTTTACGCACAATTTTAGTAATTCAATACTTTTAAAATTTAATTTTAATGTGTTTACTTTCTTTCATTTACGCACACAGAGTAAATTTACCCCATTTATAGTAGTACAGTTTCCTACTATAAGTTGGGTAAATTTCAACAGAAATTTATTAGAGTGTAACATATTCTTATGGAGAATAGCCATAAAGAACCATGTGACCCTTACATTTTAGGTATAAAATGTGTTTAGCAAATTTATGTAAAAAATTATGAATTATGATATGGGTATTTTTTCCCCTTTCAGGGAAATACCCATAAAACGGGTATGAATGTTCCTTATAAAATTCTACTTAAGGGTGATTTTTTTGCTACTTGGTTTTTTAGTGTAAAAAATATTCGTGACATGTGGCAAAGCCAAAAATGCTTAGTTTGGTTTGCCATTTTACCATTAATAGACTAACAAACGAACAACGCTTGCAAATCACTAAATTTTATTATCAAAATTCGTGCAGTAAAATGTGTTTCAACTTTTTTTTCAACAAATCAACTTTTGTTTGTATTATTCTTTTGCGTCCGAACGAAAAATATTATATATTCGTAAAAGAACTAATTAAAACAAAAAGTTCTTAACCTAAAGAGAGTAGTTCCCTCTCACCTATTTTTTAGTACGCTAGCAGTGCTGCCATATAGCCAAATTAAATTTTTTTTCCAGTTTTTTTGGATGCTTAAGATTTTTTAGGTTTTTTCATAAAAAGAATGTTTTTTTTTATTTAGTTCATTTAATTATTTAGGACATTTGTTTAACATACTATATATTTTTACTAAAATTAGGCATATTTAATATAAGTAAAAAATATAAAAATAGGTACGAATTCAAACATAACATTGTGACACGAAAAGTATTAAGGTATATATCACACAATAACCATATCTGTCTATCCATAGCCATTATTTACCATTTCTATTGTAAAAATATATAAAGAGAACAAATGTGCTATGATATGCTGCAACTTATACAGTGACGCACAGCTTATGTCGTGTGAGGAATATTTTTAAAAAACCAAGTCAAATAAATTAAGCAGTTTTGTAGATAATTCAGTCTTCAATATAAAACACCAGAAAAGCTAAGAGCCCCTGCACAGTTATAGTAAACGGCAAAAACCCCATGTAAATTTAAAAAATTTGGGGCGTAGGTTAACAAATATAATATCTGAACTAGAGATGGACAAAGAGCGATTTTTGACTCATGCTTACGCACGATCACGAACTAAAAATTACAATCACACACGAATATTTTTTGTCTACTCATGTCCGATCACGTGAATAATTTACATTTTTGCACACGCTCACGAAATACATAAAGAAAAAAAAACAGTCTAAAAATAAAACCCGAGTAAAAAAGTTTTGATATAATCATATGTGGCTAGTGTTTCCAATTCGGTTAATCAATTAACCAATTGATCCAATTCGGTTAATCATTTAACCGGTTAATCAATTATCCGATTAATCGCATCTATTTCGGTTAATGTCGAAACAAATAATTATTCGACCCGAATAATCAATTAAAATAGGTCGATTAACCCGTTAAATTTTTAATATGAATTTTTCTGCTACTTTTCTTAAACCTTCATAATTTTCTTAACTTAGGCAAGAAAATTGTAGAATAAACATCAACTAAAACACAATCAAATTATTTTCAAATCGATTGAATCAAAGCAAATGTTACATACACACAAAAAAAGTTATAGGGCATATTGCCTTGGCTGGCATATGTAGAAAGCTCATTTTTGAGTGATACTAAGGAAAATTGTTTAATTACATATGTCAATAGGTAATTCATACTACACGTTTTTACCTACTGGCAATGCAAATTTTACAATGGATAATAGGTAGTTCTTCGAAAATCAATTTTGTTTGTTTGTGGAAAGTTACAAGGTACCTTAAAAAATCCAACAAAAGGAATATTCCACTTAAAAGTCCAAGCGGAACTTGGTGTCGAAATGACAAGAGTAAAGCTGACTTATTTTTTGAACATTTGAAGCAAACTTTTGAATCATTTCCACTCACAAATACAACAGCAGAACATTCTATATTAAACTTTTTAGAATCTCCATGTCCAATGGATATGCCAATAAAGTCATTTTCACCTAGAGAAGTTCAAAATGAAATTCATAAACTAAATAACTCCAAATCTCCGGGATATGATAAAATAGACTCAAAAGTAGCCTAGTCTCTCTCAAAAAAATCTATTTTGTTTTTAACTCTCATTTACAATTCTATTTTAAGACTGTCGCATTTTCTCCTTCAATGGAAATGTGCGGAGATAATTATGATTCCAAAACCCAACAAGCCAGAAAATAATATCACATCATACAGACCAATTAGTTTGCTGCCCGTTTTTTCTAAAATCTTCGAAAGATTATTCTCAAGCAGACTACTACCAATTTTAGAAAAGCAAAATGTCATCCCTGATCATCAATTCGGTTTCCGGCACAAGCATGGAACCCCGGAACAATGCCACCGAATAGTAAACGTTATAACAGATACCTTGGAAAGAAAAATGTATTGCTCAGCAGTTTTTTTAGATGTAAAGCAGGCTTTTGACCGTGTGTGGCATGAAGGACTTTTATACAAACTTAAATCAATATTACCAACTCCATTTTACTTATTATTTAAATCGTATCTAAATGAACGAACATATTATGTAAAATTTTGCGAAGAAACTTCCAGTATCTGCAGTATTAATGCCGGTGTACCACAGGGTAGTGGGTTAGGGCCGGTGTTGTATACTATTTACACTTCAGATATGCCATTGTCAGATAATGTAATAATGGCTACATATGCTGATGATACGGCTATAATATCGTCAAGTAAATCACCAATGGAAGCATCCTTTTTTGTTCAAACACAATTGAATTTAATCCAGCAATGGCTAACAAAATGGAAAATAAATATCGATGCAGAAAAATCAAGTCATGTTACGTTCACCCTTAGAAATAAAGAATGTCCTTCACTATACGTAAATGGTACTGAGATCCCAAAAACTAATTCTGTCAAATATCTAGGAATGCACCTTGATAAAAGACTCATATGGCGCGAACATATCAAATCAAAAAAGCATCACCTTGATATTAAAACTAAGAAGATGTATTGGTTATTGAGACCCAAATCAGACCTCAGTCTTGAAAATAAAGTCAGATTATATAAATCCATTTTGAAGCCAGTATGGACATATGGCATTCAGTTATGGGGAACTTCAAGTAACTCCAATGTAGAAATACTGCAACGGTATCAATCCAAAACTCTTAGGGGTATTGCCAATGCGCCATGGTTTGTAATCAACAAAAGAATTCATGAAGATCTTAAAATACCCTGGGTCAAAGATGAAATAAATAGGTATAGCACCCGATATATAAATCGACTTAGTGATCATTGTAACACATTAGCTATAACTTTATTGGATGAAACTGAAGAGATTAGAAGACTGAAAAGAATACATGTATTAGATCTACCTTATAGATAACAGCATAATTTTTTCTCTTTTATATCTTTTTTTTTTTAATAATGTGCATATAACTTATAATTTTATACAAAACCAAATTTTTAAGATTAGGTTATTAGGCTTAATGAAGTTTAATAACATATGTTAAGGTATCCTATATTATCACATTTACTAAATATTGTAGAAATAGATTGTAAATAAAACGTTAATAAAAAAAAAAAAAAAAAAAAAAAAAAAAAATTTGTTTGTTTGATTTGTCATTTTGAATTTGAACTTTTTCTTATTTTTTTTAATACAATTCATATATATTTGGATTTAAGGAAACTCTTTGAAAGCTCTTTTTAATAGATAAATTATTGTGAAATTATGTGCATTTCCTGAACCTCAACGAATATTTTTCTTTTGTTGAAGGTTTTTAGCTGATGTTAAAAGCTTTTAAAATTTGAAAAGAACGAATTTTATGGCTCAACCATATATCAAGTTGGATCCTGCCCTCGCATCTTATTTTAAACCTATTTACCCTAAGATTAACGATCATATGTGTGCCACGACAAATATTCCTATTTAACCGAATAAATTAATAGCCTGTTCCTCGATCTCGAACGAAAAACTAGTCGAACGATAGCAAGTCAAATCACAGAGATGCCAGATCATATATTTTGAGCATTTGTTAAAATTTTCTTTAAAAGTAGCAAAAATACTACTAAACTGCTTAAAGACAAAAACAACCCTGTTTAACAGTGATCAGCTGTATATGACAAATGAAATAAAAAATAACAATAAACAAATCAATTTTTATTTGGAAAGTATGTTTATTTGTGAAAATTTTTGTTATCGATTGGTTGTGGGTGAAATTGTTGTTTGAAGAGCTTTTCTGTTGCCTGTTGTCTGTTCGGTGCGGTCACTGCTAAAGTCCTTGTAAAATAAAAGATGTAAAATAAAAAATGTAAATATGAGTTTCTTGGGCAAACGTAAGCCACAAACAACACACACATACCTTTTCCACTCAGCAACAGCGTAATAGGGGGTGAAACGGAGTTTAGTTTTCTGGTCAAATTTTCATCCTCTGCGGAAAATTTGTTTGCTCCGAACACCAGAGTCCTTCTGGCAAAATCAGGCCTTTCTTCCATATAAAATACAAGCGTCTTCGGATGGTCCATTGTTGATTTTTTTTAACTAAAATTTAAAATTCTTAATAAAATATAAATATTTGTATTATTTTGTACTTACTTTTTGTTATCCATTGCTTTTTTACTTCATTTTGCTTTTAAAAATATCAAATATATATTTACTCGACAAAAAATAGCAAGTGACTGATTTTGACATTTGCGTTCGAGCTGTTCGAAATAGAGAAACCAAATTTTGTATGAAAACAGTTACGTTTTCATTCGACTTGTCGTTCGAGTCATCGTTCGCATAGAAATAGAGTTAGAGAAATCCAAATCAGTTTTCTTTCGACTAGAAAGCGAACGAACGTGTTCTTTCGAAATAGAGGAACAGGCTATAAAACTATTGTACCAATGGCTTTTAGATGCTTAAAAACAAATGAATTCAGCATGTATACTCGATATTTCCATATAAAGCTAAATCATAGAATCCAATTATTTCAATTTAGTTGTATCAGAGGTTTATTCTATGCAAAACATGCATCAGACTTTTACACATTTTCTACGGCATATACATAGTCCTTAGTATCTAAGGTTTTTTATTATATATCTGATGGTTTTTTCCTTTTGAAAAACCCTCAGATTGTATGGTCTTTCCTGTATTGAAAAATAATCCAATTCTGTGGACTTCTCCTGAAATGCCTAAGGACTTTCTGCTAGATCCGAAAGAATTTTTCTAAAGAAAATCCTTCAGATTCTGAGGACTGGTTTCTATAGAAAAACCTTCAAATTCTTGAAACTCTTTCGTATAGAACACTACCAGAATCCTTTTGGAATAATAGGGATTTTCATAGTAAAAACTCCTTCCCCTCAGGGTTTTTCCATAGGAAAAAGTCTTAAGAATATGAGCGTTTTTCTGTACAAAAAGGTTTTTCTACGCGAAAAATCTTTTGAATTTGAGGGCGTTTCTATAGGCAAAAGTCCTCAGTATCTGAAAGTTTTTGTATATGGACAAATCCTTTTAAGGAAAAAAGTTCTTAAGTTCAGAGGGTTCTTCTATATTCAAAAGCCCTCAATATCGAAGGGATTTTCTAAACGAAAAATTACTAAAGAAAAACTTCCTCCTAATCTGAATGTTTTTCCATAAGTAAAAGTCCTCTGAATCTAACGGTCTTTTTATAGAAAATGTAATCAGATTCTGAAGTTTTTTTCTATAGAAAAACTCTTAGGATCTTTGGACTTTTTCTAATAAAAAAAATTTGTTTCTGTAAACCTTTTCCAATAGAAAAATCCCCAGATTTTGAGAATTATTGGTGAATTTTCGATCAAAAATGTTAAACAGAAATTACTTATTTTGTATTGTAATATTGCCGTAAAACATAGCAACCTCTATGTTGCCTTTGAAAATAGGTTATATCACCCTTAAACAACTATTAAATGCAGTTTTTTTTAATATTCGACAATTATTTTGTTCTTTCGAAGTTTGCTTTTTTACCGAAAAATGTAAGCTATGGACCCATTGAGTCATTTTTACTGGCTGACGGACATTAAAATCCGAAGATTTTCAGAAAAAATAGTAGTAGCAAAAAATACGACAGATGGAATTGTAGATATTTCAGAATTAAAGAGATTTACCAGATAAATTTTTTGGAAGAATCTTTCAATTAAATTAACCTAGAAAAACTTTAAATATCTAGGATTTTGAGGTCTTTCTTTTAAAAAAAGCTTCTTAGTATCCGTGATTTTTTTAATATGAAAAATTGATTCTTAAGCACATTCTGATGATTTTTTTGGCATCTTAGAACGTATTCTATAGAATAAATAAAAAAATAATATGTATTCAATTAATTAAAAAAACAAAAAAAGAAAGTTCTACTTACAAACATAAATTTTTGAAGCACATTCAGCGGAATGAGATGTAAGTTTATTTCTTGGACTCTTTTATTATGGCTTAGACCACAAATGTTATTGAGATTGTTTATATTATTGTTCAAATTTCTACCCGGTACCCTTTAGCTTTTTTTACATTTAAATTATTTCAATTGCCATTTTATTTTGGATTTAAAATTATTTGTTTTTATGTACTTAATATATTTTTAGATATTTATTATATATGTATATTCTTCTAATTGTTTGTTAAGTAGTATGTTTTGAGTTGTATTTTTAAACCATATATGGCCCTCTGGGCTCGGTTTTTGTGTAACATTGATTAAATAAATTAAATAAATTAAATGCCGGAGTCTGAAAAGTCTTAGGAATGGGAATAATACAATTTTTTATAACTTTCTTTTTTTTTGATTTTTAAATACCATTACGGCAACTGACATGGAAGATTATTTATTATTACCTTCTTATTTTTGAAGAATTTTTTCCGAACTCTTCCCGGACCCCTCTGAATGCAGCTACGGACCCCCATGGGTTGGGATTTTAATATATCTATTAACATATTTTGGCAGCTTTAGAGTTTTGGAAATTTTAATTTTTCAAAAATTTATGAGCGATTGAAAATTTTGAGTATTTTTTTTTAATGACTAGCGGTTTTCACACTTTTACATTTACAACAATTTTATTCTACAAAGCGTGAACGTATCTTTCGTGTATTAACTTCCCGCATAAATACAGCTATTGTAAATTAATGAATCAGTGGACTTTTGTTTTTCATCTATTTGAAAAGAATTTGAAGTTAAAAAAACTGCCCATAATTACAAAAAAAGGTAAAATTATAAATTTTTTAGTGCAAAATACAATTGACCAAATAGAATTTGCAAAAATTCTGTGTTTGAAGGTACAGTATTACTTGCAGACCTTAAAAAAGATAAATTTTTATTGAATTAATTATCGAAGAGAACAATTCTTTTTGTAAATCAGCGAGTTGATGCAATATTTTATAAATCAATTTATTAAATCAGATTTGAAATCATAATTGATTAATCAATTTCATTTAAATTTTTTTTTATTCAATTAAATGAAATCATTTGAAACATAATTCTTTTTAGTTCGCGAATTGAAAAAATATTGATTTAATTTGCAAATTAAAACAAGATATTCGCCATTTGGTAAAATGGTAATTTTTAAAATAACCGATATCTCGTAAACTAAGCGAGATAGGGCAAAACTGTGATAATAAAACTAAACCGGAAGACATCCCGAGGTATATATTTTTATAAAACAGCCACAGGGCCATTTTTATACGAACGAAATGGACGGGATCGAAATTTGTATTATCGTAGTGTGTCAATTTATATTATCATATAAATTGATATGTTACAAAACTAGTCACTCTATGCCTGTTTTATAAAAATTCCATGATACCATTTCCATGGCCATTTTTAAAATGGCCGGTATCTCAAAAACTAAGTGTGATAACGGACAAATTTTTTGCTCTGTTAGAGTATTAATATACTGCGATAATAAAAATAGGTCAGGTCCGGAAGACATCCCGAGTAATATGGAACGGGAAACGGAGTGTGTTAATTTATATTATCATATAAATTGATAATAAAAAAAAGTCAAATTAAGCGTGATTTAAAAAACTTATTTTAATTCGCGAATCAATTCATATTCGAGAATCGAAATAATTATTTATTTGATTCGCGAATTAAATCAAAATTGATTTGGTTCTTTGATATAAAATTGAATTATTACGTTTGATTTATAAAGAGAATTATTTATGGGTCTATTATCGATGGCAACCGAACTTTAGTTGCGTTGTCAACTGGCAACTAGAGACGTGCACAGATATATCCAAACACACCAGTTTCTATGTGTTTACTGCTGTTGGTGCGTATTGATACGTATTTTGTGTTGCAGTTATAAGTAGATATTGTTATTTTATCTAACAGATATGGTGTGTATAAATAAAAAGACAATGAGAGCACTATATTTGTTTTACTATAATTCGCTCAAACAGATAATGACGGTCGTACAATAAGTACTTATTGTACTCTGCAAAAAAATATATGTAAGAATTGCGGAAATTAAGATATAATGAAGATATGTAATATTCTTATAATTCATATATTTATTATATATATTAATATTATCTATTATTTCATTTAAATATTGTACATTTTGTAATAATTTTTACAACAAATTGTTGCACGTCTCTACTGGCAACTCAACTGAAATTATAATTGGTATTATACAAGGTAACTTTCCCCAGTTGCCAAAAAGTTATCGATAATGTAATTTTGACAGATAAGCAACTGAAAATAAATGTAAACAAATAAAAAGATTGACAAAGGAAAAAAGTTAATAAAAGTGAATTCATTAAAAAAAAAAACAAATTATAAAAAGAAATTGTGTAAAAAATTATTTTATATATGCCAGTTCAGTGAGACTGTATTTTGATGATGAAAAGGCTTCAAACGTGTCATCTATTAGACGGAACTTGAGAGAAAACTTCAATCCATCAGAATTACGGTCTGTACTGAGTATATCTTGATGTTTAAAATAGTTTTCAATAAAAAGTTGCTTCTTATAGTTTCAAAGCTTATTTTCGTATTCCAAAAGACGCAGTGGTATATTTTGTGGAAGCCTTAAACAAAGTCGTCGTAAGAAGGAAGACATTCGTCCCTTATATATAAACAGGAAATAATATTTTAGTTTTAATGTTTCGCTGGTAAGTTATTTAACAATTTTTCTTTCTTTTGATCAAGATGATTTCTTTGTAGTTGTGCGATTACGAAATGAAAATAAGGTATGTTGATGCTAGGCATCCTGGATCTACTCAAGATGCCTTCATATGGAACAACAGCCCATTAAAGCAAGAGGTTGCTGCAGATTTTGAAATATTTATAACAATAAATAAATAGACTTACATTTCAATGTTCCCGCCTTTTTTCTTTTGCTTTAAAAACCTACAGCAACCAAAACTTTGTGGTTGCCAATACAATCACTATTTGGCAACTGAAATTGACAGCTAACAGTTGCCAGTTGCCATACGTACTATCATTTTGGCAACTGGAAACGCCACTGAGGTTCGGTTGCCATCGATAATCGACCCATTAAATCAACTTGATTCTTCTAATAATATAAAGATTGAATCATAGTAGTAAATAATTTAAACTGAAAAATTAATTCACGAATTAATTCGTCAAAATTTAAATCAGATTTGAAATCTGATTTAAGGAATTATGTTTTTAAAGCTCTGATTACTTGTGATAAAAAAAAACAATAGCTTATTTAACTTCTTTAATAAAACATTAAAATATCCAAAATGTGACATTTTGTTAAATTTCACGAAATTTAAAGCATGATTGAACATATTTTATACACATTTAAATAGGTTTCTTAAATACCTTTAATTTGATACCTAATCTGTCCGCTTTCACTTTTTATTACTATGCACAAAATGATATTTTGTAAAAAGGGGCAAAAAAAAGTTAACATTTTTTGTCTGAAAAGAAAACGGCATAAATTTACATCGATAATCAATGTGTTAACTCCCGCAACTTTTGTTGCAGCAATTCTAGTCAATTCTCTTTTAAAGTTACCTTTATGTTCACACAGAGAATTTTTTTTAGCAATTTTCGTCTTCATTTTATGTTTTATGAAAAAACAAAACGAATTGCCGAGAAAAAGCAACTCCGTACCAATTACCACTCTTCTTTCTCCTCTCTCCCACAAACTCAAGAGTTGCGCAACAAAAGTTTCTCTGTGAAATGTGACTAATCAACAAATCATAACATAAAATGAGTTAATATTCAACTTTTTTAGCTAAAGATCTTTTTTTAATAAAATTTCTTATTTTATTTCCGATATTTCGCGAAATATTTCGCGAATATTAACTCATTTTATGGCATGAGAAAGTTTTTGTTTGTTAATTTGTTGTATAAATATATATATATATATATATATATATATATATATATATATATATATATATATATATATATATATATATATATATATATATATATATATATATATTCATTGTGCATACTTCGAAGACATCTGTATATACAGCCAAAAAAGTCCCTATAAAATGCGCTGTGTCCAGTAAAATGTCTTCAGTGTAAACAGTAGAATAACGAAAAGTTTAAGGACAGTCCCCAAAGTAACAAAATGTCTTCATAGTAACTTGTGGAACGAAAACCCGTCCCCGGAATATGTCCTGTGCACATATATATTTATATATATATATATATAAGTATATGTATATATATACACATATAAAATGTACTTATTGGCTCCCCAGCCGTAATGAATGTTAATTTTACGGTTTTAATAAAAGTAGATTTAAAGTCCCATTACAACAGCTTAAATGAAAAAAAATTCTTCAAAGAATATTTAAAAGGATCAAAAAATTATCACTTTATTTAAAGTTTTTAACATTTAAGATTTTATTTCACACCACAACAAAAATATCTTAAGAGTTTTAAACGAGGGACGTTGTTAGAGTGAGAGAAAATACGTAAAAAATGTGACAATCTATTCCAACAGCGGGCAACCCTCACGAAAAATGATCGTTCAAACAATGAGATTATAAATCTGGGAATTAATAATTGTGGATTCCTCCTAGTAAACATGCGATATAAAGGAGCAGGAACACATGTTTTCATAACTCTATAAAAAAAAGAGAATTTTGCGATACTGAACAAAATCTCTAAAGTAACATCCTAAAAAATTCTTAACATACTCAGATATATGTTTACTTTTCCGAATATTGTACACAAAACGTGCAATGATATTAGCAATTCTGTTTACTTTAGCAAGGTTCACGGAATTTTAACCAGAAAAAACTTCTAGGTCGTATAAAATTTGAGGCATCAAGAGCGCATGAGCCAATCTGCGTTTCACACTAAAAGGCAAAAATTGTTTGTTGAATAAATTTAACGCAAGACAGCCGATACTTTACAACTCATGTGATTAATATGACCGTCAAAGGTAAGTTTGAAATCAATTAAAACTCCCAAACATTTATGTTGATTGACGAATTCAATCGGAGAGCCACCTGCAAAAATATAACACTCAGGCAAAAAACGACTTGAAGTATTAAACATTACAGCCTTAGATTTAGATGAATTAATATCCAATGAATTCATTGAAGTCCAAAGCATAATGCGTTTAAGACAGAAATTAATTTTGCGCTCAAGCACGTCCGGAAAATCACAATTATTACTAAATAGTAAAAATACATCATCCGAAACCGAATGCTTGAACGGTTTCCATTCATGTCTACAAATTGAGACCTACCATATAAATATGAAAAAATAAGCTTACAAGCTGAAACAGAAAACCAAAAACATCCCTAAGCTTTTTAATCATAATAATGTAGCAGATAGAATTAAATGCTTTAGAGACATCCAAAGAAACCATAACACTTAATTTATTATTATTTAAGACACGTCTTATTGTATCTGTCAAGTTTATAAGCAACGATGTAGTGTTTCGACGATTACGAAATGCATATTGAGACCCAAAAATAGCTGAACGTGTAAAGCAAAGAACTTGATCTATAAGAATGTGCTCTACTATTTTAGAAAGAACAGGAAGGATAGATATGGGCCTTAAGTCATCAGGACCATGAACAACCCTCGATTTGGGAATAGGCAAAACTCGAGCCACCTTCCAGGCCTCTGGAAACGTGGAAGTCATCAAAATTGTATTTACAAGATGCACAAAAATATTAGAGATGCAAGAATAAATAAGTTTCAAAAATTGAAGAGAAATTCCATCCACACCGACTGATCTAGATTTTATTATATTTAGGGCATCCAAAACCTCGTACTCAGTAACACTGCGAACAGAAAACGAGTTTTCAACTTCAACAAAATTACTAAAGTCAAAACCATCAACGTTATTAAAATTAACACCATCAACAAAAAATTCATTGATACTTTTCACTTCACCACACAACTCAATGTCACTATTTCCAAGACATCCCTCTCCCCGAAGAACCCTCCATAGCCCTGATGGATCTAATCCCCTAAAAATTCCCGAAAAGTACCTTCTTTTCTCTTTTCGAATGACAGACTTAGCATGATTACGATATTTACAGAATGTTTTCCATTTACCATCAGTTCTATCAGACTGCCAAGAGACAAAGGAAGATCCCTCAAAGACAATCTCTCTCGACATCATCCAGGTATCACGACTCAAACTGATTTTCTTTCTGACTGTTGGAACATAATTAAAAATATCATTTATAAGACAAGTTATGACTAAGTTATGAACCCCATCCCCATTAATCATTTTTATGTCACGGTACTCAATAAACTTAGTAACAAAAGAAAAATTTATTTTAAAAATGCAAAAACTAAGGCATAGTGTGAAAAAGACTAGTAATCAAGTAAGGAATTAGAATTATGTGCAACATCAAAATGAGTTGGTTTAGAGCCATGAAAAATATATAAATTTAGCCGAAAAGTTAATGACCGAAATGAATGGGATTTGGAAATATCAAACAAATTATTATTGAAGTCCCCAACAACAATAATATTAGAATATCTCTGAAATATATCATAATGAGAAGCTTCAAAAGATGATAAGTCACCCTGGGGCAAATAAACAATGCCAAATAACCAGATAATATCTACAAAAAAAAATTCAATAAAAAGGGATTCACATGAATCTTAAATTTAATGTTTTCCGATATATAAATACAGACACCACCACCTCACGCGATTAAACGATCATTTCTTATAAATTTATAACCAGGAATAGAAATAGTTTTATTTGACATGTAAGGTTCAAGCCATGTTTCAGAAACAGCAATAATACTTAACAAGGAGCCGTTAAGAATGCACTTAAGTTCATCAAATTTAGAAGAATTAGTTGAAGCCCAAATACTTTGGCAGTTTATGTGCGCAATGAAGACCTTAAATACAAGTTGTTGTTAATCACAGGACCAATATTACTGTCAAAAGACATCATAAATGTTTACAAACATTACTGTGGGGAACTAAAAAGTTGACATATTTAGAGTAAAATACATTACAATAAAATTCATAACCAATCCAATAACGAATTCATTTATATGAGCTAATCATTATCAAAAAAGAGAAAACCATGACGTCAATAATTAATGTCAATAAAGATTAAAAATAATCATTTAATAACAAGATGTAAAATGGAAAAAAAGTAAAGAGTTACTACAATTGTTAGGAACAAAAAGGAAATATAATAATTTAGTAACCTGAAAAAATTTTAGCATTACAAATTAAAAATATAACAAACAGTTACTGTTCATTAACATCAGATACTGCAGCACAACCATTAGCATCATACACAGCCTCCTTACTATAATCAAAAGTAAGTTTTTCTTTAACTTTATCACTATTAATAATCTTAAACTTCTAGTTATTCGCCGTTTAAGTAGTTTTCTACACAGTGCATTAAGATTGCCAGCTGCCGGAGAGTAATGGTACACGCGACTATCTATATCACCCCCGATGACATTAAACAATTTTAGCGAACGGTCCTTAAAATATTGCTTCATAAGCTTATCACGAATAAGCACACTGTTGAACTTTGCCAAAACAAGCCTTCGGTTATTCATATAACACACATGAAAAATATCATGGTCTGTTATATTAATTTTAAAGTATAAAAACAAAGATTTAACGGTAGCATATAAAACATCTAACCCAGAGGGCAATCCACCAATAATTATGTCAGCACGATTCATTCTCCTGTGCAAAACATTATTTTCAGTCTCCAAAGCAGACACTTTTAATGTTGTAGACGAATCAACATGGTTTATTAATTTTCGGCATTCAACTATTTCTGAGCCTAGTTCGTTACGAAAATCTGCAACTTCAGACTTGAATTCAGCAATAGCACCTGTAATCGCCTCTTTAATGGAGTCACTATTCTCCCGACTCTTATCCAGAAAAGAATAAAATTTGGCGTTCATACTACGTACTTCATCACGTAACGAAGAAATATCACTATTTTGGCATGATGGACAGGCAACAGACAACGATTTAATATCTTTAAGTAGGGATAAAACTTTCTCCGGAATGTCGGTACATGAAAAATGTAACGACACTGCACATACTTTGCACTGAACACTTGCTTCGGTTTTGCCTATAGACTTATATGTCTTAAGTATATAGTCAAAACCCAAGCACACTTAAAAATAGCTGGAGCAGGCATTATAAGTACAGAAACAATTGGAAAATAAAAAAACCGCAGAAAAATAAATTGTAACAATACAGCAACAACAGAAGATTATAGGTTCTAGCCGGAAATATATATTAATTAGTTTTATGTTTGCAAAGAAAAACTTTGTATTATTAAGCGATTACAACAAGATGTTTATTTAAATTAGAAATGATTATTTTCATTAGTTAAAAAATATATTTGTAAATGAAATGACCAGCTGACGTTCACACACTTCTATTCAGGCATAACGTTGTCAGATACCGAATTGTATTAACCGAATTTTGTTGTGAAAATTAATATTCATTTGATGTTATCGAATGCAAAAAATTTTCACGAAGTTTCATTGTAGCTTCGATGACGATATACATTTTGACTTTTCTTAATATGATGCGGTCCTTTATGATTTATGGAAAACTTGGTATCAAATACGCTCTTGGTATTAAATACGTGCCCACACCTGGTTTAACAATAAATTGTTTTATGTTATATTTTTATGTTGTAATGAAATAAATTTTAATTCAAAATGTATTGTACGTTATCGATTTATTTTGTTGAAAGTTTTTTGTTAAAAAAAATATTTTTTTTTGTTTTTCTAAAAAATATATGGCACCACTGTTTGAGATTATACGTCCAAGCGCCTCTAGTGACGATAACTGAAATTTGCCTAGTCCATCTAGTGCCTATATTGTATATTCAACAGTTGTTTTCGGTTCAAAAAGGTTAAGGTAGGTTCGGTTTTTTTAAAATTAAAAATTTGTGTTTCTAAAATTTCGTTTCATACCAAAAATAAGCTTAAGTTAGTTACTTAAGGCAATTGTAGTTGGGCCTTTATGTATATGCGGATGATGTTCAGTATATTTGTTATGTTGATGCAAAGTTTGCAGATGTCCATTCGTTGTCCGTGAAGTAGTATTCTGGTCTTCTGGCAAAGGTTTTGATGTCAATACCAGAACGACAAAATTGATGGGTTGCTCTCGATTGCATGAGAATTGATTTTGTGGTTACCATAAAGTCTTAATTGGCAATCGCCTTAGTTTCTCCTACCATATTAATAGCATTTTATCAAAAAACTCGTTTTTGTTGGGATTATACAGTCAGGGACTAAAGTTTAAATACACCCCTCAAATTTGGAGTTTTAAAAAAAGTAAACATTTCACCGAAATTGTTAGTATGCAGTTTTATTTAATTTCATAAATGATCAAAAACAAAAACAAAAAATATTTACTTCATCGCAAACATAACGGCAAATCTTACAAAAACAAAAAAATGCACTGGACAAAAGTTTAAATACATATGAAAAAATAACAACTTATAGTCTCTTATTTGCTACTTCTTCAGAATTAAAGAACCGTTATATTTCGTGTTTACTTAGATTTGTTGTTAGAAATATAAGTTTGTTATTAGTGCGTTTTTCTAGTCGTCAATTCAAGTTAAAAAAGTAACAATGGGGAAAGGAAAAGGAATAGAAACAAGTGTAAAAATTTTAATTACAAAACATTTCAAAGGCAAATCCTATCGAGAAATAGGCAAATTATTGAATGTTCCATTTTCCAGTGTGCAAAATATTGTAAGAAAATCTAAAGAAAACGACTCAGTAGAAAATAAGCCTAGAAGCGGACGACCAAGAAAACTTTCTAGAAGAGATGTTAGCCATATATTAAGAGAAATGCAAAAGAATCCAAAAGTAAGCGCCCCAAAACTAGCAGATGATATCGCTAATACTTCGAGCAAGCATGTTCATCTGAAAACCGTGAAAAGAACATTGTGGGAAAACGGGTATAGAAGCAGAGTTCCTCGAAAAAGCCTTTAATAAGTGCAAAAAATAGACTACTTCGATTGGAATTTGCAAATAAATACAAAAACAAAGACGCGGAATTTTGGAAAAGTGTTCTTTTTACTGATGAATGCAAATTTAATTTGTTCGAAAGTGATGGTCGTGAAAAAGTTTGGCGCAAACCTAAAACTGCCCTTCAAACAAAAAATTTGGTTCCAACTGTGAAGCACGGCGGTGGTAACGTGATGGTTTGGGGAGCAATAGGAGCAGCTGGTGTTGGTAATTTGGTCTTTAATGATGGTATAATGGACCAACATCAATACAAGAGCATATTGCAACAACATTTACAAGCTTCTGTGGATAGCTTAGGTCTTGGACCCCGTTGGATCTTCCAACAAGACAACGACCCCAAGCATACCGCACTTTTGGTGAAGGAATGGCTGCTTTATTATGCTCCACGGCAGCTTCATAGCCCCCCACAATCACCAGATCTAAACCCTATTGAACATGTTTGGGGGTTTAGAAGCGTAAATTGGGAAACGTAGCAAAAACTAGCAAGGATTCGCTTAAAGAAGCTCTCAACAAAGTCTGGTCAGAAATAACAGCGTCCAAAACAGAGAATTTGGTGATATCCATGCTACGTCGTTTCCAAGCAGTCATAGACAGCCAGGGCGGTCAAACAAAATACTGAAATGTTATATTTTTCTTGTAAAGTAAATAAATTTTATTGCATAACGTATACTTTTTTTCATATGCATTTAAACTTTTGTCCAGTGAATTTTTTTCTTTTTCTAAGATTTACCGTTATGTTTGCGATGAAGTAAATATTTTTTGTTTTTATTTTTAATCATTCATAAAATCAAATAAAACTGTATACTTACAACTTTGGTAAAATGTTTACTTTTTTTAAAACTACAAATTTGAGGGGTGTATTTAAACTTTAGTCCCTGACTGTATTTAATTAATCTAAATCATCCTTGGTTTTTCACTTTTTCAAAATTAACATGTCAGGCAATATCAGCCGTCATGTAAATACGGGGAAAAAAATTTAAATTCACAGGTTCCGACTCGTAAGTGCTTATGTGTTTTTTTCTATAAGAAATGTTGAATCAGCTGATTCGTCACATATCGGGACGGAGCAGAAGTTATAGAAAAATAAAAACGTATCCACTGTTTTGGACCGAAACTTCCAATTTTCATTGTTACTCATTACTTGTTTAGCACAATTTTTAAATTTTATCATTTTATTCGTTTTTAATTTCCATTTTTATTGGTATTTTCCATTTAATTTAAAATTAACATGGCACACAATATTAGCTGTCACGTAAATACGCAAAGAAACCCAAATTTCAACAGGTTCGTCCGTCAGGACTCCTGCCGTTTACGTACTTTAAGTGCTTGTTTGTGTTTTCTTAAGACTTAAGACTTTGCCACTTCCGTACATAAACACTATTATTATAATTATCTGGGTGGTATGAGCGTAATATTATTATTTATAAAGTTATGTTAAATAGTTTCTCAGACTATATGGCAGATAATTATCTTTTCTTTAGCTCGGCCAGAAACCCACAATTGGTATACCCGATACATAACTTTACTGTGTTTGAGCGATCATTTCAGATAAGATTGTCACGTATGTAGAATGTTCGACCTAGACATTTGAGGTGTTTTATTTATTTATAAATTTCATTTACCACATTGTTTACCACATTGTCTACAAAGCTGAATAAAAAAATACTAATTCACAAAATATAACTTAATATGTTTCTTATATATACAAACTGTTTTATACTTTTTTATTTTTAACTTTGGTTTAATTTTTAGACAACCTTTTATTTATATCTACAAGTATAAATACATATGTATAAATTTTTTATTTATTTTATAATATTGTTATACGAAATTTCTACACCTAGAAATTTCTTCACACTAATTTTAACAGCTGGAAAAATCTAGTGTGGTAATAAACTAGAAATAACTAGAATACCTGACTACTCATATAAATACTGGTACTCGATGACGCAATAGTTCAGTTCATAAGTAAAACGCAAAGTGTGAAGAACTAAAGTGTGGCTAACGTTTACTTTATCTAAATCGTGTAAATAAAGTGTGCTATTAAAGTGTATTTCTGTAATTTTTAGTGACGGTTATAATAGAGCTATAAATAATTTCAAACGGTGTTTATTATTTGCAATATAGAAAGAACTCGATTTATTTAAAAGGTAAATAAATCAACGATTTTATAAAGGGTAAAATCGTAACAATATGTTTATATTACTTTTAATATTATTATATAAAAATGTAAATTTTTTATATATTATTCGATCTCTCTGTTAATTGTATATATGTTAATTAGATATTTGTTAAATTTTATCAGGCTCAAAATCATAATTAAATGTTACTAACAATTTTTTCCATTTAAAAAAATTAGTGTTTACTTTTCGTTAGTAACATTTAATTATGATCTCGAGCTTGGCAAAATGTAAAAAATATATAATTATATGATAATTTTATATTTATAATATAATATAAATATATATTAATGAAATTATTATTTAGCATTTAATAATCATATATGGCCTTATTAAGAGTTTGGTTATATAACCTGAAGAAAATAAATTTCATATTTATTATTAAAAAAAATATCACAAACTAATGAAATAAAATAGTAAGTAGTTAATATATCAGAAAATCAGATGGCTCATATATGTTCGAGGTACTTATTCGAAAAATAAAGAAAATTGATTAATCAGTTATTCGGGTCGATTAATCGGAAAAATTGGCGATTAATCGATTAATGGTTTAATGCAAAATAAACGTATTTTTTTAATCAATAAGAACACGAAGAGCTTCTTTTTGCTGAAATAAGTCTAATGCGTTGGTTGCTAAATTCTTTGTTTATGAGAATTAAAAGCATCCTGAAGTTTTTTAAAGAATCATGCCTTGTTTATAAATAAACAATACCTGCCTTCAAAAAATTCAATAACAAATTCGTAAAAATATGGTATGAATAGTTTTTGCGAAATTCACAAAGTTTGATAGAACTAACACTGTTCCCTGATTCTTTCACTACCCGGTTTAAGAGGTTATCTATTAGAAAATATATAAAAATCACACATATTCCTGACAAGTCCTCAGCTATTTTTCTGTGTTTGTTCAATTATGAATTCAAATAAGCGAATTCTTAAATATTTTTGACTACACAACTTAATTCTACTGAAGTTCCTTCTTCATCACAATTTTTTGATAAATCAAATTAGAATCCAAATTCCATGTTATTTTTAAGTTTTTATACATTTTTTTATAGAATTTTTAGAAAATACAGTTTTCGAATTTAAAGCAATTTTATATTATTATTGTATAACATAAGTAACGTCATAGTGCTTGTTAGGAATATATCTAGTCACGTGTTTCATTGCTAATTAGAAAAATATATTTTAATATGTTTTTTGTTAAAGTTTTGCTTAAAGGCTCTACCTTTCTAAAACTTCGCGTTCTGATGACAAATTTTGTCAGCTCGAAATACATGTACACGGAGGTTGAAAGTTCTATTTCAATTTTTGCATATGAAAATATAATTTTATATTATTTAAAATTTATTTTTTAATGGAGTTGAAACAAAATTAAAAATTTCGATCATATTTCCTTAAGCCTATATACCATTTGCTTTGATTCAGTCGATTTGAAAATAATTTGATTGTATTTTAGTTGATGTTTTTTCTACGATTTTCTTGCCAAAGTTAAGAAATTAGTAAATTTTAAGAAAAATAACAGAAAAATTTATATTAAAAAGTTAACCGGTTAATCGACATATTTTTATCGATTGTTCGGGTCGAAGAATAATTTCAGTTTTAAATTATTTGTTTCGATATTAGCCGAAATAGAGACGATTAATAGAGGAATCTGTTAATCGATTTGGAAACACTATTTCGAGGCGTTTTGAGTTAGAAAAAATATAAATACATTTACTTACCTTTTTTGAAAATATATTTTGTAACGAAAACCCCATGGTCGATATTAAAGCGGAAACTAAGCCCATCATATTGAAGGAAATTTCTGTCATAGTCGCAATACCAACTCCGGTTATAATTGGAATCAAACTCAAATACACCACAGTGGGTTGTTTTTCGCGGAATATTAGGCGTGTCAAAAGCACCGTAAATAATGGCATTGTAGCTTTAACTGAAATATATCAGATTCATACATATTTATAAATAAAAGCAACAATAAATGATATTACAACTGATAATAATGTGATACGTCTACTAATCGCAGTATATATATATATATTTTTTTTAAACATATGGTAAAATGCAAGTTTAATTACCTGTATGTGCATAAGACACAGGTACTTTCCATAAGGAAATATGTGATGTTACCGATGCCAGAAATTTACCAAAAGCTAATGGTATTATCAAACGTAAAAAATAGCCTCTTTGTATATCCTGATATTTACGTATTCGCCACAAATTAAAAAATGGACCACTATATAATGTAATGCTGCATAGTTGGATCATTGTCACCGTCATTGGATAAGGGAATTCATTGAGAACCATTTTGCCAATAACATTATTGCTAGACGAGATGATGTACCACAGTACGCATAATGTCAAAACCACCAAAACATGCCTGGAACCAGTGTGTTTACCACCACCACTCATTTTACCTAATTACGCTGGTTTAGTTTCGTTCTTGTGTATAATTTTTGACATAAAAGAACTTGTCACAAGTTATTGAACTAAAATTAATTCTCAAATTTTACACTTCATTTTGCTTTTGGCAAATTATATTGCCAACGTATTTTGGTAAAAATAAAAATTTAATCGTTTTGGTAAATATTTCTTTCTCAAAAAAGAAATTCTCTCACTACCGTTGACGTGACAAGATATGGATGCCATATTAAGTGAATATACAAAAAAAAAAAAAACATGCCAACAGTACATTTCCAACGACAGTGAACTTTTTAACAAGAGCTGTGTTTGTGCTCCAAGCAGAAACCTGTGCTGAACGGCTTAAGTCTGTCTGAGCCGAAGTACATATTAGACGCCGCAAAGTTTTAATTTAAATAACTTTTATGCATTTGTTTTACCTATATTTCTTTTTACTTGGTGTCTACACCTGCGATTAATATAATATTTTTCTGTTTGCAAACGTCATATCCAATCGCAGAGAGAATTATATTTGCGTGTAGACTCCATATTAATGTTTCTCTTACTGTTATATTTATATTATAACAAAGTTATCATAACAAATATTATAACAACTATATCATAATATCAGCTGTCAAAATCACGCCAGATACACATACATAAATGCCACCAAGAATGCAGCAGTCATTTTTAATGACATTTTGTTTGTTTTACTACACATTTTTTATTTAAAACACTTAGAGCACAATTTTTTTTTATTCCATTAAACATTTTTTTTGGTGTATTAAAAATTACAAGCAAAACAACGCGAATTAACATTAGTAAACAAATGACTTTACTGCACGGCTGACTGAAAATTGTGAGTAGATATAATATTAACATAAATACGTGTTCTCCACCTTTAATATTAATATAGATAATTTAGTCCCGTTGCTCTGCGATTGAAAGTGACGTTTGCAAATAGAAAATTAGTTATAATAATGTCAGGTGTAGACACTTAGTTAAGCCAGTATGACACCAGATTTATTTTGTATTAGATTAACATTGAGAGCCATGTAAATCATTGCTATTGAGAGCAATGTAAGTCAGGGATAGAAAAATGATTTCTGTTATTGTACCAACAAGACAAACAAATTGTACTTTTTCGATCGTCACGGTACCAAAATTTTTTCCGCTTTTTTTTTAACAATTTTATCGTATTGAGTTGGATTTGCTTAGACACTAAAAAGACTTAAAAAAATTTAAATTGGGTCGTATAATTACCACAAAAGTTTGTAAAATTTAATCTAATTTTTATACATGTCACACCTTTTTTTCTGAGAGTCTGCCTCGATGGCAATTTAACCTTTTCAGAATTTGCTACTAAAAAATTTAAAGGCATTTAAAAGCTTTTTAACAATAATACACTTTTTGTTTTGAGAGGTAATTTAAAAACAGCTGTTCAATGTTGCCACTTCCAAATATTTTAGTACAATGTGTATGCAAACACTTCAACTTAAAACTAACTTTATTTTTCACTATAGTAGTTGAATAAATAAAAACAGGTTTTTAATTTAAAGTTGCCTTTAAAAAAGTCGACTTTATGTTATGTTGTTTTATCAAGTTATAAATTGAAAATTTTAAAAAATTTCAAATTGTACTAAATGAGCCGCGGTAGTACCACGGTACCAACCAAGGTAAAAATGTACCAAAAAAAAGTACAATTGTACCATGTTTTCCATCCCTGATGTAAGTATTGCCGACAACCATTTAACAGATCAGTATCTTCCAATTCTAACGATGACTTTCCATGTTTTTGAAAATCATGATTATTTGAGTTTGTAGCGAACGGTGTAGAAAAGCAATCGGGGTAGAGAAGTAAGTAAGTAAGTAAAATTTTATTGTTTTCTTCTTTTTCGATTACATTGATTGTCTTACATACTATGAGAATAATAACATTCTTAGAGCTATATGTGTTTTACTCTAATAACTTAGTTAACGTAAAAAGCAACATTGCTAATGTGAGATAGAATATGTAAAAAAAAGTACAAAATTAAAAGTTTGACAAGGCTTGCTTTCGGCCTTTAAAGTCGCTAACAGAGCAGACGTCTGTAAATAATAATACTAAATCTAAATAAATAACAAAAGTTCTGTAACATGAATTGACAAAACATTCATATTACAGTTCATGTTGGTGTTCTTAGGTAAATATGTGTTGTTCATTAGCGATGCAAACATTCCAGAAATCTTTTTCGCCTTTCCCAAGAGACTTCTAGCGTGGGCGTTAAATTTCAAGAATTTATCAAAATGTATTCCGAGATATTTTTTTAAATTTTTAAATGGAATACTTTTGCCGTCTAGTATAAGTTGAAGGGATTTACTTTCCGGCACCACATATCTAGGACATTTACCCGAAGGGTTCCTAATACTCAGACTTGGCCGCGTTGATTTTAATGTCCCATTTCTTATAATAGGCGCTTATTTCTCCAAGATGAAATGCAGCAGAGTTCAGAGCTAGTATTGGTGATATATTGTGTGCATAAATAAGGCAATCATCAGCGTATAAAATAGCCTTTGAATTTCTTGATTGGTGAGGAAAATGTTAGATAGGAAAGGGAGCCAAGACACTTCCCTGAGGTACCCCACTTTTCACATGTCCTAGTTCTGAGGTAATGTTGTTGATTTGGACGCCAAACTCTTTATTAGTAAAGTAGCTGCAAAATATTTTTACCAGAAATGGGTCAACGCCAAGATTTATCAGTTTGTAGAGGATTCCATTATGATAAACCGAATCAAACGCCTTTTCTATATCCAATGATATTTCCACCGTGCATATTTTATCCCTTAAGTTGCATGTTACATCATTGTGAAACTTCAACAATGCATGTTGTGTTGAGTGAGATCTTCTAAATCCAAATTAAAATTCCGATATTGCTTCCACAATGAACTCATTTTCTTGTTTTTTTCTTAATTACGTGTTCAATTAATTTACCAATGTTTGATAAAAGGGATATTGGGCGAAAATCCTCAGGCTTTTTACTGTCCTCTTTTTTTTTTAATTTGAAGTATTTTTGAGCTTTTCCAGGCCGATGAAAAATAGCCGTTATTAATGCAATTGTTAAAAATAGCAGCTAATAATTTCAGTTTTGTATCAGGAAATTTTTTAATTATAAAATTGGAAACGTCATCAAAGCCAAAAGACTTTTTGCTATTAATGTTGTTAATGTGCATTCTGATATTATTCACGTTTGTAAAATGGTAATTATCAAGATTCCTATCGGGCAGAAACGTTTCATCAACTGTATAGATATGTTGCGGTAGTCTATCAACACATGATGAGATTTGTTAACCGGTTTTTCAGGATTTACCTCTTGAAAAACAGCAGTATAATGAGTTCTAAATATCTCTGAAATTTGACGACTATTAGAAGTGATAGTATCATTGTGTATGAGCTGCTGGCAAAAAGGAGACTTCTTTTTACCAACGAACCGAAATACATCTTTAAAGGCAGTAGGACCTAGTGTTATTTCTGAGAGTCTATGTCTCAAATGTTTAGCATCTTCAAGATTTATAAGCTCACTAATAATTGTTCTTAATAGTTGTATCTGTTAAGTGAGAATTTTATACTCGCTGCTAATTCTATTTCCAGTTCTGTGATATATTTGCTTTAAGTTCTTCTGCCATGCATACTTAACTTTAAAAAATTTCTTGATGTTATCAGGATACTGACGTTTTTGGTCATTTATCTCCAGTTTGTTGGAGTGGCTTTCATGTATTGAGGTAAGTGTATTATTAAAAGTATTTATATGCACATCTAATTCATCATTACTTAAATTGCAGCTGTTGGGAGGTAAAATGGCATCTGAGGCTGCATCTAAATCTCTACTGAATGCGTTCCAATAAGTATTCTTGTATGACGTTATTACCAGGGGACTTCTTAATGTTAAACAGGCTGCATCACTTTCCAGTTTCAGTACTAATGGGAAATGATCCGAGAAAGTTGATAAGCTTTCGATCTGATAATTAGAAAGTGGTCTAAAAAAGAAGACCCGGTAGGAAACGATTGAGATATATCGCAAACGCGTGTAAACAGTTGTTTTGTGGCCAGCTATGTAGAACTTTTCCATTAGCGTTATCTGCAGTGTCGCCCCAATTTAAACTTTTCGCATTTAGGTCATCACCGAATATAAACCCATCATAATTGTTGCTCAGTTGAAGAATCTGGTTTAAGCTGTTGTTTAACTCATGTGAGTCATATACACAAGTAATATACAAAGACCCTAATAAATATTTTTTACTGATGCTGTTTGAAACCATTTCTATTTCAATAAAAACGTTATTAAATTGTGTTTTATTGCAAATAATTCTATTATAATCTACAGTGTTCTTAATAGCAATTGCTTTTCCTAAAGCTGAATTGTCGTAAATGAAATTTTATCCATTAAGATTTACTTTTCCATTTCCGCGAAGATGACATTCTTGTATGAATCCTACATCAATTTGGTTATGATGAAGGATATTTGACAGTTCAATTTGGCGTCTGATGTTAACAAGAGAGCGGACGTTAACTGTAATAATTTAAGAGATGGGCCATATTTGTTATTCACACTCTTAAGAAGCCGCAGGAACTCTGCTTTAGCTTCATTTTTTGGCATGTTTTTAAAATCATTAAGGAAGTTTGTAATTTGCTGTTCCAGCGACAATTCCTCAGGTAAAAGGAACATATTGGCAAGTTTCAAGAATTCCTCAATTACTGATGGTTTATGTGTTTGAGCCTGGGTAGCATTTACCCGAAAAATACTGGCAAATGATTTGCCTGGTGAACGAATAGATTGGTTTACTATATTGTTTACTTTATCTTTGGCAACAAGCTTTTTTTCGCTAGCCTTTTTTATGCGTTCCCTTCGTACGTCAAGGTATTTTCTATAGGCTGGGCAAACTCTCCAGTTTGCAGGATGACCAATTACTCCACAGTTCACGCAATGGGGTGTTGACGTCTCAGAATTTATGCGCTGGCATTAACCCGGAGGGTGCTTTTTATAGCATTTCACACATTGGAATTCAGGATTGCAATTTTTAGCAATGTGACCCCAACGTTGGCATCTGTGGCATTGTACCTCTTGTTCCTTCCTTTTAGGTTTCTCCCAGAGAATATGTTGCCTCAAAAGATATTTAATGTGTGAAATATCTGATAGTGGATTCCCTGCGTTCAGCGTAACCAGAAACAGGACTGTGTCGTATGTGTTCTTTACTGAATACGGAGTTGTAAAACGTGAAATTTTGGACACAACGTTTGAAACCGATTTGTCAAGGGCAGACTTAACTTCCTGAACACTAGTACCGTGATAAAGACCTCTTAATACAAAAGAAGTCTGTCTAAGCTCCTTAGGTGTGTATGAGTAAGAGTGAATATTCTTCTTCCTCAGGATGGCCATCATTTCAGAATGCACTATAGCATCTGAAAGGCATAACTTACTTTTACGTTTATTAACGTTTCTTATTTTAAACGTTATTTTGGGAGTTTTTGCCTCCAATTGATCAACTAACCGTTTAATGTTGACGTCAAATAAAAATATTGGAGGGCAAAAGGATTTGCCGGCATTTTACTTTTTGGCTCTGGCAGTTTTCTCTGTATGGTGGTGTCCTCTGTATTTTCGATCTCCAATCCATCAAGTAAAGCAAATCTATTTTCACCCAAATGACTTACGTCAACGTTTGTAGGTGACAATAATACATCTGCTCTTCTTCGCTTTGAATGTTTGCTCTCCATAAATGAGTGCTGATCATCGTTGCTCAATTCCTGCTTGCACCACGTTGCAACTAAATCAGTACTGTTCAAAAATAAATATGTAGTTGCGTTAGTGAGAAAATGAGTATTGCACTGTAAGAAATGTTCAATGTCTTAATAGCAGTGCTAGTATCTGTATGAATTTATTTTTTTATTGAAAATATAAATCTTGTAATGTTTTGTGTAAAACTGTTTTAAAGAAATAAAAATTAAACAAAAATTTAGTTTTCGAAAAGAAAAAAATAAATACACATATTGAATATTTACGGGTTTAACTAAGGTAGAAACAAAAATGGCTGTTTTCTATCAAAATAAAGGGACAATAAAAATGGCCTTGTTTCTTTTAAACGTTATAAAATATTTATTTACCTAACCTAAAATATAAATTTAGGTTAAGTTTAATTTCGGGTATTAGGGTTTGAGAATTTAAATTTTACAATAAGTTATTTTATAATTTTAGGGTTAAGTTTTTAAATGCACTTTAACTTAAGGTTTTTAATCAAAGTTAGATTCCTTGATTTAATCTACTAAACGTTTTAAATTTTAATGGAATTTTCTTTTAGTTTTAGTTCACAATTTTCTCTTTTTTTTTGTTTAAGTTTTCAATTCGAGGAGTTCAAATAATGCTTTTTTTTTATATTTAAATTTGGGTATTGAATTTCAATTAATGTTTTTTTTTTTTATATATTTAAATTTGGGTTAAAAATTTCAATTAATGTTTTTTTTTTTCGCTGAGGATGCTGTGCACTTTCTATCACTTTTTTTTCACAAGAGATGCGGCCTTGTTGAAGAGTAAAAACACAATGTGATGTTGTTGATGGTGAAGATGGCTGAAGTTCTCCCTAATGTCATACGGTGGGAACAGTTAGTGTTGGCACTCTTGGTACCATTTGGTACATTTTGTTCACTAGGTGAACATTCTCCCCGCCTTTACGTATTTTTAATTATAATTGGGTTAGATTATCCAGAGAACGATCCCATTATGAGCCACCCAAGAGTGGAATCCTGGGCCATTAGAGATCCACCCGCTATAGTGATGGTGTTTGTATTCAAAATGGTGGTGTATAGGTCACCACCGATTTCCATAGACACCGGGGCATTGGAATAAAAGTTGGGATCGGCCAGTGCAAGATGCCCAAACTTTTCTTTTATGGACTCATTAAATGCGGTGGGGTAAGGGTTTTTTGGTAAATCCTTCGCAACCAGCCAGCACATCTCATATTTAATGAGCGACGTCATGTTGGGTGTGATGGTAAGCTTCACATAATTCTTTCCATCGAGTGAAAATGGTTTTAGCTTGTGTTCTCGCACAAACGCAGCTGCAATACGAGACGACGTCGAACTGGGATTTAAAATTGCTCTAATAGAGACACAACCATCCTCAGTCATTCCGTAGACTTCGACCGTAGGAACAAATGTTCGGGTTGTATATGACGGAACTCCAAGGGTTGAGCTGGTAGATGGCGCCGTTGTAGCTTGCCTGGGGTTTACTCTACGAGTAGCCGTTGGCCCATGAGCATCGGTGGGTATATCTCTTAAAACTCTTTGGTGGCCGTGAAGTACGGTATGATGTTTCAAGCCGCAGACCCGACAACAAGATGGTTCCTGGCCAAGCAATTTGTGCAATAATGCATCTGCAGTACAGTTTTGTATTTTTGTGCCAAGTTCTGGTCCAGGAACTTTTTGCAGGTGACGATACGGTGGTCGGCTTTGCAGATGCCACATCCAAAGTAACGACGACTTTGAGGAGGGTTTGACCGTACTGTGGCTTCTTGTATGGGTCTTCTGGGTTGGGTTGCATCACTTCTAGCCGTTTGACGTCTGGCGACCCGCGAATTTTGGTGAGTGGTTGTGCGGTTGGGAACACGTGCTGTTCTTTGGGTTTGGGTGCGTGGAGCCATTTTCTAAATGAAATGAAATAATGAAATTAGCATAATGTGGTGAATAATGGAGGTTAGTGTGTTAGATGAGTGTACTGAGTGAGTTTTGGGTGAGTATGTAGTGTTAAAGGTTTAAGATACAAATGGGGTTAAGGGTACTACAAAAGGGTTAGTTTAGTTTGTGGGTAGAACCACGACTTTCGTTATAGGCCTAGTCAACGTTCCAGTTGGAGTGTGTAAGTCCACGACTCTAGTACGGCCGTCGGATCCGGGGTAGACCTTAGTCACCCGTCCTAATGACCATTCATTAGGGGGTAGATTGTCCTGCTTGATAACTACAATGTCACCGACATCAAGTTGACGCCTTGGGTTTTTCCATTTGTATCGCTTGTGGAGCTCCTTTAGGTACTCATCCTTCCATCTTCTGCAGAAGTAATGGTGCTGAATCCTGAGCTTCTGCCACCTATTTGCCAATGTAATGTTTCCATCACTTAGGTCTGGTTCGGCTGGGGTTAATAAGGGTGAACCTATCAAGAAATGACCTGGGGTTAAAGGGTTAAGATCCTGAGAGTTCTCGCTCGACGGGCTAAGGGGTCTAGAGTTCAAACAGCCCTCAATTCGAGCAAGAAGGGTAGCAAACTCCTCAAAGGTATACTTGAAGATATTAATTTTTCTGAGGTGGGACTTAAAGCTTTTGACTCCTGCCTCCCACAATCCTCCCATGTGTGGGGCTCCTGGCGGAATGAAGTGCCACGTCGGATCTTGAAGACTGTTCGCTGACGTAACAGAGCCCTTCAAGTTCCTAACAAATTCCTGCCGCTCCTTCTTTAATAAATGGCTAGCTCCGACGAAGTTCGTACCGTTGTCCGAGTAAATAGCGGCAGGGCATCCCCGCCTCGAAAAAAACCGTGCGAAGGCTGCCATAAAGGCCTGGGTAGATAGGTCCGATGTCGGTTCCAGATGAATGGCTTTTGTCGCAAAACAAACAAAAACGCATACGTAGCCCTTGGTCATTCTATACGTGCGGCCAGAATATATCTTAATGTCAAATGGTCCAGCGAAATCAATTCCGACATTATAAAAGGGTCGGGTTAACTGGGTGCGTTCCGAAAGAAGTGCTGCCATTAGCTGAGTCGCCTGACGATTTTTATATCGTACGCAGGGTGAGCACTTGTTGATAACTAGGCTAATCAAGTTCTGAAGTTTCGGTACCCAATAGCCTGATCTAATTATTCTCAGCATAACCTGATTTCCTCCATGTAGGGTTACCAAATGGACATGAAGGGTAAGTAATTTGGCAAAACAACTTGCATAGGGTAATAAAACTGGATGTCTTTCATCATAAGTTAGACAATTAGATTTCGCTAATCGGCCATCTGCACGAAGAACATTTTTTGAATCTAAAAACGGTGTGAGGGTAAGTAGGCTACTCTTTTCACGACAATTGCTTGCATTGTCATTTTAAAATCTTTTTGGGTGTTAGAAATTAATGTCAAATTGCATAATTTATTTGATTGAGTAGAACCAAGGTCCTCTAGCCCTGCGATTTCAGCAAATATGGGTGTGGTGGGTATTTGCAACTTTCGCCTGAAGTTGTCTGTGATGAAACTGTCATCTGAAGCTGGGTCAATAAGCGCTCTTGCCGGAAACAATTCGCCATTAACCTCAACATTTAGAATCGCTGTTCCCAATAATTTCCTGTTTCTGGTGTAAGATTTATTCGTAGGGGTGACCGTTGTGAAAGACTGCGCCGCATTTCGTGACGTTGACTGTTGAGCTAAATCATTCGCATTATTTCCGGTGTTTTGGGTATTTGAGGCAGGAGTGGGTTTATGCAATAGGGTATTATGGTGATAACCACATTGCCTACACGTAAACGTACTGCGGCAATCCTTAATTGCATGGCCAACAGCCAAGCAATTGTAACAGATTCCGTTCTTTTTAACGAAATCTATTCTCTCGTTTACTCCCAAAGAAGTAAACTTACGACACTCCCTAAGAGTATGATTGCTTCTGCAAAGCATGCAGATTGAACCATCGGGTCCATCGTATTTTGGTGGGTGGGTTGGGGTTGGATTTGAGACTTTTCGTTCATTTTGAGATTTACCAAAATGTGTCTGCTTTCTGGGTGTGTGGGTTATTGTGAGAAAAGTATTGCCTCTTCTTTCATTTGATCTTGGGTTCTGGGTTGATGTTCTAGTTGGGTTTTGGGTTGGGTTCCTAATTGGGTTTTGGTTTGGGTATTGTGTTGTTAGAGGAGAGATAGCTTTGGCATCAGTCGCGGATTCAAGACCTCTATACTCCGCTGTCAAAAAATTATCTAAATCCTCCCACGATGGGACCACAGTATTGTCTGTGAGGGTTCTCTCGAATATAACGAGAGTTTCTTTGGGTAACTTGGAAGTGCAAATGAATACAATCATCGCATCTCCCCATCTATCCTTCCCATAACCCAATGTTTCTAGTGTCGCTATGCAACTATTTATTGTTCTCTGAAGCCTTCTTATAGCTACTCCGCACTGGACATTTACAATGGGTAAATTCTGTAACTTTCGGAATTGAGCATTCACTTGCATGCGAACGTTCTCATATTCCTTAGTTAATTCTCTCCAGGCGATGTCAAACCCTTCATTCGTCGATGGTGCGTCATCGACTATTGACTTCGCCCCCTTTCGTACTTTTTCCCTAAGGTAGCACAACTTTTCGATGCCACTTTTCCGCTTGTTGTCTATAATAATGGCCTTAAACAAATCTCTAAAAGTGGCCCAATTTTTAAATTCCCCATCAAAAACGGGTATTTCACAGGGTGAGACTCTAATTGAGGTTAAATCCTCTTGGGTGGGTAGGGTGTTTTGACTAACTGAGGCTGCTCCTAAACTTTCAGGAGTTACAGACTTGGTGGCTGCCTCAAGGTCATCTACCAAGGAGTATTTTGCACTTCTATAACGCGCCTTAGCCTCCACATACTCCTGTTCGATGTCGTCGAGATTAACGGTATCCACTTCTTTCGGTTTATCAAGGAGTGGGGACTCCTGTATAACTATGAATCGGGTGCTTATTTTATTCCACAGTTCTTCCAATTCGCCTTGTTGACACCGTATCACCGCAGCTGATTGAGGGTTCTCCCTAAGTCTTTTATACTCCTCATCAAAAGACTTTAAATCTCCCTGGGTCAAAATCAAAAAACCCTTGCACAAAGACCTTAATGTAGTCATATTTATTTGGAAGTTTAGATGTAATTACAATAAATTTAAGGGTGACAAAACTTTTGGGGTAGGGTATAGCCGAAAAAAGGGGTTAAAACGCACTTAGTTTTTAGGGTATGAGGTAAAAAAGTAATAATTTACTTAATCGCTTGGGTTTGTAGGCGAAAACGGGTTAATTTTAAATATTTGTATGGGTTTATGGGTAAAAGAGGGTTAAAATGCGGTTTGCTGTGATAAGCGGGTTAACCGTGGTACAAAATGGGTTAAAAACTCTTTTTTATAATTCAGCGAGTTGTTTTTTGGGTTCTCCGTATAAAAAGGGTTAATTCAGTTTTTACGGTATAAAAAGGGTTAAATAAGGGTTTTCGGTGTAAAAAGGGTTAATATGGCGTTTGCGGTGCAAAAAATGGTTAAGGTAAGTATAAATTATTTTGCAATTAAATTTGTACAAGTAACAAATAAATGCACTTACCGACCTGGTAAACGTAGGATACTTCTCTGTGTGTATGTATGTATGTATAAATGTGTTTTGTTTTTTGTTGATTTTCCTTTGCTGTTTTGTTCCCGCTTAATGCAGTTCAATTTCAAGTTCAAGGTTAACTAATTTTTTCCTTTATATATATGTTTGTATGTTTAACAGTTTTGTTCAATGTACTGCAAAAAATTGATCGTTCACTTTATATTTTTAAATTTAGTCAGTAGGGTTTTTTACTTTTAATTAACTAATTAAATCAAAAATTTGTTTTTAATTTCTTTGTTCATTTTACAATTTTATTTTATAAAGTTCAATTTTTTGTCAGTGGTGTACGAAAAATATGTGTGTTCACTGTTCACTTGTTTTGTGTGCAAAATAATAGTTTTGTATTGTTATTGTTGCTTTTTTTTTTTGAACAATTCTTTTTAATAAAATTTTTTAATATTTATTTTGTTTTTAATAAAAATGCCTTTATTGGTTTTTATTTATAGATATTTTATAACACTTTTAATATGTAGGTATGTTTGTTTTGTGTTGTTTTAATTAACTTTAAATTTTATTAAAAATTACGTTTTTTTTGGGGTGGGTTTTTTTTTGATTTTAATTTGTTTTGTGTTCAAAATTCACAATATAGATTTTAAACTTTTTGTGTTTGCAAACTTCTTGCTTTTAATTTTGTTTAAATATTTTCTAGAATTTTCTAGATTTTAAAACTTTTTAGCGGTTGTTGTTTTTATGTGAAGTTTTAAACTGTTAATTTTAATATATATATATATATACAAACTTTTGTTGTTGTTTTAAGCGGACTGTAACTTTTTTTTTTTTTGTAAGGTCACTGCTCTTTTTCACAAAAGGACCATGAATATTTACGGGTTTAACTAAGGTAGAAACAAAAATGGCTGTTTTCTATCAAAATAAAGGGACAATAAAAATGGCCTTGTTTCTTTTAAACGTTATAAAATATTTATTTACCTAACCTAAAATATAAATTTAGGTTAAGTTTAATTTCGGGTATTAGGGTTTGAGAATTTAAATTTTACAATAAGTTATTTTATAATTTTAGGGTTAAGTTTTTAAATGCACTTTAACTTAAGGTTTTTAATCAAAGTTAGATTCCTTGATTTAATCTACTAAACGTTTTAAATTTTAATGGAATTTTCTTTTAGTTTTAGTTCACAATTTTCTCTTTTTTTTTGTTTAAGTTTTCAATTCGAGGAGTTCAAATAATGCTTTTTTTTTATATTTAAATTTGGGTATTGAATTTCAATTAATGTTTTTTTTTTTATATATTTAAATTTGGGTTAAAAATTTCAATTAATGTTTTTTTTTTTTCGCTGAGGATGCTGTGCACTTTCTATCACTTTTTTTCACAAGAGATGCGGCCTTGTTGAAGAGTAAAAACACAATGTGATGTTGTTGATGGTGAAGATGGCTGAAGTTCTCCCTAATGTCATACGGTGGGAACAGTTAGTGTTGGCACTCTTGGTACCATTTGGTACATTTTGTTCACTAGGTGAACACATATACATAAGGGTGGCTTTTTTCATTGTATAAGAAACAAAAAGTTGTAGATTTTTTCAATCAATATTAATGATTTCATTGTATTTACATATTAATAAAGTATCTTTAATATGTATGATTTATATGTTATCCTGTTAAGAAAATGCAATTATTGGTAGGAAAAAAAACTACATTCGATCGGAAATACAAAGATCGGACTCGAATTTTTAAAAACATTTCAATTTTTATATTAAAAAAATGCGTTTTTTATTAAGTCTTTTTATAGATCTTGTATTATCATAAAATATTTTTTGTACATTGCTATTAATTTTTTTCAGTGCATTAAATGTGTTTCAATTTGTCAACAACTCTACAACAGGGAAAGAAAACTGGATTTTTTTCGGTATCAAAAAAAATTCAAAAGTACTTTTTTGACGCTCAGAGTACTAAGTTTTTTTTAACAAAAAAATTACATAAAATTAATATAAATAAAAATATAAATGAACACAAAACGCATATAAAATTAGTTTTTACATAAAATTAACTTACGTTAAAAAAATATATTTTTTTATATTAAACAAAAAATTTTGCTAATTTCAGCTGCTCATTTCTTATGAAATTGCCTTACGGATTCGAATATACAAATTTATATTTTTTTATCGAGCAACTTTATTTTATTTATTTTGTATCAACATTCCTGCTCTACAATACAAAAGCACTGTGTTACACACACACATCAAAATCCTTGAATGAAAGCGTTTAGTTTTTGGAAGTTACCCTGTAGGAAATGTCGATAGTGAAACTGTACTAATTCACTATTGACTTTGTCACCAGTAAAATTAACTTACGTTAAAAAAATATATTTTTTTTATATTAAACAAAAAATTTTGCTAATTTCAGCTGCTCATTTCTTATGAAATTGCCTTACGAATTCGAATATACAAATTTATATTTTTTTATCGAGCAACTTTATTTTATTTATTTTGTATCAACTTCCATTCCTGCTCTACAATACAAAAGCACTGTGTTACACACACACATCAAAATCCTTGAATGAAAGCGTTAAGTTTTTGGAAGTTACCCTGTAGGAAATGTCGATAGTGAAACTGTACTGATTCACTATTGACTTTGTCACCAGTAGTACTGCCTAATTATGCCCCAGCCAACGCTTTCTGCTGTAGACATTTAACATGTGCGTGTCATTGCGAATCAACACAACTATTGACTAGGTGTTGACATTGGAACCAGAGATTCACTAGTACGTTTTAGTAATTCTAGTCTACACTTTTGGACATTTTTACTAGATTTCCACACTAGGAAAGAAATAAGATTAAACAGGTTCATTTATTTTGTTAAATTAGATATTTTATTAATAATTTTTATACCCTTCACTACAGGTGGAAGGGTATATATAAGTTTGTCATTGCGCTTGTAATTTCTACAATATTGATCTTAGACCCTATAAAGTATATATATTCTGGGTCCTTATGAAGAGCAAAGTTGATTTAACGATGTCCGTCTGTGTGTTGAAATGGGTTTTCCGAAGAACCCAGACATGATGAGGACTTGATTGTTTTTTATTTCTGTTACATGTGATCCATTTCTGTTTGCTATTAAAAATCAGACAGATCGGTTAATAAATGGCTGAGATATTAGCAAAAAACCAGGACTACCTCTAATTTTTCAGTAAAATCCCTTTGTTTAATATGTATGTATGTAGAATTTTGAGCATAACAACACATCCATGTGTTAAAATTCTTTTCTTTCATCTTCACCTTTTATACACAAACAACACACATACAAAGATTTGTCATTTAATTAAAAACTAAACAAATCTCTAGTGAACGAAGACTTTTATATATGTACCTCTATTGACGATGATTTTGTGTTAGCTTCAATAGCTCAGTTGTCTAGACGCTATGTCACAAATACTTTTTTTCTCTAAGCCCGCGGGTTAGAGGTTCGAATCTCGGTCAGGTCAATTCACTTTTTTTTGT
Source organism: Eustalomyia histrio (assembly GCA_949748255.1). NCBI lineage: Eukaryota > Metazoa > Arthropoda > Insecta > Diptera > Anthomyiidae > Eustalomyia > Eustalomyia histrio. Next base: position 125,730,908 of record OX456525.1, read on the forward strand.
ACATTTTTTTTATTATTTTCTTAAGACTTTTTTTATTGCTTATTTTTTGTTTTTTTTTTTAACATTTAATAATTAATTTATATAAAATTTTATATTAATAATTAAAATTCTTTTCTTTCATCTCCACCTTTTATACACAAACAACACACATACAAAGATTTGTCATTTAAATAAAAACTAAACAAATCTCTAATGAACGAAGACTTTTATATATGTACCTCTATTGACGATGATTTTGTGTGAGCTTCAATAGCTCAGTTGTCTAGACGCTATGTCACAAATACTTTTTTTCTCTAAGCCCGCGGGTTCGAGGTTCGAATCTCGGTCAGGTCAATTCACTTTTTTTTTGTACATTTTTTTTTTATTATTTTCTTAAGACTTTTTATTTTGCTTATTTTTGGTTTTTTTTAACATTTAATAATTAATTTATATAAAATTTTATATTAATAATTAAAATTCTTTTCTTTCATCTCCACCTTATATACACAAACAACACACATATAAAGATTTGTCATTTAAATAAAAACTAAACAAATCTCTAATGAACGAAGACTACTTTTTTTCTCTAAGGCCGCGGGTTCGAATCTCGGTCAGGTCAATTCACTTTTTTTTGTACATTTTTTTTTATTATTTTCTTAAGACCTTTTTTTTTTTTTTGCTTATTTTTGTTTTTTTTAACATTTAATAATTATTATATATAAAATTTTATATTAATAATTAAATAATCCATAAATAGGCTAAAAACATCAACATTTTTAAAAAAACCCTCTGATACAAACAAAATACAAACGTTTTTATACCTTTCACCACAGGTGGAAGGGTCGCGGGTTCGAATTCCGGTCAATTCACTTTTTTTTTTGTACATTTTTTTTATTTTCTTAAGATTTTTTTTTTTTTGTTTATTTTTTGTTTTTTTTTTACATTTAATAATTAATTTAAATAAAATTTTATATTAATAATTAAATAATCCATAAATAGGCTAAAAACATCAAAATTTTTATAAAAACCCTCTGATACAAACAAAATACAAACGGTTTTATTTCTATTTTTTGCTTCGATTTAAAAGAATTTATAAAAAGATTTTTAAACCATTTTATTTTATTTTGCCTTGTTTCTCACATATTAAGAAAATTTTATACATAATTTACCTTTGAGTGCAACTATTTTAGGTCATAACTTATAATAATTTATAAAAAAAATTATAACCTATTTTCCTTCAAATTTTTAAAATTAAGCTAAAGAAATTACAAATATTTCTAATAAAAAAGCGAAATAAAATCCCAAATGCAAATTTGCCAGCTAAATCAAACTATTTTGTAGAAATAAAACACATGCAGTTGTAGTGATTTCTTTTAACGATTTGTTGAAATTCTTTTCTTTCACCTCTTCACCTTTTATACACAAACAACAAACACTATTCTAGAGCTGTATTATGACCTATGGATACGTCTTATATAGCAAAAGATCGAAAATCTTTAGTATAACATATTTGCTGAAAAACTCGGATATATCGGTTCAGATACAAAAAAGTTATGCCCAAAACATAAATTTTTTTAAAATACCTTTTTTTCTGGAACCATAAATCTTTCCGAGTCCAAGTTTTATCTCCAAACTAAATGGTTAATTTCCTCTTAAAGGCGTCCGTATATAAATCTGTCCATTCCATATATGTCCATATATAAACTTCAGTTTTTTCCCAACCATGATGAAGGGTATATAAGATTCGGCATAGCCGAATTTAGCCGCTCTTACTTGTTTTTTTATAAATTTCATTAAAGTAAAAAAAATGTTCGTACAAATTTAATTTTAGAGTAAACAAATCTTCAAAAGACTGCACAAAATCATCCACAGGCACAATTTTTTTGTAATTTTTTTGCTCAATATATATTTTATTCAAATTTGTATATTTACCTTTTAAATTAATTTTTCTTTATATTTTTATTAAAAACTTTAATTTTGCATGCAGCTATGCACATGTATTTTCAACAAAATAAAACAATAAAAAAACAAAGAACAAGCTTTGCAGCTGCAAAAAAGGAATGTAAAAAGTATAGACGCTTTGTGGACATGTCACCAAAAAGTCACCCAAAATAGTCAACAAAAGTGGTTACTTGTAGACACTTGACACCAGGCTTCCTACAGGGTACTTTAAAGCAGTGGTCGGCAGAAAGAGAGAATATAAATGCATTGGTGTTTTACACCGTAAGAAATTATTTTATCTTTGTAGATGAATGAATGAATAAAATAATCGATAAGAGAATATCCGTATTCATTGAATTAAAATAGTTAATGTTTTAGTTTTCTCTATTATAAAAAATAAAAATAATTCACTCTGCCTCATTTAATATATTTCAAGAAAATAAAAAAAAACTCCTCAAACTCAACGATCCACATTTTTGATTTAAAATGTAAACGAAAAACAATGTAAATACCTACAATAAAAAAATACCTATTATAATGTGCTGAAGATCAAAATTGTATTTCTTTGAAATTTTGTATGGTATTTCTTTGAAATTTTTTTTTTTTTCTTTATTCAACATTTTGTAATTTCAAAGCCCAGAGGCCAATTAATAAATTACAATATTCCACTCACTTAAGGTTACCTTAAAATTTATAAATTAAAACCCTGATAACTATTTATTTGATACTGTATAAATAAAGTATATAACATTTTGCTATCCCAAATTGAAACGAGAAAAAAAGAATAATGTAGTAATAAAAAATTATCAAAAAGAAAAGAAAATGGTTGTAATTAATGAAAGTTATTTAAAAGTTTTCTTTTATAAACATGAACGCTATAATTGAATTGCCTTAAAGATGCTGGCAGCGCATTAAATAATAAAACCACACGCCTATCAAAAGACCGACTTACCCAAGGAGTATTGAAAGGTGCAATTAGACTATGCGATCTAGTAGATCTAGTAAATCTAAAAAAATTTGATATAAACAAAGGACAATTTATACTAAAAACTCGATAGAAATATAATAGGAGACGTATTTTAATAAAATCACGAAACGATGTTCCAAGAAAACGAATAACATGTTCTGTAATATGTTCACGAATTCGTACTGAATATACATATCTTATAACTCTGTTAAATAGCAACTGAATGTCCCTAATATTATAACCCCAAGTACCAGAAAATACCTCCAAACAATATAGAAAAAGAGGCATTATAGTACTGTGAACAATTCTTTCCTTAACATAAACAGGAATAATAAGATTTGTATTATATAATCTCCTCAAAATAAAAAATACCCTTGACGTAAGATATCTAATATGATATTCAAATGTCAAATTGCAGTCAATAACTACACCTAAGATAGATAAATGTTGTGCAAATTCAATATTAGTTCCATTAATAGATAAATAAACATCCTGAACATAATTATGTGAGGTCGAAAATAACATTGCCTTTGTCTTCATTGTATTAATTGATAAGTAATTATTAATCATCCAATTTGAAATACAGTTTGTAGAATAATTTAACACAGACTGAAGTACATCTAAATTATCCTTTCTACCACAAAATAAAACTTGAATATCATCCGCATACCCAAAGAGATAACATCTTCCAACATCCAATATATTAAAAAAAATCATTTACGAACATAGTAAACAGAAGGAGACCAATAACGGATCCCTGTGGGACACCACTTATGACTGGTATAACATTAGAAACATCAACACCCGAGGATACAAACTGACCACGATCTGTAAGATATGAACAGATTAATGAAGCTGCTGTCCTTGAAAAATTATAAACTTCAATAAGTTTCTTTAAAAGTAACTGATGACATATTCTATCAAATGCCTTAGTAAGGTCAAGTGACAGCAGTACACATAAATGTTCAGTATTCACATTATTCCTTATAGTATCAGTGAGTCCCACTAAAAGCGAAGTAGTACTATGTTTCTCACGAAAACCAAACTGACAGCTACTCAAAACATTATTTTGGTCCAAATATTCAGTTATCTGAGCTTTCATTAGTCTCTCCACAACCTTCGACAATACAGGAAGGACAGAAATTGGTCTCAAATTTTCCACATTATTAGACAAACCATGTTTTCTAATTGGTCTTATACGTGCTATTTTCCAAATATTCGGAAATGCAGAAGTAGTTAAAATCGTGTTAATTAAATGAAGAATATGCCTACCATAAAATGGTAAAATTAATTTTAAGAATTTTAACGCACATCCATCACACCCCCTAGCATTAGACTCAATAGCATAAAACTGATCAAATATTTCACTCAGCAATACACATCTAAATGAAAATCCGTTGTTCGAGCATGAAGTTAGGTTAAGATCAAAAGGCAAATCCTCATTACTTTGATTAGATGCAAACACCTCATTTAAAGTCGTAGCATCAGGGTGATCACCATAAGACTCACTTTCTAGAATACCATTATTTCTCAACACTTTCCACATACTTTTATTATGAAGATTCTCAAATAACTGGGCATGAGCCATACGTTTTTTTTTCCTTATTAACGATTTTGCCTTGTTTCTTAATCAACAATATTTTTTTCAATTATCATCAGTCCTGCTAACTTTAAAAGTTGCATAAGCCAAATCTCTTATTGAAACTGCATATGTTATATCTCCCGAATTAAACCAAGAATCACGCTTAGGTTCAATTTTACGTCTGATAAAAGGAACAACTGAATGTGCTGTATTTAAATTTTGATACAAGACACTCAATTGATCATTTACATCAGTCGTAGTATAGAGGGCCGAAAAATCAGCAGACAACGCAATACTCTCCAAAGACAAAACATCAACAGAATTATAATCATAGTATTCAATTATTCTATCTACTCTTACAACAGGCGCATACATAGAAAGATATAGAAGTGAATGATGTGAAATACCAGGACATTGTAACTGACCAGATCTCTCAACCATATTTGGATCGGTTACTAAAAAATAATCCAACAATGATGTAGTTCTTGTTCTCACATCAAAGTGTGTAGGCAGTGAATTATGAAAAGTAAACAAATTTAATCTGCCACAAACACGACGTACAATCTCTGCAGTTCGCGTATCAAACATGTTATTGTTCATATCACCCATAATTACAATATCCTGATACTCCTCAATTAAGTTACCTATCGAATCACTAAAATCACTTATGTTCCCATGAGGAAGGTATACAACACCAACTAATATTTTCTTGTTATTAAAATTCACCGCAATAAATAAAGATTCCGCCACACCATACAAAGTTCCAACAAAAACAACTTTGAAATTAATCCTTTTAGAAATAAAAAAAGCAACTCCTCCACCCCTATCAGGCAATGGTCGATTATTACGACATAAACTGTAACCAGCAATATTTACCGCATTAGACAATATAGGTGCCTTTAACCACGTTTCACTAATACCAATCACGTCGAGATAACTTTCCACAAACAAGTTTCTTATCTGATCTAGTTTAGTTGTATTTTGACTAAGATTAAAATGGTATTAGTTTGTAATGGTATTAGTTTGTAAATTTTATTATATTTTTATTATATATATTATTCTGTTTTAAATATCTTTGTAAAAAAATTTAAGGAACAAATTAAAGATTAAAAAATAGACATTTACACAAATCCGTTATTTGTTGAAAAAACGGAACGAATAAAACAAATTTTATTCGAGCACACATAGTTTTTGTTTCGTTTATGGTTACCTTTTTTGTTAAATTGTTTTGTTTTAAAAAATAAAACCTGTAAATGTGGTTTTACACACTATGTATTTTACAGTGGCTTTGTCAGCTGCATGATCCATCTGTAATTGGGCATGTCTGTCAAAATTGTCAATTTACAGACGGTTTATAATTTTTACTTTCATACTTACGTTTTTAGTTTCATCTGACATAACCTACAATAGTTCATAACAGCTGTTTTTATTATCACTTTTTTATTTTTCGCGGGAGTTTTGTGTTCTTGAAAATAAGGTTAAAAAATGGAGTAAAAATTGCAATTTGCAGCATTATTTTAATAATAGCTGCCATAAAATTAAAAAAATGAAGCAAGAAAAGTTAAAGAAAAAACGTGCTTTATATGCAATTTTATTAATATTATTGCCGCCACAAACAATTGACTTGCAAAACAGCTGATGTGTGGGTCCTTTGTCAGATGAAAATAGAACACACTTTTATTTAAAATTTTCACACTGCAAATGCAGGCTGACATTTACAGAAGCTAATTTTCTTTGCCCTTACACACCATGTATATTTTGCAATGGGATATTTGACACACTGTAAAATACAGTGTAAAACCTAGTTTTAGAAACACATGCTTCTGCTTATGTGCCTTCGACTGTGGGCAGCATAAATAGCTGAAGTAAACGAACTAGTACACTAGTTAAAGTAAAGAGTGTTCAATTAAGCTAGTTCGTTCACGAAGGACACAACTCTATTGCGTTTATTCAGTAAAATTGGTGAGAAATACTACAAAAACAATTTTTAAACAGAATTCCTGCTTTGGTGTGATCTTTGGCTTTGCTTTTTTTTAAAGGACCGCGACGGTATCCAGTATTTTTTTTTGGCAATTTTTTAATAATTTATTTAAATATATATATTTAAGGCTAAACTCAAATGTAAAAGATGGAACCAATGGCCTTAGGAAGTCCAGGCGGCAGTCCAGGTACCAATCCTTATTTGCCATCATTTTTATTGGGAGAACAGCAAACACCAACAACACCACGAAACAATACACTGTCGCCAAATAAGGCTGGTTCCAGAAATATCTCGTTTGGATTTACAACATCACCAGGTGGAATGGTAACAAATTCACCACAAGAATATAATCGATCAATATTGGGACAGAAAACATTGTTTGGTGGATATCAAAAAACACAACCCCCTTCACAAAATCCACCTAATTATTCGGGTACACCAATGCAAAGTCACAATGTTAGTATATCGGGCCCACCAACACAAGGTCTATTTGATTCCTTACGTAATGAACGCAATCAGGTACAGACACCAACACGAGCTCTACAAACCCAATCACAATATGGTACCCCTGTAGTAGGTTGTCATCAAAATTCAAGTATATCATCGGCATATGGGATGAATCATAGTATACATCAGCAACAACATCAATTGTCTAATATTACCGGACAATTTAATGAATCATATATGGGCAGTAATGCATCATTGAATATATCACGACCCAGAGGTCTAATGTCACCTCTTCTACCCGGAACACCGAATGGCAATGTAACGGGTTCACAAATGTTACAATGTCCACCGCAACCACGTTACACAGAATTTTGGGTTACAGTTTTTGGTTTCCCAAATAGTGCCGCTTCGACTATACTACAGCATTTTTCTCAATGTGGCACAATTATTGACAAAGTATTCCCATCACAAAATGGTAACTGGGTTCATATAAAATACTCATCAAGGCTTGAATGTGACAAAGCCCTGAATTATAACGAAAAAATCTTGGCTAATAATATAATGATTGGCGTTACACAATGTAAAGACAAAAGTATTATTGATAAGGAGAATCTATGTGAAAATAATACAAGGTAAGACTTATAAGAGTAGTATTTTAAGGGAGTTTTGTCCGCTTGGTAAGGACCCATTCATTTAAACAGGGATACTAGTTGAGTAGCGTTTATAGATCAAATTCATGGACAAAGTTACACTATAGCGGGCGGACCTTAAAAATAATTATATATTTGGCCCCCAGAAAAGCCTAGTGACATATACGAACGAAAATTTGCGAAGGATGTCAAAAAATGTTTTTTCCTATAGTAAAACTTGGTTCTAACCAGGGTTTTTGGATGAATTTTTTTATGGTATTTTTAAGCCATGAGTATAATCAATATTATGAGTTCGCTTATTAGTTAACTACATTATTAATTGCACAGAAAACAGGTTCAAATTTATTACTTTTATTTAAAATTTAATTTTTTGTGGGGAAAATCGTTTAAGTAAAGATGTCGTGTATTACAAATGAAATATGTTCTTTTGCAAAAGTAGAATTAAACAAATTTATGAATTAAGTTTATTTCAGGGTTCTGATAACTTTAATTTTATAAAATTTTTTTTGTTCTAATTTGACACACGCCTAACGCCAACGTAGAAAAAATTTTATTGCAATATTAAATTAATCTAAAACAATTATTCTGAAATTCAATTTTTTTCCGGATTTGGAGTTACTTCGTCCCTCTTTAACCAGTAAAGAATCGAAGAATTATTTGGCCGCTCCGTAAGGATATAGCGCCACCAGAATTAAGGAATTTGACCAATTACAATTTGATATTCGAAAATTTCAAGAAATCGGTAATTAAGTGAAAATTGTTAACATCCTCGTTAATGAAAAAATCTATTACAATGTTATACTTTCCAAGGACTGGATACCTGGCCCTTTGTTGCTCAAACTTCGTGCACCTAAAGATGATATGTGAATCGTCATCCACAGCATTACAGGTCACGCAGACATCATCAACTACATGCATCCTTGCCAGTGCGTGGGGGCTGAAAAAGTGCCCTGCCATGATTCTATTTAACTGCCTGATCTGAATAGGGCTTAGACTAGCGGGATTACCAATAAACCACGGTTTTCTCCTAATCGACGCAAATAGCCTCCTGTATTCCCTGCCTCTTATTCGACCTATATTCTCATACTCCCTCTCCCACTCGTTCCGCAGCTTTCTTTCGATTTCCATTATCGCTTCATTTCTCGTCCATTGGACCTGTAGAGAGACACCTTCCACCGTGGCTCTTTTTGCTGCAATGTCAACTATTTCATTTTCCTGTTTAGCAATCCTTCTCATATTTCTCTTTATCGCGAATGATATGATGAGTTCCACCGACATTGAAGAAAATCTTTTCGACAGCTTGAACATTTTGGTGGTATTCGATGCTGGATGGAATATGGCGCCTCCCGATTGCTCGTCTCTAAATGAACCATCTGTATAAATTAATTCCAACCGATCGTTTTCCAGTTTTTGTTTTTTCTCTCGAAAAATCTGTTTCACCATTCCGCATTAATATTTGCTTTGTTGTCAGGATAAAATTGCTCCACTACATAGATTTTTCTTGATTTCTCACTTAGAACATTTTCCTCCTCAATATCGTTTAAAATATGTTTGAATTTCTGAAATACTTTGTAGTAACTGGTATTTATAGGTTTTTCCTGTATCATCAGTATCCCCGACATTGCCATCCTTAGATAAAAAACTTTAACCAAATCCTTCGCTGTCGCTAGCACAAGTCTATACTTAGGTGGGAGTTCCGCAGCCATATGGTACATAATGTGAATAGGAGTCGATCTGATTAGACCCAGAGACCTTCTTAAATGAAAGTTGGAAATTGCCTGGAATCTTCCCAGAGCCTTCTTGGTTATGTTCGCAAATTAAGACGCCGCATATTCCATTTTTGAACGAACAAAGGCTTTATAGAATTTAATTACCCTTTTTTGGTCGATGCCAAAAAGGCATTCACTGATGGTTCCTCAAGAATGCACTATTGATGTTAAATAATGATTTGTGTCAAGATAAGTTACCACTTGTTATATTTTTGTACTGTGTTGTAACACTGTATTGAAAATATTGTATAGAATCAAGTTGTGTTTTTGTATTTTGTTTTCAATACTGACTTTTGTATTTTATATTATTCGAAAATAAACATTTAACTATAATAGGTTATGTGCCCAGGAAGCTCTTGAAAAATAAGAGAAAATTTTTTCAAGCAATTATTTCAAGCTAATCAAGATAAAATGGACTTTACAAAGAACATGAAGGTTCTTCAAGGTGAGGTAGACTGGCCTATTTGGAAGCGCAAGATAAGAGATCTGTTGGATTACCATGAAGGTGCATTGGATGCAATTGACAGGAAATTGCATAAGCCATTACCTCTTGATCCATCTGCTTCAACAGAACAAAAAAGATTATATAAGGAAGAAAGCGGTTTGTATAGAAAGTCAAACAGTTATGCGAAATCTGTGTTGTGTAGTTCCATAAGTGATGAAGTTTATCAAAAAGTTATGGACAAAGAAACTGCTGCAGATACGTGGGATGCCCTCAAGAATCTTTTTTGAACTACAGCGAAAGATCAGCTTTATAAAATTTGTGCAGAATTTTTCTCATTCAGTTGGAATCATGGTGAAGATATTACCATGCACATTGCAAAATTAAAAAGTTTGTGGCTAGAATTTAATAATGGTCTGAAGGCAAGGAAATTATGTGAATTGCCAGATTTATTGTTAGTGGGTAAGATTCTTCACATTTTGCCATCAAGTTGCAACTATTTTAAATCAAGCTGGATGATGTTAAGTAAAAATGAAGAAAAGACATTCGAAGAATTTTCGATTCAGCTATCGATGTATCAACGTAATTTTGGAAAAGCAAATAGTCATGATGATCAAGAAGCGCTTTTGGTAAGTGGAAAAGCTAAGAAATATCAAAATTAAAATTTTTCCAAAAGGAAAACTGATGTCTGCAACTACTGCAAGAAGAAAGGACATTGGGTACGGGATTGCCGTAAATGGGTAGCCGATGGTAAAGCCTAGTAAAGAAGTAAATGAGGCCAAAGCTGAGTCTGTGAAGTGTTTGCAATTATTTTGTGAGGAAGCTAACGCGGTTCAAGACGCCGATGCCGCAGGATGGTGGATTGATAATGGAGCAACACGTCATGTGACTAATAATAAAAATTTATTCAAGGATTTCAAGCCTTTTTCAAATTCTAATTTTATAAAAGCTGCTGGTAAGGAAGTTTTACAAGCTATTGGCAAAGGAACAATAGATATAGAATCCAAATGCTACAATAAAATCCAAGTGTTAAGTTCAACAGATGTCTGGTATGTACCTAATATATCAAGGAATTTATTCTCAGTACTTGCTGCCCAAGATAAGCAATGTAATAGCAAGTTTATATCAACAACTACCAATTGTAAATTAATTGTTGATGGTAAAGTACTTGTATGTGGATCAAGGTCAGTATGTGGAACTTTATATAAAGCAAATATTAGCCCTATAGTACGAGATAATAAGGAACAGGTAAATGAAGTTCAAGATTCTGATTTACTGCAACTGTATCATGAAATATAGGGTCACCAAGACAAACGACACATTAAGAAGATGCTTAAAATAGGAATGGGTATTACTACAAGAGATGATAAAACTATTTGCGAGCCGTGTATCTATGGAAAGGCTCATCGATTGCCGTTTGGTCATAGAGTGATAGCTACAAGTCCAGGTGAACTCATGACTACAGATGTGTGAGGTCCATTCAGTGAATCGTTTGGTAAGATGAAGTACCTATTAGTATTCAAAGATGCATATACTAAGTACCGTTTTGGATTTGTTATAAAACAAAAATGTGATGTCAAAAAATGCTTAGAAGAAGTATTGATGACAGCGAAAACACATGGTTATCCCATTAGAGAATTTTTAAGCGATAACGGTGGTGAGTTTGACAACCATGATGTAAAGAAGATTCTAAAGAAGTATGGTGTTATACAAAGGTTAACAGCACCATACACCCCACAACAGAATGGTGCTAGTGAAAGAGAAAATCGCACAGTTGTTGAGATGGCTCGTACATTCAAGTACTCCAATGATGAAGCAAAGTTTCCAGATGCAATATGGGCTGAATTAGTTAGAACAGCTATATACGTACTAAACAGAACTGGAAAGTCATCAGTTGAAGGTAAAACTCCCTATGAATTGTGGATTGGAAAGAAGCCTAGAATACATCATTTAAGAATAACAGCCAGTGAATGCTATGTCCATATACCAAGCCAAAAGAGAAAGAAGATGGATGCCAAAGCTACAAAAGGTTATCTCATTGGGTATGATAATGATGAACGTTATCGAGTTTATATTAAGGAAAAACGTAACGTTATACTATCACGTGATGTTAAATTTGTTGAGAAAAAAAAATCGTGTGTGGCTAATGGTACTAGTGATGAATATGGTAAAGACAATAACTTGAGTGATAAAGACAACAAATTTAAAAATGAAGTTAAGCTTAACTTTGAAGATTTTAAGCAACGTATTACAGAAGATGACTGTATTATACATGTAGAACAACAGTCTGCATATGAAAAACAAAAATTAAGTAATCAAGATGCCGTAAATGAAATCATCCAAGTACAGAAGAAGAAAATCAAGATGCCGTAGAAGATGAGCTGAACGAAGAATGTATTCAAAATGAATCTTTAAATGCTAGTGATTTTCATGGATTTGAATCAAATAAACGTGCTAGAGAAACGTCTTCTGATGAAGATAATAATGATGACTGTGATATGCCATTGGTAAAACGATTAAGAGATCGTACCTTGTTATCAAACTCTAAGTATGATGACTTTGTAGTGGAAGTACAAGATTTCCTAAATATAATTGAAACTCCTATGACGTACATGGAAGCAATTACATGTACACTGCTTAGGAAGGTGGCCATGAGTTCCGAAATAAATTCATTAAAGGAAAATAGAACATGGGAGATGGCAGAACTTCCTAAAGGTGCCAAAGCTCTACCATCAAAGTGGGTATTTCGTGTAAAGATGAATCCTGATGGAACCGTTGATAAGTTTAAATCCAGATTAGTCGTAAAAGGATTTAAGCAACGAGAAGGTATTGACTATAAAGAAACATTTAGTCTAGTTGCAAAATTGGGAACAATTCGCGCAGTATTGAGTATAGCAGCTAGCAATAAGATGCACTTATCTCAATTTGACGTTTCAACAGCTTTCTTATATGGAGAATTAGAAGAAGATATATTCATGAAACAACCAGAAGGCTATAGTGATGGTACAAAACGAGTTTGCAAATTGAAAAGAAGTTTGTATGGCTTAAAGCAAGCGCCTCGTTGTTGGAACACACGTTTAGCCAATTACTTATTAAAAATTGGGTTTAAAATCAGTGAAGCCGATCCGTGTCTTTTTATAAGAATAAAAGATGAAAAGAAATTAATTTTGTTTCTATATGTAGATGATGGGCTTGTTACAGGAACAGATGCCAATGATCTAAAGGTGTTATTAAATGAATTAAAATCTGAATTTAAAATAGTTGCAAAAGATGCAAATTATTTTTTGGGGTTAGAAATAAAGAAAGAAGAAGATGCAATCAAAATTTCTCAAGGTGCGTATGTTAGAAAGATTTTGGAGAGGTTCAACTTTCAAGATTGCAATCATGTGTCTTCTCCAATGACCAAGGTGGTGGAAAGCTCCGAAACAGGGAAAGTGGAGGATGTTTCCAAATTTCCCTATCGACAAGCAGTGGGGGCAATAATGTACTTAATGCTCGGTACTAGACCAGACCTTGCATTCAGTATTGGTTACTTGTCTAGAACTTTAGAAAAGGGGAACTGGATATTCAACGTATATCTACTCAAGATCAATTAGCTGATATATTGACGAAGCCGTTACAACAATTAAGATTAATATATCTTCTTAATCAAATGGGTCTTTCAAGTGTTAACTAAGTTTCTTAACAAGGGAAAGTATTGATGTTAAATAATGATTTGTGTTAAGATAAGTTACCACTTGTTATATTTTTGTACTGTGTTGTAACACTGTATTGAAAATATTGTATAGAATCAAGTTGTGTTTTTGTATTTTGTTTTCAATACTGACTTGTATTTTATATTATTCGAAAATAAACTTTTAACTATAATATGCACATGTGCGGTTGACCTTCTCAATCACCTGAATTGTATGTAGTAAAGTTGAGTTTTTGGTTGCCACAATTCTCCCCAGGTATTTAATTTCCTTGACTTCCTTGATTTGGGTATTGTTAATGGTGATATTAAGTTGAGTTGCTTTTCTACCAAAGGATGTTACAGTTGTTTTACTGAGATTAATCTTTAAATCAAGATTCTGACATGCATCCACAAACGCTATGACTCTTCCCCTCAATGAAGGCCCGCATCTTGCCAGGTTTTATCGAAACATAAAATGAAAAAATCATCTGCAAATTGGTAAATGTATGTGTTGTCATCTTCCACCTCATGTAATGCTGTTGTATACAATTTAAAAAGCAGCGGTCTCAAACCACTACCCTGAGCCAGACCACGATTTGTCCCGATTTTCGCGCTATCCAGTACCAGTGTACGATCCTTTGAAAAGGATGTAATCCATTGTATTAAATCACAGTTAAATCCCATTTCGCCTCCAGGATACTCGTGTTCATATAATCATAGGCCTTTTCGATGTCTACGCATGCCGCTACTACTTTGAGATTTCTCCCCTTAAGAATCTGTATAACATTTATGAGATCATTAATACAGTGGGTAGTGCTCATATTCTTCCGAAAGGCATATGATCTTTCTGATAGTAGGTGTTTAAGTTTAACATGATCATCCATTGCTGCTTTTAGTATGCCCTCAACACATTTAAGTAGAACTGAAAGTAAGCATATCGGTCTAAAATCTGTGACATCCATGGAGTCTTCTCGTTTGGGGATTGGGTGAATTCTGATTACCCTCCAAACAATATGAAGAAAAAAATTAAGATTCAATCTACTTTAATAGCTATCAATCTATTTTAATAGCATACTCCAGCAAGTGACAAAAATGTCAGCTTTAAAACATTTTTGTTAAATTTACAAGTGTCAAGGGTTCATTAGTCATACGTAGACGTAACGTAACCTAACGGAAAGAGTAGAAACTGTGTATTTATGCATAAACGCAAACTTATCAGATCAGCTGTTTTAAACCAACACTTTGAATTTTCATTGTAATTTATTATTTGTTCTGCACAATTTTGGAATTTTATCATTTTATTTTTTTATAATTAACATATGCAATATCAGCTGTCACGTACATACGGAAAGAATTTCAAAGTTCAACAAGTTCGCCCTTCCTGAATCGTACCGTTTACGTACCGTAGGTGCTAGTGTGTTTTTTACAGATATTTTAATCATCTGTCTCGTCACGTTTCGTCCACGTATGGCTAATTTTAGATTTACTGCCATATGCAGACATTTAGTTGATTCTTAAAACAGACAAGGAAAATTGTATATAAAAAGTGTGTTATTAAATCAACAAAGTGTCTATGCATAGTTAGACTTTAAAATATTCGCCAAGCTAAATTTACAATAGAACTCAAATTTTTAATAATATTTTCTTCAAATGAGAATAGTGTTGAAAAATGGTAGTTTTTGAATAGAGCACTTTAAGCAGAGTACCAAATATTCACTCATCATGAACAAAAATTTATTTTTATTGTGTTTTGTTCTATTGTTTTTTTTTTTTATTTTTATACAAAAATGAGAAAATAACACAGATTTGTTTTCATAACATACACTTGGACATTTTTTGTAAAATTTTTGTAAAATTATTCACAAACGAATAGGAGCATTAAAGTTTATTTTCAATAGCAGTCGAAAATTAATAGCAAAAAATTGTTATCGTTCTGAATGTACATAAATGAGCGATTTTTTTTTATTTCAATAAGTTTGTAACCGAGCACATGAGGCCATATATGGTTAAAAAAAACTACTATATACATTTATACAAAAAAAAAAAATAATAATATATATGTATAATAAGTATAATTACAATAAAGATTACTTAAAAACAATAAAAAAAATTTCATTTAAAATACTATAAATTTTGAAAAAAAAATCAATGAATGTATCAATAAAACCTAAAATATTTCGGTCAGTGAGAAATAAATAATCGAAAGTTCATTAAAATTGATGAGACATCGCATAATCTTATGTTAGAAAGCTCTAGTAGAGAAACTTTTTAAATCTCTAGGAAGCCCGTTCCAAATTTTGAACAGTCTAAAACGATAAGATCTTCGAAAAGAAACAGTATTAATCCGAGGATATTGTAGTTGCCTTTTTCTAGTTGATCGTGAAAAATCAAAAGACTGCACTAAATATAATGGGAATCCATTTTTTATAAATTTGTAAAATAATAATAATAAACGTGTACAAATTAAGCTATACAAAGAGCACCCAAGAAATCTATTTACCAAACGCATATCTAATAATTCAATTGAAAATTACAGTGTACTTCCTAATCACGTGTTTCGTAGTACCAGAAAATACCTCAACAATATGTGGCAAAAGTCAAGATTTAGAAATTGTCTGTCTCATAGAAAGAGGCAAATACAAATTCAGTGAACAAAACGATATTATAATAGAAATGTCAATGAATTGTCGATAAAGACACCAAGGCACTTTAACCTGTCCACAAATTGTAGCCTAACTCCGTCAAGAGAAACGACGATATTTTCAGTTGATGTTCCAAACACCATTAGCTTTGTCTTACTAGGATTTATACATAATCCATTTTCAATAGTTTTATGGAGTGTCTGACATTAAGATTTTGAAATAATCCTGTGTGCGCCCGTATTTTAGCTACTCTTATTACACTTTTCGCCCGATTTCTGTGCACACAGTATATAGACCAATTTTGAGAGTTCCTATTCTGTAAGTAGTGCCTATACGAAAGATCACGCAATGCAATGTGGTAAGCGATATCGGGTGAGTTCAACCAGTTATCCGCTTCAAAACAAACCTTTCTACGAACAATGTAAACCCGAGAATGTAAGTTATCAACGTTATGCATAAAAACTGCCAGCTGAATATTTACATCGGATGTAGAGTACATACCGCTGAAATCACACAAGCATAACTGTTACCGCCGTCAACAAAGGGCTAAACAAAACAACACTTGATGTTATACCCTGTGTAATTTTACCCGCTATATACTCTCTTTAAATTTAAATTATTTTAAAGTATACCGTTTTTATTTACTTTGCCTTTACATTTATCTCAACTAACGGTCCTTGTTGATTTATCACGTAGGCCAAAGATGGTTAACATGTTTTGTATTTAAAATATATACATACATACGTACATTTGTACTTATAATTTTGCGTACAGTCACTCACATTTAAAGTCGGGCAGACGCGTGAAATTATTTCTAGTCACAATATCTATGTTTTTATGAAAGAAATACATCTCACTTTTTTCTGTTTTATCACAAAAACACTTTTATTTAAAAACAACAACAAATATATATTCCAAGTGCCGTTATAAAATGTACATGAAGCCTAAACTGAGAAAAAGTCACTTTTCAGCCTCACATTGAAAGTCGGGCAAGCAATGTTTCTGCAATGTAATCGGTAAATATACCGTTATTTTTGCATTTTCTGTATTTATTTTCAAAATTATGGTTTAGTGTTATCTTATCAGTCCTTCAGTGAAGTTTATTAGCGTATTTTGTAAAATGTCGCGTAATATTAGGCAGTCCACATTGGAAGAACGAAAGATAGTTATTGAACAGCATTTAGAAGGAAAATCTGAACGCGAAATATCGAAATTAGTTAAAAAAAGCAAATCAACGGTGCATGATATTATATCCAGATATACGGAAAATGGATTGATTGCAAACAAACAACGTGAACCCCAACCAAAAAAACTATCCTCCAAGGATGAGAGTATGGTTTTAAGAGAAGTGAAGAAAAATCCCTTTATATCTGCACCAAAATTGACTGCAATGGTTAAAGAAGCATCTGGAACGGAGGTTAACCCAGAAACAATAAAAAGACTTCTTCGAAAAAATGACTTTCATGGCCGAGTTGCAAGAAAGAAGCCCCTGATTAGCAAGAAAAACCAAAATGACCGACTTGTATTTGCTCGTCAATATATGAATAAGGGTTTTGATTTTTGGAGCACTGTAAGTATGGACAAAAATAACAATTTATTTTAAACATGAAGTTTTAGGTGCTATTTACTGATAAAAGTAAATTTAATTCATTTGGATGTGATGGAAGGGGTAAAGTATGGCGCAAACCAAACAAAGAGCTAAAAGGCAAAAATTTAAGAAAAACAGTCAAACATGGTGGTGTATCGGTAATGGTTTGGGGGTGCATGGCAGCTTCAGGAGTTGGCAACTTTCATTTTATTGATGGAATAATGAACAAGCATATTTATTTAAATATTTTGAAGACCAATTTGAAAGAAAGTGTCAGGAATCTAGGTATTGAAAGTAACTTTCAATTCTATCAGGATAACGACCCAAAACATTCAGCACTTGATGTAAAGAATTGTTTGCTGTATAATTGTACGAAGGTGATCAAAACACCTGCTCAAAGTCCCGATCTTAATGTTATTGAACATTTATGGGACGAATTAGGACGCAGGATGCAGGACAGGCTGTGTACATCAAAACAACTCTTGAGAACTGCTCTGCAGGAAGAGTGGAATAAGATTAGCCCTGATGTTTGCAAAAAACTAGTTGAATCGATGCCAAGTCGGTTACAAGCTGTTGAGAATCAAAAAGGTGGCGCAACAAAATACTAACTGCGTTTTTTTTTTAATATTATTGATTTTTTATGTAATGCCCGACTTTCAATGTGAGACAGAAAAGTGTACTTATTTTAGTTAAGCCTTTGTGTACATTTTATAGCAGAACTTGTAATATATATTTTTTGTTGTTTTTAAATAAAAATGCTTTTGTGATCAAATTGAAAAAAGTTAGATGTATTTTCTTTCATAAAAACATAAATATTGCGACTTGAAATATTTTCATGAGACTTTAAATGTGAGTGACTGTATGTAAAATGCAATTTGAAATTTGTTGAGTTTGGTTTACGACAGCGCGGTAAAAAGACATTAAATTGTAAAGCTCACGCGAAAATTAATTATAACATATAATAAAAATAAATAATTAATGTTATTAAAATTAAAAATGGAGTGCTCTTAAAAAGTGTTTTATTTTTAAGTTGCAAAAGCAAGAATTCTTTAAAATTTAATATAATTAAATAAAAATAATTTGGAAAAAAGATTATTTTTGATAAAAATTACTGTAACAAATGGTAATGTGCGACAAATGTGATAAATGGTTTCACTATGGTTGCGTAGGCGTAGACAGCAATGTAGCAGATTATAACTGGAACTGCGAATTATGCGACAACAGGTCATCAGCCGCTGCTAACCCAGACCAAGGAAATGGTTTTGAGACTCAACCGAGTTCATCATCGTCACCATTAGTACCAATAAAAACAATTGCACCACCAGTCGTAGTTACCGCCGTAGGTACAAATTTTCAAAACGACATCACAAGTGGTAATGGCATCAGCAAATACAGGGCATATAGTAGCACCTGCTGCAGGTGTTCCGCTACCATTTTGGACATCAGTACCGAAAACTATGGTAACGCATCCCCAGTTATGTACAATACATGGTAACGGCTACAACGGGAATGCCAATGTCTCATCCAAAAACAAATACAACTCCATCGTATGTGTATGCAGCACAACCACCACCAACAGCAACAATGCCTTATAATTATCGACAGCAACCAATGCTAATAAATACAAACAACCGAAATTCTACAACTGGTGGTAAAAGTAATTTTGATTGTTTAGAAAGGCAAAAAATGTTACAGTTGCAACGGTTAGAGGAGGAAAGAAAAATTCAACAAGAATTTTTGAAACGCAAATATACAATTCTGGCACAAAAGGACTACCAACCGTCTACAGGGCAAACCAGTTCCGCGGTTTTTAGTAATAACAATCTGGTAAATAATATTAACACACAAATGCCCACCACAAGCAGTATTAACAGACATCAGTCTGAGCCTACAACTTTACAGTTAGCCGCAAGGCGTTCCATACCAAGGGAGCTATCATCATTCAACGGGGATCCAGACGACTGGCCTATTTTTATCAACAGCTTTAACAATAGCACAGCACTTGCCGGATACTCAGACGCAGAAAATCTGATGCGTCTGCAAAGCTGCCTAAAAGGGAAAGCTAGGGAGCTAGTTACGCTTGTACCGGACATTATTAAAACTTTTCGTCTGTGTTTCGGTCAAATAGAGCATATTTTAGAACGCGTTATAAATAAAGCGAAAAATATGCCATCCCCCCGTGACAAGCTAGAAACACTTATCGAATTCGGGCTCAACGTACAAAATATTTGTGCAACCATGGAGTCGTGTGGCCTGGAGTCACATCTAAACAACCCCATGTTGGTGAAGGAGCTTTTAGATAAATTGCCAAATCCACACAAGCTAAATTGGGCAATGCAGCCGCGGGATGAAAGCGTTCCCATATTGAAAGCTTTTAGTGTGTGACTATATAATTTAGCGGAAGCAGCTAGTACAGTGGTAACACCTACTTTTGGTAAAGGTGCCTCAGTAAATACCCATACACAAGCTAACAACAATGTTGGTAAAATGTGCTACGTATGTAAGGTGGAGTCACATAAAGTACATCAGTGTAACAAATTAAAAAATCTACAACTGAACGAAAAATGGAATATTGTGAAACCCAATAGTTTGTGCCGCCAGTGCCTCAATCATCATAAGAGGAAATGCCATCTAGACAAGGAATGCGGAATATCCGGCACCACCCCCTGCTTCATAAGGCCATCAGTGCTGCCAGTCAGTCAACATCACAAACTGTAAGTAGAAATGAAATAGAAAATACGCAGCGGAGTGCACAAATTAATTCACACAATAACATTGATGAAGAAAAGCCAATCCGCTTGCATTAAAAAACAGTATTAATAATACATTTGCTTCTCTAGACGAAGGGTCATCTGTCACCCTAGTAGAGCGTAGCATTTTGACAATTTGAATTTGAACTGTATATCTGATCCCTTATGCCTATAATGGACAGGTGGGACAACCCGTGAAGAAAGTGAATCCCTCAGAACATCATTGAAAGTATCCAGCAACGACACAAAGTTTGTACTTCCAGACGTGCATACCGTCGAACATTTGGATTTACCGTCGCAAACTTTGAATATTGGAGAAATCGTTAAAAAATACCCGTATTTAAACGACTTGCCTATACAATCTTATCATAAAGCGAAACCTATGATTTTAATTGGTGCTAATAATTGAAAATTAGCTGTTCCTACAAAAATTCGAGAAGGAAATTGGCAACAGCCTATAGCAACAAAAACCCAGCTTGGATGGACCCTACAGGGTGGCAACGCTAATTGCTCAGCCGAGCACAGACTGAACATCCACAAATGTATTTGCCAAAAAAATTACGATAATCTTCACCAGCTTGTAAAAAATTATTTCAACATTGAATCACCAAATTCACCCGCCTTACTTTCGGCAGCAGACAGCAATGCCATGAAAACGCTAAACGCAACGTGCAAAAAGTAGACGGACGCTATGAGGTCGGCTTGTTGTGGAGAAATAGTGACATACAACTGCCTGAGAGCTATACTAATGCCTATCGACGGCTTATGTGTCTAAATAAAAAAAATCGTTAAAGACGAATTGTTACGACAGAGCATGCAAGGGTACGCCAAGAAGTAAAGTTCGTCAGAATTGGCGATTCCTAATGAGAAAGTTTAGTATCTACCAATTTTCATAACATTAAATCCCTATAAACCCAACAAGGTACGGTTAGTGTGGGATGCCGCAGCTAAGTCAAATGGAGCATCACTGAACGATTTTATAAATAGTGGCCCAGACCTCTTGAAACCTCTGGTTGACATCCTTTTAGCCTTTCGAATAGGCAAATTCGCCATTTGCGGCGATATTGCGGAAATGTTCCACAGAATCAACGTACGAGAGAGCGATATGCAAGCTCAACGGTTCTTATGGTGGGACAAAAATGATAATTTACATCAGCCAAGCACTTATGTAATGCGAGCCTTAACTTTTGGTGTAAGCTGTGCCACATGCATAGCGCACTATGTGCGCGACAATAATGCTGAACATTTTAAAACGCAATTCCCACGTGCTGTGAACTCTATCCAGAACCATCACTATGTCGATGACCTTATCGATAGCGAAGACACTGAAGAAAACTCTGGTATGCTAGCAAAGAAGGTGGCAAAAATTCACGCTGTCGCAGGTTTTTATATAAGAAACTGGGCTTCAAACTCGTCCGCAGTTTTACGTCAATTGTCTGACGTTTCCAAGACATCTCAGGATGCCAAACAATGGGGCGCTACCGAAAGTTTTAGGTATGTATTGGGATCCAGTTACTGACGTTTTTAAGTATAATTGCAGATTTGCGCGTCTGCGCCGCAATGTTATCGACGAGGATCTTGTGCCAACTAAAAGAGAATGTCTCCAAGTTCTCATGTCAATATTCGACCCACTAGGGTTCTTGTCGTGCCACATCATAGGTCTCAAAATTTTGCTGCAAGACGTCTGGTGTGCCTGCATAGGGTGAGATAAACCATTAAACGAGCCCTTAAACGTAAAATGGTCTCAATGGAAATCGTCAATTCCACTCATATTTAATGTCGAAATTCCACGATGCTATTCCCAGCTGCTATGTGAGGCCGAGAATGTTCAACTGCACACCTTTGTTGATGCAGGCGAATATGCTTATTCTGCTGTCAGCTATCTAGTTGTAAAACTAGGCGACCGTGTAACTATCACCCTCGTAGCTGCTAAGTGCAAAGTAGCACCCCTTAAACCACTGTCCATTCCCAGAATGGAACTGCAAGCCGCCCTTATCGGAGTAAGACTAGCGAACACAGTGCAAAAAATTCAACGTTTGCGTATATCCTCAAGATACTGGTGGTCGGACTCTAAAACAGTGCTACAATGGTTACGGGTGGACTCAAGAAACTTACAGCAGTTTGTTATGCGCCGAGTGGGAGAAATTTTAGAACATTCAAACGTCAGTCAATGGAAATGGGTACCAACAAAAATGAACCCAGCCGATTTTGCAACAAAAATAACAACACGAAAAAATATGGACTTGTGGTTCAACGGTCCTGATTTTCTGCACAACGACCCCAGCCAATGGCCTAATTGCGAAGACTTTGGGCCAGTAAACTCTTCCGAACAAAGGCGTCACGTGCTAGTAATTAATCAACAATAAAAGAGTTTTAATTTTTATTAATTTCGAGTATTTTTCCAACTGGAAAAGGCTCTACCGAGCAGTAGCAACATTTTTGGTATACATGGCAAAACCAAAAGCTGCAATTAAACAACAAGTTTACCATTCTACAGTCAAACATGAAATAATTCAACAAGCAAAGCGAATTATAATAAAAGATGCCCAGCGTAACGAATTTTATCAGGAAATTTCCGATCTAAAACATGGTAAAAATGTAGAAAAATCAAGTAAGCTATACCGCCTCACCCCCTACCTAGACGGCAACGAAGTTTTAGGATGTCACGGCCGAGTAGACCGCCTTAACAATCATGAGGACGAAATTGTGCTGCCAGCAGAGTATCATGTCACATTCATTATCGTACGTTCATTCCATGAAGATTCACACCACCACTTTAATGAAGCAGTGATCAACAGAATAAAAAGTAAATTTTATATACCCCGTCTGCGGGTCATGTACAAAAAGGTACGAAATTCTTGCCAAATATGTAAAAATTATTCTGCTGCACCGCAGGCCCCTCAAATGGCAGCCCGCCTAGGCGCTTTTCAACGCCCTTTCACATTCGTCGGTATAGACTACTTTGGCCCATTTTTAGTAACAGATGGAAGAAGAAGAGAAACAGTTGGAAGAAGAAGAGAAAAACGATGGGGAGTAGTTTTACCTGCCTAACTCTACGCGCAATTCATGTAGAAGTCGCTCATAATTTACATACCAGTTCCTGTATTTTGTGTATACGAAACTTTATTGCCAAACGTGGCACGCCTCGGGAGATTTATACCGACAACGGTACTAACTTTAAAGCAGTTGAAAAAATCCTGAAAGATGAAGTAAATCAAATAAGTTTTTCAAATATACAAATAAAATTTGATAAAACAAAATGGTATTTCAACCTACCAGGTGCGCCCCACATGGGCGGTGCATGGGAGCGACTAATAAGATCCGTAAAAAATATCCTATACAGCCTGTACCCTGCAATGAATTTCAACGACGAAAACTTTAAAAGTGCTCTGCGAAATCGAATCGATTATTAATTCTCGACCGCTCACCTTTGTCTCGATTGAACATGAAGATGATGACGCAATTACTCCAAACCATCTACTGATTGGCTCTTGCGATGGCTACAAACCGTTCCTCGACGATAGCGGAAATTTACGCCAACAACGGCAACAAACACAAGCATTTGCCGACCGTTTCTAGCGGCGCTGGGTTAAGGAATATACACCAATAATATCCCGTAGAAGCAAATGGTTTGCTTGTAAAAATCGGGGCAATCGTCATCATCGCTAATGAAAATCTTCCAAGAAGATGCTGGCCTAAAGGCAAAATCATTGACACAGTGTTAGCCGCAGATGGTCAAGTGCGAAGGGTGACGGTTAAGACACAGTTTGGCGTATTAACGAGGCCGGTGACGAAGATAGCTGTTTTGAACGTCGGTGAAGATCATGAGCAAGTTCGTATCCTACATATACTCGCTTACGGGCAGGATAATGTTACCGCCGTCAACAAAGGGTTAAACAAAACAACACTTGATGTTACAACCTGTATAATTTTACCCGCTATATACTCTCTTTAAATTTAAATTATTTTAAAGTATACCGTTTTTATTTACTTTGCCTTTACATTTATCTCAACTAACGTTCCTAGATGATTTATCACGTAGGCCAAAGATGGTTAACATGTTTTGTATTTAAAATATATACATACATACCTACATACATTTGTACTTATAATTTTGCGTACATATGTAAAATGCAATTTGAAATTAGTTGAGTTTGGTTTACGACAGCGCGGTAAAAACACATTAAATTTTAAAGCTCTCGCGAAAATTAATTGCAACATAAAATAAAAATAAATAATTAATGTTATTAAAATTAAAAATGGAGTGCTCTTAAAAAGTGTTTTATTTTCACGTTGCAAAACGATTCACGAAGATCCTTTATTTTTAATAAATTGTAAACCGGATATGCTACATAGTTTGGCATTGTCCGTATGGTAATATTAAGTGAAATAAAAATGAAAGCATGTCGTGAAATTTCCGGTCATTGCATTTGTCCAGAAACACTTATGGAAAAAGAATGACTCAAAATAAAGAAATTAATAAGGGCATTCGAATTCGTGGAGATATTGAAATGAGCTTGAATAGAATTGTGGTGGTATGTCAAGTTCAGCCTGTGACACATTGCACGGACTAAATTTGACTTTCCAGTACAAAACATGTTGCAATTAAAATCTCCCATAATGCAAACATTAAAATATGCTAATAAAAAATCACCTACTGACTTTAAAAACATTTAAATTCCCAGAAGGTAAATAGTAGACACCAACTAAATCCTTTTATATTCCAATTCTTAATTCATTAAGGAGACAATTAAGAGAATTACAAATTATAGAATTATTGCTATATACAGGGCCTATATTGCTAAATAACATAAAATAATCACAAATTAGGAATTGCTTAAAAGTATAAATTTGTTTTATTTATGTGCATCATGCTTATTCAAGATTACTTGAATATG
Organism: Eustalomyia histrio; assembly: GCA_949748255.1. Lineage (NCBI taxonomy): Eukaryota > Metazoa > Arthropoda > Insecta > Diptera > Anthomyiidae > Eustalomyia > Eustalomyia histrio. The sequence goes on from OX456525.1 coordinate 125,756,217, forward strand.
TTTAGGTTTTAATGAGTTTTCTAGATATTCGCCATTTTTTACAATGGCCGTTATCTCGAAAATTAAGCGAGATAGGGCAAAACGGCAAAATTGTTGCTCTGTGAGAGTATTAATATATTCCCAGGCAGAAAAATACAAACGGCAAAGCGTTGGCTTTTACTGGTGGTGCCAGCGTTGGCAGAGCGAAGGATTTTGAAAATAATAGTGCTTTGCCAACCCCAAAATGATAAAACCGGGCTAGGCTTCCCCGTTTCTTGGCAAAGTATTGTGCTTTTAGGATAGTAAATTGAGTGCTTTGCCAGCCCCAAAATTATAATTTTAAAACGTTGTCAAAGTACTGGGGAAACAATCAATAAAGTACTTTTTCAATGATGAAATAAGTGCTTCTTTGTCAACCCCCAAAATGATAACACCGGGCAGGGCTTGGCCAACTGTTTTTTAAAGAGTTGGCAAAGCATTGGCAAAACAAAATATATTGTGCTTTGCTAGTACCTAAAATACGAATTAACAATACTCTAAAAACCAGAAGAAAATGACTATATCAAAAATTAATAAAAACTATATTATTATTTATTTAAAATTTTTGTATTTCATGAAATTTGTTTTTACTAATTAAAAAATAAAATTTAATTGAAACAAACCAAACGTAATAAATAAACTTCAGATTTTGTAATTACAGGCCCAGTTTCATTGTCACTAAGTACAATTGAAAATCCTTAATAATTTTTAAGGAAAAAATAAATAAAATTCAAAATCTTAGAATTTTATTTAAAATTTATAAATAAAAAATGGTGGGCAGATTTGTTAAATTTCCAGAAAGTTTGCGGTAAGAAAAACACGTCTTGTTTATTTGCTTTTAAAATCCAACTGTATCGTTTTATTAAGCAATATGGAGCATCAAGCGTCCTATTCTTCCAGTTTTCTTTCTTCTCTTCTATTTCAGCAATTGCCGTTACAATTAACATATTAAGCAAGTTATAAAGGGTAGACCAAAAACAATTAACATAGTTGTAAAATTCATTATTATGTTAATCTACGTTATCTGAATTACATATTCAAATTAAAATCTATTTCATATTCAACAAAATTCAATTATAAAAAACAATTAATAACAAAATGTGTTATTATTTAAAATAAGTATTAAAAAAAAGGTAAAAAATGTGTTAAAAATGTGTTTATAAAAAACCCATTGCTAGAACGTTGTGGAGAAAACCAAACAGGTAAAAAACTCCACACTGGTGACCAAACATTCCGGCCCCATTGAAGGACCGTAGGTCTTCAAATTTCTGGTAGTGGTGCGAGCTTGGATATCGGACGTTTATAAACGCCTCTTGCCGTCTTTACCTCCGCCACTCTGACCTTGCCGTCTTGGCCTTCTATTACGTGGACGACTCTGCCGGTCAGCCACTCTTGGGGCGGGAGATTGTCCTCTTGGACCACCACTAGCTGGTTGACTAGATGGTTCGGCTCTTCGGTGTACCACCTGGCCTTGCCTTGCCTTGCAACCTCAGGACGTAGTCTTTCGACCAGGCCCGCCAGAACATCTGCTTGAGAGCGCAGAGCATCCGCCATCGCTTCAAGTAAGTTATCTTGTTGCCTCTGATGTCTTCGACGGATTTTAGCGGCAGCGAACGCAGACCCCCGCCTATGAGCAGATGCGCCGGAGTTAACGCATCCTCGTCGTTGGGGTCCGGAGACAGCGGCGCGATTGTGCGACTGTTGAGCACCGCCTCTACCTCTGCGAGCATTGTTGCCATTTCCTCTTGGGTGAGCGCCGCATTAAATGCGTCGGAGGATAAATTGGAAACTAATTCTGAGTGAACAGCCTTCGAAGTGAAACATACAAAAACCGCTATATATATTTTGATAGGAAGTCTACCACGAATTCGTAATGAAATATTCACGGGACCACAAAAGTCTACGCCGGAAATTAAAAATGGACGTAGCGCTCTCACTCTGTCGGTGGGTAAATTTCCCATTATTTGGGTCATCAATTTTGGTTTATAGCGGAAGCAATGAACACATTTACGCACTATTTTGCCACACTCTTCTCTGGCATCTATAAGCCAAATATTCTCCCGTAAAAGGGCTATCAATGCTTTTGTACCAACATGACAATTATTGAGGTGCAAATCGCGCAAATATCGTCTCACAAAAAGAGTTTTTCTTGGCAATAGAAGTGGGAATTTCGTATTATACGGTAATGGTGCATTAAGCAACCTCCCACCTACCCTAATAAGTAAAAATTTCGCGTATTTTCAGTGAACTTGTGGATAAATGGTGTTAAACGTTGAATATTCGAAGGCAACACCTGAGATTTCTGTAATTTAGCAATCTCCTCAGAGAACTTTTCTCTCTGGACTATTTCCACAAACCTATAAAAGGCCCAGTTCATCTCCTTTACAGTAGGCCATACAGTTTTCATGATTTTACTTTTTCTACAAAATTCAATGAATCTTAGCACGTAGCACATGATACTCAATGACTTTTTGTAAGACGAATGATCGTCTATCAATTTCAAGAATATATTCATGTGATTTTCTTCCGGAGAATTCTGTATTTAAGAACTCTCAACTGTAAGGAGAACATTGGATTTTCTTTTCTATAAAGACTCTTGATTCTCTGTTAACACGAAATGATGGTTAACAGGTCAGTTTGAGCTATCGAGGAGAAGAAACGAAGGACCAACAAACCAAATTGAGTCTTTTAGATCATCAACATCAGATCCTCTAGATACAATGTCAGCCGGATTTTGTTTTGTGGGCACGTGGCGCCAAGAAACACGGTCTGAGTATTCTTGTATTTCAGCAACTCGGTTTGATACAAAAGTGGATGGATGAGTTTTAATCCAATGTAAAGTGATTTCTGAATCTGTCCAGAAATGTACACTCTCGATTTCAAAGCTCATCATGTTTTTAATTCGAATCCACAATTTAGCGAATAGGTGTGCTGCACACAACTCAAGTCTCGGAAGAGATTTTGTCTTGAGTGGAGCGACTTTTGATTTGGCTGTAAGAAGGCTACAAAAAACTTCATTTGAGTCACTACTCCTAATATAAATGCAGCAACCATAAGCCCGAAGAGAAGCATCAGAAAAGCCATGAATCTGAACTTTTGCTGAAGAAGTTGTGTGAACGAATCTTGGGATTTCAATTGAATCAATTTTCGACAAATTTATTTTGAAATTCTCCCACGCAGTATTTAATCGCATGGGGATCGATTCAGTTTCTGAATCCAAAGTTCTTGTAGCAACATTTTGTATTTTGTTATGATTGGGCATAAGAGTCCGAGAGGATCAAACAACCGAGACGAAACCGACAAAATGTTTCTTTTTGTTGCTTTTAGATCATGAAATTTATCTTCCAAATGAAACTTAAATGAATCATTCTTCGGAACCCAGTGTATGCCTAAAGCTTTGGCCGTATCGGAATCACTATGTAACAGTTTTTCGTTACAATTAGTAAGGTTAAAATCGGTGTGATTGGAAAACCATTTGGTTAAATTAAATCCAGCTGAACTCAGTATTTGAGTCACCTGGTCTTGAATAGTTAACAGTTCTTGAAAACTAACGGCGCCAGTCAACATAAAAATCACTGCGAATAACTTTTGACGCTATGGGCAAAGTCTCTTTGTATAAATCGCTTAGATGAATAAGACATCTGATTGCTAAAAATGGTGCGGAAGACGTACCGCAAGTAACAGTGTTTAAGCGAAACACTTGTAGCAAATCAGATGGATTTTGTCTCCAAAGGATTAGTTGAAAATTTCTATCGTTCTCGCCAACTAAGACTTGACGATACATTTTTTCAATGTCGGCAGTGATAACGAATTTATGGAATCGAAAACGGATTAGCGTCGAATATAATTCTTCTTGCACCGTAGGGCCAACCATTAACAAATCGTTAAGTGAAGTTCTCGAAGAAGTTCGACTCGAGGCATTAAAAACTACACGAAGTTTGATAGTAGTGCTTTGAGGACGCAAAACGCACTGATGCGGAATAAAATAATGAGAGCTCGGTATTTGATTGTCCGTAATGGACATATGACCTAAGTCGACATAATCTTTCATAAAATCGTGATACATTTCTCTCATAATGTTGTCGGTTGAGAGTCTACGCTCTAGCGCAAGAAAACGCCTCTTGGCAGTATCAAAGGATGATCCTAAAAGATTAGGATCTGATTTGAAAGGAAGTGAGACTTCAAAACGTCCTGACGATAAACGTCGTACCGAATCTTTGAACTTATCCTCACATTTTTGTTGTTCCTCATTAAAAATTACTTTTGATTCATTAGACAGTTCCTCTGATTCCCAGAATTTTCGAACAATTGAATCCACAGTATTCTCGTTTTCAATAGAATTGCTAACGTGGCATACATTTGAACGTGAGCCCTTTGGCTGGTTGCATTTTCCAGCTACAATCCAGTCAAGAGTAGTTTTCTGAAGAACTGGAAGGTTGGGGTTAGACTTAATTTGTCCAACGCATAGCAGTTTAAAGAAGAGTTCACCACCGATTAATAAATCAACTTTCTGTGGTTTGTAAAAGCAAGGATCTGCCAATTCAATATTCTTAGGAATATTCCAATCGGTAGTGCAAATCTTGCGATCAGGTTGGAAGTTCGTAATTGAACTCAATACCCAAAACTTGGAAAAGAATTGAGTAGAAATGACCCTCGACATGACACCGACTTCGATGCTAGATTTAGCAGAAGAATTTGTTTCGCCTATGCCAATTAAATTTAATCTGCCCTCTTCTCTCTTAATTCTAAGTCTCTGTGCAAGTTCCTCAGTTATCAAATTCGTTTGAGAACCGGAATCTAAAAGAGCCCTAGCCAGAATATAATTTCCGGAACTATTCCTCACTTTCACGACCGTTGTGGCGAGAATTATATTCTCATCCGATAATGAAAGATTCACCGAAGCGTGAGAAGTAGACGGCTGCTGTGACAAGTAATTTACAGAAGAATTTTGGTTAGAACTTGAGGCTTGAGAACTAGTATTATATCTATGTAGCAATGAGTGATGAGAGCCACTGCAGACTCTACCAGCAGATATGTGCTGGTACCTTTTATTTAAGGCGGCCTCACAGTCAGCCCATAATGGAAGCTTTTCGAAGTCAAGCTGTTCTTCCCACTTGGATTTAGTGACTGGATCGACTTTTGACATCACTAGATGTATAAGAATGGCATTTGTTATCTTTTTATCATCACCTATAGATAACAGTGAATCATATATGGCAGAAATAGTGTCAATCATGCTACGCAAAGCAGAAGCCGAAGGTTTATTGATCTCAGGAAGATCGAAAAGTTTCGAAATATTATCGAAAAAGATTAGACAATCATTGTCATAAACCTTTTTTAAACTGGCTAATGCTTTGGGGTAATTGTTTTCAGAAATCTGAAAAGCTTTGACTGTACCCAAAGCTTCATCGGATAAGCATATGAGATGATTGAATTTTTCAATATCTGTAAGTGTCGGATCATTGTGGATCAGATTCTCAAACAGGCTCATAAAGTTTTTATACTCGGAATATTTTCCACTGTATTTTGGGAGGCGCATGTTTGGAAGCTTAGAATGATGAGTTTGCATCATACTGAACGATGTTTCAGGCATACTAGGTCTTCTATGTTTAGCCTGAAGACTCATTAACATAGCTTTTGTGGTCACACCCATATCTTCAAGCCCAGATCGGTCGTCATTTGTTGGATATAAAATGTCCAATTCAGACTGATACTGCATTGCTTGAGCAATATGGTCTTTTAATATTTCCATGCGACAATCTATCTCAAAGGGATTGAAAGAAATCGTTTTATCTACAATAGATCTACGAATCTTCGAAATATTTTCAATCACTTTGGCTCTTCTCTGAATCAGTTTCGACAATGTCTCTGATTCAGGATCGCCTTGGTGTTTTTTACCGACCATATGGAAAGAAAACCACAAAAAAAATTAAAAAAATCGAAAGTATAATTGATAATAGAATAATATGCCAATAAATTTCGCAAAAGCAGATTTCAAATAAATTTTCCTTTAAATTGTGGAAAACTTTCACCAAATTATTTTAATTTGAAAATAAACGTTAAATAATGGAACCAAATGAAATTAAATAATAAAAAAAATTAATTTCAAATATCGTTTAATACGATGACCACTCTGAATTCTGAAAATTCATACAAAATTTGTTTGGGTTTAAGAAAAAACTAAAAAATAACCTTTTGGTAATTATACAAATCAATTCAACACACAATTTCAATTTATTTTTATATCACATTGAAAAAACTCACGACACACAGTTTTTAAAATAAATTGCAAGAGAAAACCAGTTTTTTTTTTTAAATTAAATACCTCGCTCGCCCGTTTACGATCAACTTTATACTAAATGTCTCGCCAGCAATGAATTTTAATTTAAAAAAATAATAAATTTGCACTTTAATCTTGTTTAAATTTGCCTAAGTTGTGGTCAAATTCCACAAAAAATGTTTGTTTTTACTCCGTTCACAATTTTGTTCACTAAAAATCACGATCACTGTTCGTTCAGGCACTTGAACCAACCTTTGGTAACGTTTACAAAAAAAATATAAAATAATTTACCAATTTTAATAAAATTAATCCAAAAAAATTTTTTATTTTACTAAATTTAATCTTCACGCACAATTCTGGTGGACACTTACAAAAATTTATTTAGAAAAATAAGTTTTGCCATACGATATGTATGTTTTATGGTTAAGTTGGTCACTTTAAGCACCGAAATGATCATATGTTGTTATCGTTACCGATAACGAACAAATGTATACATATGAAAGTGTCGAAGAAAAAGGAGATAAAAACAAAACGATGAAAATAAATTTTTGCAAAATTAAATTAATTAACACTCGCGAAAAAAGTGCAAATAAAAAAAATCAAATTAATTTAAAAAAAAAATAATTAAAATGCCGACGGTACCTGTTACGGAATTTAATACGAGCGGTATAGTTATGTGTTCGTGGTAAAAAAGAAAATATATTGATCCGTGTGTATGTATATTTGATTTTGTGTTAATAATCATTCGCGATATTAAATGTTTCACTTTTAAGGGTGGGTTTTGTTCACAAAATATATGTATGTTTAAATGAAATGAAGTGTAAAAATAATTTTGTGTTTTAACTCGCAATTGAGAAAAAGAATAATAACTTCTGAATAATTTACAGAATTATCTCTAAAATCTGATTAACTTACAAATTTTAGGTTTACACAAAAAACTTTTTACACTGTTACCTCTATGTCAGAAAGACCCGAATCACTTGCCTGCTTGTGTTGTGGACGGCAACGACGAGGCATGGAAAGCAGCAACAGGAATCCAAAGGCACAAATAATAATAAAACCGAAAACGACTTTCAATTTTATTTTTTACGAATTAATCGCGCACAACTTTGTATGTTTCTATCAACGATAAGAAACAGAGAAAGAAAAATTGTTTGCAACAATTTAGCAAACAAAATTTTATTTAAATATTTTAAATTAATTTTTAAAAATATTTAATCAAACAATTCAACAAATCAAGTCCCTGCTCGGGCGCCAAAATGAGAATCCTTAATAATTTTTAAGGAAAAAATAAATAAAATTTAAAATCATAGAATAAATAAAAAATGGTGGGCAGATTTGTTAAATTTCCAGAAAGTTGCGGTAAGAAAAACACGTCTTGTTTATTTGCTTTTAAAATCCAACTGTATCGTTTTATTAAGCAATATGGAGCATCAAGCTCCCTATTCTTCCAGTTTTCTTTCTTCTCTTCTAAGAAGCAAGTTATAAAGGGTAGACCAAAAACAATTAACATAGTTGTAAAATTCATTATTATGTTAATCTACGTTATCTGAATAACATATTCAAATTCAAATCTATTTCATATTCAACAAAATTCAATTCAATAAATATTCAATTATAAAAAACAATTAATAACAAAATTTGTTATTATTTAAAATAAGTATTAAAAAAAGGTGAAAAAATGTGTTTATAAAAACCCATTGCGAGAACGTTGTGGAGAAAACCAAACAGGTAAAAAACTCCACGCTGGTGACCAAACAACAATTTTTACTAAAACTTTATTTAAGTAAGGAATTTTTAAACCAAATGTCTTATTATAGTCAGCAATTAGTAGGTATTTTTACTAAAATTTACTTAAGTAGGAAATTTTTTACTTAAGTAAACTTGCAGTCAAAAATCAAAGTGCTGACTATAATACTGGCAAGGTTTTTAACCCCAATGAATGCCAAATTTATATTATATTATACTGTGAAATCCTCTTTTCTAAACGTTTCAAAATCATACATCTTTATATGTATTTCCTTTTATAAATGGTGGTAAATTTTGATAATCAGCTTATTTTTGTTTGCATTAGGAAAGTGTTGTAAACAAGTGCTTTGACAGTGCTTTTTATATTTTTTTTTTCATATATGGTTGTGAGTTTTATTTATCGAGTACTGGCGAAGCACTTTTTTCTAACGTTGAGACAGCGTTCTAAACTAGGTCTTTGCCAGTGCTTTTTTATTTGAAAGGTTATAGATTTTGTAAATTAAGTACTGGCAAAGCACTTTGGGGAAGCACTCAAAAGTACTGGCAGCATTACTCAAATAATGCTAATGAAATTTCAGCCAATGAAAAAATCCCAAGTATGCTCGATTAATTGACGGAATTGTCACACAGTGGCTCAATAAAGTAGTCAGACAAACATTAAAATGATATTGACTTTATTATTTTGCATCTTAAAAAATTATTTTGAAATATTTTTTTTGCAATAACAAAATTTACGATTTATCATTTTAAAAACCAAAAACAAATGTATTTAGAATTCAATAAAACAAACAGAAAAACATTACGAATTCATTTATGTTACCAAAACTATTGGTAATAAAATTTAATACTTAGTAGGAAGACCCTTTCCTTTTATAACTGCTTTTAATCTTATCGCTTTTTCAAGATCTTTTTTATTGGAAATAGTATATTTTGTTAGTTGGCTTTCTAAATACTCACATGAATGCTCGATTACATTAATGTCCGGGGAATGTGCTGGCGTTTCAAATACATGTGGACAATTATATAAGAGCCAAATGCTTAAAAATGGTAAAACTGAAATGTGTCTTTTATGCCCAATTTTTCGACACTCGGCACCAAATTTTGTTTCAGAATGGATAAATATTTGGTTTGATCCATAATTCCATCTATTGTACAGAGCTCTCCAACTCCAGAGGCTGACATACAACCCCAAACTAGCACATATCCTCCTCCGTGCTTAACAGTAGCTTTCAGGTTTTTTTCTTTAAGTTCTTCGTTTGGATTTCTTCATACATATGACTGTCCGTCTGACCTTAATAAATTAAATTAAATCTTTATTCCAGAATGTAATATCCATTGTTAAGTTCGGCGTTCACGGCCGAACGTTTAAATAATTAAACCGTTAGTTTGTAGTTTAGTTCTTGACAAACTCTTTATTAATGATTTGGTTATATCTACTTATCAATATATTTAAGGTAATGCTTAAACTAAAAGAATTTGAGGGTAAGCGAAAATACATAATGACCAGACAGCAAAATATGTAATGTGACCCGACACCTAAAATGTATCGTTCATTGGCATTAAGTAATTGAACCAAAAGTAGGTCAGTCATTGACTGTAAAATATTATTGTTATTATTGACTTTAAAATATTATTGTTATTATTGACTTTAAAATATTATTGTTATTAGTCATTGGTATTTTCACCATACCTCCCCTTTTAAAGAGAAAGGTCTTATAGAAATCAGTGATCAAGTGATTTCGATGAGAGCTTTCTTTACTAATTTAATATTAGTAGTTTATTTCTACTTTTTTTTTTTTTTTTTTTTAATTTTTGTTAAAATTTTTTTTTTTTTTTTATAATATTTAAAATTTTTGATAAAAATATTTTCTTTTCTCAATAAATTTTATTTGTAATAACATATTTTCGTGTTTTTTATTATCTTTTCTGTTTTATATATTTGTATTGTAATGTCTATTAAAAAAATATGTTGATTAATCATGATTACAATAAGCTTTATAAAAAATTTAATTAATATTTTATCTACAAATCCTAATGCTATCATTAAAATGCTATATATCTGGAAATTGAGAAAAAAAATTTAAATTAATATTCTATCTAGAAATATTAATACTATCATTAAGTTGCCATGTATCCGGTAGGATATATGTATATAAAATTATAAAAGTGATTTGTTAAAAATTTTAATATTCCCTTTATTAATCTTTTGAATTTTCCCTTTTATTTCTACAAAAACATTATTTCTATCATCGATGTCAATCACCTTAAATGGTCCTTTGTAAACTGGCCCCAGTTTGTGTGACGTGTGATCCCTAATGAATACTTCCTGACCCGGTTTAATGTCTGTGTTGGTAATATTCCTGTCATAGATGTCCTTCTGGTATATTTTCGTTTTGTCAATCAAGTGTTGTGCTCTATTTAATGCTATTTGTAGACGGAATTTTACTTCCTTTGTATAATCATCGAAATTATATAATGGATCTATTTTATCAGTTTGTATTGGTGGGCTATGATTTGGTACGTTTGGAAAAATTAATTCAAATGGGCAGTATCCATGCACTGTTGAGGGTGTTGTGTTAAAAGCATACGTAAAATATTTTAACCATTCATCCCAATCGTTTCTGGATGTATGATCGTATGTACTCGTTAAATGTGCGATGTGATCTTTAACTGTTCCTACCGTTTGATGGTGGTAAGGTGCTGATGTTGCTTTATCTATTTTTAAAAGTGTAAGAAGTTCCACAAGAACTTGATTGTTATACTCAGTACCCATGTCACTGAGTATTTTATTCATGGGTCCATAAATTAATATGAAGTGTTCCACTAGTGCTCTAGCTATTGTTTTGGCACTCTTGTCAATTATTGGTATTGCCACTAGATATTTTGTAAGATCGCATATAATAGTTACAATGTATTGATTTCCCTTTTCTGTTATGGGAAGGGGTCCTACCGTATCTATTATTACAGTTTGAAAGGGTTTTTGTGGTGTTGGCGTGATAATCATATTTGTTTTTATGTGCTTTGTGATCTTATTGGTTTGACACTGAACACATTTCTTTACATATTGGTTCACATCCTTAGTGATATTTTTCCAATAATAAAATTGTCTAAACTTCCTAAGTAGCCTAGTTGTTCCAGGGTGTCCTCCAAAAAGAGGGTTATCGTGGAATTTTTGTAATAAATATTTTTGTTCATCCTTGTTAGTTATTATGCATATTTTGGGTGTGAGCGCTATTTGTAATTTCCTTATATGTTGATTAGCTTTTTGTTTAAATTTTTCAATTGATACGAGGTTAAATATATCATCATTTAAATTAATTTGTATTTTATCTAGATTTCTACTTTTTGTTTCTTTTTCAAGAATTGGAAAAAATTGATCTAAATCGATATTTCCATTAGCAAAAGTGTTTTTCATATTAATCTTGGTGCTAGCACTTTTTTCCCTCGTTTAAAATGAATTGTGGGGGTGTTTCCGTCAATATTCACCTTAAGTTTGACCCACTTTTTTACGCAATCGAAGCCAATAGTTTCGAAAACTTTAGGCATTTCAGTAACTACTCTATTATAATCCTTATTAATTTCATCATTTGTCTTATCCCTTGATTGTGCACGTGTAGTTACCTTGAAAATATTATTGATAGAAGGTATTGATCTAATATCATTAAAGGCAATTCGAGACAGCGCGTCCGCTCCTGAATTATTTTTTCCTCTAATGTGTTCTATAACAAAATCATACTCTTCTAGTTCCAAACGAATTATCGTTAATCTGCTGGAAGGGTTTTTTAAAGAATACAAATATGTAAGTGGTTTGTGATCGCTACGTACTAAAAATTGTTTTCCATACACATAGGGTCTAAAATGATTGACAGCCCATTGGATTGCTATTAATTCTTGTTCTATTGGTGCTTTGTTCGATTCACCTTTTGTGAATGCACGTGACGCATATGCTATTGGAAGTTGCATACCATCTTTCTCTTGAGATAATATTGCGCCACAAGCGATTTTGCTTGCATCAGTTATGCAAAAGGTTCTGTCAAAATCTGGGTATTGAAGAATTTGTGGTGACAATAGTGCTGTCCTGAGGTGCTGAAAGGCTTGTTCACAGTCAGCAGACCATACAAAAGGTTCCTTCTTTCTGGTTAGTTTAGTTAAATGGACAGAATAGAATGCAAAATGTGGTATGAAGCGTCTGTAATAGTTACAGAAGGCTACAAATCTACGAACTTCATCGCCATTTGTAGGTTTTGGGTAGTTTCTAATTGATTCATATTTACTATTGTCTGGTAAAATACCCTTATCAGTACATTTATGACCCAAATATGTAACTTCGGATCTGAAAAAACTACATTTTTCTGGATGTAATTTTAAATTACAATCCCTGCATCTTTGGAAAACACTACTAGCATAATAGGACTATTATAATTGGATGCTGATGGTTCAACTATTCCGTCCTGCCTTAGTTTGTCTACTTGCCTTGTTATTTCATCCTTTTGCGAGTGTGGCGTGCGATAGTTTTTAATGTATACGGGATTGTGATCTGAAACTCTCAAATTTTGTGTATAAAAATTATTCGTACTTATCTTGTCACTTTCCAAAGCGAATATATCTATATATTTTGAACATAATTGAATCAATTCATCCTTAACAATTTCAGGGAATTTTCCTGTCAACTTTTTCAAAATTATTTGGTTTCTCTCATTATCAACACCGGATGTATTTAGATCTCGTAGTCAGACAGTTTCTCATATTTTAATGGCATTTTATTCAAAAACTTATTTCCAGAATTCGTGTTCACAATTCTTACATATGGAAAATCCTTAGATACTATGCATCCAGCTACAAATACTCCATCTTCTATTGTTTGACTTGGAACGACCAAATCAGAAACTTCACTTCTGATTGCAATAGCCCTGAAAACTTCAGCTCGAGCTGGTAATGTTATTGTACCATCGCCTATGTTTTCAAGTATTGGAATATTTATGGGATAATTTAAATTGTAAGGTCTCAAAGAGAGTAAATTCGAGTTTGCTTCTTGTCCGTATTGAATAGTTGCATTATATGTTTTCAAGAAATCCAGACCCAATATACCCTGAAATGGTATTGGGAACTCATCTGAAACTACATGAAATTTGTGGAGGATGAGGAAAATTTTCCTCTTTAAATCAATTTCAACTGTTCCGAGGGATTCAATATTTCCCTCTCCGATTCCAGAAATTTGTATGATGTTTTTCGTATCGATTTTTAATGAGTTGAGGGCACCGATTTTAATTAGAGAAATGTCCGCTCCGGTATCTACAAGGAACGTATTTAAATCATTATGAGGTGATACTTGAATCTCAATAAAACTACTTAAATGGAGATTTAAGTGGAATATTTTCCTCACTGATCCAATATGTGCCCTGTGTTCACTTAATTTCGAGTATAACCCCCCGCGTCTTGGGGGGAAGTCTCGTTTTCCGAGACCTCCTGTGCCAATCTTCTCCGTCCTCTGTTTCGTTGATGGTTTGGTTGATTTCCATTATTGTCGTGTTGACCTCGGCGTTGCCCGTTGTAGCGGTTGTTATTATAATTTCTAAAATTATTGTTTCGACGCCCTTCTCGTCCACGTCCACGGTTATTAAATCCACTGTTTCTGTAGTTCTGATTACCAGAACCACGACGCTTAAAATAGAATACTGAAGAATTTGAAACTGATGCTTCAGTGCTAGCCTCTATGAACTTAGAAACGACTTCATTAAGAGTATTGAAATTCCCTGTTTTAATGATGAGTTTTACCTCATCACTTGTAGCGTTTCTGGAAATGGCTTTGGCTGCATTTTGCCTTATTAATTTTTCAACAATGTTCTGTGGGTAGCCTTCTCTTATATAGGCTCCACCTAGTTTTTTCGCGATTTCCTGGATCTCCTCTGCATAGGTCGTAGCCGATTTTGATTGTTGTTTTATGTTCATTAGTTTTGAACATAGTAATTCCGACGACTCCCCTTGAACAGATGACTGTAGTTTATCCTTAATTGCTTGAATGGTGTTTTCGTTTGTAATAATATTCCTTGCATGTCCCTTCAATTTTGTCTTTATTACATCTATTGCCACCATTTCATGTGTTTCCTTTATCCTATCCATCAATGTCAATGCGTCAAGGAAACTTTGTAGTTCGCTCACGCTACCATCAAAAACTGGCACAATTTTTGTGGCCTTATCCATGACATCATCTTCCGTTCGTGGCATGTTTGTCGTTTCTATTCCCCCTTTTGTTTCCTTACTATTTCCAGCTGTCTTTGTGATTTTGTCAGTCTCGCCTTCTTCCGTCTCACTTTCGTCTGTCTCTGTGACTTCAATATCTATCTCACAGCTTAATGTAAGTGGGACCTTTATGTTAACGTTATGTTTATGGAAAACTTTTATCAATTGGTCTCTAAATCCGTGAAAAATCCCATTGGCCTCCTCCTTGTGAGGTGTGGAGTACCTGTCGTATTGTCTGTGTAATGTTGCCCTAATATTATTAAAGGTTTCTATTAAAATCTGAATATGTTTACTCAATGTTTCCGGCTTTATCGATCTATTCTGATTTATGCACTTATAAGATTGTCTAAATTTAATTCTCAATGGCTCTAAGCTTTCCAAAATATTTTCCCATTGCATCATTTATAATAAAACTTTGTAATCATGATTATATATTGTGATTGTTCTTCATTTATTGTATGTTATGTTAAGTTCGGCGTTCATGGCCGAACATTTAATTTAAACTCTTTAAACATTTAATTCACAATTTTAAAAAAAATTATTATATATATAAAATTTTTCAAAATTTAGATAATCTAATAAATTCAAAATATTTATATAAAATATAATTCTTAATTTCTTAGCTTACATTTTTTTTTTTATCTGTTAATTTGCTCCTGCTGTTGTCGTGTGGCTGTGTTAGTCTTCTTATTTACGGCTTTAATTTATATCTGTTGTTGGGGTGCGGCTGCGTTTCTGTTCCCTTTTATGGCTTTAAGGATCAACTTCAGTACATATATAACGGCTATGATGATCGCTGCTATTATTGTCAATGTTTCGATGTAATTATTTTGGTTTTTTGTTGTTGTTTTAGATTCTTCACTGTTTATTTTCAAATTATCGCGTAGCATTTCTACTACCTCTTTGTTGTTATCTTCAGTGGATTTGCCCACTTCATATCCTGCAACAAGTAACGGGATTGTCTGTAGTATTTTTTTCCACCACGTCATAATAATGTTTGTTTTTATTAAAATTGTTTGTTTAAAAAAAAATGTTCACTTTTCCAAATGTTTTAATTTTAAATCACACACTTTAATGTTGTTTATGATGACTGTATATTTTACGATTTGTATTTTTAACTTCTTTTAACGATATCTTTGTCATTTGGTTGTTTGTGTGCTTTTATGTACATAGATATGTACTCTTGTTTAAAATTTGTTCACAAAAATCATTTGCAAATTTGTAAATTTGTTGTTTTTTATTTTTAATATAATTTAATCGTTTTTATTTTACTTCAAAAACGTTCTTTGTTTTTTTTTTTTTACACTTTTCACTGTATTTTGGTAATATTTGGAATTGTTTTAAGTTATGTTTTATTCAAACAAATAACTTAAATAACTGTCACGGTCGCCATGTTAAGTTCGGCGTTCACGGCCGAACGTTTAAATAATTAAACCGTTAGTTTGTAGTGTTATCAATATATTTAAGGTAATGCTTAAACTAAAAGAATTTGAGGGTAAGCGAAAATACATAATGACCAGACAGCAAAATATGTAATATGACCCGACACCTAAAATGTATCGTTCATTGGCATTAAGTAATTGAACCAAAAGTAGGTCAGTCATTGACTGTAAAATATTATTGTTATTATTGACTTTAAAATATTATTGTTATTAGTCATAGGTATTTTCACCATACCATGGTTTTGTATTTTTTTGGCAAAATTTATGCGTTTAATTTTAATAACGCTATTAATATATGGTTTCTTACGAGCGACTCTACCGTTATAACCATTATTACGCAGCACCAACCTTACTATTTCTGGGTTACAGTCTTTATTTATGCGTTGAGAAATTTCATAAGCCAACTTTGGAGCATTAAGTTTGGGATTCTTTTTTAACCTGTTGAACAATCCATCGTTCATCCGAGCGTGTAAATAATTTTGGTCTTCCAGATTTAGGCTTATTTTCCACATAATTTGATTCCTTGTACCTTTTAATTACATCATGAACAGTTGATTTTGGTCTTCCAACTATATCTGGTATATCTCGGACCGTTTTACCTTGTTCAAAGTTTTTTACAATAATTTTTCTGATTTCTTCAGATGTGTTTAACTTTGGTTTTGACATTCTCAAGTTATGAAAACAAAATTCTTTTTACTTTTATATATAAAAGAGCTTTTATTGGTGTTGACAATTACAAACATCATAGTACAATGGGGATTACCCGAATTTGTTTTGCAATAAACACAAGTGTTGTAATCTGTCCGACTACTTTTTGGCGTTTTATTTTACACTTAAGAAAATTTTATATAAAAAAAGGAAAATGAACGAAATATTTTTGTATTTTTTTTTTATTTTAAAGCTCAATAATACAAGATTAAAAAACAAAGACATTTCTGATCTTTGCATTTATTTTAATATAGGAAATATTGCAGTGAATATAATTATGACGCTTGTCCGACTACTTTATTGAGCCACTGTACTGTCCTTTTTATACTGTAAATATTTCTTCCAGTAATCCTGTTCTTAAATGGCGTCAGTAGACGTGAATGTCGAACTTAAATTTTTAGTTATTTTAAATGTAAATACCTTTGTCCACTTTTTAACTGTA
Organism: Eustalomyia histrio; assembly: GCA_949748255.1. Lineage (NCBI taxonomy): Eukaryota > Metazoa > Arthropoda > Insecta > Diptera > Anthomyiidae > Eustalomyia > Eustalomyia histrio. The sequence continues at coordinate 125,773,096 of OX456525.1, forward strand.
TGTACGAGGACAGTCCCAAAATTAGCCGAACTAACAAAGAAAACAACAAATTGGGGAATTTTTTTTTTTAGCTCGATACAGTTTTCCCAGCGATATTCAATAGCTTCGATACTTTATTTATAGTAAGAACTGTCTAGCTCCTTAAAATAGGCTTCAACAGCATCATCGAGACATTTTTTAAAATTTGGAAATAGAAAATAATCCGAGGGCTAGGTTCTTGAATAATTGAATAAATAAAATAAATAAATAAATATGTAAATAAGGGCGTGATGAAGCAATTCGAACTTTAATTCATTGATTATGGCCAATTTTTTTCCATGTGATCGTTTATTTTTGATGGCTCCAAAAAAATACTAAACAACGTGGCGACTTGAAACTTAAAACATGTTTTATAAGGTTGCCACTTTTCACCATCTACACGTCAGGTCGGCTAGCTTTGGGACCGCCCTCGTATCTATATTTTAACTGTCATATTTAGTAGATTCTATCGACAAACGTATTTGTTTTTGATATCTAGATGAACGTAATTCTGTTCTTATTTTTAAAACAGGAGTTATTGTGTTATTAGTTTGAAAGTTTCACAAAGAGTAAAAAACAGAAAATACAAATTACAATGTCAAAAAAAAAAAAATACAAAAATAACAATTAAACTAAAATGTTTTTAAAACAAAAACATATTCTTCAACATATTGAACAGAAAATTAATCAATTTTACTTTAATTTTTTACAGTAAACTAACACCCAAAGTACGTCCTTTGGCTCAAACTGCATATAAAAGTGCCCAATCTGATAGCTCCGTTGTTGCAAGCGCCAATGCACCCCAGAAGAGTTCGGGCATAATGAATAAAGCTATGGATTTATTTTTTGGTTGGTAAAATTATGATTTATAAAGGAATTCGTACTTTTTGAGTTTCTAAGATATTAACACGGTGCTTCAAAATTGAACAAATTATATATAATATACCTAGTGTAGGTCTAATTGAGTAGAGCACATTACAATTTTTAGAAGTATTAATACACCCAGAAAAACTGAAGTTATGTTTAAAATTCTTCAGAATTTGCAGACTACAAAATCTTAAGATGGTTGTTTTTTACTGGATTTTAAATTTTTGAACAATTTTGGAAAGACGAATAGTTGAGCTTTTCGAAAATCCAGGCATGTTTATAGGTTCAATATACCGTAGGAAGATATTTACAATAATATCTGAATTGTTTAACTTTTCTTCAATTGTTTTCAACTTTGGCATCTTTGATTACTATAAATTTTTGTAAAACCTATTTTTCTAATTTATTCTGATACTTAGTCCGTTTTATTTTGAGTTAAAATGGAGTTTTATTACTTAAATTAACTGAATATTGCCTAAGTTACTGTACTTTTTTTAAATTATAAATAGTGTTAATTTTACAATTTGAAACTCAGTTATGTTTGAACCGATTTTGTATTTTATAACGGTTTTAAAAAGAGTAATAATGCAGCTTTCCAAATATATATAACGTTGATTATACTTTGATATTTTTTTATTGCAGTTCAATCTATTAAAAACTTATTTCCAATTTATTTGCCCGTATTCATAATACAAATTTAACATACCATTAACAAGAGTTTTATCCATAATACCTTGTTAAACTCGTTCTAGTATTATTGCTAAATTTATTTTAAATTTCCAGTAAAAACAAAAATTGCATTCACAATCATAAAAAGCCCTTGATTTTTAAACACATAGTTTGCCTTAAACGTCATGCTTAGAAATCATTATGGCCGTTTGTGTACTTTTGCAGTAAAGTTCAGTAAAATTTACTCAGTAACAAAATTACAGAGAGTAAGACAAAATTTACTCTCAAAAAGAAAAATATAAAAAAAAGTACTCAAACAGAAAATTTGTAAGAATTAGTAAGATAGTTAAAACGGCTGATTGTAAATACCAAACAACAAAAAAATTCAACCGGTGAATACTGAAAATATGAATAAAAAACTAAAATAAGTTGTGAAGTGTTCTCCAAGAGCATTCCGGACTTCCATCTTGCTTTTTTCATAGTAAATAAGCCGATATTTTTTTATAATTTTTGCGTTCAAACTTACATTTGAAATTTCGTCTGACATAACCTGTTGGATGTTTTTAACAGCTGAAAACACTAATTAATTCTTTAATTGAAAATAAAATACTTTTCCGTGTTCTTTATCCATTTTTTTTACAACAAACCGTCGATTTTAACTTATTGTAATTTTTTTGCAGCTAATTCCTTTTTGCTGATTTACATTTGGTTTGTCACGTCAAAATTGATCGCGTTTTAAATGAAATATTGTATAAATTTTACATTGTAAAAAGTGGCAAGTCATGTCGTCTAAAAGTGTCTTAAGTATTTGTGTAAACAAACACCTTACAGTAAACACTTTTACAAATTTGTTCAAATTTTTAAGTTCCCAAACACACTTATTATGAATATGCACGTATTCATAATGTAAGCCATACACGTTACGATCGTTGGTACAACTCGCTTGGTAATCAAATTATACGTTTTGCACACAAACGATACAATTTTGTGTACAACCTCAATGCACAACTTCATTTTTGAAGCAAACCATTTTGAGTAAAGATGACTCGCACACAATACTTTTGCTGTGTGGTCACTACTAAAGTAAGCACAAAATAGAATGAAGTTGGGCGACATATCAATACACGATGCGACCCAGTTGTACAACCTGACAGAAATACAAGACCTTGAATTTTCGTACAACCAATGTACAACCTCATACAACAGGCCCACGTTGCAATCTCGTACACAACCTCATCAAGTTTTATCAACAGTTGTAATGTGTATGGCTTGCATAATCAAAATTAGCATAGCGTTGATGATGATGTTCAACTCATTCTAGTATTGTTGCTAAATTCCTTTTAAAGTTCAGAGAAAAAACGTCAAAAATCAAAAAATTCCAGTCATAAAAAAGCCTTTGTTTTTTAAACACAGGGTTTGCCTTAAACGGCATTCTTAATAATAATTTTTAATAAACTCTATCCTAACAAGCTGCTGGGTCTAAAATATATTTGTAAGGAGCTACAACTTTAAATTATGATGAATACCGCTGTAGAAATCTAAGCACATCGAGTGAAAACACTCCCACAAGGCAAAGTTGTGCATTCGTTGTTCAGGCAAAATTTTTACTTTAAAATTGATCACGTTAAAAAAATTTTATTCTCCGAAGTTTTAAAAATAAATTTTTTTATCAATAAATTTAGATTTTGAGAGTGCATTAAAATTTCTGAAGATTATAATCGATCTACTTAGTCAGAACTACAACCTACACTATATCCATTTTTAAGTATATTTTCACTGTAGCACCGTTTAAATATTTTCTTAAATTAATTAAAATGTTTATTCCCACACAGTTAAATTATTTATAAATGTTTTTAACGATTATTTTAATTTTCTTTTGTAATAAAATTAAATAAGCTGAATAAACTGTGTAATAAAATAAATGACTTAAGTGCCAGGCAAAACAACAACGCTGTTTTTTTCTCTCACACCTACATGCGCTCTCACATTGAACAATAACACAAAAATCAATCAGTGGCGCACAAAAGCTGTGTTTTTGCTGCAAGCTCTCAAAGTTGGCTTGTGCCATTCCCATATCAATTTAACATAAGCCAACTTTTAAGCCCAAATTACTTGAGCGTAAACATGGGGAATCAGCTGATGCGTTAGCTTTATGAGGAGAATATTAAAATAAGTACTCAAACGTGTATGTTTCGTAACTTTGTTAAAAACAGATTTTCTCCTTTTTTACGTGACAGTATAAAACAGCTGATTATTTTATGTTTATGTTAAAAAAAAAACAAAAACAAATAGAAAAGAAATAAAAAAGTTTAACATATTTAAAAACACATTCTGAAAAACACAATGGATGATGAAGGGCTATGATGTGCTGTATAATAAAAGAAGCCCATATTATAGATTGCCGGACAAAAAAAAAACTTGGATGGAAGTTGCAAAGCAAATGGAAGTCCCAGGTAAATAAAAATAATAAAAAACTATGTATATAAGAAATTAATTTGTACTGATAGAGGAAATATGTTCCAAAAGGTGGACTTCATTTCGCGACCGAGCAGGCTGAGGTGTTACTTTTTAATGGACAGTTTGGAATTTTTAGCACCACATGCAGCTTCTCGTCCGTAAGTATGAAAAATTAGAACTTTTTAACGAAATAAAACGCAGTTTTCAATTTTTTACTTTTTTATTTTAGAATGCAGTCATCTAGAAATATTTTAAAAGAATTTTCTTCATTATCATCGTTATACTCTCCACAAATTCTATTATCTTCTTCGGAAACTCAATCTTCACTACCATCACCCGTCGGATTTTCACAAAATTTATTAAATATTTGTTCAATGTCACCCGCCGAAATAATTGATATTGATACACCCACCGTTGAAACACCTCCAATCGAAGCAGAACCCATGGAAACTTTTCCCATCGTAACAACTCCCAATTCAGCTATGACAGTTTTTTTTTACATTCATCTTGAAGGAATGATTTATATTTTTATATATTTACAATACTTTTTTTAATTAAATTAATTTTTTTTAATATAAATTAATATAATAAATTGTTTTATTAAATTTTTGAAAATAACCACAGCATAAAAAGTTTTTTCGTTTGTTTACTTTGTAATTGTCAAACCACATGACTCGTTTCCGTAATTTGAGTAAAGCGTTTCGTTTAATGAAGCCTTTAGTGTCAACGCTTAACGTAACATATTGTTACGATTTTACCCTTTATAAAAACGTTGATTTATTTACCTTTTAAATAAATCGAGTTCTTTCTATATTGCAAATAATAAACACTGTTTGAAATTATTTATATCTCTATTTATTTATAACAGGCACTAAAAATTACAGAAAAAAAACTTTAATAGCACACTTTATTCACACGGTATAAATAGACTAAACGTTAGCCACACTTTAGTTCTTAGCACTCCAGCGTTTTATTTTATAAACTGAACTACTGCATCACCAAGTACCTGTATTTATATAGGTATTCTGATTATTTCCAGTTCGTGTGAAGAAATTTCTAGTGGTAGAAAGTTCTTTGTAACACTGCCACCCACTTAAGCCTGTTCGTCCCGAACAGACATAGCTATTCCTTTTCCGTAGTTGCCTAGTCGTTTTAGATGAACAACCTTCATTTAGGACCTTGGGCTCTGATCTTTCTGTATTCTGTATACCACATCATTTAACCTTTTAATTACTTACCTTTTAATTAATTAAGTTCCGTCCCAATGCGTTTGTAATTTGGGAGATAGTCCTTTTTCCGTTGCGGGTTAAATAGCAGAACCAGCTGGCCCTCATTAAATTCTTCAGAATTTGCTGCCCTATCGTACCTCGCCTTCATCTTATCGCTATTTTAATTCGATTGCGAAAAAATTCATGAAGCTCGTTACGGTCTTCTTGTTCCCGGGAAGCGTTGTCGTTGTCTTTATCTATAGCGGCGGGCTTAACACCAAATTCTAAATCGCCAGGCAATTTAAGTTCCGTTCCGAAAATAATTTTTGCAGGTGTCCGGGAGGTGGAATCGTGAACAGCCGATCTATATGCCAGCAGAAATTTGGGGATGTGTTCGTCCCAGTCCTTCTGATGTGTACTGACCACTTTTCTTAAGTATTTCTCTAAAGTGCGATTGAATCTTTCGACCATACCATCAGATTGTGGATGCAACTCACACATTTCCTTGAAGATAGCAGATTCGAAATTCCTTCCCTGGTCAGAGTGCAATTTAATGGAACACTGTAGCGGCACACCCAGTTGTTCACAAATGCGCTTATTATCATTCTGGCTTCCTGGTTCGGTATAGCGTATACCTCAGGCCATTTACTGATATAGTCGATCACCACAAGAACGTAACGCTCAAATGGGGCACCAGAGTTGTATTGTTGAAGCTGCCCACGACTTCTTACTGGTCCTTTAGCTGCGATGCATTGCGCACAATTTGCTATCCAATCGTGACTGGGACCGTCATGGATCTCTTTTAATACTTCGTCTATTTTGCTTGACGGCACCAGAATTAGCTTTGTCTCAGTTTTGCCGTCCGCACTTTCCCATACACGGTATAAGCAGTGATTAATTACCCGTAGACTGTTCCACTGGGCCCAATACGCTTTCATTAGCGGACTTTCAGCTGATATTTGTGCACGGGTAGGCCTCCTGTCCTCTTCTTTGGCTGACATAATTTTTGACAGTATGGGGTCATTCTGTTGCGCCGCCGACCAGGCTCAATATGACTCAATATGCGTTAGTCTCAATATGCGTTAGTCTTATATCAATAATGCACTCTTTTCCTTCAGCCCTCGAACAATGTTTGCACGCTGAATTACAGAGGCGTCTTGAAAGGGCGTCCGCAATGCAATGCTTAATGCCTTTCCTGTGCTCGATGCTGAAATCATAGCTTTGAAGACGTTCAATCCAACGAGCTAGCTGCCCTTCTGGTTGTTTAAATTGCAGCAGCCACCTTAGTGCAGAATGGTCGGTTCTTAGTTGAAAGTGCTGACCGTACAGATACTTGTGGTAGTGCTTTACACATTCTACCGCCGCCAAGAGCTCCCTGCCGTGTTACGCAGTAGTTTCTTTCGGGTTTCGAATGTACTCGACTGTAATAGCCTACGACTTTTTCGGTTCCATAGATCACCTGCGAAAGCACACCTCCTATTCCGTGTCCGCTTGCATCGCTATCCAGCACAAATTTTTCTCCGGCCACAGGATATCCAAGAATCGGTGTCGTACATAATAACTCCTTGAGCCTAAGGAATGCTTGTTCTTGGGCTTCTCCCCAATGAAATGGTCGCGCCTTCTTAGTCAGCTCATGTAGACTCGCAGCCACACTGGCAAAGCTTGGTACAAATCGTCAGTAGTATGTGCAGAGGTCTAGAAAGCTTCGCAACTCGTGCAGATTTTTCGGGCGACGCCAATCTTTTACAGCCCGAATCTTATCTTTATGTGTTGATATACCCTCTGCAGTTACGCGGTGCCCTAAATACTTGACTTCCCTCAGGAACAGTGTACATTTCTTTGCGCTAAGCTTGAGTCCAGCCGCAGATATTCGCCTTAAAACTTCTGCTAAGTTCTTCAGGTGTTCATCGAAAGTTTTTCCCATGACAATTATGTCATCAAGGTACACTAGGCAAGTTTTCCAGTGGAGTCCTTTCAGCACATTTTCCATTAACCGCTCGAATGTTGCTGGAGCATTGTAGAGTCCAAAGGGCATCACATTAAACTGCCATAATCCGTCACCTGTGCTAAAGGCAGTTTTCTTCTTATCTTGGTCACAAATTTCTACTTGCCCATAACCACTTTGCAAGTCCAATGTGGAGAACCATTTGGTTCCTGCTAGCGTGTCTAGAGTGTCGGTAGTGGATAGCTGTCCTTTTTGGTGATGTTGTTTAGTTTTCAATAATCAACACAGAATCGGGTGCTGCCATCTTTTTTTTAACTAAAACTATAGGCGAGCTCCATGGGCTAGAAGATGGTTCGATTTCTCCACTACGCTCCATTTCGTTGACTAACTCCTTTACTTCATTTCGTTTTGCTAGAGGAATACGTCTGGGCGACTGCTTTATTGGCCTAGCTTCAGCAGAATTTATTCGGTGTTTCGCAATCACCGTTCTTCCTTGACTTTGGTTTTTCATGGCGAAGACAGAGCCGTATTTCCTGATTAGCTGTTTGGCTTTATTTCTATTAGGCGGCGCCAGTTCTTTTACCCATTTCACCACATATTCTGTCAGCATCTATGTCTCTATCTTCAATGGACGCATAGGAAGGTTCCAAGTTATTTTCGCAACTGATTATTGCTTCTGGCGCAGTGCATTTGGCTATTTCAGAGTTCGCTCGGACAACTTTTTCACAATTTGATAGGTTCAATACTCTTACAGGAACTCTTTTATCTTTGCTGGTTTTCACAAGGGCTTTCGTTATTAACAGATTACTTTTTATTTCTGTTGGTTCTAACACCCACAAGCTAAAGTTTCTGACCGTGCCGTTTTTTTCTGATGACTGATGGTTACAATTGTAAACGGATCTTCATTGTGAACGGATGTTTTTTTATCGGTGCTCTATCAAAATTAAATTGTAGTAGGCATACTTATGGTACACAGTGTACAAAGGGAAAATGACAGATGTTATTACAACCTTAAGTTGATTCGTCATACCAAACAATGCTATTGGAATTTCTAACCTTCTGTTGAATTCATCGCAAACAAGACTTGCTTTACGAATATGAACACCCATAAACAAAACATGCAAAAAGGGTTTCATGTTACTTTGTTTGTGACTATTGATCGTTGTCAAGTAATGTGTTTGGTGAAACAAGACCTCACACGGTCAAGGGCAGCTAATGCATGTTGCACTTGAGAAGTACGGAAATATGGTACGCAGATGTGGGTCAATGTTATCTTTATTGTTTGTTTGGATATTCCCCTTTGTAGATAAGTACTAAGATATCTAGTATATAAGCTACGATAGTTTTTAGAATAAAATCAATCTAAGTTAAGACAAGAGACAGAACACACAACTGTTCAAATTAAAAAAAAAAACAAATTTGTAAAATAACTTCGATACTAATTTAATAAAGCATTAAAAATAAATCAAATTAAAAGAAGTGTTTTAATTAAAGTAAACCCAGTACTACCATAGAAGAAGAATTTTATGAAAGCAAACAAAGTCCATCATTAAATATTTCAGTGTATTCGAGTGAAAATAAAATTATAAAAAAATCAAAACCAATTAAAGAATTAAAATTGCTAATCGTTGGTGTAAAAAAATATACGAATATATAAATAAAACTTCTTGTAATTAAAAATTATAAACCATAAACTTCAACAAAAACCCGTTAATTTTTTTTTGAAATATAAAAACAAAACCATAAAATATAAATCAAAAATGAATAGTCCTTGTGATCATTGCAAAAAACCTCTCCCTTCGTCGGGTGACTATCTCAAATGTTTTAATTGCAAATTAAACTACCACTACTCTCCGTGCACAACCGTGACCAAAAAAACATACAATAGTATGCATGCCGACAGAAAATCTGGAAATGCCAAAGCTGCCGAAAAAGCAAATCCCCAAACCCCTCCATTGTTTTGGATGATAACAACCAACAAAAACAACAACTGATGTATATAATGATGATAATGCTAAGCGTTTTAAAGATTCCCTCTCAATTAGTTTACTAAATACTAAGCTGTGCTCTGTACAATCAGATGTAAAAGAGATTAATACAACAATGCAAACTCTAGCCCTAAACATAAACACATCTAGTACACAAATACAAAATGCATTAATCACAATAACAAACAATATTGAGAACTTAATCACACAGGTCAATGAACTTCACGACAAAAATGAATAAAACACAAAGCAAATCTGGGAAATGGAGACACGCATAAATAAATTAGAGCAACAAGCTATTAACAAAAACATTGAGATTAACAATGTACAAAATAAAAACATTACCCGACGTCGTGCAAAAAATTGCATCGTCGTTAACTGTTGACATTGGTCAAACTGATATTAGTAATGCGTACCGACTAAAAAATAACCAAAACAAAATAATAGTCAAATTCTCTACTCTTAACAAAAAAGAGCATTGATGAAAAAAATCAGTGGCCGCAGAATTGAAGCAAAAATATTAGATGACGAAGAAAATACCAATAAAAACACCACAACAATTACCGCCGCAGAAACTAGCAACAACCAAAACTTCGTATTTATAAATGATCAATTGACACCCATTAATCGCCGTTTATTATGGTAAGCCAAAACAAAAGCTAAAGAATGTAAATGGAAGTTTGTCTGGGTTAGGAATGGCTGTATTCTTGCTCTCAAAATCGAAAATTCTCCTGCTATTATTATTATTAATAACGCCGTAGATATTGAATTAATTTAAAAAACAACATCAACACCAATTTAAGTAACAACTACCATTGTCTAGTTCTTTTTATTGATTTTAGTAAAACATTCAATATCCTTTCACACGAAAAGCTAATTAATATTATGGAGAGAACCGGTATCCGAGGAAGCTGCATAAACTGGTTCAAACACTATCTCAGTTTTAGGACGTATCGAGTTAAAATTAACAACAAATTAAGTGAAGAAAGACAATCATCTCACGGAATACCTCAGGGCTCTAAACTAGGCCAAATACTATATTTTATATATGCAAATGAAAATAGCATAACATTTGCTTATGCAGATGACACAGCTATTATTGTCTCACATAAAAACATTACCACTGCAATTAATATTATGCAAGGTCAAATTGATATTGTTACAAAATGGTGCCATGATAATGGTCTAGTTATAAATTCTGCAAAAACAAAGATCATGTACATAAAACCACCACACATCAAACATACCAACGTGATGCTTAAATTTCATTTCTTACAGTGTCCACAATAACTTTAATAATTTAAACAAGAATGAACACACATATTGAACTTGTCGACACCTACAAATATTTTGGAGTATATGTGGATCATAATTTCAAATGGAAAACTTACGTAGAAAATGTTCAGGAAAACTCCATTTAAGAAATTGCTTAATATTCAGTGTTTTAAAGCAAGCTTATTTTTTTCTTGCAGAATCCTATATAAGACATGGTATTACTTCATGGGGTAACGCAGAACACTACAAGTAACACAAAATAGATTATTAAAAATTCTATGGATAAATCAATTATTTGCAAAAAATAAAACAAATGACAGCTGGAAAAATCTAGTGTCGTAATAATCTGGAAATAACTAGAATACCTGACTACTCATATAAATACTGGTACTCGGTGACGCAGCAGTTCAGTTGATAAGTAAAACGCAGAGTGTGAAGAACTAAAGTGTAGCTAACGTTTAGTCTATCTAAATCGAGTATATAAAGTGTGATATTAAAGTGTTTTTCTGTAATTTTTAGGGACTGTTGTAAATAAATAGAGCTATAAATAATTTCAGTGTTTATTATTTGCAATATAGAAAGAACTAGATTTATTTAAAAGTTAAATAAATCAACGATTTTATAAAGGTTAAAATCGCAACAATAGGATCTGATGACACCACCAACAACGTTGGTAACAACAATCTAATCAGCATCGACAGTATTATTAACAACAGCATAGTCAATTGAAACAACAACAACATAGTCAATGAAAACAACCCAGTCAACTACTTTAACTTTAATATCAACAACTCAATCAACAGCAACAACAACAATAGCCCAAACAACATCAATAACACCATAGGCAGTAATAACAACAGCCCAATCAACAACAAACAAAACAACATATTCGTCAACAACAACCTTACTAGCAACAACAACTATATCATCAACCACAACAACTATTCCATTCCTAACAATCCCAGCCTATTCAGCAACACTCTTCGAACAAAACCAACACCAAATAATTTAGCTTAAGACCTTAACGTACTTAATGTAAAAGCATTTTCCAAACAACTGGCAAACGAATTTTTCAACGATACTAGATTTCTCATTTTATTGATCATGTGTACAACACTAGATGACGAGCAGAAGGTCGTTTTAAGTATAAACAGCTATGGAAAAAACTCGCTAACTATATCCCTACCAACAATATTAAACATGTTACCAACAAGCATTATGAACATTTCTAATACTTTTAAGAGAAAAAACTAATTAAAAATTACTTCATAAGTTCACAATGAATAAAAGATTAAATAATGAATAAAATAAGATAAGCCACCACCTGCAGACGAGCCAAAGGGCTTCGCCTATTTACTGATTAATAAAGATGAATTGAATTGAAAAAAAAGCTTTCTTACTCGATCCGCTTGCTCATATCCAACATCAAGGGGTATTTCAACATTGCGCCAAATCATAACTTTTTACCCCATATGCAGATTTATGCCGTGACTAATTATGAAATCCGCACCAATGATTACTTCGTCCACAATATCGGCAACAAAAAATACGTGATTGACCATAGACAGAAGCCTGCTCTCCAGTAGCTGTTCGCAAACTTACCCCGTGCAATGGTTCAACTGGCACTCTCTTAGAACACCCGCATTGAGGAAGGCTAAGAATAGGTCCCGGGGTGAATTCTGCAGCAATGTTGAGGACACCTCTGAGGCTGCAAGGCTAAGGAGGATTTTGGCTTCCACACATTGTACGGGGATATCTTAGGAAACCTAAGGGGGATTGGACAACATCCAGTAGGGAATCACTGGAGCTGCTCCTGGATACTCACTTCGCTGGTAACTGCCGAAATGAAACTTCTGGGTTAGTACTGCATCAAGTCAACCTTCGGCCGCTGCCAGGAAGATTGTAACCGAATTCTGAATTACATGGGCTATTATGAGCTTCAGACCTTTTAAGTCACCCGGACCAGACATGATCTCACTGTGTGAACTGCAAGTGGTGGCGGATACACTGATTCCTTGGCTCAGGAATCTATACACGTTTTGTATCGATCTAACTTATGTCCCTTTTATGTGGAGGGAGATCAAAGTGGTCTTTATTCCCAAAGCGAGGAAATCCTCTCACACGGGACCTAAGGATTTCAGGCCTATCAGTCTTTCATCGTTTCTTCTGAAGACACTGGAGAGACTCATTGACAGGTATCTTAGGGACAATATTGATCAGAGGCTGCTGTCGAGTCGCCAGCATGCCTACTGCAGGGGTAGGTCCACTGAGACGGCCCTGCACAACCTGGTCGGGTTCATTGAGGGTTCGCTCGCCGTTAGGGAGTATACCATGGTGGCTTTTCTCGATATAGAGGGAGCGTTTAATAACGTTACTCCGGATGCGATATCTGCGGCGCTATCTGGTCTTGGAGTGGACGACCACATCAACAGGTTTGTGTAGTCTTCTTAGAACGAGACGTATACGGGCTAAATTGGGGTCGTCGGACCTGAGTAGATTTGCTGGAAGGCCACACCCCAGGGTGGTATACTATATCTACTACTATGGAACCTCACTCCGAATAGCGTTCTGTTGTCACTTGAGGGGGTTGGTGTTAGAGTTGTTGCGGACGACGTGGCATTGGCGGTCAGGGGAAGGTTTCCTGGTACACTCAGGGATGTCCTTCAGGGGGCACTTCTAACTATGGAGAGGTGTGATAAAGGTCTTGCGGTGACTCCGTGCAAGACTGAATTGGTCCGTTCACCAGGAGAAATAAGATTCCTATCTCCTTGGGGGGCACTGAAACTTTATGCGTGCAAGAGGGCAATAGTTAGACAATGGTGTTTGGGACCTCGGATAGTCCACTGGCTGTATACGGCAGTAGTATGAACAATAATGCTGTATGGCGTTAACGTCTGGTGGAGAGCTCTCCAGAGGCCCACATATCGTGGGATGCTGGATAGGGTCCAACGGATGGCTGGCATGTGCATCACGGGTGCGCTTCGTAGCACCCCATCTGATGCGCTGAATGCTATTTTGCATTTACTGCCTTTGGACATAATTGGTTCACAGACTGCTGCAGCAGCCCGGTTGAGGGCGCTGTCACTTTGGTCGGACAGGAGCCTTGGTCTCAGTGTAATCCTTAACATGATGTCTGAACTTCCAGGCATCATTGACTACACTGTGGCCGAACCACTGTTCGACAAGAGGTACCAGACGCTAAAAAAGCCCCCCAATGGGGGGCGTTGTATCGACTTCTATACCGACGGCTCTAAACTCGACGATCAGGTAGGCTTCGGGGTCTACTCCAGGGACCTACAGCTGAGTATTGCGCGGAGACTGCCGAATCACTGTAGTGTTTTTCAGGCTGAAATTCTGACCATTAGGGAGGTAGCGGAGTGGCTTAGGTATAATGTCCTCACAACGGTGAGGATTAATATATTCTTCGATAGTCAGGCTGCCATTAGATCTCTGGATTCTGTCTTCCTGGATTCGACATCAGCCCTGAACTGTCGTAGATCTTTTAACGAGATGACTCAGCCCGATATATCCCTACTTGTCTCGTCATGACGGGACACTGTCTGATTGGAAGGTACGCAGTTAAGTTGAGGGTTGCGGCTAGTGACTTGCAGAAGCTGTGGTGACAAAGAGGAGGAGGAGTCTGTGGAGCACCTTCTCTGCACTTGTCCTGCCCTGGCTCGTAGGAGGGTACTGCATTTGGGCTCATGTTTCTTTGAGGACCTGGGTGATTTGGCTGATATCGATATCGGCCGACTTAGGGGCTTTTTGAGGCAATCGGGATGATTCGACGGGGGAAGCTTCCGTGGTATCACAAGGGACTTTATAGTCTAAGTGAGTCTGATTGGCAGGCTACTTCATCTGCTTTACCTAACCTAACCTAGAACACCCGCATAGTTTAGCTGCAACAAATGTGAGTTTTTGCTGGCAGCTTTTAGCACTGTCAGCAGTGCTGCCAATTTTAACTGTTTCTTGGAATGCTTAAGAGTTTCATGTTTTTTTATGAAAAAAACAATTTTATTTAATTTATGCATTATTCCAGATTTTTCATATTAAAGCAGGATATTTATTCTATTTCTTTTTAATAAAATTGCACATTTCAATATACTGTGAGCGTCAAAAGAAAGTGTACAGGTTACTTTATTATATTTTCAATTTTATTTCAGTCTTTTACATTACAATTAAATTCAACATTTTATGGTTTATTAAAAATACTAAAACTACCATATTTAGTCTAAAGGAAAATAACAACAAAAATCTTACACTTAAATAAAATCTATAACAAAAACTTAAAATATTTCATGGCTTCAAAAGAAAGTGTATATTAAAAAGGACTATTATAAGATTATTTAGAGGAACCAAATTTAATATTTAGTTTACTTTGCTTTTGCTTTAATTACAGCTTGCAGTGTCTTCTGGACATCGATTTGACAAGGATTGCAGTGCAAACACTCCAGGTGCAATTTTTTGCCATTCCTTCATGAGCACGGATTTGCTGGCAAATGTTCGATGTGCTTGAGGGCCAGTGACTGGGAAGGGTGATCCACTTGTTTTGGTGTGTAGTAGAGCAACCACTATTTTCGCAATGTGTTTGAGACATACATGGAACTAATGCATTGATTGGACTAATTAATTGATGATTTCATTACCATTACATTGATAGCAATGGTAATGAAAAACATCCATTAACATTGTTTGAATTAATGGTAATGATTTAAGGATCCGATTTCATTGATCAATGACAATGTTTTTGAATTTCATTACCATTACTAATGAACCAATGAAAACAAACCATTAGCATTATTAACCGTCATTTTATTTATGTTAATATTTATTTATGCGGGTTAACATTTGTATATTTTAAATTTTGTTTTATTATTGTCTGTATAAAGCTACTTTGATAATTTTCAAATCGTATAAACTTTTTTGTAAACAAATAATTTTTCAATCAATTATAATTAGTTTTTTATGCATTTCTGATATTTCATTACCATTAGTAATGATTAAATGGTAATGAAAGATCATTATCTTGTTGAAATAGCCAAACACAACTTCTCAACGCTCAGCGATAAATTTTCTTTTTAAATGCTGAGGTTGTTGGTTTTTTTCTAACACCACTCGCCGCCAAACATCCCCACGCCATCACCGAAACCCCACCGTGGTTTACAGTAGATACTAAATATTGCTCGTGGAATTCTGTATTCTTGTTTCTCCAAACTATTTGTTTTTTTTTTCTTACCAAAAATTTCGTAGTTCTACCTCATTAAGTCTTTTTTGCCTACCGGACTTGGATTGATTATCCAAAATTTTGAATTACTTTTGCTTATCGATTATTTTTTTACAGTATTGTGGCTTCTGTTGATTATTGAAGCAATTTGGGGCAATGTTTTTCCTTCTTTATAAAACTTAAGCGCGAGGTTACGAGTATACAAAGAAGTTTGTCTACTCATTTTAGAAAAATATTTTAACAGAGTAAAAGTGTAATTTGTAACGATCCCAACATGTTAATAAATCATTAATATTGCATAGAATGTAATACTTAAACAAATTAAGATAAAAAACGGTGTTTTTAAACGAAAACAAAACTTAAAAGGGCGAATTGCAAACTTTCTTTTAACGCTATACATAAGTTTTTTTTTTTAGTTTTTGTTGTAAATTATTGTAATGCTTAAATCTTTGTTGTTTTTTTTTTTGTCAAATGAGAAAGTAATACAAATTAAAAAAAAATAAAGTAACGTGTACACTCACAGTAAGTAAAAAATAGAACAAAACTTTTCTATTATGTTAAAAAAATAGGTGCGAATTCAAACATAACATTGTGACATGAAAAGTAGTATACACACTAGGGATATAAGTTTTGACATATTTTGCTAATATCAAAATTTGCCTGGCAAGGCTGAATAGTCCATGGAAAAATATGAATAATTGCGTTTTTACCTTTTCGCGATCGTTAAAAAAGATTCCGCACCAAATGCGATGAAGTTTGGTATTAGGATATTTTTTGATGCCAATATTTTAAATAATTTTTCAGAATTTAGTTACTCTTAAAACACTAAACTTCAATTTTTTTCTTGTTACACCTAATTTGTACTTTTATTTTATTAATGTTATGTTGTTTTAAAATTGTTCAAAAAAAAATGTTGGAGGGTTTTAGAAATAGCATTCGGTGCGGAAGGTTTTTGTTTCAAACTGACTTAAGATATCGGTTTTTATTTTCAGTACAATATTCCCATATAAAAAAAAAGATTATATCCCTAGTCAAAAAAAATAGTTATATCCCTAATACACACGTTGACCATCTCTGTCTATCCATATCCATCAATTACCATTTATATAATAAAAAAAATATACAATAAATAGAACAAATGTTCGGTTTTATAATGGTAATATGAACCACTTGATACGCTCTCTGAATCACGATAGCGACCCCTAGTGTTTAAACGATTGTTCTTGTTTCATTTTGACATTTAAAATATTTAGCGCGGCTTTTTTATTTTACTATATTTAGAAGTTGCAGCTTCTTTAAAAGTTGTGTGGCCAACTTCCTGACCCGCCAGCACTTGGAAGCAAATTTTTGACTCTTCAAAAAACCAAAGCTTTAAAGACATACTTCTACACCTTAAAATATGTTTCACTAATTCTTTTTCTTCCATTTTTATTTAAATATACAGTCGTGGTCATACAATTAAGTCATTCGAACTCATGAAATTTCTTTCAAGAAAAATATTATATTTTTTTAGAAATAAAAAAATTAGTTTTATTCATTTGTCTAAAATCTTATAGACTAAATTAAACAAAAAAACATAAACAATTCACGATTACTTAACTGTTTTTTTAACTTTTTTAAATACACTTAACTATTTTGTGGACAAATAAGTCATTTAATAAATATTATTTTAATTAATTAAAACCATTTAGATTAATTAATGTTATCTCTTGTCATTGTTTTGACAATTTCACAACACTGATATTACAGTGATATTATACCACTTTTCTTAAACAATCTCCCACAGATATTTTACAATTGTAGATTTCCTTGCTGAAATAGCCCGTTTTATGATTCTTCATATGTTCTCTGTTGGATTCATATATAGGCTTTGTGCTGGCCACCCGATAACCTTAATGTGATTCATCTCCAGCCATTATGTTCTTGAAATATCCATACTAGTGACAAATCGTCAGTATATTTACTAACCTGCCATTTTGCCGTCAATTTCACTATCGGACCAACTCCTGATGAGGTAAAGCATCCTGATACCATCACCGACGACCCACCGTGGTTCACTATTTTTTTTGTATATTTGGGATTTAATTGAGCGTTTTGTGGGCAATTTACATGCGGTCTGACATCATTACCAAGAACTTTAAACTTAGATTCATCGATCCAGACAACTAATTTTAAAAAATTTTGGTCACTGGAGATATTCTTGTGCAAACTCTAGACCCTGCTTAATATTTTTTTTTTACACATTCGGCTTTCGTCTTGCTATGCTATTACAGTTCTTGTTGATATTTTAACATTGTATTCTGACTCCATGCTAGACCTTATTTGCGTAGATGTAAAGAAAGATATAGCTACTTAAAAATTAAGAATGTATTAAAATGCTGACAAGTCTTGAAAATTTGTATAAATTGTATTTACCAACACTTAACTTGTCAAGTTTTTGAGTTATTTAAAATAAAAATGTTTGAAGAGTTGAAAGCGTAAGTATTTTCTGCATTTATTTATTTGAATAAAATAATTTGTATTATTTATTTCATTCCAGAAAGCGTAAGGTTTGGAGCCGAACCGAAACAATTGGATTTATTGAAAAAAGAAGTTTGCTTACCAGAATATTCTTGAAGACATGCTGGAGAAAAACTTGACAGTAAGTTATTATATTGTACACCACCAGTGGTCAGGGTATAATCAATTTTTTCTGTTGTCCACGTAATCCTTGTAATCAGACTACAGGTCGAACATATAAAGACATTTGGATGAAATTTAGTGCATAAGATTTTATTGACCCAGGGACAGGGTTTGGCTAGAATCGGTACGAATTCAGTGTTACATCCTATAGTATTGGGCTTAGATTCATAAAACCGTAAATATTGGAATTTGGTTTATGAATGTTATATGAGACCCTGAATCATGGGTTTAACTTTAAAGAAAATCTGACCATAAAAACCCGCCTCTCAGTATTTACTTATATGAACTTTTTGTATAATATTGTTCTATATTTTCCGACCTAATTGTAAAAGAAAAATCTGAATCCTCCAAGGAATTTTACCTAAAATATACTTGGTGGTTAGTCGGCATGCCCGACTTTATTCTTTTTAAAAGTTTTAATTATGATTTTTTTAAGATTCTAGCACCACAGCATTAGAGTTAGAATGCAAAATGCGGACACTGTTAACAGCATACAAAGCGGCAAAAGATAATGCTATCATCATAGGAGCCTCGCCGTGTAACCCTCCATTCGAAAATGAAATGGACGAAATTTTTGGTAACAGGCCTATTATCTCCAATACACATACTCTACATTTGGGGAGAGGACCCACATCTCCATTGACTGATGAGGGAAAAGAACCAATAAATCAACCACTTATAATATCACCCAAATTGCCACAAAGTTCAAACATACAAAAAAGAAAATCAACTTTCAGAGATTACAAAGACGAAAAACTTCAAATAAAGAGATTGTCAGCAGAAAAAAAGGTTGAGCAAAAAAGGAATTTTATAGTAATTTAGAAGCATTGATGGGAGAAAGAATTGAATTCACTACTGCTACCACTTTCGGAACTTTCACATGACATAATATCTTCAATGTCTTCCAGGAATTCTTCCTCTATACTTTGTTCTTCGCCCAAAATATTGATAATCTAAAAAAACACATTTTAATCTTAAAAATCGTTTCTTTTTCTTACTTTTAAATTTGCATTCTCCATTTCAATACAAAAATATGTTAAATTTTTTTTTTTTTTTAATCTGAAAAAACTTTATTTTCTTTTGACACAGAAATAAAGTGATACCAATGTGTCATAATTAAAAATGCTAACAAGTTTAAAATGTTTTTGAAAATAAAAACATTCTTAGAGCTATATGTGTCTTAATCTACATTGCTAAAGTGAGATAGAATATGTAAAAAACATACAAAATTAAAAGTTTGACAAGGCTTGCTTCGGTCTTTAAAGTCGCTAACTGAGCAGACGTCTGTAAATAACATTACTAAAACTAAATAACAAAAGTTTCTATTATATAAATTGACAAACCAAATTCATATTACAGTTCATGTAAAATTAACAAAATTAAATTTAGTATATACGTATATTATCTTCAGCCCCTTTGATTGCCGGAGGCTGGGCTCATATAGAATGGGGGAAGATTCAGAGGAGCTGGATCATCGTCAATACGTACATTGATTATACCGACAGGAGAAAGATATGTATATCCAGCCCAGATGGTGTTTTTCTCGCTTTCGTAATATTTGGCTGACAATCATATTATCGTGTAGCGCAAGTTTTTCAACAAATCTGGCTTGCAACGACATGGCTTACCTATAGAAGGGTAGAACATCGGCATTTTCATACACTTAACTATTTTAAAATCGTTTTATGAAATTTTCATAATTTTTTCTGATGCATTTTCTCAGGATTTTCCGTTTAAATATCTCCAATTCTTTGGCTACTATAGGAGATATAATAAACCAGATTGGGAATCCATAAGACAGAACCGATCTTATGGCGACCTTGTAGAGTAAAAGCTTGGTGTTCTTAGGTAAGTATGTGTTGTTCATTCATTCCAGAAATCTTTTTCGTCGTTAAATTTCAATAATTTATCAAAATGTATTCCGATTCAATAAAATATGAATTTTTAAATGGAATATTTTCGCCGTCTAGTATAAGTTGAAATCCCTTTCGGCACCACATATCTAGGACATTTACCTGAAGGGTTCCCAAAGCAGATAGCCTCAGATTTGGCTGCGTTGATTTTAATGCCCAATTTCTTGTAATAGGCGCTTATTTCTCCAAGATAAAATGCAGCAGAGTTCAGAGCTAGTATTGGTGATATATTGTGTGCATAAATAAGGCAATCATCAGAGTATAAAATTTCTAGATTGGTGAGGAAAATCATGCAAGAAAATATTAAATAGGAGGGAGGGAGCCAAGACACTACCCTGAGGTACCCCACTTTTCACATGTCCCAGTTATGAGGTTATGTTGTTGATTTGGACGCAAAACCTTCTATTAGTAAAGCTGCAAAATATCTCTACCAGAAATGGGTCAACGCCAATATTTATGAGTTTCTAGAGGATTCCATTATGATAAACCAAATCAAACGCCTTTTCTATATTCAATGATATTGCCACCGTGCATATATTATCCCTTAAGTTGCATGTTACATCATTGTGAAATTTCAACAATGCATGTTGTGTTAAGTGAGATCTTCTAAATCCAAATTGAAATTCCGATATTGGTTCCACAAAGAACTCATTTTCTAGTTTTTCCTTAATTACGTGTTCAAATAATTTACCAATGTTGGATTAAAGGGAAATTGGGCGAAAATCCTCAGGCTTTTTACTGTCCTGCTCTTTTCTAATTGGGAAATAGCCGTTACTAATGCAATTGTTAAAAATCGCAGCTAATAATTTTACTGTTGTATCAAGACATTTTTTAATTATAAAATTTTGAACGCCATCAAAGCCAAAAGACTTTGCTATTAATGTTGTTTATGTGCATTCTGATATTATTCACGTTTGTAAAATGGTAATTATCAAAATTCCCATTGGCCAGAAACGTGTCATCAAATGTATAAATATGTTGCGGTAGTCTATCGACACATGATGAGATTTGATTCTCTATATTGTTAACCGGCCTTTCAGGATTTACCTTTTGAAAAAGAGCAGTATAATGAGTTCTAAATATCCCTTAAATTTGGCAACTATTGGAAGTGATAGTATCATTGTGTATAAACTGCTGGCAAAAAGGAGACTTCTTTTTACCAACGAACCGAAATACGTCTTTAAAGGCAGTAGGACCTAGTGTTATTTCTGAGAGTCTATGTCTCAAATGTTTAGCATCTTCAAGATTTATAAGCTCATTAATAATTGTTTTTATTTGTTTAGAAAGAATTTTATACTCGCTGCTAATCCTATTTCCAGTTCTGTGATATAAAGGGTGTCCCAAAAAGAACGCAATTTTTAAATTTTAAATAAAACAGATATTTAAAAAAAAATCGTGAAACTTTATTATCGTAAAGTAGACAGAATGAGGTTATGTATGGAACAATATATCGTGCAGATGGCCGCCGCGGCTTTGCTGGCATGCACGCGATCTTTTAATGAAATTTTCAATGATCGTTTTGCATGAATGCTGCGGTATTTCATTAATGCAGCGTCCAATTTCCTCTTTTAAGGCTTGAGTCGTCGTCGGCTTATTCGCGTAAATCATCGACTTCAAAAAACCCCAAAGAAAAAAATCTAATGGTGTTAAATCGCACGATCTAGGCGGCCAATTCTGATCTCCAAAACGCGAAATAACACGACCGGGAAATGACTGATGCAGCAATTGAATTGTTTCTCTGGATGTATGACATGTGGCGCCGTCTTGTTGGAACCACATGCCTTCCACATTCATTTCTTCAATTCTAGGCAAGAAAAAACTGGTTATCATTTCACGATACCGAACACCATTGACTGTTTGCGCTTGACCTGCCTCATTTTCATAAAAAAAAGGTCCAATGATTCCTCCAGCCCAAAAACCACACCACACAGTGACACGTTGAGGATGCATTTGCTTCTCGTGAATCACTCGAGGATTTTCCTCACCCCAAATGCGACAATTCTGCCTATTGTCGAAGCCATCAAGATGAAAATGGGCCTCGTTACTGAAGATGATTTTATCGGCAAAATCAGCATTTTCATGTTGTCTCTCCAATACCCAATTAACGAACTCCCTTCGCTGTCCATGGTCAGCTGGCTTCAGTTCCTGAGTCAATTGAACTTTGTATGCATGAAGATGCAAATCTTTCGTCAAAATTCGCTGCAAAGTGGATTTGGAGACACCAATTTGCTGAGCTCGGTGTCGAATTCAGGTGGACGGAGTTTGAGCGACATCATCACGTACAGCGGCGACATTTTCGGTCGATCGACCTGGTCGATGGCGCGTTGTTGTCTTTACATCACTAACAGACCCAGTTTCGGCAAATTTATCCATTAATCTCTTTACAGTTGACTCTTTTGGAGCATTATTGTGACCCCAAATTGATCGCAATTTGCGAACTGTAGCCGCAAAACTTTCACCATTTTGGTAAAACAATTTCACAATGAGAATGCGTTGTTCATTCGTGTAGCGCTCCATTTTTACTAACCTCGTACCTTCTACTAGCAAACAATAACAATTGTTCAAATGTCAAACAATGACACTTCGAATGTTGCCAGATTTAAAAATTGCGTTCTTCTTGGGACACCCTTTATTTTATTTAGGTTCTTCTGCCATGCATACTTTACTTTAAAAAAATTTCTTGTTGTTATCAGGATACTGACGTTTTTGGTCATTTATCTCCAGTTTGTTGGAGTGGCTTTCATGTATTGAGGTAAGTGTATTATTAAAAGTATTTATATGCACATCTAATTCATCATTACTTAAATTGCAGTTGTTGGGAGGTAAAATGGCATCTGAGGCTGCATCTAAATCTCTACTGAATGCGTCCCAATTACTGTTCTTGTATGAAGTTATTACCAGGGGACTTCTTTAAACAGGCTTCATCACTTTCCACTTTCAATAGTAATGGGAAATGATTCGAGAAAGTTGATAAGCTTTTGATCTGACAATTAGGTTGGATACTGTTGATTATGCTGGGACTTAATAGAAAGTGGTCTAGAAAATAACACCCGTTAGAAAAACGATGGAGATATATCGCATACGCGTGTAACATCTAAACAGTTGTTTTGTAGCGAGCTATATAGAACTTTTCCATTAGCGTTATCTGCAGTGTCTTCCCACTTTAAACTTTTCGCATTTAGGTCACCACCGAATATAAACCCATCATAATTGTTGCTCAGTTGGAGAATCTGGCTTAAGCTGTTGTTTAACTCACGTTAGTCATATACACCAGGAATATACAAAGACCCTGATAAATATTGTTATGATTTTATCCTTTATAAAATCGTTGATTTATTTACCTTTTAAATAAATCGAGTTCTTTCTATATTGCAAATAATAAACACTGTTTGGAATTTTATATAGCTCTATTCATAACCGTCACTAAAAATTACAGAAATACACTTTAATAGCACACTTTATTTACACGGTGTAGAAAGACTTAACGTTAGCCACACTTTAGTTCTTCACACTCTGTGTTTTACTTATCAACTGAACTACCTTGCCACCTTGCTGGCGTTTTTGTATATGCGGGTTAAAATAACTAGAATATGGCAGCATCGTCTGGAAGCTGCATACTGTCAACTTTGAGAATGTTCTTTTACAGTTTGACATAAGAAACATTAGTTACGGTGAAGGGTTGCCATTTAATTGTTTTACATTTCGAGGCTAACATATGGGGATTTGCATTTCTACGAGTAAATGGAATTTCTGTAACAATATTTTTTACTAATGCTGTTTGAAATCATTTCTATTTCAATAAAAACGTTATTAAATTGTGTTTTATTGCAAATAATTGTTCTTAATAGCAATTGCTACTCCTAAAGCTTAATTGTCGTAAACGAAATTATTTCCATTAAGATTTACTTTTCTATTCCCGCGAAGATGACATTCTAGTATGAATCCTACATCAATTTAGTTATGATGAAGGATATTTGACAGTTCAATTTGGCGACTGATGTTAACAAGAGAGCGGACGTTAAATGTCATAAATTTAAGAGATCTATGGGCCATATTTGTTATTCACATTCTTTAGAAGTCGCTGGAACTCTGCTTTCAGCGACAATTCCTCAGGAAAAAAAACATATTGGCAAGTTTTAAGAATTCTTCAATTACTGATTGTTTATGTGTTTGAGCTTGAGTAGCATTTACCTGAAAAAGACTGGCCTGGTGAACGAATAGATTAGTTTATTATATTGTTTACTTTATCTTTGGCAACAAGCTTTTCTTCACTAGCCTTTTTTATGCGTTCCCTTCGTACGGAAAATTATTCTCTATAGGCTGGGCAACCTCTCCAGTTTGCAGGATGACCACTTACTCCACAGTTCACGGAGTGGGGTGCTGACGTCTCAGAATTTATGCGCTGGCATTCACCTGGGGGTGCTTTTTATCGCATTTCACACATTGGAATTCGGAATTGCAATTTTTAGCAATGTGACCTCAACGTTGGCATCTGTGTCATTGTACCTCTTGTTCTTTCCTTTTAGGTTTCTCCCAAAGAATAGTTTGGCTTAAAAGATATTTAATGTGCGCAATATCTGATAGTGAATTCCCTGCGTTTAGCGTAACCAGAAACAGGCATGTTTCGTATGAGTTCTTTACGGACGTCTCAGAATTTATGCGATGGCATTCACCTGGGGGTGCTTTTTATCGCATTTCACACATTGGAATTCGGAATCGCAATTTTTAGCAATGTGACCTCAACGTTGGCATCTGTGGCGTTGTACCTCTTGTTCTTTCCTTTTAGGTTTCTCCCAAAGAATAGTTTGGCTTAAAAGATATTTAATGTGCGCAATATCTGATAGTGAATTCCCTGCGCTTAGCGTAACCAGAAACAGGCCTGTGTCGTATGAGTTCTTTACGGAATACGAAGTTGTAAAACGTGTAATTTTGGACATAACGTTTGGGCAGACTTAACTTCCTCAACACTAGTACCGTGATAAAGACCTCTTAATACAAAATAAGTTTGTCTAAGTTCTTTAGGTGTGTATGAGTAAGAGTGGATATTCTTCTCCCTCAGGATGGCCATCACTTCAGAATGCACTGTAGCATCTGAAAGGTATAACTTACTTTTATGTTTATTAACGTTTCTTATTTTAAACGTTATTTTGAGTGTTTTTGCCTCCAATCGTTCAACTAAACGTTTAATGTTGACATCAAATAAAAATATTGGAGGGCAAAAGGTTTTGCCGGCATTTTTTTTGGCTCTAGCTGTTTTCTCTGCCTTTCTCTGTATGGTGCTGTCCTCTGTATTTTCAATCTCCAATCCATCAAGTAAAGCAACTCTATTTTCACCCAAATGAGTTACGTCAATGTTTGCAGGTGACAATAATACATCTGCTCTTCTTCGCTTTGAATGCTTGCTCTCTATAAATGAGTGTTGATCATCGTTGCTTAATTCCATGCTTGCACCACGTTACAACTAAATGCACACGTGGTACCCAAATTCAGTATCTTTTCAGGTATATATATTTTTAATAAATATAGCAATATTTATATTTTCCAGTTTTTATAAAAACTTTTTGCAGTTTCAATATTCTACTTCACTTTCTCCTTTAAATATATTTATATTTTAATTTATTTTCTGTGCGTCTGTATCGTTCAAGATCAGAATCAAGACCAACCGAAGCATTTCCAAATGAGTTCCCTCTCTGCGGGGGTAGTACTTCTTTTTTTGCCCGTTAGTTAAAAAAACACTGTAATCGAATCAAATATTTATTTTTCTGACCTTAGTTACCTACTTAAACTTTAGTGACTTAATTATGTATCCACTTAAGACTTAATATTCTACGATTTAATGATTGCTACTTTGAACATTTTGACATCAAGCGCTCAATTCTTTTTTTGTTTAAAATGCAAACTAACAGGTCTATGTATTTGATATATTTGGAATGTACAAAAAGTACAAGAACCGCTACAAATGCACTCAGAAAAAATGTTAGTACAATGACTTAATTCTGTGACCAAGACTGTATATACAGGTTGGTTGAAAAGTTCCTGCGCTCGAAATGAAAGAATACTGTTTTTGTTACGAAATATATTTTTTTATTCAATATAATCTCCTAGAAGCTCAATACACTTGTTCCAATGATCTTCCAATAATTTTATTCTATCCTTATAATGGTTTTCCGGAAGCTCTGCAAAAAACCCGTCTAAGGCTGCTATGGCCTCTTCATTCGACGAAAAATGCTTTCCACGAAGGAATTGTTTGAGATTTCTGAAGAGATAGTAGTCACTGGGAGCCAAATCTGGTGAATACGGTGGATGTTCAAGCAATTCGTACTTTAATTCTTTGAATTTAGCCATCGTCAAAACACTTTTGTGAGCAGGTGCATTGTCTTGATGAAACATTATTTTTTTTCTTCTTTAAACCAGGTCTTTTTCACGAATTTTTTCATCCAGCTGCAATAATATTCAGAGTTGATTGTTTTACCTTTATGGAGATAATCAATCAACAAAATTCCTTTTGCATCCCAAAAAACTGATGCCTGCTTTGGAGCTGAACAACCAGCTTCAGTCCACTGTAAACGTTCTTGTTTCAATTTAGGATCATGTTGGTAGATCCAAGTCTCTTCCATAGTTATAAAACGACGCAAGAAGTCGGTTTTATTCGGCTTAAAATGCTCCAAATTACGCTGAGAAATTTGTTTTCGATCCAGTTTTTGTTGAATTGTTAATGTGTGCGGCACTAACTTTCCAAACAGTTTTTTCATACGTAATTCTTCATGTAAAATATGGAATACGTCTGAGATGCCTATGGCATTAGCAATTTCACGCTTAGTCAAACTTGGATCTTCACTAACCATATTATGTACCTGCTCAATGATTTCTGCTGTGGTTGCAAAGCCCAAAATTCAACGGTGCGTTTTGAAGGTGAGGACTCCTTATACACTTCTAACAATTGTTCATGAATTTCCTTTGCTTTTAAACCCTTCAAAACAAAGAATCTAATAACTGCACGATATTCAATTTTTTCCATATTAAAAAAAATCAATGACACGTCAACTTCAAATGGCTTGTAAACAAAAAAATGCATGTGTTCTCAGGACAGTTATACCAACTTGAGAAAAAAAAGTTTGGAGCTAGCAGTGCCATCTCTTGGTGAGCGCAGGAACTTTTCAACCAACCTGTATGTATGTAAATATATACTTTTTATTTGTTCAATAATTTTATTTATATTTTTGTACACATTTATTTTTGGTTTTTCTTGGTTTAAATTTTTTTTGACAGCTACTTTAGATAAACTAGCGATAATTTGTTATCAACATTGGAGATGATAGTAAATTTTTCGTGGTTAACAACAAGATTCAAAACGAACCAAAATGGTTCGGTCTCAAAATTTTGTATGGCGAAACATGTTGGCTTAATCATGAATTAGAGAGTGAATCTCGAATTTTGCTGTGTGTGAACATGCTATAAAACAAGAATCCCAAAAACTGGAATAACAATTAATCTGCTTATATGACAACACTGCATCAACCCAATAAGCCAACACACACGAGAACAATTGTGCTGGCATAACATGCCAGCTTGTACGCTAGGGGACGAAAACCAATACATGTACATTTTTAGAAAACGCCAAACGTTGAATGAATACAAAAAATACAAACACACACAAAGCTATGAATACGTATACATTTTATGTCAGATGAATATCATTCTCACGTTTTACGAAAAGAACAAAAATTGTGCTATAAAATATTAGTCTGGTGTGTTTCTTTGCATTTTAATGTTTTTGAACTTTGAAAATGTTGCCATTTTACCTAAACATGTTGCAACTGAGCTACGCTGATGTTAAATTTATCAAAGATCAACTCTTAACATACTTTTTTGCTTCGCACAAACTTAACTTTTGTTTAAATGCCCAGCAAAAAAAATGGTAGTCATTCTGTGACTATAACTTCTTTCATTGCTTCCTAAACTTCAGTTGACATTCTTTTATAATTTTTTGGTGTTATTCTAAGGCACTTCCAAAGAATTGATGTGTTCATATTTCAAATGCAGTGATCTGGATATAAACCCGATGTATATCTTAAAAAATCACTCTTCATTACTTCTAAAGCATATGTTATAGTATATCGTATATTTTTTTGAATCTAAGCATTTATTCAAATTGAAAAAATAGTTCTGATGAAATTTTTTTATTTAATAATTTTTTATATTTTAGTTTAAAATTTCATGAGGGTTAGAATTTATTCAGTTTTGCAATTTTTATAAAATATTTGAAACATCAAGAAAAACAGATTTTTTTAACCTTTACTTGAAACTAGCTGGCCTGTCATTTGCATTTTTTCAACCTTAAATATTTATGAGGACGCAATCTGTACATTTTTGCATTATGTTTATTATTTAACACTTTATCAAAATAATTTTAAAATTGTGTATAAATTAATTTAAATTGGCCAAAGATGTTTTAAAATTGTGCAAAAATTATTTAAAATTGTTCAAAAATATTTTAAAATTATCTAAAAATATTTCCAAATTATACAACCAGTTTTTAAATTAATCAAAAATATTTTAGAATTTGTCTAAGAATTCATTAAAATTATTGAAAGATGTTTCAAAAATGCTTTTTCACTAATGCAGAATTATTTATTTGTTTTAATAAAGAGTATTTGTACATCAATGCATACTTTTCGCTTCTTTAAACTTATTTTTCTGCATTCTTATAAATTCAATTTTCATCAAAGCTTAAATACTACAAAGTATATGAACATTTTCCACTCATGTATCAGAATACCTTATCATTGTATTATCATTGCTTTCTTAGAGTAAAGTATGAGTAATGCTAGTAGCAATATTTGAATACCTCCATCCTATGACACGCTAATGTTAAATTCATCGATGAAACCATCAGAAAAGAAGTGATGCCTTTGCCATAGTAGTAATGCTTTTATTTCTTCTTTGGCAGCTTCATTTTTGCTGGGATGCGTTATAAATATTTTAACTATTCTTATAAGTTTCTAAACTTTTTCATTTATTTAAAAAGGCTTCAATTTATATCAAATACAATTTAATATTTTCAACATTTATTCTTATATTTACTAGAAGTTTCGCTAAGTGCATTGAGTAAGAGAGAGCTACAGCCTATTCAAACAAAAACAAAATAATAAGAAATTATTTATAAAAAAAGTCATATATTTTAATACAAAAAGCAAAAAAATAAATAAAAACGCTAAATTTTATCTATGTTTTAATTTTTAAGTATTTTATTAAAGAATAAGGTTTTGTTATATATACATCCAGAGAACTGCAAAATCCATTTTTTTTCTTGATTTAATCATACTCTAAAATTCTTATTCACATTTAATCACTCAACAAAACTCACTGTTCAATAAAATCAGCATCATGTTACTGAATGCGTAATTCGGATCAGTTTGAATCGTCTGTCGAACATGTTTTATTTATATACTTACAATGAAATTTGAATTGCAATTTTTTACTTTATTTATGTTTTTTTGTTAAATAAAAAAATATATACTATATGAAAATAAACAATTATTTTTTCAAAATTTCAAAAAATCTTATTACTATAGCATTTATGAAATGGATTTCTAAAAAATTTAATAGTTGTAACCCTCTTTTTATTGTAATAAAATTATTTCGGTTTTAATCATTAATAAACTCATACGCGCTTATTTTTGCTTTTTCTTATTTACTCTACATGAAAATAATCATTGTTGAACCGAACGAATATGAATAAAATGATTAATATTAAAACGAAAAATGATTAAATCAAAAAGGCAACAAGAAGCATGTGGTTTGATTGATTGATTTAAAATCAGCATCGAATATTTTTATTTTAATATATTCAGCGCTTGAACGCAAACAAATGTTTATTCCGGTGTTTATTGCGTATGAACGTTTTGCAATCAGCAATTGAAGTTCTCTGATACATTCTAAACATAATAAAAAAAATTGTGGGCACATGTCAACACAATATTTCAAAATTAAATCGATATTTTCGATAAAATTTAACATAACATATTTTGGAAAATATAAATTTACCCATTATCTGTATTTTACAGCTTCTTGGAAGTTATTCTGAGGAACTTCGAAAATAATTCATGTTTACATATTAAAAAAGTAGTGATTTGGATATTAACCCGATACTTATCTAAAAAATCACTCCTTTCCTAACTTCTGAAGCATAAATTATTGACTTTTTTCTATATCTTAAGAAGTTATTCAAATAATTTCCAAAATATAAGATTTCAAAGATTCATAGAAATGAATGAGAAAACAGTCTTAAAGAACTTTCAATATTTTTTAAATTTTTTTATACTTTTGTTTAAATTTTACTTACGCTTTACGAGTTAACTATAAGTAAACCCAAAAATTTATTGTTGTTTTGTATATACATTTTCGGCATTGTTTTTTTTTCAATAGTTAAGTTATTTAATAAAAATACATTGTTAATATAGCAACGGAAATCATCTGTTTTCTTTTCTAAATTCTTAATAGTTCGAATAGTTTTTTTTAAATACGTTTTATTTAATAAACATTTATGTACCTACAACTGCTTTGGGACCAGTGCTATCTAAATTTCAGCAAAATTTAAAGTCATCTTATTTATGCGGATTCCAATTTATGGAATTTTAAAATATTTACTAACTAAAAAGCTTATTTCTTTTTATCTCAGCATAAATACTACAAAAAATATTGGTTTGTTTTTTTCCAATTTTTTTATAAATATTCCATACAAATTTAAGTAGATATAGACTTGCTAAGTAATAAATACAGCTACTTAAAAATAAAGAATATATAAAATGCTGCCAAGTCTTACAAAGTATAGGCTTTTCTTTTTTAAATTTAATCAAAAATATTTGTCATAAAACTATTGTAAATTTTTGTATTTATAATTTGATAAAATATTAAAAACAACAAAAGCTAACAAATGAATTATGTGTAAGTAAAGGTCGCATTCCGACGAAGACGATATACGAAAACAGCTTTCGTACAAAGGCGGCCCTAAATGTTCAAGTTGTATTTGTATAAAAAAAATAAAGAAAAGTCAGGTAAAGCTGGTTTTACACACTATGAATTTTACAGTGTACTTTTCAAATTTCCCAGTGCGAAATACTTACATTCTGTCAATGTCAAATAAAAATTGCAATTTTAAAAGAAATTTTCCCAGTTTTTGATAGATATATCATTTTGTTTGAAATTTTCTTTAATTCAGGTATAAAAACTTCATTTTATTTTAATTTTCACAGGCTCAAAAGCCTGTGAAGCCCCCAGGCCCCAAAAACCGGTACGCGTAGTAAAATATAACTGAGGGTACTCAAATGAAAGAAATTTTCCTCAGGATCTCAAAAATGTATTTTGTTTCATTATCCATAGATCCATTTAAGACCCCAAAAATGGAAATTATATTCCAAAAAATATGACCCCCTCATATTTTTTTTTGGGCAACGCCCGACAAATTGTACTTTTGCCTAAGTTTCTGAGATTAAATAAAAAAAATTACGTATTCAGCATAACCAACTTGAATTCATTAAAACCTTTATGACACTAACTTTATTTTAACTTTTTCTTGACTTTTTTGTGGTTTTATTTAATCTCTATTTTCAATTCCTTCGTAAAGATCAAGTATCACCCAGATTAAATCTTTAAGGAAAGAATTTCAGACAGATTAAATGTTTAAAGGAAGAATTTTGTTTTGGATTCCACAAGGGAAAGCTGAATAACGTTTAATTTTTTTTTGTACACGCCTAATCTCTAAAAGTGTCTCATTTAAAGTTTATGTTTTACGTTCAATGGACGTATTGCATTTTTATTTATTATATATATATATATTTTATTAACATCTACCAGTTATAAATTAATGACATAAAATGTATAAATTAAAGTAATAGGTACAACTTCTAAAACTTTTGTTTTCATTCTCTACTTGCATTTCTTTGATTTTACACAATCATTTCGCATATTCTTATAATTGAGTTTAATGAATAAAATTATTAAAAATTCCATGAAATGATTGAATGAAATAGTAAAAAATTTATTTAGGTTCAATTAGGGCAGTTTCCAAATCTTTCATCTTCGGATAATTAACTTCACGGGCATCAAGTTTCGATTGAGCCCACATAATAAGTTTTAATAAGAACATAATTTTTGGTGTAGAATCAGCACTATGTTCACATTTGAGAATGGCTGCATTTAACTCACTGGCAATCTAAAGGAGAGCAATTTAATAAATGAAAGTTTAATGTTAAATATTGTTTCTAAACAGAACTTCAAATTTAATTTATTTTAGTTTTTGTTTTTCTAACTAAAGCTACAATAGTGTTATTCATAGTTTTAATTAAAAACGCAGAAGCGGCACCAACAGCTGAGGTTTCGGCCTTGGTTGAATATTGCCGAAAGAGGTCAGTGAGCTGGATCCTAGCTTGCGACGCCAACGCACACCACACGGTATGGGGGAGTAAGGATAAACTAACGTGGTGAGTACCTGCTGGAATTTTTATGTAGGAATAATATAAACAGCAGACAGGGGTGACGAACCGACTTTTAGGAATGCAATCAGGTCGGAGGTCTTGGATCTCACTCTTACGAGCTCTAATCTATCTTTTGCCATCTCTAACTGGCATGTCTTCAGTGAGCTCTCAATGTCTGACCATCAACATCTGGTCTTTGATGTTGTCAGTGCATTGGACTCTGGACAGGTTTACCGTTATCCTAAACGTACGAACTGGGAAAATTTCCGTCATCATTTGGAATGCAATACCAACTTTTCCAAAGGGCTCATTCTGAACTCAGGGGAAATTGATTATGAGGCTGCAAAAATTCAAGGGAATTTAGCTTCTGCTTACGCTGCGAGCTGCCTACAAAAGACCAGGAGGACAAAGAGGGATGTTCCATGGTGGAATGATGGTCTGGAGGAGCTCAAAAGAAAAGCCAGGAAATGTTTCAATAGTGCCAAACAAACAGGTGACTGGGTCAACTATAGGGCTGCACTCACTGCGTACAAGGAACTACGCAGATCCAAAAGGTCCACGCGGCGCAGTTATTGTGAGAAGATCTCAAATCTTCCAGAAGCTGTGCGACTTCAAAAGGCCCTATCACAGGATCACATAAATGGTCTCTGTACTCTGAAGAGACCAGACGGTTCCTACACTGAATCTCCCGCTGAAACCTGTAAACTCTTGCGAGATACACACTTCCCGGAATGCGTAACCTCCAGCGGTTTGGATGCCACATAGGAATCCCTAACCTGACGGGGAGGAATGCACGTCTATCGGGGTCTATCTTTCAGGAGAACAGAGTTAGATGGGCTATGGAGGAGTTTTCTCCATACAAATCTCTAGGTCCGGAAGGGGTCTATCCATGCCATTTGCAGCAGGGGATGAACGTAATTATCCCAAGGCTGGTTAGGATATTTAGATCCAGTCTGCTATTTGGTCATGTACCAACACCGTGGAGAGAGTTGAAAGTAGTCTTTATACCAAAGGCAGGAAGTTGCCTAAATCGTATAGACCAATTAGCCTCAGCTCGTTTCACCTTAAGACTATGGAGAAAGTCTTGGATCGCTATATTAGGGACACTTACCTCGTACGGAGACCGAAGCATGCTCTTCAGTTCACCTACCAACGGGGAAAGTCTACCGAAACAGCTGTTCATCACGTTGTCGATATGATTGAGAGGGCACTAAGGGCAATGCACATTGCCCTATGTGCCAATCATAGTCAATTGGACTCTGGAGATGCTTAGGTCCAGGGTAATCACCGTTGGTATAGGGTCTGCACACGGGACCGTGAATGCGACTAGAGGGTATCCTCAGGGACGTGTTTTATCGCCATTATTATGGACACTGGTCATAGATGAGTTGCTCGAGGGACTAAACAACCTGGGCTTCAGAACCTACGGCTATGCTGATGATCTTGTCATATCCGTCGTCGGATGGGATGACAGGACTTTTTCATGGTGCCAGGGAAAGGGCTTATCCATCAACCCGTCGAAAATGCTACTGGTATCATTTACGCGCAGGAGGAAGGTTAATCTGGTAAGGCCTGTTGTGGGGGGCATGGTGATAGATTACTTTGTTAAGGTTAGGTATTTGGGGGTTACTATTGACCAGTCTCTAACCTGGAATGATCAAATTAACTCGCTGTCCATAAACGCCACCAGGGCTATCTATGCCTGCCAGAGGCTTTTTGAAAGGACATGGGATCTGAGACCGCGGATGGGGTATTGGTCATTCAATACTATTGTCAGACCTATGATCGCATGGTGGCCAAAGGTCGAACAGTTGAAAACGATGGATGCTCTTAAGAGAATCTACCGTCTGGCGTGCATTGGAATAACAGGCGCAAGCGGGACGTGTCCTACGCATGCCATCGAGGCCATGCTGGGAATTCCTCCGTTGCATATCTCTGTAATGGAGGCGGCCATCATGGGCTCAACTAAACTCATAGAATTCAGTAGCATGAAAAGCGGTGACCTAAGGGGTCACATGAGGATCGCCGAGGTTCTTATGGATGACCCACTCACAAAGGTCGCGGATAGGATGCTGCCGGAACGTATTTTGGTCAGGTACTTTGACGCTATGTCTTTTGATAGGAGCATGTGGACCAACCGGACTTGGGAACCCGAAGTTAGGGCCCAGTTATGGTTCACAGATGGCTTGAAACAACTGAATAAGGATACGGATGCGGGGGGTTCAGCACGCCCTTCCCATGGGCATATATCCCTCCATTTTTCAGGCGGAAATTTACGCCATATGTTTGTGTGTGGAGGAATTTCTACGGAGGCGTGTAGTCAGATCCCGTGTCAGGCGGCACTCAGGGCTCTTATGTCCCACGAGGTGTCATCTAAACTTGTCATGAATGTATTACGGCTCTCAACCGACTCGGTAGGAGCAACTTCCTTACCCTGGGATGGATTCCGGGCAAACTTCTCGTGGCCAACGACAGGGCAGGAGATTTATATCTATAGCCAGTGGTGGGTCTGGACGACTAAGGGACCTAAGGACCCTGACTGGATACTTTATTGGGTATTGCGACCTTAGGTACCATAGGCATAAGAAGGGTCAATCGGACACTGATTTTTGTGCAGGTTTTGCGGGTTGAAATCGGAGACGTCAGATTGTCCTGGGCTTTGTGTTGAGGATCAGGTTTTTGGGTGACCGTTTCTTTTAGCCTCCGATATTTGGATTACTTCACCCGGAAAGGTTATGGGCTTCGTCAATAGCTTGAACCTTTAGGGTGGTTCTGGGCAGCACAAAAGACCTATTATAGTCGCGGTGCATAGTTCCATTTAAAATAATAAAATTAAAAACGAAATAAACATGTATTTAGAATAATAAAAACAAACAAAAAATAGTTCATTCTTTACATAAGTGTTATAAATAACAGTGAAGTACCTTTTGTCGATGTGCCTGTTCCAACAAATAAGAAAATGGGCTATCTTGAGGTTTTTCAAAAGCCAATAGGGCCAATGTACGTTCCAACTCACTTAAAACTTCTGGAATATCCTCGCCGGCTTCAGATAATTTATTTTGAGCAAATGACAAGGCTTCTTCAATTTTTCCAACCCTAAAAAAAAGAAAGAAAGAAATTATATGCTAACATGTAATAACTAGTGTTTCCAATTATTCGACCCTGCCGGTTAATCGGCAAAAAAAATAAAATTGATTAATCGGTTATTCGGGTCGATTAATTGAAAAAAGAGCAGCTTTTTGCTTAAATATCAAGTTATGTCTATTGCATTGGTTTCTAAAGTGCTTGTTTAGGACAGTTCAACGCATCCTGAGATTTTTTTAAAGAATCATGTATTATAATCTTTGGTTTTTGCACAGGAATCGGACGACTCTTTAAAAAGAAAATGTCAGATGTGTTCAGTGGAAGTAAACCCTTAAAAACGCAGTGTAGATAGTTGACAAAGTTGGTTTCTTTTTTCTTTATATGACACTGTTTAGAATAAAAAAGCCTAAATAAACAAGAGCTGACATCAAAAAAAAAAAGTTTTTGCGAAATTCACATATTGTGATAGAACTGCCACTGTTCCCTGAATCTTTCACTACCTGGTTTAAGCTTTAGAGTTAAAGACGTTATATATTAGAAAATATATAAAAATTAGGCACATTCCTGGCAAGTCCAGATTTTTCTGTGTTTATGCAATTAAGAATTCAAATAAGCGAATTCTTAAATACTTTTGACTAAACAACTTAATTCTACAAATTATGTTCCTTCATCAAAATTTGTTGATAAATCAAATTAGAAACAAAACTCCATGTTATTTTTTAGTTTTATAAATTTTTTCATAGAATTTTAAATGAAACCGTTGTTTTTTTAATACAGTTTTCGAATTTAAAGCAATTTTATATTATTATTTTATAACATAAGTAACGTCATAGTGCTGATGAGATCTTTTGTCAGCTTGAAATACATGTATACGGAGGTTGAAAGCTCTATTTCAGTTTTTTGGAAATAAAAATATAATTTTATATTATTTAAAATTTATTTTTTCAAGGTATTAAAACAAAAATAAAAATTATCTTTCATATTTCCTAAAGTCTATATAACGGTTCCTTTGATTCAGTCGATTTCAAAATAATTTGTTTGTGATTTAGTTGATGTTTTTTTCTATGATTTTCTTGCCAAAGTTAAGAAAATTAGGAAGTTTTAAGGAAAATTTTTTTTTAAAAATTTAACCGGTTAATCGACCTATTTAAATCGATTATTCGGGTCGAATAATTATTTGAGTTTTAAATTATTAAATCGATTAACCGAATTGGAAACACTAGTAATAACTGTTGTACTTGTGTAATTTCGAATCACCCTATGTTTGACTTAAAACTTTTTAACAAAGACTTTAAGACTTTTTAACAAAGAATGATCTTTTTACTTAAGTGAGGTATATGCCAGGGGTGGGCACGCATTTAACAATATTGGTTTCATAAGTCATAAAGAGCCGCACCACGTTAAATATATATTACAGGCTTGTTTTGTTGTTGTGACCAATGTTTATCTTTAAATTATATTTATAAGGTGTTTCCTCACGGGCTATTTTGGTCCATTATTGCTTTTATTTGTAAATAAAAATCAATTTAGTTCACATTATTTAGTGGCGTAGCTAAGTCGTCAATGGCCCATGTGCAAAACATCAAATTGGGCCCCTACTAAAAAAAACACTGACAAGTACAAAAAATATCATTAAGTGGTACATAGTTTGAAAAATTTTATATAAATTTTCTCACATGCTTTTACATTCGCAAAATTTTCTATTAATTTTGATGTCATTTCGTTTTCTATGGCATTTGAAAATTTGAAAACCTGGATTAGCCTATCTTGTTTCTCAAATAATTTATTTTTAATTTCCTAAATGATCTTTCAGCACTTGCTAAGGTCACTAGAATTGTGTAAATAGCATTGCTGTGTAGATTTCCGTCATGTCGCTAAAATTTGTAACAATTTTTTGAAAAACTTGATGCATTTTATGGTCTACTGTTTTTTCCAACATTTTGGCCTCAGTAGGTTCATCCTTGTTCTTACTTTTTAACGTTATTTCAAACATGCTTTTATGTCAAAAAAAAAAAAGAATTTTAATGCAGAGATCGTGGAAATTCTACTTGACCAAGCGGTCATTATACTATCAAGCATGCTGTACAGCATGGCTTCATGACTCAGTGTATTTGATTTTGTATAATTTGAAATTATATTTTGCCAGCTCGTCTCACAAAGCCATTTTGGCGCGAGACAACATATAAATTGAATTGTATAATTTTGAAATTATTTAATAAAATATTAAAAAATGGCAATCAAACAAAGCGATACATTATTAAATGCTGGACATGTTGTACAGCATGATTGATCGTCTAAGGCCCCTTTAACATTTTATTTGATTATTAATATATTGAAATCCTTAAAAAAAATTGTATGCAAATAATTTTCTTATTTTAACGTACAATTTTATATACATTTAAAAATACAGAAATACATTAAAAAAAATTTACTACTCTCAACAAAGGGCCCCTGTCGGTCATGGGCCCTTGTGCAGTGCACCACCCAGCGACCATGAACTTACGCCACTGACATCATTGCTCAATCGTTTGCTTTATTCAAACTTCTTTAGGAGCGTAAATTTATTTTAAATCTATATAGTATACTAGCGGGCAAAGCCCGCTACGTTGTTAGCGTAGAAAGTGGTTGTCCGGGCTAATGCCCGGGAATATATGGAGTTCCCTGATGATTACCCCGAGTCCCCAATTTTCACCATGTCCCAGATCAAAATTCTAAGATGTACCTCAATTATGAGTTAGCCCAACTGAACCACCATTTTTTCCATGTACCTGGCTAAAATTTTAAAATGTAGTTGATCAATGAGTTAGCCGTTAACATATACTTAAAATTTCAGATTTCTAGCTAAATCGGTGTGGTTAGTTCTTTAAGGGGGGAGACTGTTCACCATTTTGTCCACCACGTAACATTTCCGAAAATCCGACTTAGGTGAATGTCTACACCAGAGAAGGAACCTATGCACCAAATTTTAACTTCCCAGCTCCAGCAGTTTTGGCAGGATGTCAAGGGTGAGAATTTTTCCCTTTTCTGCCCCTCCCCGTAGAATTTTCCAAAAATTGCATCTTCATCTACATACTTAATTTCAACTTCCTAGGTTCCAATGTCTACACCTAGTCAATAGCTGTGTAAATTGGCAATGACAAGCACATGTTAAATGTATATAGCAGAGAGCGTTGTCTGGGGCATAATTAGTCAGTAGTACTGGTGACAAAGTCAATAGTGAAGCAATGAAGTTTCACTATCGACATTTCCTTGAGGGTATCTATAACTCATGCATGGACCAATGCATATACAAAGACCGTATATACCCTGTGGGAAACCTGGGGTCAAGTGTCTACAAGTTACCACTTTTGTCGACTATTTTGGGTGACTTTTTGGTGACATGTCAACAAAGCGTCTATACTTTTTACATTCCTTTTTTGCAGCTGGAAAGCTGTTCTTGTTCTTGATTTTTTTTAGTTTTATTTTGTTGAAAATACATGTGCATAGCTGCATGCAAGATTAAAGTTTTAAAAAAAATATTAAGAAACATGAATTTAAAATGTTAATATACATATTTGAACAAAATATATAATGAGCAAAAGAAATTACAAAAGACTTGTGAAAAAACAATCAATTTTGTATATAAATAAGAATAACGAGAAAGAGGCAACAATTTTTAGTGAAAGTTGTAACTCTAGAGATTTGTTGAACCTGATGAAGATTTTTCGGAGCCTGTGGATGATTTTGTGCAGTCTTTTGAAGATTTCTCTACTCCAAAATTAAATTTGCGCGAAAAACTTATTTACTTTAATAAAATTTATAAAAAATTTTATTTACAAAATATATAATTTTCCGAAAAAAT
Organism: Eustalomyia histrio; assembly: GCA_949748255.1. Taxonomy (NCBI): domain Eukaryota; kingdom Metazoa; phylum Arthropoda; class Insecta; order Diptera; family Anthomyiidae; genus Eustalomyia; species Eustalomyia histrio. Next base: position 125,812,743 of record OX456525.1, read on the forward strand.
GCACCTGTTAAAACTTATTTTCCTTCCTAGTGTGGAAGTCTAGTAAAAAGTTCCAAGAGATTAGACTAGAATAACTAAAATGTACAGTGAATCTCTGGTTGCAATGACAAGCACATGTTAAATGTCTACAGCAGAGAGCGTTATCTGGGACATTTCCTTCGGGGTACATATAAAAACATTGCTCTTAAAGTCACATTTAAAATATTTTTCATTTAAACTCTACCCAATTGGGAATTTATGAATTTTTACAAAACGTAATGACTTTTAGAACAAAATCTGAAAAAATTTTTAGAAAAAATATATAAAAATCGAATATATTTATCGGATTTTGTTTTTTAAAAATGTATATATTTTACAAATTACAAATTGCATATCATTTATATGGAAAATATTTAAAAAGTCATATAAAAGTAAAGGAGTGTGTGGTACTATTCGGTCCAAACAAAGCGGAATATAATTTTGTTTTAATAGAATTGTTAATTAAACACCTGAAAACACAGTTTAAGATACACATCATCCCAAAAATATGATCTACAGCATAGAAAGTATCTAATGGCCTCTAAAATCTCCAATCAAATGGTTTACAATTTTGTATCTATTTTACAAAAACTATTATATTTAAACATTAAAAACATATGCATTCGAGCCTAAATAGACAAATTAAACTTTGTTTGGAATAAGCAATTCCAGTCTGAAACTCAAATTTTTAAAAATTGTAACAGCAAGAGCCTAGATCCACACTCATGAAAATTTTCATGTCCATGTCAAACCGCACTGAAAACTGTCATTTTCGGATTTGTCATCTCCGATTTGTGGCAAAATTTTAAGGTGGAGACTCATTTGGTTCCTGAGTTATGAAGGAAAACGTGGTCGTAAACAAATTTATCTCTTACATGCTATGAGTATGTATGTGTGTACAATGTTTTGTATACATGTTGTTTTTGTGTGTAAGCTTTTGCATATGAACTCGTCGACGAAAATTTGCTTACGACCACTTTTTCCTTTATAATTCAGGAACCATATGAGTCTCCACCTTAAAACTTTGCCACAAATGTAGAGAGGCCTTAGTTTTTAACATATATTTTTTCAGAATTTTAAAAACATTGGATTTTGAGATATGGGTCTTTGAAGATTAAACTTAAAAAAATTACCTTTAAAATGGTACCAAGAGAAAAATTAGGTTGTATAGTTTAGAAGTTATGGGCGACTTTGTATGGACACTTTTTCGATATTTTGACGTTTTTGCCAATTTTCATAAAGTTTCGAAAGGTTAATGATTTGATAAACACTACCCATTTCCAATATTTGTGGCGAATTTTATTAAAATCGAAGATGACAAATCCGAATGCTGTGCGGTTTGAGCTGGAATTGCCCATAAAATAAATACAAAAATAAATATTTATTGAACTCTAAATATATATGAAACAGTAAAACGTATTAATACTAACGTTATAAGATTGTAATATTTGTGAGGTTATGTTAACAATTCACTAACGGATAACTTTATGAGTTTGAAATAAAATCCAAAATTATTAAATTATTATTATTTTTGTTTGGCTGTGCTAGCTTAACGAGTTATAGAAACAATGTGGTTCAAAATTTGTTATATAAGAGCAAAATTTTTTTTTTAACTGTATAGCGCTTTTGCTTGAAATTAATTGTGATCAAATTCAAGCGAAAAAGATTTAAACATAGTAAGTGTGATTAAAATTTAATTTCAAATAAAATGCATATAAATTCCACAAATTCTAAACCAGCTGTCTAAGATACACAACAACAATAATCATAAAACGATTTCTACTGCAAACCCATATCCATTATAATTGACCACATTGGTCAATGCCCATCATTCTCATACTCTCTGAGATCTAGTGGGACAACCAAGATACTTCTAAACAGTTAAAAGCCCAGCTAAAAACCAAATTAAACAAGTACAACAAGGCTTAAATTCGGCTGTGCCGAATCTTTGAATACCCTCCAGCAATATCCTGAAAAATTGTTCGTGATACAAATAAATGTAAAAAACTTTAGAAGTAAAATTTTGAGGTGAAAAAAAATTCTTTAGAGATGAACAATCTCTAAGGAGAAAACTTCGCGATATGCTCGGGGGTTTGATGAGATAATTGCAGATAATTTCTCATATAAGCAGTCCTCTGATATACCTTATTTCTCTTTTATCTTTTCCTTTTTTGTTTTCTCTCTCTCTTTTTTATTTCCTATAAATTAATTATTATCTATAATGAGCTTGAACATAGTTCAGAGGATATATGAACAACTGTAGTGAAATGCAATTACTCATAAAAAAATATAATACAAAATTAACATCCCTTCAAGAGACACACTTCCATTCTCTTTCTGGTCTACCTATCCCGCTTAACACACATCACTCTTTTACACACATAGATTTATCATTTGGTTCACCCCTTTTGAAATTACAATCTGAATGGAAAATGGATGATAATCTTTATGAAAGTGATAATTTTCCTATCAACCATCAATAATATCAATCAGGTAGTTTCTACTATGCAGAAAATCATTCTTCAATGCGCCAATATCTCTATCCCACAAGTTAATCCATCTATTAGGAAAACAGTTCCTTGGTGGAATAACCATCTTAATGAACTAAAGAAAGTTAAATACTGACTATGGCTCACACTTAAACGGAACATAACCACTAATAACATTGTCAACTATAACAGAGTTGAGGCTAAATTAAAAAAAACTAAAGATCGCTAAAAACAATTTATTTTCATGCTTTACTGCAAAAATTAACTCTGAAACCCCTTCTAACAAAAAGGTATAATATTATGACATTTTGTGGACTCAGTCTTCCACAACCAATTTATACTATTCAATCACTATCCAACCCAGATCAATTTTTGTCCGAAACACCACATATAGCTGAAGAATTTCACAACAAATATACTCAGAAAAAAAAGTTAGTAGAAAAATTTGTAAACGGGTTTCAATCCCATTTTACTATTTTTGTACTGATTTTTAGTTAAAAAATATTATTTAGTAAATTTTGTTGCTATTTACATTTTACAAATTACAGAATTTTTACAGAAAATTTACAAATTTTTGTTGCTAATTTTAGAAATTATTTTACAAAATTTTGAAAACCGATTTTGTAAAATTAGCAAAAAAGTTTACTAATTTTAAAAAAGTGGATAAAGAAGAAAATTTTGTTTCTAATAACACTGTCCAACAAATAAGGACTTTTTGAATGGAACAGAATAGCGACCCCATAATTCTGAAAGGGTATGTTGAGTAGATCATTTTTATAGAACAAACTTATGGTCCAGCACGTCTGAGTTTTTTTTACAGTGGGTCAAAGTTTTCATTTTTTGGTCGAAGGGAGCATTATACTATATGAAAAAAATGCTGTAAGTTAATGTCTGAGAGAATTCTTATGGTCAGAGTTGTATTGTGAAATTGTATGAGGATTATTTTTGTGGAAGATCTTAACCCTCTAACTGGTCTCTTTATGGGTCAATTTGACCCTTTTTTCGAGAAAATCAAAAAATATCCTTTAAAAAAGGACATTTAAGGATTAAAATATTCTACGAAAATGTTTGCAGGAAAATTTCAGTGGGGTCACCAAAGACACCATTGTTGTAAATAAAGCTCTTTACGATTAATTGACAAAATTATACGCCAACTTCTATAAAAAAATTTAAATTTTGTTTAATAGTGGTTTATATGTATGTACATATTTATTTTTTTGCTTCAAATTTTCGAGTAAAAGGGAATTGGGAAATAGCAGTAGTATGACAATGGATTAAAGATTAAACTTAATATGCTTTCCTGTATTATTTTGTCCACCACGTAACATTTCCGAAAATCCGACTTAGGTGAATGTCTACACCAGAGAAGGAACCTATGCACCAAATTTTAACTTCCCAGCTCCAGCGGTTTTGGCAGGATGTCAAGGGTGAGAATTTTTCCCTTTTCTGCCCCTCCCCGTAGAATTTTCCAAAAATTGCATCTTCATCTACATACTTAATTTCAACTTCCTAGGTTCCAATGTCTACACCTAGTCAATAGCTGTGTAAATTGGCAATGACAAGCACATGTTAAATGTATATAGCAGAGAGCGTTGTCTGGGGCATAATTAGTCAGTAGTACTGGTGACAAAGTCAATAGTGAATCAATGAAGTTTCACTATCGACATTTCCTTGAGGGTATCTATAACTCATGCATGGACCAATACAAATACAAAGACCGTATATACCCAGTAGGAAACCTGGGGTCAAGTGTCTACAAGTTACCACTTTTGTCGACTATTTTGGATGACTTTTTGGTGACATGTCAACAAAGCGTCTATACTTTTTACATTCCTTTTTTGCAGCTGGAAAGCTGTTCTTGTTCTTGATTTTTTTTAGTTTTATTTTGTTGAAAATACATGTGCATAGCTGCATGCAACATTAAAGTTTTAAAAAAAATATTAAGAAACATGAATTTAAAATTTAAATATACATATTTGAACAAAATATATAATGAGCAAAATAAATTACAAAAGACTTGTGAAAAAACAATCAATTTTGTATAAAAATAAGAACAACGAGAAAGAGGCAACAATTTTTAGTGAAAGTTGTAACTCTAGAGATTTGTTGAACCTGATGAAGATTTTACGGAGCCTGTGGATGATTTCGTGCAGTCTTTTGAAGATTTCTCTACTCCAAAATGAAATTTGCGCGAAAAACTTATTTACTTTAATAAAATTTATAAAAAAATTGTATTTACAAAATATATAATTTTCGAAAAAATGCACCTGTTAAAACTTATTTTCCTTCCTAGTGTGACAAAAAAATTGACAAAATTACACGCCAACTTCTATAAAAAAATTATAATTTTGTTTAATAGTGGTTTATTATAGTATGTACATATATATTTTTTTGCTTCAAATTTTCGAGTAAAAGGGAATTGGGAAATAGCAGTAGTATGACAATGGATTAAAGATTAAACTTAATATGCTTTCCTGTATTTAGCTTGACGTGAATGTTCCGATGGGTCAAGGTTTCTGTACAAGCCCCATACGTATTCAGCAAGCATTACACTTTGGGATTTCCCTTTGAATCTTTCTTCCAATACCTTTATATCCTGATGAAACCTTTCACCGACTCATGTCCGAAAATAGCACATCCACTTAAAATAGCACTTAAAAGTTCTAAGAATCGGCCTTTAAAGCAAATAAAATTTGACCTTAAAATCCAAAAATTTAACTAAAAATATTTTTCAATACAAAAATTATTATACGGCGGAATCTTTATTTATTGAGGTGAATTTTAATAACAAGAAAAAATTAGTTGGTGTTGTATACCTTCCTCATGGGAACATAAGTGATTTTAATGATTCGATAGGTAACTTAATTGAGGAGTATCAGGATATTGTAATTATGGGTGATATGAACAATAATATGTTTGATACGCGAACTGCAGAGATTGTACGTCGTGTTTGTGGCAGATTAAATTTGTTTACTTTTCATAATTCACTGCCTACACACTTTGATGTGAGAACAAGAACTACATCATTGTTGGATTATTTTTTAGTAACCGATCCAAATATGGTTGAGAGATCTGGAAAAAATATTGTAGATTAAGAAACAAGGCAAAATCGTTAATAAGGAAAAAAACGTATGGCTCATGCCCAGTTATTTGAGAATTTTGATAATAAAAGTATGTGGAAAGTGTTTTGAAATAATGGTATTCTAGAAAGTGAGTCTTATGGCGATCACCCTGATGCTACGGCTTTAAATGAGATGTTTGCGTCTAATCCAAGTAATGAGGATATGCCTTTTGATCTTAACCCAACTTCATGCTCGAACAACGGATTTTCATTTAGATGTGTATTGCTGAGTGAAATATTTGATCAGTTTTATGCTATTGAGTCTAATGCTAGGGGGTGTGATGGATGTACGTTAAAATTCTTAAAATTAATTTTACCATTTTATGGTAGGCATATTCTTCATTTAATTAACACGATTTTAACTACTTCTGCATTTCCGAATATTTGGAAAATAGCACGTCTTATAACCAATTAGAAAACATGGTTTGTCTAATAATGTGGAAAATTTGAGACCAATTTCTGTCCTTCCTGTATTGTCGAAGGTTGTGGAGAGACTGATGAAAGCTCAGATAACTGAATATTTGGACCAAAATAATCTTTTGGGAAGCTGTAAGTTTGGTTTTCGTGCGAAACATAGTACTACATCGCTTTTAGTGGGACTCACTGATACTATAAGGAATCATGTAAATACTGAACATTTATGTGTACTGCTGTCACTTGTCATAAGTTACTTTTAAAGAAACTTATTGAAGTTTATAATTTTTCAAGGACAGCAGCTTCATTAATCTGTTCATATCTTACAGATCGTGGCCAGTTTGTATCCTCGGGTGTTGATGTTTCTAATGTTATACCAGTCATAAGTGGTGTCCCACAGGGATCCGTTATTGGTTCCCTTATGTTTACTATGTTCGTAAATGATTTTTTTAATATATTGGATGTTGGAAGATGTTATCTCTTTGGGCATGCGAATGATATTCAAGTTTTATTTTGTGGTAGAAAGGATAACTTGGATGTACTTCAGTCTGTGTTAAATTATTCTACAAACTGTATTTCAAATTGGATGATTAATAAGTAATTAATCCAATGAATTAATACAAAGAAGACAAAGGCAATGTTATTTTCTACCTCACATAATTATGTTCAGGATGTTTATTTATCTATTAATGGAACTAATATTGAATTTGTACACCATTTATCTATCTTAGGTGTAGTTATTGACTGCAATTTGACATTTGAATATCATATTAGATATTAGATGCCAAGGGTATTTTTTATTTTGAGGAGATTATATAATACAAATCTTATTATTCCTGCTTATGTCAAGAAAAGAATTGTTCACAGTACTATAATGCCTCTTTTTCTATATTGTTTGGAGGTATTTTCTGGTACTTGGGGTTATAATATTAGGGACATTCAGTTGCTATTTAACAGAGTTATAAGATATGTATATTCAGTACGAATTCGTGAACATATTACAGAACATGTTATTCGTTTTCTTTGAACATCGTTTCATAATTTTATTAAAATACGTCTCCTATTATATTTCTATCGAGTTTTTAGTATAAATTGTCCTTTGTTTATATCAATTTTTTTAGATTTACTTGATCTGCTAGATCTCATAGTCTAATTGCACCTTTCAATACTCCTTGGGTAAGTCGGTCTTTTCATAGGCGTGTGGTTTTATTATTTAATGCGCTGCCAGCATCTTTAAGGCAATTCAATTATAGCGTTCATGTTTATAAAAGAAAACTTTTAAATAACTTTCAATAATTACAACAATTTTCTTTTCTTTTTGATAATTTTTTATTGCTACATTATTCTTTTTCTCGTTTCAATTTGGGATAGCAAAATGTTATATATTTTATTTATACAGTATCAAGTAAATAGTTATCAGGGTTTTAATTTATAAATTTAAAGGTAACCTTAAGTGAGTGGAATATTGTAATTTATTAATTGGCCTCTAGGCTTTGAAATTACAAAATGTTGAATAAAAAAAAAAAAAATAAATAAAACAAAATGATATTTTCGTTTGTTTTGTATAAAATATTTTTTCCAAAAAAAAAAAAATAATAATAACAATAAATGCGTAGATATAATCTTTTGTTTAATCAAATTATTCGAATTATTGTTTAATCGAATTATTCGACAATCTGAAATATCGTGACCTCGTTACTAATTACGTAGAGGATTTTTTAGGATGCGATTGTTAATATATTTTTACAAATTTTTTAAACTTATTGTCCAGTATATTTACTAAAACATTTCCTACTTCCTAGTTCTTTAAGAAACCCACAATTAATTTATCCTCCTTGTAACACGTCTATTCTTCAAATATCTTTTCAGTATAGGGTAGCTAATATTTGGAATTCTTTACCCTTATTACTTAGAAGTTTTGTTTTTTCTATCAATGTGTTTGGAACCAAACTAAAAGAATATGCCTACCGTAACGATCATTATTATTTTTTTATGTTAAAATTTCTATTTTACCGTTTATTGCATTTATACCAATAATTAAATTTTAGTGGTTAATTTCTTATATATTTGAACGCAATAACCCTTAGGGTATTTTAAGGAAAAGAATAAAAATAAGGATGAAAAAGAGAAAGTCTGTATTCAATTAATTATTTCTTTATTGTATTTTTTTTTTTGATAAGTTATCAAATTTAAAATTTGATTTATTGATAAATATTTACGTATTATGTAGTAGTATTTTTTAGTGAGTTGTTTATAAGCCATATTTGTCCTAAGGGCTTGGTTTGAAATTGTATAATAATAAATAAATAAAATTAAAAAATTTTGTTGCTCGACAAAAAAAAAATCTTATTTTTTTTTATACCCACCACCATATATGGTGAGGGTATATATCAGTTTGTCATTCCGTTTGTAATATGTCGAAATATAGGTTTAAGACCCCATAAAGTATATATATTCGTGATCCTTTTGCAATTTTAAGTCGATTTAGCGATGTCCGTCTGTCTGTCTGTTGAAATCACGATCACGACGCGAAGACGCAAGCGGGGGTGCCTATTTTTACCCAGATTATTGAACATCCTCCCGAGCAGTTTGGTATTTAAAATGAGCAAAATCGGTCAAGAGGTTCAAAAGTTATGAGTGAAAATGTGAAGGTACCTCTAAATTTTCCATACAAATTTGTACAATTTTTCTGTATCTATTTTTTTTTTTCTGTTAAGTAAGTAAAAATGTTATTAAGTCTTCTTATTGTTCGATTACATTTATTGTCTTACATACTATGATAACTAAGTTAACGTAAAAATGAACAATGTTAAAGTCGCTAACAGAGCAGACCTCTGTAAATAACATTGCTAAAACTAAATAACAAAAGTTCGTTACATAAATTGACGAAACATATTCATATTACAGTTAATGCAAAATTTAGTATATAAATACGTATATCATCTTCATCCCCTTTGCTGGAGGGTATTCAAAGATTCGGCACAGCCGAATTTAGCCCTTTTTTACTTGTTTTTTCGTAATGCAGTTTCAAAAGAGATTAGCAGCTTTAAAGTGCAACAAGTGTGCATTTTTAATAATTTTTTTATAAATTAAAATTTTTTATATTTTACAATTCATTGAGTTTAGTTCACTATAGTTTATCAAAAATTTTTCTTAATTAATAAACCTTGTATAGAATTCTACCAATGTCCAGTAGCGGGTATTCACTTTCCTGCTATTTGTTTTCCACTAATATTTAGTAAAATTTGTTGCCGATTTTAGCAGATCGATTTCAAATTGCAGTTTACTAAAATATAGTAGCGCTTACTAATTTTTAATACTAATTTCATTGTACTAATATTACAAATATTTTGTTAATTTTTTTTGCTGATTTTAGAAAACCGATTTTAAATTCCACTTTATAAAAATTTTGCTAAAATTTAGTAGTAAACTATATACGTTATCATTTCCCGTAATGACAACAAAAATTTCAGTTGTCATTACAGACTTTGGTGAGTGTAATCCGAACATAGGAGCTAATACCATTGAGTGAAATATAACCATTACATTGCCCTCAGTAAAATGAGTGGTAAAACTCTCGGAGTTGACAGAATTTCATATCCCATGACAAAAACATAAGCATGAAACACAGACTTATTCGCCTTTATAATTTAATATTATCTAACTACATCCCTCATTTTTATACAAAAAAAGTACTATTTCTCCCATTCCTAAACCGAACACAGACAGAAAGCAGACTTAAATCATTGAATATATGCACTTCCAAACTCCTAGACTAGATACTAGCAAATCTTTGGTTACTACTAACAACCTTATTTGTACTCACCAACTATGTTTTAGAAAGGAAAAATCTGTAACTGATATTTATTGATCACATAATCACAAACTCACTAGCGCAAAAAAATAACCGTCAATTATATCTCTAGACTTTTCAAAAGCCTTTGGTAAAATTGGTGTTCACACTATAATTCACCATCTACTTGAATGGAGATTGGGACCCAACATAATACATATAAAAATTTCTTATCACATAGACAATCCAGAATCAAAATTAACAATTATTACTCCAAATTATGTCCATTATATAATGGTATTCCACAAGGCTCGCCGCTTTCGGATATTTTGTTTTTAATCTCAACTATTCAGGTGCTAAATTATCACTTTCTACATGTAAACACGAACACATTTGCAGAAAAAAATCCTGTCAATTTTATATTTCCGCTTGTACATTTACCATAGAAAGATGCCCTAAATGTATTGGGCATAATATTTAATAATGACCACATATCACACAGTGAACAATTTAACTATGAGATTGAATATAATCAAATGCCTATCGAGCAGAAAATTTAACTGCAATATTTTTTCAGTAATGTTTTTTTAACATAAAAGCGTTACTCTTACCAAAAAATCAATTACGGCCTTTACTTGTATGGTTGGACACCCAAGTCGTCGCTTCGGAAAATTAAATCTAAAATCTAATCTAAATAAAATTATCCAATTTACCATCTTACTCCTCAGTCTTCTCGGCTGAGATAATAGCAATATATAAAGCAATCAGACACATAAAAATCGACAAGTAATACCATTATCTTCACGGACTTACTTTCATCCATTCAGGCAATAAGGAATATTCACAACAATGACTATTACACCACAGACATAAGAAACTGTTTGATCAACAACTACCCTAGAATTTCTGAATTTCAGAAAATGAGTTTGCGGACACAACTTCGAAAGCAGCGCTCAGATCACCACTACAGACAACTGAGTATTCTAACACCAGACAGCAAGTCCTTGACCCAACAAACAGACCAATGGTCTAAAAAATCGGAATGGTACAGGAGAATAAATCAAGGAGAAACAATTATTAAATACTCTTTGGTGTATTATACCAGAAGAAATCATATTATTCATTTTATGGTTACAATGCAAGTAGTAAACGTATTGATGAATATCTTACAACAGGCGAGAATGTTTCCTCATAATCAATCCCCTTATTTTACGATTATCCTTTTATAACTTAATTAACCTTGTACCTTTCTACATTTCCATTAGCATCACGTTTTATTTTAGAGCACCACCTGTTTTATATTGACTTTTTACCTTTTGGCTAATCACATACTACCCAGGTATCATTACCAATTAAGGAATTATATTCCTCTTCCATTGCACGTTTCCAAAAATGTGCTTGAGGACCATTTAGGGCTTCTTTAACCGTACTTGGTTCATTTACGACAGAATTCATCACGACATTAGCGCAACGACTAGGAATTTTTTGAACCCTATTAGATTTTCTTAATGCAACATTACTAGATGCATCTTGATCATTGAGAACCTCTTCCGTTAAAGTATCTTCTCAAAACATGTAGAGGAATCACTGAAAGAAACAATACATCAACAATATCATCTCCTGAAAAATACGCATTTGAATCGGAACCATTATTGTCATTAATTTGATTTTCATTAATTAAACTAACGTCAATTGATTTTTCATTAAATGGAATACAAAAAACTTTTTTATCCGCATTTAAATTAGGTTTACGTTCTTACCAAGCTTCCTCAGGAGTTAAATCCTTATGGCCTTTACATGGTAAACCATTTGTTAAATACACGGATGTGTATACTGCCTCCGCCCAAAACTTTCTACTTAAGTTGGCTTGAATTAGAAGGCACCTAGCTTTTTTAATAATTGTACGATTCATCCTTTCGGCTGAACCATTCTGCTCTGGCGTATAAGAAGCAGTTGTTTGGTGTATTATACCAGAAGAAATCATATTATTAATTTTATGGTTACAAAATTCATTACCATTGTCGGTACGTAGAACTTTTATCTTTCGACCAGACTGATTTTCGACAAGATTCTTAAATTCTTCAAATTTCTTAGTAACCTGATCTTTTGCTTTTAGAAAATACACAAAAACCTTCCTTCAGATAGCGAGAACCACTTAAGGAATCTTCTCCATTGGACCACATAAGTCGGAGTGAACAATTTCCAGACACTCTTTTGCTCTAGATACACGATTTTTGAAGGGTAAACGAGCTATTTTTCCTTTGATACAGACAGAAAATTTATCTTCTTGTGTTTATATTACCTATACCATGAACAATTCTAACAACCTTTTGCAAATTTTCACTTCAAGGATGACCAAGCCTAAAATGCCATTTGTCACACTCAAACTTCTTTGCAGCATAATTTTCATATCGATTTTATCCAATTCAAACATATTTTCTATTAACGAACCTGTTGCAAATATTTCATTCTTCGAATCAATGACTTCGCAGACTTTAGAATCAAAAATTACCGTGTGTCCATGTTTAACTATTTTTGAAATTTATAATAAATTTGTATAAGAACCAGACAGATACTAAACGTCACGCAAAACAATTTCATTAGACTTATTTTCATTGATTGACACGTCCATGTTACGTCACCCACAGAATTACCTTTCATAATAGAATTATTTGCTGTTACAATTTTAAATTCAGCACAATTTTTTAAATTTTCAAATATCGAATCATCATTACACATATGGGATTTTGGTCCCGAGTCAAAATACCAATCACCTGATAACGAAACTCTAATTGAGAATGCTGACATGGTTTTCTTTTTATCATTGTTACCACTATTTCTACTTTTAGGACAATTTGCTTTAACATGACCATACTCACGACAACCATAAAATTGAATTTTATTGATGTACTTCTTATTGAGGCTTGACTACATGCGGCTTACCAACCAAAGCTGAAGATTTTGAATTTATGATTTGCATATCTTGTAGCAGCTTTGTTTTACCATAATCACCAGATATCTTTACACCGGAACTTTCAATTCCCATTATCATTGGTTGATAATATTCTAGAAGACCCGCTAACATTAAGGTACCAATCCATTCATCTGAAACACTCATACCGACACTTGAAAGTTTGTTTGACGTTGCCCTAATTATGTTCACAAATTCTTCCACAATCATCCATCATAGTGGTTATTAATTTCCTTAACAAACTTACTCTGCGTGTAAGTCCAGAATCTTCAAAAGCTTTTTCAAAATTTCCTTCGCAGTAGTTGCACCTTGAATATGGTGCAATTCCAGCTTTAAACGAGCCATGATGATTTTTTTATCATCGTTTTCAGTGCCTAACACAGCAGCCCACAAACAATCCATATCCAGATAGGCCTTCACAGCAAACTTCCATTGCTCCCAGTTATCACGACCCTTTAGCCGTTCAATTTGTGGCAAACCAGAAAACGACATTTTCACAATAACAATTAGCCAACAATTTCTTTATTTTTAAAAAATACAAATTTTCAACAATTTTTTTCTTTAATTTTTGAAAAAATTATTTTGACAAAATTATCAGTGCGGGACCATAACCTAATGTGTTGAGGTTTATTGAAAAAGTAAATTAAAAAGTACAATTTATAAAAATTACAAATATAGAGAATACTCAATTGTATTGGCAAACTATATTTGACTTCAAGTCTTTACTGAAACAATCTCAATCACTAAAAACAAAATAAGGTAATTTAACACTGTATATAACCTCTACTTCTCTAATATATGTATGTTACATATATACCCTTTGTAATTTTATTTAAAACTAGTTAAAATTGTTAATTTTTATTATTCCACATCGACTTAAGCTGAAGGCGTATGTAGCCATTGTTTTAAAAAAAGTTATGCAAGCTTGTTTCCTGAAGAAGTTAAGATAACAAAAAAATAAAATACTATTCACTACTCAGCGAATGTTGAAAAAATAAGAGAAAATATTTTATTTGCCATTCGCTATTAAATTGTATAAAAATACACCAATTTGTATGGAAATTTTAGAGGTACCTTCACATTTTCACTCATAACATTTTAACCGCTAGACGAATTTTGTTCATTTTTAATATCAAACTTTACGGGAGGATGTCCATTAATCATTTCAGGTTTTTTGCCCCATAAGTTTTGTCGAGGCTTATTAGTATTATACCTTAGTATACACCTTCAAATTTCGGATCAGAACATATGTGGATTCAAATGTATATGAACCCATTGTTTAAGTATTCACAATAAAATGTCCAGCTTTTACAAACATTTTGAAATGATGGGCCAAATAAAAATAAATTGATGTTTATCATAAAAACTCCAAAAATTACGGTTACGTTAAGGAACAGCTGCTCGAAACGTTTAACTTGAACACTTTCAGACATTTCGATAAATTTGGTTTAAAAGACTTAAAAATCAACAAAATGTATATGTATACATTTGGGTATTTAGAATTGTTCTGTGATCAACTTACCTAATGAGTTCGATTAATTGTAATTGTTGTAAATGGAAAAACAAATAACGATCATTATCCAACAATTCTGGATGTAATTGATTAACCAAATGTGTGGCCTCTTGTATTCTACCATTTTGCACGGCTTCTCGTATAAGAATACGATCATCTAAAGAACTCAGTTCAATACTGGGTTCTAGTCCAGCTTCAACTTGAAATTTTTCGGCAGCCTCCTTAAACCCCTCTAACAAAAGAAAAATTAATTCAACATTCTCACTTTCAATATACTGTTTATTAGTTCAACTAACCAGTAACTAAATAATTCATTATCAAACGATTCATGTCGGCTTGCTTAAAGGGAAATTGTTCCACACGCACCATCCATTCTTCCTTTGAAATCCTATCATTCTTATCGTTGTAACTCATTTTTTTATTTTTCCTTATTTTGCCAATTTTGAAGCCGTTTTAAAAACAAGAAAAAGAGTAATAACTTTAGATACTTGATGCGTTTTTCGTGTGTAAGACTTTTAAATGTTTTTGTAATCCAACTATTCGCGATTACAATCAAAAATATTATCAAACTTCTCAAAATTTTAATTTTTTCACTAAAAACAAAAGAAGTACAGCTACACAAAGGGAAATAATAAAAAACTGATTCTTTTTAGCATGCTATTCAAAGAGAGTTGATGATTTTCAGCAGATGGCGCTGAAGACTTAACAAGACGGTTAACAAGATACTTAATAAAATTTTAAATTCTACAAGCTTAAACATCTGTTAAGCGACTATTAGACGGTCTATTACTTAGTGTCTACACCTGCGATTGATATAATATTTTACTGTTTGCAAACATCATATCCAATCGCAAAGAAAATTATATTTGCGTGTAGACTCCAAATTAATGTTGCTCTTAGTGTTATATTTATATTATAACAGAGTTATCATAATAAATATTATAACAACTATATTATAATATCAGCTGTCAAAATCACGCCAGATACACATACATATATGTCACCAAGAGTGCATCAGTTGTTTTTAATTACATTTTGTTTGTTTTACTACACCTTTTTTATTTAAAACACTTAGAGAAATTTTTTTTTATTCCAACAAACACTTTTTTTGTTATATTTAAAATTACAAGCAAAACAACGCGAATAAACACTAGTAAAGAAAAGACTTTACTACATGGCTAACTGAAAATTGTGAGTAGATATAATATTAACATAAATACGTGTTCTCCACCCTGAATATTAATATAGATAATTTTTTTTTTTAATTTTTCCAAAACCTTTTTGTTTCAAATATATATTGTGGTATATATCACTCTTTGTATTCTATATTTCTAGCAGACTTTCATATACCTCCATGAACCCTTTAAAAATTAGTATGTCAGAATTGCTGTTACACAAGTATTATAGTATAATTCCATACACAAAATATCTATTTTTTTAATTTTGAACATACCAAACTGACATAGACAAATTCTCCGCTATTACATTAGTATGATACCAAGTATGACCGTCCAATAGCCGCTTTAATCACCTGTGCACATACTACACAGAACCGGCAATGTATATAAATCTAATAAAATCGCATAAATACATTTTATTTTGTATATTTTATTTTGTAAAATAAAATTAATCTCAACCATTTTTTAAATTTGTCAAAAAACAGGCGAAAGAGTGTAGAGCTTTGAAACTTTTCACATATGATTTCTAGTACACTTAAGGTGGTGTTACACACTATGTATTTTACAGTGGCTTTGTCAGCTGCACCATCCATCTGTAATTGCGCATGTCTGTCAAAATTGTTAATTTACAGACGGTTTATAATTTTTGCTTTCACACTTTCGTTTTTAGTTTCATCTGACAAAACCTACAATAGTTCATAACAGCTGTTTTTGTTATGATTTTTTTTATTTTTCGCAAGAGTTTTGTGTTCTTGAAAATAAATAAATAAAAATGGAGTAAAAAATTTCAATTTGCAGAATTATTTTAATAATAGCTGCCAAAAAATTGAAAAATAAAAAATAAAGCAAGAAAAAACGTGGTTTATATTTAATGTTATTAATATTATTGCCGCTACAAGCAATTGACTTGCAAAACAGATGATGTCAGGTGCTTTGTCAGATAAAAATAGAACACACTCTAATTTAAAATTTTCACACTATAAATGCAGGCTGACATTTGCAAAAGCAAATTTTCTTTGCTCTTATACACCATGTATATATTTTGCAGTGGAAAATTTGACAAGCACACTGTAAATTACATATTGTGTAAAACCTACTTTATCAATGTGCTTAAATGTAACACATGGTTCAAATGATCCCACGGATCATGCTACAGCCTACCAAGATTTGGTCTACTGTGTAAGTATGCAAAAAAAATCAAAAAAATTTTGTTTTTCAAAAATAGGCGAAATGATGTAGATCTCTAAAACTTGTCACATATGATTTTTATTATACTTGCCAAGATACTAAAATTTAACACATGCCCCAAATGATCCCACGGATTATGCTTCAACCCAAAAAGATTTGGTCTATTGGGTTAGCTTGCAAAAAATTAAAAAATTGTGTTTTTCAAAAATTGCCCAAAGGATGTAGAACTCCGAAAGTTTTTACATATAATTTCTACTACCCTTGCCAAAATCATAAAATATAACACATGTCCCAAATGATCCCAAGGGTCATGCTACAGCAAAACAAGATTTGGCAAACAAAGTAAAAAATCAAGTTTTTCAAAAATTTGTCAAAAATAGGCCAAAGGACCTCTGATGCTTTTTACATATAATTTCTACTAGTTTTGCCAATAACCTTAACTATAACACATGCCGTAAATGATTCCACGGATCATGCTACAGCACAGCAAGATTTGGTCCACTGGGTTATTATGCTAACAAAAAGAATATATAAAAATGGTGTTTTTCAATAATTTGTCAAAAATAGACGCAAGGATGTAGACCTCTCAAAGTTTTCACATATGATTTTTATTATCTTAAAATATAACACATGAACCAAATGCTGCAACTGATTATGCTACAGTCCAACAAGATTTGGTCTCTGGGTTAGTATGCAAACAAAAAAAAAAAAAGTAAAATAAATTTTTCAAAAATTTGTCACAAATAAGCGCAAGGATGTAGAGTTCTGAAACTTTTCACATATGGTTTCTTGTACATTTATCAATATCCTAAAATATAAAACACGCTCCAAGTGTTGCCACAGATCATGCTACATTCCAACAAGATTTAGTCTTCTGGGTAAGTATGGAAAAAAATAAAAAAATTGTTTTTTTCAAAAATTCTTCTGTTATTCCCATACAAAATTTGACATAAGTAACGTTAAGCGTTAACATTAAGCGTTCGCTTATATCTTCTTTATATGGAAATGACATAAGCCATATCGGATTTTCGACCATAAATTAGCTAATACCATAAACTAAACTACAGAATTTATAAATATATAACGTGGTTTCACTCTTGGTAGTAAAGTACCCTTGTAGACCTTGTAAAGGTTGTAGATATAGCAAAAGTACCATTTACTACACCACAACCACAAGATGTATAGAACTAAAATTTACTAGGGTGTGGTTAAAATGCAAGACAAAAAGGTATAGTAAATACATATTGTACATTTACAAGACTAAAACAGCTGATCGTTTAGCCGCCAAAACTATTGTTAGATTTTTTATTTTTCATTTTGTGGTCACTATTAAAATAATGGATAGAAAATGGGTCAAAATAATGAAAAACCCAACTTAAAGTCATCGTTAGAATATGCATCCATTTTCCTTATGTTTGGTGCATCTAAAGCTAGTGTCTGCTTAATTTTCTAAAGTTTTTGTCATGATGCATGGAATGTACCTTCTTCCGATTATTTGCCATCAAATTTTTTAAATGAAACCAAGATCAAAGAATGCGTAGATTGTTTTAGAAAACTTGGATATCTTCAGTGTTTTGGAGCAATCGGTATGAACAAATAAAGTTTAAACATGTTTATTTTTAAATGCAATAAAATAAAGTTCTAATAAATATAAAGTTTATTTATTTATTTATGTGTTTTCGTTTTGTTGTTTTTTTAAATGGCACTTGAAAAGTCAGTGTGACAAATGAAAAAAACATGCTAGATTGTCCCAACCGTAGTGCTGATTAATAGGATTTTCATTAGATTTTCCATTTGTGTGGGAAATCTCGAGATTTTTATGAGATTTGTGCCGAAATCGCATTTTTACGAGATTTGAGTAGAGATGTAAACAAGACTTTAGTTCACGATAAGATATATCTCGACAAAAATAAGCCAAAGGATGTAGAGCTCCGAAACTTTTTGCATATGATTTATGCTACCCTTGCCAATATCCTAAAATATAGCACATGCCCTAAATGATTTGGTCTACTGGGTTAATATGCAAACAAAAAAAATTAAAAATTATATTTTTCAAAAATTAGTCAGAAATAGGCCAAAAGATGTAGAGTTCCGAAATATTTTAGATATGATTTCTACTACCCTTTCCAATACCCTAAAATATAAAACATACAAATAATCACACGGATCTTGCTATAGGCCAACAAAATTTGGTCTACTGGGTTAGTATGAAAACAAAAAATTTTATTTTTTAAAAATTTGGCAAAAATAGACTACTTAAATACGATTTCTACTACCCTTGCGAATATCCTAAAATATAGCTCGTGACCCATATTGTCGTACGGATCATGATACAGGCCAATAAAATTTTGTATACTGGGTTAGTATGCAAACAAAAAAAATTTAAAAATCTCATTTTGCAAAAATTTGTCAAAACTAGACCAAAGTATGTAGAGCTCTGAAAATTTTTCCATTTGATTTCTAATGCCAAGACCCTAAAATATAGCAAACTATGAAATCGAAGAATAATAGCGGTTTTTACTCTTGGTGATGTAATTACAACCCTTTTATAATGGGTGTTTTTTTAGAGCTAGTTTTTTGGATGTGATTTAAGCTTCGTTTAATGGCTTATTAGTTAAACAGAAAATAAATTTAAACTGGCTTTAATCCCACTTGTTGTTTTTCAGTAGTAGCTTAAGATTTGACAAATAAGGTAATGCTGCCATATTTTATTCCAACAAAATTTTATAGCCAAACATATGGCATTGAAAATACTTAATAAAACATCAAAACAAATATTTGTTCAAACAAAAGCACGTGTTTACGAATACAAATGAATTATTTGGACGAGGCTTTCTTGTTATGGTCTTATTTAAATTTGCATATGTTTCAGAATCGCTGAAATCTTCATAATATGAGGAATAATTCATTTTTATTTAGAGACGCTTTTCATCAGCTGTGTGTTTTGACATCTGTTACTCAAATTAAAACAAAATAAACTGGATCTCAAAAACAGCATTCCAAGCTTAAACCAAGTTAAACCAATAAACAATGTTGAACTACATCCAAAAACTTAGCTCTAGAGTATCACAACTTCGAGTTGACACATTGCTTTTTTTGACAACTGATAGTTGCTTTTTGTTTAGTTTGCTTTGAAATTTCATTATGAATCGACTTACACCAGAGCAACGCGTGCAAATTGTTGAAATTTTTAATCAAAATAATTGTTCTATTCGTCAAACTCATCGTGCACTTAAACGATCAGCTTTTTTAACTTTGTAAATGTACAACATGTTTTTACTATAGCGATTTTCACTCTTGGTGGTATATTTACAACGATTTTATACTACAAAGCGTGAACGACTTTTTCGTGTATTTACTTCCCGCATAAACACAGCTATTGTAAATTAATGAATCAGCTGTTTTTTGTTTTGTTTTTCATCAATTTGAAAACTTAAAATATCAAAAAGAATTTGAACTTAACAAAAATGCCCATAATTACGGAAAAATATAAAATTATAGATTTTTTTAGAGCAAAATGCAATTAACCAAATAGAATTTGCAGAGACTCTTGGTTTGAAGATACGGTATTACTTGTAATAATAAAAACCAATAGCTGCTGAATTTCACTATCTTTTATTACTTATTTTTTCATGCTTTTGTTTTAAAGTATAAAGGTCAACTGCAACTCTGTTTTTTCAAGAGAAATACATTTTTTTAAAATATGTCTTGGCATTGGAAATCAAATGGAAAAATTTTCAGAGCTCTACATACTTTGGTCTAGTTTTGACAAATTTTTGGAAAATGCGACTTTTAAATTTTTTTTGTTTGCATACTAACCTAGTATACAAAATCTTATTGGCCTGTATCATGATCCGTACGACAATATGGGTCACGAGCTATATTTTAGGATATTCGCTTCGGAGTTACATCCTTTGGTCTATTTTTGCCAAATTTTTGAAAAATAAAATTTTTTGTTTTCACACTAACCCAGTAGACCAAATTTTGTTGGCCTATAGCAAGATCCGTGTGATTATTTGGGGTATGTTTTATATTTTAGGGTATTGGAAAGGGTAGTAGAAATCATATCTTAAATATTTCGGAACTCTACATCTTTTGGCCTATTTCTGACTAATTTTTGAAAAATATAATTTTTAATTTTTTTTGTTTGCATTTTAACCCAGTAGACCAAATCATTTAGGGCATGTGCTATATTTTAGGATATTGGCAAGGGTAGTATAAATCATATGCAAAAAGTTTCGGAGCTGTACATCCTTTGGCTTATTTTTGTCGAGATATATCTTATCGTGAACTAAAGTCGCGTTTACATCTCTACTCAAATCTCGTAAAAATGCGATTTCGGCACAAATCTCATAAAAATCTCGAGATTTCCCACACATATGGAAAATCTAATGAAAATAATATTTAACAGCACTACGGTTGGGACAATCTAGCATCTTTTTTTTCGTTTGTCACACTGACGTTTCAAGTGCAACAAAACGAAAACACATGAATAAATACATAAACTTTATATTTATTAGAACTTTATTTTATTGCATTTAAAAATAAACATGTTTAAACTTTATTTGTTCATACTGATTGCTCCAAAACACTGAAGATATTCAAGTTTTCTAAAACATTCTACGCATTCTTTGATCTTGGTTTCATTTAAAAAATTTGATGGCAAATAATCGGAAGAAGGTACATTCCATGCATCATGACAAAAACTTTACAAAATTAAGCAGACACTAGCTTTAGATGCACCAAACATAAGGAAAATGGATGCATATTCTAACGATGACTTTAAAGTATAAAGGTCAACTGCAACTCTGTTTTTTCAAGAGGGATACATTTTCTAAAATATGTATCAGCTTTCCCAAATTTTGTCAATTTTTAACAGAGCAACTGAAAAGTTTGGCGAGATATTCTAAAACTTTCAATGAACAGCTTCTCTAACATTAGAGGAACGTCTTTCTCCCAAAAACAACCATGACGAATCTATAATACATAATTTGTAATGAAAAATGAAAACATATTCCATCCTGTTTTGTAATATTTGAGAATAATAAATTTGCATTTGTTTTTGCATAAGAACATTAACTAAGTATTATATTTTAGTTTGTGTTGTCTTAACATAATTCATTAATAAAAATATTTTTTTGAAATATTCATATTCCAATATTTTTTTTATAAAAGTTTTGTTTACATAAATCGGCTGTTTATATCAGCTGTCAAACCGATATCTCGTAATTGCAAGTGTAAACACTTTCAAATTTCAGAGAAGAGATTTTAAGCGAAATATCGAGATTTAATGCCAAGTGTAAATGCAACTTAATATCAAACTTATAAGGATTTTCGAGCACAATTTACCTCATAAACACAGCTATAATTTACCGCACAAATATAGCTAATAGCCGTTAACATTAATGTTAACGCTTAACGTTACTTATGTCAAATTTGTATGGGAATGACAGAAGTCAACGTTGATAGCTTTCCGCAAAAAACACGTATTGTACCGAGTGAATTGTGGTATTCCAACGGTGTACGAACGGCGGTCAAAATGTACAAAGAAGTACAAGTATTTCATATTTTCCATCCCTGGTGTCCGTTCAATAACTGAACGTACTCATTTTGTCAAACGTCAAAGACATTAAACGTTTTATTTTGCTTCTTACGTGCGGCATTTTTTCTTTTAATGAATATCAATCCATGTTTATTTAATGCCAATTTAAATTGAGTGAAAAAGTATAATTAAATCAAGAATTGTAATACGCTATTATTGTGAATATTGATTTAGATTTTATAGTGAAATCATAAAAATTTTTAAGTACGCAAAAATGTCAAAAAGCGGTTCAGGGTAAGAATATAAACCTACTGTATTTTATTTATAATAATTTGATGTTTTTAGGAGAGACCGCGATCGTGAAAGGGAACGTGTTAGAGACCGAGATTATGAAAGAGAACGTGACAGAGATCGTGATAGAGAAAGAAAACGTCGTTATTCCAGAAGCAGATCAAGGTCTCCCAAGGATAATAGATCTGCCCGCAATGGCAACGGTAACAATCGTATGCGTGATGAGCGGAAACGTGAACGTAATGACCGAGATCCCAGAGAACCAGATCGCAATAGGCGAGAAGAGAAACGCAGAAGACGTTCCAAGAGTAAAGAATATGAACGTGAAAAATTGTAAGTATTGTATTAATGATGATTTGAAATGGAGCTAATTGTTAAACACATTATCACTTCAGTCGCCATATGGAAAGAGAGCGAGAACTTGAACGCGAAAAAGAGCGAGAAAGAGACCGTGAACGAGAACGTGAAAGGGACCGTGAAGTGGAGCAGGCATGTAAAACTTCTACGCCTCCAAATGTTATCAAGGCAGAATTGAGTAGTTCTTCATCTGAAGAAGAGGAACTTGACAAAGAAGAGGAACAACGGCGCTTAGAAATTGAAATGATAAAACGTCGTGAGCGTATTGAACGTTGGCGAGCCGAAAGAAAACTCAAAGAGTTAGAAGCAAGTAAGAAGGATTTAAAAACATTTTTACAACCTGCTTTTACCACAGCTACAGCAAAAAAATGGAGTCTCGAAGATGAATCCGAAGAAGAGGATAACAGTTTTACATCGTTTGACTTTAAAAAAGAACCAGATTCGCCACCATCGAAATTCCATCGTATTAAAAAACCCAAAGATGATGATGATGATGTAAACGTTTATCGACTAAAATCAAAAAGTATCGTAATAGCAGCCAAAGCCAAAATCGAAGCTCTTCGTGAAGAGGAAGAAGCCAAGGAAGGAAAACATAAGTTACGGGTGCAACTGCAACAGCAGAAGTTGCAGCAACAAAAGTTGCAGCAGCAAGAGTTGGAGCAACAAGATCAAAAAAGAAAAAATGAAGATGAAACTTCTAAAAATGATGGAGATGCAGATGATGAGGAAATTGATCCTTTAGATGCCTACATGCAAGAAGTAGATAAAGAAGTTCGCAAGGTTAATCACATTATAACACAACCCAGCCAACAACAACAACAGCAGGGAGTGGTCATTCTTACAGGGGTTGCTAAGAAAACTACTAAAACCAGAGATAAAGGTGAACTAATTGAACAAAACATGGACAGCTTTGAGTATTCAAGTGAAGAAGAATTAGAAGATATCAAAGATACTGCAGCAAGTTTGGCAAATAAACATCGAAAGGAATTGGCCAAAATCGACCACTCTGGTATCGATTATGCAGCATTTCGTAAAAACTTTTACGTTGAAGTACCAGAATTGGCTCGTATGACACAGCAAGAAGTTGAAAAATATCGAGCAGATCTAGAGGGCATACAGGTTAAGGGTAAAGGTTGTCCTAAACCAATTAAGGTAAGTATCTCAAATAGAGATTTGCACTCAGAGCAAAAATTCCAATCAAAAACATTTATATTCTACTTAGGCTTCCGTGATTAAATAAAGTTTTTACGCAAATTCACTATAAAAGAGCGAAAGTTGAACTGCTTATACCCGTATTCATGGTGAAAAATTAGCATAGTTTTAACATGAGTTTTATTCTTAATATTGTTATCAAACTCATTATAGTATTGTGACTCAATTCCTTTTAAAATTCAGTGATTAAACTTTAAAAAGAATTTCATTTACAGTCACAAAAGGCTTTGGTTTTCAAAAGCAGGATTAGCCTTAATCGACTTATCTTAGACAAACTTTTTTTCTTATAAAATATATTTTTGCAAACATTTTGGACTAATAGTTCCTGTATTCTGTATAACTAAAAAATTTGAGTTTTTAATTCGATCTACCTCATAAATTTACGATCCTTGATGGCTTCCTGGAACTAGTTCTAAGCGTGAGAATTTCATACAAGAATCCCGGATGAAAGATTAGGTTCTAGAACCGTTCCTCAAAGTATTGCATATAACTTGTGCCGGGGGTGACAATTTCAAATAAAAATCATGGGTGACAACGCCAAATTAGAACTAGTGTTGCCTCAAAAGAACTAGTTGTGGAACTAATGCATGTTTTTTCTGTATGATATAATTATAAATAATAACTTCTTAAAGTTAAGACAAATGCCAGTCTAAATAAAACTATGTAAATGTTTGAAGATATAGCTTATTATCATTGGGGAAAAAATAAAAACATTACGATTTAAAATTTATAAAAAATTTCTGAATTTAAGAAGCATAATGCTTAATTTCATACTGAGAAGTTGAAACTCTAGTTAACAAACGTCAGTTTTTTTGGGTTGGTTAACAGTTATATTTAATTCTTTACAAAACCTAAATATAAAAATTTTAATAAGCAATTAATATAATATCAGTTACACTACACATTAAGCAAAAATTATTGGCCCATAATTATATTTAAAATAATTTATAATTTATAAGTTCTAAAGTCGACTTTTCTTAAAAGTATACTTTAGTCTACTTTAAAATTAAAACTACCAGACGTTGATTTTATCGAATTTAACAACACTTACAACAGCTGTTTTCCGCCAATAAAATGTTTGTGAAAAAAATGTTTGAATTGCAAAAATTGAAAGGAAAATTATGTCAATAAATAAGGTTTTTGCATAATATTTATTAAGTTAATAAATTTTAACTAATAAAAATATAGTTATATTTTACTAATAAAAATATACTTATATTTTTTCTCCTTCAATGCAGAAAAATACAACAATTTATTGTTGAACAGAAAAATCTAAATAGCTCTATTTTTTATGATTTGAGCTTTTTAGATAAGTTTTTGCTCTATCTTTAGCAGTTTTCCTCTCCGGTATAGATGTTGCTCAACATAAGTTTTAATTTTTTTAAGTAAAATTAATCACATTTCAACTTCTAGAATCTATTTTGTTTTTTTCTAAAATTTTGTATAATTATAGGATCCATTATAATACCGTGCTCAATATAACCAACAGCCTCATGTAGCGCATTCTCCACCGACCTACCCTTTAGATAGGCATGCTTAGCGTTGCTTATGAGGCGAGTGTCCAAATTACTCCTAAGATAAGAGATCTATCAGTCGTTAAAGTGTCTTTAACAAAGAAGACGATAGGCTGATAGGTCTAAAATCCTTTGGCTTCGAGTTACAAGCCTACCAGCCTTAGGTAAAAAATTACCCTTCTCTCCACCCCTGCAGCAGATATCCCTTACAGAGACATCAACGAGTAGAAATAAAGTGTCATCTGTAACATTACATAGCATAGCCAGAAAAAACACCGTCCGGACCCGGTGATTTATATGGTTTAAAAGTGTTTACCGCCCATACTAATTTTTCCCTTGAGACTATTTCCTCAATACAACTAGAACTGCGACCGATTCCCTTTGAACATATCCCACTACCTAGATAGCTCATTGATGTTGTCAACAGATTCACAGTAAGACACGCATGAATTTAGTTTTGCTCTCCTGAGATCTCTCTTATAATTATTTATTCAGTTCCGTAATATAAAGCCTAGAAGGCCAAAAACATATTACATAGTTGTACTTACACCTAAGTTAAGTTACTTAAATTATAGAAATATTTAATAATAAAGTTAGTTAACTATACAAATCTCATTGGCTCCCCAGCCATAAAACATTAAAAAGCAAGAGAAAAAAGTCAGAAAAAAAGTTATAATAGGTCCAAATAAATGGTAAAACCAAAAATACAAATACAATACCCATAGCAATGATTATAAAGCCAATTCAAAATAATATTCCATGAGCTTTAAACGAAAAACATTATAAAAATGTGAGAAAATACGTAAATCATAAGGCAATTCATGCCAACTATGAGCAATACGAATTAAATACGATCTATCAAATGCAGACACCTCACAATTCTAGGAATAACAATTCGACGAAACCTTGATAAGTCGTGAAAAAACAAAATTTCTGTATAGGTTCAAAGGTTTACGACTTTGAATTAATCAAACAGCGATATTTGTCAAAATTTTTGAAGGAACATCCAAGAAAACGTTTAACATAACCCGAAATGTGGTTCCGCCGTGGAACATGGTATACAAATCGGGCAATAGTATTGACAATGTGTTTTAACCGGGTAAGATAAATTTCGATAGTACCAGAAATAAACTCAAGTCCATACAGGACCTGGGACATCAACAACGCATGAGCCAATTTTTGCCTAATCAAAAAAGGTAAGAAAATATTAGTATGATAAATTCTTCGAAGTGAGCCCCACACCCGACCAGATAATGAATCTATGTGAAATTGAAAATGCTAAAAAAAAATAATGAATATTTTCTCAAATTTCTTTTTTTATTTGAAAGTACAATCCTCGGCTGGCCATGCAGTAGCCTACACGATCGGTCCAATTTTTAAGCACATTATCGATTGTGTGCAGCTGTATTTCACCAATGGCTTCACGAATATTGTCCTTTAAAGCGTCAATTGTCTCTGGCTTGTCGGCGTAATACTTATCTTTGACGGCACCCCACAAATAATAGTCCAACGGTGTCCAATCGCAGCTCCGAGGTGGCCAAACGACATCAGCTCTGCGGCTGATAATGCGATCTTCAAAAACAGGGCGCAAAACATCGAGTGTAGCTTCGGCTGTGTGGCACGTAGCGCCGTCCCGTTGAAACCAAATGTTGCCAATATCCTTCCCATCAATTTTTGTGAACAAAAATTCGTTTAACATGGCCCGATAACGATCGCCATTGACTGTAACGGCCACTACTTGCTCATTTACGAAGAAAAATGGCTCAATTATGCCTCTGGACCAAAATCCGCACGAAACAGTGACTCGTTTTGGGTGCATCGGCTTTTCAATGTATGCGTGCGGGTTTTCTGTGCCCCAAATGCGACAATTTTGCTTGTTTACATACCCGCCAAGATTAAAATGAGCTTCATCTGAAAAGATGACATTGAAAAGACGACATTCTGCCATGATTACCATGATTTTCAAAGTAATGTCGCAATATTTCCCAGCGTTGTTCAAGCGTATACACAACCATATTCGTTTAGCGGAAGGATAAAACTAATTATCTAACAAATCAGACATGAGCTAAGTGTTACCATTCACGAAATAAGCACTAGTTAAAAAAAAACGTTAGATGGCGGACCCTATACAATACCTAAACACCTGTAATGATTTACAAATTGAATTTGATCATCCCCCAAAAATATATTTAAATTTAGAAAAAAACGATTAGTAGGACCAAACATAACTTTTTGCAATGAATTAATAGCCAAAGAATTAGGGCCGTATGCAAAAAAATAAATTACTTTAGCTTTAACTTTCACATTAGTCACAGGGTATACAGTGATGTCAAAAGTGACAGCTGTCAAACGAGTGATCAAAAACCGTATGGTGAGGGTTGTTGTTGTATTTCATGTCCTAGACGAGAAAGAGATTTAAAAACAATGTATACAAAAAAATAATGTGTAAAAGTGAACAACTACACAGCATGTTTTAAAACATATGATCGCCAAAAATATCAAAAAGATACCATAGAAGTGCAACATGACTGTATTTACTAAAATTGTTGCTTCATAAACTTAGTACAAACTCACAACAAATTTTATACTTGGGTTACATATTGTAATAACAAAAACTGTTTTATGTTTTTATAACATTTTTGCACATAATTAATGTATTTTTTTTAATTTTATCTCAGTATTCAAAAGAACAAAACATACAACAAAGTTTCACATTTATATGATCTGTGAAATGTATGAGCAAATAAACACACTCACAAAACACATTTATTTAATCGTCAGCTTATTATTAGTTTGCCCAAAGATTTAAAAGAAAAACAATGAAAATGGTTTTCATTCTTAATTTTTTATCAAAGTTGATATTAGTTATCTCAGTTATGATGCCAGAGGGTCAATTCTCGTTCTGTGATAATGTGAAATAAAAAAAAACTTTTCATTTTCGTTTTCATAAGCACTTTTCACTCGAACTTTTCACAAATACATAAATTGCGATTCTCGTATGTATTATGAAAAAAATGTTTCATTCGCACTGTACCCATGAAACTTTTGTAACTGTGTTATCCAAAATTTAAAGCAAATGTCAAAACAGAGAAAAACGTAAACAAAAGTGAATTAAGTTCGTAAAATTTATTTTAAATAATTATATAAAAATGTCTGGATTAATTGTATTATTGGATATTACTCAAAGAATTCTGGATGAACAAAGGTAAGCCAATGATGTTACAAGCATTTCATTGCAGTAAATAATTTAATAATTTATAGGAATTTTTTGAGAGTGCTGAGACGCATACTTCGTGCTGACCACAATCCATTCGAGATGATAACCGACAATCACTTCATGGATTTATATCGGCTTACTTTAAGTGAACTATATTTGGTGCGCGTATGAAGTCTAATATTACTTAAAGAAAAAAACATTTCATAAAGAATATAAATAAACTATAAATAAATATGCCATACTTTTGCTATTTTTCACTGTCCTTTGGCACCATCTGCAGTTACAATCTGTAACTATGTGATTAATAAAAGTGTGATTATGGTAATTAGACTACTTACTTATCGTTTGCAATGTCCACATTCTTTTCTAAATAATTAATTAAATACTCCTTTTGGCTTTCGCTGGCACGCTTTCCTCTTACAATCTTCTCCATGTTTATTTCACTTATAAATAGTCTGTGTAAACAATTTTTTCATATGAAAATATTTTGACAGTTGCTTGCACTGTTACACAAAACAAGAATCGCCAGTGCTGTGCAATCGTGAAAAAATCTTGTTTCGTTCCACTTTTTTTTTTCATATGAAAACGTTTTGATATTTCTTTACATTTTTTCACAGAACGCGAATCAAAAGTACTATGAAAACGTGAAAAGACTTTTCATTTCACCGTTTCACAAAACGAGAATTGACCCTCAGATATCAAAAAACGAGTTTCAGAAATAGAAAGAGGATATTCATATTATATATAATCCATTCGCCTCTATTATTACAAAAATGGTGAGTGGGCCAAACCAAAAAAAAGCTGACGAAGTGGAAAATCAGACGCAATAAAGAGAGACAGAATAATTTGTCATACAGTTGTTTCACCTACAGTTAGTCATAGCGCAGTTGCTTTTATAGTGTATTAAAATAGTAGTTTCCACGTAGTTTTCTAAAAGGCCGTAAAAAAGGCGCTCTAATCACCGTGTCTTCACTGTGTACGCTGTAACATTAGTAAACAAACACATTAATGCTAACAAACGTTTGTTAAAAATTCGTATGCGAAAACCCCACTTTAACAAATAAGTTTTAATGAATTTTATAGTTTGGTTCTGGCAATGCCATCATATCACTTGTCACTTTATGGTAAGCGATTTATTAAAACAAATATTAATTCAGCCGGGTAATCAAATCTATAAAAAAAAGTTCTTATTATTTTTACATAAAATAATATGTTTTTTACGCAATCTTCTTCGATTTACTTATTCAATAAAATATAAACATAAAATGAACTAAATTAAGGAAATTGAGAAGAACTAACCAAATTTTTTATCTTAGAAATGTTTAAAGTATTCGAATAACGAGCTGTACTTATTTGTTTTGATTGTAAGTACATCACTAAAACATTTTTACATTTACATTGTTTTGTGATGTGTTTTAATCAGTTATATTATTTTTTTGTTGTTTGTTTGTTCAAACGATATTTTTTTATATTGGCAATCAGGAAGAGAGAACGCATCAGTCCTCGGCTTGTAAATTCTTGGCCGATAATAATTTCCGATTTGGATTATAGTAAATACTTGTAAAAATAATACACAATTAACACTTATTTTTCAGAAATCACAATTAATTTTACCAATTCTTCTTAAATTTCACAAATTATTACTTTTATTAAAATTTTTCACAAAATTTTTATTATCAATATATCACTAACATACGATTAAAGTACGTTTCTTTCTACTTTAAAATATTTAAAGTTACCAAACGTTTACCAAAGGAATGTTAAACTAAAAATCGTTTTTGGATACAACTTTAAGCAATTTTGCTTAACAATGGTTTACCAAACTTTGTTATTTTTTTTGCATACGGCCCTTAGTAGTTGACCATTGCATAACACAATCAAGGCATAAATTGATATTGTTTTCAAAAACTTCAGAAAACCTGTGACTGCCTTTAAACAATAAGAAAACATCATCAGCAAATAAAAGGGTCTTACAAACACTAGAATTAGTCAGTTCAGGGAGGTCATTTATATAAAGGATGAACAAGAGGGGGCCTAAAACAGAGCCCTAGATTCAATACCATTAACCACAACAAACTGAGATCTATCAATTAAGTAGGACAGAATAAGTCTACAAGCAGACTTAGAGAAATTGTATTCATTTTTTAGCTTAAAGACCATAGTTGCAAAATCAATTGAATTAAAAGCTTTGGGTATGTCAAGAGAAATTAAAGCACTCAATGTGTCATTGTTAATATTTGCTCTAAGGAGTCAGTTAGGTTAAGAAGTAACGATGTAGTGTTATAACCTTTACGAAAAGCATATTGTGACTCATAAATGAAGTAGCCTGAAGAATTTGATCCTTCAAAATATGCTCAGTAAGGCGGGAAGTATCGAAGTAGGTCTGAGATGATCAGGGCTACACACAACTTTAGATTTAGAAATGGGTACAACACGAGCAGTCTTTCATGCTGCTGGAAATATTGACGTGGTTTAAATCGAGTTAATTAAATTTAAAATTATTCCTAATACATACGGAAATATAAGCTTTAAAAACTTAATCGAAATACCATCAACACCGATTGATCTAGATTTAACTTTATTAAAAGCTACAAGAATGTCAAATTCTCTCGCGTAACAAAAAAAAAATGAATGAACTTAATCATTCCAGAAATCAAAGTTAATATGTTAATGATTATCAATACCAGCACCAACAAAATAATCATTAATAGCATCAACATCATCTTAAAAAGTAACATCATAATTACCAAGACAACCAGATGCTCTAAAAACTTTCCACAGACCAGCCGAATCTAATCCGCTAAAAAGTTTTGAAAAATATGTTCGTTTATGTTTTCGAATAACACTTTAGCTTTATTACGAAGTATACAGTAAGTCCTGCAATTTCGGTCCGATCGTTCAGATTGAAAGGCAGAAAATGCTAAATCCCTAAGAGACCTCGTCAACACGATCTCACTCGCATTCATCCAAGAATTATTTTTGTAGTGCACCTTTTTCCTACCAAGAGAAACAAAAGGGAACATTTTATGTCAACATCGATGGTGTTAAAAAAATGATACAAATCAAACCCCTCTAGAAACCGAAATAACCCACCCCAATCAATGTTATTGAAATCGCGATACTCAATAAACTCATCCAAACGTTCAATATTAAAATCAAAAGAAGCAAATATTAGAGAATGATCCTATTCAGACGGAACCTGTACCTGATCAGGAAAGTAACTATAGAAAGGTTGCTAACCAAAAAGAAATCAATTAAAGACGTGATCCTTCTTCTCAAGTCGAAGTGAGTAGGTTTCGAATTATGAGTAACAGATAAGTGACATCTTAAACACAAAGAGCCTAATAAGTTAGCTTTAGAAGTATTAAACAAGTTGCAGTTAAAGTTACCTGCAATAATAATATTAGTGTATTTTGAAAAAAGATCACGGTGATACCTCTCAAATTTAACCAAACTTCCGCTAGGAAGATAAACAACACCAAGTAATAGTTTAACATTACTAAAACTACACTCAACAAAAAGAGACTCGCATCCAGAAACTTTGAAATCACCCGAAATTTCAGTTTAAATTGCAACCCCACCACCCCTACCAAGAGACAAACGATCATTCCGGCAGATTTTATAACCAGGAATCTCAACCGCTCGATCAGAGATTTCCTCATGAAGCCAAGTCTCAGATATAGCAAAAGCATCAAAAAGATCATTTTTCAAAACAGATTTGAGCTCATCAATCTTAAAAGACATTGAAGACGGCGCTATACTACGACAATTCATATGACCTACTTTAAATTTACTTTGATATGGAAATGTGGCAGAATTAAGGTAAGAATTACCACTTATTATAGGACCAAGATTATCTTTAGAAGACATTAAAATTAAGGAATAACATTATTATGGGGAACTAAAAGAAGTAGAGCAAATTAACGATACTAAAAATATCAATAAATGTATAAAAGTTCATATAATGAACAAAAAAATTCAAATCATAAATAATCAGCTAATCATAGTTTTAATTGAGATCAAAATATAATTATTAAAAAAAAAATAAAATCAACAATATCACCAATTAATCACCAAATCAAGCCCAAAACAACCAAAAGCCAATGACTAATGGTTAAGTTGAACACCAAATGACAGATCAATAGGAGACACAATTGAAACTCAATTACAAAAATATAGACTTAAAAAAAATCCTAAGCAGTGAGACTAAGACACAAGGAATAGCAAATCAAAAAATATTTATAGCTAAGTTTCACTGCATTAAAAAAAAAAGCATAAGAAATAAAAAAAGTTAAAAAATATAAATGAAAAATAAAAACCACTAAGCGGGAACAACATCAACTCCTTTATCTCTTAATAATGTAGCACATTTAATGGCATCATAAGAAACTTCCTTTCCATACAGTCAACAATGTCAGACTTTATATCCTTAATACAAGTAGACAATTCTTTTTTTAGATAAGCGACAATGTCCTTAAACATACTTTTCAAGGTTGACTGATCGTCATTGCTTTTGCGAATGAATTGATCGAATTTATCATTTAAAGTTGTTATCTCATCCCTCAAAGAACGTTTATCAACAGTGGGCAGATTCTTACCATAAGAAGAGCATACAAACGATACATTTATAAAATCTCTCATAGCTTTAAGCTCATCATCAGAAATATCAGCACAGGCCGCATGATACCACAAATGGCAGACTTTACATTGATCACCACTTTGGGTTTTTGTAAAATTTGCATGGCAAGCACCACATTGGTCTTTTTTACCGCCAGCCATTGCAAAGTATAAAAAAATAATAATTCTCAACTAAAATGGAGATTCACTGCAATTCAGCAAAGCAGAATACAAAAAAAAAAAAAAACTGAAC
The DNA here is from genome assembly GCA_949748255.1 of Eustalomyia histrio. Taxonomy (NCBI): domain Eukaryota; kingdom Metazoa; phylum Arthropoda; class Insecta; order Diptera; family Anthomyiidae; genus Eustalomyia; species Eustalomyia histrio. The sequence goes on from OX456525.1 coordinate 125,846,431, forward strand.
CATGAATTAATAGGAAAGGTAGTTTTAAGCAATTCAAAAACAATATTTTGCAATTTATTTTTAATTTTACGTTGTTATAATAATTAAAAAGCAAGGAAAAATATGACAGCTGTTTAACACACGTCTACTCAGGCGTAGTGTTGCCAGATCCAAGCACACTGTAGTTGTCCCAGTGCAGTAAGCTTGGCCCTGTTGAACAAGCTTCTGACCGTCGACCTCTGAACGTAAAGTTCCCTGGTCCCATTGAGGTTTTGTTCGCCTGGCCGGAAACTTCACCGGGCAGGATAGCTCATAACTCTCCTTCAGTAAGTCCGTGAGCTTGTTCACCTCTTTTCCATGTCAACTGGCAACAGCTCACGTAAAGCGAGCTGTACCATTCCATTCTGAACCTTGCTATAAAAGGTCCCCGAATTTGTTCGTCTTGGAACTCTGAAAGGAGCCTGCTTGGACGAAGCAAAGTTCAAAGAGAAGGTGATGCGACTGTGGTCCAAGGACCACAGTAAGAGTGATATCTATCACCGCCTCCCTAACCCTGAACGTCGGTGTACTACCCTTGTTAAATATTTTAAGATCGTTAGCAGTTATAAAATCAAATACCAACTCATCTCTTCTGTTAATATCAACGCTGCCCCGTTGACTGTGATGAGCATTTGCATCACAACCCATAATAAGGTCAGCACCTCTCCTTCCAGCATATGCCGTCAACCCCTGCAGCTCGTTACCTAGTGGATCCGTTGACTCGTACGCCATGTACACCGAGGCCATTATGAGCATACGCTCCTTGGCCTCTCTGTTTATAACGGTGAGGTCACCACACCTGAAAGAATGTGGATTGAAAATTTTTGCTCATTCTTTCCCAAAATACACGTTCTTACCTTGTCATCCGTAGACGGCACGAACATAATCCGCCACACATAATCCGCAAACCTTATTCATGTTAATCCAAAGTTCTTGGATTTGGGCAACGTCCGTCTGGGATTGAATGATGAATTTTGTCAATTCTGTCGAAGCTGCCTCACAGTGATGTAGATTTATCTACACAGTGATGTAGATTTATCTACATCACTGACAGCTTCTTTGGTCTTGTCGTGTTTCGAGTACCGAAACCTGACAGTGCTAAGACCAAAATTGACAACCCCTCTCATCCCATCCCATCCAAGACTTCCACTCCATTGAGGCAGCTAACCTCCATTGGTATGTACGAAGATTACCGTTCTCTTTGGTTAATATCGCCTGTATGGTCTCCATCGGTTTAACAGGAGGTGGAATCCATACTGTCACTATCGACCTTAACGGCAACTTTGGACCAAGTACGCCAAACTTGCCAATTGAGACAAGAATTCGAATGAATTCTTATTGCCACAATTGACAATCTTGACACCCCTAGTCCAACCAGCACCTTTAAAGGATACATCTTCCGAATTGCCGCTGTAATTGGCAATTTCATCTAAAAGCCTATCTTCGACTAGCTGCCATAAATCGGTACTGATCATCCAATCAGGATCATTCCGATCGATCACAGCTGCCTGAAAACTTACATCCTGGCTCAAAGATTTCTTCAACTTTTTATTAGATAAGGTTTGCTGATCATCCCCAAATCTATCTCTCTTAATGGTATCCTTTTGGGAGCCCTTAATCGCGCTAGCTGGTGTTGAACCACCAGTCCTCACCAAAACCGTATTCTTCAGTACCTTTGGTTTTGAGTGCTGAACATTTCCGGCCTTGTTACCTTTAGAATCCTCCTTGCGGAGAACCTTAAGGAAACAAGCCGGAAGTTTTTCGGCACCCTTCACCCTCGGTACCTTACTAAATGATGCTCTACTGCCATCCGCACCTCCTTTCTAACACCTAAGCGGCTTGTCGATGGAGTCGCCGACACTACTATGAGTGCTTACCGTGTTGGCGTCCACATCAACCTGTTGCTTCCCAGGTGAAAACCCCCTTAAAATAACACAGGGCCATAAATTCTTTCGAATTTTGCGACATCTTGTCGATGCTTTTTGAGAAGATACTTCTCCTTTGAGGTAAACGAACCCGGATCTCGCTTCTCCATCTTAGACAGATAAGCCAAAGATTTCCGGGTTCCGTTTCTTGCCTTCTCCTCCTTCGTTCAGCTCGTGGAAGTACACTTGGCAACTCCTCCACGGCGACCTGCAGAACAAGATTGGCGTCCTTTTTTTTTATTATTTTATTTATTTATTTATTTAGGTCTACGGACAAAAATCCTTACAGACCAATTATTGAAAATTTACATAATATACAAAATAACAATGATTTAAATAGAAATTTAATTAAACTGATTAAGGTACAAAATAATTTTACGTTTTATGACATTGACGTTAACAGAAAAATCAATAAGAAAATAAAAATCATTATAATGTTTACACAATTTACTAAGAGGATCAGAATTAGCATAATTAGTTTGAGAAACTTGTAAATAGATTGGAATGTAGAAGCGTGTTGATCGATGAGGAACATTAAAGTTTATGTTGCTAAGTAGGAAATGACACCATGTGGACAACTTTCAATTAGTGACTCCCCTGATACACCTTCTCCTCAGCAGTAGGAGGTGTTTCCTCTGCCTTCTGACTTTTAGTAGATATCACAGTGGTATCTAGCAGAGCAGAGCGATCTCCTCGAACTTTTGAGTGGTACTAGATCTACCAGAAGCCCGTCCACATCCAGAATACTAACCAGTCCTTCATGGCCCATGATCCTGGCATGAACTTCCGCACTGTTTTCTCCTACGTGTATGCACACAGTGACGGCATGTGTGGACTAGGCGACTAACGTACAACAGCGCTTTGCCCTGACGCTGATGGCACTAACTAACCACCCAGGCCCTCGGCACTGCTACCAACCACGTTGACCTTAAAAGTGCATTCGCCTTCTCACTTTAGCTGTCGACAAGCGGATGCTTGATCGCCATTTGTCGCGATACTACTGGTTTACATAAAAGGCAAAACAAAAACATACGTTTTGCTAGAGAAACATGTGAAAAATCTTCGTTTACTATTTTTTCAGTCTTTTTCTTGTACGTTGAAATTGGTCTGTAATTTAAATCAAATATTTTTTTATATTAAAATTTTATTTGTATAGCAAAACTTTCAATTTTTATTGCTGCTTAACTAATTAAGCTAGAGTACGACTTTCTATATAGTTCTTCAACATTTTTTTGTTAAAATTTTTTTTTTGTTAATTTCGAAAGATATTGTAGGATAAAGTTTTCAAAGGACATTATCAATTTCCTTTTCTCTCATTTTTTTTGCTGTGCATTCGTTGCTGTAGAACTTCTTTTTAAATTCGCCCAGAGAGTTTGCTACTTGTTTCCTACTACTTTAAAATAGCACACATAAATACTAAAACTTAGTTAAAAAAAATAAATGTGGTAAAGTTAATGTAGCCAATTTTACTGCTGTAGCTGGTTAATTTTTCTTTTTTTTTCCTCTTAACCCTTATATTTTGATAGTTTTGCGGTGAACTTTGTATTTGCTTTCTAGCGTCCGCAATAATTTTCCACTTTTATTCACAATTTCAGCAATCTGCCTTTTTTTCTTTATTTGTTTTCATTTTATTATTCAGCACAAAGATATAGTCTTATATACAATCACTGAATACTAATTATAGTTAGGATTGACAATAAGCATTAAAATACCTTCATATAATATATAAAAAAAATTTAACTACAATAAATAATACAATGTGGTACATTAAAAAAATTTATTAATTTTGTCATTTATAAATTAATTTTTTTAATTGCATTGCGTTGCTGATTTTTTGTTAATTAGAGGGTAATCGATTCCAAAATCGTATGGCGTTAATATAAAAGTGTAAATCCGAAAATGCAGTCTCATGCTATATCTGTTTTTTACGACTGTTTTATAACGATTGGACAAAAATAGAAGGAGTTATCGTAGCTTACTGAAATTTGGTAAGCGATTTTAGTTGGAGTTAATTAGAAGATAAACGAAATTTCAGGAAAATTTGTGCAAGGACACATCTACCTGCTGCATTACATTCAACGTGTGTTTATTGTATGATCTTAAATATCTAATTACAAAGTATTACAATGTATAAGTATCTAGTATGTAAGGGGTAAGAAATTTTGTATGAAAGTTTCATAACCAAATGCTTATCCAAAGTAAATGCTTAGTTCACACTGTAAAATGTGTCCTTAGATTCTTAGTTAAAAAATAACCCTTTTTATTATTAAACGATAAACTTGAAATGTTTTATTGTTAAATTTCTATTTTTTTTTTCAATTATGTATGTTATTATAAAAACTAAAATTTTTCATCTTGCTAACTTTTTCGAATGGATAATCTAGAAAACCCGTTAGCGCCATTGGATTCAGCGTAGTTGATTTACTTTAACCCACCGGTTGCTCCGCTTGTCGATTTTTTCAATTAGCACAGTGTATCAACGCTATGTTGTCAGTTCCCTGTGGGGAAAAAGAGGTCGGTTGGTAATTGGGACCTGTCCTGTGATAGGTGAAAACTGGACCGGTTCCGAAAATTCATATCACGAGATCAGTGGAAAAAACGAGTACCTAAAAAAACCTGTCCCGTGACCAGTCTCTATCACAGTGAACCGGTCACTTGACGTGTCCTGGGATAGGTCCTTTTTCCGCATGGTTGTTTGGGAAAGGAGGCGAAATTTTATCTATATAAATAAAAATGAAATGATGTTCGTTGGTAAGCGCATAACTCGGGAACGGATGGACCGATTTGGCTAATTTTTTTTTTAAATGTTTGTTATGGCCCGAACTTGGTTTTTACGGAAAGAAAATTTAAAGAAGCTCGCCGGAAAGTTAGATAATTTTCAAAAAACTTAATTTCCTAAAATTTAAGAACTTTTAAGTAGTTTTTCCCAAATTATTCGGTTTTCCGGAAACTTTCAAAGTTTTCCTTTCAATAAAAACCTTGCTCTGGCTAATACGAACATTTTAGTAAAAAAAATATCCAAATCGGTCCAGCCGTTCGCAGTTGATGCGAATTTACACAAATTTCGAAAGGAAAAAAACATTTTGACCTCGGTTACAACTATAATTAGATATACTTTGTACTTGACCCTGATTATCATTAAACATAAATATATTTTGTGTTTGATACTGATTATCATTAAACATAATTATAAGTTTTTAATATTGAAAACGTTGTTTTCCTTATTAACAATTTATTCCTAGGCAGAACAACGTTTGCCGGGTCAGCTAGTTTATAAATAAAATTGTCTTATACAAATTTGGTTCCAAAAAGATCATTCAAAAATACATGACAAGTTAATTGTACTTATTTTCAAGGTCTGAAACAAGTTTTGACTGAGTATTTTTTCTACACGAATCAAGTGTGTAAAGAGTTTTGCTAAAGTTGCATAAAATTAGATAAAAATAGCAACGTTTCCGCTAATTTTATTCGAAATACAAAAACTACTTTTACTTTTTTATTTTAAAATCCTAGCTAAAGCGGTTTGGAATGGGTAATGAATGCTAAGTTTGTACTTGCTTGTTTTAAGCAAATCGTCTTGTTTTGGCGAAAAAAATATATGGGAAAACATGTACAAAACAGTGTTTTCATTGGAAACGTAGCCTAAGGGTGCAATTTTTTTAACACCATTTTTCTTACGATTTTATTTGAAATACAACTTTTTTTCATTTTGTATTTCGAACAAAAACGTGAGAAGACTGGTGTTAATAAAAATCCGCTTTCCAACGTAGACATCCATTGAAAGAGATTGTTGGAAATGTTTGCGGGAAATTTTTTCCCATTATTGTCTTGCCAAAAAATCTTTTGTTTTAAATCTGCCATTAAAATGTGTGTTCCCTGCGGTATGGGCTGATTTTTAGGTTGGTTTTTGTATAATATATTCTTGCAAAGACTGTTAATTGATTAAATGTTTTTTTCAATCGTTATGTTGTTTTGTTATTATTGCTTACTCAGTACTGTTAAAAAAATGAGTACTCTTTAACTACTCTTGTTCTTCCTTTTTTGATCTATTTACTTAACGTTATTGTATAAGTTGCTAGAAAATAATATTTTAACAATATCTTATACCGACATTTTTATAAAGAAAAGATGTTGTCGGTGAAGGAGAATAGTTTGGTCTACCTTTTTATGTTTGTTTATACCCGCGAAAATAACATTCCTCGTTGCACCTTAAAAAAAGTTATTATTATTATTTGTTTTTAAACCCTTCACTGTGAAATTGTTTAAACCAATTACATATAAAGATTTTGAATAACCTTCAAATTTAATGCCTTAAAAAGGATTTTCAGCCTAAAAAAAGTTAACAACGACTAACAACGCTCAAAAAGTTTTCTTTAAAATGAAATTTCTCCCCCATTATTATAAAGACTAAAACAACAGATGTCAGTAAGAAATGTTTATATATTGGCGGAAATGATAAAATGGCCACTACAAAACCGAGTAATTCTGACCCATTGAGTATCAGAATTAAATGGAAAAGGACCTTTTAGGGTCTTATATCCTTCGCGTGAAACGTTCCGGCTAATTTTCCTGCAAGATCCTCTAGAACATAATAATGATTACCCAATTTTTCCCGGATCCTTGCTTTAATAAAGACGGGCGCAAGCTTGGCATTAAAATTTTTTCCGCTATTGCTTTGAACAAAATTGCCCCTAAAAATATATTGGCCTACCTGAAATGTTGGACATCGGGTCCGAAGATTGTATTGTTGCTGGTTTTTCCCATATGCCTCCCTTATATGCTCTTTTTTTATAGGGGTAAATACTTCAAAATAATCGAGATTAATCTAAAAGAAAGTAAGCCGAGACAACAAGTACCAATTACGCCAATTACTGTAACGAACACACTGTGATTCTTTTAATACGTTTCCCCTTTCGAGAAAATATCCTGTTTCTGAAATTATCCATAGATATCCAGAAACTCACAAAAATAAATAAGAATGTAGGACTGCGGGAGCCTTTGTACACTAGCTACAGTCGGGAGGGGCGTTCGTGTCCTTACTCCTATAAATTCAGATCTCTACAACAATAATAATTTATAGACTCCCTTTTTATTTTAAATAACAATAGACTACAAGTGGGCCAATAATAACTAAATATATATAACAAACATGAACCCGAATTCAGTTACCAAAAAAAAAAATAATAAAATGTTACCAAAAGGCATTAACTGAGTTGTGGTATGCCCTCTCCTTTATGTTCTTCGGAGAGAATCGCCTCATGACCCTTATCCCTAACCTATGTTTCAGTGGCGACCATATCAAAACCGAAACCCCTACTTCAACTAACATTATTCAACATTATATGATCGTTGGCAATTATACTTAACATTAACAGACTTAAAAATACAAATTATAATATACAAATTATAATATAGGTTTCTCTTTATAATACAAATATTAAAACAATTGCGTTTTCTAATGCATTACTAATAATTATCTTGTTTAAATGTCTTATTAGGATCTAAATGTTATTCCAACTACGCTTAAAAACTCGTACGAATAATTTATGGACCAAGATACAACGTTTGATTAAAGTGTATCAAACCTCTAAATAAATCTTAAATACCGATCGCATACCGTAGGGTGCTCATGTAATAATCTCCAATATATATAACAGACTAAGCAAAAACTAATTTGTGTTGTTTATATTTAATTTGTTTTTTTTTACATTTGTTCTCTGTAAAACAAAATAGATCAAAATAGGAAGAACAAGAGTAGTTAAAGGGTACTCATTTTTTTTTAAAGTAGTGAGTAAGCAATAATAACAAAACAACATAACGATTAAAAAAAACATTTAATCAATTAACAGTATGCTATCCAATTACACTATAATTATTTATCACTCGTATTATGTTATTTAAAATTTTACATTTAAATATAAGTTTTTGGATTTCTGTAAATCAAAACAAATAATAGCAAGAACAAATCTTAAATAGAGAATGGAATTTTATGACTTACCAACCAACATGTTCGAAGATCGATCAAGGCCTTGTTCAAGTTCGGTTATGGCTGTTGCTATAGGTGATGCATTTAAATAATATTAGTTAAAATTTTGTTCTTGCATTAGATATGTAGTATCTGGATGATATTAGATATTAGGTATATTTGTGGTATTTTGTCCCATTATTATGGCGATAATTTTTTTATGTACTTTATATATATATTTTTTTTTTTGATTTCGCTTGGTCTACGTGACTTTGTACTACGAGGTTAGAATTTTTAAACAATTTTTTTTTTAATTTCATAGATTTTTAAATTAGCATAAATATTTAATTCGACTGAAATTCCTTCATATAAACCTTCATTTTGAATCCCGATTTGTTTTGATTTTGTACGAATTTTCTTCAATTAACAGCCTTTGCAAGAATATATTATACAAAAACCAACCTAAAAATCATTTGATGAAAGTGAAAGAAAATGGGTCTAACGAAATTTTCTTTTAATGGTTAAGTTTTTGCTATTTATTCTTGCATGATTGCTATGTAATGGATATCTTATACCCGAACCCGCATTAAACTATTATATTTGTTATATTAACAACTTATGATTATTTTTTTTGTTAAATTACTTAAATTTACTTAACCGATGACATTAGAATAGTTTATTTAGTTTTACATTACCAAGATTAAATTTCGACTGTTTTTCCTTTTTTTTAGAGTTTTAACTCTATATTAAATTTTCCTTTTCGATCTTTCTCCATTTTTTTAATCTTACTCTACCTCCGACTTTAGCTCACCTAATAACTGCCCGGATTTCTAAAAAATTTTAATACTGATTCTAGATTTATTTTCGGATTTTAAAACTGGTGCCTTTTAAGAGTGTTTACTGTTTCGGTTAACAATATGTGAATTGCTGTCGATCTAAATGTTATGAATTTTGTTAAAAAATTTAAGTTATTTTCACTTCAACACTACATATTTTACAAAATTTTTAAACTTTTAAGAACTATTATTTAGTTTAATTTCTTCTGATAGAATTTTTTTACTCGACGTATTATTAGCGGGATTTTAATTATTATTTTCTACTTGCTTGTAAACTTCTATTTATCATTTAATACGTTTTTTTAAACTTGGTGAGCGAACGTTGATTTTTTGCGTATATCGTGTGTATCCAGTGAAAAAAAAACTTCTCATAAACAATCCCAAGTTTGCTGTCTCCGTTTTGAGGTTAGGGTTCACGGTAGTATCATGTTGGTAGATCCAAGTCTCATCCATAGTTATAAAACGACGCAAGAAGTCGGTTTTATTCGGCTTAAAACGCTCCAAATTACGCTGAGAAATTTGTTTTCGATCCAGTTTTTTCATACGTAATTCTTCATGTAAAATATGGAATACTCGTTCGTCGGAGATGCCTATGGCATTAGCAATTTCACGCTTAGTCAAACTTGGATCTTCACTAACCATATTATGTACCTGCCTAATGATTTCTGCTGTGGTTGCAGTTTTTGGTCGTCCTTCGCGTGGATCGTCTTTAAGCCTGGTACGACCACGTTTAAATTCACCAGCCCAAAATTCAACGGTGCGTTTTGAAGGTGAGGACTCCTTATACACTTCTCACAATTGTTCATAAATTTCCTTTGCTTTTAAACCCTTCAAAACAAAGAATCTAATGACTGCACGATATTAAATTTTTTCCATATTAAAAAAAATCAATGACACGTCAACTTCAAATGCCTTGTAAACAAAGAAAGAATTGACAGAATGACTTGCAACTTTGCTTGTGTTCTCAGGACAGTTATACCAACTTGAGAAAAAAAAAGTTTGGAGCTAGCAGTGCCATCTCTTGGTGTGCGCAGGAACTTTTCAACCAACCTTTACGTCAGCTGTAAAAGAACTACTCTGGAATTACGTAGCCTATACCGCCATCTACATATATTGCATTTACACCAGACAAATATGTGAAAGTGCAATTAAAAGCTTGAAAAATCTCCCGAATTTCAGGCAACAGAGGTAAAATAAAAACATAAAAAAGAAAATATGTCATTAGATATAATTAACCCACAAACGGATAAAAGGCTAATGAAATAGGGGTAAATACTTCAAAATAATCGAGATTAATCTAAAGTAAGCCGAGACAACAAGTACTTTCTTTGATCTATTTACTAAACGGTATTGTATAAGTTGACATTTTTATAAAGAAAAGATGTTGTCGGTGAAAGAGAACAGTTTGCTCTACCTTTTTATGTTTGTTTTTACCCGCGAAAATAACATTCCTCGTTGCACCTTAAAAAAAAGTTATTATTATTTGTTTTTAAACCCTTCACTGTGAAATTGTTTAAACCAATTACCTATAAAGATTTTGAATAACCTTCAAATTTAATGCTTAAAAAAGGATTTTCAGCCTAAAAAAAGTTAACAACGACTAACAACGCTCAAAAAGTTTTCTTTAAAATAAAATTTCTCCCCCATTATTATAAAGATTAAAACAAAAGATGTCAGTAAGAAATGTTTATATATCGGCGGAAATGATAAAATGGCCACTACAGAGATATAAGCGTCGTTAAATTAGGCTTTAAAGGGGAAGAATGCAACTGGACCTATACAAACCATTAAAGCCAGAAATCTGAAAAAAAAAAAGAATTGAATTTTGTTTTTAATATATTACGATATTCAAAACTACCGGTAATGAAGTAAGCTGGTGCAAACTTTTGCAGGTGTTATTTGTTACAATTTATACTATTTTGTACAACTTTTTGTCCATCTACTTTATGCCAAAATTCACTGTGAAATTGTTTAAACCAATTACCTATAAAGATTTTGAATAACCTTCAAATTTAATGCCTTAAAAAGGATTTTCAGCCTAAAAAAAGTTAACAACGACTAACAACGCTCAAAAAGTTTTCCTTAAAATAAAATTTCTCCCCCATTATTATAAAGACTAAAACAAAAGATGTCAGTAAGAAATTTTATATATCGGCGGAAATGATAAAATGGCCACTACAGAGATATAAGCGTCGTTAAATTAGGGGAAGAATGCAACTGGACCTATACAAACCATTAAAGCCAGAAATCTGAAAAAAAAAGAATTGAATTTTGTTTTTAATATATTACGATATTCAAAACTACCGGTAATGAAGTAAGCTGGTGCAAACTTTTGCAGGTGTTATTTGTTACGATTAAAACTATTTTGTACAACTTTTTGTCCATCTACTTTATGCCGAAATTCAGTAATTCGACGATTTTTTTTCACATTGAGCCCAGGATTTATACCGTAAAAAGTGTTATATATTCCTTTCTACATCGCAAACGATATTTTTGATTTTGTGATACATTGTTAAAAAAAACAAAAATATCAGTTTTTGCCTTGATTTTCTTAATACCTTTACGTAATTGAAAAAAATATTTACAATCAGGATTTTGAAGAGTTTATAAATCAGTAATTTTTTACAACACTGTTTTTTACCAAAACTACTATGTATAAATTTCATGTTGTTGGTAAATTTTTTTACCTTTTTATGTAAATATCTGGGTATTTCATATGAAAAAGTATATTGCTATTAAAGTCAATATTCGTGAATGTTAATAGACATTTCCCGAAGCTCCTTTTTGACACTTTTTTAAACAGCTTGGCAACCCTGTGCAAAACACAGACGTTATGAATTTCCTCTTGACGATTACGTTATTGTTATGTAGTTTTTATTTAAAATTTTTAAAAATTTCCAAAAAGTTACTAAAAACCGAGGCAGGTTGATCTTAGAAAACTTTCCTTTTAAAAAGCTGGATCTCTGCTTAATAACAGTTATTTTTCTAGAAAAAAAAAAAAATAAAAAAGGAATTTTACCAAATACAATACATAATTAATGCGGAAATGTATAAATATATATTTTACACTAAAATCATGCAATTTTGCATTTATATTTTTAAAAATTTTTATATCAAGTTTTTATTAGTGATAGTTTTTGACTTTTATTTGGGAAAAAGGGGCCAGTTGAAGTTCGAGGACCGGTTTAAAAGGATTTATCCCGTGACCGGTGAAAACAGGACCGGTCTGAATTTTATTCAAGTGTGGATAGAAATTTCAAACGTTTTTTAAAAAACAAGTTTTTTTTAATTTAGAAAAAATTTTATATTTGTATATAAGTTTCGTTTTTTTCGAATTTTATATTTATATCTATAACTAGTTGTAAAAAACGACTATCCCTACTTACCTGACTTTTCCTTATTTTTTGTAAACAAATACAATTTGAACATTTGGGGCTGCCTTTGTACGAAAGCTGTTTTCGTATATGGACTTAACGGGAATGCGAAATAGAGCAATTATATTGCTTGCCCCGCTCTACTTTTACTTACAAACGCATAATTTATTTGTTAGCTTTTGTTGTTTTTAATATTTTTTAAATTAAAAATACAAAAATTTCAAATATTTTTATGACAAATTTTTTTTGTTTACATTCATGTTCATGGCTTTGAACAGGCTTACACACTAAGCAAAATGACTATGCGAAATTCCTTTTTTTCACAGTTAGTGAATGATTACCCGTACAAATGAGTCTTTTTCATCTATTTATAGAATTACCCTTGGCAACAAACTTTACAAAATGTTTCTGTGATCAAATTTTTCATAAAAAATCCTAAAATTTGGTTTTAAGTTTTGCTTTAAAGAGCCGCTGCTCATTGTCCGTTAAAGGGAAGTGCCCGATAATGGGAGTATTCGTTATTGGTAGATTTCACAGATTTTACAAAATTTTTTAATATAATCGCGAGATCGTTCTTCTAAAATTGATTAGCCATTTTGTAGGCTAGATAATTATATGTATAGAACCATATCAAAACATTTGTAAAAACAAAATCCAAGATGAAAATATGACTATATGCAACACCATGTATATCCGTATTAAGCAGTATTAAGCTAGATGTTTTTATGATATATCATATTAAATAAGATATGACTGTACATAAACTATTTTACTCGGGCAGATTATGATTACGATTTACGATGTAGTTGGGTTGAGTATTCTGTATCTCCAGCACCGCAACCAAGTAGATCTATTGTGCACCCTCTAGTGTTTCCTCAGTTGTTCTCCAGTGCAGCCTTGAGTAGCAGTACAATATTCTTCACCTCCAGTTTCTTGTATTGCTCCTCCATAATATCAGGTCTGCCAAATGTGATAAATCATAGGTATGCAAAGGCAGGACATTCAGCCATTACATGCTCCATGGTCTCCTCATCATCCAAACAATATCTGCATGTCGTATCTCGATCATGTCCCATTATGTTCAGGATGTAATTACATGGATAGTGTCCTGTGAGTGCTCCACATAGGATTCTTAGATTTGGTATGTTCATCTGAAGGGCTTCTCTGCTCCTCTTTTCATTGTATGACCAGAACTTCTTTGAATGTTTCAGTGGTTTCTGTTTGTTCCAATATTCAATAAATTACGTCTTAATGAGATCCGATATCATATTTGTGGTGTCCTTTTTCGTGAAACCAAATTGAGGACACGGGCCTATAAATGGCAGTTCCGCACCTAGTCTCGCTTTTTCATCAGCTTTTTCATTGCCCTCATGCCCACTGTGACCTGGTACCCAAATAAGTGTTACCTTATTATTGGTCGCCAGTTGGTTAAGGGCTTTATGGCACTCCAGCACTGATCTATGGTGATAGATGGGATTTTTCAGGGCCATTATTACAGCCTGGCTGTCCGACATTAAGTTTATCTTTGTCCTCACAAGATTCCTTTCCAGAAGTTCGGTCGTTGCTGTATAGATAGCATATAATTCCGTAGTAAATATAGTTGAATCTTTGCTTAGGGGAATGTGAATTCTGCACCTAGGTCCGTATACACCGGCTCCAACTCCGCTAGAAGTTTTGGATCCGTCAGTATACCACTTCTGTGTATCTTCCCTAAACCATGGGGGATCAAGTTCCCATTCTTCTCTTGTTGGGATTTGAACTTTGTATTCTCTTCCTAGTTCAATCACTGGATTTATTTGATCACTACATAGTGTCATGTTCTTTATGGAACTGGCCTCGTTAAGGATCTTCAGATGGCCTTTATGGTCACCTTCTTTGAACTTAAATAGTTTGTAGAGTTCAATTGCTTGCCTCATAGCTTCCCCCTGTATCGCAAGGTGCAAAGGATCCAGGTTTAAAATCACCTCCAGTGATGCAGTTGGATTCGAACTCATTGCAACTGTAATGTTCAGACATGCTAGTCTTTGAATCTTCGATAGCTTCTGCTGAGCTGTTTTCTGTGTTGTCTTTTCCCACCATATGACCGATCCGTACAATATGCTGGGGAGAATCATTTGTTTATATACATATCCACATCGACATTTTTGGGCTTAAGCCCCACGATTTGCCCAGGAGTTGTTTACTAGTCCAAATTAATTTTACGGCTTTTTTGCTTATTGTCTTCAGATGAGAATTCCAGGTAAGCGATTTATCCAGGGCTATTCCTAAATATTTCGCCTCCTCTTTGAATGGTACTTCAATGTCCTTTATATACAGCCTAGGTAAATTTAAATTCCTTCTTCTAGTAAATGGACCAGTTGTGGTTTTTGTAGGATTTATAGAAAGTCCTTCATTTTCACACCATTCCCATGTCAGTTTAAGTGCATTATGCATTTGGTCTCCAATCGTATCATTATGTGTGCCACTCACTATAGCTGTGATGTCATCCGCGTATCCTACAGTAGTAAAACCCCTTTGATTTAGTTTAACTAGTAGATCATCTACTAGAATCGACCACAGTAGCGGAGATAGAACCCCACCTTGAGGGCACCCTTTTATCGTTGCGATCCTTCCAATGGTGTCATTAAGATTCGCTATAATTTGTCTCCCTGAGAGTACCTTGTTCACCCACCCAGTTATCAGTGGATCAGAATCCAGCTTCACCGAAGCCCTCTCCATAGATTGATAGCTAGCGTTATCAAAGGCGCCCTCAATGTCCATAAATGAGTATAGGACAATACCTTTAGATTCCATAGCCCTTTTAATCATTGAGGTTAGCTTATGGACGAATGTAATCATCGACTTGCCCTTCTGATAGGAAAATTGAAGCCTGTGCAAAGGTTTTCTCAAGAGAAGTTTATCACGAACATAAAGATCTATAATCTTTCCATTGTCTTCAGCATACAAGATGAGAGGCTAATTGGCCGATAAGATTTCGGGAGGTTAGCAGGTTTATCACCACCCTTTGGAAGGAACACTACCTTAACCTCCGTCCATTTGGTTGGTATATAGCTAAGCCCAAGGCTAGCTCTAAAAATGTGCACTAATCGCCTTATCAGTGCTTCAGGCCCATTCGTTAGCATCGCTGGAAAGATGCCTTGATTTATATGATTTGAAGGAATTTATACTCCATTACACCTTTTCATATGTTATTAATTGTCTTACAAAGGAGCTCCGCAACAATGTATTTGTACCTCCTTCAGCTCCTCATAGACGGTTTTCCAAGAAAACCTTTTCGATTTTCTTAGTTCCTTGTTGTATCTAGTAAGGGCACTCTTAGGAACACTACCTTAACCTCCGTCCATTTGGTTGGTATATAGCTAAGCCCAAGGCTAGCTCTAAAAATGTGCACTAATCGCCTTATCAGTGCTTCAGGCCCATTCGTTAGCATCGCTGGAAAGATGGCATGATTTATATGATTTGAAGGAATTTATACTCCATTACACCTTTTCATATGTTATTAATTGTCTTACAAAGGAGCTCCGCAACAATGTATTTGTACCTCCTTCAGCTCCTCATAGAAGGTTTTCCAGGAAAACCTTTTCGATTTTCTTAGTTCCTTGTTGTATCTAGTAAGGGCACTCTTATACGTTGACCAGTCATTGCTGGTCTTAGCCCTATCTTCTAAGTTCCTCAAGTGTTTTATTCCACCGTCTTACCTGTTTGTGGTCTTTGTCCTCACTGGACAGTTGTCCTCAAAGGAGGAGATAATATCAGCAGTCAAATTATCAACTGCCGCATTTAACTCCGTTACATTATTTATGGTTATCTTATCATTTCCTAGCCTAGTTCTGAGGTCAGATTCATATCCAACCCAGTCAGTAGCCCTCGGAGACCTATAGTTTAACCTATTCAATCGACAATTCTTTATACCAAAAAGGATATGGTTATGATCCGAAAATGAGTTCTCGTTAGAGACTCTCCAGTTCATAATCATATCCTGCATATTATCAGTTACAAGGGTCAAATCAATGACCTCCTTCCTTATTGCATTCATAAATGTAGGTTCCTTACCCCTATTTGCTACCATAATGTTATTTATTAGTAAATAATCAAGTAGAGACTCACCCCTTTTGTTGGTACCAGTGCTACCCCATACCTCATTATGTCAGTTGGCATCACATCCAATAATCAATGTCTTATTGTGTACTATACAGAAAGCCACCAGCGCTTTCACCATCACCTCATCACAGCATCCTCATCTTCCCCCGGAAAATAGGCTGAGGATATAACTACCTCCTTGCGCACTTCCATCTGGTTGGCCTGTATTAGTACAGTCACTGTGTCCTGATCGGTAAATTCTGAAATTAAAAGAGAATTAATATTTTCATCTAATAAAATGGCGGCCCTTGGCCGTTCCGCCTTTGTGTCATAAACCAACTTAAATTTTTTAATATTGAGCCCACATATCTTACCTGACCTGATCCATGGCTCTTGAATCAGGCCAATGAAGGAGATACCTTGGGCAAACCTTCTGCTAATCTCCGTCGAAGCAGCTTTAGTATGTTGAAGATTCGCCTGTATCACCTTCATTTTGATGTGGTGGATGTTTGTTTTCCTTTGGAGCAGTGGGAATTTTCCTAGCATCAACCACGCCTTCATTAGGACCACTGTCATCTTTTGGTGCCGCAACTTCCTCGGCCGTATCCATCCCCACATCTTTATCGCCGGCATCTTTTAGGTGCAACTGGATTTGCCCAAACCTAAATAAGATCTGGCCCCTGTTCTCCTCCAATTTTGCCGCAGATATTTGGTCGACTGACATCACCAGCATAGCACTCGTGTTACGTGTCAGTCTACGAAGCAGTCTCCACGCCTCCACCTTGAGCCCACCGTTTTGCCGTTAGATAAAGGATAGAATCCTTTCGGTCTCCATTGGCAGCGTTGGGGAAAAAGCCAACAACGACTTTGGGATGAGGCACTTTCGCTTCCTCCGTAGCCCACAAATCTGCTGTTGCCCATGGTTTGAGGTTTGGAGCCAGCTTCTTTATCCACGCCGCCGTAGCCTCATTTTTTCAGTGCAAGGTTAGAAAACCAGCCTTGTAGGTGCTATTTAAAAACTGGGGTATCACTCCTTCTACTATCACTTTGTCCATTATCGAATCTTGCAATTGATCCATTTGAGCTGTAGTCAGGACAGTATTTGGAAAGTCCTTCGCCAGTATAGCTATTTTCTGTCCCATTAACACATCTTTAAATTAAGGTTTGTTCTGGAATTTAGGTTGTTGTTGTTGCTTTTTAGCTGTGGGGTTGTCTTTAGTTGACAGGTCCCTCTGGCGTTTCTTCGAAGTTGCTTCCGGAGGAGTTTGTTCTGCCTCTTCGCAGCAATTTTTTCTTTTTCCAAAGGATCCAGGGCTTTTACTCGAGCTTCTTCTTTTTCGAGACCTTTTTGGATAAGACAATTCATTATCTTCCTCGCAGCACCACTTAATTTCTTCGGTTTATTTACTATACTTTGAGTGACATCGTCACTGGCACTAGTTATACCCTTGGAAGTTGAGGGGATTGAATCCCTCATTCTTCTAGTAGTAGGGGTTTGAGGTAGTGCGTCCTTCATTTTCGAAGCATTATCTGCTTCCTTCTTCTCTTCATCCATATAAGTTTTATTTTTAAAAGAGGGTGTACTCATTTTTTGGTCCTACGAATAGTCAGGGAAAGAAACGGTCCGCCACGCCTAGCCCCGAAACAGCACAATAAGGCAACATTGAAATGTGGTGTCGCCCGGTGCCCCAAGTCCGCATATTCGTGACTGGTTAACTCACCAGCCCTTCATCTCTTGGCATATGCTGTTCCACCTTAGATTGGGGGTTTTGTTTTAAGAGAGTGAACCATCTCTCCGCATCACTCGCATGTAACCAACAACACATTATATGTTGTGATGTTGGGTTCCAGCCCAACTCCAAAGAAGAGCATGCATGAGTGTACTACCATCGGATCTGAAGTTACGGCACGCTCTCACATTACAAAGTAACATAGAGCATGTTATTTCCCCGACATATCCTTTGGCTGACTGGAAATTTCGAGGCCGCTCCCACCCTGATAGTCAGGGCAGTCCCCAGAGGAGGCCACTTTCATATAGAAAATTGGATTATCTTATTCACAATTTAGACATGTCTCTCTTTCTCATTATTCTTGCAAATATGGGAAAGCCAGCTTAGTCCAAGTACATATAAGACCATCTACGAGTCGGCTTTGAGTAAATTACCATAGATCGTAGGAACACGTTACCCTATGCTTACCAGATAAGGCTTGTTAGGGATTGTTTAGCCACTTTACCACGTACACCCTTTTATCCTCGGGCAGATACTACAGCAGATTTTAAAGAATATCAAATTGAATATGATTATATATTGTGTTAGATAATTTTTTTTCTCTGGTGGACAAATTGAGTTGAAATGGGAAACTTAAAAATTTTGAAAAAAGACAATACATGTATAAATTTTATTAATGTGCATGTTTTGTTTTTTATATTTCATATGTTGTTATTAAACATTAAATGTAATACAATTAGTAATTTATATGACTTCGCGTAAAATTTCGAGCATTTCTTATGTTTCCCAATTTACTCCACAATTCCCGTTTCAAAAAAAAAAAAAAAAAAACAATAAAAAAATTCAACCAAAGAAGAAATGATTTTTTTTTACTAATATTGCAGAAAGTTAGACTACGAACCACTCTATATAATATATTCTATAAAATAATTAAAAAAATACTTTTAGGTACTTTTTTTTGGGTTTGATCAAAACTATTCAAAATTACCCCCAAGTTCCCTAGATATTGTAATTTTTCAGTTTAATAAATTTTTACCTCACATATTTATAGACTTGGGCTCAATGTGGTGTCAGCAAAAAGGAAATGGATATTTTACAAAAATTATGTTTTGAGAAACCTACTCCCATACAGTGTCAAGCGATTCCGGCCATAATGTCTGGACGTGATCTAATAGGTATTGCAAAAACTGGCAGTGGAAAGACGCTAGCATTTATTTTACCTATGTTTAGGCACATTCTGGATCAACCACCCTCAGAAGATGGTGATGGGCCAATCTCAATTATAATGGCCCCAACCCGTGAGTTGTGCATGCAAATTGGCAAAGACATTAGGAAGTTTGCAAAAAGTTTAAACTTGAGAGCAGTTTGCGTCTACGGTGGTACTGGTATTTCCGAACAAATTGCTGTACTAAAGAGAGGCGCAGAAATTATAGTGTGTACGCCGGGACGTATGATAGATATGTTGGCTGCAAATTCGGGACGACTCACTAATTTACGCCGAGTTACTTACATAGTACTGGACGAAGCAGATCGTATGTTCGATATGGGATTTGAACCACAGGTAATGCGTATCATTGATAATGTTCGACCAGATCGTCAGACGGTTATGTTTAGTGCCACTTTTCCCCGACAAATGGAGGCATTAGCTCGACGCATACTAAAAAAACCAATTGAAGTAATTGTAGGAGCTCGCTCGATAGTGTGCAAGGACGTTACACAAAACGTTGCCATAATGGAAGATGATGCGAAATTCTTTAAACTTTTGGAACTATTAGGTATATATCAGGAAAAGGGCAGCATTATTGTGTTTGTTGACAAACAAGAGAATGCCGATATACTGTTGCGCGATCTAATGAAGGCTTCATATCCATGCATGAGCTTACATGGTGGCATTGACCAATTCGATAGAGATTCTACAATTTTGGACTTTAAATCTGGTAAGGTTCGTTTACTAATTGCTACTTCTGTGGCGGCTCGTGGGTTAGATGTCAAGGATTTAATATTAGTTGTAAATTATGATGTACCCAATCACTATGAAGATTATGTGCATAGGTAAGATATGCGATGACAATTGTAGACTATTTCCCAACTTAAATAAGTACGTTGTAATAAAATTTATTTCTTTGCAGATGCGGTCGTACCGGTAGAGCAGGTAAAAAGGGTAGTGCTTGGACTTTCCTTACACACGAACAAGGTCGTTATGCTGGTGATATTATTAGAGCTTTAGAACTTGCCGAAGCCCCGGTACCAGATGACTTGCAAAAACTATGGACTGACTATAAAAATGCTCAAGAAGCAGATGGCAAAAAAGTTCATACCGGGGGTGGTTTTAGTGGAAAGGGCTTTAAATTCGATGAACAGGAAGCAAATGCCGCTAAGGAAAGTAAAAAACTTCAGAAAGCTGCATTGGGTTTGGCGGACTCTGACGATGAAGAGGACATTGAGCAAGATATTGATCAACAAATTGAACAACTGTTTGCTGCAAAACGTACAGTCAAAGATACATCTATACCTATGCCAGCAGTTACTATGGTAGCCACCCCTACGGCTGGCAGTACAGTCATTTCAGCTGGAGCTGCTATTGCTACTAGCACTGCTACTAGTACGGTAGCTGGTGCTATTGGCTCGGATAAACTTGAACTAGCTAAACGCCTGGCTTCTAAAATAAGCACTAACAAAAATTTAGGATCCGATGGTAAGATTAGTTCTCAAATATCCGCCGAAACAATAATGAAGGGCTCTGGCAGCGGACAGCCAATGATTACTGCCCGTTCCGTAGTGGAACAATTGGCTGCCAAACTTAACAATAAACTCAATTATCAACCAAAAGATGATGAGGAAGCTGCTACCATTACTGGTTTGCTTCCCAATCAACCTATTTCCTTTACGAAATACGAGGAAGAATTAGAAATCAATGATTTTCCCCAACAGGCACGTTGGAAAGTTACATCAAAAGAGGCTTTGGCTCAAATATCAGAATATTCTGAGGCTGGTCTTACTGTGCGTGGCACATATGTACCGACTGGTAAAAATCCTCCCGAGGGAGAACGCAAACTTTATTTGGCCATTGAAAGTTGCAGTGAATTAGCTGTACAAAAGGCTAAACGTGAAATTACCCGCCTTATTAAGGAAGAATTATTAAAACTAAGTTCGGCACATCATGTCTTCAATAAGGGCAGATATAAAGTTCTTTAATTTACTGCTAGCAATAATACAAGTTTTAAATATTATAATTTTCTATTTATATAATAATATACTGGATTATATTATAATATAGAAATCTTTACACTTTTAGTGAGTGAATTCTAAATAAATAAAAAACAAAATGTTATGAAATTGTATTCAATACTTTAACGACCAAACTTGAACTGTTGCAAATTTCTTTTGAAGATTTGGAATCATAAGTAAATAACTGTGTGCTATCTCCGATGTTTTATTGCGACCCAGCTAAATTTGGAATATTATTTAAAAGCCACATTATTATATTTTCGTAACAGTCGGATTTTTTTAAATTTTAGATCTGGTAAAATAAATGCTTAATAGAATTGAAAGACTGAAAAAAAAACAAAAATCATATATCGTTCTTATCTTTAATTGTAGTTATCTACAAAAATTCAAATATTTAGGAGCGAAAAACATTTAAAAGCTGCTACTTAATACTACAGGGAGAGCCAAATGATTCAAAAAATTTAAAAATTATATACAATTGTTACAAAAATAAAAAGCATATTTAAAAACAAAGTCATAACCATATTATTTTTTCGTTAAAATAAATTGTTTCTACGAATTTGTTTTTAAATTTTTTATCAGTCCTGCTTATATTTTTTGAAATATTTTAAACATAAAAAAACAGTAAGCTTTCAGTCAGGTTTGTCTTTAAAATATGTGTTTCTAGTGGAAAAAATTAGAAGTTTTTGATATGAAAGTTTTAAATAAAACTTAAAAATAGCTTACAATTTTTTTTCTATTGAACAATATGGTAAAGATTTAAAAGAAATCTTAAATATCTGTATAAATTTAACATAACATTGACATCGGTACTTATGAATTCTACGAAAAACAAGAAATGGAGGTCAGTACCCGCACAACAGAAGGTGATGCTCCTGTATCTATCTTACGATTTATACAGGAGCATCACAGTCAGTTATCAGGCCCAATTTAGTAAAAAAGGCAGTTAAAGCATTATACGAGGTAAGTCTGCCCACAGCTACTGGGGAGTCTGCCAATGTCTATGGTGAAATAAATGTAAAACAAACGATTACCAACACAAGCGCCAATCACGTATTTATTGTTGCCGATATTGTGGACGAAGTAATCATTGGTGCAGATTTTTTGATTAGTCACGGCATTAATCTGCATATTGGGCAAAAAGTTATTATTTGGCAGAATATGGAAATACCCCTTGATCTTGGATATGAGCGCAAAGCTCAAGTAAGAAAGGCGGTTTGCATTGAGCACAGCAAGGTTAGGAAGCATTGCAAGCACTGTTCAAAGGCTGAGGGAAAAGACCGTATCGTGGACATTCGACAAACGCATATCGAGTCGAGTGAAACCCCATGTTGGCAAAGATTATATCAGCGCTAATATATAGCGCTTCCTTTTCTACTTGAGATTAATTAACCTTACTTGATTTTAGTGTTTTTGATGCAAAACATATTGGTTTTTCGGTTCCATCTGGAAAACGGTGAGACAATACAGATCCTATTCCATATTTTGAAGCGTCAGTAGCGAGTATAATAGGATTTTTGTCATTGTAATGGACTAATTGTACTATATTTACAATATCATCTTTAAGAGATTTGAATGCCTGTTCTTGTCTCTCACCGCACATTTGCCCTTCTTAATTCGTTCAAAGATGTTGCTGTCTTAGAAAAATTTCGGATGAACTTGTAGTAATTTATGTTGCCAATGTTCCTTTAATTTTTTTGGTCTAGGCATTTGTTTTATAGCATCTAAACGGTTTCCTGATGGTCTGATACCACTCGAATAAATGATGTGTCCTACGTATTCAACTGACGATTTTGCGAAAGAACATTTTTCTGACTTACACTTAAGTCCATAGTATTCTAGTCTTTCAAAAATTTTTGATATATTCTGAATGTGTTTATGTCAAATCAGATCAGGAGGTGATGGAGCAAATTTAGGAGTACGTGAACTACACTCTGAGCAAAGAAACAAAATCACCAGTTGATTTTGTTTCTCAGGAAAGTAAAATAAAATACATATGCCAACATGAAAAAGAAATAAAACAAAGGCAAATTAGGAAAAAAATTGGACTATTTTATTCGGATCAATTCTGGAGTACGATCTTACCAGTTTGAAGAAAGGATTGACAAGAAGAAAATATTCAAGAATTTTTTGCGGAAACGGAATCTGTGACATTTTAACTGTTTTGACATTTTATATTAGGAATGCTTTTTTTAGTAATAGTATTTAAGTAGTAACCAATAGTATTAAAATATAAAACAATATGACTAAAATGGAAGAAGTATTAAAAAATAAATTTAATTACAATTAGGATTAGATATGAAATTCATTTGATTATTTTTTTTTCAATTCACTTAAATTCAATATAAACAATATGTAAATAAAATATAGATACAAGAACGTTTGCGTTTTGCTTTTCGGCGTTTGATAGTACATTTTACCTAAACAGAACAGGACCCATAAATGATCCAACCAAAAATGGTGGGTTAGTTCGTAAATGCAGTAGTTGCGCATCACTGCAGCATAATAAAAGTAAAACGTTCAAAAAAGCATCATTAGACAGCATTGATTTACGTCAAACCTTTTTTATGCAAACAATTGACAGTGCTGCCGCAAATTTTTGCAACTATGGCATCATTAAAGTTTCTGATGCAATATTGCGAAATCATTCTTCATTTTCATTTTAATTGATTTTTAATAATCAAAAGTCGTTTCATCTTTCTATTAATTCTTTTTTTATTATAAGGTAACAAAAAGTTTTCATCTTACCATCAAGATTTTCAATATATTTGTTAATTTTATTGTGGTGAACATATTTTTATCTTTTGCAAAACGTTCTAAAAAGTAAACTGTGCAGTTGTTGAGCAGTAGCAAAGCATCTGCAACAGCTGATCATGGCTCTTGAATCAGGCCAATGAAGGAGATACCTTGGGCAAACCTTCTGCTAATCTCCGTCGAAGCAGCTTTAGTTTGTTGAAAGATTTGCCTGTATCACCTTCATTTTGATGTTATGGATGTTGTTTGGAGCAGTGAGAATTTTCCTAGCATCAACCACGCTGTCATCTTTTGGTGCCGCAACTTCCTCGGCCGTATCCATCCCCACATCTGTATCGCCGGCATCTTTTAGGTGCAACTGGATTTGCCCAAACCTAAATAAGATCTGGCCCCTGTTCTCCTCCAATTTTGCCGCAGATATTTGGTCGACTGACATCACCAGCATAGCACTCGTGTTACGTGTCAGTCTACGAAGCAGTCTCCACGCCTCCACCTTGAGCCCACCGTTTTGCCGTTAGATAAAGGATAGAATCCTTTCGGTCTCCATTGGCAGCGTTGGGGAAAAGCCAACAACGACTTTGGGATGAGGCACTTTCGCTTCCTCCGTAGCCCACAAATCTGCTGTTGCCCATGGTTTGAGGTTTGGAGCCAGCTTCTTTATCCACGCCGCCGTAGCCTCATTTTTGCAGTGCAAGGTTAGAAAACCAGCCTTGTAGGTGCTATTTAAAAACTGGGGTATCACTCCTTCTACTATCACTTTGTCCATTATCGAATCTTGCAATTGATCCATTTGAGCTTTAGTCAGGACAGTATTTGGAAAGTCCTTCGACAGTATAGCTATTTTCTGTCCCATTAACACATCTTTAAATTAAGGTTTGTTCTGGGATTTAGGTTGTTGTTGTTGCTTTTTAGCTGTGGGGTTGTCTTTAGTTGACAGGTCCCTCTGGCGTTTCTTTGAAGTTGCTTCCGGAGGAGTTTGTTCTGTCGACCTTTGCCTCTTCGCAGCAATTTTTTCTTTTTCCAAAGGATCCAGGGCTTTTACTCGAGCTTCTTCTTTGTCGAGACCTTTTTGGATAAGACAATTCATTATCTTCCTCGCAGCACCACTTAATTTCTTCGGTTTATTTACTATACTTTGAGTGACATCGTCACTGGCACTAGTTATACCCTTGGAAGTTGAGGGGATTGAATCCCTCATGCTTCTAGTAGTAGGGGTTTGAGGTAGTGCGTCCTTCATTTTCGAAGCATTATCTGCTTCCTTCTTCTCTTCATCCATATAAGTTTTATTTTTAAAAGAGGGTGTACTCATTTTTTGGTCCTACGAATAGTCAGGGAAAGAAACGGTCCGCCACGCCTAGCCCCGAAACAGCACAATAAGGCAACATTGAAATGTGGTGTCGCCCGGTGCCCCAAGTCCGCATATTCGTGACTGGTTAACTCACCAGCCCTTCATCTCTTGGCATATGCTGTTCCACCTTAGATTGGGGGTTTTGTTTTAAGAGAGTGAACCATCTCTCCGCATCACTCGCATGTAACCAACAACACATTATATGTTGTGATGTTGGGTTCCAGCCCAACTCCAAAGAAGAGCATGCATGAGTGTACTACCATCGGATCTGAAGTTACGGCACGCTCACACATTACAAAGTAACATAGAGCATGTTATTTCCCCGACATATCCTTTGGCTGACTGGAAATTTCGAGGCCGCTCCCACCCTGATAGTCAGGGCAGTCCCCAGAGGAGGCCACTTTCATATAGAAAATTGGATTATCTTATTCACAATTTAGACATGTCTCTCTTTCTCATTATTCTTGCAAATATGGGAAAGCCAGCTTAGTCCAAGTACATATAAGACCATCTACGAGTCGGCTTTGAGTAAATTACCATAGATCGTGGGAACACGTTACCCTATGCTTACCAGATAAGGCTTGTTAGGGATTGTTTAGCCACTTTACCACGTACACCCTTTTATCCTCGGGCAGATACTACAGCAGATTTTAAAGAATATCAAATTGAATATGATTATATATTGTGTTACATAATTTTTTTTCTCTGGTGGACAAATTGAGTTGAAATGGGAAACTTAAAAATTTTGAAAAAAGACAATACATGTATAAATTTTATTAATGTGCATGTTTTGTTTTTTATATTTCATATGTTGTTATTAAACATTAAATGTAATACAATTAGTAATTTATATGACTTCGCGTAAAATTTCGAGCATTTCTTATGTTTCCCAATTTACTCCACAATTCCCGTTTCAAAAAAAAAAAAAACAATAAAAAAATTCAACCAAAGAAGAAATGATTTTTTTTACTAATATTGCAGAAAGTTAGACTACGAACCACTCTATATAATATATTCTATAAAATAATTAAAAAAATACTTTTAGGTACTTTTTTTTGGGTTTGATCAAAACTATTCAAAATTACCCCCAAGTTCCCTAGATATTGTAATTTTTCAGTTTAATAAATTTTTACCTCACATATTTATAGACTTGGGCTCAATGTGGTGTCAGCAAAAAGGAAATGGATATTTTACAAAAATTATGTTTTGAGAAACCTACTCCCATACAGTGTCAAGCGATTCCGGCCATAATGTCTGGACGTGATCTAATAGGTATTGCAAAAACTGGCAGTGGAAAGACGCTAGCATTTATTTTACCTATGTTTAGGCACATTCTGGATCAACCACCCTCAGAAGATGGTGATGGGCCAATCTCAATTATAATGGCCCCAACCCGTGAGTTGTGCATGCAAATTGGCAAAGACATTAGGAAGTTTGCAAAAAGTTTAAACTTGAGAGCAGTTTGCGTCTACGGTGGTACTGGTATTTCCGAACAAATTGCTGTACTAAAGAGAGGCGCAGAAATTATAGTGTGTACGCCGGGACGTATGATAGATATGTTGGCTGCTAATTCGGGACGACTCACTAATTTACGCCGAGTTACTTACATAGTACTGGACGAAGCAGATCGTATGTTCGATATGGGATTTGAACCACAGGTAATGCGTATCATTGATAATGTTCGACCAGATCGTCAGACGGTTATGTTTAGTGCCACTTTTCCCCGACAAATGGAGGCATTAGCTCGACGCATACTAAAAAAACCAATTGAAGTAATTGTAGGAGCTCGCTCGATAGTGTGCAAGGACGTTACACAAAACGTTGCCATAATGGAAGATGATGCGAAATTCTTTAAACTTTTGGAACTATTAGGTATATATCAGGAAAAGGGCAGCATTATTGTGTTTGTTGACAAACAAGAGAATGCCGATATACTGTTGCGCGATCTAATGAAGGCTTCATATCCATGCATGAGCTTACATGGTGGCATTGACCAATTCGATAGAGATTCTACAATTTTGGACTTTAAATCTGGTAAGGTTCGTTTACTAATTGCTACTTCTGTGGCGGCTCGTGGGTTAGATGTCAAGGATTTAATATTAGTTGTAAATTATGATGTACCCAATCACTATGAAGATTATGTGCATAGGTAAGATATGCGATGACAATTGTAGACTATTTCCCAACTTAAATAAGTACGTTGTAATAAAATTTATTTCTTTGCAGATGCGGTCGTACCGGTAGAGCAGGTAAAAAGGGTAGTGCTTGGACTTTCCTTACACACGAACAAGGTCGTTATGCTGGTGATATTATTAGAGCTTTAGAACTTGCCGAAGCCCCGGTACCAGATGACTTGCAAAAACTATGGACTGACTATAAAAATGCTCAAGAAGCAGATGGCAAAAAAGTTCATACCGGGGGTGGTTTTAGTGGAAAGGGCTTTAAATTCGATGAACAGGAAGCAAATGCCGCTAAGGAAAGTAAAAAACTTCAGAAAGCTGCATTGGGTTTGGCGGACTCTGACGATGAAGAGGACATTGAGCAAGATATTGATCAACAAATTGAACAACTGTTTGCTGCAAAACGTACAGTCAAAGATACATCTATACCTATGCCAGCAGTTACTATGGTAGCCACCCCTACGGCTGGCAGTACAGTCATTTCAGCTGGAGCTGCTATTGCTACTAGCACTGCTACTAGTACGGTAGCTGGTGCTATTGGCTCGGATAAACTTGAACTAGCTAAACGCCTGGCTTCTAAAATAAGCACTAACAAAAATTTAGGATCCGATGGTAAGATTAGTTCTCAAATATCCGCCGAAACAATAATGAAGGGCTCTGGCAGCGGACAGCCAATGATTACTGCCCGTTCCGTAGTGGAACAATTGGCTGCCAAACTTAACAATAAACTCAATTATCAACCAAAAGATGATGAGGAAGCTGCTACCATTACTGGTTTGCTTCCCAATCAACCTATTTCCTTTACGAAATACGAGGAAGAATTAGAAATCAATGATTTTCCCCAACAGGCACGTTGGAAAGTTACATCAAAAGAGGCTTTGGCTCAAATATCAGAATATTCTGAGGCTGGTCTTACTGTGCGTGGCACATATGTACCGACTGGTAAAAATCCTCCCGAGGGAGAACGCAAACTTTATTTGGCCATTGAAAGTTGCAGTGAATTAGCTGTACAAAAGGCTAAACGTGAAATTACCCGCCTTATTAAGGAAGAATTATTAAAACTAAGTTCGGCACATCATGTCTTCAATAAGGGCAGATATAAAGTTCTTTAATTTACTGCTAGCAATAATACAAGTTTTAAATATTATAATTTTCTATTTATATAATAATATACTGGATTATATTATAATATAGAAATCTTTACACTTTTAGTGAGTGAATTCTAAATAAATAAAAAACAAAATGTTATGAAATTGTATTCAATACTTTAACGACCAAACTTGAACTGTTGCAAATTTCTTTTGAAGATTTGGAATCATAAGTAAATAACTGTGTGCTATCTCCGATGTTTTATTGCGACCCAGCTAAATTTGGAATATTATTTAAAAGCCACATTATTATATTTTCGTAACAGTCGGATTTTTTTAAATTTTAGATCTGGTAAAATAAATGCTTAATAGAATTGAAAGACTGAAAAAAAAAACAAAAATCATATATCGTTCTTATCTTTAATTGTAGTTATCTACAAAAATTCAAATATTTAGGAGCGAAAAACATTTAAAAGCTGCTACTTAATACTACAGGGAGAGCCAAATGATTCAAAAAATTTAAAAATTATATACAATTGTTACAAAAATAAAAAGCATATTTAAAAACAAAGTCATAACCATATTATTTTTTCGTTAAAATAAATTGTTCCTACGAATTTGTTTTTAAATTTTTTATCAGTCCTGCTTATATTTTTTGAAATATTTTAAACATAAAAAAACAGTAAGCTTTCAGTCAGGTTTGTCTTTAAAATATGTGTTTCTAGTGGAAAAAATTAGAAGTTTTTGATATGAAAGTTTTAAATAAAACTTTAAAATAGCTTACAATTTTTTTTCTATTGAACAATATGGTAAAGATTTAAAAGAAATCTTAAATATCTGTATAAATTTAACATAACATTGACATCGGTACTTATGAATTCTACGAAAAACAAGAAATGGAGGTCAGTACCCGCACAACAGAAGGTGATGCTCCTGTATCTATCTTACGATTTATACAGGAGCATCACAGTCAGTTATCAGGCCCAATTTAGTAAAAAAGGCAGTTAAAGCATTATACGAGGTAAGTCTGCCCACAGCTACTGGGGAGTCTGCCAATGTCTATGGTGAAATAAATGTAAAACTAACGATTGCCAACACAAGCGCCAATCACGTATTTATTGTTGCCGATATTGTGGACGAAGTAATCATTGGTGCAGATTTTTTGATTAGTCACGGCATTAATCTGCATATTGGGCAAAAAGTTATTATTTGGCAGAATGTGGAAATACCCCTTGATCTTGGATATGAGCGCAAAGCTCAAGTAAGAAAGGCGGTTAGCGTTGAGCACAGCAAGGTTAGGAAGCATTGCAAGCACTGTTCAAAGGCTGAGGGAAAAGACCGTATCGTGGACATTCGACAAACGCATATCGAGTCGAGTGAAACCTGGTCAGCGGCGCAAAGAAATGAACCCATGTTGGCAAAGATTATATCAGCGCTAATATATAGCGCTTCCTTTTCTACTTGAGATTAACCTTACTTGATTTTAGTGTTTTTGATGCAAAACATATTGATTTTTCGGTTCCATCTGGAAAACAGATACTATTCCATATTTTGAAGCGTCAGTAGCGAGTATAATAGGATTTTTGTCATTGTAATGGACTAATTGTAATATATTTACAATATCATCTTTAAGAGATTTGAATGCCTGTTCTTGTCTCTCACCGCACATTTGCCCTTCTTAATTCGTTTAAAGATGTTGCTGTCTTAGAAAAATTTCGGATGAACTTGTAGTAATTTATGTTGCCAATGTTCCTTTAATTTTTTTGCTCTAGGCATTTGTTTTATAGCATCTAAACGGTTTCCTGATGGTCTGATACCACTCGAATAAATGATGTGTCCTACGTATTCAACTGACGATTTTGCGAAAGAACATTTTTCTGACTTACACTTAAGTCCATTGTATTCTAGTCTTTCAAAATTTTTTGATATATTCTGAATGTGTTTATGTCAAATCAGATCAGGAGGCAATGGAGCAAATTTAGGAGTACGTGAACTACACTCTGAGCAAAGAAAAAAAATCACCAGTTGATTTTGTTTCTCAGGAAAGTAAAATAAAATACATATGCCAACATGAAAAAGAAATAAAACAAAGGCAAATTAGGAAAAAAAAATTGGATTATTTTATTCGGATCGATTCTGGAGTACGATCTTACCAGTTTGAAGAAAGGATTGACAAGAAGAAAATATTCAAGAATTTTTTGCGAAAACAGAATCTGTGACATTTTAACTGTTTTGACATTTTATATTAGGAATGCTTTTTTTAGTAATAGTATTTAAGTAGTTACCAATAGTATTAAAATATAAAAGGATCGATAACTTGATAGTTCAAGGTCGCAGATACTTTTTCTCGAAACAATATGACTAAAATGGAAGAAGTATTAAAAAATAAATTTAATTACAATTAGGATTAGATGTGAAATTCATTTGATTATTTTTTTTTTCAATTCACTTAAATTCAATATAAACAATGTGTAAATAAAATATAGATACAAGAACGTTTGCGTTTTGCTTTTCGGCGTTTGATAGTACATTTTTCCTAAACAGAACAGGACCCATAAATGATCCAACCAAAAATGGTGGGTACGTTCGTAAATGCAGTAGTTGCGCATCACTGCAGCATAAAAAAAGTAAAACGTTCAAAAAAGCATCATTAGACAGCATTGATTTACGTCAAACCTTTTTTATGCAAACAATTGACAGTGCTGCCGCAAATTTTTGCAACTATGGCATCATTAAAGTTTCTGATGCAATATTGCGAAATCATTCTTCATTTTCATTTTAATTGATTTTTTATAATCAAAAGTCGTTTCATCTTTCTATTAATTCTTTTTTTATTATAAGGTAACAAAAAGTTTTCATTTTTCCATCAAGATTTTCAATATATATGTTAATTTTATTGTGGTGAACATATTTTTATCTTTTGCAAAACGTTCTAAAAAGTAAACTGTGCAGTTGTTGAGCAGTAGCAAAGCATCTGCAACAGATGATCACGCATCAGCAACATAAATTGGCATAACTGCCGAAGTGATGCTCAAGTTTTCTGCATTTTCGAACGTACCCGGTGCTTTGTGCAGTGGGAAATCCAGTTATGGAAATGACTCCTTCACGTATAATTTTCGGATAAATGTCTACCCCTATTATGATATCAATACCTGCAGATTCGTAGAATTTTAATCTGCGAGGAATAGGTCACGGAAATTTTTATTGAACGATTCTGGTAATGACTGCGTCGGAGTTAAAGCGTCGATAATCGTATCGACCCTAAAAGTTCCTTCGATTTTCGATGTAGAATCAAAACGTGATTTTAGGGTCAATGGGGAATCTCCTTTTGGAGATTCGACTAATTGGGTAACCAGATTCGAAGAGACAACGTGCATGGGAAGTCGTTTTTTTCCAATTTGACGAGCACAGTCGGAAACAGAATTATGCTATTTTGTGGTAAAATAGGAGTATGAAGGACTTAGAAGTTGAGGGTGCCGAACGTGAGGGATCTCTGGAACGAACACTTGCAGACTTTGAAGGTTTTGTTAATGGAGAACGAGAACGCGAAGAAGAGGCCGGTTGGTCTTCGGATAGACGTGGATGCATATGAAGGAGTGTGTGGTGGGACTTTTGGCAAGTTCTGCAACCGCGTTTAGAGAAACAGGTGGCTTGGGAATGATTGTGGGCTAGACAGTTATTGCAGTAGCCATGATTGCGAACGGCTACGATACGTTCGGTGACATTCATAGCCAGGAATTTCGCACACGTTCTTAAAGGATGAGGCCGATTGCAAGTGCGACATAAAAATTAATTATTTTTAAGTGGATGGTTTGCCTTGCGGCTATGACGGCGATGTTGATGTTTGTTGCCTTGATTGTTGGTTGAGTTTTTAGGCATCATTAGCTGAAAAAGAATGATAGGAGAAAATTCAATAAAGCTGAAGGGAAATAGGCTGAATGCCTGATAGAGTTAGTCGGTACATAATACTACTAATTTTGTAATAGGCCATGTTATCTTCCCTCTCTGGGTTAGGATATCGGCAACACGGACACGATTATCGGATCCTAGATACGTTTTCTCTACTCTGCCAAGCCGCCACGAATTTGGAGGAAGGTTTTCATCTTTGATAACTACTAAAGTGTTTTCTGTCAGATCTTTTTCTGATTTTTGCCATTTTACTCTTTTTTGGAGCTCTGTAAGATACTCGTTTTTCCAACGGTTACAAAAATTCTGGTAGACAAGTTTCAACCTCTGCCACCGATTGGTTGAGGTTGCTGCGGATTCAGTAACCGATGGATCTATAGGAGCTAATACTGGAGAGCCAATTAGAAAATGCCCTTGAGTTAGAGCTGTCAAATCCGAAGGATCTTGAGAAATTGGCGATATTGGACGAGAATTTTAGCAAGCTTCGATGCAAGACAATAGAGTGGAAAATTCTTCAAATGTGTATTTAAAACACCCTGATGTTTTTTTGAAGTGTGATTTAAAACTCTTCACACCTGCCTCCCACAACCCACCCATATGTGGAGCACCTGGAGGAATAAAGTGCCAGGTGTTATTTTGGTGGGCGTAGTTTGCGGTAACAGCTTGGTGTGATGTTTGAATGAATTCTTTTGCAAGGATTTTGAAGCACCAACAAATGTTGTGCCGTTGTCGGAGTGCAAATGAAGAGGACATCCCCGACGAGATACAAAGCGGTTGAAGGCGGCTAGGAATGCAGGAGTGGAGAGATCAGACGTAGCTTATAAATTTATTGCTTTTGTGGAGAAGCAGACGAAAACACATACGTATCCTTTCGTGATACGGCATGCCCTACCGGAATAACTTTTTATATCAAAAGGAACGGCAAAGTCCAGACCGGTATGCGAAAAGGGGCGTGTAATTTCGAATCTCTCTGGAGGCAAGGCAGCCATTAGCTGCTTCTGACATCATTTCTTATATAATATACAAGGTTTGCACTTGTTTATTGTGGCCTTTACCATATTCTTAACTTTTGGAATCCAGTAATGAGTTCTTATACTCCGAAGAACGAGTTGGTTACCACCATGGAGGGTGATATTATGAACAAACTGTATCAGAAGTCGAGAATATTGGCAATTGTAAAGGATTATTTTTTTCCATATTTTATATTATTTATTGGATCTTCGCTTTTAAAAACTGTGAACTAACAATAATTATCAAAATCTTAAAACTAAATATTAATTATTAAGTCCAGCCAGTGCCAGACTGATGTTATGTGGTTTAACTGAGACCATTATTTCCCCTTATTATTAGCGGACCAGATAGTAAGCCAAGCGAGTTGAGCAGTTTTTAGCCTCATCTGAGTTATTTTCGCATATATATGATTTTTCCACGTCAGTCGACGGTCAAGATGAATACCGAGATATTTCACACATGTGTGTTGGGGTATATTCAGATTATTAATTTTAATGGGTGGACACGTCTCTTTTCTCAGTGTGAAAGTAATGTGGATACATTTGTGTTCATTCACCTTAATTTTCCACTTATCCAACCAAGCTTCCAATTGTGAAATGTGAGTCGCTTAAGATTGCAGTATCGTCAGCGAAAGTCGATGTGTGGGTATTAATATCTAATGGCATGTCTGAAGTATAAATGATAAATGCTACCTTGTGGAACTCCGGCTTGTATATCTTGAGGAGAGCTGACAAAACTTTTTTCAGCAAGAGTGAATTTTTGATTTGTTATATAGCTTTCGAGTAGCTTGTGAGTATTTGTTGGTAACAAAAGTTTTATTTTAAACAGTAGACCTTCATGCCAAACCTTATCGTAAGCCTGTGAAACATCGATAAAAGGGCAGAGCAGTATTTTTCTCCTCGAACGTTTTTCTGACAACAGTAACTAGCCTGTGGGCTTGCTCAATAGTGCTGTGTTTTCTCCTGAAACCAAATTGGTGTGCTGGAATACAGTTGTTTTGTTCCACATAAACAGTTATCTTTTCCATTAGAATTTTCTTGAACAGCTTTGACAAATTGGATAATAGGCCTATACGATTCCACTTTTGTGTGATCTTTGCCTGGCTTGGGTATCATTTTAACGAGTGAAACTTTCCATTCTGGGGGATAGTATTCAAGGCGTATAATAGCATTAAAAATAAAGAGAATTATCTTTAATGCTATACGGGGTAACTCCAAGAGGATCTTGTTACCGATTCCATCGATACCAGTAGCTTTTTTGGGGTTTAGTTCAAAAATAGCCTTTTCGACCTCTCTCATCTCAAACGTCAATCGGGTAGCTGCTCGGTGCTGGGGTAAAATCGGTGGCAACTCTGTTACATAACTTGTTTTATTTGGCGTAAATACTTTTCTTAAATGTTCTACAAACAGATCTCCTTTTTCAGTATCTAGCCCAACCTCCGTCAGATTTTCTCAAAGGAGGCTTACATAAGACAGGTCTTTTTAAATTTTTCGTTGCACGCCATAATGAGTAATCAGTTCTTGATGTTGGATCTAAATTTTCAAGATATCTGTTTAATGAAGCAGTTCTCTTATGTTCAAGTAGCTTTCTTAATTTTTTAGTGCATTCTTTCAACCGTTCCTTAAGTTGAGGAGATCTGTGCTGTTGCCACTCTCTTCGAGCTCTTCTTTTTTCATTTAAGAGTCGGCAGACAAAATAATATTTTGTCTGTTGTGTCGGGGGGGTTTGGTAGCAAGTTGAGCAGCAAGTTTGAGATTTAGTTCAAAATTTTGAATCGAGAGGTCGATATCTTCCGGTGTTCTTAGCGGTATGTTTTCCGAGCAATGTGTACTGATGAATTTTCTATACTTCAACCAATCTGTTGTTTTGCCTGTCAGTGCTAAGTCACCAGAGGGGGGTACAATTCCTCGGGGGTCCAAAATAGTAACAACTGTAGGTGTGTGATCATATGAGAGATCCAATAATGGTTCTACATGGACCAATTCTCTTGCAATAGACATTGTTATTCCAAAGTCTATCAGATCGGGTATTTTCCGGCGATCTGTTGGGGTTCTCCACTAGAGATCACATCCATATCCAGCTTAGAAATTGTATTAAACAAAACACGGCCCTAAGGGGTAACAAGCCGTGACCCCCAGAATGTATGCTTGGCATTATAGTCTCCAGCTGCCAGAAAACGCGGTCCTGATGATTCGAAAAAGCCTGTGTGCTGATCCTCCGTTATGGAGAATCTGGGGGGAGAATAAATTGACGAAATCACTAAGTCCTTATCGAATTCTTCAAAACATATAGTAGTGGCCTGAAGATAATTTTCGCCTCACAACCTCTGTAATTAGCAGTATGGGGGTTACCGCAATTGCTACATTTCTTTTCAGTATTTACTGTCTTTGGTTTGGTGCAGTCACCTGTGCTATGCAGCTCACCGCAAACTACGCAAACTGGATGTAGCCTACAATAAGACCTAGTGTGACCATACTCCTGGCAGTTCGTACACTGGGCAGGTCCTCGTCGCTTATGTGGTGCTTCAACTGTAACTCTATAGTGTAGCAAGTACCTAAGTTGATAAATAGGGTGTGTTTAATTTTTCTTCAACTTGATATCGCCAGGCTCTAATTCAACTCGGAAAAGGCGTTGGGGGGAGCTTATCCCGGTTTCTAATATTTACAACGGACTTAACTTTAAAGCCGTTGATTTCGAGTGCCTTCCTTACTTCTAGTGGGTCATTGTATGATTCAATAGCCTTAATCACTATCTGAAGACCTTTGCTGCTCTTCAACTGGTAAGTATAAAATTTTTTTTTTTGATTCAAGAATGATACTAATTTTCTGAAATTGGATTCACATTGAACTTGAATCTTAGTTTCAACAATTTTGCCATTTTTTATTGGCACAATGTAAAAAGAGTTTTCCCCAATAAGGCTGACTAGGGTTTTAACAAATTCATTTGAATTTTGCTCTCTTAGATAGATAGGGGGAGGTCTTTGTGGTTTAGGTATCACCGGGGCATCATTATCTTCGCTTTCCAGTATGGCAAAACGGTTTTGGGATTGAGTGACATTTATTTCACCTCTACTAAGCTTAGGATAGGGAGCTGTTTTAGCCGATTTTGGGCTTCTTTTCCTCTTAACTATTTTAACATACCTGTCTAATCCAATCTGTACCAATGGTTTGGGGGTAATGATGACTGGCAGGTCAACATTGGGTATTGCGCCAGTTGAGGGGTTAATAGTTAAACTACTTACTGACGGAAACTGAAGCATACTTTGGGGCTGTTTTAAGTTATTAGGTTGAGCCATAATCACTGTTTAACGTAGCAGAAGATGTTGTTGGTATTTTAATAATCTCACTATTTGTTGATGTTGTAGCTGTAGGTTTTGGCGAAGTCAAAGCAGACAGTGTTTTGTGTGTTGTTGTTAAACTAGGCACTGTATTTGTTGGTACTTTTATATTTTCATGTTCCTTTGTGTTATATTCTAAACTGTACTTAGTTTTTGTTGGCACATTGGTTTTAATTTTTTCACATGAGAGTAAAGGAGAACATGAACGGGATCTCTCAATTGTTTTAGCGGTTAAATAATTTTTGTTGTAATTGGGATCACTAATGTTTTTATTACCATTAATGTTATCTCCCTTTAAGGTGAAAGTCCATACCACGCGTTTTCGCGTCAACGCTTTGTACGCGTCAACGCTTTAAACGCTTTACTGAAATTCAAGTTACACACAACGCTTTTTACGCTTTTCTTTTGATCAGCTGTATTGTAAATTTGTTGAATAAAATAAATTTAAATTAAAAAAATTAAATAAAAACAATTTTTGCAAAATGGAAAGTGAAATTGAAATTTTTAAAGAATTTATAGAACTTATTGAGTTTGTTAATATTATATTTTGTGCTACAAGTGTGTACAAAAAGCTCAATAGGAATAGACGATTTTGGGTACGTCCCTTGTTCTTGGAAAGAGAAGTTAGTGGGTTTTTTGCCGCCACTTTCCGAAAAATAAAAGACCACGACCATGAACAATTCCGTATACCAACAACTAACTCGTCAACTTTTAAAATGCCACTACACGTACATTTTTGAGTCCCCTCTGTCAGAAAGTTGTTATTTTTTTATGTTTATATTATATTACATATTAAATTTTATTTATAGGAAAATTGATAAATACAAATTAAATTCATAACAAAAACAAAATAAGTTCATAACAAAAAATTAAATTCATAAAAAATTAAATACATAAAAAAATTCACAAAATAAAAGTATTGTTTTTTAACATATTTAAAAAAAAGAAAAAATATTATTTTTTTGTTGCTTCCACTTGCTCACGCAAATGATTAATGAAGAAAATTTCGCATTTTTAACTGCATCATTCGGTAAATCCTCGAAAATTTCGCGTACCATAGAAAAAAACCTTCATGTGCATCGGTTTCTTTTTTTGAGGATGGAACGGCAAATCGAGTCTCTGCCGTTTTTGTAATTTTATTCAAAAATTCGCTAAAAGCTTCACTATCACTATCCTGTCTTGACCTCTTTCGGCTACTGCTTGGGACTTCGGATGTGGAGTTGGTTTCAGTACTTGAAGCTCCAATGCCGGTATTTGGTTGGTTTGTACTAAACGGTGTCACTGAAGTCAAGCTTGTTACCGTTCTGTAATGGAATAGAAAATGTATAAATTTAATGAATTTATTCACACAAAAATATCTTACTGTCGTGGTTTTATATATTAAGTACTTCGTGTTTTTTACAGCTTCAATTAGTTTTTCCTCCATTGTGTAGTTTTTTAAAAAAAAATAACCTATCAAAATCAGCTGATCTGTTCATACGCTGCTTGTGACGCTTACAAAAGTAGAAAGTAGACCTACTTTACGCGTCATACGCGTCAAGGCATCCTACGCTTTAATACTATGTAACTTGCAGCTTACAATTACACTGATTCTACTTCTTTTGACAACCGCGTATGACGCAAAGAAGCGCAGCATGCGTGGTATGGACCGAATAAATAACATGTCTATCCTTTTTGACTGTTGAATATTGGCAATTGTAAGGGATTATAATGGGATGCTTTTCATTATAAGATGGTCCAGGAGTGGAGTCAAGTCTGCCACAAGATCGGTTTAACCCTTCTTGGTCTATAAATGGATTCAAATTAAAGATCGAACTAGAGGAAGCTATCGACTGTTTTGAAGAAAGTGCTTTGTACTCGTTTGGATAGAAAGCTTTCTGACAAATAGAAATAAGTCTGTCACGTACAGCTACGATTTCAGAACTAGTAACCATAGTCGATTCTTCACAGAAATTTGAACGATATTTTGGATGTGATCGGTAATAAAATCTGTATATATAAGCCATGACTCGCATATCTTTTGAATAGGACAAAAACGTTCCAAAATATCATTAAAGTTTTGAAAATACTTAAAGTGAACCTTTATTGGTTTCTTTTCTAGGTCAGTTTCTAGAAATGTTGAATATTCAAGATTACGCCAGTTGGTATTACAATCTTGCAGCCACGGCTAGCTAAGTCGGCAGGATTATTTTCTGAAGTGACATGACGCCAGTGAGGTGGATCAATTATCTGAACAATCTTTGCAATTCGATTTGCGATTAAGGTCACCCAAGAGCAAGGAGGTTTCGCTGGCCAGGAAAGGACAATAGTGGAATCAGTCCAGCAGAAAATAGAGTATTTGTCGACATCTAATTTTGGAAAAAGGTTGTCTAACATTTCAGTGAGAAGAAGAGCTCCACAAAGCTCTAATCTCGGAATGGATAGTGTTTATGTCTAACTCCTTTGTTTCGTTTTGTGCAACAGTTGGCTTTAAGGCAATCGATGGTGCCAAGTTGTCGGGATTTAACCAATGGGTGGCGCTGATGTCATTAGAGAGTCCTTTTTGATATTATTTTTCTTTTGCTTTTACTAGTTCATTTTTTGTAACTTTTTTGGTATTTATTCGTTGTTAACACCTCTTAGAGAAAAGATCGGAAAATTTGTTAAAAAAAACCTTTATACGCCATTTTAAATTCTAAGGAAGAAAAATAAAGTGTGAAAAAAAGGAAAGTTAACCCAATCCTACTTTTGTTTTCCTTTTTTACGACAGAAGCTTGTTCAACTTTTTTTCTTTTTACTTGTCTGCCTAGAGAAGCTTTCGTTGGTGTTCCCCGTGGTTACAGCCCAAATACTTTGTAGCGGCATTTTTATTGGTCCAATCGCTCCGGATATTTGTGGAACACAGCTTTTCTTTTGAAGAATAGTACAAGATTTTAAGGTGAAGGTTTTTAAATGAATTTAAAAAAAAAATACATAAAGACCAATAGGGTTTTTTAAGGAAATTACCCTAAAAAATTCTTTGGTTAATGATCATTACAATAGTACTAGAGTCTGGTTTTGTTTAGTATTATTGTAAAATATTTCGCAAAGCCACCCTGTTCTACAAGACTGATAATACCCTAATACAATTAGATTTGGCAGCACTGTTATCTGTCATTTTTTTTATTTATTTTGTGTTTCTTGTTTTATTTTTTTTTTGCGATCGCCATATTAGCCAGCCATATTAGTTTTTTTAATTTATAAATTAATTTAAAATAATATTCCACATATCCTGTGCCGCGGTGTAAATTAAAAAAAAATTATAATTAATTACATGTGCTAGTGCGTGCAAACAAATTAAATACCACACAACAAACAGAAAAATAATAATAAAGAACAAACAATACACACCGGTGTATATCAGAGAACTGCATTTGCTGATTGCAAAACGTTCATACGCAATCAACACAAGAATAAATTGTGTTTGCGTTCAAACGCTGAATATACTCCAACACACATATTTGTTGATGATTTTAAATCAATCAAACGATGTGCAAATTGTTTTGTCACTGGTTTATAATCATCGGTCGTTGTTAAACCATTGTTTTATTCTGTTCATTCGAGCCAACAATAATTATTTTGATGTAGAATAAATCAGAAAAAAAATAACAAACAACGTGTATGAGTGTAATCATAATTAAAACAAAATAGTTTTTTATCTATAAAAAGGGGGTGGTTTTGTAAAAAAAACATATTTCATAGCGTTATATGTATATTAGTGTGGGTCTAAAATACGTTTTTGTGTTGGAGTATATTCAGCGTTTGAACGCAAACACAATTTATTCTTGTGTTGATTGCGTATGATCGTTTTGCAATCAGCAAATGCAGTTCTCTGGTATATACATACTTACATACGTATTGTTAGCTACAGCAGAGAGTAAAAAATAGGTACGTGATCGTGTACATATTTTGGCAAAAAAAAATTTTTTTGATTTTTGTTTTAAATCTTTCTTTGGTGGTACGTATGTGTGATTCGATATAAAATTGGTGGTGAAACAATACAGAGCTGGCGAGGTATCATTTCTTTGTGAAATATACCAGTTTTTCATTGAATTGTTGTAAGTCAGAAATATAACGAAGGCAGTATTTTTTGTTCTTCCGGAACATATACGGCCTTAAATTTCGAATTTGTGAGATAGAGCTCTAAAGGTATCATTTCATTGTGAAATATACCAAATTAGATTGAGGAATTGTTTGTCACCTGAGTCCAAAATACGATTGCGTTGTGTTCGTTGCTCGAGAAGAATTAAAGGGATTTAAAACCCAGAGCTGTAAAAGTATTAAATCTCCAACTTTAAATCACAAGTTCAACCGGGGATCTGCATTAGAAAACCTAAGATTGTGGAATATTTGGAACAAAACGCTTGTTTGCTGTCAAAGTAGGACGATTGCCTCATGTTAATTGCAGTGAGTAAATTATTTACGATTGATTTATTTTACATTTGAACTCGCAAAAGTTTATTTATTTTGTTGAAAAATCAGTTTCTTCCGTGTACTAACAACATTTTTACAATAAAGAAAATCCGTAAAGTTGTTTTCAGTGGATTGAATAGTTAGATTTAAAGAAATATATTTTTAAATCTTTTTAACAAGCAATTAATACACGAAATACACTAAATTACGAGCTTTTTGTCTAAGTTAAAATATCCAGTAAAAATATTCTTTAAAAAAAGTTTGTATTTCATATTGAAAATAAAACAAGAATTGGAAAAAATCTTTTAATTTATTAACAAATTTGATTAAACGGTAAAATACAATTGTTTATTAATAAAATAAACTGATTTTCAGTTGTTTTAAGCTGCATATTCAAAATAGATTTCGAGGGAAAAGATTATTGTGAGTGTATTTAACTTCGAAATTGAGGGACTTATTACTTTTTTCCCTGAAATATCTGACAACTCGTTTTTTAATTTGGAATCTAGGTTTGATTTTGCGGTCTTGATAAATTTCTAAGTCTTGCAACAGGTAAATTCTTACGTCGACACGTTTTTTTTTTAAAGATTTTTTTTGTTTGCAAATTTTTCGCTACATCGCTTATATTTGAATAGCTTTATGTCAAAATCACAAAAATTAGTGAAGTTTGAGTAAATGGCGGGCTTGTTCCTTGATTTTGAGCAAGAATACTATGAGGGTCCGCAAGAAAATCAAACAATTTTTTCGGTTGAACTCCAGAAAGAGGAGTTAAAATCTTTATGGGAGAAGGTGAAGACCGCATATGAGCAGTTTGCTACCAACAATGGTGCAGGGGATTCAGAGGAACACTGCAAAGAGGCTAAACTTCTTTTTAACAATTGTAGATCTGCTCATATTACAATTCTAACTTGACTTCTGTTGAACAGCTTTTTTATTTGCGGCAATTTACAAGAGGCGAGGCACTAGAGATTGTTAAGAAATCTCCTCTCACAAACCTTGGCTTTCAAGGTGCCTGGGATAATTTGAGAGATAGGTATGACAACAAAAGGATTTTGGTCAATAGCCAATTAAAAGTTCTCTTTAATCTAGTGGCAGTGAAATCGGAATCAGCCACTGAGATAAAAAGGTTGCAAAGAGATATCAATAATTCGATATCGGCTCTGCGTTTGCACGAAATTGATATCTCAAATTAGGACCCAATTTTCGTTTACCTTTGTTCAACAAAATTACCAGTTCTTACCTTATTGCTATGGGAACAAACAGTTAGTAATAAAACCTAGATTCCAAAATGGAATGATTTTGATGAGTTTTTAACTTTTAGATTTCAATCGTTGGAAACGGTTTCGGATTTAAGGAATTCGGAGCAAATGAAACCGTCAGGGAGTGCTGATTTTAAAACTCTGTCAAATTCAAAGAAGAAAGTTAAGTCGTACTCGACAAAAGTAGGAAAGAAATCGTGCTTTTTGTGCTCGAAAGATCATATGTTGAAGGACTGTCCAACATTTTTGAAATTGAATCCAACGGACAAAGTAATTTGAGTTGTTTGACGTGTAACTTAAAGCATAAGACTTTATTGCATAGGGAAGTGCCTAGATCTTCGTCTGTACCAAATTCAAGCGATCAGTCCGCTAGTGGACATAGTACTAGCCAGGTAGCTTCTCGGAAAACGAATGTTCAGACGTGTTTCGCCACGACTTTGAAGCAGATTCTTTTGGGAACAGCTCTGGTGAACATATTCCATCGAGGTGACATGTTTAAGGCTAGAGCACTTGTTGATTCGGGTTCCCAGGCAACTTTTATTTCGGAAAAGCTGCAAAGGAGACTTAATTTGCCAGTTAGGAGTATAAATGCTCAGGTATCTGGCCTAAATGACGCAATGGCTGGTTCGGTTCGGAAGCAATGTTCTTTTGTTTTAAGTTCCCCCCTGGATAAACGGTTTAAGCTGGAAGTGTCAGGTTTGGTATTGCCAAAATTAACGGGAAAATCGCCTAGTGAAACAGTTGATATTTCGGAATCAAATTTGTTAGTGGGATTCAAGTTAGCTGTCCCCGATTTCCCTAAGAGTGGTCAGGTAGATCTATTGATAGGAGGTGACATTTATCCGAAAATAATGCTATACGGTGTTCGGCGAAATATTTAAGGTGATTTGATAGGTCAAGAGAGTATTTTTGGTTGGATTTTAACGGGCCCACTCTGTAACATAAATCCAGGATCGTATAATGCGTGTGTGTCATTTTACACTGAGGTATTTCTGGACAAACAGCTTGAACGGTTTTGGAAGCTGGAAGAACTTCCTCAGGCTTCAAAGGTGTCTCCTGAAGATGAGTATTGTGAGGAACTTTTCAAAAGGACTACGAAGAGAAACTCTGATGGGCGTTATATCGTTTCTTTGCCTTTTAGACCTCGCCGATAAGGGTTTGGGATCGTCTCGTGAAAAGGCGGTTCGTCAATTTTTTAGGAATGAGGTTTCACTCCTTAAAAATCCAGCAATTAAGGTTA
The DNA here is from genome assembly GCA_949748255.1 of Eustalomyia histrio. Lineage (NCBI taxonomy): Eukaryota > Metazoa > Arthropoda > Insecta > Diptera > Anthomyiidae > Eustalomyia > Eustalomyia histrio. The sequence goes on from OX456525.1 coordinate 125,890,141, forward strand.
TTTATGACGATGTTTTATCTGAGTACGAGTCATTAGGTCATATGAGTCGGGTTCCTAATGGGGTTGCGGATGCGGCAGATTCATATTACTTGCCACATCATGCTGTATTTAATCCAGAGAGTTCTTCCACTAAGGTTAGGGTGGTGTTTAACGCTTCGAGCCGAACGACTTCAGGCTTAAGTTTAAATGATGTTTTATACGCAGGGCCTGTTTTACAAAATGACCTTATGCTTTTAATCATAAGGTGGCGATGTATCGCCAGATCCTCTTCAACCCTGAACAGACTGCGTATCAGCGGATTGTCTTTCGTAGAGACTCAGAGGACATTTTAAGAAATTTCGAATTGAAAACAGTGACGTTTGGTGTAAATTGTGCCCCCTTTTTAGCCATCAGATCTTTGTTGCAACTGGCTGACGACATTGAAGGAAAATGGCCCTTAGCATCAAAGATTTTGCGGCATATGATGTACGTTGATGACGCGTTAGCAGGAGCTCATGATATTTCAGTTAAATTTGGCTTTAACATCAGCAGGTTTTTCAATGAAAAAGTGTACTTCAAATGATAGTCGAGTTTTAGAAGGTTTGCCATCAGACCATTTGCTGCGGGAAATTTTTTTGGAGATAGAAGACTTCAGACAACTAAAACATTAGGCGTGCGATGGAACGCGAAGACCGATCAATTTTATTTCCAGACTACTCCAATCCTGTCAAAGGATAATTTTACGAAAAGGGAAGTTTTATCTATAATAGCTAGGCTTTTTGATTCGGCAGGTTGGTTAGGTCCGATCGTTGTTGTCGCTAAGATGTTAAGGCAGCATATATGGTCTGAGAAGACGAGCTGGGATGATATTTTATCTGAAAGCAGTAGTCTTCGATGGAAGCAATTTCTGATGGATTACGAGTTCATTGACCATATAAAGATTAATCGATGGGGTGGTTTTAATCCTACGGCTAAATTAGAAGTCCATGGATTTTCAGACGCTTCGGAAAAGGCATATGGAGCTTGTGTGTACGTCCGACTGGAAGATGAGGATGGTTCTGTCCAGACCCACCTATTGTTGGCTAAATCTAAAGTCGCTCCATTAACAACGTCTCTTAACCTAGGCTTGAACTCTGCGGTGCCACTCTATTGGCTGATGTGCTTGATACCGTCAAGAGGGATTTAAATTTTGACGAAACCCGGACAAAATTTTATACATGGAGCGATTCCATGATCGTGTTAGCGTGGCTCCAAAAACCGCCGAATTCTTGGACTACTTTTGTTGCGAATCGAGTGGCTAAAATCATTGGAAAGACCAGCAAAGATTGCTGGAGACACGTTTGTTCTAGTGACAACCCCGCGGATTTGATAAGCAGAGGTGTTCGGCCTCAAGATTTGGTTGAAAATAGTCTTTGGTGACATGGCCCTTCGTGGCTTCGTTCCTCTACGGATCTATGTCTAGAGAGGGAGTTTGGTACGAGGGAAGAGGAAAGAGCATAAAAGGTTTTTTACACGTATATTAAAAAATTTTCTGATACACTTAGAAATTTCTCCTCATACTCTAGGGCCTTACGTGTTATGGCCTTGGTAATGAGAGGGATATCTGGTTTACTGGCTCGCTTTGGGATTTCGAGGACTCATCCCACTTATACCTCAAGGGAGGTCAGCTCGGTTGAATTGAAATTTGTAAAAGAGAAATTGATAATTGTGGCTCAGAAAGCTTTTTATTCTACTGAGTACTTCAAGTTATCTAATAAGGAACCCGTTTTGGATAGCAAATTGATAAATTTTAATCCCTTTTTGGATAATAGGGGCTTAATTTCAGTCGGGGGTCGCTTAGCTAACGCTCCGAATCTAACGCACAATGAGAGGCAAAAGAATAGCCTTCACTACCCATTTTGCTTATCTTTTCGTGACTTTTATTCTTGAGAACCGAATTTTCAATCCGACATGCCAAAAATGTTATAAAAACTGTCATAGGCCGTTGTAGAATTTGTACAATCCAGAGAAAAGCGACTCAGAGTCAAATTATGGCGGCGCTTCCCACAGCTCGTACAGTGATTTCATGCCCATTCACGACAACAGGAGTGGATTTCGCCCTTTGAGATACGAAATTATACTGGTCGAGCTTGTCTCATTACGAAGGGTTATGTTTGCCTGTTCGTGTGTTTCGCTACGTAAGCGATTCACTTAGAAGCTGTTAGTAGCTTATCGACGCCAGCTTTCTTAGCAGCCTTTTCGAGGTTTGTTTCTCGTTTCTCGTGTATTCAGATAATGGAACCAATTTTGTCGGAGCCGCAAAAGCCTTGAAGGAGAGTTTCGCGCCTTTTTGCGTGCGGCAGGCTCTGAAGTAAATGCTAATTATGGCCCACAGGGTCTTAGTTGGCATTTTAACTCGGCAAGTGCACATCATATGGGGGACTTGTGGGAAGCAGGGATGAAAAGTTTTAAGCATCACTTTAGGAGAATTGCTGGTAGTACAAAATATACTTTCGAATTATGGCCCACAGGGTCTTAGTTGGCATTTTAACTCAGCAAGTGCACTTCATATGGGGGGCTTGTGGGAAGCAGGTGTGAAAAGTTTTAAGCATCACTTTAGGAGAATTGCTGGTAGTACAAAATATACTTTCGAAGAATTTTCAACATTGTTAGCTCGCGTTGAGGCTTGTCTTAATTCCCGACCACCATGTCCTCTATCAGAGAATGTAGAATGTTTGGATATTCTCACTCCTGGTCACTTTTTATCGGTGGTCCTTTATTATCGGAAATTTTCGAAGCTCCTAGTTCCATTACCAATCGTTGGGAACGGGTAAAAGCGTTGAATCAACGTTTATGTAATAGATGGAGAGATGAATACTTAAAAGATCTTCACAAGAGAAATAAATGGAAATTTATGAATAAAGATCTGGAAGTAGGTGATATGGTTGTCATACGTGAAGATAATTTACCGACAAGTGAATAGCGGTTAGGTCGTGTTGAGAAGCTTATACACGGCGCCGATGGTCATGTCAGGGTTGTGGAGTTAAAAACAGCGCGTGGCTTAGTATCTAAACCCATTGTGAAGTTGGTTGTGCTTCCAACTTATTAGGGTGTTTTTTTTTTCTCTAATAGTTTATTTACAGTAACATGGTCTGTCCTAAGAAGTATGCTGAAGATCGTCGCTCCAGTAAGAAGATGGTTTGCAGAGTTTGTTTAGAGGATCACCCGTTGCGTTTTTATGGAAAGTTCCTTCAGGTAGAGTACTACGAACGGATGCAATTGGTGTCCATCTACCGTTACTGTGCGGGATGTCTGAGCCATGACCATACCTGGCGTACTTGTGAAAGTACGGGGACATGTCGACGCTGTGGTGATATGCATCACACACTTTTTCATAAGCCGGGCACGAAGACTCGTTCAACGGCCCGTATGAGCAGCAAAAAAGTGAATCGACGGGGACCTAGTTCGTCCACCGACCCAAAAAGAAGAGGACCTCGTTCGTCCCGAGTCTCAGCCGGGGGACCTAGTTCGTCCGATAATCTGGATAGTGAGAGACCTAGTACGTCTCAAGCGTTAGTTCCTGCACAGAAAAAGAAGAAGAACTTTACCAGCACGAACTGGCGTTGCCAGTTTACCAGATTAGCCAGGTTATCGTTTTGAGACCGACAGCAATGGTAAAGATGGTAGCAAACAAGAGGTTTGTTTTCGAGCGGGCTATGATCGATCCTGGTTCAGAATCTTCTATAATATCAGAGGAGGTGGTGCGGCGCTTGGGTTTGAAGACCGTTCGTGTTGGCAATAAGGAGAGGTGTCATATTAACATCAGTGCCAACCATGGGTTAATTGAAAGAGTGGAGACTTACACGGAAGTACGGCGTGAGTATCGATTAGTGACGCCTCAGAAATTTTTAGATGTGGGGATACTGGATGAGTTCCCTGGCTTGCAGTTGGCTGATCCCCAGTTCCATGTGTCGGCACCGGTACAAATGACTTTGGGGTGTGACATTACTCCAAGATTATACGTAATGGTGTTGTCGGTGGTTCCTTTGGTAAACCGCTAGCACAATTTTCGATCTTCGGCTACATCATATCTGGATCATGTTCACCATGAATTCTTTTTGGCTAAGAAGTTTACTTAGTTTGTTGATGCCCTGGACGTCTGGTACCTGGAGTTTTTTCTAGCGTTGCAGGGTTTACGTTATTAGTTAAGTCATACTATATAATATTTTTTATTTCTGTTTGTTATATTTATTTTTATTAAACTTTTCCCCTCGGAAATCAATGGAATGTCCCGAAATGTGGATTTAAGATAAAGTGGGTTTTAAGATGGGTGGGGATTTAAGATGGGTGGCGCTGATGCCATTAGAGAGTCCTTTTTGATATTATTTTTCTTTTGCTTTTACTTACTAGTTCATTTTTGTAACTTTTTTGGTATTTATTCGTTGTTAACACCTCTTAGAGAAAAGATCGGAAAATTTGTACGCCATTTTAAATTCTAAGGAAGAAAAATAAAGTGTGAAAAAAGGAAAGTAAACCCAATCGTACTTTTGTTTTTGCTTTTTTACGACAGAAGCTTGTTCAACTTTTTTTCTTTTTACTTGTCTGCCTAGAGAAGCTTTCGTTTGTGTTCCCCGTGGTTACAGCCTAAATACTTTGTCGCGGCCTTTTTAGATAGAGTCTTATCAGGAGCTACTCTAGTTTTTGACGAAATCAAGTGAGTGGATATGAAATCATCGCAGTGGATATGGAATCATCGGATGGAATTGGACTTCAGCATTTGGAATAAAATCGAGCCATCGAGGAATCTGTATGTGATTAATAGCCGGATAATTGGATTAAAAGGTTTTCCACTGAGAAAGGGACTCTGGAGAGAGGACTTCATCCCAATCGGTTCCGTCCATCCATATTCTTTGCATTATGATTTTTGCTAGTACAACACATGGGGATAACCATCCAGCTGGATCAAAAAGTCTGGCAATTTGAAATAAGACTTCTTGTTTTGTAAAGTTGGAGGTCTCCGGAAACGGTTTGGCTGCGAAGTAGAATGAATCCGATCGAGCGTTCCAACGGATTCCTAAGGTTTTCGCCGTACAGCTGTCATCAAATTCGAGGAAATCTTCATTAAGTAGATGATCCAGTGAAGATCGGCAAGAATATCTATGGAATTAGCCGTCCATTTTCTCAGTGAAAATCCTGCTGATTGAAGAGCTAGGATAAGCTCACTTTTTGATTTCAATGCATCAAGTATTGTGTGAGCACCAGCCAGTGTGTCATCAACATACATAAAATTTCGAGGAATATTGCTAGCCATCGGATAAGTGGATTTAATATCGTCAGCTAGCTGGAGAATGGTCCGAATCGCTAAATATGGAGCACAATTGACTCCGAATGTTACGGTTCTCAATTCGTAATCTTGGACAGTATCACTTGGATCCTTTCGGAATATGATTCGTTGAAAAGAAGTGTGTTCTAGATTGACTAAAATTTGTCTATACATCTTTTGTATGTCAGCGTCGAACACATCGGACCTATATGGAGAACACCGTTTAGACTTAACCCGTTGGAAGAAGCAGCAGAAGCATTAAAAACAACACGAACTTTTGTGGTGGTGCTTTCTGGTTTAATAACAGCTTGATGTGGTAAGTAGTAATTTAATGGAAATTTTAGGAAGTCAGGAGAAGACACTTTAAACATGTGATTTAGTTGTCCATATTCTTGCAAAACTTGATCATATTCTTGTTTAAAGAATGGAGTTTTAAGCAATCTAGCTTCGTTTCTGAAAAACTGTACTATTGGACTTATTCTAGATTGGCCAATATGTAGTTTTTCGGGATACCCTTCTTTGTATCTTCCGTCCGATTTCTTTTCGTTGTCCTAGAGTACAGATCTTCGCAAAATTTATCTAAAGGAGACATAAAGTTCTTCCGTGGAAGATTCTCCACCTCCCAAAAACGTGAATTTCTTTCTTGTGCCATCAAGGAGCTACAAACTTCATGCTTTACGCCTGAAAGCATGATCAACGGAAACAGACCACCACCTATTAAGATGTCAGTTTTGGAACTATTGTAAAATTGTGGGTCTGCTAACTGCATCTGCGGAAGATTTGAAAAGAGTGAGGAATCGGAGGGTTGGGACGGAAGATTGCCTGCTAATCGTGGAACAACTAAAGCATCTACAGGTATTTCGACCTTGTCGTCTACTGTAGAACCGAGAACAAAGGAGCATTTTCGTTGTACGTTAGCACAAATAGTACTGTTTAGTCCTGAAATTTGAGCATTTGTCCGTTCGAAAGGAAATTTCAAAAGGTTGAACAAACGTTCAGAAATAAAGGTCCCTTCAGATCCGGAATCGATAAGTGGCCGAGCTTGATATTTAATATTTAGATGGTAAACATTTACTATCGCAGTACCTAATAAAACTCCCCTAGAATTAGAAGCAAAACAAGACTGAACTACGCCAGCTGCCGAACTATTAATGCACTGTATTGGATTAGAATCGGATCTAGTGGAAAATTGAGCTGAGCGTGGATTCAAGTTAGAATTGGTGCTAGTACTGGGAGACTGCGAACTAGAAGGAAAATTTGAACTATCACCATCTTTATGAAGTAAAGTGTTATGGCGTTTATTGCATTTAAAACAGCTGTTCTTGCTGTTACAATTTTTAACAACATGATTTCCGAAAACCTTTGCACATGATTCATATTCAAAAAACGAGGGCATTTACGGATGATATGTAAATCCTTAGTGCACAATGAGCACTTGTTTTGAAAAGTGTTAAGCTTTTTGGGAGAATTTAAAGTCTGGAAGGAAGGTTTAGATCTAGAGTCAGCGGATTTTGTGCTAGTTGTATTACGGATTTCAGCAACTGACTCTAAAGTTCTATAGCGATTCGTAAGGAAGTCATCCAGATCAGACCACTTAGGGATAGACGTTTTATCGCTAAGGCCCTGCTCCCAAAGGTTAAGCGTAGTATTTGGGAGGCGGTTTGAGCAAAGGAATACAAAAATCGGATTCCAGCCTTCAATGTCTATATCGTAAAGCTGAAGAGTGGAGATACAAGAGTTAATATCGCGTTGAAGCTGTTTAATTGCTATTAAAGTGTGAAGACCTCGGAGAAGCTGGGTCATATGCTGCTCTAGCAAGTGACGAACTGGGAAGGTCAGCTTTGAGAAGAGACTCAGATCGTTTAGTCTCGTAAAGCTCGGACAACTTGGCTAGCAGATTACAAAAAGTAATATAAGTACTTTTATACTTGACTTTAAATGACTCTATGTTTTCTGTTTCACCAACCTGTTCATCCGAGTTCTCGATATCAAAAAGAAACTTCTCATACGCCTCTTTGACTTTGAAATACAGACTACCTGGTCGTCTGTATTTCAGAGCGATGTACGTCGATTGTATGGCAAGATGTAACAGGATAGCGATTGTCAGAAAAATCATAGTCGAATTCAACGATGCTATCCGCTAACCGAATAAAAAATCCAAAACGGAAAAAAGGATCAAGTGTTATTAATTTCATGTAAAGTCACATAACTCATGAGCAAAAAAAAGCATAGATCATGAAAATAGATGCACGCGTTTCTCATTTATTCACAATTAGGTAAATGTATGAATTTTAAAAATTTGCTCCAGATATGCACAACATTATTTGGAGAAAACATTGACACTCACAAGCCGAACTCTCTCATATTTTTCTACTGTACTAAAAGAGAAATATTGATGTGACAACACTGGTTCTGTAATGCTCACATAAAACATGCATTGTCATTATACTTCTTCTCTTTCTCACACTGGTTCTGTGATTTTTGTCATTCAACAAGTGCCGACGAACGCGAACAGTAAAAGTGATTTTTCTCCAGTTTTTTTAAAGTGAACAAAACTGAACAGAGTATGGAACTGTGCAAGCCAGATATAAATAGCTTTTGCTACTGCTGTGGTCAATATGTCTCAACACATAAAAAAAGGGGAAATTTCAGTACTGATTTTGTTCAAACATACGAGATGTATTTCAACCAAAATGTTATGGTGAACGAAATTGGGTACCAAATATAGTGTGTAAAAGCTGCTACAACCGTCTAATGGATTGGAAAAATAGAAGACGTGAAAGTATGCCATTCGGTATCCCAATGACTTGGACTAATCCTGGCGAAGGTCACAATCCATTGAATTGCTATGCATGTGCGAATAAAGGAGCCGCAAAAAGGATAAGAAAATCGTTTAATTACGTTGCTGTTGCAAGTGCCGCAACACCATTGCCTCATTCGGACCACATTCCTGTGCCAAAAGCTTCTAGCCCAGATATTTTCTCTTCTACGACTGCTCCGACATATCATGCACGTGATGATCCCCCATATGAGCCATCAGTATCCAATGAGCCAATTTTAATAAATCAAAATAAGCTTGATTCAATTGTTGCCAAGTTGGAATTAACACAGCATAAATCGGAAGAGCTGGCTTCCATTTTGAAATCAAACAATTTGTTGGCACCCGGTGTGAAAGTCACAGCTTATCGAAGTTGTCAGGCAACACTCCAAAGTTTATTCCTTGTGAATGATGAAAAATCTTCTGCATATTGCCCGGATGTAGAAAATTGATGGACGCAATGGAAATAAAATATGAAGCAGATGACTGGAGATTATTTATTGACAGTTCAAAACTCAGCTTGAAGGCGGTTTTACTGCATAAGACCAATAAAAAACCTTCAGTTCCAATCGCCTATAGTACAGAAACGAAAGAAACATATGATGCACTGGAAAATATTTAAAAAATGGTTAACTACGCCAAACATATGTGGCGCATATGCTGCGATTTAAAAGTTGTAGCAATGCTTTGCGGTCTTTAAAGCGGCTATATAAAATATATGTGCTTTTTGTGCGATTGGGACACACGATTTTCCGGTGACCAATATGCATGCCACGGATGGAAACTCAGAGAGCACAGCAGGTTACAAACGGCCAATATTATTCGTGAGCCTCTAGTGCCGAAGGAGAAGATATTGCTGCCTCTACTGCAGATTAAACTTGGAATTGTTAAGAATTTTATCAAAACTGTCGCCAAAAGAGATGAAGTTTTCTTGTGTTTGAAACTAATTTACCCGAGACTCAGCGAAAGTAAAATTAAAGAAGGTAAGTTATAATATCACATTCATTTAACATGATTTTCCATCTTAACAAATTAATTTTTTCCAATCAGGCGTAGTAAATGGTCCAGATATACGAAAGCTGATTAAAAGTGACGCATTCAACAATATTTTGATTGACGCTGAATTGAATGCATGGCAGGCAATCAAAGAAGTAATAGAAGGCTTGTTGGGAAAGCATCGTTCTAACAACTACGATGTTTCTGTCGCAAGGATGTTAAGAGCATTCTCGGAAATTGTTGTCCACATGTCCTTGAAAATCCATTATTTACATCATCATCTGGACTACTTCAGCAAACAATTGGCTACCGAATCTGATGAACGAGGTGAACGCTATCATCAAGTTGCTATGCCATTTGAAATGAGGTAATACCGATTTTTTATTTTTTCAAACTCATTTTAATAAAACAAAAACTTACAGATATAGAGGCAAAAAGTCGCCGAGTGCAATAATTGCGGAAATTTGCTGGTGGAGTAAGCTTGTGTGGCAAGACAAGGATGATCTTGATGATAAAGAATTTTCAGGAGATGCAGAAGGGCCAACATTGGAGTCACACATTGACATTATGTGTGGTTCAGAAACTGATGATAGCGATGAATGCGATGCCAGTAGTCCCGAACAACCACCATCGAAAAAGTCTAGGCAATATTTATTAAAATAAATAAAAATAAATAAATAAAATAAAAATAAATAATTATAAAAATGTTTACTTAATTTTTTTAGTAGTTTATGGCCAGAAGTCTGGAGTTATTGGGGAAAATTTATAAAAAAGGCGATAAATGACACTTTTTTGAATAAAAACAAATATCAATATTCTTGTCAAAATGGGATACCTTCACTTAATTGTAAATAAAAGCAGAACGCGTTAATCGATTTCTATGATCTATGTCGCATTTTGTTTATAGGTTATGTGACTTTACAAGAAATTAATAACACTTGATCCTTTTTTCCGTTTTAGATTTTTTATGAATTTAAAAAAAAAAAAAAAAATTTAATTTTTAGGCAAAAAAATATTTTTTTTTTCTCCACAAATTTATTTTTACCGGCAAAACTGTTGATTATAAAGAAAAACGTTATATGAACGGATTAAATTACATTGTAATTCTAAATTTTTTTGAGTTTGTTTTAGCAAAATCGGACAAGTGGTTCTCGAGTTATGTTAAACTACGTTTTTGCCAAAATGTTACAACTAAGCGAAAAAACATCAAGATAAGAAAAAAATTTAAAAGGTCATAAAAAAAACTGACACATACGAACGCCAAACCCTTTAAGGGTTTTACTATACTGACCTAGTACCATCACCCTGACTTGGGATTTCTCACCCCCCAGACAATAATCCCAAAAATGTTCCATAGTGAAATCAGTTAAAAATCACAGTTGAAGAAAGTTAAAAAAGTTTTAACAAGATAAAAACTTTTTTGGCAATTACAAACATAAAACAGTGCACAAAATTAAAACCAAAAAACTTACTTTGCTAACACAAGTGTTACCGGTATTAACAAAACATTAACATCAAAACAATAAAATTCGAAAACCCACCCCTAAAACTTTTTTAAAAAACAGAGAAAAAGCTGAACAAAACAAAAACAGAAGGTTTAAGACAGTTCACAAGCTAAAAGAATAAAAACAAGTAAAAGGTCAAATTTAAACTAAAAACACAATAAAAGTTAAGTGCTAAAATTAAAGATTGTTTGTGTTTACAAAAAAATCTAAGATAAAAAAACAAAAAGCACAAAAACATTAGAAACAAAAAATTACACTACATTATGAGAAACAAAATAACAGTTTTAAATTTCAATAAAATTTTTAAGAACAAGTGCACACATTTTTTTGTTTTACCCCATTAATTAATCAAAATTAATGTATTTTAAATAATTAAGATTTTTTAAAATTAAATTTAATAATATTATACATAATAAAAATTATCAACAGTGTAAAAAAAGTTTTTTTATTAAACAAAATAAGTATAGACATAGTTTTTTACTGGAATACCCAAAGTAGTTTTTTTTAATAAAAATACTTAATAAAAGTGCATTAATAACAAACCGAGTTAAATATAAAAGGGGGAAGAATACATCAAAGGAATCAACAAGTAGAGACAGCACACACACACCCATATATATACAAGAGAATAAGTACCCTACAACCTGGCAAAGTCGGTAAGTTGAATTGTTTACAACTTACTAAAAATTTCCAAACCCATAATTTCATAAAATTTTACACATTTTATACAGCGGTCAGTACAAAATTGATTAAAAAACCTTTCCATAGTTAGAATTCAGGTTTTTTAATATTGTGCCTAACCAACTGATATTGCCGTTCACTTTGTATGCACTACACAAGTAAGTGTAAAAAACACCCAGTAGGAAATTTTGTCGCCTGAAAAGCTTTTTTCGGGACTTTGCCAAAGTTGGTTTAAAAATCTTGTTTTTTCCCATAAAGATAATTTTTAACCCTTGTCGGGACTGCAAACCCAGATTCAACACGTTTTTTACCGCAACCCTGTACATTACCCATTTTAAACCCTTTTTGCATCAGAGGCTTAATTTAACACTTTCGTTAACCCTAACCCGTAGTTAAGCTAATTTTTAACCCTTTTTACACCAGATACACACATTTAACCCTATTGTTACCGCACATTTCTTTAACCCTTTTTGTACCACAAACCCTCATTCAACCCGTTTTTTACCCGGTTCACCCGCAATTAATTACTTGTACCCACGTTTTTACTCTTTTTTTTTATCGTAAAGTAATTGCATTTTGGTACGAAAATGGAGGATTTGAAACTCTTGTCCGACAATTTATTGATCTGCATTAAGCAGGATTTATCCGCTTATGAGGAGGATTATCGCGATTCTTCGGAGGATACCCAATCGTTACCCGCCTTGAAAATTCGAAAGAGCGAGTTGAAAGAAACATCCATTCAAAGTACACCCATCAAGAGAATGCCCTCAAATGAGAGACCCTATTGTGCCTAACCAACTGATATTGCCGTTCACTTTGTATGCACTACACAAGTAAGTGTAAAAAACACCCAGTAGGAAATTTTGTCGCCTGAAAAGCTTTTTTCGGGACTTTGCCAAAGTTGGTTTAAAAATCTTGTTTTTTCCCATAAAGATAATTTTTAACCCTTGTCGGGACTGCAAACCCAGATTCAACACGTTTTTTACCGCAACCCTGTACATTACCCATTTTAAACCCTTTTTGCATCAGAGGCTTAATTTAACACTTTCGTTAACCCTAACCCGTAGTTAAGCTAATTTTTAACCCTTTTTACACCAGATACACACATTTAACCCTATTGTTACCGCACATTTCTTTAACCCTTTTTGTACCACAAACCCTCATTCAACCCGTTTTTTACCCGGTTCACCCGCAATTAATTACTTGTACCCACGTTTTTACTCTTTTTTTTTATCGTAAAGTAATTGCATTTTGGTACGAAAATGGAGGATTTGAAACTCTTGTCCGACAATTTATTGATCTGCATTAAGCAGGATTTATCCGCTTATGAGGAGGATTATCGCGATTCTTCGGAGGATACCCAATCGTTACCCGCCTTGAAAATTCGAAAGAGCGAGTTGAAAGAAACATCCATTCAAAGTACACCCATCAAGAGAATGCCCTCAAATGAGAGACCCAGATGCGTCAAGGAAAATTAACATGACCGAAATCACTCAGCTTGTCAGAGGAGCTAAACAATTTTACAGGGCCAATAAGACTTCGATTGAGGAAGCAATTGAAGCCCATACGGAGAAAAAGCTCTCTTTACCCCACCCAAGTGATACTAATGCGACAAACTCTGGCGGAATTAATGTTACACCATGTGATATACCCATTTTCAGTGGTGAATTCAAAAACTGGGCACCATTTAGAGACATTTTCATGACTGTTTTCGGAAGAAATCGCCGTCTGAGTGGCATTGAAAAATTATGTCATCTCAAGGAGAAAACTCGCAAGGAAGCCAGGGAAATTGTTGACAGCGCCCCTTTGACACACAATGGTTTTGACATTGCATGGTCAGAACTTACTTCCCAATATGAGGATAGGCGAAGGCAGGTCAATGTACAATTGAAAATATTATTTACCCTACCCATAGTTAACAGTCCGTGCGGTTTTCAAATACGAAAATTGCAAAGGACTATAAACAATTGCATTGCGGTTCTTAACATTCTACAAATAGACACGGTAAATTGGGATCCAATTACAATTTATATTTGTACCTCCAAATTACCCAAGGAGACCCTTTTTATATTTGAAATAACCCTATCAGATAACACTTGTATTCCATCCTGGCAAGAGTTGGATGAGTTTTTGACTTCAGAATATAAAGGACTCGAAGCCGCCACGGATGCAAAAGCCCTGCAAATAAATGTTGTCCCAAATTCGAACCCAAGACAGAATACTAATACTAGAACCCAATATGATAGGAAGGGCAGTGTCTTTCTAAATGTGACACAGCAGCCTAAGAAAGACATCCGTTTTAAGAAAACCCCTCGGGATGATCAGGTTACCCCAACATATTAAAAACCCAAATTGGATAGGCCTGACGGCTCAATTTGCAAACTATGCAAGGCCAAGCATACATTAAGGGAATGTTCTGCGTTCACTTCTATGAGGGTAACAGAAAGAAACGAGTTTGTTAAGAAGAACGGATTCTGTTATAATTGTCTCGCTGTTGGTTACACATTAAAAGATTGTCGAAGTGCGTTCTCATGCAAGTATTGCGGAAGTCGACATAATTCTCTTCTACACAAACTCAGAACCCCAAAATACCCAAGACGATTTAAGTCAACAGTCAACTTCACGCAATGCATCACAGTCCTTCGCGATATGTACGCGGTCAAAGACACTGGATGACTGAAAAAGGCTAGTAGGGACGGCTATTGTGAATGTTGAACATCAAGGCTCTCTCGTACCCGTTAGAGCACTTATTGATCCAGCGTCGGACTACACTTTTGTTTCAGATACCTTTAGACAGAAATTAAAATTACACACTACACCCATACACGCTGAAATTTCTGGAGTAAATGAGAGTCATTCCGCTAATCCCGATAAAATGTGCGATGTAACATTACGGTCGGACAGATACGGTGATTTCAGGCTAACACTTCACGCAATTGTTTAACGAGTCATTGCGAAAAACATACCCACTCGCAGTTTAAACCCAACTATTTCAGAAGGGTTGAATGATATTCAACTTGCTGATGAAAGTCGACCGGTTGATATGTTAATCGGCGGCGACTATTACCCACAAATTATGCAAAAGACTGCAAGCAAAAAATTTAGTACACTTCTTGCTCAAGAATCTCATTTTGGTTGGATATTGACAGGACCACTTGATGATTTGCAAAAACCTCTACCCATAGTGTCTCACTTCAGTACTGTAACACTTGATAAGTGTATTAACAAGTTCTGGGAAATTGAAGAAGTTGTTAGAAAACCCATTAAGTCTATTGAAGATTCCTTTTGTGAGGAATATGATACTGAAACTACTATTCGTTTACCTAATGGCCGTCATCGGATAAATCTCCCATTCCGAACCCCACAAATTGAATTGGGGAACTCACGCCACGTTGCGATGGCTCAATATCTTAGGAATGAAAAAATTTGTTGAAGAAACCCGAACTTAAAGAGGAATATGATAACGTGCTCCAGGAATATATTGATTTAGGTCATATGAAACCCATACCCTATAACCTAGAAACTTCGCCTAACACTCATTACTATTTACACCATCATGCAGTCGTAAAATCTGATTGGGTTACGACAAAAGTTCGTGTTGTTTTTAATGCTTCCAGCAGAACATCGATTTTATAAGATTGTTTTTAACGCCGACATTACAAAAATGTACCGGCAAATCTCATTAAATTCTACCCACACACCCTTTCAGCGAATATTGTTTCGTAAAAGCGTCAATGAACCCATTAAAGACTATGAACTTCATACGGTCACATTTGGCGTTAATTGCGCACCCTATTTAGCAATTCGCACTCTTTTGGAACCAGCTCAGGAGGTTCGAGATACCCACCCAATTGTTACTCAGATTTTGAAAAATCATATGTACGTTGACGATGTTTTAACTGGCGCTCACACCATCGGGAAGGCTAAACTTGCTCAGCAAGAAATAATAGCAGTATCAGAATCTGCAGGATTCCCACTGAGAAAACGGATTTCGAACAATGCTGAAATTTTGAATGCCCTACCCAAAGAACACTTACTCGATGTCGATCTACTTACCCTTTCAGAATCGAATAATGCCAAGACCCTCGGCATTAGGTGGAATGCTAAAGAAGATATATTCTTTTTCAATGTACCCACCATCGAAAGAAAATCTACATGCACAAAGCGAAAAGTTCTATCGGACATTGCGCGACTTTTTGACCCAGCTGGTTGGCTAGCTCCTATTATCATTTCTGCTAAAATTATAATGCAACAAATATGGCTTGGGATGAATGTCTGAAGCCCTTAACCCTTATTAAATGGCAAAAGTTTCTACAATATTATGACAATATTCATCAGATTCGAATTCCGAGATGGATTCAATACACCCTTTCAGCAAAAATTGAGTTTCATGGCTTCTGAAAAAGTTTCAGATGCTTCTGAAAAAGCTTACTCTGCAGTGTTGTATGCACGAGTAACACCCATAGATGGTCCTATATCCGTAATCCTCCTTTTCGCTGAAACGAGAGTTGCACCCATCCAAGTTCTTTCGTTACCCAGGTTAGAACTTTGTGGTGCGGTGTTGTTGGCTAATATGGTAAACAATTTACTTGGTCAGCTGGATTTACCACAACATCAAACATATTTCTGGACTGATTCTTCCATAGTTCTGGCTTGGTTAAAGAAACATCCAAACTCCTGGAACACATTTGTTTCAAATCGGGTCGCAACCATTATGGAATTGGTCGGCGTGCAAAATTGGAGTCATGTCGTATCCTATGACAACCCTGCTGATGTTGCAAGCCAAAGATGTAATGCAGATGAATTTGAAGAATGATTCTCTTTGGTGGAATGGCCCATCTTGGCTTAAAGAATCTGCCTCAAATTGGCCAAAATTTTGTAACTCAAGCTGAAGCGAAACCCATTCAAGCTTTTGCTAACTCTGTGAATATTAGCCCTGACTCTACGGTCACAGAAAATCAAGACATTCTTAGTAGATTTTTAAAATGGTCTAAACCTCTTCGAGTCATGTCTATCGTTTCTTGAATCGAATATCAGTTACCCGCAGAAAAGTAAGTCGTTTTGAAATGGTAACTCTAGATATAAATAGCATTACTTCAAAACACGAAAGAGTCAAGATCCTATTAACCCACCCTAGCATTGAATTCGAATGACAGGAGATGAATTCGGCGAAAGATAGACTTGTGATAATGTGCCAGACTCAATACTTTAAGGAAGAGTATAATTGTTTGAAATAAAAAAACCCCTTTACCCAATAAAAGCCATTTACTTACACTAACACCCTATTTGGACTCAAAGAATATTATGCGTGTTAATGG
The DNA here is from genome assembly GCA_949748255.1 of Eustalomyia histrio. NCBI lineage: Eukaryota > Metazoa > Arthropoda > Insecta > Diptera > Anthomyiidae > Eustalomyia > Eustalomyia histrio. Next base: position 125,906,740 of record OX456525.1, read on the forward strand.
TCGTCTAGCAAGTTCCAACAGTTTGTCTTATGATGAACGACACCTAATTTTGCTACCATACGCAAGTTGCTTTGCAAAATTATTAACTCTACATGTCCATTTGATTACTTTACACGGCGGAAATCAGGTCATGTTAAGAGTCATTTGCTCATGTTACTGGATTCCGAAGCTTAAGAATCTTATTAGCTTTAACATAAACAAATGATCACCCTGCACGCGATATAAAAATCGTCAAGCAACCCAATTAATGGCGGCCTTACCCCCAGAACGTACCCAGTTAACCCGACCATTTTATAATTTTGGAATAGACTTTGCTGGACCATTCGATGTGAAAGCTTACTCAGGCCGCATGTGTAAAATAATTAAGGGTATGTATGTGTTTTTGTTTGTTTTGCAACAAAAGCCATCCACTTGGAACCAACTTTTCGCCCAATCGTTTATGGCAGCATTTGCACGATTTTTTTCGAGGCGGGGATGCCCTGCCGCTATTTACTCTGATAATGAAACAAACTTCGTTGGAGCAAAGTAACTATTGAAGAAAGAGCGGCAGGAATTTATAAGATCTTTGAAAGATGCGGTGGTATCGATGAACAGTTTCCAGAATGTGACGTGGAAACTCTGGATTCAACACCATTACTTCTGCAGAAGATGGAAGGATGAATACCTAAAAGAGCTCCACAAGAGATACAAGTGGAAGAACCCTCAACGTCAAATTGAAGTTGACAATATTGTAGTTATAAGACATGACAACTTACCCCCAAATGAATCGTTACTTGGACGTGTGATCAAAGTCTACCCTGGTCCTGGTAAGCGGACGAGAGTAGTCGACTTGCGCACCGCGACAGGAAGCTTAACCCGACCTATAACGAAAGTCGTAGTTTTACCATCCAAATAATCATACCCTCATGTCTAACTACTAACCCCCACTTGTATACTAACCCATAAAGTCACTCATAACACACTCATCTTACACAAGTCTAATATGTAAAAGTTGATCACACGACCTAACTTCATCCTAAACCCTAAACTGAATAATGCTACAGTATTAAAGTAAACGTTGAGTTGCGACATTGTGATCTTCTTTTCCATATTTCACTTACACCTTATCCTAAACTCACCCTTCATCCATTAATATGCTTATTTAAATATTTCCGCAGAAACATGACACCCAACAACCGTCGTAACAATCGCAGAGGAAATCGTTCGAGCAATGGCCACGAGCGTAACCGGTCTGATCGGAGATCCCACAGTCAACGCAATGCTTGCAATAACTCGGGTCACAGGGCAACTAACACTCGCTCTGTTCGAGTGCTCCAAGCGGCACTTTGGTTGTGGTATATGTCGAGCGGATCACCGGCTGGTGAATTGCGAGAAGTTTGACAGAATGAACTTGGCCGACAAGTACCAAACTGCCATAAAATTCCACTATTGTGTGAATTGCTTAGCCCGGAATCATTTGATAGGGAACTGCACCAGCCGAAAACGCTGCCAAAGTTGTGGAGGAAAACACCACTCCTTACTTTACGGTCCCCAAAGGATTATTAAGGACCTGTCTACTAACAGGTCAGCCAGCCAGAACGCCTCCAAGAGAACGCACCCCTCCAATCCCAGCTCCACGGCGCTCCAAAGCCACAACACCAACCACCACCACCCTGCCATCCTCGATGACAAAAACTTTCGTGCCTACTGCGATGGTCAAGATAGTGTCGGGTAACGGAACCCAGCTAGCCAGGGCACTTCTTAACCCAAGTCTTACTACTTCTAGAGTAGCCCTCTCGTGCGCTCGGGATTGTAAACTGAAACCCTTCAAGCTAGAGGATAAAGTGTTTACTAAGGTCATGATAGAGGCAAATGTATCACCACCTGCGCGATATGAGGTTTGCATGTCCGTGGTGAATGTGGCTATGGAAATTGGTGGAGACCTCTACATTTCGATTCTGAAATCGAATGTTATTCACATCGACGGAGGATCGTTGATTGCCCAGGACTCATCCCTCGGATGGTTGGTCACGGGATCCATAGCACACTAAGAATACCCTTAAAACACTCTCAAGTATTTATAATACATTTAACCCTACCCTTTTACGCCTAACCCCAAATTTTAGCCAAATAAAAATAATTGTCTTCTTTTATTCACAGGTTTGCCTGGCCCGGGAGGTTGTTCACTTTGGTGAACAAGTTGCAAGGCCCAACCCTGCCATCGATTGTTCGAACAAAGCAAAAACATCGATTCTCTTGTTCGAAAAAATAAGAAAGGAGCATATCTTCTTCGGGTCTGATAAATTGAGGCACTTGTGTTTTTCAACTCGGTTAAAGCAGCAGCAACAGCTCTAACAAACAACAACAACAATTAAAATTACAAAAGTGAAATTTAAAGAAAAGTTAAAACTAAAACACTAAAGAATAGAGTGTAAACGAAATACTTTAAAAAACAATTAAAATCTAAAACGTAAAATCTAAATTAAAACTTAAACCCGATACTAATTATACACACCATTTACAAGTTAGTGAAGTTTTAAAACTTGTAGTTGGAAATTTGTAACCAAACCCCCTGAAAATTTTTTTAAAAAACAGAGAAAAAGCTGAACAAAACAAAAACAGAAGGTTTAAGACAGTTCACAAGCTAAAAGAATAAAAACAAGTAATTAAAACAAGTAAAAGTTCAAATTAAAACTAAAAACACAATAAAAGTTAAAGTGCTAAAATTAAAGATTGTTTGTGTTTACATAAAAATCTAAGATAAAAAACAAAAAGCACAAAAACATTAGAAACAAAAAACTATACTACACTGTGAGAAACAAAATAACAGTTTTAAATTTCAATAAAATTTTTAAGAACAAGTGCACACATTTATTTGTTTTAACCCATTAGTTAATCAAAATTAATGTAATTTAAATAATTAAGATTTTTTAAAATTAAATATAATAATATTATACATAATAAGAATTATTAACAGTGTAAAAAAAGAGTTTTTTTTTATTAAACAAAATAAGTATACACATAGTATTTTACTGGAATACCCAAAGTAGTTTTTTTTTTAATAAAAATACTTAATAAAAGTGCATTAACAACAATAACCCATTTCTTCACCTAGACTGACAGCGTGTTTGATACGGCAATGCTAAATCGAGTCAAAATAATTTTTTGTTTGTTTGAAGAACAATTTAGTTTATGATAGATTAAAATTTGTGTACAAATTATTAAATAAATTCCCAAACGATTGGAAGTCCGTATAAAAAGAAATTGGTAACACTAGCAAACTAATTCTCAAAATTGATGTGAGAAAAAACGTTAAACTTAGCCTTGTGCTAAAATAAGATAACTAAAATGGTTCGTTGAACCCTGGTTTCAACAAATCAATTTCGAAAGTTGGTTAGTCCTTTTTTCCGTTGGAGGTTAATTTACAAATCCTAGTATATATTAAATTAACAAATTTTTTTTCGACCGTATTAATAGTGTGGTACTAGAAAGCAAACCAAGTACTGTAAACCAGTAAACGGCAGTTATAACATAGCTATAAACGAAATCGATTCGATTTTACACATATACAGATTGAAAATCGGTGGTGTAATCTTAAAGGAAAAAAAACAGTTTTGAGTTATGCGTTTTCGTGTTTATTTCGTAGTAATCGTTCTGAAATGTAAAACGATTTATCTTTAGACAAAAAGGATTTGGAACTTTGTTTTTTTTTTTAACCCAGTAAGCATTAGTGCTAGTCTTTGAAAAATTTTGGGATCTTCGTTAGATAACACACTGGATATTAAAAATATTGAAAGGCTATTGAAAAAGAGTACTAGAATATATTTACAAACCTTTAAAAGTTTTTTATGTAGTTATTTTAAAGAACTTGACACAAATGCAGATATTCCGTAATTTTTGCTTTCAATAGTGACAAACCGGACACATTCGATATGATTCACGCAATAATTCACGAAAATATCGACAAGACTTAACAAAAAAAACGTAATTTTAATGAAATGAAAATAATTTATAATTTTAATTAATAATTATAAATTATGTTTATGCAAGAAGGAAAAGTTGTAAAACTGTTAAAAGAAAATGGAAATGGAAAATTTGGATATTATCTTCTTATTAATTAATTAATAATTAATTCATTTTTATTTTTAGTTTATTTGCAGAACAATCATAAAATATTTATAGACTCTTATTTAGATATTTTTTTTTACCCCGAGAATTAAAAATGCTTTTATGCCCTTCCAAATTTCAGCCGGCGATATTTATTTGAAGTAAAAAGTATCTACAAAGGGAATGAAAAACGTTAAAGTTCGTCGACCTTTTGTTGTGTTATAGAAGTTTTATTCTTCTTCTTGCAAAAATATTTTGTTGCATAATTTAAAGAACAAAATAAATTTTTAGCAAAAAAAGTATTAATGACAAAAGAAGAAATGTAAACAGAGTATAAAAAAGTTTAACGATTAAAACACATGCAAAACTCAATGCAAAAAAAAATATATGAAGAGTTTCAAACAGCACCTTTTGTTTTTAGTGGGATCGGTATGGATAAATTAAAACACAATAATTAACAGAAAGTTCGACCCCTTATAGTTGTGTAAGTGGTGAAGTTAAAAGAGTAATGATCGCGAAAGGGGAAATAAACAACCAAAGAGTATTTCCGTTAAACTGCAACGACAACAGAAGAGTTTAGTCTTTTAACCTTTAAAATTTAAACAAAAGTAGGTAATAGTTCTGTAAAGAATGTGGGGAAAAGGTATTGTGTGTTTGTTAAACTAATAAAATATGTATAATTAGAGCTGTAAAAAGAAGGGGAAAATAATGTTGCCTACATTAAATGATCGTAACATGACCTGGAAAAGAAAACGCGCCAAAATAAGTAAATAAAGTTTAATGTTAACTTTTGGAATTCAAGCAATGTACACTAGGTGTGAAAAGTATCCAATCTTTCTGTTTGTTGGATATGAACAAAACTCGAAACACCTAATATACTCTTTATTTTACTTTTCTAATGGATTTTTCTTACGCTTTTTTCACTTGCAAATCTCAAGGAACTCACCAATTTTTATGGAAAATTAAGCAGCTGGCACTCCAAGGAATTATAAGTTTCCTTTAATTAAATATGATGAAACCTTCTTCTATTCCTGGCTTGAATATTTCGTTGTAGAAATTTGTTTTCTACCACTATTTATTTTCTATTTATATTTTAAAAATTTTCCTCCAAGTTACCGAACTTTATGATTTTTTTAATTTTAAGCTTTTTATTTAACTTGTTGATTTGAAATATGTATGTGTTAATTTTCTGTACATTTTTTTTTATGGTAGCCGTGTAGCAATCGAACGAAGAGCAATGAATAAAATGTAACAATGTAATCTAATATAATCTAACTAATGTGCACTATCAAACGCAACTGTATACGAAAAAAAACAAAACGAACCTGTTTAAACGTGTTGTGTTTAATGCAAATGATGATGGTATTTCTGGTAAGATGTCCAATGTGCAAATCTCTGAGAGTGTTTTTCAGTTTCTTCCCCACTACGTTATCTGGTTCGATGGGACCAATAAATATGTCAAATCAGATCAGGCGGTGGTGGATGAAATCTAGGAGTACGTGAATTACACTCTGAGCAAAGAAACATAATCACCAGTTGATTTTGTTTCTCAGGAAAGTAAAATAAAATATGCCAGCACGAAAAAGAAATAAAACAAAGGCAAATTAGGAAAAAGTTGAATTATTTTATTTGAATCAATTCAGGAGTACGATCTTAGCAGTTTGAACAAAGGATTGGCAAGAAGAAAATATTCTAGAATTGTTTGCGGAAACAGCATTTTGACTGTTTTGACATTTTATATTAGTAATTCTTTTTAAGTAATAGTATTTAAGTAGTTACCAATATATATATTAAAATATAAAAGGATCGATAACCTGGTATCTTTTTTATCATTGGTAACGCAACGATTATAGACTGTTAAGAGCTAACTACATGTAATCAAATGTGTATAACTATATTGTACTTAACAAACTTTTCGTTAAGTTTCGTCAAGTGTCATTTGCTTAAGCAAACAGCGAAACTGACCGCACTTTACTTAAGAAATGAACTGTTTTTAGAAAAACTCTATGAAAAAAAAACAAGTTGCAATGTACGCGGGAAATAATTTTATAGAAAATTTAATTGAAAATTATAAACAAACAAACGCACATGTATGAAAAAAGGGATGGTTTTTCGATTGAGATGCAGGCACTGTTGCATTTTGTTGTACTTTTTATTTATGTTTTAAATCGTTTCTTTAAATTATTTAATATAAATATAGACTTATTCGTTAATTGTAAAATATTTATAAATTGTATATATAAAATAATATTTTTCGAAAAAATACATATATTTAAGAAATATAAGAAGAAAACAGTTTTTGCAAAAGTACAAATATTTGCAACTAAGTGCAGTAAGTATTTAAGTTTAAAAAGTCCATTGTAGCCACCCAAAAGTCGTCAATAAGTTGATTAAGCATTTGACAGACTTTTAACAAAAATATAATTTAATTAGTTAGCCCTTTAGGGTTTTCGTAACGGGGATAATGCAAAAGGATATCGTATAACTTTTGGCATTAACAGTGTTCATTATTAGTTCGATCAGTTACAATAATATCGTCAAGATAAACGGCACAACCTGGAATTTCTGCTACAACTTTTTCCATAAATTTTTGGTTTGTTTGCGTGCTAAAACTATTGGAGATGTCCATTCACTAGAATTAATAGGTTTTATTACACCAACAGACACAAGACGTTGGATTTCGTCACGGACTTTTTCATATAAAGCGAATGGTATGTTATAGAGCTTCATAAACATAGAACAAAATTCGGTCTTAAGTTAATGTTTGCCTTTAAAATTGTACAATGACCTATACCTTCAGAAAACATTTCGTTAACACTTTGTTTGATATTATAAGGCATTCTAAATTTTCTTGGGACTTCTTTATTTGTAAACAATTTGCATTAAGCTGATCAAAAGAAGGATGACTTATCTTGAATCATAATTGTTTAAACCAATCGTAACCAAAAATACTTGTGACCTTATTCATGTCAACATGAAGAACTAAATTCCGTTTTGATTTTCTACCTGAACATTGACATTAATTTTTTCTTTTAGTGGCAATATGTTACCATATGCTATTAAAACTTTGTTTGTTGGAGTACAACTCGGATTATTTAGTTGTCTATAAATATCTAATCCGATTAGAGAGCAACTAGCTCCAGTATCTAAGGCTTGCCCTCTACGAATTTTTAACAAATTTGTAAGGAGTACGCCTCGTGCCTGGGGGCTGTCGGGGCGAGATGTATGTGATATACACCGAGGGGAACATATATAAATTGTCGGAGTAGTATATCTGCTCTTTATTGATATATATGTTCTCTTCGAGTTCCATTAGTTTGTAGTTCTATTATATACAACTTTATTATTACTAAATTTATTTTACTTTTTGCCTTTATACTATCATGAGTATGAACATTATTCAATGGAATATAAGAGGTTACACTAAAAACTATAATAAATTACAACTACTTTTAAAAAAATACAATCCAAAGGTGATATCGCTTCAAGAGATTCACTTTCACTCTCTTGTTGGCATCCCAGTTCCACTTAACTACCAAATTCGCTATTAAAATTCTGTATCTCACTCCTACGGTGGGGTGGCTCTTTTGATACATAACTCTCTCCAATTCACTCCTCTCACACTTCCAAATGATTTAGAAGCCATTCCACTATGGGTAATTTGATAAATTTTTTGGCCAAAATTCAAATTTCGCACATTTGAAAATCAAGCTTTTGTTGTCGCAGTTTAATTAAGAATACTTCAAAGCATTTAGAAGTAAATTTTGTTTTTGTAAAAAACCAAAAACTGCTAATCAGGTGACTCTCAAAGTCATTGTTAAAAAACAACAATTTAAGTGGAACGTGCTTCATGTGATTTTTTGATGAGATTACAAGGCAATATTTCCTAATAAACAAAACGCTTGAAAAATAAAGTTAGATATGCAAAACAATAGTAATGGTAAATAAATAAATAATCATTTTAGAAATAAAATAATTTATTGGTAAAAAAATTCATTCTTTCGGCCTAACCTCAATTTTTAAAAAAATAAAAATTTTTATCCAACTTTGGATAAGCTTTTAAAAAAAAGCTTGATATTTTTTAATGCTGGAATTAATAAAGTTTTTTTAAGTATTTAATTTTGAGTTTATTTCATTAATTTCATGCTGCGATTTTTTGCGTTTTTTTATATATACCATTTTTTGTAGGCAACCCCTACTTGGCTCATAGCGAACTTGCTGAGGTTTGGTTCTAAGAAAGAAAAAAAGGAGAGAAATAAACTGCTGTTTTGAAGTATATACTTAGGAAAATAGGTGATGGCGAAACGGTGAGTGAAGAAGTGATTGTCGTTATTTGTCTCAGAAATGGCAAAATTCACAAAGAAAACGTGCTGTGTTTGAGACGAAAAATTCAGAATGGTTAAATGCCAAAAAAAAAAATTGGAAAGAAAAGCGAACGTTCGAAAAGAAGGGATGCTGATGAACTCTCAAAATCAGTACAACATGAAAGGGAGCTGTGTGTTCGCGCAGCAACAAAATCTGCTCGAAAGCAGACTTCTTAGCATTGGTTCTCAAAAAACTCTAGCTAGCCCAACAAGGCCCTCTAAATTGAGGAAAATATCAGAGTGCGATGAAGAATCCAGTCAGATTTACGACAGAAAAGGCACTATCCTTTATATTGGAAAACCAACACTAAATCAAGGACTTTATGAAAATCACAAACTTTGAGAGTGAAACATTTTATGCGAAAGAAGGTAACCTAAAATACGGATTAAGTCCTTTCCATTGTTGGATTCGTGTTTTTGAGTTCATATTGCAGGCAGGCTACAAGTGCGAAATAAGGAAGTGGCAAGTTAGAAAAGAAGAGAAAGGTCGTATTGGAAAAAAAGAAAAATTCAGAATTTGTTTTGGGAAAAATGTCTCTTCACGTAAACGAGCCAAAAACGGGAGGATTTGGCAGAAAGAATGATGGAAACACTGCAGTTAGTTAACTATCTTTTTTACTAACTAATTTTTTTGAGTGTAGGGTTGATATTTTTTTTAGATCTTCCCAAATCATTAAATAAGGGCCCTCTTACTCCAAAACGTTTTTTTTTTTGCAGTTCGAAAAACTTTCCAGACTGGCAGTTATTGGTTTGGCATAATTACCCATAGTGCATTGGTATAACAATTCAAACAAAATGTAAACTCTCAGTAATAAACACATACATATCTCCATCTGAATCGTTCAATTTCAGTAGCATAGGAAATATGTTTAACTAAATTAGTAATGAGGCTCTTATAACTGGGGACTTTAATAGTTGACATTCCATGTGGGGATCCACGTCTAATAATCAAAGGGGTAATACACTGGCTAATTATATCAATCAATCCAATTTTGTCATATTTAATGACGGCTCTCCGACCCACTTCAGTACACATCACACATTCACACACATTGATTTATCTGATCACCTCGATTAAAATTACAATCTAGTTGGAAAAACGAGAACGACCTTCATGGAAGTGATCATTTCCCAATTATTATTAATGTATTTTCCTCAAATTCTTCAATCTCATCGCAACCTAAACCCAAATCTATTACTAATAAGGCCAACTGGGACAAATTTCAAGACCTCACAACTAAATTTGACATCGAACGACCTGTAGGTGGCAACATCTACAGGGAAGCTTCGAATACTCAAAAAATTATTCTTCAGAGCGCTAATATGGCAATTCCACAGATAAACCCATCAACTAAGAAAAATGTTCTTTGGTGGAACAGTAATCTTAGCGAATTAAAAAGGGAGAAAAACAGATTATGGCATATTCCTAAGCGTGACATTAGTAATACCAACATTATAAACTATAAAAGGGCAACTGCGATATTCAAAAGGGAATTAAAGAGTACGAAGCGAAAATCATTTTCAGAATTCACAGGCAAAATTAACCCTGATACCCCATCAAATAAAATCTGGTCAAACATTAGAACATTTTGTAGTCTTAGAATACCACACTCAATTCACACAATTCGATCAATTGATAATCCAGATCAATTTTTAACTGACAGACAGTCCATAGTAGAGGAATTTGGCAAATATTGGTCCTCAGAATCACATCACCAAAAGTTCTCTGACAATTTTAAATCGATCAAATACTCGGTTATTAACACTAACATTACTCCAAATCCTACTAATAAAGCCAAATTAATAGAGAACGATATTACTATGGCAGAGCTTAATTTTTCCCTAAACAGAATAAGAGGTAATACACCCGGCATCGACAGGATATCCTATCCAATGATAAAGCACCTTGGTAACTTAACCAAGAATAAACTTCTTAATCTTTACAACTTTATTCCCCAATTATATAAAACTAGTACCATCTCACCAACATCTAAACCCAACACGAATAAAACTGAGATACACTCATACCGACCAATACCATTGAATTTATGTGTTTATAAACTACTTGACAAGATTGTAGCCAAAAGGCTATGGTGGTACGTGACCACAAACAAACTACTTTGTTCTCACCAGCTCGGGTTTGAAAAGGGAAAGTCTGTAACTGATGCCCTACTTTACATCGACCATCTTACTACAGATTATTTTTCACATAGGAACCACTTATCTATCACACACTCGACTTTTCAAAGGCTTTGGACAGAGTCGGAATCCATACCATTATACAACAGCTAGTCGAATGGGACTTAGGACCTAGAATAATAGGATATGTTAGAAATTTTTTACTAAACAGGAAGATAAGAGTTAAACTGAACAATCACTACTCCAATTTATACCCCTTGTATAATGGCATCCCTCAGGGATCTCCTTTATCAGTTATCTTATTCCTTATATCTTACAACAGGCTAAGTGAATACCTCCTATCGTTGAAGGCTTATAACTTCTGCGCCTACGTAGATGACTTCTATATTATCAAGAAACTGAGTAAGGAAAAAAACCGTACAATCGACATTTAACCTTTGGTAGAATACATAAATGCCTGGTGTGATTACTCAGGATTATCGTTATCAAAATGCAAAAATCTGCATGTCTGCTGGAAGAAAAATTGTAGCCCTAATGCTTCTGGAAAATACATCTTCTTTAAGAATATTAGGCGTAATATTTAATAAAAAATACATTTGGAATGATCATAACAAACATATCATCACCGAGTTAACACGAAGATTGAATATTGTTAAATATTTATCCAACAAAACATTTAACTGCTGGAGACCAGGAGAAACCTAAACACGCTTAAACTTTTACGTTGCGCTCTTAATAGTTCTGATTCCTCCTTATACAAATTATCTCTCAAACTATCAAGTAAGCCTCGGCCGAGTTTACAATTTTGCAAGGGAAAATAATCTTCCACTGAAACCCTACAATGTTAGTTCAAATTTCTCGTATCCACCATGGCTCCTGCAACCTGACAGCCTTATTACTGCTCTTAATGAATTTCCTAAATCCTCTATTGATACCAAAATTTATAGAAAATGCTTTCAACAGGTCCGGGATAACTTTAGGAACCACAGAATGATATACACACATGTCTCCAAAGGAAACAATAGCGTTGCGTACAGCCTGACAACATTAAACTCAGTTTTGAAAGTTTCAACCGTTTTTTCTGCTGAATTGATCGCCATATTCGAGGCCATAAAGTTAGTAAAAAATTCTATATCTACGACAATTATCTGTACTGATTCTCTCTCTTCTATTCAATCGATTAGAAATTTACACAACCATAATTTTTATTCATCATACATAAGGAACTTTTTGATAGAAAACTATCCGAAAGTCCGAATATTATGGATCCTAGGGGACTGTCAAATTCCTGTGAACGAATTTGCAGACGCTACAGCCAAATTTTCTCTAAAGGCACCTCTCATTCAGACTGATAACTTAAACACAGATGACATACTCAAATATATTAGTGACTCTCTGCTAATCGAAATGGACCAATGGTCCAAAACGTCAAGCTGGTACAGGGAAATTAATCCTGATAAAACTAACATTAGAACCTACCTTAATTTTAACCATAACGATAAAATCAACAAGCAGGATTGTATTAAATTTATCAGATTAAGATTGGGGCATACTAACCTTACCAATGGACATATTTTGAACCGCACCTCTAATATGCGACACCGAACATATATCGGTCAAACATATATTATGCTCTTGCATAGTATTTGAATTCACACGCAACCGAATTCTAAATGGGAACCCCATGGAACACCTTACCAACCCATCTCTCAATAACATTGATTCACTACTCCATTTTTTACAATCTTTAAAAAGAAATTTAAATACCCTTAACAAAACACGCAAAAAATATGTTAAACATTATACGTATTCACCAAATATTAAAAAAGAAAAAAAAAACAATATTAAAACTTAATTGTAATTACATATATTATTATACCTAGTATTAATATATATTACCTAGTATTAGCTGAAGGCCATAGTCGCCATTGCTTAATAATGTTATCTTAATAAACTCTAATTTAAGATAACTAATAAATTAATCAAAAAATTAATCTAATTGAAATGTAAAATTATGTACATTTACCTTAATCTGGGTCATAATTTTTTCGGAATTCGAATCTTTCAACTAATTCAATAACACTAACTGATGATTCTTCACACGACAGTTGATCAATCTGACGAACACTTTGACGATAATTAGCTGACTGACACGCTTAAAATATGACCCAGTTTTGAACATTTATTGCATTCTGTTTTATAAGTGAATAGTATAGTAGGATTTTTTTTTTTTTTTTAAGATCATATCATATTCTTTTTAATTATTTTTATTGTAAAGAAACATGAAAATTTTATTAGTAAGTTATAGAGAATAAAAATTGAGAAATTCCACTGAGCCAGCAGGATAGAATACTTAGTATTTTCGGTTGGCGCTACCCAACCTTGTCAATACCCATGCTCTTCTTCTCCCTTTACGGTCATTGCTTGTTGATGATTGTCTATTTTATATTGAGTGTTAGGAAACAAATTAACAAACTTGTAAACAACAACACAATTAGACTAACATCAACGAAATTTAACAATTTATATTTATCCTCTATATTTTACAGTTTTTTGTTATGAACTTTAATTCTTAAAGTATCAAATAACACAGCTTATATGAAGCATTTATTATCAAATGTTTGTCTTAATCCATATTAAATCTACAACATAATCTATGTTGATAGTTAATGAATAGACAATATTTTGAATTATATTTTTCACTGTATCCTTGTGTGTAAAGTAATGGAATTTTATGAATTGTTGATCTGTTATTTTGTAAGTGAATAGTATAGTAGGATTTTTTTTTTTTTTTATTTTTTTTTTAAGATCATATCTTATTCTTTTTAATTATTTTTATTGTAAAGAAACATGAAAATTTTATTAGTAAGTTATAGAGAATAAAAATTGAGAAATTCCACTGAGCCAGCAGGATAGAATACTTAGTATTTTCGGTTGGCGCTACCCAACCTTGTCAATACCCATGCTCTTCTTCTCCCTTTACGGTCATTGCTTGTTGATGATTGTCTATTTTATATTGAGTGTTAGGAAACAAATTAACAAACTTGTAAACAACAACACAATTAGACTAACATCAACGAAATTTAGCAATTTATATTTATCCTCTATATTTTACAGTTTTTTGTTATGAACTTTAATTCTTAAAGTATCAAATAACACAGCTTATATGAAGCATTTATTATCAAATGTTTGTCTTAATCCATATTAAATCTACAACATAATCTATGTTGATAGTTAATGAATAGACAATATTTTGAATTATATTTTTCACTGTATCCTTGTGTGTAAAGTAATGGAATTTTATGAATTGTTGATCTGTTATTTTGTAAGTGAATAGTATAGTAGGATTTTTTTTTTTTTTTTAAAATCATATCATATTCTTTTTAATTATTTTTATTGTAAAGAAACATGAAAATTTTATTAGTAAGTTATAGAGAATAAAAATTGAGAAATTCCACTGAGCCAGCAGGATAGAATACTTAGTATTTTCGGTTGGCGCTACCCAACCTTGTCAATACCCATGCTCTTCTTCTCCCTTTACGGTCATTGCTTGTTGATGATTGTCTATTTTATATTGAGTGTTAGGAAACAAATTAACAAACTTGTAAACAACAACACAATTAGACTAACATCAACGAAATTTAACAATTTATATTTATCCTCTATATTTTACAGTTTTTTGTTATGAACTTTAATTCTTAAAGTATCAAATAACACAGCTTATATGAAGCATTTATTATCAAATGTTTGTCTTAATCCATATTAAATCTACAACATAATCTATGTTGATAGTTAATGAATAGACAATATTTTGAATTATATTTTTCACTGTATCCTTGTGTGTAAAGTAATGGAATTTTATGAATTGTTGATCTGTTATTTTGTAAGTGAATAGTATAGTAGGATTTTTTTTTTTTTTTTTTTTTTTAAGATCATATCATATTCTTTTTAATTATTTTTATTGTAAAGAAACATGAAAATTTTATTAGTAAGTTATAGAGAATAAAAATTGAGAAATTCCACTGAGCCAGCAGGATAGAATACTTAGTATTTTCGGTTGGCGCTACCCAAACTTGTCAATACCCATGCTCTTCTTCTCCCTTTACGGTCATTGCTTGTTGATGATTGTCTATTTTATATTGAGTGTTAGGAAACAAATTAACAAACTTGTAAACAACAACACAATTAGACTAACATCAACGAAATTTATTTTTGAAGTGATAGCAATCAATAAGAAGGGACTTACCACAGCCTGGGCAGGATTGAAAATCTTTTTTTGTTGAAAATTTTGCCGATTGATTTGGAAATTTTAACGAACGTTGAATTACATGCACTTCAGTAATTGAGCTAGATGAACCCTCTATTTCTTTGCAGGCAAGACTTCCTTCAATAATGGCTTTGACTTTTGTAGACATGTTGAACCTTCTCATGAGGTGTATGTATTACAATCATATCCCGAATTCTGTTGTCGATGTAAGATTTTTTACAATTTTCATTGTAACTTAAAAATGACAATCCTTGGCAGCACCTCGCAATTATGCTACCCATTCCGAAAACGATTGGTTTGGCTTCATCATTGTATGGTTATAAAATTTAAAACGCGCGGCTAAAATGTGCTGTTTCTTTCTGAAATGATCATTAAGCGCACATATTATATTTTCGTATGAAGATATACTACCAACTCAACTTAATCAGCAGCAACATTTTATTTCACTACAGGAAATGGAGTTTGCTTTAAAAAATAGCTCCATTTGAAGCTGGTATGTTGACCATCTGTCTGTGTCAACAATAAATTTCCCTAATGATGATATTGAAGACCCCTGTTTAGTTGATGTGACCTCATTTTTCAAAACGGCCTTGTTTTAGGCCAGAACATGACTGATAAATTTCTTATTCTAGGGCATTAAAATCCATCCTTGTCCTTGCCAAATGTTGAGATGTTGGAAATAAAATTCATAAACCAGTTATAAAAATTAAAACGAATATTATAATAATAATAATAAATTGAAAATTACTGACAGTAAAACAAAATTACAATTGATTTATAAAAAACTTCATATATCATTCATGTGTGTGTTTTTAATTTTCAATTTTTTGTTCTTAAAAGTAAAAATAATAATAAAGGGTTTTTCAATAAGAGCGCTACAAAAGTTTTTTTAAATAAAACAAAAACGGTTTTGGATATCAATGAAATTCTTTATTCCTGTAAAAGTACGTTCGATGCCATTATGTATGGAACTCGATTTCTTTTGCATGGCCACCACGGGCACGCTTGCAAAAGTCCAGACGCTGAACCCAATTTTCGACGGTTTTCAAGCATAAATCGGCCGATACTGCTGCAATTTCACGTTAGATATTCGTACGAAGTTCATCAATCGTCGCTGGCTTGTTGACAGGAAATAGTCTAACGGCGTCAAATCACACGACCGAGACGGCCAATCGACTGGGCCATTTCGTGAGATAACACGTTCTCCAAACTTGGTTTCCAATAATATTGATTGTGACATTCGCTGTGTAGCTTGTGGCGCCGTCCTGTTGGAACCACATGTCCTCCAAGTCCATATCATCCATTTGGGGCCAAAAATATTCGGTTATCATTGAACGGTAGGGATTCTCATTCACAGTAACGTGCCGGTCTTGATCATCACGGAAGAAGTACGGCCCAATGACGCTGCCGGCCCATAAACTGCACCAAACCGTAATTTTTTCGGGATGCAATGATGACTCATGGAGTACGTGTGGATTGCTGTCTGACCAATAACGCATATTTTGTTTATTGACGAAGCCATTCAGCCAGAAATGGCCTCATCGCTAAAGATGATTTTTCGATATAAATCCGAATCATTTTCAAGTTGTTTCTCAGCCCAATTCACGAACATACGACGCTTCTGGTGGTCAAGCGTCTTCAGTTCTAGCGTCAATTTAATCTTGTAAGGATTTAGATCTTTTCGCAAAATTCGCCACAACGACGTCACAGAGATGCCCAACGCTTGAGAACGACGTGTGAGAGACACATTTGGGCTTTCTTCAACTGAAGCCTCAGCGGCAGCAATATTCTCGACACTACGCGCACTTCTTTGTCTCACTGGCATGGAAACATTTTGTACAGTGCCTGTGGATTCAAATTTTTCCACTAGACGCTCAATTTTTGATCTGCTAGGACGATTATGACGACCTTAAATTTGACGTAGCGCTCTTAACGTTGAGGCCACTGACTCCGAATTTCGGTAGTAAATTTTAATAATTTCGACTCGTTGGCTCGTATATCTTTCCATCATGAAATGGCAAACCTTACTGAAGAGATATGTCCAAAGAGCGACAAGAAATATGGCGTCGTTTGCTGTCTCTGTCGTTCTACTTTTGTAGCGTCCCTGTTGAAAAACCCGTTATAAGTAGATTTATTAACCCATTGGAAACTAAAATTGAGAGAGCACTGAAAATCAGCCATACCTGAAACGAAAAAATTCCGAGATTTTTTATTTTTTCCAACAACATTAAAAAAATTTACTTCATTTCAAATATAAAAACAACTTTTAAACTATAATATCTCCGGTATTTTATGAGCTATTTGAAAAAAATGGTGCCTTAAATTAAAGCTTATAACCTAACTTATAGTTTAACTACCTTTTATTCGTATTATATTGAGATAGTAAGCATAGAAAAATTCCATCACAAATTTTTTGTGTCAAATTAAAGGCATTTAAATAAGTTTTCTAATGACACCCAGTTTGTTCCGTTCCGATAACGCATGCTTAAGTTCAAAATGTATATTAAATGAAATAACAAACTGGGAAAATATGGCCAACACAATTTTTTTTCCGAAATCACATATTTTACCCCTAATTTCGTTTTTTTTTCTGAGCTATCCCCGTAAACTAGATTTATTCCAGAAAATGGTGTTATCATTTCAAAGTTGGAGGACCACTGAAGACATTGCAATTCAGTTGTTTTTACCAACGTTCTGCCGTTTGTATTTTTCTAACTGGGTAGCTCCATTACATTAAAAAAATAAACATTGTTCCAAATACTTAAATCAAATATTCAAAGTTGTAATTATTTTTTATTTTGAAATTAATACTATAGATGAGAGTAACGACAATGAATATTTTTTGTCATCAAAACTCATGTTCTGGAAACTGAGAGATAGCTCCAATTGAATGTAAGATACCGACATGTTCTTCAATAATAACACAAGTTTACAAATTTCGGTAAACTTTTGGATCAGAGTCGATGAGAACAAATCTTAACGTTGAGGCGCTTATTCGGAATCCGGGTTTCGTTTTTCAAGATTGGTTCTAGTTTTCGAGTTCTCCCATGTTGGCATTGCTAGAAACATCAACTCAATTTTATTCTTAATGTTTTTTTTTCGTTAAAAACAGAAAAAGTGCAAAGTCGATTCCAAATGCTTTATGTTTGCGAATGTTATATGATAAGAAAAATTGGAAATAATATTACATATGAGATGAGAGATGCATATGTACAAGTGGTATCATGGTCAAGGATACTTTTCATTATTAATGCCAATGTTATAGAGAAACCAGAAAAATTCTGTATATGATTGGTATCTTTGCTTGACGAATGTGGTCGGTCTAAATGCAAAATAACTAGCAAAGTATAAATATCCTGGCCTGTTTGTTTATAGATGGTTCAAAATACAGCCCGAAGGCTGGTCTGATACATCATGGGAATATAAAACCATCCCTTTTGGTTGCTTATGCAGTAAAAACGAAGGAACGCTACGATACAATATGTAAAATTTTGAACAAGATCAAATACAATTTGTGGCGATTTAATGATTTGAAACTGACCAACATTTTGTGAAAAAAGATTGGTAAAGTCGTACTAGTTATGAACCTGAAAACAAAACCACTCTTCTACATCACATGTGAATCCACAGAACATTTTTCTGCCACCTCCACATAAAAATTGGCCTTATCAAAAACTTCGTCAAAGCACTCAACCCTGAAGGACTGGCTTTAAAGCACTTACCAAGTTGTTTCGCAAATTGTCATACGCCAAAATCAAAAAGGAAATATTTGACAGACATATTATTCGAAAATTAATGGACGACGAAAATTTTATAAAATGTTTAACGCCCAACGAAGAAGCAGCACGGGCACCATTTCAAGATGTTGTTCATAACTTTCTCGGTAACCGCAAATCCTTGGATTTCAAGCAAATAAACGACAGTTTGTTGCAAAATTATCGCAAGATTGGAGCTCGAATATCTCTCAAAATACCTTTTCTATATTCCCATCTCTATTGTTTCCCTGAAAACTTAGGTGATACTAGCGACGAGCAAGGAGATCGACTAAACCAAGATTTGGCGAAAATTTAAAAACGACATCAAGGATTCTGGAACGAGGGCATGATGAGCGACTACTGTTGGACTCTAATGCGTGAAACAGATCCCAAACAATTCAAACAACTCAGTTTATTTCTATATTTCCACTTTTTATTGAATTAAATGGACATGACTTGACAAAAATTATTTTATTCAATATCTTAAAAACTAGAACCAATCTTAAAAACGGAGTGTATATTTGAATTCAGCGACCCAAATAGCCTTAGAAATAACTTGTATAATTTGATTTGCAAAAAATTCAGTTCCCTCGTGAGAAAAAAACAGACTTTCTATTAAAACAAATTTTTAAAAAATTTAAAAAAAAATAAATGAATAAATATATAAAAAATAAAAATACTATGGAATTTTAAAGAAAATATGTAAAAAGAATACTTTGATTTTTAAAGCTTAAAAAAATAATTGCAACATTAATTATTTACATTAGAAAGGACGAATGGATATCAGTTAATCTAAACTTTTTCTTCTGCCCTCCTCGGTTTTTATAATAGCATCCAAAACGTTTTCTAAATTTTGTGTAGCTTCGGATAATTCCGTATTGTCACTATAGGAGTCTTCTACAATTTCTTTTACTTTATTTAATAAAAGTTTAAAATTTGTCATTTCTTTTTCACGAATGGAAGGGCTCATTAAAATATCTTGATAGTAATTAAGTTCATCTTGTGAAGAAACTTCTGCAAGAACGCTTAATAACTGCTGAGGCGGTGAAGTCAGAGATGATGGCATTGAATAACGTCTTTGATTAAACCACAAACTCAGGTCATTTATGGAATAATTCGATTTATTAGCATCCAAATAACTACGATTAATATCGGCCCCATTGACTGCAAAATAAAATTAACAATGATTTTTTATATTTAACTTTCAATGCCAAAATCAAACAGCAGTAGATTAAACATACTTGGGTGTGTCAAATTGTCTTTGGTTGTACTTAGAATTTGTGGATTATTAATTGCAGTTGTTTGTGAATTCAAAACAACACTGAAATTGTCCAAACTTGTTGGTGAATTATTAAATATTGCAGAACGATTTGGTATACTAGATGTTGGATATGAACTCATGGTGTCTGATGATATTTGCTGTTGTAAATACAATGTAATAAATGTAATAAATATTTTTAATGTAATAAATATTTTATTTACCGAAAAATTACGCATTTCTAATATTATATCCATTAAAAATTTTTGATGATCATTTAAAAATTTTTAAATTTCATTTTGGGATGATGTTGTAATACATTTTAATTGTAGTTCCAGTTTTCTTTAAAAACAAATTCAATTTACTCATTTTGCAAAGTTGATTTAATGAATTTAATTTAGATAAACTTACTCATTTTGCTGCAGTAATTTATCAGTACACATCACACATTCACACACATTGATTTATCTGATCACCTCGATTAAAATTACAATCTAGTTGGAAAAACGAGAACGACCTTCATGGAAGTGATCATTTCCCAATTATTAATGTATTTTCCTCAAATTCTTCAATCTCATCGCAACCTAAACCCAAATCTATTACTAATAAGGCCAACTGGGACAAATTTCAAGACCTCACAACTAAATTTGACATCGAACGACCTGTAGGTGGCAACATCAACAGGGAAGCTTCGAATACTCAAAAAATTATTCTTCAGAGCGCTAATATGGCAATTCCACAGATAAACCCATCAACTAAGAAAAATGTTCTTTGGTGGAACAGTAATCTTAGCGAATTAAAAAGGGAGAAAAACAGATTATGGCATATTCCTAAGCGTGACATTAGTAATACCAACATTATAAACTATAAAAGGGCAACTGCGATATTCAAAAGGGAATTAAAGAGTACGAAGCGAAAATCATTTTCAGAATTCACAGGCAAAATAACCCTGATACCCCACAAATAAAATCTGGTCAAACATTAGAACATTTTGTAGTCTTAGAATACCACACTCAATTCACACAATTCGATCAATTGATAATCCGGATCAATTTTTAACTGACAGACAGTCCATAGTAGAGGAATTTGGCAAATATTGGTCCTCAGAATCACATCACCAAAAGTTCTCTGACAATTTTAAATCGATCAAATACTCGGTTATTAACACTAACATTACTCCAAATCCTACTAATAAAGCCAAATTAATAGAGAACGATATTACTATGGCAGAGCTTAATTTTTCCCTAAACAGAATAAGAGGTAATACACCCGGCATCGACAGGATATCCTATCCAATGATAAAGCAACTTGGTAACCTAACCAAAAATAAACTTCTTAATCTTTACAACCGGGTTATAAGTAACTTTATTCCCCAATTCTATAAAACTAGTACCATCTCACCAATACCTAAACCCAACACGAATAAAACTGAAATACAATCATACCGACCAATACCATTGAATTTATGTGTCTATAAACTACTTGACAAGATTGTAGCCAATAGGCTATGGTGGTACGTGACCACAAACAAACTACTTTGTTCTCACCAGCTCGGGTTTGAAAAGGGAAAGTCTGTAACTGATGCCCTACTTTACATCGACCATCTTACTACAGATTATTTTTCACATAGGAACCACTCATCTATCACACACTCGACTTTTCAAAGGCTTTGGACAGAGTCGGAATCCATACCATTATACAACAGCTAGTCGAATGGGACTTAGGACCTAGAATAATAGGATATGTTAGAAATTTTTTACTAAATAGGAAGATAAGAGTTAAACTGAACAATCACTACTCCAATTTATACCCCTTATATAATGGCATCCCTCAGGGATCTCCTTTATCAGTTATCTTATTCCTTATATCTTACAACAGGCTAAGTGAATACCTCCTATCGTTGAAGGCTTATAGCTTCTTCGCCTACGTAGATGACTTCTATATTATCAAGAAACTGAGTAAGGAAAAAAAAACGTTCAATCGACATTTAACCTTTGGTAGAATACATAAATGCCTGGTGTGATTACTCAGGATTATCGTTATCAAAATGCAAAAATCTGCATGTCTGCTGGAAGAAAAATTGTAGCCCTAATGCTTCTGGAAAATACATCTTCTTTAAGAATATTAGGCGTAATATTTAATAAAAAATACATTTGGAATGATCATAACAAACATATCATCACCGAGTTAACACGAAGATTGAATATTGTTAAATATTTATCCAACAAAACATTTAACTGCTGGAGACCAGGAGAAACCTAAACGCGCTTAAACTTTTACGTTGCGCTCTTAATAGTTCTGACTCCCCCTTATACAAATTATCTCTCAAACTTTCAAGTAAGCCTATTTTGAATAAAACCCAATCAGTTCTCGGCCGAGTTTACAATTTTGCAAGGGAAAATAATCTTCCACTGAAACCCTACAATGTTAGTTCAAATTTCTCGTATCCACCATGGCTCCTGCAACCTGACAGCCTTATTACTGCTCTTAATGAATTTCCTAAATCCTCTACTGATACCAAAATTTATAGAAAATGCTTTCAACAGGTCCGGGATAACTTTAGGAACCACAGAATGATATACACACATGGCTCCAAAGGAAACAATAGCGTTGCGTACAGCCTGACAACATTAAACTCAGTTTTGAAAGTTTCAACCGTTTTTTCTGCTGAATTGATCGCCATATTCAAGGCCATAAA
Organism: Eustalomyia histrio; assembly: GCA_949748255.1. Classification (NCBI taxonomy): domain Eukaryota; kingdom Metazoa; phylum Arthropoda; class Insecta; order Diptera; family Anthomyiidae; genus Eustalomyia; species Eustalomyia histrio. The sequence continues at coordinate 125,929,307 of OX456525.1, forward strand.
GTTAGTAAAAAATTCTATATCTATGACAATTATCTGTACTGATTCTCTCTCTTCTATTCAATCGATTAAAAATTTACACAACCATAATTTTTATTCATCATACATAAGGAACTTTTTGATAGAAAACTAACCGAAAGTCCGAATATTATGGATCCTAGGGGACTGTCAAATTCCTGTGAACGAATTTGCAGACGCTACAGCCAAATTTTCTCTAAAGGCACCTCTCATTCAGACTGATAACTTAAACACAGATGACATACTCAACTATATTAGTGATTCTCTGCTAATCGAAATGGACCAACGGTCCAAAACGTCAAGCTGGTACAGGGAAATTAATGCTGGTAAAACTAACATTAGAACCTACCTTAATTTTAACCATAACGATAAAATTAACAAGCAGGATTGTATTAAATTTATCAGATTAAGATTGGGGCATACTAACCTTACCAATGAACATATTTTGAACCACACCTCTAATATGCGACACCGAACATATATCGGTCAAACATATATTATGCTCTTGCATAGCATTTGAATCCACACGCAACCGATTTCTAAATGGGAACCCCACGGAACACCTTACCAACCCATCTCTCAAAAACATTGATTCACTACTCCATTTTTTACAATCTTTAAAAAGAAATTTTAATACCCTTAACAAAACACGCAAAAAATATGTTAAATATTATACGTATTCACCAAATATTAAAAAAGAAAAAAAACAATATTAAAACTTAATTGTAATTACTTATATTATTATACCTAGTATTAATATATATTACCTAGTATTAGCTGAAGGCCATAGTCGCCATTGCTTAATAATGTTATCTTAATAAACTCTAATTTAAGATAACTAATAAATTAATCAAAAAATTAATCTAATTGAAATGTAAAATTATGTACATTTACCTTAATCTGGGTCATAATTTTTTCGGAATTCGAATCTTTCAACTAATTCAATAACACTAACTGATGATTCTTCACACGACAGTTGATCAATCTGACGAACACTTTGACGATAATTAGCTGACTGACACGCTTAAAATATGACCCAGTTTTGAACATTTATTGCATTTTGTTTTATTTTTGAAGTGATAGCAATCAACACGAAGGGACTTACCACAGCCTGGGCAGGATTGAAAATCTTTTTTTGTTGAAAATTTTGCCGATTGATTTGGAAATTTTAACGAACGTTGAATTACATGCACTTCAGTAATTCAGCTAGATGAACCCTCTATTTCTTTGCAGGCAAGATTTCCTTCAATAATGGCTTTGACTTTTGTAGACATGTTGAACCTTCTCATGAGGTGTATGTATTACAATCATATCCCGAATTCTGTTGTCGATGTAAGATTTTTTACAATTTTCATTGTAACTTAAAAAATGACAATCCTTGGCAGCACTTCGCAATTATGCTACCCATTCCGAAAACGATTGGTTTGGCTTCATCATTGTATGGTTATAAAATTTAAAACGCGCGGCTAAAATGTGCTGTTTCTTTCTGAAATGATCATTAAGCGCACATATTATATCTTCATATGAAGATATACTACCATATAACATTTAAAGAAATAAAGAATAAACTAAAAGAAACTTGAAATTATTGAAGTTTATTTGACGTTAAATAAAACAATGTCATTTGTTCAAAAGTGTAAGATGGAAACATAACATGAATACCGAAATTCTCAACGCATTACAGATATGGCAACCCTAGTTGCAAATATCTTTATATCCAATATAACTTCATTAATGTATTTAAAAAAAATTTCAATAGATATTCATGTAATATTTATTCAAATAAGAATTTTCCAAAATTTATGTGTAAAGAAAAGAAATGTTAAATAAAATAAAAGAAAAACAACTTACAGTATCATTGTCCAACGATGTCAACAGGCGCCGGAAGACAGTAGACTAGCTGCGTATAGTATTTAGTAAAACAAAATAATATAAAGGGGTTGAATGAGTTTTGAATGTGTGTGAAAATGTGTAGTGAGCGTTTGGATAATAACGAAATATAGTAAACTTATGAAAATCTATTAAAAAAAATTGTAGGGGTGACCGAAAAATCACATTAAAAGAAAATTAAAAATTTACAATATCAAAAAAAACTAAAATAGGAAAATATTTTAATATAAACGTAAAAAATGTTAAGTTAGTTAAAAAACTGTATTAATGAAAAGGAAAACCACTAAAAGTTAAAAATTGAAATTTACTATTATCGACAAAAAAAAACCAATGCAAAAAAAAATTAAATAATTAACTAATTAGTTCCGGTAAAGTTAAATGACCAACGAAGTTAAATCGAATTGACCAAGGTGAATATATAAAAACAAAAACCCACGAATATTTTATGGCAAGTGTTAATTTAAAGATTTACAAAATTCGATCGGTCCTATTTGTAAGTGTGTATAACGATAGGTTTATGCACCAATAGAACCATGAAACAAATAACTTTAAAACTTGACTGGCCGTGGTTTGAATTGAAAACACTTGATCCTATATGGTGATGACCACTATGCAGTGATGATGGTTTAGATGATGTCGACAAACTTAGCTCCTATCACTTTGACGACAACGTTATACGATATAACAGAGTTGAGGTCGAAAGACAATTTAACCCTCCGGTTTACCAAATCCAAGAAAATAAATATTCCTACAAAAGATAATACATACCAACAGAAAAATTACACACTCCAAATTTTTTTAGAAAAATAAATAAAATCTTACCAATTACTTTTATCACAGAATGCGACCAATAAAGCAAACAATGTTGTTGTACGTATAAAAGAAAAAATTATCAAATTAAAAGAAATACAATATTCTTTCCAAAACAACACAACCGTTTTCACCAAGAAAATTTTCTCAAATTCTGACAACATATAAATTTCTAAAGCAAAGCTATCCTGATTAAAAAAATTTATTTTATATACCAGTGTTTTCGAAATTACACCAATACAAAAATGTTAGTATACCATATGGACACCATAACTTAGAAATAGGTAAAACTAAGTAACACATTATACCCAAAGAAAAAGTCAGTTCGATTATACTAAAGTTATCTCCATTTAATCGAATCAGAACTACCTAAAAGTTGTCGCCCTCACAAAACAGATAAAGAGCCAAACGTAATGCAGAACTTGATCTGATAAAGGCGACCATTAACCTTCAACCTACCGTCCAAATGTCCTTTACGTGATAGACACCCACATGGCCACCGTTACCATCTTTCAATTCGTAATTGACGCCACCGATTCGTCGCTTTACCACAGCTTGGATACCCGCTATCGTAGGGTTAGACTCCCCTGGTTCAATCTGGGATGAAATATCCTCGTTACTACGAACTAACGGCATTGGAAAAAAAATATATAAATAAACAAAATCCGGAAACAACACAATTCGAAACAAACGTTTAAAACAAAATATAAAGAAATTTAAGTGGCGTCAAGTCTAAAGCCAAAAACCTATTTAATTAAATCGACGACAAAACTCAAAATTGATAACAATCACAAGTTAAATAATATAACTACTCAGTGAAGTATTCAGGTAAAAGGTAGGTAGAAAAACAAAAAAAATTAATTGACGAAAACAAAATAAAAAAAACAAAAATTGTTATAAACAACAAAAAAAAAAAATCTACTAGAATATAAAATTTTATCGAATAATCATCAGCACAGAGAAAAAAAAAACAAGAAGGAAATAAAAGCTCAAAATTGCCGGAAAACTTTCGACTCCAGCCAGAAAGCATTGAATCCAAAGCAACATTGAATCACAGCGTAAATATGTTTCGACTGTAGGAAAGAAATCGATAAAAATCAAAATACTTTACGTCCATACAACAACAAAAATCAAATTAAAAAAAAATCGATAACTAGAAAATCAAAATAACAAAAGCAAAAGATTTAAGTAGATATAGAGATAAGGTAAGAGTCGAACGACAATTGATCCGATACCAACCAGAAACAACATCTCGAGTTCGAACCCAAACCCTGATAACGATTGTCTCACCGCATGCCAATTATGGAATTGAAAATCATAATAGACAATAATCAATTAAATCCAAACTGTCAAATGATAAAACAAAAGCCAGGAAGTTAAATAAAATAATAAAAAAAAAATAGCAAAACCATATGAATATCAACACACATAAAGATTCAAAGGCCCTCAGTCTCTAGATGAAAATTGCACAATAAGTTATAAATATTTACGAAAACTGAGGCCCCACGTTGGGCGCCAAAAATCTCTGTAACGATTCTCCAATCGAGGTCTAATGCCTTAACGGGCTACCTATTATTTCGGCCGTGCTCGTCGTTGGGGGGGGGGGGGGGGTGTGTGTTTAGTTCCCAAATAAAATTTTCGGTGAATCAGTTACAATAGATTTTATATTTAGGTAGCTAGATATACAAATAATCTATTCATACGGGAAAAGATAAAAAGAAAAAAAATTAGAGAAAGAAGTGCTGATGAACTGTATGTAGCGATAGGTGTAATTTGCTACACACGTCCTTGGCCCACCCACCATGCTGACAAAAGTATCCGGTTGTTGTCAGCCCGGGAAAAAAAATTTACTTCACCTACCTACTCCATACCTGTAACTTCACTTTTCATAATAAATAAACAAATTTAAAATTCCATATTTCAAACCATTACAGTATTAGTTTATTAAAATTCTAAAATAATGTAAATAAATCTATTTGTATAAAAAGCTGTGCGAAATTTTATATTTAGAAATTCGGTCACCATTTGGGTATTAACCTAAATAAATAACCGATAAAAAGAAATATTTGTGACGATAATTTATGATTAATTAAAATTGTAGAAGCGAAATCACAAAGTTTATAACATTTAAAGAAATAAAGAATAAACTAAAAGAAACTTGAAATTATTGAAGTTTATTTGACGTTAAATAAAACAATGTCATTTGTTCAAAAGTGTAAGATGGAAACATAACATGAATACCTATTTGTAAGTGTGTATAACGATAATTTTATGCACCAATAGAACCATGAAACAAATAACTTTAAAACTTGACTGGCCGTGGTTTGAATTGAAAACACCTGGTCCTATATGGTGATGACTACTATGCAGTGATGATGGTTTAGATGATGTCGACAAACTTAGCTCCTATCACTTTAACGACAACGTTATACGATATAACAGAGTTGAGGTCGAAAGACAATTTAACCCTCCGGTTTACCAAATCCAAGAAAATAAATATTCCTACAAAAGATAATACATACCACCAAAAAAATTACACACTCCAATTTTTTTAGAAAAATAAATAAAATTTTACCAATTACTTTTATCACAGAATGCGACCAATAAAGCAAACAATGTTGTTGTACGTATAAAAGAAAAAATTATCAAATTAAAAGAAATACAATATTCTTTCCAAAACAACACAACCGTTTTCACCAAGAAAATTTTCGTTTTTAATAAAAATTTTCTCAAATTCTGACAACATATAAATTTCTAAAGCAAAGCTATCCTGATTAAAAAAATTTATTTTATATACCAGTGTTTTCGAAATTACACCAATACAAAAATGTTAGTATACCATATGGACACCATAACTTAGAAATAGGTAAAACTAAGTAACACATTATACCCAAAGAAAAAGTCAGTTCGATTATACTAAAGTTATCTCCATTTAATCGAATCAGAACTACCTAAAAGTTGTCGCCCTCACAAAACAGATAAAGAGCCAAACGTAATGCAGAACTTGATCTGATAAAGGCGACCATTAACCTTCAACCTACCGTCCAAATGTCCTTTACGTGATAGACACCCACATGGCCACCGTTACCATCTTTCAATTCGTAATTGACGCCACCGATTCGTCGCTTTACCACAGCTTGGATAACCGCTATCGTAGGGTTAGACTCCCCTGGTTCAATCTGGGATGAAATATCCTCGTTACTACGAACTAACGGCATTGGAAAAAAAATATATAAATAAACAAAATCCGGAAACAACACAATTCGAAACAAACGTTTAAAACAAAATATAAAGAAATTTAAGTGGCATCAAGTCTAAAGCCAAAAACCTATTTAATTAAATCGACGACAAAACTCAAAATTGATAACAATCACAAGTTAAATAATATAACTATTCAGTGAAGTATTCAGGTAAAAGGTAGGTAGAAAAACAAAAAAAATTAATTGACGAAAACAAAATAAAAAAAACAAAAATTGTTATAAACAACAAAAAAAAAAAATCTACTAGAATATAAAATTTTATCGAATAATCATCAGCACAGAGAAAAAAAAAAAACAAGAAGGAAATAAAAGCTCAAAATTGCCGGAAAACTTTCGACTCCAGCCAGAAAGCATTGAATCCAAAGCAACATTGAATCACAGCGTAAATATGTTTCGACTGTAGGAAAGAAATCGATAAAAATCAAAATACTTTACGTCCATACAACAACAAAAATCAAATTAAAAAAAAATCGATAACTAGAAAATCAAAATAACAAAAGCAAAAGATTTAAGTAGATATAGAGATAAGGTAAGAGTCGAACGACAATTGATCCGATACCAACCAGAAACAACATCTCGAGTTCGAACCCAAACCCTGATAACGATTGTCTCACCGCATGCCAATTATGGAATTGAAAATCATAATAGACAATAATCAATTAAATCCAAACTGTCAAATGATAAAACAAAAGCCAGGAAGTTAAATAAAATAATAAAAAAAAAATAGCAAAACCATATGAATATCAACACACATAAAGATTCAAAGGCCCTCAGTCTCTAGATGAAAATTGCACAATAAGTTATAAATATTTACGAAAACTGAGGCCCCACGTTGGGCGCCAAAAATCTCTGTAACGATTCTCCAATCGAGGTCTAATGCCTTGGGAACGGGCTACCTATTATTTCGGCCGTGCTCGTCGTTGGGGGGGGGGTGTGTGTTTAGTTCCCAAATAAAATTTTCGGTGAATCAGTTACAATAGATTTTATATTTAGGTAGCTAGATATACAAATAATCTATTCATACGGGAAAAGATAAAAAGAAAAAAAATTAGAGAAAGAAGTGCTGATGAACTGTATGTAGCGATAGGTGTAATTTGCTACACACGTCCTTGGCCCACCCACCATGCTGACAAAAGTATCCGGTTGTTGTCAGCCCGGGAAAAAAAATTTACTTCACCTACCTACTCCATACCTGTAACTTCACTTTTCATAATAAATAAACAAATTTAAAATTCCATATTTCAAACCATTACAGTATTAGTTTATTAAAATTCTAAAATAATGTAAATAAATCTATTTGTATAAAAAGCTGTGCGAAATTTTATATTTAGAAATTCGGTCACCATTTGGGTATTAACCTAAATAAATAACCGATAAAAAGAAATATTTGTGACGATAATTTATGATTAATTAAAATTGTAGAAGCGAAATCACAAAGTTTATAACATTTAAAGAAATAAAGAATAAACTAAAAGAAACTTGAAATTATTGAAGTTTATTTGACGTTAAATAAAACAATGTCATTTGTTCAAAAGTGTAAGATGGAAACATAACATGAATACCTATTTGTAAGTGTGTATAACGATAATTTTATGCACCAATAGAACCATGAAACAAATAACTTTAAAACTTGACTGGCCGTGGTTTGAATTGAAAACACCTGGTCCTATATGGTGATGACCACTATGCAGTGATGATGGTTTAGATGATGTCGACAAACTTAGCTCCTATCACTTTAACGACAACGTTATACGATATAACAGAGTTGAGGTCGAAAGACAATTTAACCCTCCGGTTTACCAAATCCAAGAAAATAAATATTCCTACAAAAGATAATACATACCACCAAAAAAATTACACACTCCAATTTTTTTAGAAAAATAAATAAAATTTTACCAATTACTTTTATCACAGAATGCGACCAATAAAGCAAACAATGTTGTTGTACGTATAAAAGAAAAAATTATCAAATTAAAAGAAATACAATATTCTTTCCAAAACAACACAACCGTTTTCACCAAGAAAATTTTCGTTTTTAATAAAAATTTTCTCAAATTCTGACAACATATAAATTTCTAAAGCAAAGCTATCCTGATTAAAAAAATTTATTTTATATACCAGTGTTTTCGAAATTACACCAATACAAAAATGTTAGTATACCATATGGACACCATAACTTAGAAATAGGTAAAACTAAGTAACACATTACACCCAAAGAAAAAGTAAGTTCGATTATACTAAAGTTATCTCCATTTAATCGAATCAGAACTACCTAAAAGTTGTCGCCCTCACAACCAACTCAACTTAATAAGCAGCAACGTTTTATTTCACTACAGGAAATGGAGTTTGCTTTAAAAAATAGCTTCATTTGAAGCTGGTATGTTGACCATCTGTCTGTGTCAACAATAAATTTCCCTAATGATGATATTGAAGACCCCTGTTTAGTTGATTTTTCAAAACGGCCTTGTTTTAGGCCAGAAAATCATTAAAATCCATCCTTGTCCTTGCCAAATGTTGAGATGTTGGAAATAAAATTCATAAACCAGTTATAAAAATTAAAACGAATATTATAATAATAATAAATTGAAAATTACTGACATACAATTAACAGTAAAACAAAATTACAATTGATTTATAAAAAACTTCATATATCATTCATGTGTGTGTTTTTAATTTTTAATTTTTTGTTCTTAAAAGTAAAAATAATAATAAAGGGTTTTTCAATAAGAGCGCTACAAAAGTTTTTTTAAATAAAACAAAAACGGTTTTGGATATCAATGGAATTCTTTATTCCAGTAAAAGTTCGTTCGATGCCATTATGTATGGAACTCGATTTCTTTTGCATGGCCACCACGGGCACGCTTGCAAAAGTCCAGACGCTGAACCCAATTTTCGACGGTTTTCAAGCATAAATCGGCCGATACTGCTACAATTTCACGTTAGATATTCGTACGAAGTTCATCAATCGTCGCTGGCTTGTTGGCATAGACCATAGACATGACGTAGCCCAACAGGAAATAGTCTAACGGCGTCAAATCACACGACCGAGACGGCCAATCAACTGGACCATTTCGTGCGATAACACGATCTCCAAACTTGGTTTCCAATAATATTGATTGTGACATTCGCTGTGTAGCTTGTGGCGCCGTCCTGTTGGAACCACATGTCCCCAAAGTCCATATCATCCATTTGGGGCCAAAAATATTCGGTTATCATTGAACGGTAGGGATTCCCATTCACAGTAACGTGCCGGTCTTGATCATCACGAAAGAAGTACGGCCCAATGCCGCTGCCGGCCCATAAACCGCACCAAACCGTAATTTTTTCGGGATGCAATGATGACTCATGGAGTACGTGTGGATTGCTGTCTGACCAATAACGCATATTTTGTTTATTGACGAAGCCATTCAGCCAGAAATGGCCTCATCGCTAAAGATGATTTTTCGATATAAATCCGAATCATTTTCAAGTTGTTGCTCAGCCCAATTCACGAACATACGACGCTTCTGGTGGTCAAGCGTCTTCAGTTCTTGCGTCAATTTGATCTTGTAAGGATTTAGGCCAAGATCTTTTCGCAAAATTCGCCACAACGACGTCACAGAGATGCCCAACGCTTGAGAACGACGTGTGAGAGACACATTTGGGCTTTATTCAACTGAAGCCTCAACGGCAGCAATATTCTCGACACTACGGGCACTTCTTTGTCTCACTGGCACGGAAACATTTTGTACAGTGCCTGTGGATTCAAATTTTTCCACTAGACGCTCAATTGTTGATCTGCTAGGACGATTATGACGACCTTAAATTGGACGTAGCGCTCTTAACGTTGAGGCCACTGACTCCGAATTTCGGTAGTAAATTTCAATAATTTCGACTCGTTGGCTCGTATATCTTTCCATCATGAAATGGCAAACCTTACTGAAGAGATATGTCAAAAGAGCGACAAGAAATATGGCGTCGTTTGCTGTCCCTGTCGTTCTACTTTTGTAGCGTCCCTGTTGAAAACCCCGTTATAAGTAGATTAATTAACCCATTGGAAACTAAAATTGAGAGAGCACTGAAAATCAGCCATACCTGAAACGAAAAAATCGCGAGATTTTTTTATTTTTTCCAACATTAAAAAAATTTACTTCATTTCAAATATAAAAACAACTTTTAAACTATAATATCTCCGGTATTTTATGAGCTATTTGATAAAAAAATGGTGCCTTAAATTAAAGCTTATAACCTAACTTATAGTTTAACTACCTTTTATTCGTATTATATTGAGATAGTAAGCATAGAAAAATTCCATCACAAATTTTTTGTGTCAAATTAAAGGCATTTAAATAAGTTTTCTAATGACACCCAGTTTGTTCCGTTCCGATAACGCATGCTTAAGTTCAAAATGTATATTAAATGAAATAACAAACTGGGAAAATATGGCCAACACAATTTTTTTTTTCCGAAATCACATATTTTACCCCTAATTTCGTTTTTTTTTTCTGAGCTATCCCCGTAAACTAGATTTATTCCAGAAAATGGTGTTATCATTTCGAAGTTGGAGGACCACTGAAGACATTGCGATTCAGTTGTTTTTACCAACGTTCTGCCGTTTGTATTTTTCTAACTGGGTAGCTCCATTACATTAAAAAAATAAACATTGTTCCAAATAAATAAATCAAATATTCAAAGTTGTAATTATTTTTTATTTTGAAATTAATACTATAGATGAGAGTAACGACAATGAATATTTTTTGTCATCAAAACTCATGTTCTGGAAACTGAGAGATAGCTCTAATTGAATGTAAGATACCGACATGTTCTTCAATAATAACACAAGTTTACAAATTTCGGTAAACTTTTGGATCAGAGCCGATGAGAACATATCTTAACGTTGAGGCGCTTATTCGGAATCCGGGTTTCGTTTTTCAAGATTGGTTCTAGTTTTCGAGTTCTCGCATGTTGGCATTGCTAGAAACATCAACTCAATTTTATTCTTAATGTTTTTTTTTTCGTTAAAAACAGAAAAAGTGCAAAGTCGATTCCAAATGCTTTGTTATGTTTGCGGATGTTATATGATAAGAAAAAGTGGAAAAAATATTACAAATGAGATGAGAGATGCATATGTACAAGTGGTATCATGGTCAAGGATACTTTTTATTATTAATGCCAATGTTATAGAGAAACCAGAAAAATTCTGTATATGATTGGTATCTTTGCTTGACGAATGTGGTCGGTCTAAATGCAAAATAACCAGCAAAGTATAAATATCCTGGCCTGTCATCAGTATTCAGGCCAGTTAACTGTACGAGTAACACCGTACGATGTAAATGAATGGCGTTTGTTTATAGATGGTTCAAAATACAGCCTGAAGGCTGGTCTGATACACCATGGGAATATAAAACTATCCCTTCTGGTTGCTTATGCAACCATCTCTATTGTTTCCCTGAAAACTTAGGTGATACTTGCGAGGAGCAAGGAGATCGACTAAACCAAGATTTGGCGAAAATTGAAAAACATAAAGGATTCTGGAACGAGGGCATGATGAGCGACTACTTTTGGACTCTAATGCGTGAAACAGATCCCAAACAACTCAGTTTATTTCTATATTTCCACTTTTTATTGAATTAAATGGACATGACTTGACAAAAATTATTTTATTCAATATCTTAAAAACTAGAACCAATCTTAAAAACGGAGTGTATATTTGAATTCAGCGACCCAAATAGCCTTAGAAATAACTTGTATAATTTGATTAGCAAAAAATTCAGTTCCCTCGTGAGAAAAAAACAGACTATTCTATTAAAACAAATTTTAAAAAATTAAAAAAAAAAATAAATGAATAAATATATAAAAAATAAAAAAACTATGGAATTTTAAAGAAAATATATAAAAAGAGTACTTTGATTTTTAAAGCTTAAAAAAAATAATTGCAACGATAATTATTTACATTAGAAAGGACGAATGGATATCAGTTAATCTAAACTTTTTCTTCTGCCTTCCTCGGTTTTTATAATAGCATCCAAAACGTTTTCTAAATTTTGTGTAGCTTCGGATAATTCCGTATTGTCACTATAGGAGTCTTCTACAATTTCTTTTACTTTATTTAATAAAAGTTTAAAATTTTTCATTTCTTTTTCACGAATGGAAGGGCTCATTAAAATATCTTGATAGTAATTAAGTTCATCTTGTGAAGAAACTTCTGCAAGAACGCTTAATAACTGCTGAGGCGGTGAAGTCAGAGACGATGGCATTGAATAACGTCTTTGATTAAACCACAAACTCAGGTCATTTATGGAATAATTCGATTTATTAGCATCCAAATAACTACGATTAATATCGGCCCCATTGACTGCAAAATAAAATTAACAATGATTTTTTATATTTAACTTTCAATGCCAAAATCAAACAGCAGTAGATTAAACATACTTGAGTGTGTCAAATTGTCTTTGGGTGTACTTAGAATTTGTGGATTATTAATTGCAGTTGTTTGTGAATTCAAAACAACACTGAAATTGTCCAAACTTGCTGGTGAATTTTTTAAAATTGCAGAACGATTTGGTGTACTAGATGTTGGATATGAACTCATGGTGTCTGATGATTTTTGCTGTTGTAAATACAATGTAATAAATGTAATAAATATTCTTAATGTAATAAATATTTTATTTACCGAAAAATTACGCATTTCTAATATTATATCCATTAAAAATTTTTGATGATCATTTAAAAATTTTGAAATTTCATTTTGGGATGATGTTTTAACACATTTTAATTGTAGTTCCAGTTTTCTTTAAAAACAAATTCAATTTACTCATTTTGCAAAGTTGATTTAAAGAATTTAATTTAGATAAACTTACTCATTTTGCTGCAGTAATTTATCAATAATAATTTGAAGTTTACTGGAAACATTTATGGCATTTGATGCTGTTGTGGTGAGACAAGCTAAAGAAGCTAAAATATTAGTGTAATAAAAATTTTAATTTAAGACTATGGGGTACTTACAATCAATTTTCTGCATATTTGTATTCTCGGTCTTTTCTACTGATGATATCCTTTGTGTGGATAATACTGAATTTCCAGTTACAGCTGCTGCTTTTACACTAACCGTAGAAGCGTTGGAAGTATGATTTGTTGCTATAGTTATCATTTCTGTATCATTTTCAGTCATTGTTTCACTGGCATTACAAAAACCTTTTGATTCTTCATTTAATTTTTTTGATGAGCAAAAAAATATTGTACATAATTTAGCAAAATAATGAGATATTTTTTTTGGTGGTAAATCCTAAATGGAAGAAATTAAATAATTATTAATAGGTGTCGAAAGTTCATTTACAAGGTCATCCCGTATGTTTGTGCAAAATGGCATTTCCACTTGTAAATTTAGCAAGAAAATATATTTTTGTATACGTTGTTATTTTTTATTTAAATTGGCGTTTGCAAAATAAATTTATGTCAAATTGTGTTTTATTTTGATGAATCTTAAACAAAGCAAAAAAACAAAAAAAAAATGGAATTAACTTGAGAAAGTTTTCGTTAAATGATTTTTTAAGATTTTAAAATTAGCTTGAGCCAGCCAAAAGGAATGCTTTACCAGACTGTGTTTGGATTTTGTGATAATACTCCATCTTAAAGAAATGTTTATTACTGCTTTGTAGAATCCAAGCGCAATTTATTTTCCATCTGCGATGAAATTTGTCAAATCGTCCAAAAAAAAGCTGTTATTACAGAAATCATTGATGTGGTATATCATAAATTACATGCATCTCTAGGGATTGGGAAGACGGTCAAGTTGCTATCATTCCTTTAGATGTTTAGAAGACTGTTAATGTAGATTATTATACAACTATTTGTTTTCAGGAAGTCATAAAAAAAACTTAGTTCAGGATTCAAATACAAATAGCCATATTCATAAAAAAAAATTAATTCAGCTTTAAAATACGAAGTAGTTGAAAAACATTTTAAGCCTAAAAAAGCTTTATTAAACATTTGTATTCATAATTTGTTTGTCACTTGAATCGTAATGATGCAAAACAATGATTATTAATTCTTGCGGTACTCGTTTCTATAATTTTTTTGTCGTGTTTGAGAAAAATTATATTTTTATAAAATATATATGATAATTTTTTTATTATTTAAAAAAGAAAAAAAGTCAATACAAAATGCTCAGTGAAAGTGTAATTTAGATGATGATTTTATTGCAAATAAAAAATTATTCAAATAACCAGTTTTATTTTATTTGTTTTGATTGTTTACAGATCACTTCAGTTTGTACAATTAACATTAATTTGATAAAAACATCAAATTTTTTTAATACCAAATAAAAAATAATATGGAGAAAATAGGGCTGGACGGGTCACTCCTCTTTTTGTAAATTTTCGTTTGACGATCGTTTGAAATTTGGGCAATAATTATTTGTTAAAAAAATCAATGAACTTATTTTGATTGAATGACAATTTTTCGCAAAAATTTTCAAAATTAAAATTAACACAAAGCAAGAATGTCAATTTTAAATAAGTTTAAACTAATTTTTAAATTCGTTTAAAGGTTTCAAATATGTATTTTAAAATAATATTAGTTTATGAATACAATGTTATCATGTTTTTCTTAACAATGATTTGAAATGCTGTTTAAAATTTTTATGAATACATCTAAAAATATTTAAACCTATAAAATATTAAATTATGACACTTACTTCATGCAGTCCAGGGGCCATATTACGGCATTCGTGATCGAATGAAATCGTTCGAAAACTCTTTTTCAACTGTTTTTCAACAAGTAACTACAATAATGAAAACACCAACTTTAACTTTGATTTGCATTCTAAGGGCGAAGTACAACATACCTGATGGAAAAAGTTCCGCTTAAATGTTTTATTTTCAGAAATAAAAAACTTATTTCAATCGCAAAATTACGATCACGAATGCCGTAATTGGACCCCAGACCTGGCACCCATCGAAGATTGGTTTTAACTAGTGTTTCCAATTATTCGATTTTGACGGTTAATCGGTTAGGTCATTATTCGACAAATGCAGAAAACTGATTAATCGGTTTTTCGGGTCGATTAAACGTAAAAATTGGCGATTAATCGTTTAATACAAAATAAATGTATTTCTTTTATCAATAAGAACACAAAGAGCTGCTGTTTGCTGAAATATCAAGTTAAGTCTATTTTGTTGGTCTCTAAAGTATTTGTTTACGACAATTTAAAACATCCTGAGATTTTTTGAAGAATCAAGTCTTATTATCTTGGGTTTTTCAGACGGATCTGACGACTCTTTAAAAAAATGTCAGACGTGTTCATTGGAAGTTAACCCTTAAAAACGCAGTGTAGATAGAGTTTTACCGAAGTGGGACATTTTGCTTAAAGTTGATTTTTATTTTCTTTATATGACACTGTCCAGAATAAAAAAATGCCTTAAAAAAAATTCAATAACAAATTCTTAAAAATATGTTACGAATAGTTTTTGCGAAATTCCCAAACAAAGTTTGATAGAACTTCCACTCTTCCCTGACTCTTTCGCTAGAGTTATTTATTTATTTTATTAAACATATAATTACAAAGCGAAAACAGACCAGAGCTTCTGGTGGGAATCGAACCCACGACCCCCGCACTGATAAGCTAGCACGCTACCAACTAGCCTACCGGGGCGCTCTTTCGCTAGAGTTAAAGAGGTTATCTATTGGAAAATATATAAAAATCAAACCTATTCCTGACAAGTCCTCACCGATTTTTCTGTGTTTGTGCAATTAAGAATTCAAATAAGCGAATTCTTAAATATTTTCGACTAAAAAAATTAATTCTCCTGAAGTTCCCATTCGTCAAAATTTGTTGATAAACCAAAGTAGAAAGAAAATTCCATGTTATTTTTAGTTTTTATAAATTTTTTCATAGA
The DNA here is from genome assembly GCA_949748255.1 of Eustalomyia histrio. NCBI lineage: Eukaryota > Metazoa > Arthropoda > Insecta > Diptera > Anthomyiidae > Eustalomyia > Eustalomyia histrio. The sequence continues at coordinate 125,945,157 of OX456525.1, forward strand.
ATTTTAGATGAAATAGTTTTCGAACTTAAAGCAATTTTATATTATTTTATAACATATTAACGTCATAATGCTTGTTAGAAATATATCTCGTCACGTGTTTTATTGCTGAGGAGAAATATATATATTTTAATAGATTTTTTGTTAAAGCTCTGCTTAGAGGCTCTAGCTTTTCTAAAACTTCACGTTCTGATGAGATCTTTTGTCAGCTCGAAATACATGTTGATGTTTTTTTTCTACGGTTTTCTCGCCGTAGTTAAGAAAATTAGGAAGTTTAAAGAAAACTAACAAAAAAAATTCATTATATATTTTTAATTTTATCAGGCTCGAGATCATAATTTCAACGTTACTAACGAATAGTAAACACTAATTTTTTTTTATTAAATGGAAAAGATTGTAAGGATCAGCGCTAGAGGGAGTGCACACTTTCGACCCGAGCGACCAGGTCATCTTCAGCCTCCTTATAAACCACCCAACCCACAAATAACTCATGGTTTTGAAATTACATTTTTCTCTTAGTGAATGATTACCCGTACAAATGAGCTTTTTCTATCTATTTATAGAAATACCCTTTGGCAACCATCTTCGATTTTCGAAGCACAAATTGGCAGGGTTGCCATTCCAAATCGAAGCACAAATTGGCAGGGTTGCCATTCCAAATGTTAATGTTTCCATTTCTGGGAACGAATTGGGAATCTGGCATACTAATATTTTTTCTTTCACAACATATTTGAGTGTTGTTTATTATATTAGATTATAAATTACATCGTACCCTATGTTTTTGTATGTAAATTTTGTATATTATTTGATCTGTTTTAATTATATATTTTTAATTTTATCAGGCTCGAGATCATAATTTCAATGTTACTAAGGAATAGTAAACACTATTTTTTTTTATTAAATGGAAAAAAATTCATATTAAAAATTTAACCGGTTAATCGACCTATTTTAAACGATTATTCGGGTCGAATAATTATTTGAGTTTTAAATTATTTGTTTCGACATTCAAATAGAGGCGATAAACCGAGGAATCGGTAATCAATTAACCGAATTGGAAACACTAGTTTTAACTCATATTCTCTTGAATTAAGAAATATTTTGCCACGCATTTGAAAATTACATGTTTTACTAGACAGGGCCCAAGAAACTGAAGTTCAAATTGTTTTATCGAACATAGGGTTATGTGTACAGATGTTACAAAAAACAACCATTTTGAAATGAAATTTAAAAAATCTTCATTAAATTTGATAATTTATTTCATAATTTCATTATTATTATTTATTTTTAAAATCATGTTGTTCAAACACCTTGAACATGGTTTGAATATTTAGTAGTTTAATTAATTTTCATTTTTCTTAAGCTTGAAGATAGTTTAGTTGTTTATTAGTATTTTTTAATTGAACATTAAAGAGTTTGTTATATTTAACTGAAATACATTCTAGGAATAAGGGTTCGATTTTATGTCTAAACAACAGATAAACTAAATAATTGTTTGGGTTTATGAGTAGCTAGTTGCTTGTGTCTACATTAAGAATGGTTTAGGTTTTGTGTCTAGACAGAGTAATTGCTTGCTTGCTCATTAAAATAGTTTAGGGTATTGTCTAGGCGACAGACAAGATGATTAGCTGTTTGTTTAGGAAAAATCGGGCAGATGTGTTCGGCATATTTCAGTTTTAAGAATTTCATGTTTAGCACTTAAGCGTATATTTTATGAATAAAAAATCAGTGTCTTACAAATATTCAAAACAAAAAGTTATTTCAATTTTTAATTGTCACAACATTTTGTGCATGGTCCTTCGAATTTGTCTCAGTGTTTTCACCACCAGTGGTAAGAGACTCTGAGAACCTTGAATCAGCCTAATAAGACATAGCTGAATTCGAAACTCTGAGGTAGAGTAGAATAAAAAAAAAACCTCTGAAGAATGGTATCACGGGAGCAGTTAAAAAGGTTGCTGAAACGTTAGAAGTTTATTGGGGAAGAGATAAAGATTATCTCAACCAAGTTCCCAAAAGATGAAATACGGAAGGAGCCGTTTGAAGAAGCTCGGAATAGAGCGGAAAGAATTCCAAGGCAGCCATGCCAAGCTGGTGGAATGCGGTAAAGGCAATGAGCATTATTTTGAAGTGGGATACTTTAACCAGGTATCTGAAGAATTTCAAAAAATGCGTCAGCATTTAAAGAAAAGAGAGGAGAACTTATCCTTGGAGGCATCCGTCACTGATAAGGATGTGAAGATAAGTGAGCGGAATATTGCGGGAATTAGTTGGAGCCGCTCTACCATTGCAGCAGAATAAAACGGTGTTAGCAACTGATAACTACCGTATCGAGAAGGCAGTTAAAACCTTAAATGATAAAATTGAAAAATTTAGGAATCGATTGGAGAAGGCTACAATCGTGGTACGTAGGAAATCTAAATCAGGGTTGGGATAATGGAGATGGAGCTTTAAAACAGATTTCTCAAGCTTGACTCAAAATTTGATAGGTTGGAGGAAGAGGAAGGTATACATATGGAGACGTTCGGAGAAGTGCGTGAGCTGTATTATGAAGTACTCACGGAGATAGGCGAAAAATTAACTATGAGCAAGGTTCATCAGCTCCACAACCAACAATTAGATTGCGGGAAATAAGTATTCCCGAATTCAGGGGAGATCCAAGCGCATGCCCTTCTTTTTATGTTATATTCAACTCAGTGGTTCATAAAAACGATCGCATGTGCAAGGAAGAAAAGATGTACTGGTTAAAAGAGGCATGTGCAGGCGAGGCTACAAAGCTTTTGCAACATTTGAATGCGACTGAATACAATTATGAAGTTGCTCTAGAGATATTAAAGGATCGGTTTGAGAACCAAAGAGTGCTGTTTAATACGCTGGTTGACAGATTGTTAGATCAACCAAACTTGAATAGCGAAATAGCGGCTAGCATTAGGCAGCTGTTGGACACCACTAAGAAGTGTGTAAGGGTGATTGAAGCCCTAGGTATCGAAATGGAACAGTGTATGCGGTTTATTGCCAGAATAGTTATGAGGAAATTTGACAGCGAGGCGTTGCGGCAGTACGAGTTAAGTACCAAGAAAACTAGGCAAGTTAAGAAGTTGGAAGATGTCTTGGGTTTCTTAGAACAGATGGCACAAGCCCAGGAATCCTTGAAGAGCAGAAAGGGTGCAGCTTACAATCAACATAAAGTTACGGCAGGTCATCAGCAGAAAGCAGACAATTAAGCAATATTACGATGGAAGATGCATGTGTGTTCTGTAAGCAGAAAGGACACAAAATCCTTAAATGCCGAAGGTTTACGCAGCTTAATGTGCAGGAGAGGCGTCAATGGGCTACCAGTTCAAGAGTTTGTTTTATTTGTTTATATCACACGAAGGATAACAAATGCTACAGAGCCGAAGTTAGATGCAAGAAGTGTGGTAAGGAGCACAACTCTCTATTGCAGGCGTACATGTGATGAAGAAAAATGAGCCATCAGTCTTATTAGCCACAGCTTTGGTAAGAGTTAAAACAATACGCGAAGATTTTGTTACGTTAAGAGCTTTGGTGGATCAAGGCTCACAAAAAACCGCTATATCTGAGGAAGCAGCTCAGATTTTACAGCTGCCAAAAATAAGAGCGAAAACCGAATTATATGGGCTTGGAGATACATTGGTTGGTGTACCCAAATCAAAGATGATACTGGAGATGAGACATAGAACTAATGACAAGGTAGTGTTTCAATTAGAGGCGCTGGTGTTTCCGTCATTATCAAAGCCACAACCAGATGCATCAGTCGAATATGAGATTTACAAATGGGATAACTATTGCTTGGCTGATCCCAACTTCTACAAATCAGATAGGATTGATATTGTTACGATTTTACCCTTTAAAAAATCGTCGATTTATTTACCTTTTAAATAAATCGAGTTCTTTCTATATTGCAAATAATAAACACTGTTTGAAATTATTTATAGCTCTATTTATTTATAACCGTCACTAAAAATTGGCGCTGATGTATATCACGACCCAGAAAAACAGCAATGACGTATTCCACGGTTGCTACAACTTTGAAGAAATTTTGGGAGATAGAAGAAATCCCAGAGAAGGATGCTGCGGCCGAGCAGAAAGTGCGTATTGCATATTTTGAGAAGACGACAACAACTAGTAACGATGGCAGATTTATAGTGCGGTTGCCATTTGAAGAAGATCGTGAATTTGGTAATTCGAGAGGACAGGCAATAGCGCGATTGTTAAGCCTGGAAAGGAGGTTGGAAAACGATCCTGTTCAGAAGCAGCAATACGTGATGTTTATGCGGGATTATCGAGAGAAGGGGCATATGAAAGAGGTGGCGAAAAAGTCAGGAAAATATTACCTTCCTCATCAAGCAGCCATAAGAGAAGATAGCGTTACCACGAAGTTGCGTTTGGTGTTTGATGCATCGGCAAGATCGGCAAATAAACGCAGCTTAAACGACGTGTTGAAAGTGGGTCCAAAGCTGCAAAAGGATATTTTTGATATTATTGTCAAGTGGAGGTTGTGGCGTTACGTGATAACAGCAGATGTTGAAAAATGTATCGCCAAATCTTGATCCATGAAGACGATCAGCCGTATCAACACATAGTATGGCGAGAAGAAAGATATCAACCGATACAGGAGTTTAGATTGATGACGGTTACATATGGGACTACATCGACACCATTCTTAGCGAAGAAAGCGTTAGCGCAGATTGGAGAAAAATGTATCAACAAGAAAATAAAGAAAGCTATAGTCGAGGATTTCTACATGGACGATCTTATGACGGGAGCACATTCAGTAGCTAAATGCAAGAATATACTGGAGGATATATCAAGGCAGCTGGCAAAGTTCAGGTTTCCGTTACGAAAGTGGATGTCTAACGACAGTAAAATCCCAGAGGCAATCTCGGATGAGGGAAACATGACGGTGATGCATATTAGCGATGAGGAGGCGATCAAGACGCTTGGGTTGCAGTGGCATCCGAATAAGGATGTGTTGACGTTCATGCTTAAGGCGAATTATGAAGGAAAAGTTACGAAGCGACGAGCATTATCAACACTGGCAAGGATGTTTGATCCGCTTGGATGGCTTACTCTATTTACAACTGGTGTCAAGCTATGTATTCAAGGACTATAGTTAATGCAGATGCGATGAAGGATGAATTACAGGCGGAATGGGAAGCTATCATGAGAAGTCTTCCATGCTTACAGAATATAGTGATACCTCGGTGGTATAATATTACGATTGGTTCAAAGCTGGAGATTCGTGGCTTTGCAGACGCCTCCCAGAAAGCATATGCAGCTGCGGTGTACCTGAAGGTGGGATCTATGATAAATTTAGTAGCAGGGTTAATCATGTGAAAACTGGGAAAACGCTGCCAAAATTGGAATTATGGGCAGCTTATTTGTTAGCAAGATTTGTGGAAGGAGTTCTATCAACAATACAACTGCAAGTGGTAGTTAACACTTGGAGCGACTCAACAATAACTTTGGCTTGGATAAGCAATAACAGAAGTAAGGATCGATTTATCCGTTCTAGGGTGGGTGGGATTAGAACATTTTTGCCAAAGGCGATTTGGAGGCATGTCGATACTAAGAGTAATCCAGCAGATGCGGCTTCAAGAGGTGTTACAGCTGACAAGATATCCACGCTGTGGTGGAATGGCTCTTCTTGGCTCAAGGGTGACGAAAATAACTGGCCTAAGCAAGAAAACACGAATAGTGGAAAATTGGCTGGAAGTTGTGTCCAAGAGATGTTCATCCTTTCAGAAATTGGAAGGGGTAATGGCGTATGTGAAGCGGTTTGCAGGCAAAGCAAAGGGGAATAGGTAATCTAATAATCTAAATGAGTTTCTGCAATAGTTGGTGTACTAGCTTCAACTGATCTGAGAATATCCGAAAATTTATCAATCAAAAGATCAACCTGTGCAACATTATCTATATTTTCAATACTTGCTATCTCGCTGAAAATTAATGAGTCAAGTTTTTCGTAATCAAAAACTGCATTTGCCATTGAGGAAACCTGACCATTGAACAAAAATACTACCGGAAGATGATTTGATGAGAGCGTGTTTAACCCTCCGATGAGTGACAGTTCTGAACTTCACGGCCGTGTGAAAAGGTCCCTACGGACCTTTTTGTAAATCATGTTTTTTTCATATAAATTTTTTTTTGTTTTTATTGTTTATAACTAAATTCTACATACAAAAATAATTTTTTCAATTTTTTTTAATTTTTTTTTTTTTTGCTTGAATTTTCTTAAGACTATTATAAAAAAGTTTAAAAATTATTGTTGTTGAGCGTGTACTTCTTGTCCCCCGCCCTGTGCGCAAGTGTTGCAGCGATGTAAAAGTGTGCTATGTTCTCCGCAAACAGCGTTGCAGCAGCCGAAGCAGTATGCCCGCGTTTTCCGCTGCCGCCCGTACTCAGGACGGCAAAGGTGACATGACGGTCTACTTGACCTAGCCGCAAACGACGGTGCATTGCCTTCCATCGGTCTTGGTAATACCTGAAATGAGAAGAAAAATAAAAAACAAATAAATATATATTCTATTCTTGAATTTGAAGATGTTTTTCTTACCCTGACATCGAATGTTTCCATCGCATTGCGTATCCTTGGATATGAGGTTATATGGTTGTTTAGGGCACGTTCTTCGATATTTGGTGTGGCCAATTGTTTCGTTAGCAGTAACAAGAACGACCGCCGTCTGTCACTCCTTTTTATAGGCTTCATTTCGTTGTAATCGTAAAAGCAGCCAATGCAGCGACGTCCAGCATATTATAAAACATGGCCAACGGCCATCGTTGTGTTGCTCTTTTGCAGCTGTAAGTGCCTAGCATTTGATCCATGATATCAACGCCGCATTTGTTGGCGTTGTAATCTAATATGGCATAGGGCTTCCGCTTCTCGGTTTGCTCGTCAACGCGGCAGGTGTAGTGCATTGTGAAGAGCACGTTCACCACTTTATTTTTTTTTCAGCACGTATGATCATAACGCTATATCCCCTTCGTTGAACCCAAATAATGTACTATTGATGGTGCGCTTCGGGTTCTTCTTGAACTCCTGTGGAATGAATGTTTTGTTGTAGCGCACTGTACCAACATATGCGGTCTTCCTCCTCATAAAAATACGCGCCAAGTCAAGAGTGGTAAAGAAATTATTCGCGTATATAGTACGGCCAGCATCTAAATATTTTTCCACAAGATCCAGCACTACGTTCTGCCCTTGGTTTATCTCCCGTTGTTGGTTTGGCAGTTTTCCAGAATATATCATTCCCTTCACAGGATAATAACTCTGTGAGTCGCATAACCACCATACTTTCAAACCATACTTAGCTGGCTTTGACGGAAAATATTGCGTGAAGCGGGTGCGGCCTCTGTAAGGGAACAACTGCTCATCAACTGTTAGTGCTTCATGAGGAGTGTAAGCTGCTGCCAAGTTATGTTGCAACATTTGCCAAATATCGTCAATAGCTGCAGTTTTGCTGTTGATGAGTCGCTGTTGATGAGTCGTTGTTGTCGAGTATTTCCATTGTCGAATGGAATAAATTGCTTTATACACATGAAGCGATCGTACGACAACGCAGCTTTGTATATTGGGCAACGCGTCGCGCCCCATAATTCCATAGCTGGTTCATGGTTTGATCTTGTGAGTCCAGCATACAAAAGAATAGCTACAAAGGCGTCAAACTCTTTCACTGTCACTGGCTTCCACTCCTTTTTCTTCGTGGGATTCGCCAAATTCCATGCAGCTGTAACCTCCCTGCCTTTACAATTTGTTTCACTTAGCACTAAGTGTATTATTTCCTGTGTCATGATTGAACGCATTATTGTATAGGGCTCGTGTATATTTCCTGTTGGTCCTGTTTTCTTTCTTGTGAAGTCGACCACGTTATGATTACGAGTGCGTGATGTTGGTGGTGCTTTTTTACTCCATTGGGTGCCATCTTTACCAATATAGTAACTTTCATTCGTTTCCTGTCCATCATTTTCTTCCTCTTCATCATCGTCGTCATCAGTATCTTCGTTTAGCTCGACGTATCCTTCAGTTTCGGCATCTGACTCTTCAGCAGGTTGGTATGTGCGATCTTCATCATCCTCAACTTCATAATTATCAATTGCAGCAATATCAATTTCTTCATCCATAAAATCAGCAAATCTACTATCAGCTGCACGCCTTTCATCCGCAGTCATTTGCTGGTAACGCGTACAACCATTTGAGCAACGTCCAAATTACTTGCATCTGCCATATTTATATTTTTGTTTCTATCACACACGATTTTACTCTTCGCTGTCTAAACTTTGAGTGATTTGGTTTACGAAACTACAACTTCTTTTATACTCTTTCGTACGTCTACCTGAACTCAAAGACATTTAGGGATTACTTCATCATTATAATTTTTTTATTGTTTCAACACATAATTTACTTGTTCTGAACACAAAGACCTGAACTCAAAGACATTAGTGATGATGATAAAAACAAAAAATTCTAAGAACTGGTTTATTGCTAGTAGTATAAAATTAGAATATTGTGCCTTTCCTTGAAAGCAATAAAGTTCATGTCTTCGAATTTTTCATAGAATTTTTTTGTTTTTATCATCATCCCTAATGTCTTTGAGTTTAGGTCTTTGTGTTTAGAACAAGTAAATTATGTGTGGAAACAATAAAAAAATTATAATGATGCCCAAAAACATGCATTTATTAGTGAAATTCAGTACAAGGTCCATACGGACCTATTCACACGTCCGCGTACTATTTTCACTAAAACCGCAATAACTCCTAAAGTAATGATCCGATCGGCTTGATTTTTTTTCCAAAAGATGCGCAACAAAATACTCTTGGAATACAGAGTAACTTTGGGGGGGGGGGGGGGGGGGGGTTGTAGTGGCCGGAGTAATTTCAGTTTGAAAAGGCAAAAAGGTCCCTAGGGACCTTCTCACTCATCGGAGGGTTAAAACTTCTGGTTGGGTAATATACGTTGAGATGTTGGTCAGAATAATATCTATGATTGAAGAACGGGATAAGTGGCTTCGTTTGGAAACATTATACTAAATGGTAATTGTAGAGTTAACTCATTAAATAGATTTCCATAACAATTTGCTCTGAAGCACCCCCAATTTCGATGTTTACTGTTTAAATAACCGCATAGTATAAAATTTCCTTGAAGATTTAAAAATGTTCTTATATCACGCCTATATTCTGGCAGAAGCTCATGAGAATTTTGACACCATGGAAAATATACACAAAATAGTTTCAAACTTGTTTGTATTTGTATTTATTATTAAATTGGATTTCTAATACAACAAGACAAAATATCTTATAAATTACAGTTAATTTTTATTCCTAGATTTTCAATAATTGTAATTGTTGATATCTAATTGTATTCCCTACAACAACTGCTACACCACCACCTCGCCTGTTTTGACGACCAATACGTATGCAATTGAACATTGGGTGAGAATATTAAGATCTACTGTCTAACCAAGTTTCAGTAATTAAACAAATATCTATATTTTTATAAATTATTAAGTTAAAAAATTCAATTATTTTACCACTAATACTTCTTGCGTTCCAAAACATGTCTTTCATTTGTGTATTCATTATTTAATATTAGAGTATAAATACTTAATAGTTAATTCTGCTATGACAGTAAACTGTTGTTCTTTAGTTGTACAAACTCTTAATTTATTTATAATATCCATTGACAGTTGAGTTATATCTGGCATAGTGAATAAGTTGATTCCTCTTAAATTCTCACTGTACATATGAGTTACTTTGGGTTGCATTGTTCATCTGATTATTATTAAATTGTTGCTCAAAACCTCTATGTTGTGAGTGTTTTATATGAGAAATAATTATTATGGTTATTATTCGAATGTAGAATATAAAGGTTATTTGATTATTTCTTTTTAAATTTGATTCTCAAATTTAAGTAAATCTCTTTATTTGAACAAAACATATCATATGACTTGTGCTCACCATTGCAGTTGGCACATTTGATTGAGTTATCGCTGCAATCAATTGTCTTCTGTTTTCCAGCGCAATGAGCACATTTTGTTCTAACTGAATAACTTTTTTCACCATGCCCTAACATTTGACAGTTATGACATTGCACAATTCTGTTTTTTTTTTCTTTCTTTGGTATTCCCATTTACCAATAGTACGAAAAACACAGTTATAGTGTTTTCTTATAATATCAAAAGATATTATATACATTGAATCAACAAAGCCGTTATAGGATTTATCAACACGTTTTTCAGAAACACACGAATTACTCAGTTTTAAATTCTTCTTATGTTATGCACTCGAACCCAAACAAAACCACCTTAAATACACGATCACTTTTTGATACTTGTTCTCACTCAAAACCGTTGTAATAACACAATATGTGGCCATCGTATCACAAAATATGTTTTTGTACCAATAGACATTTTTTGGAGACAGTTATTTACAATACCTTTATCATACAGCCACTTTGTGCTAAAACTTTAATAGGAGGTACATGCTCCTGAAGCTTTTTCTTAACCGTTTCTTTCGCCTTTTTAGAGCCCATTGGATCTCCTTCATCGTTTTCATAAATTCTTTATTAAATATATACAAACATTTCACTTCTTCCTGGGAAAAGAAATTTAACTTCAATTTTATTTCCTTAAAATTTTGTAAAAAAAAGATCTGACAGAAAACACTTTAGTAGTAATCAAAGATGAAAACCTTCCTCCAAATTTTTTAAAAATAAAATTTTTTTTAAATTTATAAATTTTTAGTTTTTCGGTCCCATGAACGGTGTTTTTATACCGTTACTCGCAATGGGTTAAACTTTTGTAGAAACATTATATACATAATTTTGACTTAAGTTCCGAAACTGGATCTTGCAAAAAATATTTCTCAGTTTTAAGTCAGAACTTCGTCTAGATTATTTCTGCGAAATTTCAACTCATTATGATCCACGGCATAAAAACGACGTACATGGAACCGAAAATTACCGTGGCTATTTTATACAAATATATGAAAAGAAAAGGATTGTCTGAATTCAAGAGCCAGTTTTGAAATATTTTTGCTCCACAAGTTAAGTAAATTTGGTCAATATTTAATCAAAATTAAGTCTATATTATTTTTACAAAATTTTAACCCATTGCGAGCAACCGTAAATGGTACCGAAAAAGACCGTGGCTTTTTCTTATACATAAATGTTGATCTGTTAATTTGGTATAATAAATGATATTTAGTTGAACATTAGATCATATAATCATATTCTTTATAAATTGGAAATTTATAATAGTAAATTATAGAGAATAAAATTGAAAATAAAAACCGTAAAATATGAACACAATTGCTACTAATGATATCGAGAATTTAAAATATTCATAATTACTCTCCATAATTTACTAATAAAAATTTTCATGTTTTTTTGCATTTAAACAACCGGTCGACCGGTTTCAATTAAGGGGTAGTACTTTTCATCGGAAAATTTTGTTTAATTTTTTAATTAATTTTTGTATTTAAAATTTTGAGGTGAAAAACTTTTTTGGATGCGAAAACAAATTTTTTGGTAAAATAAAAATTTTGAGGTGAAAAAAAATTTTTAAGTTGAAAAAAATTTTTTGTGGTGAAAAAAAATTAGTAATAAAAAAAAATTTTAGGTGTATATATATGTTCCCGCCGTTCCTATAAGGAGCATAGGGCCTCTGAATACACAATATATTTTTCACTTCTAAGCGACTGGTGAAAAAATATGTATGGAAAAATATCACTATGGAACATTTTTGGGATTATTGTCTGGGGGGTGAGAAATTCCAAGTCAGGGTGATGGTACTAGGTCAGTATAGTAAAACCCTCAAAGGGTTTGGCGTTCGTATGCGTCAGTTTTTTTTATGACCTTTTAAATTTTTTCCTAATCTTGATGTTTTTTCGCTTAGTTGTAACATTTTGGCAAAAACGTAGTTTAACATAACTCGAGAACCACTTGTCCGATTTTGCTAAAACAAACTCAAAAAAATTTAGAATTACAATTTCTTTAATCCGTTCATATAACGTTTTTCTTTATAATCAACAGTTTTGCCGGTAAAAATAAATTTGTGGAGAAAAAAAAATTCATAAAAAATCCAAAACGGAAAAAAGGATCAAGTGTTATTAATTTCATGTAAATTCACATAAACAAAATGCGACATAGATCATATAAATCGATTAACGCGTTCTGCTTTTATTTACAATTAAGTGAAGGTATCCCATTTTGACAAGAATATTGATATTTTATTCAAAAAAGTGTCATTTATCGTCTTTTTTATAAATTTTCCCCAATAACTCCAGACTTCTGGCCATAAACTACTAAAAAAATTAAGCAAACATTTTTATAATTTTTTATTTTTATTTTATTTATTTATTTATTTTTATTTATTTTAATCAATATTGCCTAGACTTTTTCGATGGTGGTTGTTCGGGACTAGTGGCATCGCATTCATCGCTATCATCAGTTTCTGAACCACACATAATGTCAATGTGTGACTCCACTGTTGGCCCTTCTGCATCTCCTGAAAATTCTTTATCATCCTTGTCTTGCCACACAAGCTTACTCCACCAGCAAATTTCCGCAATTATTGCACTCGGCGACTTTTTGCCTCTATATCTGTACGTTTTTGTTTTATTAAAATGAGTTTGAAAAAATAAAAAATCAGTATTACCTCATTTCAAATGGCATAGCAACTTGATGATAGCGTTCACCTTGTTCATCAGATTCGGTAGCCAATTGTTTGCTGAAGTAGTCCAGATGATGATGTAAATAATGGATTTTCAAGGGCATGTGGACACCAACTTCCGAGAATGCTCTTAACATCCTTGCGACAGAAACATCGTAGTTGTTAGAACGATGCTTTCCCAACAAGCCTTCTATTACTTCTTTGATTGCCTGCCATGCATTCAACTCAGCGTCAATCAAAATATTGTTGAATGCGTCACTTTTAATCAGCTTTCGTATATCTGGACCATTTACTACGCCTGATTGGAAAAAATTAATTTGTTAAGATGGAAAATCATGGGAAATGAATGTGATATTATAACTTACCTTCTTTAATTTTACTTTCGCTGAGTCTCGGGTAAATTAGTTTCAAACACAAGAAAACTTCATCTCTTTTTGCGACAGTTTTGATAAAATTCTTAACAATTCCAAGTTTAATATGCAGTGGAGGCAGCAATATCTTCTCCTTCGGCACTAGAGGCTCACGAATAATATTGGCCGTTTGTAACCTGCTGTGCTCTCTGAGTTTCCATCCGTGGCATGCATATTGGTCACCGGAAAATCGTTTGTCCCAATCGCACAAAAAGCACATATATTTTATATAGCCGCTTTGAAGACAGCAAAGCATTGCTACAACTTTTAAATCGCAGCATATGCGCCACATATGTTTGGCGTAGTTAACCATTTTTAAAATATTTTCCAGTGCATCATATGTTTCTTTCGTTTCTGTACTATAGGCGATTGGAACTGAAGGTTTTTTATTGGTCTTATGCAGTAAAACCGCCTTCAAGCTGAGTTTTGAACTGTCAATAAATAATCTCCAGTCATCTGCTTCATATTTTATTTCCATTGCGTCCATCAATTTCCCTACATCCGGGCAATATGCAGAAGTTTTTTCATCATTCACAAGGAATAAACTTTGGAGTGTTGCCTGACGACTTCGATAAGCTGTGACTTTCACACCGGGTGCCAACAAATTGTTTGATTTCAAAATGGAACCAGCTCTTCCGATTTATGCTGTGTTAATTCCAACTTGGCAACAATTGAATCAAGCTTATTTTGATTTATTAAAATTGGCTCATTGGATACTGATGGCTTATATGGGGGATCATCACGTGCATGATATGTCGGAGCAGTCGTAGAAGAGAAAATATCTGGGCTAGAAGCTTTTGGCACAGGAATGTGGTCCGAATGAGGCAATGGTGTTGCGGCACTTGCAACAGCAACGTAATTAAACGATTTTCTTATCCTTTTTGCGGCTCCTTTATTCGCACATGCATAGCAATTCAATGGATTATGGCCTTCGCCAGGATTAGTCCAAGTCATTGGGATACCGAATGGCATACTTTCACGTCTTCTATTTTCCCAATCCATTAGACGGTTGTAGCAGCTTTTACACAATATATTTGGTACCCAATTTTCGTTCACTATAACATTTTGGTTGAAGAACATCTCGTATGTTTGAACAAAATCAGTACTGAAATTTCCCCTTTTTTTATGTGTTGAAACATATTGACCACAAAAGTAGCAAAAGCTATTTTTTTATCTGGCTTGCACAGTTCCATATTCTGTTCAGTTTTGTTCACTTTTAAAAAACTGGAGAAAAATCACTTTTACTGTTCGCGTTCACTTGTTGAATGACAAAAATCACAGAACCAGTGTGAGAAAGAGAAGAAGTATAATGACAATGCATGTTTTATGTGAACATTACAGAACCAGTGTTGCCACATCAATATTTCTCTTTTAGTACAGTAGAAACATATGAGAGAGTTCGGCTTGTGAGTGTCAATGTTTTCTCCAAATAATGTTGTGCATATCTGGAGCAACTTTTTGAAATTCATACATTTACCTAATTGTGAATAAATGAGAAACTCGTGCATCGATTTTCATGATCTGTGCCTTTTTTGCTCATGAGTTATGTGACTTTACGCGAAAGTAATTAGTTTTGGCACTTTTTTCCATTTTGGATTTTTTATGAATTTAAAAAAAAAAAATATTTAAATTTTTAGGCAAAAAATACTTTTTTTCCTTCATACATTCATTTTTAACTTCGAAAGTGTTGCACATACATACAACGGTATAGAAACAGAAATTGTAATTCTTAATTTTTCTAAATTTGTTTCATCAAAATCGGACAAGTGGTTCTCGAGTTATGTTAAACTACGTTTTTTGCCAAAATGTTACACCTAAGGAAAAAATTTAAAAGGTCATAAAAAAAACTGACACATACGAACGCCAAACCCTTTGAGGGTTTTACTATACTGACCTAGTACCATCACCCTGACTTGGAATTTCTCACCCCCCAGATTGGCTGTTGTACTGTGTATTGTATGGAAAATTTAAAGGTATCTTTACATTTCACTCTTATTGCTCATTATCAATAAGATTACAAAGAAAGCAAAACATTAATACATTAATAATGATACATAATGTTTCAAGAATTTTATTTTTAGACACATTCACCCTTATTCTAGTTGTCGTTATCAATGTCGTCGTCGTTTTTGAGTCAACATCACTTTGCTTCGACGTCGACATCACTTCGACACCAAATTGGTATTCTAAAACAGTGTTGTAACGACGTCGATAGTTTATCGATTTAAACAAAAACACATCTCTAAAAATTGAGTCGGCAGATTTATTTTGTTTATTATTTTTGCGAAAAAATGTTTTTTATGTGTTATTTAAATTCTGATACCAGTGATGAAGAAAATAAAGAAAATCTAGTATTGGAAAGAAGACTTCTCATACAGAAATCCAATATCTTTAATCTGCCGGATAACAAGTGAGTAGCAAAATCAAAGTCTGTTACTTTAAAGAATGTTAATCTTCTAATTTTTTTAAATGGTTTGAAATACTTTCGGCTGAATAAAACAGCCTTCAAAGATGTGCTGGAAACAATAGCACCTAATTTGAAAACCGGAATCAAGTCCACATTTATTTCCAAAACAATAAAGTTGGCAGCTACATTAAGATTTTTAGCCCAGGGGTCGTACCAGCTCAGTGTTGGAAACGACTTTAACGTAGGGTTCAGCTGTTTCTGAAACTGTAGAAGATTTGCCACAGCTTCCTCCAGCGGGCTCAATATAAATTGCTTGAATCTTCCGCCACCTGTAGCATTACACTCGGCTTTGTTGGCTACCATTTTCTTTTTAACTTTAAATTTTAAGTCTCGCCAAACCTATAAATAAATTTTGTTATATGTATTTTTATAATGCACTTTATATGATCATGCTTTCTTTACCTTCTGCCATCCATCTCACATTATTCTCGGTGGGCCAAATGCATTTAATAAATTTGATATTTCTTCCCATTTTTTCCGTTTTTTTTCAGTCATTACTTTTCCTCAAGTCGTTACTAAAAATTGTGTCGACAAAATCAGAGTTGTTTCAAGACAATATCGTCGTCACATTTTCTTACAGAATACCAAATACTTGTCGACAGTTATCAATTATTTTCGATAACGACAACGGGAATACCAATTTCAAAAAAAATCCCAAGACGACATTGTCTTGTGTCGATGACGACAACTAGAATAAGGGTGATTATTTTTTTGTTTGTTTCTTTTTACCTTCAGGGAAAAAGTTAATGCCTTAGGAAATTGAAAGAAAATTTAATTCCTTGGAATTAATCGAAAATTAATTCTTAGGGAATTAGGGGGTTAAGCGATAATTAAATGAACTCAAGAGGAAGCATTCCGTACTGAAGTAATTCCTTGGCCAAAAGTTTAATGAACTAAAAGAATTGAGTAGTTAATGTGTTCCTTAATTTTAAACGTTTTAGGAATTCACTTATTTTAATTCTCTGAATTCATTAATTCTCTGAATTCATTAATAATTTCATTGTTTGTACTAAATTTTAGGGAATTGGTTCAAGAAAGGAATTAACACTTTAAGCACTGCTGGGAATAGAAAAAAGTCGAAATTTATAAAGTTGTCCCACTATACTAACCTCTGTAAATACTTCATACATACGATGACCACCATCATGTTTTTTTGTATTATAACCAGTGGCAAAGCATTTTAAACAAAGTGATAATTCTTTGCACGACTGACATTTGAATCGTATGCCAGTTATTTTATCCAGATGACATGATGCACATATATTCTGATGTATCAACTTTTCTGTATCTTCTATTCTTTTAATTAATGTTATTAAATTGGCATAAATTAGGAATCGTGTTTGTGTTGTCGTCCAAAGACAATAGAACTGATTATCAGTAAGACCTGATAAATTTAGACACTTTAAATGGAAGATAAGTATTAAATTAAAATTAACAAATTTATAACAAAAAAAATTTGAATTTAATTTTTTTTTTTTTTTTTTTGTAAAAATAAAAATTTTGTAATAAAGAGGTACGTTGTTACTTTTCTATTACAAAATCTATTATTTTTACAAGGAATTGTCCATCGATTTAACTCCCTACCTAGTAAGATATTATTATTAACTTACAGGTAGAGTTGTAAAAGAAAAATCGAATTTGGTATCTGAAGAAATGCAAGGGTAAGGGGTTTGGCGTAATACCAAAATATTAACATGGTTCTAATTGGGACTTACCCTAGCATAGCACTGATCCATAATTAATGGTATATTTTGCGCTCCATATGCAACACCCTCTCCAATATACGAAAATATTTTTGCCAGAATAGTCAACAAATATTCAAAATTTAATTTAGAAACACATTTAGTTTTGTTATGATTGATCAAGTTGTAAAACTCCATAATCATTTGATCAGATGCATACAATTTGCATAAGAGTAAAAATGTAATTTTTATTTCCAGCAAAGATATAGAATGACGCCGTTGTCTGCAATAAACAAATATGTAAGCTTTTCTTTTTGTCCAATAAATTTTAAACCGTATTCTTACGGATCATATATACTCCAAAAAAAATTAGACAAAATGGCAGTTGAAGATTCCAATGAATATAATGGCATATTAGTAAAATGCCCAAACTTTTCACAAGCATAATATATATCATGTATAAGCGAAGTGAGTTGAAATGGTGGCACCATTAAATTGGCATCTCCATCACGAATACCATGTCGTTCCATTACAGCGATTACCAATTTATAGGGAATATTATTAGCTGCAATGTAAATTATTATTAAGATGGAAGGTGGTGTTGTTAGAACACAGAATGCTTACTAAAAAATAATTTTTGTAAAGACACAAATTTGGCGGCACAACGATAAACCGTATATTTATAGTTTTCAAACTCATGGTTCAATTGCCTAATTATTGCTGTAAGGTTGGGAAAGTCATTGATATGTTCTTTGTTGCTGTCTCTAAATATGAAACCACTTGTTGCCATGTTTTCTAATTAATGATTTAGTGCAGTCCACGTGAAAAACTTTTGCTCCAATTTATTCGATTCACTTATTTGTTAGCACCACAAAGTACGCTGTGGTTAGCACTTCTTTTTTGTCTTTTTATTAAATAACAAGTTGAAATTTATCACAATGTATAAAATATTTTGCGGCACAGTTTATTCGTTAATGCAAATGTCAAAATAGATTTTGAAAATATTTACACATGACCATGTTGGCAGCACTGACATTTCAATTACAATAGATCAGATAAGAGTATGAAGTTAACAAAATCACTGAATATTTTCAGCAAAATCACTAAAAAAAAATTACTCAAACTACAGCAAAATTCTTGATAGGCGTCGTTAGCAAAATTACTCAGATATCAAAATCACACCAAGTTCAGCAAAATCATTCATTTTGCATAAAACAATCTGTTTACGCGTAAAGTACTGAACGCACCTATTGTTAGCATAACGAAACTTAATTTTTTTTTCATGCTCTTGGCATTTTACTCGTAGCCTTAGAGATTGGTTTCGTTAAGCTAATGGCATGTTTCTAGATACCAAGTTTCTCAAAAATGTTGCCCAATTGAGTATTAAAAATTAGTTTGCGGTTCTATAATACAAATGTCAAGTTTTGTTGAGTGAAAACGTAAGTGTAACTCTTTTTGTGGTTTCTACATAACAATTTCAATTGTCAATACTGTCAAAAACATACAAGTAAAAAAAAAGTAATTGTGGGTATCACAAAAGAGTATTTTATTAGTTTTTTTTTGTTGTTTTCTTTTGTTTTGTTTTCTTCATCTAATCTTGGCTGTATTTCATTAAGAATCATTGAAAAAACTTCCTTGTTGATGCGAAATGTAGCAATGAAACTGAAAAATTACAAAAATGAAACCCAATACATTTAAGGCATCTCAGATATTTCTGCGGCATAAACGAATGTCTACACCATCACCGTCACTTGAATCACTATCAAAATTCAATTCAATATATGGAAACATTTTTTCCTTTATTTTTTTTTATAAATAAATTTTATTCACAAATAACACTATGGAACATTTTTGGGATTATTGTCTGGGGGGTGAGAAATTCCAAGTCAGGGTGATGGTACTAGGTCAGTATAGTAAAACCCTTAAAGGGTTTGGCGTTCGTGTGTGTCAGTTTTTTTTATGACCTTTTAAATGTTTTCCTTATCTTGATCTTTTTTCGCTTAGTTGTAACATTTTGGCAAAAACGTAGTTTAACATAACTCGAGAACCACTTGTCCGATTTTGCTAAAACAAACTCAAAAAAATTTAGAATTACAATTTCTTTAATCCGTTCATATAACGTTTTTCTTTATAATCAACAGTTTTGCCGGTAAAAATAAATTTGTGGAGAAAAAATAAAATTTTTTTTTGCCTAAAAATTAAAAATTTTTTTTTTTAAATTCATAAAAAATCCAAAACGGAAAAAAGGATCAAGTGTTATTAATTTCATGTAAAGTCACATAACCTATAAACAAAATGCGACATAGATCATAGAAATCGTTTAACGCGTTCTGCTTTTATTTACAATTAAGTGAAGGTATCCCATTTTGACAAGAATATTGATATTTGTTTTTATTCAAAAAAGTGTCATTTATCGCCTTTTTTATAAATTTTCCCCAATAACTCCAGACTTCTGGCCATAAGCTACTAAAAAAATTAAGTAAACATTTTTATAATTTTTTATTTTATTTATTTTTATTTATTTTAATAAATATTGCCTAGACTTTTTCGATGGTGGTTGTTCGGGACTAGTGGCATCGCATTCATTGCTATCATCAGTTTCTGAACCACACATAATGTCAATGTGTGACTCCACTGTTGGCCCTTCTGCATCTCCTGAAAATTCTTTATTATCAAGATCATTCTTGTCTTGCCACACAAGCTTACTCCACCAGCAAATTTCCGCAATTATTGCACTCGGCGACTTTTTGCCTCTATATCTGTAAGTTTTTGTTTTATTAACATGAGTTTGAAAAAATAAAAAATCAGTATTGCCTCATTTCAAATGGCATAGCAACTTGATGATAGCGTTCACCTTGTTCATCAGATTCGGTAGCCAATTGTTTGCTGAAGTAGTCCAGATGATGATGTGAATAATGGATTTTCAAGGACATGTGGACACCAACTTCAGAGAATGCTCTTAACATCCTTGCGACAGAAACATCGTAGTTGTTAGAACGATGCTTTCCCAACAAGCCTTCTATTACTTCTTTGATTGCCTGCCATGCATTCAACTCAGCGTCAATCAAAATATTGTTAAATGCGTCACTTTTAATCAGCTTTCGTATATCTGGACCATTTACTACGCCTGATTGGAAAAAATTAATTTGTTAAGATGGAAAATCATGGGAAATGAATGTGATATTATAACTTACCTTCTTTAATTTTACTTTCGCTGAGTCTCGGGTAAATTAGTTTCAAACACAAGAAAACTTCATCTCTTTTGTCGACAGTTTTGATAAAATTCTTAACAATTCCAAGTTTAATATGCAGTGGAGGCAGCAATATCTTCTCCTTCGGCACTAGAGGCTCACGAATAATATTGGCCGTTTGTAACCTGCTGTGCTCTCTGAGTTTCCATCCGTGGCATGCATATTGGTGATCGGAAAATCGTGTGTCCCAATCGCACAAAAAGCACATATATTTTATATAGCCGCTTTGAAGACCGCAAAGCATTGCTACAACTTTTAAATCGCAGCATATGCGCCACATATGTTTGGCGTAGTTAACCATTTTTAAAATATTTTCCAGTGCATCATATGTTTCTTTCGTTTCTGTACTATAGGTGATTGGAACTGAAGGTTTTTTATTGGTCTTATGCAGTAAAACCGCCTTCAAGCTGAGTTTTGAACTGTCAATAAATAATCTCCAGTCATCTGCTTCATATTTTATTTCCATAGCGTCCATCAATTTTCCTACGTCCGGGCAATATGCAGAAGTTTTTTCATCATTCACAAGGAATAAACTTTGGAGTGTTGCCTGACGACTTCGATAAGCTGTGACTTTCACACCGGGTGCCAACAAATTGTTTGATTTCAAAATGAAGGCCAGCTCTTCCGATTTATGCTGTGTTAATTCCAACTTGGCAACAATTGAATCAAGCTTATTTTGATTTATTAAAATTGGCTCATTGGATACTGATGGCTCATATGGGGGATCATCACGTGCATGATATGTCGGAGCAGTCGTAGAAGAGAAAATATCTGGGCTAGAAGCTTTTGGCACAGGAATGTGGTCCGAATGAGGCAATGCTGTTGCGGCACTTGCAACACCATCGTAATTATACGATTTTCTTATCCTTTTTGCGGCTCCTTTATTCGCACATGCATAGCAATTCAATGGATTGTGACCTTCGCCAGGATTAGTCCAAGTCATTGGGATACCGAATGGCATACTTTCACGTCTTCTATTTTTCCAATCCATTAGACGGTTGTAGCAGCTTTTACACGCTATATTTGGTACCCAATTTTCGTTCACTATAACATTTTGGTTGAAGTACATCTCGTATGTTTGAACAAAATCAGTACTGAAATTTCCCCACATAAAGTGTTGAGACATATTGACCACAGCAGTAGCAAAAGCTATTTATATCTGGCTTGCACAGTTCCATATTCTGTTCAGTTTTGTTCACTTTTAAAAAACTGGAGAAAAATCACTTTTACTGTTCGCGTTCGTCGGCACTTGTTGAATGACAAAAATCACAGAACCAGTGTGAGAAAGAGAAGAAGTATAATGACAATGCATGTTTTATGTTAACATAACAGAACCAGTGTTGCCACATCAATATTTCTCTTTCAGCACAGTAGAAAAATATGAGAGAGTTCGGCTTGTGAGTGTCAATGTTTTCTCCAAATAAAGTTGTGCATATCTGGAGCAAATTTTTGAAATTCATACATTTACCTAATTGTGAATAAATGAGAAACGCGTGCATCGATTTTCATGATCTATGCCTTTTTTTGCTCATGAGTTATGTGACTTTACGCGAAAGTAATTTTTTCCATTTTGGATTTTTTATGAATTTAAAAAAAAAAAAAATTTAAATTTTTAGGCAAAAAATACTTTTTTTCCTTCATACATTCATTTTTAACTTCGAAAGTGTTGCACATATAGGAAAACGGTATAGAAATAGATTAGTGAAATTGTAATTCTTAATTTTTCTAAATATGTTTCATCAAAATCGGACAAGTACCTAATTTGCGGGTGGATACAAGAGTAATAAAATGTTATACCTGTTTCTACATAACAAGTAATTTCTCAAACAGATAAGCTGTACACAAACAAGTACGTAAGCGAATGAGTTTTTGAAGTACACTTGTCTAACTTACGTTTTGTTACGTTGGTTTTTTTTATATTGTCAAATTACATTATTGCCATAGTATATAGTTTTGTATTTTGTTTACTTTTTTATGCTAAAATACAATTCTTTCATTACTAAATGGCAACTCTAGTACAAATATAAACAAACAGCTGTTTTTTATTTACAAAACAAAGTTAATTTATATGAATAATTATTTGTGAATAAAATTTGTTATTTATTAAAAAAAATAAAGGAAAAAAATGTTTCCATCTATTGAAATTCATTTTGATAGTGATTCAAGTGACGGTGATGGTGTAGACATTCGTTTATGCCGCAGAAATATCCGAGATGCCTCAAATGTTATGGATCTACCGGAAGAGCGGTGAGTAAAAACAAAACAAAATTTAAGTTCTTTTCATTTATATGATTTTTCGGTTTCATTGCTACATTTCGCATCAACAAGGAATTTTTTTCAATGATTCTTAATGATATACAGACAAAAGCAGCATATCGAACCACTCACATACCAGCTCCTGAAAAAAATGTAGATGAAGAAAAGAAAACAACAAAAAAAAAACTAATAAAATACTCTTTTGTGATACACACAATTACTTTTTTTTACTTGTATGTTTTTGACAGTATTGACAATTGAAATTGTTATGTAGAAACCGCAAAAAGAGTTACACTTACGTTTTCACTCAACAAAACTTGACATATGTATTATAGAACAGCAAACTAATTTTTAATACTCAATTGGGCAACATTTTTGAGAAACTTGTTATCTAGAAACATGCCATAACTCGTTGTTTTTTCTAATAAGCAAACGGACGGACAAACTGAAATAAAGTTATACATTTATTTTTATTTTACTCGCGAAAATAAATTTAATAAATCAAATAACTCGTGTTTTTTTTAATAAATAAAGAAGAAAACATTGTAAAGAGAAAATAAACAAGTTGGTGTTCATATTGTTGTTGTTGGTAGTGTCTATTGTTTATATTGTTACACTCATTACATTAGTGTTGCAACATTTTGAATCGAACGAATAATCGAATAAAGTGTTTTTTTTGTGAAGTGTTAAAAACTTGAATTTTTTCCGTGATTCGTAGTGAAATAAAAACACAATCGATTATTTTGAAAGATTATTCGATTGTTTTTCGTAATTTTATAATTTTCCGATTTTTAAAGAAAATTAATTTACCCATCACGAGTACTCGAAGTGATATATTGCAACACTTTTGTAAAATTAAGCTTTTTTAAACTTTTTTTTGCAAATAAATAAATTTACGAAGAGAAAAATAATTGTATCGAATATTATTAAAATATAATTGAATATTTTTATATTTTTTGATATACCTTTGCATTTTTGATAAATTTTACCATTTTTTATCAAATTGAATTGAAGGTTTTAAAAGTTTTTCCGATATTTTGAAAAATTTTAATGAAATTTATATTTTTTTGACGTTTACCTGTACGTAAAATAAATATATTTAATTTCTTTTTCTTACTTATTTTGAACATTTATACATAATTTTAACATCTCGTGTTGAATTTTTTAAATCTCGGTTTATAAAAATGTCTGATATTAACGAGTTAGTTAAAACTTCCGATCGCTTGAGTGAATTTGAATCATTTATAACCGCACTCCCTTCAGCGGATCATAAAATTGGTTCACTAAGCGCACATGAAAATGAATTGAATCGTTTATGGGAATCAGTTCGGACATCTCATGATTCATTACAACTTGATTCTGAACCGAATAAAAGGATGCTCAAGGAAATAAAACATAGGTATATGTCTTCATATTGTTACGATTTTACCCTTTATAAAATCGTTGATTTATTTACCTTTTAAATAAATCGAGTTCTTTCTATATTGCAAATAATAAACACTGTTTGAAATTATTTATAGCTCTATTTATTTATAACCGTCACTAAAAATTACAGAAATAGACTTGAACACACTTTATTTACACGGCGTAGATAGACTAAACGTTAGCCACACTTTAGTTCTTCACACTTTGCGTTGTACTTATGAACTGAACTACTTTGCTACCTTGCTGGCGTTTTTATATATGGGTATTTCCACAGAAAGGTCAACCGCTACCAAAATATTAAAGTTGAAGAAAAAAGACTTTTCTGAGAAAATTTAGTTGGTTAATGCATTGGATTTTAAGAATATACCTAATTAAATACATATTACCATTTGTAATTTAAGAAAAGTGGTCTGCAAAGAGCAGCTTTGCTTTTTTTTGGTTTTAGCGTTTTTAATTGACATATTTCCTTGAGTTATTTCTAAGTGTTACATATCATGTCGATTGCACTCTTCTTATAGACTAAATATACCAACAATAAATATTTAAAAACACCACAGTAGAGATCAAGCAAACTCCGAATAACGGTATAATTCAAAGATTCTTTGTACTATATTCTTCTATCCCGTTCGCGACCGAAAAAAAGCATTTGTGTTTAGTTCTCCGTGAACGTTGATCGGAATAGTTTGATATTTACAATTCAAAACAAAATAACCGAGATCATTTAAGAAAACCAAACCTAAAACATTTTGATCCATAAATAAACCTAAAAAATGCCGTTGGAATCATTGTCCCGTTCGCGATGTCCCGTTCGCGATTCTAAAAAAATATTTAAAAAAAATAATAATAAGGATAATAAAAAAAAAAACAAAATGCTAAATAAAATCTTTATATCTCTGCTTTAGTTAAAAAATAATCAACATTTAATAAACTGACGAAATTCGCAGAGTTTTAAACAAAACCACACACCGAAAAAAATGACTTACATTTTTTGTCCCGTTCGCGATCGCAAGTTTATCCAAAATATTTGGAGAACGTTCATATTTTATAATTTTGTTTTTGTTCTCAAAAATTGTTCTACTAAAATGCTATTAAATATTTATAAAAAGTTAAAAAAAAATTTGAGTTTTCATATTTTTTTTTCAAGTTGAGTGCGTACGAATGTCCCGTTCGCGATCCTGGAAATGCCCATATGCGAGTTAAGATACCTAGAATATGGCAGCACCGTCTGGAAGCTGCATACTGGTAACTTTGAGAATGTTCTTTTACAGTTTGACATAACACATTAGTTATGGTGAAGGGTTGCCATTTAATTGTTTTATATTTCAGGGCTAACATATGGGGATTTGTGTTTCTAAGAGTAATTTTAGAGCATTTAAACAAAAAAGGCCAGAGAGTATAACCCACCCCCCAACAAAAAACAAAAAGAGTCCCATAAATGCTCAAATGGGAATTCTTTTTAGTATTCCTTCAATAGATCGCGAAAGTGGCCCTAATATTAAAAAATTACAACGCACTATAAACGATGTAATCTCAAATCTTTCGCTGTTAAAAGTTACCCCCGAAATGTTATTCAACGTTATTTTCGTGTATGTTTGTTCAATTAAATTGCCTGAACACACTTTAGGTCTTTGGGAGGAATCTGTGAAACGCAACCCCGATTTACCCGAATGGGATGAAATGGATAAATTTTTATCCGCCCGGTATCAAACTCTTGAATCCGTTACTGATATAAGACGTTCACAACTAAATCCCACTTAAAATCAGTCGCGATATACGACTCCCGTTAACCCGAAGAAATCTTTCAATAATTCAAAAAGAATAAATAGTTTTGCGACAAAGACGAACACAACTAAATCCGTAAATAGATGTGTTGTAGCATGATTGCATTATTTTAGTAATGATAAACTTATTACTTTAAGTGACTGACATCCAAATATCGTATGTCACACTAAATTTAATCATGCTTAATTTTGAAATGTTACTTGAAACCCATTTGTTTCCAACGTGGGAAACTATTTAAAATACACACAAACTTGTATTATTATTAGGTTAAGCTAAATTCTCATAAGTAGTATACAAGCTAGAATAATTTATAATTTAAGGGAATTAAATAAACAAAGACGAAGAGTGCAAGTCATTTGCACCACTTGAATTTAAAAATTATAAAAAGTAATAGTTTTAATATACATGGCGATCCTGCCAGACTTTTGGAGTGCTCAACTATAAAGCACCCAAAAACAGCTATTATCCTTAAAATTCTTTGGAGTGCTCCCAAAGTAAAATTAATAAAATCACTCTGCCAGTCCTTTGGAGTGCTACACTATAAAGCACCCAAAGTGGGAAAATAGGCAAACCTCCTAGGGTATCTCAAATAAAACACCCAGAGAGAGAGAAAAACAAACAACAAAAGGGATACTCCATTTTAACGAGTTCCTGGCGGACAGCCAAGTCTCCGCCAGATGTCTGAAAAAGGTCCACAGCCATTGACCTTGGAACAGTACAGAGCAAGGAATAGCAGAAAACAACAAGAAGAACCGAAAATACCAAAAGTGAAAAAACCAAAGCGCAGAGGAGGACTACTCTGCAGACTAAAAAGAGAACGGGCGCTGTTATTGAGAGAAATAAACAGACAACCCCCTCCCAGTTGGAACGATGCCACAAATCTCTGGAGGAGAATAACCGAGTTGGAGCAGCTCATTAAAATAAAACTAAAAACAACTAACTAACTTTAAAATTAATTTAAATGAAGTGCACCTAGAGTGAACTCATAGGTAGATAGGCGTTAACCGCCGAGGACAACATTTAAAAAAAAAATATACAATAATAAAATTATTTATATGTCTCAAGTAATGACATAAACGAATAAACAACAAGAAAATAATATAATCTTAAATTGGCCCTTTGATATAAATTAAAATTAAAATAATGACTTCATCATTAGAATGGTAGTCAGAATACTGGAAACTGATAGGAATGATAGGAGAACCTACAGAATAAGATTTAGCTACAGCACGACTAAAATAGAAGAAAAAACAATTCGCTCAATAAGATAGAAAAGAACAAAAATAATAAGAAGAGTAAGATATAGAAAATAACGGTAGGAACCCATTAAAAATTATAAAAATTTGCGAAAAAAAGAAAAAACATTTTAAAATGGGGAAACCAAACTCTAAGATAGAAAAACCGAAGGCAAATGTAGTGAATAATGTAGAAATTATAGATCATACCACACAAATTAATTCGTTGTGGACACTTTTCCTTATAGCTATAATTATTAGTACAGTAGACTTACTTTTAAAATTTTACCTACTTCATAAGAAATCCCTTAAGAGAAAATATGTACGTCGAGCAAATGACTTAGATAAAGTTTAGAAAAAGAATCAGAGAAAATATAAATATATAATAATACCAAAAATAGAGGATTTAAATGGAATGGAACCAAATTGTAAACAAAGCCAGATTATTCAGAATTCGAACGTACATACAAATGCCTAAATGTTGAAAGAGCTATCAGAGAAGAAACAATAAGACTTCATTTTAATAATCTTATTAAAAATCTCGAGAAAATACGAGTTTTATTTAACGTTTATTATAACAGACTTACATTATCACATCAAGCTAAAGTAGATGCATTTTTTTAGATTCAAAAAATAAAATTACAAAAATAGCAGCAAAAAAGGCTATAACAATAGAATTACCTAATTTAATACACGAAAGTGAACCTTATAACTTCACTATACCATCGACAACAGACAAAATGAGCCAAACAATCGTTGAATTTCTCAATACAGCTTCCGAGCTGATTACAGACTTCGATGGGAAGCCTGAAAATCTGACATCCTTTATCGATTCATTAAATTTAGTTGATATAATAAAGGGTCAACATGAGCTAGCTGCAGTATCCTTAATAAAGACCGAATTAAAAGGAACGGCTAGTAATTTAATAACTAATGAATCAAACATATCAAATATAATAACCAAACTCAAAGTTTGCCAATTAGCAACCAAATACTCGACGCAAGTTGCTGTAAAAGCACTTACTAAAAACTGCACCCTTGATAAAGTAAAACTTATCATGGAGGCAGGACAATTTAACAGTATTAATGACGCTGTTGGTAAATTCATAAATAGTTGCACAGAGGCAACTGGGCAACAAAATGACATATTATATTTTGGACAGAAACCAAACAATAATTTCCGAGGAAATTATGTAAAATTTAATGTAAGAAAAAATTATCCAAGATATAATAACGACAATAATAACACCAACAATGGTAATAATACTAATAGGAATAATTTCAACAACAGAAGCCAACAGAGGTACAATAACAATCGTAGAACTAGAAACTACGTCAGAGCTACAGACTCAAACGAAAATGATTCAGAAAACTCGAATCATCCCCTAAGAGAAACTCAGTAAATAATAATGTATATAATCTGAGCCTCAGTTTTTGTTTCTTCATTAATATTCAAATAGATAAAACTAACACCACAGTAACACTACTAATAGACACAGGAGCTGACATTTCACTAATAAAAAAAAAAAACAAATTTCAAACTAAACCAAATAAATACTAACCAGACAACCACATTGACGGGAATAGGACAAGGTAAAATTAAATCAATAGGTACATTTTTTGATTTAAAATTTCTTGATACCCCATAACTTCCAAGTAGTAGAAAATGATTTTCCAATACCCTGTGACGGAATCATTGGAATGGATTTCATAAAAAAATACAATTGTATATTAGATTTCAATGAAAATAATGATTACCTTATCCTACGCCCCTTTAATATAAAGGGTGTCCCAAGAAGAACGCAATTTTTAAATCTGGCAACATTCGAAGTGTCATTTTTTGACATTTGAACAATTGTTATTGTTTGCTAGTAGAAGGTACGAGGTTAGTAAAAATGGAGCGCTACACGAATGAACAACGCATTCTCATTGTGAAATTGTTTTACCAAAATGGTGAAAGTTTTGCGGCTACAGTTCGCAAATTGCGATCAATTTGGGGTCACAATAATGCTCCAAAAGAGTCAACTGTAAAGAGATTAATGGATAAATTTGCCGAAACTGGGTCTGTTAGTGATGTAAAGACAACAACGCGCCATCGACCAGGTCGATCGACCGAAAATGTCGCAGCTGTACGTGATGATGTCGCTCAAACTCCATCCACCTCAATTCGACACCGAGCTCAGCAAATTGGTGTCTCCAAATCCACTTTGCAGCGAATTTTGACGAAAGATTTGCATCTTCATGCATACAAAGTTCAATTGACTCAGGAACTGAAGCCAGCTGATGGACAGCGAAGGGAGTTCGTTAATTGGATATTGGAGAGACAACATGAAAATGCTGATTTTGCCGATAAAATCATCTTCAGTGACGAGGCCCATTTTCATCTTGATGGCTTCGTCAATAGGCAGAATTGTCGCATTTGGGGTGAGGAAAATCCTCGAGTGATTCACGAGAAGCAAATGCATCCTCAA
Source organism: Eustalomyia histrio (assembly GCA_949748255.1). Classification (NCBI taxonomy): domain Eukaryota; kingdom Metazoa; phylum Arthropoda; class Insecta; order Diptera; family Anthomyiidae; genus Eustalomyia; species Eustalomyia histrio. The sequence continues at coordinate 125,974,816 of OX456525.1, forward strand.
CGTGTCACTGTGTGGTTTTTGGGCTGGAGGAATCATTGGACCTTTTTTTTATGAAAATGAGGCAGGTCAAGCGCAAACAGTCAATGGTGTTCGGTATCGTGAAATAATAACCAGTTTTTTCTTGCCTAGAATTGAAGAAATGAATGTGGAGGGCATGTGGTTCCAACAAGACGGCGCCACATGTCATACAGCCAGAGAAACAATTCAATTGCTGCATCAGTCATTTCCCGGTCGTGTTATTTCGTGTTTTGGAGATCAGAATTGGCCGCCTAGATCGTGCGATTTAACACCGATTTTTTCTTTGGGGTTTTTTGAAGTCGATGGTTTACGCGAATAAGCAGACGACGACTCAAGCCTTAAAAGAGGAAATTGGACGCTGCATTAATAAAATACCGCAGCATTCATGCAAAACGGTCATTGAAAATTTCATTAAAAGATCAAGAACTTGAACCAGGTGTTTTCATTGCAAACACATTGGTAAAATCTAATAAAGCATTTATTCGTATTCTAAATACAAATAACACTATAACAACAGCTAATAAAAGTAAAATAAAAACAGAAAACCTTTTCGAAGAAATCCAACTAAAAATCTACACAGAAAATCAGAAATATTAAAAATTTTGCAGGAAAATTTTCCCGAACAATTTAAAAATACATTAACTGAGGTTTGTGCCTCATACAACGATATTTTCGGTTTAGAATCAGAAACAATCACAACTAACAATTTTTATGAACAAAAATTGAGAGTAAAGGATTTACAACCGGTGTACATCAAGAACTACCGTATACCACATGCAAACAATACTAAATTTTGCATGAACTGTAATATGAATATGTTTTGTCAATTTATGTAACGAACTTTTGTTATTTAGTTTTAGCAATGTTATTTACAGAGGTCTGCTCTGTTAGCGACTTTAACATTGTTCATTTTTACGTTAACTTAGTTATCATAGTATGTAAGACAATAAATGTTTTAAAAAAGATATAATATGTGTGAGTAATTTATTTCTTTAAAGTGATAGTAGGGTAGCGGAGGTAAGTGGAGAGGCGAAAGGGTCAACCTGATCGTAAGGCCACAGGTTGACATGGTGAAATCCACCAGGATTTCAAGTGGGAGGGCCGCCACAAGTTGCCTAACACCGAGCAGCTTATCCGGATTTTAGCGTTCGTCGATGTGTGTAATAGGGGCAGAAGGGTGCCTGGGTATTCTGGGTGGTGGGTTTATTTTAGTGCGTTTATTTCTTCTTCTATTGAAATTTTTTACAAGTCAATAGTCTTTGCTTCGGGTCCACATGTAGATATAAATATGAAAATCAGCCTGACATGAAGATGATTTTTTTTGTTGTCCATGCAAGCATCCAGAAGGGTTGGCGAAGATCCCCCCATCCGGCGAGCTTTAGCCGAGCACAACGCCAGCATGCCAGCACGGCCAACAATCTGGTAAGCCTCTAAATAACCATTAATGTAAAACCGGCAGAGTGGTAACAACAAGAAATGGCGCCCGTAACGTGGGGCCCGAAGCAAGGATTGGTGTTCATTTTTTTTTTTTATTTTTAGCTTTTTAGCTAGATTCAGTTGTTTCCGTGAGCGTAAGTCCCATCTGACTAAGGCCAAGAGACCTCGGCGAGTAGCTACTCTGCACGACAATAACGAAATCTAGATAAAAAGAATAGTTCAGTTTAATTTTTAACGTAGTTTTTGATGGTAATTCAGAAAAGCAACCTCACCTATATTTTGCGTAAGTCCCGTGTGATCCAGCTTCAAAGCTTCATTCGTGTTGCGACGTTTTAATGCAGGTGTAGTTACTTTGAAGATAACTTTTTCAATTCAATTTTTTTATTTTAGTTTTTATAGACCACAATCAGTTTCAGAACAAACGCCCATGTTGTGGGATTTTATACCAGCTTTTTTTTCCATATTTTATTTTTTATTATTTATTGAATCTTCACTTTTAAAAACTGTGAACTAACAATAATTATCCAAATCTTAAAACTAAATATTAATTGTTGAGTCCAGCCAGTGCCAGACTAATGTTATGTGGTTCAACTGGGACCATTATTTCCCCTTATTATTAGCGGACCAGATCCGCAGTGTCCCTTCTCCTAAGACGCTGGTGGCCGTGATTATCAGTTAAGTTACGGGCTAGTATGTTGGGGTGTGTTTCCAGTTTTGTTAAATAGCGTTGACAGTGTCTTATAATTTCATCTTTGACCAGGGGTACATTCAGGTCTTTATGTATGTTGTAATTCCTAACATACCAGGGTGCGTTTGTGATCGTCCTCAAGAATTTATTTTGCATTCTCTGAATTTTCCCTATATTGGACGCAGAGGCAGTACCCCAGAGCTGAATTCCGTAGCACCATATGGTGCGACGGAATTATACCAGCTTCGGCTGGAATAGGAGAGCTAGTCCTGACAGTATAGGGGCAATAGAACCCCAAATATCAGCTGCAGCTCTGTTAATTTCAGTGTTTTTTCTGATTCTGGTTCCTTTTTTTCATTTTTATTTAATCCACCAGAATGACCAGGATCACCTGAAACCTTTATAAATTGTTAGTCGAAAACCTTTTACACCCTGTTACACACAGAGAAAACCTAAAATACCGGATCATGTCTTGCATCAGATGCAAGATATTTTTACTCCACGAACCTAAGCTACCTGAAAACACTATCACTTTTGATTTCATGATATTTATTTCTTCTGAGACATTTTTATAGAATTTTTTGAATTTGTTTTTTTTTGGTTTATATTTTTTATAACGTGAGTATAAGCATATATATATTTTACATAGGTTGCTTGCGGAACATATATGGCTTAATGTAGCATATATAAGTTTGTATATACATTTTTAGTTAAAAATTTAATTTTTTTTTTATTATTTCATTTCGGTTTTGAGATTTTTGGTTTAAATACACCTTTTTACCTTTTACTTTATATACCTTTTTTGTATTATTTTTTTTTAAATTTGGGAAAAACCCCTAAGTTATTATATCTAGAGATTTTTTTTATTCAGGCGGGGAATGGTTCTGACTCGCTCTGAAAGATTAAGACGTTTAGCGGAAGGTACCGATATAAGTAATTCGAACATGTTTAATCAATCAGTAACCACCACCACCACGTTAACGACTGGTGCGATTCAGTCGATTACGACTGGCTCGTCACAGTTGTCAGCAGTTAGTTTACCGCATATTTATACGGGGATACCTCTACCACCAGTGACCACGATGGCTTCGCTATCGGCAGCTATGGTAACTACTACAGCTACGAACACAAGGGTTTCAGTATCACCTGCAGTACAAGAGTTTATGGCAATGGCACATGATCGTTCGCTCGGGGCAAACAATTTGGATCTGTCAATCTCAATCGCATCGCCAGAGTATAGCAGCCTTACTGCTCGAAATGCACGGGCTGAAGTGCAACAGCAACAGATGCCTCAGCAAGACAATATGAATGTCCGTAATGCAGCGACCGTGCGCGAAATGATAGAGATAGCTAGTAGAGAGAGCAGAACATCTGAAAGTTTGGTTCAGGCAATACAGGCGTTAAGGGAGGCGATGAGTCGCGCTCACTCCCTTGACGACCCAACAACTCCCTGTTCGGCTATGCAGCCAAGGGCACCACCAGCATCAGCAGCTTCACCAGTTTGGAGAGCTCCCACTACAGTAGGTGTTCCACCACTGGCAAACATTGGGCCAATAAATACGCCAATTCCAGGCCAACAATGGCAACCACAGCAATACAGCGATATGCTGCACCAACAATTTTTAGAACAACATCAGTTTTTTGGTCAGCCGCATCAGGGCTACTTAAATCAGCAACCACCTAACGTTAGACCACCCACATCACAGCCGCAATTGGCTTATACACAAGCACAGCCGCAACCGGCTTATGCTCAACCACAACCGGCTTATACGCAACCACAGCCGCAACAAGCTTATACACAACATCATGGCTTTTTACCACCGTATGATTTCACGCAGCCGCAATTTTGGCCACACAGGCGGTTAGTGCAAATAGAAAAGTGGAGCGACCTACACGCGGCATTTTTAACTCGTTATCGAAGAATGGAGAGCGAGTTCCAAAAGCAAAAGAAGATCATGGATCGTCGCCAACTGCCTCATGAAACGTTTGAGGAATTTTATAATGCCGTAGTTAAGTTGCGTAACAGTCTGAGCTCCCCATATTCCGAGCAGGATTTGGTCGAAATAATGAGTAGTAATTTAAAGCCAGCGCTAGCTCAATTAATTTTCCCAATAAAAACAGCGAGCTTAGCTAATTTTTGTGAAGAGGTAAAGCGAGCTGAAATTTTGTTGCAAAGTCAACGACAGGCCTATCAACAAAGAGCTAATATGCCACAACGAGTAGTCCATGAGCTGGCGTACGAAGATGAAATGCCAATATCTGAGTGAGAGGTAGATGCGATAAACGCAAACAGTAAATACACCTGCTGGAACTGCAGACAAGTCGGTCACAGTTTTATCGATTGTGAGGTGGTTCCTCGAAAGATTTTTTGCTATCGGTGCGGTAGGGAAAATGTTATAACGCCCGAATGTCCAAAGTGCCAGGGAAACCAGGCAAGACACTCGTCTCGAACTGGGCAGGCGAGGTCGACACCGGTCTAGACCCAGTTAGCAATTATAACAACAATTTAGTATTTGATGGCCAGAATGGGCAAATCAAAATTTTAGAAAATAAGACAAAAAACAAAAAAATAGCAGTAGTAGCAAAGCTAAGAGAGCTAAACCATTACATGTACGAGTAAGAGAATATAACGAAGCTAAAAATAAAATATTTGGCGAGGTCTCAAATAAAATAAGAAAAGTAGAGAGCGTTACAAGGAGCGAAAAAGAATTAGGCATGAAATCGCTTCGGCAGTTTTGTATGAGGGTGAAGATTCACGCTTTTACACTAGATTAGATATTAATGGTCAGGTAATCGAGGGTTTAATCGACAGTGGCGCGACCGTGACATGCCTAGGCAAAAATTGTCTAGATTTCGCTGAAAAAGCTCAGCTTGTAGTACACCCGTATCCGACCACAATAGGAACCGCCGACGGCACGCTACATAAATATTGAATTTAATAAAATATTGAATTTAATAAAATCAAACACCACACAACATTTTATTAAGTCCCAACGTTAAATAGGGAATTGTATTTAGGCGCAGATTTTGTAAGATCTTTTAATTTATTGCGTATTGAGAGCCTAACCACCAACGGCGTTAGTCTTTGTGAGGAAGCCGATCAAGGCAGCGCTGACGTTAAAGTGCATTTGCTTTCTCCGAGTGAACAATTTCAACTAGAGGAGATAGTGGCCAAGTTTCCGTGTTATACCACGAAAGGTCTGCGAGAGATTCACACCATCGATACACGAGACGCAACTCCAGTGAAGGACAGGCATTATCCGGTCTCCCCGGCTGTGCAGAAGTTGATGTATGCTGAGCTAGATAGGATGCTTGACCTAGGTGTTATTGAGCCCAGCCAGAGTCCTTGGAGCCATCCAGTCACCCTAGTCCGAAAGGGGAAAAGAACCGGTTGTGTTTGGATGCTCGCAAGCTCAATGCGCTTACGGTCAAGGATGCATATCCGCTCCCGCATATCGAAGGTCTGCTCAGTCGCTTGGGAGACACGTTTTTTATTTCTAGTGTTGATCTTAAAGACGCTTTTTGGCAAATACCTTTAGATCAAACTAGCCGAGAAAAAACTGCCTTCACGGTGCCTGGAAGACCGCTTTACCATTTTACGATAATGCCTTTTGGGTTGTGCAATGCAGCTCAAAGGCTTTGCCGTTTGATGGATAAGGTGATCCCTTCGGCGCTACGTGATAGAGTTTTTGTATATCTAGACGATCTATTGGTAGTGTCGCCAGATTTTAAGACTCACTTGGAGTTGCTGAAACGTGTCTCGATTTGTTTAGAGAATGCAAGGCTAACCATAAACGTAGCAAAATCGAAATTTTGTTTTCGCGAATTGCGATACCTCGGTTACATTGTAGGTAACGGACAGCTTAAACCTGATCCAGAAAAGATCGCCACCATTTTGAAGTATGATTTTCCAAAAACTGTGAAACAGGTCAGAAGTTTCATGGGCGCTACTGGTTGGTATAGAAGATTTATACCCGATTATGCCACCATTGCGGCTCCAATTTTTGAAACACTAAAAAAGTGTAAAGTTTTTAAGTTCTCTGAGGAGGCTAATGTCGCTTTCGGACGCTTGAAATCGGCACTAACCACCAGTCCAGTTATTACCCACCCTGACTTTTCAAGGCACTTTTACGTGCAATGCGATGCCTCGGATATCGGTATAGGGGCAGTATTATTTCAAAAGGATGACTCCGATGAGGAGCACCCTATAGCATATTTTTCACAAAAACTATCACCCGCACAGAAAAATTATTCCGTTACGGAAAGAGAGTGCTTGGCAGTCGTAATGGCAATTAAAAAATTTAGGCCATATATCGAATTGCTTCCGTTTACCATTATAACAGACCATAGTAGCCTTAAGTGGTTAATGTCCCACAAAGAACTTAGTGGTCGTTTAGCACGCTGGAGTTTACACCTCAAGCATTCGATTTTTCTATAGAACACCGGCAGGGGAAACAAAATGTAGTACCTGATACCCTTTCTAGGTATGATATGGAGGAAGTGTCAGGTGAGCTAAATGGTTTTATTGATTTAAATTCAGAAAGTTTTAAGTCCGAGGATTATCTCGATTTAGTAGCAACAGTGCGAAAAAATGCTGAGAAATGACCTGACGTTAAGGTAATTGACGATTATGTCTACAAAAGAATGTTGCCATACGATGGTCTACCTCTGAATGAAGATTTCTGTTGGAAGTTGTGGGTACCTTTGGCACTCGCTGAAGATATAATTCGAAAGGCCCATGAGCCACCTCAATCCGCGCACGGAGGTTTTCATAAAACTCTACGCAGAGTTAGAGAATTTTTCTACTGGCCTAATCAAAACTCCCATATTCGCAAATTTGTTCAAAATTGTCAAACATGCAAGGAGACAAAGCCGGCTAATACTACTCTTAGACCGCCAATGGGCAGCGAAAGTATAATAGACTTCTTGGGTCCGTATCCAAGGTCGAAGTCTGGTAATTAAAACAATTTTTATATATTATATTATTGTTTTGGACCATTTGTCAAAATTTGTTTTGCTAAAAGCCATGGCAAAGGCCAGTGCTAAAAATGTAGTAAAATTTTTAATCGCGGAAGTTTTCCACAAATTCGGTACGCCGGAGGTAATAGTTTCGGACAATGGAAAGCAATTTGTTAGTAAGGAGTTTGCGGAGGCGATAAATAGGTTTGGCATTAGCATATGAGAACAGCCACTCATTCGCCCCAGGCTAATGCATCCGAAAGGGTAAATCAGTCAATTTTGGCTGCAATTCGTGCGTATATCGACGGAGATCACGGAGACTGGGACAAATACCTGTCGGAGATCGAATGTTCACTTAGATCGTCCGTGCACAATGCGATTGGAGTCACGCCGTATTTTGCATTATTCGGAATGAATATGATATGCCATGTATATACTATAAATTAGCTCGAAAACTTAGGATTTTGAGTGATCCTGAAAATAATATTATGCCTAAATCAATTCAACTCGACTTGGTGCGAACTAAAATTCGCGAAAGTCTGCATAAGGCACATTTAAAGAACGAAAAGACCTACAATATTAGGAGTCGGAACGTAAAGTTTGTCCCTGGGCAAGAAGTTTATCGCCGTAGCTTTCAACAGAGCGATTTTAAGAACAATTGCAATTCCAAATTGGCGAAAAGATTTTTTAAATGCCGTATTGTATGCCCGATAGGGAATAGTTTATATGAAATAGAAGACCTGAAAGGCAAATCATTAGGGATTTTCCACGCCAAAGATTTAAAACAGTGAAATGTTTTAGAATTCGAAGACCCAACACAAAGTAAAAGGTACATGTGATAATAAATTGTTAGTTTTTATTTGATCTCACCGTAACCGAAGTACAAGTTATGAATAGTTAAAATAAATCAATGAATAATATTAATAAATAGTATTATTAGTACAATAAAAATACTAATAATATAATATAAATATAATAATATTTTTGTTTTATAGATATACGATACATATATATAGATACATATATTGTGTGTTTTCATTCATCCTAAATTTGTTTCTAGTTAAGGAACAGTTCACGGATTTCGTTCGAATGAAAAGTACAAATTTTCTTAAGCGAAGTTTTAAGTCACAAGTGGCAATATTTTATTCATAAGGACATGAACGTTTTCTTTAACTGAGCAACAGATGCTACCGTTTCTAGCAGGTTACGTTTGTAACCGTTATTGAGGCCATTGGTGCAACTTCATTGCGACCCTGGGGAACTGTGCCATTAAGGGCTAGAAGTTGTTAGTCACCTGGTTCAATAACATGATCTGAGTCCGTCTTACAGCCAGTTGGTTCAGGTATAAATGATATGTGTTCATATTTCAATAAATGTGAACTTCGCGAAAGAAAATAAGTGCTTTTCAATTCGCACAGAATCCGTCTTGAAACAAACGTTTCAAGGATTTGAAAACGCTTGGTCCAAGAAACCGAAAAGGTTGTAATGTCTGCAATGAAACCATTGTTTCAAGGCAGTATGTACATAATTTACAAATCCGAAAAAGAGGGTAGTAATGTCTGCAATGAAAACGTTTTTCAAGGCAGTATTTGCATAACCCACAGTTCGTCAGAGTTTGATGTGAAAACACGATTCATATGTATATGTATATAAGTATAATGTGTATACAAGTATAAATGCCATTTAAAAAGTTTTAGTAAAAAAAATGTTAGCACAAAAGAGCTTTTTCCGTTGATTTGTGAGTTAAATAGAGATATTTACAATTGGTATTTCGGCACAAAGAATGTTGATGAAAGTCGTAGCTGACCAGAAAATGCATTCCATTCGGCTGGTGTCTAATAACTTTTTTTGTGTATGCTCCATGTTTACTAAAATTAAAAAATAAGGAAAAAAAAATTTTCATTTGGAAAAAAAACTTTTCCTATGATCTCGAGTCAAACTAAAAATACATTTTCATACATATAAGTATTAAAAAGATCAACTATAAAATATAAACTTCAATATTAAAATATAACTTGGCACGGTTAAAAGAATTGTTTAAACATATGTAAAAACAATTTTAAAAAACACATGTCTTTAGTATTAGCTAATAGCTAATTTGGACATACGGTAAACAAAGGAGAATATAAATAACACAAAAATAGTAAATTTCATCTGTACTCAATAATAAAAATCAACTGTATGTTAGCATAAAATAGCTTTTTCCGTTGATTTGTGAGTTAAATAGAGATACAGTAATGTCTCGATTTACGTCGTCTCGATTTACGTTGTTTCGATTTGCGTCCTCAAATATTTTGTTCCTTTCAACTTCGATTTGCGTCGCCATTCGATTTACGTCGTCTCAGTTTGTATGACTTATGTATGTATGAACTACCACGGAATTCCATGTATGTAGGGGAATCCCAGTTTTTAATTTAAACGATTAAAAATTTTGTGTGTGCAACAACAACTAAAGTATTGCCTCTCATGAACAGGTCGTGTGTGTTTGGCAGCGCGTCGTGTGTGTTACTTTTTCAATCTGTTTTTGATCGTCGGGCGCAACGTAGTAAATATGAGCTCAAAAAATAAAGCTAATAAAGTAACATCTCAAATAAAAAAGAAAAGAAATGTAATTTCGTTAAAAACTAAAATAGATATTATTCGCCGTTATAACAATGGGGAAAAGGCTTTTATTATTGCCAGTACGATGGATCTTCCACCAACCACAGTTCGAACAATAATAAAAAATTAAGCTGAAATCCGTGAAAGTGCAACATCGGCTGGAGCTGGTTCTGTTGAAACCACCACAAAAAAAAAAAGGCCAGTACTGATGGAAAAAATGGAAAATGCACTAATACTGTGGATAAAAGACTTAAGTGGAAAAATATTCCAGTAACTACGTTAATTATCCAAAGAAAAGCGATAAGTTTGTTTAACGATCTAAAATCTGACTCTGTGAATTCCGATTTTTGTTTTAACGCCAGCGGAGGATGGCTACATAAATTTAAAAAAAGAGCACAACTTCACAACATAAAAGTTGTCGGAGAATCTGCAAGTGCAGATAGTGATGCAGCTAAAAGTTTTCCGCAAATATTAAAAAAAATAATTGATGATGGTGAATACACCCCTCAGCAAGTTTTTAATGTCGACGAGACCGGACTTTTCTGGAAACGTATGCCGGGGAGAACATTTATATCAAAAGAGGAAAAATTAGCAGCAGGGCCAAAGGTTTCGAAGGATAGGCTTACGCTTTTGCTTGGTAGTAATGCTGCAGGAGACTTGAAGCTTAAGCCCTTGTTAATATATAAATCCGAAACTCCAAGAGCTATGAAAAACGTTTGCAAGCAAAATCTTCCTGTAATTTGGATGTCTAACAAAAAAGCCTGGATGACTTCTAAACTCTTTGACGATTGGTTTAAGACACATTTTTGTCCTGAAGTTAAGAAATATTGCGAAAGGAATAATATGTCTTATAAAGCATTGCTTTTAATGGATAATGCTCCGGGCCACACCATCAGTTTGAATAACATGAATGACAATATTAAAATTGTATTTTTACCTCCCAATACCACGTCTCTTATTCAACCTATGGACCAGAGAGTTATTGCAGCATTCAAAAAATATTATTTACGACGAAGTTTTAACGACCTCATTGATGCAATCGACAAACAATCAGACCAAAATGATAAAAATAACGATGTTGTCAGACAATTTTGGAAAAAATATGATGTCATGCAAGCAGTGAATAGTATCAACAAAAGTTGGGATGAAGTTTCTGCGTCGACCATGAGAAATGCATGGAAAAACGTATGGCCTGAATGTACAACTGAAGGTGGAAATGATGGAAATCTGAACGATATAAACACGGAAATTGTACGTTTGGCCCACACATTAGGGTTTTCTGATATTGAAGATTCCGATGTTGTTGAACACTTAAATTTGGAGGATAAACCGTTAACTAACTCGGAGCTATTTGAGTTGACAAATCTTTCAAATCAACATGGTATAGAAGAAGAAACTTCAGATATCGAAACTTGTGGAGAGGATTCTGAAATTCCATTGACAAAACTGTCAGAAGCCCTTGTCAGCGTAAATAAGGCTATGCAAATTTTGGAAGAATTTGACAAAGATGACGAAAGAGTTGATTCGACAAAAAAGTCAATAAATGCAAGCCTTAAATATTACCGGGATCTGTACGAGCAGAAAAAGTTGACATTAACCCAGAAGCGAATTGATACATTCTTTAAACCAATTTTATCAGAAACGCCTGTTATAAGCGAAAGTAGTGCTGAAGATGGTGACCTCAACATGCTACTAATTTCAGAAATTCTCACCGAAACATCGTCGGATAGTGATTCCTATAATTAATACTCCTAACATACAATTACATATACATACATATAATAAACAAACATATGTACAAAGTTTTCACTACATTTAATTAATATATTTTATTATATTTATTTTTCTAGATATTGTATTGTCGAATTTTTGTTAATTTATTTTTTTTTTACTTTTTATCTGAACACATGTTTAAGTTTTTATTTATTTTATGAATTTTGTTTTTAAAATGGAAATTTTTTAATATTGAATTGTTGATTTTTTGTTGATATGTTTACTTTAGATATTATTTAATTTTTTTAACTGAATTTTATATTTGTTTTAAAATTCTTATACGAATTAAATGTTTATAACAAATATTCTATGTATGTACAATAAAAGACTGAATTACTTGTAATTTTTAAGTTTTTTTTATGAAATTAAGTGAACGTTAACGTATGACCAATATCAAATTCGATTTACGTCGTTTCGATTAACGTCGTCAATTTCCGGAACCAATCACGACGTAAATCGAGGCATTACTGTATTTACAATTGGTATTTCGGCACAAAGAATGTTGATGAAAGTCGTAGCTGACCAGAAAATGCATTCCATTCGGCTGGTGTCTAATAACTTTTTCTGTGTATTCTCCATGTTTACTAAAATTAAAAAATAAGGAAAAAATTTTTCATTTGAAAAAAACTTTTCCTATGATCTCGAGTCAAACTAAAAATACATTTTCATACATATAAGTATTAAAAAGATAAACTATAAAATATAATCTTCAATATTAAAATATAACTTGGCACGGTTAAAAGAATTGTTTAAACATATGTAAAAACAATTTTAAAAAACACATGTCTTTAGAATTAGCTAATAGCTAATTTGGACATACGGTAAACAAATGAGAATATAAATAACACAAAAATAGTTAGTAAATTTCATCTGTACTCAATAATAAAAATCAACTGTATGTTAGCATAAAATAGCTTTTTCCGTTGATTTGTGAGTTAAATAGAGATATTTACAATTGGTATTTCGGCACAAAGAATGTTGATGAAAGTCGTAGCTGACCAGAAAATTCATTCCATTCGGCTGGTGTCTAATAACTTTTTCTGCGTATTCTCCATGTTTACTAAAATTAAAAAATAAGGAAAAAATTTTTCATTTGGAAAAAACTTTTCCTATGATCTCGAGTAGAAAAAAAAAATGAATATATATAAATGAATGAATAAATAAGATGTAATGTAAATTAAGTTAAATAGATAAGCAAATAGGGTATAGAGTATATTTAACAGATTATTATTGAAACTCACTTAAACTGTTGAAGACTTAGGTTTAGAGATTTAGTTTTAGAGATTTAGAAATTTTATAGTTTTTAAGTTTTTCTGATATCACACTTGTCACAAGTTTTATTTTCATAATATACGCGATAGTCATTCCAGTCAGTTGTAATCCAGCTCCGGGTAGTGTTACCGGCGCTAAAGAAAGAAAAAGTCGAAAAGAATTAGTGAAAGTTGAGACATATGTAAGGATTGGAATCATATTCACCGATACTACTTAGGTTGGAAACACGATATCACCTACGTGTTCCATAGCCTTTAGCGCAGGACCGGAATTTCCAAAAATAGAAGCCCAATTCACCCATATTTTACCTGAAATAAGAAAAGAATATATTAGAAAATGATTACAGAATATATTAAGAATTTAATTTAAACTTACGATTTTTACTTACCTAAACTCCTCCGTTGAAAAGAAGACTTGTTTTTTTAAAAAAAAAAAAATGGCGCTTGAGGACGCTTTCGTTCCACGCATTGAAAAAATAACTGGAAAGAGGAAAATGTGAAGGCGTTACAAAATAAATTTACCCGATTAAACTCAACAGCTTAACTTTCGATAAAGTTAATCTGTTTATCTGGCATTCCGCACAAAAGTTTCTGATCCCAAGAACCGATAGAAATTTATATTATTAGGTTCGTTTACACAATAATTTATAAAATTTTTTTGTACTGAATGTCGTTCGTTTACACAAATTTTCAGTAAACATAAAGAAGAAAAGAAGGAATAAAGTAACAGCTTGATGTTGAGAGTTCTTATTTTTTTTTTTAATTTTTACTGGACAAATTATTGCCAGCAAGAATTTACAAGCAGAAAGACATATAATTGGGAGAAAAGTGTTTATATTTTTGTAGATACAAAAATATTTTACAACTATTTTGTTTTATGCAAATGCAAGGCAACAAATGTTGTTAAGTGAATCATAGAGTGGAATGTTTTTGCTTAAGATTTTACAACAATAATAATTTTTCTTTTATATGGAACAGTTATATTTATTTTTGCATTTGATTGTACAATCAGCTGTTTAACAAACCTGTAAATTATTGCAAATTTTCTGTTCGCGCGTGTTTTAGACAATTTTTATTTTGAGAGTAAATTTATCTCTTTGTAATTTGTCACTGGGTAATTCTTGACCGAGGAAAGTAAACGAATGAACCTGTTATTTACATCTTTGCGGCGGTTTTCATAAGAAAATCTTATTTCAAGTTTCAAATGCATAGTAATTAAAGAACTTTTTAAGCCTAAAGAAAGGTTTATTAAAAATTCGTATTCATAATCAGTATTTTAACTAAAAAAAAACGATTTAATGTTTTTTAACTTGAGGATGGCAACACTTTTTATTTGTCACATTAATCGTGATGATGCAAATCAATGATTGCTAAACCGTACGGTACTCGTTTCTAGGTATTTTCTTTTTGGGTTTTTCTATATTGTTTTATAAAATGAAACATTTATGAAAACTGGTTTGTTAAATAAAAAGAGAAAAAGAGTCGAAACAAAGTGCCCAGTAAAAGTGTTACATAGGTAATGATTTTATTGTAGATAAAAAGTATTCTAACAACCGGATTTATTTTCTTTGTGTTGTTTAAAACAACACTTCACAAGTTCACTTTCAATAAATTCAAAACAATTTTATTTCTGCTTAAATTCTTTATGCGAATTTGGAAACGGGTCGATCCTCTTTTTGAGAATTTTTGTCTAAGGTTTTTTTTAGATGTTGGCCATAATTTCTATTATGAACAAAATACAATTTAAAATATCATTTCTTAGCAATCCTTTTGATGATCAAATATGTAATGTTCATTACTTATTAAACAGAAATTCATTTGATTAAATGACAATTTTGTTTGGCAAAAATGTTTAAAATAAGAATGAACACAAATCAAAAATGTCATTTTAAAATAGTGTCGAACCAGTTTCAAATTCGTTAATTTTTTTTTTTACACAAAGTTTAAAAGAAAAAGTATTTTAAGCTAAAGAGTGGGTTTGGAGCACTGTTTAAATTTTTTATGATTAAGTTTTGTTTTTTATTTAGAATTATTTTTTTGAGGCGCCGGTAAAATTTTTCCGCCGCCGTCAAAAAAAGGAAACTCGACCGCCTCGGATTTTCCCCTTTTTTTTTAGCACGTTTCGATTGTTTTTTGCAATAACCTTCATTTTCCTACTTACCTTCTGTATATCCAGTTCATTGGGGGGGTAATCCTTATGGGATTGGGATTTAATCTTTTTTCCTCTTTCCTCCGTCTTTGGCACACTTATTTATTTTAATATTTTTATTTCGGGTGCGTAACCCAACCCAGTCTTCTTCACGTTTTTTAAGTAAAAGAATGTCGATGCTACCAGACTGGTCGTTTTAGGCGATTTTAAAGCTCGGATCCCACTATCGGTACAATGTACCGATTTTTGTTAAATTTAATGTACCGATAGTGTGTACGCACATAATTTATCAAAATTCGACAATCTGTGCCGAAATCGTGCTGACTAGAAGTTATCAAATACAACCCTGATGTGCCGATAATGTGAACACTCTTTTGCCAATAAAATTGTAAAAAATGCGACGATTTTTGTCGGTGACTTGAGCGCCGATCAAAGTTGGCAATCTGCGCCGAATTTCACACAACACTGCTTACAAACAGATGTTTTCAAAATAAAAGGAACAAGCAAAAAAAGAAGAACGACGCGCAGTAAGTTTTTGTTAAAATTAATTATTTTTTTATATTGTATTGTTATTATTGTGGTTAATGTTTGTTGTCATGTATTTTTTTAATATATTGTATTTTCTATTTATAGTTAACATTGAAATGTATTCAGACGACGAAGTATTTGGAAGATTCCGTCTCTATCGAATTATTGACTCCAACACTCTCCGGTAAAAAAAGGAAGAAGCCACATATAACCTCATCATACACAAATGAGTCAACGAATGATCTTATTCAGGCCGTGGAACCAAACTCATGCATTTGGGAATACTCTTGCGCGGAATATAAAGACCGCAACTTGAGAGATAAAGCCTGGCAAAGTATTGCTGAAAATTTTCCAGAGCATGGCGTAGAAGGTTGCAAGGCTAAATGGGCCAACATAAAAACAGCATTCTTAAATGTAAAAAAAAGATGCAAACAAAATCAGGCCAGGGAGCAGTATCTACAAAGCCACATTGGCCGTTTTGGACAGCCATGCAATTTTATTGCCAGCACGACCGAGCTAAAAGCAGCTCTTCAACGTCAACTTTTGAGGTTTCAGAAGACAGTCTACAAACTACGCCTTCCTCTACCAAAAAACCAGAACAGCTTCTGTGGAAGAAAGATTGCCACCAGAAATAATAATGGAGCGCGCACTAAAGTTTTTGGATGCAGATGTTGATAAATGGCATGGGGTTGGCATGTATTTAGCGTTGCAGATGCGAGATCTTGCACAAAAAAATTCAAAAGCTGCTAACAAGCTACACGCCGACCTGATAAAAACAGCAATGGAAGCAACGTTAAAAGAAGACCAGTAAAATTTTTGGCTTAAGTTTCCTTTAGCGACGCAGCTCAGATTTTCTTTAAACTTTTACCAGCAATTAAACTTTTTATGTTGAGACCAACAATATATTTTTTTTGTCGGCGGACCCGGGCTTCCGAGTTATGGACCTTCGAAACTTCAACACTTATTTCGCTATATCTTCGTTACTTATTATCGGATCACAACAAATTATACATCATTGGAAAGCTTATTGAAATGCCTTTCAGATAATATATACGACGACTAATTTTGTTAACCGTTTGAGGAGAAAAAGAAGTTAAAAAATTTGTGCACCGTAATTTTTTCAGAAAAGTCTCATTATTGGAAAATATGACGTTATAAAGGTATGTTTTTATTATTATATTTTAGTTATAGTCCACAATTATAGCTTTAATTTAAGATATCATTTGACCTGTTAACCCTTTAAATAAAGAAGATATGTGGGGTCAAAGTTGATAAATTTTTTCAATGCGTCGAAATTCAAGTGCGACAGGCGGCTTCGCGAATTAAAGATATAATTGTGGACTATAACTAACTTTCCAATGATGTATAATTTGTTGTGATCCGATAATAAGTAACGAAGATATAGCGAAATAAGTGTCGAAGCTTCGAAGGTCCATAACTCGGAAGCCCGGGTCCACCGAAAATAAATTTTTTTTTTGTTGAAATCACCTCATTTAAGGGTATTTCCAAAAAAAAATTCGAGTGACGTCGCTAAAGGAAACTTGTTCCAAATTTTGCAGTACCTACACCAATGGGTGTATTACTTTTAAATAAATAATTTTTTAGTTTACCCAGTAACTTAGTTGCTTTACCTGAATATTTTTATGTTTTGTATTTGAAATTAGTTCCTTTTTATGAATATGTTTTTTGTTTTGTAATTAAATTAGTTATAAGTTATTATAGTTACTGAATCTTTTTTTATGTTTTGTAGTTGAAACTGTTTTGTTTTGTTTTTTGTAATGGAAAGTTTTCAGTACTAATAACATCAAATGTGATTGTAATGAAATTAAGAGACTGAATAATATAAATAAAATAAAATTTATTTTCTTATGTTAATACTATGCTTTTATTTAAATTTACTTTTTTTGATTTGTAGCAGAGTTGTAAACGAATCATTCATTTTTAAATTAATTCGCGAATCACTGAATTGGTAAAATTTTTAATTAATTCTTTTCGCCAAAAACGAATTGAATGAAATTTGAATTAATTCATTTGAATTTAGCAAAAATTAATTGCAATTCATTTCCAATTGTAATTCATTTCTAATTCAAATGAATTGGTAAAATGAATTGCAATTCATTTCCAATTCATTTGATTTGAATTGACTTTGAATCAATCAAATGAGTTAGAAAAAATTAATTGCAATTCATTTCCAATTTGAATTAAATTTGAATAAATTCAAATGAGTTAGAAAAATGAATTGCAATTCATTTCCAATTTATTTGAATTAATTCAAATAAAGTCGAAAAGTGAATTTGTAATTCATTTGCAATTTATTAGAATTGAATTAATTTTGAAAAAAAGAGTAATGGTGTCTTTGATATAATAAAATGAGTTGGATAAAAATCAATTCAATTCTAGTAATTTGGAAATGAATTACAAATTCACTTTTCGAGTTCTTTGAATTATTTCAAATGAATTGGAAATGAATTGCAATTAATTTTTTAGAAATGAATTGCAATTCATTTTGCCCAATTCATTTTAATTGAAAATGAATTGCAATTCATTTTTGCTAAATTCAAATGAATTGATTCAAATTTCATTCAATTCTATTTTTTGTGAAAAGAATTAATTTAAAATTTAGCTAATTTGTAATGAATTGAAATCAAAAAAGAATGATTCATTTACAACCTGATTTGTAGGATATAATAATTTATACTGCCAAGGCAATTCACCAGTTGGCGACATAAAATAATTTTCGCACTCCTGCCGGATGGCTTTTGCTTCGCTGCACGTATAAGAACTTGGAATTTCTTCTATCGCACGTTCAGCTGCTGATAAGAAATCATTTGCGCGTGCTCCGACAACCATATTTCCTTCTTCATCAAAGCGATCGATTAGCGTTGCAGTATAATTTGTATTTTTCGTCACTAAAAAATTATGAAGTGCACAACAAGCTAAAGTTAGACGCGTAGTTTTGTTTTCATTAAGTTTTATTGGACGAGAGAAGACTTCAAAACGCTTTGTCATAATTCCAAATATATTCTCAACTATTCGCCTTGCTCTCGATAATCTATAATTGAAAATGCGTTGACCTGCTGACAAACTGCGACCCGGATATGGTTTTAGCAAGTAAGTTTTCATTCTAAATGCATCGTCTGCAACCAAAAAATAGGGTACGTTGACTTCACGACCTGGCAAAGGACGTGGGGTTGGCAAATTTAGTTTATTGGCTTCCTAAACTTGGTTAAAGGAACATTAATTGAAAACACCACCCTCGGAAATGCGCCCATTACAACCGACGTCAATATATAAATATTTATATTCGGCATCAACAACAGCCATAAGCACAATGCTGTGGAAACCTTTATAATTAAAAAAGGTGCTTCCTGATTTTGGTGGTGCGATCATATTAACATGTTTTCAGTCAAGTGCTCCTATGCAGTGGGGAAAATTCCATAATTGCTCGAATTTTGAAGCAACTTCAATCCACTCTTGTTGTGTTGACGGCATCTGAAAAACGTAGAGAAATAAAAACGTTTTCCATTTGGTATAATATATATAGATATACTTTACCTTTATGTATATATTTTTAAGTACTGTAAAAATTGCATCACAAACTTCTGGAATAAACTTCGATATTGTGTTTGGAGCAATGCGAAAAAAAGCTGAAAGGCTTTTGTAGCTGTTACCAGTGGCCAAATAGCGAAGTGTACAAGCTAAACGCTGACATTCTGGAATAGCTTTTCGAAAAGTGGTGTCTTGTTTTTGGATGAATGGTGTTAGTTCAACCAATTCATTAAAATTGCTTTCATTCATCCGCACATAGTTTTTAAAAAGAAAATTTTGGTTTTCCACTTCACGAAATTCACGTAATGTGCTCTCATATGCACCATATTCGTTTCTTTTTTGCAACCACTCTCTCACCCAAATGCTTCGTTTCTTTGCTATTTTTTTTATCTTTTAGCTCCTGCTTTTTTTTAATCATGGACGCCACAATATACAGGGCGGCGGCAATTCTTTGTTGTTGGTAATAGTCCATCCCTTCCATTAAAAAACTGTGTGTAAAATAAAACTATTTATGTTAACAGCAAATAAACGAAAACATGTAAACAAAACACATATGATTTAATTCAGTCAATAAAGTGCGACGATAGTGTGATCATATTGTACCGATTATTGTCACATTTTTGTTTTGGCCAACATGCACCGATAAAAAATAGGACAATATGCGATGATAATGAGACTGCTCAAAAAGTAATTGCGACAATTTTTCTCATGTGCACCAATTTAGCACGATTAAAATCGGTACATATTGTGCTACTTGTACCGATAGTGGGATCCGAGCTTTACACTTACGTTTTCACTCAATAAAACTTGACATTTGTATTACAAAACCGCAAACTAATTTTTAACACTCAATTGGGCAACATTTTTGAGAAACTTGTTATCTAGAAACATGCCATAAATCAAGCTCTGCTAATAGGTTATGTTCCCAGCAATTAAAACAATTTGTGAAGTTCAATAAAAAAGTAAAAACGTGTTAATTAAAATATTTTCAATTAAAAAAATATATATATATATTTAAACATGTCGAAGTCGGAAGGCAGTGGTATGACTTTAGACAGACTGCTTGGTAGGGCAAACTACCCAACCTGGAAAATTGCTGCCCAGGCTTTCTTGGATCTGGATAATCTCTGGACTACAACAATTGATTGCGAGCTCTATGCGGAGGGAAATCCGAAGACGCGAATTAAACCAGATTACGTCAGAAAAGCACGAAGCAAATTAACACTTATTATTGATCCGTTGAGTTACGTCCATATGCAAAACTGACTGTCATGAAAAAATAACGCGGTTTTTTGTTATTAAGAAAAATAATAAGAATATTCGAGAAAAAAAAAATAATTATTGTAGATTTTTTATATAATTAATATTGATAAACATTTTCAACAAATTTATTTATCCCGCTAAAAACTAAATATTAAAGTGGTGATTGCAGTTTTTGTTTCTTCCATAATTTTGGTGTTACTAAAATTTTTGTTGGTGCTCCTTGTTGTGCTGTCTTTGTTTACATACAGTCAGAGCTGGTATTTACGTATTTGTTTATTTTCGCAATGCCACTGCACGATGTTTTTAAATGCCCTAAATGTGATAAAAATGTTACAAAGACTCAAAAAAGTGTTGGATGTGCTTATTGTGATAAATACTTTCATATTGAATGTGGGGGAGTTACAAATGAACAATTTTCAATTATGGCCCATCATAAAGTATTCAATTTTATTTGTGATGATTGTAAAAAAATACCAAAGAGTTGCAATATTCAAGAAGAGCTGAAAAATGGTTTTGCATCACTCAGATCCGCATTAGAAAATGAAATAGAAGCAAAATTGTGTGCATTTAAGAGTCAGCTTGATGATCAATTGCTTAAGGGTATTGAGCCATTTCAGGCTAAATTCGAACAACGTTCATCATTTCAACCCGTTGAAAAATCAACAGAATTTATTAAATTAAAAACGGATCTTAATAATTGCAGTAAAGTTATTGAACATGTTGATACTGTTACTAACGGCAGAATGGCTAGCTTAGAACTGAAAAATAACATTTTTGAACGAAGATTAAATAGGGCTAATATTATTATTAAAGGATTACCGCAAGGAATTGTGCACTTAAGAGAGCCAATAATAAAGATAGCATCCCTGTGCAACGTAAAAATTGTAAATAATGATATCCAGCACTGCACTTATTTTTCCAAAGGAAAGGCGGTTCTAGTTAAGTTTAACTCGGTGCAACTAAGAGACTCTATAATGATTAGTTATCATAAAAACCGCAACTTAGTGTTAAATAAAATTATTGGTGGCAGCTCTCAATCCAACGTGTTTCTAAATGACCACCTAACTCCAGCTGCGAAAAAGTTAGTTGCCGTTTGTGGAAAGTTAAAATCCCAGAACAAAGTAGTAAAATATACTTATATGAACTTCGATGTTCCCAAAGTTAAAATAAAAATGATTGATGGAACTGAAAAAAGGCTAACTTTAGACCAATGTGTGGAAATGTTGGATGGACCATGTGATACTGAAATGGGATCATTTGTTTTGAATCGTGAAAGTTAATATTTTCTTAAAAATTATTTATTTTAATTTTTCCTATATTTGAATATTTTAAATATTACTTATTTGAGCCCTTTTTCAAAATGTTCTTTTGTAATTGGTTCTTTTTAACTTGAGAATCGAAAATGAATTTTTGTGTTAAAGTTTTAGTTTATATAATAAGCAGCTAAACTGTTTTGAAAATGGGCTGGTTATAAGATATTTTAGGGTGGAGGGTCTTTGCCAGTTTTTTTTTTTGAAATATTTAAAATTCTAAAAATGTTTATAATTTTTATATATTTGCTAAATAAAAACATTTTCCATTTATTATTTAGCTATGGATGTATATAACTACTCTCATAGAAAACAGTTAAAAATTAGTAGTACATTTATTAATTCAACTTTGTAAAATATTTCGATTGTTTTGGGTATTTCCGAATTTCATATGTTTCATAGTATTTCGAGGATGTGGCTGGGTATCTTGCCTCGCTACGTGTTTCGTATGTTCCGAGGTATTCGTAATTTGGCTTTGAAGTATTAATGTATTTTCACATTTTTCAATTTGTTTGAGGTAAATGGGAATATGTTAATCTCTCGGAGCTTAAGTATGATTTTTTCTTTCGGGTTGAATTTATATTTTACATTGATTAATTAATATATATATATTATAATTAATATATATATATATATATATATATATATATATATATATATATATATATTTTTTTTTTTTTTTATTTTTGGATTGTCTATCCTAAATATAGTGGTTTAACTGTCAATTGAAATAACTTGATATTTTGTATTATTGAGCAACTGGCGAAGGCTTTTCACTTTGAAGTAGCTCCTTTTTTATTTTTTTTTATTTAATTTATTTTACTTGTAAATTGATTTTTTTTTCTTAGCTTGTTTATTCTTGTTCATTTTTTTTAATAACTAGTGTGCCAATTGTTTAAAACAACTATACTTTTAAGCTATTTCTAATTTGTGATTATTTTATGGATTTATTTAGCAATATAGGCCCTGTATGTAGCAATAATTCTATTATTTGTAATTCTCTCAATTGTTCCCTTAATGAATTAAGAATTGGTCATTGGAATATACAGAGCTTCTGTACTTCCTCAGCTTCCGTAAAATTGAATGAGATAAAGCATATTCTGGAAGGTAATTTTATTGATATTGTTGGTATAAGTGAGACGTGGCTTAAGCCACATATTCTATCTCAGGTCATAAATATACCTGGTTATAAGATTTATAGGAATGATAGACCTAATAGAAGAGGTGGTGGCGTTGCGTTATTGGTTACTAGTAAACTTAAACATAAAGTAGTTTTTTCGTCTGATGAGTTTGGTGTATCCGAATCTTTATTTATTGAAGTGGCTCTAAGTGGTGTAAAGATGTTAGTTGGTGTCTCCTATTTACCTTCTGGGAATTTATATGCTTTTGAAGAATCAGTTGGAGATTTTTTATTATCTTATTCTAATGTTTGCATTATGGGAGATTTTAATTCAAACATGTTTTGTTCTGGAAAGTCAAATTTAGTCCGTGCAATGTGTCACAGGCTGGACTTGACATACCACCATAATTCTATTCCAACTCATTTCGATATCTCTACGAATTCGACTTCCCTTATTGATTTCTTTATTTTGAGTCATTCTCTTTCCATAAGTGGTTCTGGACAAATGCAATGTCCTGGAATTTCACGACATGCATTCATTTTTATTTCACTTAATATTACTACACGGACAGTCCCAAACTTTGTATCATATCCGGATTACAATTTATTGAAGATACAGGATCTTCGTGAATCATTATCCTTATGTGATTTTAGCGGTATGTACTCTACATCCGATGTAAATATTCAGCTGGCAGTTTTTATGAATAACGTTGATAACTTACATTCTCTGGTTCCCATTGTTTGTAGAAGGGTTTGTTTTGATACGGATAACTGGTTTAACTCACCCAATATCGCTTACCACATTTCATTGCGTGATCTTTCGTATAGGCACTACTTACAGAATAGGAACTCTGAAAATTGGTCTATATACTGTGTGCAGAGAAATCGTGCGAAAAGGGTGATAAGAGTGGCTAAAAGACGGGCGCACACAAGATTATTTCAGAATCTTAACGCCAGACAAATGTGGAGTTTCTTAAGGAATAATGGATGTTTAGAGTCAGATGACCATGATGTGGTCAATAATCCTGATGAAGTTAATGATTTTTTTGTATCCTCTCAAACCAGCGGCATGCCAGATAGTTTTGAACTAATTGGTGATACATTTGGGACAGGATTCTCATTTCGTACTGTTAATCAGGACGAGTTGTACTTCGCTTTAGGAAAGATAAAATCTAATGCACTTGGTTACGATGGTTTGTCGCTAAAATTTTTAAAAATTCTTTATCCCTTTGTTTCTTCGCATTTCCTTCACTTAGTAAATAGTATAATTATGACTTCATCGTTCCCTAATAATTGGAAAAAAGCTAGAGTGGTGCCCATTCGTAAGGAAGGAAATTCTAATGAGTTTGAGAACCTTCGCCCAATATCTGTTCTTTCAGTTCTTTCTAAAGTGGTTGAGCACATTCTCAAAGATCAGATGACTTTGCATTTGGAAGACCGCAATCTAATTCATTCATCTCAGTCTGGATTTCGGAGAGGTTACAATACAACTTCTCTTTTGATTGGGCTTACTGATTCTATTAGGGAGCTACATAATTTTAAAAAGGCTGCGGTTTTAATTTCTTTGGATTTATCAAAAGCTTTTGATAAAGTTATGCATTCGAAACTGCTGATTAAGTTGCGTGAGAACTTTGGTTTTTCTTTGCATGCTTGTAAACTCGTACAATCTTATTTTAGTGGTAGATCTCAATTTGTTTCTATTGGAAACTCCGTTTCTCAAATACGCCGTGTTACTAGTGGCGTCCCTCAGGGTTCTGTAATTGGACCACTGCTTTTTATGTTATATCTGAACGACCTCTTGGAAATTTTTAATGGAATTTCTTGTTTGCCTTTTGTTTATGCGGATGATATCCAATTACTCTGCTATGCTGATGCTCAGTTTGAAGATGTTCTTGAAGAGTCTGTTAATTTTGTTCTTCGAAAAGTCGTGAGATGGACCTCTGAAAATGGATTATGTATAAATCCCAGTAAGACAAAGCTAATGGGGTTTGGAACATCAACTGAAAATGTCGTCGTTTCTCTTGACGGAGTTAGGCTGAAATTTGTGGACAAGTTAAAGTGCCTTGGTATCATTATCGACAATTCATTAACATTTTCTTCACACATTGATTGTATTTCTAGTAGAATATCGTTTTTGTTAAGGAGACTGTATTCACTGAATTTGTATTTGCCTCTTTCTATGAAACTGAATATTGCTAAGTCTTTACTTATGCCACATATTTTATATTGTGTTGAGGTATTTTCTGGTACTACGAAACACATGATTATGAAGTACACTGTAATTTTCAATAGAATTATTAGATATGCTTTTGGTTTAAGAGCAAGGGAACATGTATCCTTATTTGTGAACAGATTTCTTGGGTGCTCTTTTTTTAACTTTATTTGTACACGTTTATTACTATTTTTTTACAAATTTATGAAAAATGGATTCCCATTATATTTAGTGCAGTCTTTTGATTTTTCACGTTCAACTAGAAACAGGCAAATTCAATATCCTCGGATTAATACTGTCTCTTTTCGAAGATCTTATCGTTTTAGACTGTCCAAAATTTGGAACGGGCTTCCTAGAGATTTAAAAAGTTTCTCTTTCTCTATTAGAGTTTTCAAACATAGGATTGCAGATTATGCGATGTCTCACCAATTTTTATGAACTTTCGATTATTTATTTCTCACTGACTGCCTCACTATTTTATGTTTTATTGCTACATTCATTGTTTTATTTTAGTTTTTCTAAATTTATAGTGTTTTAGATGTATTTTTTTTTTTTTTAATATTTTAAAATAATCTTTATTGTAATTATATTTTTTATACATATATTACTATTATTTTTTTTTGTATACATTTATTTAGTAGCCTTTTTAACCATATATGGCCTCATGGGCTCGGTTATAAATTTATTGAAATAAAAAAAAAAAAAAAAAAAAAAAAAAAAAAATGCAAAAACGGCAAAACAATTTTGGCAACAGCTAGCAAATGCCTATGAGGACACTGGCTTAACACGTCATGTGGCACTTTTGCGTAAGCTAATCAAAACTTCTTTTTCAAATTGTAATTTCATGGACATATATGTGAACGAAATCCCAATCAGCGAGGAATGGATTGGATCACTATTGTTGGCCGAACTGCAGAAAAGTTACCGTCCAATGATTATGGCGTTGGGAAATTCGGGAATTAGCATCAGTGGTGACAGCATTAAAATTAAATTGTTGCAGGAGACACCAACTGCAAGCAAAAATTCAGCTTTCCATACAGCCAATTTCAGCCTAAAACTAATATGAAGGGCCAAAAATGTAGGAAATGTAACAATTTTGGTCACATTGCAAAATATTCCCGTACAAAAACTCAACGAACGGACAACCATAGGGAAAGGAGGTATGATGCATTTTCAGCAGTGGCTTTATCAACATTAGGAAGTACAAATATTTGTGATTGGTATTTTGATTCGGGTGCTACATCACACATGACATTAAACGCAAAATTACTAAACAATATGCAAGCAGAGGATGGCATTGTGGCGACTGCCAATAAAAGCGTAATGCAAATTAAAGCGTCTGGTAATATCGCGTTTAAACCAGACTGCTACGACTCAATTATTGATATCAACAAAGTGCAATACGTACCCGAATTGTCAACAAATTCACTTTCGGTAAGTCAAATTGTGAAAAAGGGCCATAAGGTTATTTTTAAAGATAGTGGTGTAGAAGTCATAAACCCTAAAGGAAAAATTATTTCTACCGGTTCCCATATTAATGGCTTATTTAAACTAAATTGTAGTTCGATAACAAATAAAGCGTTTGCTTGTAATTCTGTGGCTAGTCTACAATTATGGCACAAAAGAATGGGACATCTTGACCGCAAAAGTTTACAAAAATTACAAAACGGATTGTCAACTGGTATACAGTTTGCAACCACAAACACAGCTGATTGCGAAATTTGCCCGATTGGAAAACAAATAAAATTACCATTAAATAAACATGCTACTAGAGAATCTCATATTCTTGAATTAGTGCATTCCGATATTTGTGGTCCGATGGAGGAAGAGTCCCTTGGTGGAAAACAAATTATTAAGAAAAATGGTATTAATCACCAAACCACAAATGTTCACATATTAGAACAGAACGGGGTCGCCGAAAGAAACAATCGATCTATTGTTGAAAAGCGAGATGTATGATTTATGATGCAAACTTGCCAAAAACATTCTGGGCTGAAGCAGTAGCCTACTCCGTATATTTGCTTAATCGTTTTCCTTCGAAAGGAACAGACATAACCTCTGAAGAGGCATGGAGAGGAATAAAACCAACTTTGGCACACATTAAAGTATTTGGAACTGTGTCGATGGTACATATACCAACAGCAAACCATAAAAAATGGGATCCTAAGGCACAGGAATGTATAATGACAGGCTTTGATGAGCAAACTAAAGGGCATCGTCTTTATGACATCATTAAAAAAGTAATTTTTCAAAGCCGAAATGTTTCATTTGTTGATGAAAATAAATGCGTTTCTGAATATCCAACTAAATTAATGTTAAAAACAACAAAATAAGTATGGACTTAAATTTTATCGATACTGAAGATGAAGAAAATACAAATCAGCCGAATCATAGAGAAAAATCATTTCATACAGTAACATCATCTCATACAGAAAAAGCATCTGATACAACAAATCATCATAATGTGCCAGCTTTAAGACGTAGTGATAGAAGTAGACAAAAACCAGTGAAATTAAAAGATTTTATCACGGACACTGAAAGTTTATCCTCGTCAGATGAATACAACTTAGCTGAAATAACACAAACAAACTCATCTTCGGCAGAAGAAGACGGTTTCCAAGGATTTTCTCAACTCGTAGCGCCTCCACCGCAACAAAATAGACCAGATTGTTTAAGTCAACAAGAGTCAAAGCTCAGCGTTGAGGGGCGCATTTTTACAGGCAAGTATTCTCATAATTTATTTTTAAATCAATCGAATACTGCCAAAAATTTATTTCAGACGCAGGATCCTGAAACACTAGAGGAGGCATTGTCCCGCCCAGATTCGGATAAATGGAAGCTGGCAATGGAAGAGGAGTACCAATTGTTAATCGAAAATAATACTTGGTCACTTCAAGATTTGCCACCAAATCGAAGGGCAATCAAATGTAAATGGGCTTTTTGCACAAAACGTGACATAACTGGTTCCATAGATCGCTACAAAGCGCGATTAGTTATAAAAGGGTACTCACAGCGAAAGCGGGTAGACTATGAGGAGACATATTTACCTTTCGTACGTCATAGTTCCCTGCGATACCTTTTTGCATGGAACAGCCTCCACTTTATACTGAACAAAACAAGCAATCAAAAGTATGTCGTCTAAACAAGGCATTGTATGGACTCAAACATTCAAGTAGAATTTGGAATCAGGAATTAAACAATGCACTTGAATCTTTTGGACTTAAAAAATCAAAATACGATTCTTGTTTATTCTACAAAGTTGAAGAAACAACTTTTGATAACAGCTGCTTATGTGGATGATATCCTATTATTCTGCAATGACGACGATTGTATTAAAAACAGATTTTCTTAAAGAAAAATTTCACATGAAATATCTAGGTGCAGCCACTCACATACTTGGAATGAGAATAACTCGTGGTGAAAATTTTATAGCACTAGATCAAGAACATTACATAAAAAACATTCTCGAAAATTTTGGAATGGAAAATGCAAAACCATTTACTACGCCAATGAATGCTAGTGAGAAAATTTCTAAAAACGATTGTGCAACAACAAATGAAGATATCAAGAACATGCAGAATATTCCGTACCAAGAAGCAGTAGGATGTCTTATGTACTTATCTCAATGTACACGACCAGATATTTGTTTCGCAGTAAATAAACTTAGTCGTTATAACGCTAACCCTGGTCTCCGTCACTGGTCTGCAGTGAAACATATTTTTTGATACTTATGTGGAACTTCAAATTCAAAACTTTATTACACTTCTATGAAAGATATTTCTCAATGCAACGTTATTGGGTATACTGATGCGGATTGGGCATCAAGTCAAGAAGAACGTAAGTCAACAACAGGCTATATTTTTATAGCACAAGGAGGAGCCATATCATGGTGTTCAAAAAGGCAACAAACCGTTGCACTCTCATCCTGTGAAGCCATATATTCGGCTTCACAGCCCTCTCGGCAACTGTTCAAGAAGCAATATGGTGGAATGGAATAATATCACACTTTTACGAAAATGAAGATCCTTTGAATATCTGTTGCGATAATCAAAGCGCTATATTAATCGCATCAGGTAATGGATTTCATCCAAAAGCAAAGCACATCGATATACGCCACCATTTTATTCAGGATACATTTACAAATAGAGATTTCAAGCTAACGTATGTAAGTACTGATCAACATGTTGCAGATGTACTTACAAAACCACTTGATAGAACCGAATTTGGAAAGTTCCGTGAGACCTTGGCTGTCAAGTAATAAATTCCAGATTAAGGAAGAGTATTGGAGTGGCCCTGTTAATCTTTATTTATTACATACTATACTGTATTATGACTCATATACAGGTATATTTGTTATTAATTTTAAGTTTCTTTCTCAGGAGTATTGCTCTGTAATACAATTATTTGCCTTTTTTCGTGATGTACTTTTTTCAATGATTTCATATATGGCAACCCTAAATTAGGGTCGTCTCGGGTCTGGAAGTTATGTACTTGTAGATGGTTCGAAATAACCCGAGAGTGACTCACGAGAATAACCGGCAGGGGTCGAGTAAAATCATGAAAAGGAATAAGACTCTAAATACGATTGGTAAATATTTCTAGGAAACTCACGAAAATAATCGTCAGGCAGGTGTCGGGTTAAATCATGAATGAGGAAAAGGTTCAAAATACTGTTAATAATTATTTCTAAATAACTCGCGAGAATAATCGGCAGTTGAGTCGAGTTAAATCGTGAAATAGGAAACAATTTTCTAAATACGATGGGAACATAATATCTAAGTAACTCACGAGAATAATCGACAGGTGCAGTGTTGTCAGTTTAGGGGATTTATTCCCAAATTGGGGATTTTATTTATATTAATGATATAATTACAAATTATATCCTAATACCCTAACCGAGCACTAGCAACAAAGGCTATCGGCTCGTTGTAGCGAAAACAGACCAGAGAGGTGGGAATTAAACCCACGACCCGCGCACTGATAAGCTAGCACGCTACCAACTAGCCTACCGGAATAAAAATTTCCGTTTGGGGATCCGAGGATTTGTTGGGGATGACAACAAAATTCAATGGGATTTTTGGGGATAAAATTATAACAATATTTTCTCTTTTAATTTTTTCAACATTGTTAATATTTTATAATTGGTGGTAACAGTAATTTTACAACTCATATATATTTTGGCAACGCTGAAATGTGCAGTTAAATTTTTTTTATCGTGTGTGCCAAAGAAATTAAATAATAAATTAATTTAGTAAATTGAGTTGTATAAATATTTTCGTTTGAGAATAGTGAAGTTAGAAGCTCTATCAACTTCGATTTTATAAAGTTTTTTTGCAATTTGCTGTATTTTTTTGAAAGTTAATTTTCTAAGTTGGACTGCTACTTGTTTGCAGTCTTGTTGTTATTGCCGCCATTTGAAGTCTTAAGTACTTTTTGTATATAAACAAACAAAATAGAAAAAGGAATAATTGTTATACAGCTGTGACTTCCAGAACCAAAAGTTCCAGCCCTCTTTTTGGATAAGAAACGATCTTGGCTAGATTTTATTTTTTTTTTGTTTTCCAAAAAAATTTATAAATATAAAGTCAATTGTTATTTTTGTGTACATCAGAGGTTAAAAACTATTAATTCTTAAATCGTTAAATCATGGCACCGCAAACGAAAATATATCAATGTCCGGATTGTAAAAAGAACATCAATAAAATTAATCCTAGTGTTGGCTGTGGATATTGCAATGATTTTTACCATTTGTCTTGTGCTGAAGTTCCGGAGCATGAATATAAATTTCTCTTAAAGTACAAAAATGTTATTTATAAGTGCCGAAAATGTACTTCACATCCTGCAATATTTGATATTCGAGGTGAACTTCGTAGTGGATTTGCTGAATTAGTTAAATAGATGGAAGAAAAGCTGGACGAATATCGAGAGTTAATGAATGAAAAGTTAAAGCTGACAATTTCAACACTAAAGGATGAATTTACGAAATCAATTAATACTCTGCGAAATGAAATATCATCGGAAATAAAAGAGGTTAAATCGGACGTTTCAAATTGTTATTCGTTTGTTAAGCAGGTGGATTCACATACAAATGATAAAATTAAAGATCTGGAAACTACATGCAGCATACAACAACGCAGATTAAATAGAGCGGATATTGTGATTACGGGTATTCCCAAGGGAATTACACATTTGAGAGACCCTGTTAGAACTATTGCTTCGCTTTGCAATGTGCAAATAACTAATCAGGATATATAACATACGCGGCGAAAATCGGTGTTGGTGAAACTTAATTCTGTATATACTCCTGACTTTATAATGAGAAATTATATTAAGTCTCCTAATATTTACTTAAAAGATGTTGTGGGAGGTGAAGCTAACAGTAAAATATATCTTAATGATCATACACGGGCTTCCGCCAACTTGTTATTTAATTGCCGTAAACTTCGTAAAGTAGGAAAAATAAAAAAATATACACTCTTTAATACAGATGTACCTTTAGTCAAGGTAACGTTTGCTAATAACGAAGTTAGGAAAATAAATCTTCATGATTGTAGTGATATTCTTAATGCAGTTCCTACCAACTCAACTGATATTTGATAACATTGTTTTAGTTTCACCTAACATTAGCAGTTAAAAGTTCAATATTATATTTTTTTCTCTTAAAACGTATTGTGTAATGCTATAATGTATCATGAAGAAAGAGGGAAAATCAACAATTTTTACTTGATAGTATTTAGTTACACTTTAAGTCGATAAAAAATTACAAACAGAACAATATCAAATTTATAATCATTGTGTAACTTATCATTAAGGTGGGGTTCCCAGATGACGTTTTGCTCAGACAAACAAGAATACAATAACAAAATAATACAAAAAAATACATGCAGGCACTCATTCATCTAGCGACTCACGTCTTGTGGAAACTCCATATAATTTTATCTTTAAACATATAATTTTTAACTTTTAATTAATTTAATTATCAATATTAAAATTGTTGATTTTACTTTTTATATTTTTTTTTTGTCGGCCAATTCAAACAATATTTAAATATTTATTTATAATTTATATGCCTGTTTGTTTACATGCTAGTATTTACTATTTTTACTCGTGTTTTTTCTTTAATTCATTATTGTCATAGAATTTGCTATTTTTTTTTTTCTTTTTTTAAAAAATTAATTTTTGGCAATTCTTTCGTACTTTCTAAAAATACTATTTTTACAAGAAATTTAAACAAGCAGGTAATTTCTCTTATCTTTCGTGATAATTGAAATTATTATTATTTTATTCTATCTTGGTACATATTTTTTTTCTTATGATTTTTGAAGTCAATTAAGTTTGCCTTTTTCTCTTTTTTTTCGTGATACTTATTATTATTTATATTATTATTTTCTCTCTCTTGGTACATATTTGTTTATATATTTAACTATATTTTAATGAATTTTAATGAAAATATTGGCAATGTAGTTCAAAATAACACTTTTTTGCAATCCCAATTTAGATCGAATGCAGATAAAATAAACTTTGCACATTTTAATATTCAAAGTTTTAATCTTAGTCAAAATACAACTAAACTAGATCAGATAAGAAACTTGTTTGTGGAAAGTTATCTCGACGTGATTGGTATTAGTGAAACGTGGTTAAAGGCACCTATATTGTCTAATGCGGTAAATATTGCTGGTTACAGTTTATGTCGTAATGATCGACCATTGCCTGATAGGGGTGGAGGAGTTGCTTTTTTTATTTCTAAAAGGATTAATTTCAAAGTTGTTTTTGTTGGAACTTTGTATGGTGTGGCGGAATCTTTATTTATTGCGGTCAATTTTAATAACAAGAAAATATTAGTTGGTGTTGTATACCTTCCTCATGGGAACATAAGTGATTTTAGTGATTCGATAGGTAACTTAATTGAGGAGTATCAGGATATTGTAATTATGGGTGATATGAACAATAACATGTTTGATACGCGAACTGCAGAGATTGTACGTCGTGTTTGTGGCAGATTAAATTTGTTTACTTTTCATAATTCACTGCCTACACACTTTGATGTGAGAACAAGAACTACATCATTGTTGGATTATTTTTTAGTAACCGATCCAAATATGGTTGAGAGATCTGGTCAGTTACAATGTCCTGGTATTTCACATCATTCACTTCTATATCTTTCTATGTATGCGCCTGTTGTAAGAGTAGATAGAATAATTGAATACTATGATTATAATTCTGTTGATGTTTTGTCTTTGGAGAGTATTGCGTTGTCTGCTGATTTTTCGGCCCTCTATACTACGACTGATGTAAATGATCAATTGAGTGTCTTGTATCAAAATTTAAATACAGCACATTCAGTTGTTCCTTTTTTCAGACGTAAAATTGAACCTAAGCGTGATTCTTGGTTTAATTCGGGAGATATAACATATGCAGTTTCAATAAGAGATTTGGCTTATGCAACTTTTAAAGTTAGCAGGACTGATGATAATTGGAAAAAATATTGTTGATTAAGAAACAAGGCAAAATCGTTAATAAGGAAAAAAAACGTATGGCTCATGCCCAGTTATTTGAGAATCTTCATAATAAAAGTATGTGGAAAGTGTTGAGGAATAATGGTATTCTAGAAAGTGAGTCTTATGGTGATCACCATGATGCTACGACTTTAAATGAGGTGTTTGCATCTAATCAAAGTAATGAGGATTTGCCTTTTGATCTTAACCTAACTTCATGCTCGAACAACGGATTTTCATTTAGATGTGTATTGCTGAGTGAAATATTTGATCAGTTTTATGCTATTGAGGTTAATGCTAGGGGGTGTGATGGATGTACGTTAAAATTCTTAAAATTAATTTTACCATTTTATGGTAGGCATATTCTTCATTTAATTAACACGATTTTAACTACTTCTGCATTTCCGAATATTTGAAAATTGCACGTATAAGACCAATTAGAAAACATGGTTTGTCTAATAATGTGGAAAATTTGAGACCAATTTCTGTCCTTCCTGTATTGTCGAAGGTTGTGGAGAGACTGATGAAAGCTCAGATAACTCAATATTTGGACCAAAATAATCTTTTGAGTAGCTGTCAGTTTGGTTTTCGTGAGAAACATAGTACTACTTCGCTTTTAGTGGGACTCACTGATACTATAAGGAATAATGTGAATACTGAACATTTATGTGTACTGCTGTCACTTGACCTTACTAAGGCATTTGATAGAATATGTCATAAGTTACTTTTAAAGAAACTTATTGAAGTTTATAATTTTTCAAGGACAGCAGCTTCATTAATCTGTTCATATCTTACAGATCGTGGTCAGTTTGTATCCTCGGGTGTTGATGTTTCTAATGTTATACCAGTCATAAGTGGTGTCCCACAGGGATCCGTTATTGGTCCCCTTCTGTTTACTATGTTCGTAAATGATTTTTTTAATATATTGGATGTTGGAAGATGTTATCTCTTTGGGTATGCGGATGATATTCAAGTTTTATTTTGTGGTAGAAAGGATAATTTAGATGTACTTCAGTCTGTGTTAAATTATTCTACAAACTGTATTTCAAATTGGATGATTAATAATTACTTATCAATTAATGCAATGAAGACAAAGGCAATGTTATTTTCGACCTCACATAATTATGTTCAGGATGTTTATTTATCTATTAATGGAACTACTATTGAATTTGTACACCATTTATCTATCTTAGGTGTAGTTATTGACTGCAATTTGACATTTGAATATCATATTAGATATCTTACGTCAAGGGTATTTTTTATTTTGAGGAGATTATATAATACAAATCTTATTATTCCTGTTTATGTTAAGGAAAGAATTGTTCACAGTACTATATGCCTCTTTTTCTATATTGTTTGGAGGTATTTTCTGGTACTTGGGGTTATAATATTAGGGACATTCAGTTGCTATTTAACAGAGTTATAAGATATGTATATTCAGTACGAATTCGTGAACATATTAGAGAACATGTTATTCGTTTTCTTGGAACATCGTTTCGTGATTTTATTAAAATACGTCTCCTATTATATTTCTATCGAGTTTTTAGTATAAATTGTCCTTTGTTTATATCAAATTTTTTTAGATTTACTAGATCTCATAGTCTAATTGCACCTTTCAATACTCCTTGGGTAAGTCGGTCTTTTCATAGGCGTGTGGTTTTATTATTTAATGCGCTGCCAGCATCTTTAAGGCAATTCCATTATAGCGTGCATGTTTATAAAAGAAAACTTTTAAATAACTTTCAATAATTACAACAATTTTATTTCTTTTTGATAATTTTTTATTACTACATTATTCTTTTTTGCTCGTTTCAATTTGGGATAGCAAAATGTTATATACTTTATTTATACAGTATCAAATAAATAGCTATCAGGGTTTTAATTTATAAATTTTAAGGTATCCTTAAGTGAGTGGAATATTGTAATTTATTAATTGGCCTCTGGGTTTTGAAATTACAAAATGTTGAATAAAGAAAAAAAATGTACATACTTTTGAATACTCGATACTGCTCAATACTTTTATATATTGATTTAATACTACTTAAAACTTTTTACATTTATACTAAAACGGGGTTGTATTTTCATACCAAACACAGGGTTACATTTCCATAATGTTTTTTATACCAAATTAAGCTTATTTACAGAAATATACAACTCTGGATGTATTGAGTGAATTCTTTTAAGTGTTGAGCTGTGATTAGTTTTAAGTTCGACAAAATTTACAAAAAACAACGTTTTATAATAACTTGTGGCATTTTTTAAAAAATATTAAACCATTCCCAGCTAGTGATGCCATAAGGCATCATGCGAATTCTGTGAAATTTTTGTTTAACCGGGTGCTATAAACACACGCGAAGATGTTCCGATCCGATTGTATGTCCATATTGTGGATACAAAGCTTAACAATGCCCGCCACAACCAAAAAAAAATTGTTTACCAGATTTGGATTTGAGACTTTCCATCAACCTTCTCTACCAAAATATTATTGGATTAAAATAAATCGTTCTCTTTATCTTAAATTTGTCATGATGAACAATAAATTACCGCTGCAAATGATTTATATTACAAAAATATGTTTTAATTTAAAAAACATTAATTTTGGTAAAAAAAAAAAACTTTTTGGGACCACAGAAAATAACTTGGATATTTTTGGGGATGAAAAAACAATATTATTGGATAAGGCCTTAAAAAGCTGACCGCTCTGGACAGGTGAGTCGGGTTAAATTGTAAAAAGGTTCTAAATACGATTAATAAGTATTTCTAATAATCGGCAGGTGAGTGGTTAACTAATTCCTTCCCAACAACGTAAATTTTCCCCGTTTTTTGGACAAACCTCGGCAGAGGGTACCAAACTTTGCCACTATATGTGACAAATTTTACCAACTTGAATGAGAATCATTAGAATTCTATATTTCAGCCAACATATGACAGCTGTTGCGCATCAATGAACTCACGGCATTGTCAAAAATATGGCAATAACGTTAATGAACTCATGGTGTGCGAAAGATGTTTAATAATACAAACAGAATTTTTTAAATCGTTTGTGTATTTATTTACATAAAATTGTGTAAAACTTATTTAATTTTTTAATGCTTTTAACTCGTTTTTGTAAGAATTCACTGTTAAGACACTATCAATATCCTGTTAAGACACTATTAATATTTTCCCGTTTCATTTAATTTTTCGGTAGAATAACGAATATATACTTTAAAGCAAACAATTTACACTCTCTTTATTATTCTAGGCTTTGTCATCTATATGTACATATTCTTTTATGACTGAACGGAATGCTCTTCTGTTATTTACATTGCAATAGAGTACTTCCATTGCACATTGTTTGTATACTGCACCCTGACTCAATATGTTCAATTACTTGTTGCTTTAGCTGTGCTACATGTTCCTTCAGATTTTTGACTATAGATCCGAGGTCTGTGTTTTCACCTTTTAGCATTTTAACTTTTTCCTCAAGTTTTGATATACGCTCCAATTTGCGTTTACGGCATTTGGATGCAGCCACACGATTTCTTTGACGCTTTCGTTCCAATTTAATTTTTTCTTGCGTTTCCATATCAATTGGGCTCACAGGTGGCGATGATGGGGGATTCTGTGGTTCATCTTTTATTGATACAGAATTAAACGTTTCTAAACAATATAAAAACGAGCAATATATTAATAAATCCTGCGATTAATTTATAAAATGTAATACCTAAATTGGTGTATGTAAAAGAACCACCACTCACTCCAGTTCCTACGGTGGTTGTTATCGGATTTGAGGTTGATGAAATTAAACCAATATTGGCATTAATAATTCCAGTTTGTGATTGTTTATTACTGTTATTATGCAAACTATGTAATGCTTCTTCAAATCCTTTTCCAAAAGCCTCTTGCTCTGAAGTCACAGATGCTGCTTTTGTTTGATATACTAAACCTGGTTGTGGAGTTGGTAGTAAATGTAGAATTTTTTCCAAGTCTGGAGTTGTGAGAGGTTTTATATTTTGACTATCTGGTGATCCAATAATAAGAGGAGAAGGAGTAACTAGGCGTGTTTTTTTAGCTGTATTTTTTAAATCAAGTGATATTGGTCGCTTGTTAATATTGCCTGTAGAACACGTTATTGTACTGGGTGTTTGAAATTTTAAATTTTCTCCATCATTTGATGTAACTGAAGACTCTGTTTTTACTGAAATATTGGAATTAGTACTATTTGAAGTAACATCTGTATTTATTGTCTTCATTTTTTTATAAAAGTGACGTCACCAAAAGTTTTCAATTCGCTTTTTACTTTTATAAACTGCAAATATTTTCATACAAATTTTTTTAAATACAAAAACTTCAATGTAGCAGAGATTAAAAAATCTTATAACTTATTTTATTAAAAAGGAAATTATTTACTTTTGTTAAGACTATAGATTATTATGATTCACTTTTTTACTCGTTCAGAGAGCTTCGTCTAAAATCCGGCTAAACCTAGCCGCCCGCAAATTTTTAGTTACCGCCGCCGTCTAAAAATTATCGGTTTTAAGTTGCGTTTACGCTTGGCATTAAATCTAGAGATTTTGCTAAAATCTCCGATATTTAAGAGTGTTTACATTGCAATTTCAAAATTTCGGTTTGACAACTGATTTATTGGCCCGGCACTTTTCCGGGTGCTGCTAAAAAAAAATATATGACCCTCTGGAATAAAAAATGACATTTTTTTCTATCTTCCATTTTTGTGGCCGGGGCCCCCCTGGACCAAAAACTGGTGCCCTTAGTAACATATAAGTGCTTAAATACTTAAATGAAAGCAATCTCAAATATGCATTTTGTTTCACGATCCATGGTATGTGGTTCCCTTTAGATCGATTTTGGGGTCCCGAAAAAATTTACTTTTTTAAAAAAAATAAAATTTATGACCCCCTCTGGAATAAAAAAAGAAAACTTTTCTGTCTTTCATTTTGAGGAGAGGTCTGTGAGGCCCACCAGGCCTCCTAAACTGGTACGCGTAGTAACACATAAGTGCGGATACTCAAATGAAAGGAAATTTCCGTAGAATCCCAAATATGCATTTTGTTTCACGATCCATGGTATGTGGCTCTTTCTAGATCCATTTAGGACCCCCTTGGGACGATTTTTCCAAAAATTACATATTTTTGAGAAATTTCGCGAGAATTTTTGCCTGTGGTGCCTTTACATCAAAAAATGCTCTTTTTCATAATATATGGTGTGTGGCTCCTTCTTAAAAATTTTTGCCGGCTGCGATTTTACATCAAAAATTAATTTTGTTTCATGATCCATTATATTTGGCTCCATCTCGAGCCATTTAAGACCCCTGTGGGGAGATTTTCCAAAAAAAATTAACATTTTTCATGATCCATGATATGTGGCTCCGTCTCGATCCATTTAAGATCCCTTTGATGCAATTTCTCAAACAAATTTTAGATTTTTGAAAAAATCGCGAGATTTTTTAGGAAAAATTTTTTCCTGTTGCGCCTCAATCCATTCAAAACTGCCTGGGGCCCATACGAAAAAATATAAATTTTTAGCAAAATGGGATGATTTCCCAAAAATATTAATTAAATATTATATATTAAATTAAATTTCTATTTATTTATTTTTTTTTTGTTAGAAAGAATATTTTTCGAGATACAGCGGATATTTCCCTTCATTTGGATAACCACACTTATATGTTACTAGCGTACCGGTATTTGGGGCTTTTGGAAGATAGAAAAAATGTATCTCCCTTTATTCCAGAGGGGCCATATTTTTTTAGCAACGCCCAAGAAAGTGCACTTTTGGCATTTTTTCAATTTTTTACATTTAATTATTACTTTTATGTGTTTAATTTAGTTATTTTTCTTTAAAGTAAGTAAAAATTTTATTGTCTTCTTCTTTTTCGATTACATTAATTGTCCTACATACTATGAGAATAATAACATTCTTAGAGCTATATGTGTCTTACTCTAATAACTAAGTTAACGTAAAAATCAACATTGCTAAAGTGAGATAGAACATGTAAAAAAAGTACAAAATTAAAAGTTTAACAAGGCTTGCTTACGGCCTTTAAAGTCGCTAACAGAGCAGACGTCTGATAATAACAATACTGAAACTAAATAAATAACATTACTAAAACTAAATAACAAAAGTTCAGTTACATTAATTGACAAAATATATTCATGTAAAATTTAATATATACGTATTTCAGCCCCTATGATTGCCGGAGGCTGGGCTCATATAGAATGAGGGAAGGTCCAGAGGAGCTGGATCGTCGTCAATACGTCCATTGATTATACCGACAGGAGAAATATATGTAGATCCAGCCCAGATGGTGTTTTTCTCGCTTTCGTATATTTGGCTGACAAGCATAGTATCGTGTAGCGCAAGTTTCTCAACAATTCTGGCTTGCAACGACATGGCGTACCTACAGAAGGGTAGAACATCGGCGTTTTCTTAGACATAACTATTTGAAAATCGTTTTATGAAATTTTCATAATTTTTTCCGATGCATTTTCTTATGATTTTCCGTTCAAATATCTCCAATTCTTTGGCTACTATAGGAGATATAGTAAACCAGATTGGGAATCCATAAGACAGAACCGATCTTTTGGCGACCTTGTAGAGTAAAAGCTTGGTGTTCTTAGGTAAGTATGTGTTGTTCATCAGTGATGCAAACATTCCAGAAATCTTTTTCGCCTTTCCCACGAGACTTCTAGCGTGGGCGTTAAATTTCAATAATTTATCAAAATGTATTCCGAGATATTTTATTGAATTTTTAAATGGGATATTTTCGCCGTCTAGTATAAGTTGAAGGGATTTACTTTCCGGCACCACATATCTGCGACATTTACCCGAAGGGTTCCTAATACAGATAGCCTCAGATTTGGCCGCGTTGATTTTAATGCCCCATTTCTTGTAATAGCCACTTATTTCTCCAAGATGAAATGCAGCAGAGTTCATAGCTAGTATTGGTGATATATTGTGTGCATAAATAAGGCAATCATCAGCGTATAAAATAGCCTTTGAGTTTCTAGATTGGTGAGGAAAATCATGCAGGAAAATGTTAAATAGGAAGGGAGCCAAGACACTTCCCTGAGGTACCCCAATTTTCACATGTCCTAGTTCTGAGGTAATGTTGTTGATTTGGACGCCAAACTTTCTATTAGTAAAGTAGCTGCAAAATATTTTTACCAGAAATGGGTCAACGCCAAGATTTATCAGTTTGTAGAGGATTCCATTATGACAAAACGGATCAAACGCCTTTTCTATATCCAATGATATTGCCACCGTGCATATTTTATCCATTAAGTTTCAAGTTACATCATTGTGAAACTTCAACAATGCATGTTGTGTTGAGTGAGATCTTCTAAATCCAAATTGAAATTCTGATATTGGTTCCACAATGAACTCATTTTCTAGTTTTTCCTTAATAACGTGTTCAAATAATTGCCCAATGTTGGATAAAAGTGATATTTGGCGAAAATCCTAAGGCTTTTTACTGTCCTGCTTTTTTTCAATAGGAAGTATTTTTGCGCTTTTCCAAGCCGATGGGAAATAGCCGTTATTAATGCAATTGTCAAAAATAGCAGCTAATAATTTGAGTGTTGTATCAGGAAACTTTTTAATTATAAAACTGGAAACGCCATCAAAGCCAAAAGACTTTTTGCTATTTATGTTGTTAATGTGCATTCTGATATTATTCACGTTTGTAAAATGGTAATTATCAAGATTCCTATCGGTCAGAAACGTGTCTTCAAATGTATAGATATGTTGCGGCAGTCTATCAACACATGTTGAGATTTGATTCTCTATATTGTTAACCGGTCTTTCAGGATTAACCTCTTGAAACACAGCAGTAAAATGAGTATAATATCTCTGAAATTTGACAACTATTGGAAGTGATAGTCTCATTGTGTATGAGCTGCTGGCAAAAAGGAGACTTCTTTTTACAAACGAACCGAAATACGTAGTAGGACCTGGTGTTATTTTTGAGAGTCTAGTCTCAAATTTTTAGCATCTTCAAGATTTATGAGCTCACTAATAATTGTTTTTAATAGTTGTATCTGTTTAGTGAGAATTTTATACTCGCTGCTAATTCTATTTCCAGTTCTGTGATATATTTTCTTTAGGTTCTTCTGCCATGCATACTTAACTTTAAAAAAATTTCTTGATGTTATCAGGATACTGACTTTTTGGTCATTTATCTCCAGTTTGTTGGAGTGGCTTTCATGTATTGAGGTAGGTGTATTATTAAAAGTATTTATAAGCACATCTAATTCATCATTACTTAAATTGCAGTTGTTGGGAGGTAAAATTGCATCTGAGGCTGCATCT
This sequence comes from Eustalomyia histrio, assembly GCA_949748255.1. Classification (NCBI taxonomy): domain Eukaryota; kingdom Metazoa; phylum Arthropoda; class Insecta; order Diptera; family Anthomyiidae; genus Eustalomyia; species Eustalomyia histrio. Next base: position 126,016,499 of record OX456525.1, read on the forward strand.
AAATCTCTACTGAATGCGTTCCATTAGTGTTCTTGTATGAAGTTATTACGGGGACTTCTTAATGTTAAACAGGCTGCATCACTTTCCAGTTTCAGTACTAATGGGAAATAATTCGAGAAAGTTGATAAGCTTTCGATCTGATAATTAGGTTGGATACTGTTGATTATGCTGGGACTTAATAGAAAGTGGTCTAGAAAAGAAGACCCGTTAGGAAACGATGGAGATATATCGCAAACGCGTGTTACATCTAAACAGTTGTTTTGTAGCCAGCTATGTAGAAATTTTCTATTAGCGTTATCTGCAGTGTCTCCCCAATTTAAGCTTTTAGCATTTAGGTCACCACCGAATATAAACCCATCATAATTGTTGCTCAGTTGGAGAATCTGGCTTAAGCTGTTGTTTAACTCACGTTAGTCATATACACAGGAATATACAAAGACCCTGATAAATATTGTTATGATTTTATCCTTTATAAAATCGTTGATTTATTTACCTTTTAAATAAATCGAGTTCTTTCTATATTGCAAATAATAAACACTGTTTGGAATTTTATATAGCTCTATTCATAACCGTCACTAAAAATTACAGAAATACACTTTAATAGCACACTTTATTTACACGGTGTAGATAGACTTAACGCTAGCCACACTTTAGTTCTTCACACTCTGTGTTTTACTTATCAACTGAACTACCTTGCCACCTTGCTGGCGTTTTTATATATGCGGGTTAAAATAACTAGAATATGGCAGCATCGTCTGGAAGCTGCATACTGTCAACTTTGAGAATGTTCTTTTACAGTTTGACATAAGAAACATTAGTTATGGTGAAGGGTTGCCATTTAATTGTTTTACATTTCAAGGCTAACATATGGGGATTTGCATTTCTACGAGTAAATTTAATTTCTGTAACAATATTTTTTACTAATGCTGTTTGAAATCATTTCTATTTCAATAAAAACGTTATTAAATTGTGTTTTATTGCAAATAATTGTTCTTAATAGCAATTGCTACTCCTAAAGCTTAATTGTCGTAAACGAAATTATTTCCATTAAGATTTACTTTTCTATTTCCGCGAAGATGACATTCTTGTATGAATCCTACATCAATTTGGTTATGATGAAGGATATTTGACAGTTCAATTTGGCGACTGATGTTAACAAGAGAGCGGACGTTAAATGCCATAAATTTAAGAGATCTGTGGGTCATATTTGTTATTCACACTCTTAAGAAGCCGCAGGAACTCTGCTTTAGCTTCATTTTTTGGCATGTTTTTAAAATCCTTAAAGAAGTTTGTAATTTGCTGTTCCAGCGACAATTCCTCAGGTAAAAGAAACATATTGGCAAGTTTCAAGAATTCCTCAATTACTGATGGTTCTATTCCTTTTAATACTCCAACAGCTATTGATTCCATAGTTGCAACATTTTACGAAACATTATCAAACTTTTTCAATGAATGTGTTCCTAAATTAGTAATGCACACAAAATCTGGTCCTCCGTGGTGCACAAAAGAATTATCCAGGCTTAAAAATAGTAAAAATAAACGCTTTAAAAAATATAAAACAACTGGCTTGCTGTCTGATTATAGCAGATTTGCGTTTTCCCATTCTGAATATAACTTATTAAACACAAAGCTGTGTAAAAACTATATATCTAATATGAAACTAAATTTCAATCGCGACCCGAAATCATTTTATAAATTTGTTTATACCAAAAAGAAATCTAGTGGTTTCCCTAAAACGATGAAGTACTGTGCTAAAGAATCCAGTGACAATCTGATAATAACCAACTTATTTGCTGATTTCTTCTCCACCACTTATTCTGATTCCCAATATGATTTAAAATCATATCCGCATCCAATTGTCAATCAAATGATACACTTTTCTCCAATCCACACAAATCAGATCTTACAGTCTTTAAAATCAGTTAAGTCCTCATACCATATGAGTCCTGATGGTGTTCCCAGCTGTGTTCTGAAGAATTGCGCACACCCAATAGTTACTCCATTAAGCATAATATTAAACATATCATCAAAATATGGTTATTTTTCTCAGTTGTGGAAAGACTCCTTTATTATTCCACTATCCAAGCGTCACAAACTATAGAGGCATAGCAAAGTTAAGTGCAATCCCCAAGCTTTTTGAAAAATGTGTTACCGAAAATTTCCTTACTATCCCCCTATCAACATGGTTTTAGAAAAGGTCGTTCATCAGAAACTAGTCTCATGCAGTTAACTACTATAGTAAATCGTGTATTTATTAAAAGGCAATTTACAGACTGTATTTACACCGATTTTAGTAAGGCTTTTGATAAAGTCAATCATAATTTTACAAATACGAGTTTAAATTGGATTAAGTCATATTTAACAAATCGAAAACAAAATGTTGTTTTTAATAATACTACATCAAAAAATATTATTGTAAGTTCTGGTGTGCCCCAAGGCAGCCACATTGGTCCAATTTTATTTTCCTTATTCATAAATGACTTGCCGTGCGTAATTAAATATTGTAACGTCTTAATGTATGCCGATGATGTGAAGATATTTCATTGCTATGACAATAACACTAAAAATAATTTTCTGCAATGTGATTTAGAGGAATTATTCAAATGGTGCGTACTTAATTTAATGGAACTAAATTTAAAAAAATCTAAACATATGCGTTTTTCACGAAATTATAATGCTTTATATAATTTTTCACTGGGCGGACATCAACTTGAATTGGTTACTGAATTTTAAGATCTTGGAATTCCTCTGGATCCTAAATTAAATTTCAAAAAACACATATTTATGATGGTAAACAAAGCTCGCGGCGTGTTGGCTTTTATAAAACGATGGGTCAAGTAGTTTACTGAACCAATCATCACTAAATGGTTATACACATCTTTAGTCAGACCAATCTTGGAATATGGATCTGTTATTTGGGATCCGGATGCGGATTATCTTAAGCAAATTATAGAATCAGTCCAAAAACGATTTCTTCATTTTTGTTTGGGTAATTCAACATGGAATCCTAACGTTATTCTTCCTCGTATGAAAATGTATTTTTAGTTTGATTCGAGATCATAGGAAAAGTTTTTTCAAATGAAAAATTTTTCCTTATTTTTTAATTTTAAGTAAACATGGAGAATACACAGAAAAAGTTATTAGACACCAGCCGAATAGAATGCATTTTCTGGTCAGCTACGACTTTCATCAACATTATTTGTGCCGAAATACCAATTGTAAATATCTCTATTTAACTCACTCTTACTTCCTCCTTATACTAGAAGGCTTGCAATAATAAAATTACCAACGTTGGATAGCAGAAGAACTATGCTTAGTGTTTCATTTTTATTCAACCTAATAAATGGTGCAGTTTTCTCAGACTTCCTACTCAGCAACATAAAATTTAATGTTCCTCATCGATCAACACGCTTCTACATTCCAATATATTTACAAGTTTCTCAAACTAATTATGCTAATTCTGATCATCTTAGTAAATTGTGTAAACATTATAATGATTTATATTTTCTTATTGATTTTTCTGTTAACGTCAATGTTATTAAACGTAATATTATTTTGTACCTTAATCAGTTTAATTAAATTTCTATTTAAATAATTGTTATTTTGTATATTATATAAATTTTCAATAATTGGTCTGCAAGGATTTTTGTCCGTAGACCTAAATAAATAAATAAATAAATAAAAAGAGCTTGGGTGAACGAATAGATTGGCTTATTATTTCTTTGGCAACAAGCTTTTCTTCACTAGCCTTTTTTATGCGTTCCCTTCGTACGGCAAGGTATTTTCTATAAGCTGGGCAACCTCTCCAGGTTGCAGGATGACCACTTACTACACAGTTCACGCAATGGCGTGCTGACGTCTCAGAATTTATGCGCTGGCATTCACCCGGGAGGGTCTTTTTATCGCATTTTACACATTGGAATTCAGAATTGCAATTTTTAGCAATGTGATCCCAACGTTGGCATCTGTGGCATTGTACCTCTTGTTCCTTCCTTTTGGGTTTCTTCTAAAAAATAGTTTGCCTTAAAAGAAATTTAATGTGCGAAATATCTGATAGTGAATTCCCTGCGTTTAACGTAACCAGAAACAGGCCTGTGTAGTATGAGTTCTTTACGGAATACGGACTTGTAAAACGTGTAATTTTGGAGACAACGTTTGAAACCGATTTGTCAAGGCCAGACTTAACTTTCTCAACACTAGTACCGTGATAAAGACCTCTTAAGCTCTTTAGGTGTGTATGAGTAAGAGTGAATATTCTTCTCCCTCAGGATGTCCATCATTTCAGAATGATAAAGACCTCTTAAGCTTATAAGGTGTGTATGAGTAAGAGTGAATATTCTTCTCCCTCAGGATGTCCATCATTTCAGAATGCACTGTAGCATCTGAAAAGTATAACTTACTTTTACGTTTATTAACGTTTCTTATTTTAAACGTTATTTTGGGAGTTTTTGCCTCCAATTGATCAACTAAACGTTTATTGTTGACGTTAAAGTTTTCTCTGCCTTTCTCTGTATGGTGGTGTCCTCTGTATTTTCAATCTCCAATCCATCAAGTAAAGCAAATCTATTTTCACCCAAATGAGTTACGTCAATGTTTGCAGGTGACAATAATACATCTGCTCTTCTTCGCTTTGAATGTTTGCTCTCTATAAATGAGTGCTGATCATCGTTGCTCAATTCCATGCTTGCACCACGTTGCAACTAAATGCACACGTGGTAGCCAAATTCAGTATCTTTTCAGGTATATATATTTTTTATAAGCAATATACAGCAATATTTTCCAGTTTTTATAAAAACTTTTTGCAGTTTCAATAGTCTACTTCACTTTCTCCGTTAAATATATTTATATTTTAATAAATTTTCACATTCCGTTATTTTCTGTGCGTCTGTATCGTTCAACACAGCGTACACAGTGAACACAGCGTACACAGTGAAGACACGGTGATTAGAGCGAATTTTTTTCCCTTACGGCCTTTTAGAAAACTACGTGGAAACTACTATTTTAATACACTATAAAAGCAACTGCGCTATGAAAAACTGTAGGTGAAACAACTGTATGACAATTATTCTGTCTCTCTTCCTTGCGTCTGATTTTCCAATTCGTCAGCTTATTATTGGTTTGGCCCAATTACCATTTTTGTAATAATAGAGGCGATTGGTAGAGTATTCAAAAACCGAAAACCGGTCAACCGGTTTCTTTATTTTTAAAAACCGGTCGGTTTCGAATATTTTGTAAATTCGAAGAAAACCGAAAACCGGTCTTTTTTGTTCGGTTGACCGGTTTTTTTCATCACATCACCAACTGGGTTACCTGGTCTCTTTTATTTTTTCCAAACACTTTTATAATCGTTTTTTTTTTTTTGGTTATGAAGATTTAGATTTAAGTCTGATAGATTGTGATGAAGACTTTGGATATTTCAATTTCAAATAGTTTAATTTCTGATCTAAATAACACAATAAGCAGTATTCAAAATTCTAAAAACAGACTGTACAAAATAATTCATCATTATATGATAATTTCATTTATCTTGATAAATGCGACAAAAGAACTGAAAAGTTGGAAAATTTATATCATTGTCTTTTGACTATTTGTCCAACATCTGCTATTAGTGAAAGAGTATTTTCCACTTCTCGCTTTATTAAAAGCAAACAAAAAAATCGTCTTAAAACGAAACATTTAAATTGAATATTATTTCTAAAATATTATTATAGAAGTGAAAAATAGATTTTCTTTTTACATATTTAAAATGTAATATTAAAAAAAATTATTTAATGAAAAACGTTTTAAACGTTCAAATTACTAACGTACCTAATTTTACCAATTTACAAACTTTATGACCTCTATTCATTTGATATGCATACAGTTTTATAATATTAATTTTTAAGATATTTTATTAAAAAATATTAAAACCAATAAATAAAATGTTAAAATGAAATACAATAAAAAAATATTATAAAATATTTTTTTCAAAGAATGTATTTTTTTTATTTTTATTACTTTATATATTAAATTTCTTTTTTTTTTTGTTTGTAATTAAAACAATTAACAAATTATATAAGCTTTTTATTCAAATTAAAAAAACCCGAAAAAACCGGTTGACCGGTTTTTTCTGCAAAAACCGAAACCGGTTTTTTTAAAATTCGATTTTTCGAAGAAAACCGAAACCGGTTTTTCCAAAAGGCCGGTTTTTTAAATACTCTAGCGATTGGATTATATATAATATCAATATCCTCTTTCTAATTCTGAAACCCGTTTTTCGATATCTGGCATCATAACTGAGATAACTAATATCAACTTTGATATAAAATTAAGAATGAAAACCATTTTCATTGTTTTTCTTTTAAATCTTTGGGCAAACTAATAATAAGCTGACGATTAATTAAATGTGTTTTGTGAGTGTGTTTATTTGCTTATACATTTCACAGATCATATAAATGTGAAACTTTGTTGTATGTTTTGTTCTTTTGAATACTGAGATGAAATTAAAAAAATACATTAATCATGTGCAAAAATGTTATAAAAACATAAAACAGTTTTTGTTATTACAATATGTAACCCAAGTATAAAATTTGTTGCGAGTTTGTGCTAAGTTTATGAAACAACAATTTTAGTAAATACAGTCATGTTGCACTTCTATGGTATCTTTTTGATATTTTTGGCGATCATATGTTTTAAAACATGCTGTGTAGTTGTTCACTTTTACACATTATTTTTTTGTATACATTGTTTTTAAATCTCTTTCTCGCCTATGACATGAAATACAACAACAACCCTCACCATACGGTTTTTAATCACTCGTTTGACAGCTGTCACTTTTGACCACTGTATACCCTTTGATCAAGACTCTACAAAATTTGTGTAAGAGCAAATAATGTCAAATAACAGCTGTTTCAACAGTGTTGTGAAATATTAATACTTAAATCATTAAAATCTAAGAAACATCGCCTAAATATCTAAAATTATTAAACTGAAATAATATTATTTGTTTGAAACTTGTATATTTAGTGTTTCCAATTCGGTTAATAAATTCGCTTATTTGCATCACCGAAAAAATGGTTCTTATTTACTAGATGAAGACCAAAAAGGAATGTACGTTGTAATTATACAATATTCTTGGAAAATTTTCGAAAATCAAACTTGGATATTTTGAAAATAGAAACACTGTCAGATTTTCATAGCTTTATTTTACTAAAAAACATTTTTAACTCTAAAGTAGAGTATTCAAAAAACCGGCCTTTTGAAAAAACCGGTTTCGGTTTTCTTCGAAAAATCGAATTTAAAAAAAACCGGTTTCGGTTTTTGCAGAAAAACCGGTCAACCGGTTTTTTTCGGTTTTTTTAATTTGAGTAAAAAGCTTATATAATTTGTTAAAAAACAGAAATTTAATAAAGCTAGAAGTGGAAAATAGTCTTTCACTAATAGTAGATGTTGGACAAATAGTCAAAAGACAATTATATAAATTGTCCAACTTTTCAGTTCTTTCGTCGCATTTATCAAGATATATGAAATCATCATATGTGACCTTCTCCGAGAAAAGAAAACTAATGTGTCAAAAAACGGGTTTGGACTTAAGAGTGGATTCTGGTACCTAAAAGGGTGTAAAATTAGATGAAATGAGTTAGATTTCTGATAAAAATTTATTTACCCCATAAAAACGTACAAAACGAACTTGGGAAAATCGATAAAAATGGAAAAAACATTAAAATTTTACTTTTTTTGATTTTAAATTGTTTTTAAATTGTCACTCTAAAAGCGAAAAAAATACGTCACCACATAGGCAAGACGTCACCAAAGTCGGCACCCAATCATAACTAACCATACCAAATCGCATCTCCCAACTGAAGGTGTGTTCACAGTGATAATGCGTTATAAAACTTTAAATGCGTTTTTCCCAAAACTTCACTTTCACACACTAGGTCCCTTTTCTCGGAGAAGGTCACATATAATGATGAATGATTTTGTACAGTCTCTTTTTGTGGATTTTGAATGCTCTTTGTGTTATATAGATAAGAAATTAAACTATTTGAATTTGGAATATCCACAGTTAAGTCTTCATCGGAATCTATCAGACTTACATCTAAATCTTCATAACCAAACAAACGATTATAAAAGTGTTCGGAAAAAATAAAAGAGACCAAGTAATCCAGTTGGTGATATAATTAAAAAAACCGGTTAACCGAACAAAAAAGACCGGTTTTCGGTTTTCTTCGAATTTACAAAATATTCGAAACCGATCGGTTTTTAAAAATAAAGAAACCGGTTGACCGGTTTTCGGTTTCGGTTTTTGAATACTCTACTCTAAAGCCCAAAACAAATAGTTAAATTGCCAGTGAACGGTGGAAGTACTGTCAAACTTAGTTCGTTTGTTTATTAAGAAAATTTTCTATATTCACGACAGTGACAAGTAAGGAAAATAAAAACCCCGTTATAATGTCAAAATGTTATCCTGCGGCTATACACTGACTACACTGAATTTGTCAGTTTTACGCCTTAGGGTTTATTTCCACTGATCATGTCTGACAATATTTTCTGCCAAAAAATACCAAGATTCTATGGCAATATTTCTTCGGAATACTTTAAACCTAATTAGGTAATTTACAAAAAGAAGCTCTTTGTGTTGTTGTTGATAAAATAAAAACATTTAGTTTGCATTAATTGATTGATTTCAAATTTTCCGATTATTGGACCCGAATAACCGATTAATCAATTTTCTTAATTTTTCGAATAATGCCCTAACCGGTTAACCAGCAGTGTCGAATAATTGGAAACACTAATATTTATAAAAGTTTTACAGGGTTTTAATTAAATTTTTTAAAACCTATCTAAACTTAAAAAAATATTTTAATTTAAAATCTAAAGAATAAGGGTTCTAAAGAACAAAGTGAGATGAATTTTCAAATTTTTGTATTTGACAGATGACCCAATTTTCCGAATTTTAAAAAATCTGTATTTTGTAAGTAACATCGTATGCTTTTGAGACAATCAACAAAATCAGATAGAAATTTCTCATCAAATTAAAAAATATTATGACCAACTTGATTAGAAGCAAACTAAACAAAATCCAAACATTTTTGAAACATGTTGTTGCAGAAATTTCTAAACACTAGAAATTTCATCACAAACTCTTTGACAGCTAGAAAAGTCTAGTGAAGTTATAACTGGAAGTAACTAGAATACCTGACTACTAATATAAACACTGGTACTTGGTGACTAGAGTTTTCAAAAACCGAAAACCGGTCAACCGGTTTCTTTTTTTTTAACCAATCGGTTTCGAGTATTTTGTGAATTCGAAGAAAACCCAAAACCGGTCTTTTTTGTTCGGTTAACCGGTTTTTTTAATTACATCACCAACTGGGTTACTTGGTCTCTTTTATTTTTTCCGAACACTTTTATAATCGTTTGTTTGGTTATGAAGATTTAGATGTAAGTCTGATAGATTCCGATGAAGACTTAACTTTGAATATTCCAAATTCAAATAGTTTAATTTCTGATCTAAATAACGCAATAAACAGTATTCGAAATCCTAAAAAAGAGACTGTACAAAATCATTCATCATTATATGATGATTTTATATATTTTGATAAATGCGACAAAAGAACTGAAAAGTTGGAAAATTTATATAATTGTCTTTTAACTATTTGTCCAACACCTACTATTAGTGAAAGAGTATTTTCCACTTCTAGTATTATCAAAAGCAAACAAAAAAATCGTCTAAAAATATTATTTTAGAAGTGAAAAATAGATTTTCTTTTTACATTTTTAAAATGTAATATTAAAAAAACTTATTTAATGCCAAACGTTTTAAACATTGAAATTACGAACGTACCTAATTTTATCAATTTAAAAACTTAATGATCTCTATTCATTTGATATGAATATAGTTTTATTTATATAGTTTTATATAAATATATTATATTAAAAAATACTGGTTTTAAGTTAATTTTTTGTTGAAATGAAATATAATAAAAAAAATTAAATTTAAATAAATATATGAGCGCCCCGGTAGGCTAGTTGGTAGCGTGCTAGCTTATTAGTGCGGGGGTCGTGGGTTCAATTCCCACCAGAGGCTCTGGTCTGTTTTCGCTACAACGAGCCGAAGGCCTTTGTTGCTAGTGCTCGGTTAGGGTATTATATGATTAATAAATAAAATTAATAAATAAATTAACAAATTATATAAGCTTTTTATTCAAATTAAAAAAAAAAACGAAAAAACCGGTTGACCGGTTTTTCTGCAAAAACCGAAAACGAAACCGGTTTTTTTAAAATTCGATTTTTCGAAGAAAACCGAAACCGGTTTTTCAAAAAGCCGGTTTTTTGAATACTCTATTGGTGCCGCAGTAGTTCAGTTGAAATAAAACTAAAGTGTGGCTAACGTTTAGTCTATCTACACCGTGTAAATAAAGTGTGCTATTAAATGTTATAAATAAATAGAGCTATAAATAATTTCAAACGGTGTTTATTATTTGCTTCTATATTGCAAATAATAAACACCGAACTCGATTTATTTAAAAGGTAAATAAATCAACGATTTTATAAAGGGTAAAATCGTAACAATTGGTGTCAGAAGTGGGATTGCAAAATAATAAGCAGTCATGAAATTGGAGAAGCTTAAAGTGAAACAGCTCAAGAAGGAATTGAGCAAATTGAAGCTACCGACAACAGGTTATAAGACAGAATTACAAAAGCGGCTGATAGAGGAATTCGAGCGGCGTAACATTGACATTGCGACTTACGAATTTGATGAAAAAAAATCAATGGAGGTTAGTACCCGTAAAACAAAAGGTAATATTGAGTTAAGCGCAATGTTTGCTGCTATGATGGATAAAATAGAAATTTCTAGAGCAGACAACATGAAGTTGTTAGAAACTTCTAGAGCAGACAACGAAAAACTGCTAACTAAGATGGAAACGAAACTGCAAAAAACTTCTAGAGAAATTACCGAGGTTTCACAAAGAGTGACCGACTTAGAGAATGACGTCGAGAAAAACTGCAAGATCTGGAAAGTAAAATAAATAATTCTCAATGTCAAGAGGGCCCAGTACGAATTATTCAGGAAAGTTCTGGTAGAGCAAAGGCCCCTACTTTTGACGGCAGCATACCATTTAATGTTTTCAAGTTCCAGTTCGAGATGGTGGCACTACAGCGAAAGTATGGTGGCGAACACAAAAAAGAAATATACCGAATGGAACTTAGAGGTAGACTTCAGAAAGCGAATGAGTCGTTGCAAGATTTTGCAACAGAAATTGAACGATTGGTGCAGCTGTCATATCCGGGCGAAAATCATTCATTTTTAGATGAATTCAAAATTGAAGCGTTTGTGAGTGGAATTCGTGATGCTGATGTAAGGTACGCGGTGTGTGCTACACGAAAATCATCTTTTGTGGAAACTGTTTAATTTGCGCTGTCACAGGAGACTGCGAAAATAATTGCTAAGCCGCAAATATTTACAGCGGTATTCATAAAAAATCTTAATTTAAGTTTCAAATGTATTTTAGTTAAAAAACATTTTAAGCCTAAAAAAGGTTTATTAAAAATTCGTATTCATAACCAGTATTTTAACTAATAAACGATTTAATGATTTTTTAACTTTAAGATGGCAACACTGTATTTTTTGATTTGTCATATTAATCGTAATGATGCAAATCAATGATTACTAAACCATACGGTACTCGTTTCTATGTATTTTTTATTGTCGTTTTTCAGAAAAATATTGTTTTCATAAAACAAAAAATTTATGAAAACTTGTTTATTAACTAAAAAAAGAAAAACAGTCAAAAGAAAATGCCCAATAAAAGTGTTGCATAGATAATGATTTTATTGTAGATAAAAAAGTATTCAAATAACCGGTTTTTTTTTATTTGTTTTGATTAAACAACACACCACTATAAAACACTATGAATAATATCCAAAAATATTATTATTTTTGCTTAAATTTTTTATTCGGAATTGAAAACGGGTCGCTCCTCCTTTTGTAAATTTTCGTCTGACAATTGTTTAAAATTTGGGCAATAGTTTCTATTATAAACAAAATACAATTAAAAATATCACATTTTCTATATAAAAATGGTTCTTACCAATTATTTTCATCAAATATAGAGGGTCCATTATTTATTAAACAAAAAAAATAACTTATTTTGTTTAAATGCCAATTTTTTGCAAAAATGTTTAAAATGAAAATAAACACAAAGCAAGAATGTCATCTTAAAATAGGTTTAAAATAGGGTCGAACCAATTTTAAAATTCGTTTATTTAAACAAGGTTTAAAAAAGGTATTTTAAGCTAAAATTCGTTTATAAATACAATTTTAGCAAATTTTGCTTAAAATTGATTTGAAATACTGTTTAAAATTTTTATGAATACCGCTGTTAATATTTAAACCTCGAAGTAACTGCTGAAAAGTACCATGTTAAGAAAGCTAAAAGAGGTAGTTCTGAAGGCATTAGGTGAAAAGCAAGGCAAACCGAAGGACAAATGCTACAACTGCGGTAATGTGGGAGACTTTCAGCGAAACTGCAAAGCACCAAGGAAGAGCCTTCGGGCCGATCACCGATTAACCCAGGAGTGACCGTTAAAGCTAAAGAGAGCTAGCACTGCGGGGCACGATCCAGCTTGTACAAACGAGGGCCCCACAATCTAAATATCAGTGATACAGCAGGGAAAAAGCAATCTTACTGCTCTCGGATATATCAACGGCAGAAAGCACATTTGTACTATAGACATAAGAGCATCACAGTCTGTCATTAGACTCGATTTAGTTAAGGAGGGGGTGAGACTGCGCACAGCTACTGGGGAGACTGGTACTGTCTATGGCAAAGTGAATGTAAAACTAAGGATTTCCAACGTAAGCGTCAATCATGTATTTATTATTGCCTATATTGTGGACGAAGTAATCATTGGTGCAGATTTCGTGATAGTCACGGCATTAATCTGCATATGGCCTAAAAAGTTATGATTTGGCGGAATCTTGAAATACCCCTTGATGAAAACCGGTTACGGAACGGAACTCAAATTGTCTGGAAATTTAAAATTTGGCTCTTCCCAGGGACAAGAAGACCCAAACGAGCTTTATGTATTCGTCTGCAATCAAATAAAAATGGTTAGCGATAAGATAAAGGCGAGGTACGATCGAGCAGCGAATTCTGAAGGGTTTAATGAGGGCGAGCTGGTTCTGCTGTTTAGCCCGCAACGAAAGAAAGGATTATCTCCCAAACTACAAACGCATTGGGACGGACCCTATAGAGTAACTAAAAGGTTGAATGATGTGGAATACAGAATACAGAAAGAGCAGAGCCCAAGGTCCAAAATGAAGGTTGTGCATCTAGAAAGACTAGCCAACTATGGGAAAGGAATAACTATGTCTGTTCGGGACAAACAGGCTTTTGGCGGCAGTGTTACAAGAAATTTCTACAATTAGAAATTTCTTTACACGGATTTTGACAGCTGGAAAAATCTAGTGTCGTAATAAACTGGAAATAACTAGAATACCTGACTACTCATATAAATACTGGTACTCGGTGACGCAGCAGTTCAGTTGATAAAGTAAAACGGTGAGTGTGAAGAACTAAAGTGTGGCTAACTTTAAGTCTGTAATTGTTTTTCTGTAACTTAGTGACTGTTATAAATAAATAGAGCTATAAATAGTTTCAAGCAGTGTTTATTATTTGCAATATAGAAAGAACTCGATTTATTTAAAAGGTAAATAAATCAACGATTTTATAAAGGGTAAAATCGTAACAATATTAAACGGAATTGAATTTAGTAAAAAAATTTCAAGTTTAAGAAGTTATCGCGCGATTTAAAAAAAAAATATTAAAAAAATATGTACCTAAAATTTAAATTTTGTAGAAAAAATCGCGCGGTTTTTAAAAAATTTTCAACTGCGGCGCTATCTTCCACAATGTACTAAAATAATCATTTTTTTTTTTAAATTGGGCTGTTTTCAGTTTTTGCTATCACCACCATAAGGTAATCCCTGGGTGACGCCAACGATAGCAACTACAAAACACTAGTATTTTTAAACCTAAAAACCTTAAAATTTCCTTTAATTCGAGTTATCACACTTACCATTTTTGGTGTGTTTCGGTTTTTGGACTTATCGGGACTATGGTCCCGGAGCCCCCTAACAACAAAACAAATGATTTTTTCATTCCAGAGGGGGTCATATCTTTTTAAGGGAGGTGCCTGGAAAAATTTACTTTTCTGTAATTCTATTTCCCGGATCTTAAGCGAAATGCATGTTGGGAATGGTGAGAAAATTTTATTTAATGTGAGCCGTCAAACTCACGATTTTGGGTTTGTTTTGCTTTTTTTGGACCTAGCGGGTCAAAGAGGACCGACCCACTTAACCCCATAGAGAATTTTTTTTGAATTCCCGAGGGGGTGACATTTTTTATATTTTCTTTTTGTCCGAAAAATTACACTTTTGCCAAAACTTCTTTTTAACGTTTTCCTCCTCTTCCATAAGTACCGATGATTTTAAGTTTTAGAAAATAAATTCTTGTTTCATTATAGTTTGATCAAACAATTTTTATTGTCAAATATTTGTTCAAGTGTGACCATAGGGCAAACATGTTTTCCTCATTTTTGTTTTCCACTATTTGAAAGTTGTTTGAATATTCGAGCTTAAAATAGGTACTAATAAAAACACTTTTAACTTCGTTAAAAATTTTAGACGTAATAAAGATGATTTTATGTACGTCTTGGATTCAATAAAAGACAGCGATCTCACCATTATTAAAACTAGCTTCCACACTTGAATTCTTAGAGCAAGGTAGATACCAACACCAAATTGGCCAAGATCGATATTTGGGACTATGTCAATCAGCAATGGGTTTATATTTGTCAGAGGTATGCGAAGTAATTGAAATAGAAGATAAGAAGATGGAGGCTAAGAGATTTTTTTTTGATAAGAGTGGTATCCCTGGTGTAATTGGGGCAGTAGATGGTACCCATATACAAATGATAAGACCAACTGAAAATCAACATTTATATTTCAATATAAAACTTAAACACAGCATCAATGCTATGGCGGTTTTGGTACCACAGATATGCGATCACGAAATGTACATAAAAGCAGTTGAAGGAAGATTTGCTGGAGCCTGCCATGATTCTCACGTTTGGAATTTTCCCCAAGACAGACAATTTTGAAAAGACAAATATCTGAGTGGAGATAAAGGAACTAGAATCCTGGGTAAGAATACATATTTGGATTAAATTTTATTCCAAGTAATAGTAGAATTCTTCATCCACTAAAACTAATTCTCATTATGTTAGGTGACTCCGGATATCCACTGGAGCCTTGGATTTTAAACCCATACAGAAATCTTACAAAAAATTCTGCAGAAGCCTTTTATAATAATAAACATTCTAAAAGAAGGTATATAATTGAAAGAACTTTTGGAGTTTTAAAAGCAGGATTCCGTTGTCTTTATTAGCAGCAAGAGAATATAGTCCCAAAGAGAGTATAGTACCAAAAAAGCAATTAAAATTTTCAATATTTATTGTGCTTTGCATAATATATGTATACAATTTAATGTTGAAATTCTTCATGTACAACATAATACAACTCCGCCGGAAATTACCATAGAATTTGAAACTAATTTCACTAATATTGCAAGAGGTATTAGAGATGAAATAAATGACAATATATGAAAAAACTAGCAAACCCGGCGAACTCCGTTTCGCCACCAGATGGCTTCGTTTTATATAACATTTCGTTTGGTGATTAAAAAATTAAGAAAATTTTTTATTTGTTTTATATTTGAAAAGGAAAAATTTTATTTCATTTCGCAACAGTAATGAATTCATTTCGATTACAAAAATGAAGTGTTATTTAGTTGAACTTCTCTAAGTAAATGAAAGTGAATCCAAAGTAAATACTGAATCGAAGCGTAATACGTGTCTGCAAATTATCCGTTTCAATGAAGTGCTCTTTGGTAAACCACATTTTATGTTTTTTGGTCTGACGTTTACACAAACAAAGCGGATGGTTTCCCAACTCGTGAACACGCAACGTATAACTGCCCATGTGAAAAACAATGATTTTCTAAATTTATCACGCAAACACTAAGCGATTGGCTTTGCGACTTGTTAATTGTCATTGCGAACGCAAGGCGAACTGGAAATTGCAATCGTTTGAAGTCAAACGGAAGATCAGTCGGAACCATTGGTATTCGAGGAATACATACATTTTCACCTGCGTACTTTCCGTTAATAATGGTTGCCTCAATCAAATTCGGCATAAGTCTTTTTACCGAAAGTCGAGTACCGTTGCAAAGTCGCGGTGGATTCAAATTACGCAATATCATAATAACTGTACCAACTTTGAGTTGCAAGTTATGTGGTGGAAATCCTAATAACTCCAAAGAGTTCAAAAACTCCGTTGGATAATTTACTACATCATCGGGATTTGTTATGGAATCAACGGATTTGTATGTCACCAAATCGCCAGCAATTTTTGATTGAATCGTGAAACTCAGTGCGTGTACATCATTATTCTTTGCGGCAAGAATTGCTCGTTGACTTAACCAAGCATAATTCTGATAATTCTCACTAATGTTTGGGAAAACATTTTCAATAAGAGCTAATTGAGAGTCCACAAATCGGCATAAGTCGTTGGTAAGAGTAATTAATCCAGATATCGCATTATCTGGGACTTTTCCATTTCCAACAGCTAACAATTGTTTGGAAAATTGTGCAGCACTTTGATCATTTTGAAGTTGAACTCTCATATTAGTGGTTAGCGATAATGTTTTTACGTTATTCCATAAAGGTGATGCCTTCAGGCAAGCATTCAATTCATCTGCAGGCGTTCCACGGGGAATTACTGGCAACGTCTGCCTGAAATCGCCTGCCAACAATATCATCAAGCCGCCAAAGATGTTGTTACTTCGCCGAAGATCCTTCAGTGTGAAGCTAAGTGCTTCAAGTGATTTCTTATGTGCCATTGTGCACTCATCCCAAACAATGAGCTTGCATTGTAACTCAGTGAAGTAAACTCTTTGGCCATTTTTCAAATGCACTGCTAAATGTACAACTGTGGGATATCTTTCATGAATTTGAAATGACAATAATCGCCACAGTGCTTCATTATTACTGACGTATCTGCCTATTTGGAAGTTGCTGATTTCGTCATTCGCATTTTCCGACGCAATACCAAACGCAGCCATGTCGCTGCCTTTTGTGACGTACTTGCACAAATATTTGATTGATTTGGCCGAATGACAACTCTCAACGTTTGCATGTGTTTCGAAAATTCGTGATAGCAGCGGGCAAAATGGTACAATGAATTCATTTCCGATCTCAATCTCTTGATTTTGAACTTTAAGTTTGATAGTTCGACCATTATCTTCTTTTGAACGCCGACGATAAACTGGATATCCATCGTTCCCTGTGACTGTATCAGCAACTAACGGTCGCGGATATCGTTTTGTGCACTTTCCATCAGCCATGCAAGGCGATAATGGATTTAATGCACCGCACGGTCCATGCACCATCTGTGTCATCACAATGTCGTGTAGATGGGGATCAGTGACTGGATCAGGAATTTCAGCTGATATGATGTCATCCACTTCATTTGAATGTAATTTGTTCAGCAACCAAATTAGGATATGAGCATGCGGTAGTCCACGCTTCTGCCATTCCACCGAGTACATATAACAACGTGTGTCACCAAAAACTCGATACTTAGTAAGCACATCCATCATAACCTTGATTTTTTGCTTAAATACTCTGGCGATTATGTCATGGCGATCTTGCGGTTTTTGGCCCGGTTCCAAATCACGTTCAATTTCCGTCCACTTCGGATTGCATGTGAACGTAATAAATAAATCCGGAGTTCCATAATTTCGCACGTACGTCATAGCGTCTTCAGCGTATTCGTGCATGTGGCGTGGGCTTCCGATATAAGATGATGGGAGAATCGTCCGACGTCCAATATTCTGCACATCGCCATCTAAATGAATAGCATCACGCAAGTGTATATAGTCCTCAGATCGTAGCTTTGCCTGATTGAATCGAATGAACGCTAAACGTTCGGTCTCGACTTTGACATACATGTCGACAGCGAATTGCTGGAATAGCCGACGGTACTTCAGAATGACATTCTCCTCATGTGTACGAATCATCATACGATACGCATAGTAATTTATTGCGATTAGATTTTTATTCGTTGATACGCCTGAAAATGCAAAATTAAATGAATTGTTAATGGAAACCAATAATAGCAATAATTAGTGTGTGAATATTGTACCTGTAATTGGATCGACCATCTTCAACGTGATGTCGTTTCCCTTGCCAATATATGATTGGATATTGTAACGCATCGTACAAACGATGTGTCTCGTTTACACGATGCATGATATTGCTTCTTCGCTGAACGACAATGTCTCGCGATTTAGTTGGATCGCCAACAATAATTGCAGCAACATCATTAACGGTGGGTGCATTGAATCTTCGCACATGTTCACCTGTTGGGGTACAATCCGCTCTTATGACAAATTTGTGCGTATCCGATGGCATTCGTTCCAATGCTGTCTTGAACATATTAACCACAGCATTATTAGCGTGAAAAAATGCTTGCAACTGTTCAATAATTCGTCTCTTTAACTGTTGTGTTCTCTGTATATTGCACCGCACATTCAGCTGATCCACCATCGACGAAATGAAATATATTTGCAGAAATTGATGCGGTTCATCTGGTGTTGGCACCATTGAACCATGCAAATGATATATTTGTCCTTGTATCTGTAATTGCAAAGAATACTGTATAACTTCTGATCGTGTGATGGTGTAGTTTGTGGTGTGTATGTAGTTGTTATGTGTTGCAATTCATTGTGTTGGTGTGAGTGATTGGTTATGTGTGTTGTATCTTTTACCTTGCAAGTCGGCATGAAACCGCCTTCTCGGATGATATTAGCTCCAAAGGAAGTCATGCGAAAGCAGTTATTGTATTCAAGGATGTGTTGAAGAAAATGGCTCTAATCGGGACCACTTTCATCGAACAATGGTTTCAGTGGCTGTGGTGGTGTAAGTAATGGATCCAGTTTGACTTTTCCACTTGCGCAGCACAATCCAGCCGTTTCTCTTTTGAACTTTAACGCATTGGAATATCGGCATATAGTCGTCATTGGTCCAATATCTAAATTTTCATCATCACTGTAGTTCGCAGTCGGATCATATTGGAATGCCAAGCGATTGTATGATACCAATGATCTTCGTGTGCTCACGCGTTGTCTCAATCGGGCATTTTCTCTTATTATATTTTGTCTTTCTTCGCTATGGACAGAGTGGTGAATTTAACCTCAAATGCACGATCCACATAATTTTCTCAGTTATCACCTTAAAAACAAATGCCTGCTGTTGAAATTGAATAAAAATTTGCACAATACACGTGATTGATTTGATGGTTTCCAATTGAAATGTTAGGAAACGAATAACTTATTTTTTACTTTTTTTTCACAATTTCACAGTGAACACAATGTATCACGCACCGGCGCCACCTACTTAAAATATTGGTTTGTAGTACATGCTATGTATCATGGCGCTGTATGTGAAAAAAGATTTTCCCGCTTTTCTGTTGAAATTTTTCCTGAATATTCTTTGGTATAAACCTCACGGAGCCCGAGACCTTTCCAACGAATGCAAAACCGTGGAAATCGGTTCGTGCGTTCTAGAGTTATAGCGTCAGGAAGGAAAACCCGACTTATTTTTATATTACGTATTACGCTTCGATTCAGTATTTACTTTGGATTTACTTTCATTTACTTAGAGAAGTTCAACTAAATAACACTTCATTTTTGTAATCGAAATGAATTCATTACTGTTGCGAAATGAAATAAAATTTTTCCTTTTCAAATATAAAACAAAAAAAATTTTTCTTAATTTTTTAATCACCAAACGAAATGTTATATAAAACGAAGCCATCTGGTGGCGAAACGGAGTTCGCCGGGTTTGCTAATAACTAAATAAAAAATACAAATTTTCGTGCATTGCCATAGCAATGCATATGTAATCGGTAATCGAGAAAAGCATTTATTATCCAGACAGGGTTTTCAGGGCTACAAAAACAAAAATTAAATCGAAAATTCATAATGATTTTACAAAAAAAATATATAAATTTAAGTTCTAATTGTAAAATTGCCGCCGGGAAAATACAAAAATTGTTATTTTCTTAACTTACATTATATTGTTAAAAAAAATCTTAAATATTTTAACAAAAAAAAAAATAATTTTTTTCTAGGAAATCAAAAGAAATTTAAATTTGTACAGAAAAAGTTCTATAATTTGTCAATCAAAATATATAATATTTCTATCAATATCAGTAGTGATTCGATTAGAAAATCGACTGATTTAATTTTAATCGAAATCAATTGATATTTTTTGTAATAATCTGCTTAAATTTAGGAAGATTTTGCGGTTTAATTTGCCTTTAGCTTGAAAAATTGTCGATTAGCCGAAAATCTAGAATTTTTTTTATCAGACAAAATTTAATTTTTAGGCTTAACAAATTGGTATTATTTATTAAATAAAAAATAACTTCTAAAATTACTTTTTTCACTGTATAACGCCCTCTATTGAGAATATAACACTCAAAAATAGAATAGCTGAAAATTTGTGCAAAAAATATGTATTAAATAAAAAACCAGTTAACCGGCGCAAAAATTTAGTATAAAAATACTGTAATCTATATATTTTGTTTTAAGACCATTTTTTAAATTGCACATTTATATTTAAATTAACAATTTAAAACAAATTGATATTTTCATTAAAAAAGTAACTTTTTATTCATCAGTATATTCTTCGACAAACCGATTTGAAGTTTAACAATCCCTATTTGAATTATATTTGTGGCCCTGAAAAGGGCCTTTTGGTGAAAGAAAAAATATATATATTTTTTCCATAGCAATCGATTTACTTCGAGCTGGTATATTTGGTGACAGCTTTAGAACCTTCACTGACAGCGTGCTTGGCCAATTCACCGGACAACAATAGACGAACAGCAGTTTGAATTTCCCGACTGGTGATGGTTGAACGTTTGTTGTATTGGGCCAAACGAGATGCTTCAGCGGCAATACGTTCAAAAATATCATTAACAAAACTGTTCATGATACTCATGGCCTTTGAAGAAATACCAGTATCGGGATGAACTTGTTTCAATACTTTTTAAATGTAGATGGCATAACTTTCCTTGCGCTTCTTTCTACGGCTAGTCTTGTCACTCTTGGTAATATTTTTTTGGGCTTTACCGGCCTTTTTTGCTGCTTTACCGCTAGTTTTAGGAGGCATTTTAGATATTTACTTTTATTTTCACAAACACTTTTATCACTGTTGATAATTTTGGATTCTCCACCGAATATGTGACTTTTAAGTACAATTTGTTGAACGAGAAACACAACTTTGTCGCTACTCGTCTAACACGAACGAATAACTACCCTTTGTGGGTGAAGATGTTAATGAAAAAAGTATAAATAGCAACTGATTGTATAAGAAATGTTATCATTTTTGTGTATTAAGTGAAGTGTTTAATAAGGTGGCAAAGTTAAGGGAAAGGCAAAGTCCCGTTCAAACCGTGCTGGTTTACAATTTCCTGTTGGTCGCATTCATCGTTTGTTGCGTAAAGGCAATTACGCTGAACGTGTTGGTGCCGGTGCTCCAGTTTATTTAGCTGCCGTTATGGAATACTTGGCTGCTGAAGTTTTGGAATTGGCTGGTAATGCAGCTCGTGACAACAAAAAGACCAGAATTATTCCTCGTCATTTACAATTAGCCATTCGTAACGATGAAGAATTGAGCAAATTATTGCCTGGTGGAGTTTTGCCAAACATTCAAGCTGTTCTTTTACCCAAGAAAACCTCAACCCGTCCTTTTCAGGACGACAAATTATTTTTGAAAAAGAGAACAAATTTTTTAAAACAAACTAATTAATTCCAATAAAAAATATTTTTTGTTTTATTTATTATTTATTATTTTAATATTTCTTTTACAGATTCTTTTGTTATGTGTATAATTGATAAAATATTTATTTTGTTTAATATTTCAATTTCTTTCTTCGGTATAGAATTCTTTAAATTTTTTTATTTACAAAACCCCATTGAATGTTCATACGTGTTCCTGTTTCATATTGCCTTACTTTGTATGTATACGAAGATTTTTGGATTCCTAAAAAATGTGAAATTATGTGCATTAATTTTTGTTATTTTGTGGATTTTCTTGTTAATTATATATGGTGAGGGTATATATCAGTTTGTCATTCCGTTTGTAATATGTCGAAATATAGGTTTAATACCCCATTAAGTATATATATATTCGTGATCCTTATGCAATTTTTAGTCGATTGAAAATGAACAAAATCGGTCCATCGGTTCAAAAGTTATGAGTGAAAATGTGAAGATACCTCTAAATTTTCCATACAAATTGGTACAATTTTTCTGTATCTATTTTTTTTTCTAAGTAAGTAAAAATTTTATTAAGTCTTCTTCTTTTTCGATTACATTGATTGTCTTACATACTATGAGAAGAATAACATTCTTAGAGCTATATGTGTCTTACTCTAATAACTAAGTTAAGTAAAAAGCAACATTGCTCAAGTGAGATATGTAAAAAAAGGACAAAATTAAAAGTTTGATAAGGCTTGCTTTCGGCCTTTAAAGTCGCTAACAGAGCAGACGCCTGTAAAACTAAATAGCAAAAGTTCTGTTACATAAGTTGACAAAACATATTCATAATACAGTTCATGCAAAATTTAGTATATACGTATATTCAGCCCCTATAATTGCCGGAGGCTGGGCTCATATAGAATGAGGTAAGGTCCAGAGGAGCTGGATCGTCGTCAATACGTCCATTGAATATAACGACAGGAGAAAGATATGTAGATCCAGCCCAGATGGTGTTTTTCTCGCTTTCGTATATTTGACTGACAAGCATATTATCGTGTAGGGCAAGTTTCTCAACAAATCTGGCTTGCAACGACATGACGTACCTACAGAAGGGTAGAACATCGACATTTTCATAGACTTAACTATTTGAAAATCGTTTTATGAAATTTTCATAATTTTTTCCGATGCATTTTCTTAGGATTTTCCGTTCAAATATCTCCAATTCTTTGGCTACTATAGGAGATATAGTAAACCTGATTGGGCTTTTCTGTTAAGCTTTGTTGGTTTTTCGTTTCATTCCATAAAATGTATTTTTTGTTTTTGTAACCAAAGCAATTTATGTCTAAAGAAAGAGCAAAATACATAATTGCTTTAGTGCCGCTACTTTTGAAAAGGTGGCGCTGAATTAACTAAAACAATACCCTGTCCCATGGCTAGGTCGAAAGAAATTTGTATATAAAGAAAGAGCAAAATGCAGCTACTTTTGAATAAATGGCGCAGAATCACATTAAAACTATACCCTGCCCCATGGCGATATAGCCTTGGATTAGGCTTTCAATTAATTTATTTACCAAAAATATTAAATTAACTACATACTTTAAATTATAGTGCATTCAGATGTTTTCAAATGATTGTCGTAATAAAAGCATTTGTTTTACATTTTTTTGTCAAAAAAGAAATTTTCAGAGGAAAATAGTATTTTTTAAATTCCAATTGTATTTTTGAGAATTGATGTATATTTATGTTAATTTTTTCTTTTATAAAAAAATAAACATGAATAAAGTGCAATATTGTGCTCTAAAACATCTAAATGAATATTGATTTAAAAAATTAAAGTATAATATGCACATAAAATATATATTTTTCATAGTTTTTGGCAAATATTCATTTATGTAACGAAGAAAATATAAAATCAATAATACTCTACTGCATATTGTAGCACGATATGGCTAATGGAGACTAGCTCTGCAGCAAAATATACCTAATGGAGAGAATGCACCTTCTGATGGACCATCTATTGACAAATAGGTACAACTCATGTTTTTTTTTAACAAATTAATTTCTTTGCTGTATTCTCTCTATTAGACAAACACACTTCAATTTTTTAAAGAAAGAATATTCGTTTCAACTATTTATCAATACGTGGCGCATCAAAAAGTACATTCTCTCCATTAAGCATATTCAGCTGCAGAGTTAGTTTCCATTAGCCGGGACAAAATTGAGTATTTGACAAAAACTATGCTTTTTGTCAGTCCATGGTTAAAAACTGGTGAAAATGTAAAGGTGCCTCTAAATTGTCCATACAAATTTAGTACAATTTCATAGTAGCGACTGGTACATAACATATTTTCTCATATTTTTTCACCAGCCGCTTAGCAGTAAATATTTTGTATTCACTTCAAAAATTTTTTCACCACTAAAATTTTTTTTCACAACAAAAAATTTTTTCACCAAAAATTTTTTTTCACCTCTAAATTTTTTTTCCACCAAACAAGTTGTTTTCACATCTAAAAAAGTTTTTCACCTCAAAAAATTTTTTCACCTACATAATTTTACTTCAAAAGTTTTTTTATATGTATCAAAAACAGTTTAGAACATCTTTTTAGGATATTGGTGGAGGGTATTCAAAGATTCGGCACAGCCGAATTAAGCCCTTTTTACTTGTTTTTTTTTTAAGTTTATATTTTAAAGATGTTTATAATTTTATAAAAGGAAACATAATGTGTTTTTTAATTTTTATATCATTACTAGCTGACCGGGCAAACGTTGTTTTGTCCGGAAATTTAGTTAGTTCTTTTTAAAACAATTAAACTAACATTTATTTTAACTTCAATACGATAAATGGTGGTGTTGCCTTCAATACGATAAATGGTGGTGTTGCCTTATAAAGATCAAATAAGTCATGATGTTTTTTTTAATGAAATTTAATTTTAATGTCAAAGTTAAAATTAATTGTTTATTTAATGTAATTGTTTTTGTATTCCTGCAGCCGAACCTTACATATTGTCCAAGTTTTGTGTCAATCGGTTTAGCGCATTTAGAGTTTTAGACGCATATCTAAATATTAAATTTAATTATATCTACAAAAAAAATCAATAGTCGAAAAGTATTTTTGTAACGGTCTAAATTATAATTTTACATAAATATTATTTGATTTTAATTTTTACTGAATATTTATTGTATTTATGTTTATTATTATTTTTTGTCATTTCTATTTTTTTAACGTAAAGAAAGGGACACCCTAGTAATTTATATATTTTTTGTACATTCATTCTCTCTATTCCAATTATTTGTTTTTGTCTAACTGATCTCTTTAATTTACTGGAATTACATTTTTAATTTGAAGAGAGGTTATTATGTTATTTTATAATTTTTGTCACTCCCGATGCAACCATTAACAAATAAAGACCTGTTAAAATTATAACGCGTCTTTCATTTTATTACAAAAAGTATAAAACAATAAAAGCTAAGTCGCAAGAGGACCTTGGTGACCATTGTGACTAGCTTATACCGAGGGCGAATACATGCGTTTTTCTGCCTTATTCGAACCGGTGATCACTTTTAAAAATATAATTAAATAAATAATAAAGGATTGAAACCCCTTTATTACAATTGGCGCCCAACGAAAAAATTTTTTAATAAATGTTTAGAAAATAAAAAGTTTTGCAAATAAATCATCGCAAATTTTTTTTTTCCAAAATTTGCAATAAATTTAACCGTACAATCAACATTGAAGAAGCATCAAACCAAATTTTTTTGTGAAACAAAACAATGATTGGAATTAGCAAACAGTTGTTGTTTTTGCATTACAACGGTTGTTATCATCATTATTATCACAGTAAAGTGTTGTTTTAAATAAACGGTTCTTGTTTTCTTCATTTGTTGTGTACCGTATATTAAAATTTTTCACAAGTTTATTTGTTCTAAGAGAAGCCAATAAAAATAGGGTTTCCGAACAAAATTTTTCAGGGATGTGGGGGAACACATAAATGATATTTTAAATATTGGGTTTCCGTTAAAATGCACAGAACAACTATACATTCCCAAAATGCAATGAATGTAAATGCTTCATATCAAACTGTAGCTGCACCAAACGTTGTTCGCGCTAATTCATTAAATCATGCATCAAATATGCAAAGCTCTGCTAATCAAAATAGTAACCAAAATAAAAATATTGGAATGAATGGACCCCCTAGCATAAATCTTACGGAACGCCAATTCACCAGCCTATTAGGAAGTTACATGTAGTACGGCAAGAAAGCAATTCGACATTCAGCTCCTGTAGTGCGCGTTTTAATGGTGGTAGTAATACATATAAGGTGGAGGACTTCATAGCAACTATTTTGGTATTTAAACAAGCTGAAAATATAACAGATGACATTGCCCTATTAAGCTTACCGTTTTTGTTTGAAGGATATGCATCATCATGGTGACAAGGCGTAAAGCACGAGGCCTAAACGTTCAACGAAGCAATAGAGCCTGATTGGAGGATATATGCTGAAATATTTCAAGACAAAAACCATTTGAAACTACTGATAGCTTTATATGCAGAAAGAGAAGTTTATTTGCACAGCTAAAAGAAAGGCTTCCAGAAAGCACGATTATCAACATGGTATTTTTACTTATTAGTATAAAAATACGTGAAAAAATCCAACGAGAAAGTGTCAGAACATTTCTAGGCCTTCTTTTAAGAGCACGTAATATATAACTCTCAAACATAGAAACTAACCCAGAAAACAATCCAAAAACGTTCAGTGAGTCTTTGGGTCCTAAAGAAACCCCAAAAACACGATGTTCTTTTTGCCGAAAAAAGAATCACACAGCCGATGTGTGTTACAAACGTGTTGAGATGGAAAAGAAGAAGAAGCCCGAAGAGAATAACCTGAATTGTTTCGGCTGTGAAGCGGATGGCTTTTACAGATCAAATCGTCCTACTTGTAACTACCAAACGGTAATTGAAAGTCCGAAAGAAATGGATTTCAACCATATCCAGACGCAAATGTTGGTCGTGATGTTCCGACTGTGGAAATCAATATTAATGGCTTGAAAGGTACTGCTTATCTGGACACAGCTGCCAGAACAAGTGTAGCTTTATATTATTTATATAAAAAGTTACAAGGTAAAGAGGTAAAGTTCCAAGAAGTTTTTGCGGAAGTTACCCTGGCTGATGGAATAACCACAAGTGAGCAAGTTTACTTAACAATAGTTGATATTTTAATCGGTAATCGCTTGAAGCGAATTCGTTTTATTTACCTGCCGAAGGCTGGGAATTGATTTCTTAGAGCAAGCTGGCGTAGTTATGGATTTGGCACAAAGAACATGGCACTATAAGGATGAGTCGAAGAAAGTTTTTGAGTTCAAACACAAATCGTCATTAGCTCTAGACACTATGTATTTATTTTAATAATACAAACGTAGTAATAGACAATCCAAGTTCTTCCAACAAAAGCCACATTTATGATTTTATATCATGGTTCGAATCAAATAACAAAAATGATTCTCAACATACGCCGACGTTACAATCAATATACTCAAATGATTACTCTCCAGGAGGTATATCGAAAATATTCGAAGATTCATTGCCAAAAGACTTCAAAATGCCTGCACATTCTGATTTATTTCCTCCATTAAAGAAATCCAAAAATGAATCTCCCGTTACAAAAGCGTTAGAGCTTAACGCATAAAAAAATAATAAAAAAATAAAAATAATTCTGATAATTATGCTTCAAAAAAAACTCAAACTTTTAATAATCGTAAAAAAATTGTTACATTTGCACAACTTTCATACCAAAAATTGTTCCTACACACATTTTTTCAAATTTTGAATCTTGGCTGAAATATTGCAGGGGGAGGGTGACTCCAAAACTATCCGTAGTAAATTTGTAAGCTGAAATTTCAAAATCTAAATCAACAACAAAAACAAAATGGCAGAAAATGCTAAAACGAAACTGTCAACAACAAAAACAAAGAATGGCTGAAAATGTTACAACAAAATTGTCAAAAACAAAATGGCAGAAAATGCTACATCAAAATTGTCAACAACAAAAACAAAATGAAGAAAATTCAACAAAAAAATATTCAACAACAGAAAATTCAACAACAAAATATGCAACAACAGATTATTAAAATTCAACAACAAAATATACAACAACAGTTTATTAAAAATCAACAACAAAATTTAATTATTATAAACACAACACGTATGTATGCAACAACGTAAGCTACACCAAGCAACAAAATAGACAACAATAGAAAATTAAAAATCAACAACAGTAAATTCAACAACAGAATTTTGTGTTACAACAAAATTTAATCGTTATAAAACACAACAACGTTAACAACAACGTAATCTACACTAATCAAGTAAAGTACGGAAACAACAAAATTAACAAAAAATTTAAAAACAAACAAATGAACAACTTTTACTTATACAACAAATGCAACAATTTCAACAACATGTTGGTAATAAACCCAAATATCATCAGTTGCCAGCGTAAAAATAAACGACAATGTCAAATAAACAGCAAACTCGTGGACAACATCTAAGAAGTCAACACGACAACACTTTATGCAATTGCTTAGAGGAAAACGCTGCCGCTGAAATATAATGCCATTTATCAGAATCCTGGTCGCATCATCGGGACGATTAATGCACCAGAGGGGGAGGTTGTAACGGCCTAAATTATAATTTTACATAAATATTATTTGTTTTTACCTTTTACTGAATATTTATTTTATTTATGTTTATTATTATTTTTTGTCATTTCTATTTTTTTTTTTAACGTAAAGAAAGGGACACCCTAGTAATTTTTATATTTTTTGTGTTACAACTCCAGAATATTTTTTATACACTCATTCTCTCTATTCCAATTATTTGTTTTTGTCTAACTAATTTTTTTTAATTTACTGGAATTACTTTTTTATTTTGACGAGAGGTTATTAAGTTATGTTATTTTATAATTTTTGTCACTCCTGATGCAACCATTAACAAATAAAGACCTGTTAAAATTATAACGCGTCTTTCATTTTATTACAAAAAGTATAAAACAATAAATAAATAATTTTAGTGGTCCTGAAAAGGACCTTTTGTTTTAAAAAATATTTGCTGATTTTTCCATATGGTGTGTGTGTGTATGTGATTTAACCTCCGAAACCGTACAAAGTACGACCTTGTCTCTTCAAAGCATAAACAACATCCATAGCGGTGACGGTTTTCCTCTTGGCGTGTTCAGTATAGGTGACAGCATCACGGATGACGTTTTCTAGGAAGACTTTCAAAACACCACTTTACGATGACGTTTAGCGCCACCTTTTCCCAAGCCTTTGCCACGACCAGTAATTTTTATCTAATTTTTATTTTTTTACTTAACACTTCACGAATGATGCACAAGAACTAATAATTTCCAAATGCTTAAGCTGAAAGTCCATACCACGCATGCTGCGCTTCTTTGCGTCATACGCGGTTGTCAAAAAAGTAGAATCAGTGTAATTGTATGCTGCAGGTTTCAAAGTATCGAAGCGTAGAATGCCTTGACGCGTATGACGCGTAAAGTAGGTATACTTTATACTTTTGTAAGCGTCATAAGCAGCGTACGAACAGATCAGCGTTTACGCGTTGACGCGTAAACGCGTGGTACGGACTTTTAGCTTTACGCTCATATTTATACAAAATTTGTGTTAAATTAGAGAGAGCAAGAAATATACATTTGGTCTCTTCATTTGGTGTTCATATGTACAGCCACCAAAAAACACGCACCCTTTTTAAATTATTCATTCAATTGATGGTTATTCTTGTGTTGATAGTGTTCTCGTGTTGAGTGAAAAAAAAGAAAAAGTGAAATGGTTCGTACTAAGCAAACTGCCCGTAAATCGACTGGTGGCAAAGCACCACGTAAACAATTGGCTACCAAAGCAGCTCGTAAAAGTGCTCCAGCTACCGATGGTGTTAAAAAACCTCATCGTTATCGCCCTGGTACCGTTGCGTGAAATCCGTCGTTATCAAAAGAGTACTGAATTGTTGATCCGCAAATTGCCTTTCCAACGTTTGGTTCGTGAAATTGCTCAAGATTTCAAGACTGATTTGCGTTTCCAGAGCTCTGTTGTTATGGCCCTTCAAGAAGCTAGTGAAGCATACTTGGTCGGTTTGTTCGAAGATACCAATTTGTGCGCCATTCATGCCAAGCGTGTTACAATTATGCCCAAAGATATTCAACTGGCTAGACGCATTCGTGGAGAACGTGCTTAAATTAGCATTTCTTAATAATAACTACATTTTTCAAACAATCGGTCCTTATTAGGACCACAAAATATTTATAAAAAAGAGAATAATTTTTTTTACACAGACTACCATTATTGTTGTTTTTTTTTAACTATTTTTCATTTTATGAAGATTTTTTATGAAAAAAGTTTTGGCGCCAAATTATTTATGAAAATAATAATTTTTAACCACAAACTACTATTTACCATCACTCAGGGATGCGAAAGTTGGTAGAATTGTACCATTTTTGGTACGATTTGAGTCTTAAAAGTACGATGGTACTCCCATGGTTCATTTGGTACAAATTTTCACAATTTATCGTTATTATCAGTTTGGTGCAAAAGTGAGCTAATGCTAGTAAAATATTTGTAAATAATCTGTCATTTTTCTGTTTGCTTTACAAACACAAAACTTTTTCCTTATTTAGATTTCATACTTATAGTTCTCTTAAAATTTAAGTAATCTTACCCAAAATCCGTTCTCTTTATTTGAAAAAATCGATCTCGTTAACTCAGGGCAATTGGCTCACTTCTGCACCAACAAAAAAATAATCAATTAAGGGTACTAACATTGTTTAAACTTATTATTAGTTTGAAATTTTTCTAATTTTGTGCATAATAAAGTGAAAAATAATAAAAAAAATTCGATGAAACCAACGGCCGATAACGTGAAAAAGAGATGATGGAAAAAGCTAAAATTGGTGATTCTACACGTAAAATCGCCAATTTCTTTAAAATGGGTCAGCGAACAGTGGCAAGAATTATTGCAAGTGAGAAACAAATTAATCCAAATCAGTATCCGACACCAAAAATTGGAAGACTGAAAAAAATCAGTGACACTGAACCTTAAGCCATTGGACGTTTTTCACTTCGGGCAAAATCAAGAGTAAAAAAAAAGCAGTTTCTGAATGTTCGGTCAACGTTAGCAGGTGGACAGTGCCAAGGGCTCTTAAAAGCGTTGGCTACAAAGCCAGTATTAAAAAGAAAAAGACAAAACAATCACTAAAAAACGTAAAAGCGCGAAAATTATTTTTGGAAAAATATAAATTTTGGACAGTTTTCGTTTTATTATTTTACTAGCTTATTTTGTCATATATAGGTATGTGGCAGTTTTCTTTATTTTGTAGATAATATGGTTCGATTAGACCAAAATCAACAGATACCAATTGGATGGAAAATTTTGGTATTGGGCCATCCCATCAACCGCACCAAACCCAGCCCATGTAACTCAAACCATAAAGCACGGAAGTGGTTGTCTTATGGTTTGGCGATGTATAACACCATATGGTGTGGGCCCACTTATACGGGTTGAAGGTATTATGCGAAAGGATGACTATCTTCGCATATTACAAAAGAGTTTGCCTTTAGCTCTCGCCAAAATGCCAGATAGACCTGAAAATGTTATCTTTCAGCATGACAACGACCCCAAACATTCTGCGAAAATGGTTAAGGAATGGCTTAGTTCTCAGGTGTTTAGGCTCATGGAGTGCCCACCTCAAAGCCCCGATCTTAACCCCATCGAAAATGCTTGGGCTTACTTATAATGTCGTTTGGCAGATTACGAAGAGCCTCCAAAGAGTATTAGTGAGCTGTGGGAGAGGGTGCAGGCTGAATGGAAAACAATTTCTGTGGATTATATATCGAAACTGTATAAATCCATGCTAAGGATAATAAATCAGTTGGAAAAAGCTAAGAGATACTGGATAAAGTATCAAATTTAGATTAGAAAACCCTTGGTGCAAAAGTGAGCCAATGGTCTGAATTTCAAAGTATTATGTTTTTAGTACTTAAGTTTGGATTACGTTTATATTTTTGTTGTTTTATTTTTTAATGATGTATATTTTCGATTACGTAAATAGTTTTTAATTTATTAAATAAACACCATAAAAAACAAAGGTTGCTCGTTTTATTTTAACCATTGGCTCACTTTTGCACCAAACTGTATTTTCTTGGCAACTCATTTTTGCTGTTGCATATAATTATTGCGTGCAATTTTTGATTGTTGTCGAACGGGATAGAGGCACAGTGTTCGTTTTTCGTGCATGTTTCTGTTATCTCTCTTTCACACTCATATGTATGCTTCATTATAAAACATATTTCTAATGATATTACGAAGTTACTTTTATTTTTCTCAGTACGTTACTATTACAAAAATGGTATTTTATAAAAATATATGTTATTCTATTTATCTAAGTGATATGTTCGTCTTTTTGTATCCGCTAAATCAACATCACTATCACTGTCAATTTCCATGTTTAAAGTAGCAAACGCTCCAGAAGCAGTATATTAAGGATCTGTATATGTTCCAGGTTCTTGTTCATCGTCAGTATCCTCTTAATCGTGGTTCTCTTTAACCACCAGCATAAATCTCCTAACATAGAAAACGTTCACCTTGCTCATGAGATTCGGTGGAATGTTGGTTTTCAAACCAATCCATATGGTGATGGAGAAAATTAATTTTTAAAGACATATTCCCACCAAGTTTCTCAAATGCTTGCAAGAGCCGCTTTACTCTTTGTGTACTATCTGCTTCTCGTTTTTTTACCGAGATTACGTCTTTCATTGCATTCCATGCAATTATTTGATTTTGATCCAAAGAATTATCAAATTCATTATTTTTCATAAATCTTGTAAATACAGTTTTTAAAATCATTTATTTTATTTGTTCAAGATTGACAGAACATGTTTATTTTATTTTATTCTATTTTTAACATATTTTATATTGTTCTTTGAAAAAGGGATCTAAGAAATTCCCACAATTAGATAATGTTATTTTTATGTGTGTGTTTATGATTTTACATCTGGCTCGCACATGTGTGAAATACTGATAACATATCCTATCTCTTAGAATAAAGGTTTTATGGTTGCATGCTTATCATGCACATTAAAGATTTATGTTCCCCTGCAACGATAGTTGCAGGTATAGTTTTTAAGAATTTTTGTTAGTATAAAGTGTGAGTTTTTTAAATAAAGGATTAGTGTCTTACAAACATTCGCCGTTTATAATCGAAATATCTTAAATTATAAACACCATCTTTTACTTTGCTAGCACGGAGGCGTGGAAATGTAGATCTTAAAGTAGTCTACAGAAAATACTATTACAAAATTTTTGAAAAAACCCAATTTAATATTGTTACAGAAATTTCTAAACACTAGAAATTTCATCACGCAAATCACAGCTGCAAATATCTAGTGAAGTAATAACTGGAAATAACTAGAATACCTGACTACTCATATAAATACGGATACTTGGTGGTGCAGCAGTTCAGTTTTAAATAAAACGCTGAAGTATTAAGGACTAAAGTGTGGCTAACGTTTAGTCTATTTACATCGTGTAAATAAAGTGTGCTATTAAAGTGTTTCTGTAATTTTAGTGCCTGTTATAAATAAATAGTGCTGTAAATAATTTCAAACGGTGTTTATTATTTGCAATATAGAAAGAACTCGATTTATTCAAAAGGCAAATAAATCAACGATTTTATAAAGGGTAAAAATCGTAACAATTGGTGTCAGAAGTGGGATTGCAAAATAATAAGCAGTCATGAAATTGGAGAAGCTTAAGGTGGAACAGCCCAAGAAGGAATTGAGCAAATTGGCGCTACCGACAGCAGGAAATAAGGTCGAATTGCAAAAGAGGCACATAGAGGAATTTGAGCGCCGTAACGTTGGCATTGCAACTTACGAATTTGACGAAAAATAAGAAATTTAGGTTAGTATCCGTAACACAGAAGGTAACATGGGGTTAAGCGCAATGTTGGCTGCTATGATGGAAAAGATGGAAAAAAATGAGAAACTTCTAGAGCAGACAACATGAAGCTGTTAGAAACTTCCAGAGCAGACAACGAAAAATTGTTAGCTGAACTTCAAGCAACTTCTAGAACAGACTAGAAACTGCTAGCTAAGGTAAAGACTTCGAGAGCAGATAACGAGAAAATGTTGGCTTAGATGGAAGAAAAACTTCAGGAAAGCTACTAATGAGAAAATCTCTGAGGTTTCCAAAAGAGTTGCCGACTTAGAGAACGGCGTAGACGGATTCGACGTACAAACCAAAGATGTTTAGAGAAAACTACAAGATCTAGAAAATAAGGTGAATAAATTTCAATGTCAAGAGGGCCCAGTACGAATTATTTCGGAAACTTCTGGTAGAGTATAGGCCCCCACTTTTGACGGCAAGGTA
This sequence comes from Eustalomyia histrio, assembly GCA_949748255.1. NCBI lineage: Eukaryota > Metazoa > Arthropoda > Insecta > Diptera > Anthomyiidae > Eustalomyia > Eustalomyia histrio. Next base: position 126,050,807 of record OX456525.1, read on the forward strand.
CCATTTAATGTTTTCAAGTTCCAGTTTGAGACAGTTGCCGCCAGAAATATGTGGAATAACCAGGGTTGGCAGGCAATACCGCTAAAAACCGTTATCGATTCATTACCCTTTCAACTCACTACCGTTACCCCTAAAATACCGTTACCGAAATAACTGAAAAAATCGTTATACCTAAAATACCGATACCGAAATAAATGAAAAACCGTTATCACTAAAATACCGTTACCGAAATAACTTAAAAAATCGTTATCCTTTAAATACCGTTACCGAAATAATTGAAAAAATCGTTATCCCTAAAATACCGTTACCGAAATAACTGAAAAAATCGTTATCCTTAACGAAAATAACTTTACCCTTAAAATACCGATACATTTTTTTATTAAGTAATGTCTACACAAGTTATGTCTACAAAAGTAATGTCTAGACAAGTTATGATCTTGTTTACCAGGTGTCTTCAAATGCAATAAAATTTGCCGTTATATGTGTGTTGAATAAAAAAACCAAGCTTTAATACCTAACTTTTCGTTGCTTTAAAGTTCTGAAAGCAACATTTTTTATTAAGACAATAATTTCAAATAATCTACACATTACCTTAGTTTTTTAATCAATATCAATATTTTTGTTACAGTGCAACACCGCGATTGCAATTTAATTGCAAATGGCGAATTTTTACAATAAAAAAAATTTATTACTAAATGTGTTAAAATTTGACAAGTGATTACACAGTTGTAACATCATATGCAGTTGTAAAAAAGGGTACTTCCGATAACTGCGTTAACCCTTAAACTGTCGGTAACAATACTTCCCCCAGTAAGAGTCAACATTTTGGGTCTTACTCCGATCTATTGCCGACATCAAGAATGGCTAGTTTAACGGCAGGTCGTTTCATTTTTAGTTTTTACCTTAGCCCTTCGCACCTGACCATATTTAGCCTTCAGCCACAAGTTTCGATCAGCATTTTCATCAAGCACAAGCACTATGTCTCCCACTTCAAGTGTTTTAACTGGCTGGGACCATTTGCTACGTCGAGTCAGTGTTGGCAGCATTTCTTTTACAAAATGACGCTAAAACATATTTGCGAACCGTAAATTTCTGTAAGGAAATTATTTTATATAAAATGGTTTTTATTGATCTTACTAACTGCTCCCATGCTCCCCCATATGAGGAGCTGTTGGTGGATTAAATCTCCATGTTATACCTTTGTATGCTAATTCCGTATCTATATTATCAAATTTTATATTTTTAAATTCTTCTTTTAAAAATCGTTTTGCTCCACGGAAATTCGTGCCGTTATCACCATAAGTTTCAGCTGGTACACCACGCCTAGCTGACATTTTCTACGAACAATCTTGTAGACTACTCTCAGTTTCAAGATAAAATATTTTTGGCGAATTTCATTTAAAACCGTTTCGTGATTTAAGTGGTGGTATGCACTATGATAATAATTTACTAAAAGTCTCGTTGCATGATGATTACCTGGAAGTATAATTAAATCGCGTTGAGTCCCGCATACTGAGCACGATTCTTCACCTTTACAACACCATCATTATCAATATAAACATTAAGTTTGTCAAAAACACCACCTTTTGGAATGAGTCGCCCACATTGACACCTGGATCACCTTAAATATAATATTTTTTGCCTTTATGGGATGAGATGCATTTAGTATTGCCGCTGGTTTCTGCTTTTTATATTTTTGGTAACAGCGTTCAATATATACCATCCAATTTCCAAATCCACGATAAAGTTTAAACCAACTAGAAATATATTCAAAGTTAATTGAAATCATAGACTTACGGCTGTGTATATTTAAAAAACGGGGTCGCGTTTCAGAGATGTTTATCTCAAGAATACTTGACTCATTTGCATTTGGAACTTTTGGCCATTGATTTTCTGGGTGTTTTAACCGTGATGGACCCTCGAACCATTCATTAAAAACATGCGTAGGGGGCCTGTATTTAGTGGCAAAATCAGCCACATTCATAGCACTTGGAACCCACCTCAAATCGGCTGCATTCGTAAACTTCAAAATTTCGGCTATACGAAATATAACAAATTGCTTGTATTTTCTAGGATTTCCAGTTAACCAACTTAAAACAGTTTTGGAATCGGTCCACATCACCTTTCGCTGTAATTTAATTTTGTGACAACTTAGTGTGTTCATGAGTCTTGCACCCATGGTTGCTGCTTGTAATTCGAGTCGAGGCACTGAAAGTGGTCGAAGTGGTGCCACTTTTGATTTGGCTGCTACAAGTCTTACTTCGACATTATCCCCTAATTGTATTCCGAAATATGAAACGGCAGCATAAGCCTCTTCACTTGCGTCGACAAAAGTATGTAGTTCAGCAATATAATTTTGTTGTTGTATGGTTATGGAGTAACATCGTGGTATAGACACAGCTGAAATTATTAGCAAAAATATTAACCACTTTTTCCACTTACAATAAAGGTCTTAATTAAGAGGCTCATCCCAGTCTATACCGCATCGCCAGATCTCTTGGAGAATTGATTTTAGATATGCCATAAAGCAAGCTACAAATCCCAAAGGACATCAAAACTTGGAGAACCTCTCGCTTTGTAGGTACAATATCTTCATTGAGAATGGGTTTACAAAGCCGAACAAATTTTAAATTCATTTTAAATGTATTATTTTTGGGTCCCAGTAAAGACCTAAAATCTTCTCGAATTGTATCGAATTATCGCTGTTTTGAAATGCTTTATTTTCCGCAGTACTTGTTTCACCCAGAGCGTTTAAAACTTCAATACAGTTTGATGACCAGTTTCGCATATTAAAGCCTCCTTTAGCATGTACATTTTGCACCTTTAAAGCTAGGTCAATTGCCTCTTTAACGGTCCTGGCAGAGTCAATAAAATCATCAACATAATGCTGCTTAGTTATGGCTAGAATTACTTCGGGGTCATTTGCAGGTCAGGGCCCCTTAAAAGAAAGTAATTTAAAGCAAAATCTCCAGACTTAGCTGCGGCGTCCCATACCAGTCGTATTTTGTTTGGCTTTTGGGGATTTTTTACGATGAATGTGGGTAATTACCATATTTTGTCTCCTTTTTCTTCTATAATGCTTACTGGTAAGCGCTCAGCATAGCCCTTTTCTTCTAAATTTAATATTTGCTGTCGCAAAACTTCGGCAAGTTGAGGGTCACGATTTGATTTGAAGCGTTTAATTAAAACGTTTCATAGCAGTTGGCAAACTATATGGCAACTCCGGTGAGTCGCATTTCCACAAAAGCCCAACTTCGTACCGGCCGTCAACAAATTTACAAGTTTTTTCTAAAATTTCAATTGCTTTTTGGTCATCTTTAGACATGGGCGCAGCTTCCGGCTGTTATGCCAACACTCTCATCAGAAAAATATTGTTTTACAAGATTGTTTAGTTCATCACAACCGCATTTATGATAGTTTAATACACCATGTACCTTTGATCCACCGCCAAAAAGTGTCCACCCCAATCTAGTTTTTGATGTCACCGGTTGCTGCAAGTCACCTTCAACAGTTTTAAGTGCAGAAATCAAATTAGGGTTATTAGTGCCAATAATCATAGATGGTATCACGTTTTTATAACCCTCAAGGGGGATGTCTGCGAGGTAGGGGTAACTCTTTTTTATATTTTCAACGATCAAAGTTTCAGCTGACAAATCCAAATTTTTTTAAAGTGTAAACGTTGTTGATTGGAAAAATTTTAGAGTTAGGGTTTGATGAAGAAATTTTTAAATTCATTCTCTCATATTCATCTTCATAGCGGGACACATCAGCAGTCCATCGTATGCAAAGTGGGTCATTGATACCTCTGACGCCTATCGAGTCTGCCATCAGAGCATATACAGTGACTGATTTTGTATCGCTATAGCGAGTTACTGGCCCTATACGAAAATATGACTCCTCTTTGCCTTTATGGTTATTAAGGGTACTTACTGTACCAGAAGGCTGCTCTTCAGTATGAAGTAGTGCATTGTGCTGAACTGTGCATCCGTTTACACCACACTGTTTTTGAAATAACACCTACGTCTGTGTTTACCGAGACAAGTACGGCACAAACTTTTTGATTTTTACGATGTTCCACTTGTCTGTTATAGGCAAATCTTTAAATATTAAACATTGGGTTAATTTGTGGGTATCGCTACAAACTACACACTGTTGCTGTGGCTTTTCTGTAGTAGAACCCGTATGGGTGTTCAAGCAGCCTTCTTTTTTTATGGTTTCTTGTCGTAGCCGGAATTGAATACAGGAACCGTCACTCTACATGTTGCTTCTGTTACTGTGTACAACCACTCAAAAAAGTCATTTAAATTAGGGCAAGGTATGTCTTTGGAGTGCATGGCCCATTGAAGTATAATGTCGGGTGATAATTTGTCTACCAATTCCTGCAAAAGAGTGGGATTAATTAAATATTCTTCTAAATGAGATGCTCGAATTGTTGCACAAATAGTTTTAACAGCAAAAGCGAATTCAATAAGGGCTTCCAGTTTTCCTCTTTGGAATGTAATTTTGCGCACTTCATCAATTAAATGTTTAACAACGCACTCGGGTCTGCCAAAATACATTTTTAGCGTGCGTATAATATCTGGGACCATATCGGGTAACATCAAGCAACTTCTGACGGCATCGCGGGCTTTTCCATGCAAACATTTTTGCAACCGTATGAGGTTTTCTTCATTGCTATATCCAGCACCACAGGTACTTTGTTCAAAAGCACTAGTAAAAATTGGCCACTCTCTTGGATCACCATTGAATGCAGGTAAATCCCTTGAAAAACATTGCCGTGCTACAAGTTGTGTGGTAGTTATGTTATTATAACTTTTTCCACAACTATTAAAGATACTTGTGTTGTTTATATTATGCCCGTCACTTGTTTTATTTATTTATTCTGCAAATACTCTTGTGTTATTGTTTTTATAATTCACTGTGCGATCATTTGTACTTTGCCACTATGTCTGTGGGTATACATGACGGCTGTGTGTCTGTGATAAGCATTCACAATTTTTTTTGTTGTATTTTTATTGTGTTGGGTCAGAGTGAAGGTTGGGAATTCACGATTATCTTGCGATCTGTTGAGGTCTACGGTTTGTTCACAGTTTTGTACACACGGTGGTGCATTTTTAGTAGAAATACTACTATTAATATCCACCGGCCGTACATTGTCAACAAAACCGTCGTATACATCATCAGCTTGCAGAAATTCATATTTACGTCTTATGAATTCCTCCTTTAACCCCATTTCTTCTTCTAGTTGCTGTAGTTGAAGCTTCTTTTCTGCACTAATGTCCCCTCTGGCAGTTTGTGGAAATGATGTCGTGAGGCTGGCTAAAGTTGTTTGTTGGGTCGTGTCTTGTTCAACACTTAAATCAATTATTGGTAGTTCATTATTGAGGTTATGCGTTGAATTTCTTTGGCATTTTTGACAAATCCATGTAAAAATGTCGACAACGTTTTCAACATTACAACAGATGCAGTGAAAGCTGCTAAGGCATTTTGAGCAGGTCACCATATTTCCATCATGCGGGTCCGTACATAAGGTGCAACTTGCACTTAATGTCGCAGTGTGTTCCATATTTTTATGGTTTTAAGAATTTTGAAGAAATTGTTGAATAAAAAACCCTTCAATAGCTAACTTTTCGTTGCTTTAAAATTCTGAAAGCAACATTTTTTATTAATACAATAATTTCAAATAATCTACACATTACCTTAGTTTTCTAATCAATATCAATATTTTCGTTATAGTGCAACACCGCGATTGCAATTTAATTGCAAATGGTGAATTTTTACAATAAAAAAAATTATTACTAAATGTGTTAAAATTTGACAAGTAACAATGTATATGAAAATTACCCAAAAAACAACAACAACATTATTTTCGTTGTTCTTTTGTGTGTAATTTTTAAATTCTATTTTTTAATATGGTATGAGATATAATTATATGTGGTTTAATATATGTTAATATAAGATATAATTATATATGATATAATATGTGCAAACAAATTTGAGATTTTGTTATATATAGTTCCATATCTAGAGTATTTTTTGATATGGTAAAAGATATAATTTCATATAATTATATGTGGCCCCATGTCAATGGTTTCGAATCCCAGCCAGTGAGATAAATTTTTCGTGCTTTTAGTTTGTTATTATTTATTTATTTATATTTTTTTACAAAACTTTAAATTTTTAAATCATTTCAGGACAACAAGAACTACAAATTTTTGAAAGGATATAAGTAGTGAAAATTTATATATATTTTTTTGCCTTAAATATAATTATTTTACCATGTCCCAGACGAAAACTCTAAAATGCACCTCAATAATGAGTTAGCCCATACTCTAGGTAACACATATTTAAAATTTCAGGTTTCTAGCTAAATCGGTGTGGGCAGCCCGTTAAGGGGAAGACTGTTCACCTTTTTTGCCCCTCTTCGTAGACATTTACAAAAATCCAACCTAGGTGAATGTCTACATCCGATTAGGAACATATGAACCAAATTTCAACTTCCCAGCTCTAGCGTTTTTGGCAGGACGTCAAGGGTGAGAATTTTTCCCTTTTCTGCCCCTCCCCTTTGGATTTTAACTTTATAAGTCCAACGGTTTGCGCAGGCTGTTAAAGCATATTTCAAATTTCTGGTTTCTAGCTATAGGGTTTTGGCAGACCGTGAAAGGGGAGTTTTTCCCCATTTTGCTCTTCCCTGAAGGAGTTTCTAAGAACCTCGTCTTAGCGAATGTCTACGCCGTGGGGGAACCTACATACAAAATTTCAGCGTCCTACCTCTTGCGGTTTGGCTGGGCGTTGTTGAATGAAATAAAGAAATAAAAATTTACATATTTATACAGTTACACATTTTCACATTTGCACATGTGCACATTTACATTACCATCAAACCTTCGATCCATCAAACCATCAATCTATCAAACCATCAATCAAATTTTCACTTTTGCACATTTGCAAATTTTCACATTTGTGCTTTATAAATTTGCACATTTTCACATTAGCATATATGCACATTTGCACTTCTGCAAATTTGCACACTTTCACATTTACAAATTTGCACTTTTGCACATTAGCAAAATTGCACATTTCCATAATTGCACATTTACTTTGGATGAGGAATCTATGCACCAAATTTTAACTTCGCAGCTCCAGCGGTTTTATCAGGCCGCTTTTTTGCCCCTCCTCTTTGGATTTTCCAAAAGTCACGCCATAGCTGTTATCTACACTGGAGAAGGAACCTGTTTCAGCATTTGAAAATACAAAAATTATTAAGCAATAACGAAATTAAATATAACAACTCCAAATCGTAGGGTGTACTGTTTTTTTATTTCTGAAACACAATTGACTATTTCCGAAATACAATTGACTATTTCTGAAACGCAGTTGACAATTTCTGAAATACGATTGACTATTTCAGAAATACAATTGACTATTTCTGAAATACAATTGACTATTTTGAAATACAATTGATGATATCTGAAATACAATTGACTATTTCTGAAATACAATTGACAATTTCTGAAATACAATTGACTATTTCTGAAATACAATTGGAAAAGGGGTAGTTTTCGTGTATATTATATTGTTGGATCTAATCTGATACAATTCGATCTGACTTTTTTTGGATAAATTTGGATATTACTTTATAAATATATTGCTGGGTCTAATTTAATCTGCCATTTTTCGGATCAATTCAGATCCTTCTAAATCCTCAAATATATTTCTGAATCTAATTTGATCTGCCATTTTTCGGATCAAATAAGATATTAAGGAACATACAATTGGAAATGATTAAATATTGTGCCAGATTATTTTTTTTTACTCGGACCTACTTACTTTTTACCAATTAATTTGAAACCATCTGTGGTTCATTATGTAAAAATGTTTGTGGTAGTTATAGATACTTCTGCAAGGGGCCGCTGTGAAGTAACGAGATTCAAAAATATATTCTCTTAATATACATATATCTATCTTCCAAAAGTCTGATTATGATGGGGTTAAATATATCGGTGTGCATTGAAACTAGCGTTATCACCGCAATAACAAAAATACGTTACCCTTTAAATATCGTTACCGAAATAACTAAAATAACGTTATCGCTAAAATACTGTTACCGAAATAATAGAAAATACCGTTATCGCTAAAATACCAATACCCAAATAACTGTAAAAATTCGTTATCCCTAAAATACCGTTACCGAAATAAATGAAAAAATCGTTATCCTTTAAATAACGTTACCGAAAAAATGGAAAATAGCGTTACCCTTAAAATAACGTTACCTTTTTTCTAATGAATTTTAATTTATCTTTTAAATACATGAGTTTAGTATAATTCAATTTAATTTAAAGACAAAAGCTTGTTAAGAGCAGTGTCCTCACAAAGCGCAAGTCCTCCGAAAGTGGGAAAATACTTATACTATGAGTGTAAAGTATTTTAAAGTATATGGTAAAATATATTACTTTTACCATAGAAACAGTTTCATATTTATTAGAAAATTTTTATCAAATTTAAGGATAATTTGACTTAAAAGAAGTGCTATTTAACTTGATATTAAAAAATTTGTTCTTATTTTTAGGGAGTTAAGTCCTAGTTTATAGTAAAAAAAATATCTAAATTATATATGAACTAATATGAGGAAATTTGATTGTTTTCTAATAAAATTTTACTTTTCAGTAGTAAAATTTTTTATAATTTAGACATTTTTACCAAATTTTAAGTAAAATTTGTTTCTTAATTTCAAGGAAAATTTTATTAAATATTGGAACAATTTGTTCTCCAAATAAGTTATTTTTTCTAAATTCTAGTTAATTTTTTTGAGTGTGCGAAACAATAACAACAAATATGAATTGCTGTTGCATTGCGTATATTTATCTTGTTTAAGCATAGATTTTATGTCTCGTGTAAACTTTAAGTAAAATAAGCTCCCTAAAACAAACAATTTTTTTTTTTGCAAAATTTTAAAAAATCGAAAAATCCATCCATATTCCAAAATTGTTATTCTTATTTTTGCAAAGTCATTTGATTTGAATACACACTTCGTAATTCGATATTCTACAATTATATACCATTTTATGACAGATCTTACTAGACTCAAAAAAAAAAGACATGAACTAAAATGTAATCAAAAGTTTCCTTCAAAATAATTTATAAATTGTCCTCAATTTAAGTAAAATTTTATTAAAAAAAAATTTATTAAAAAGAATAAAAATTCCTAAATTTGAGGAAAAACGAAATAGTTTATATACTCAGAAATAGTTCATATTTTTCTTAAGTAATATTTCTTGATTTTAGGAAAAAAACATCTTAGTTTTAAGAAATTTGCATACTCAAGTGTAATAAAATTTAGTTCCAAAAAAAAAATTAGGACATAATTTACTCTCATTTAGTTCAAAATATATGTCTAATTTAAATCGAGAAAGTATTTAAACTTAATGTGTGTTCATTTTTTGTTCGCGAGTAGTAAAATTAACTAAATTTTAGAAAGCCATTTCCAAATTCAGTTTTTAAGTATACCACTTTCTAATTTTGAAGAATTCTTATCTAAAAATTAATAAAAATTTACTTGATTTTAGAAACTGATGAAATAACGGGTGTCCCAAGAAGAACGCAATTTTTAAATCTGGCAACATTCGAAGTGTCATTGTTTGACATTTGAACAATTGTTATTGTTTGCTAGTAGAAGGTACGAGGTTAGTAAAAATGGAGCCCTACACGAATGAACAACGCATTCTCATTGTGAAATTGTTTTACCAAAATGGTGAAAGTTTTGCGGCTACAGTTCGCAAATTGCGATCAATTTGGGGTCACAATAATGCTCCAAAAGAGTCAACTGTAAAGAGATTAATGGATAAATTTGCCGAAACTGGGTCTGTTAGTGATGTAAAGACAACAACGCGTCATCGACCAGGTCGATCGACCGAAAATGTCGCAGCTGTACGTGATGATGTCGCTCAAACTCCATCCACCTCAATTCGACACCGAGCTCAGCAAATTGGTGTCTCCAAATCCACTTTGCAGCGAATTTTGACGAAAGATTTGCATCTTCATGCATACAAAGTTCAATTGACTCAGGAACTGAGTATTGGAGAGACAACATGAAAATGCTGATTTTGCCGATAAAATCATCTTCAGTGACGAGGCCCATTTTCATCTTGATGGATTCGTCAATAGGCAGAATTGTCGCATTTCGGGTGAGGAAAATCCTCGAGTGATTCACGAGAAGCAAATGCATCCTCAACGTGTCACTGTGTGGTGTGGTTTTTGGGCTGGAGGAATCATTGGACCTTTTTTTATGAAAATGAGGCAGGTCAAGCGCAAACAGTCAATGGTGTTCGGTATCGTAAAATGATAACCAGTTTTTTCTTGCCTAGAATTGAAGAAATAAATGTGGAGGGCATATGGTTCCAACAAGACGGCGCCACATGTCATACAGCCAGAGAAACAATTCAATTGATGCATCAGTCATTTCCCGGTCGTGTTATTTCGCGTTTTGGAGATCAGAATTGGCCGCCTAGATCGTGCGATTTAACACCATTCGATTTTTTTCTTTGGGGTTTTTTGAAGTCGATGGTTTACGCGAATAAGCGAATAAGATCAAGCCTTAAAAGAGGAAATTGGACGCTGCATTAATGAAATACCGCAGCATTCATGCAAAACGGTCATTGAAAATTTCATTAAAAGATCGCGTGCATGCCAGCAAAGCCGCGGCGGCAATCTGCACGATATATTGTTCCATACATAACCTCATTCTGTCTACTTTACAATATAATAAAGTTTCACAATTTTTTTTTAAATATCTGTGTTTTATTTAAAATTTAAAAATTGCGTTCTTCTTGGGACACCCTTTATTTCTAAGGAAATTCTTTATGCAACTTAGTTCAGATAAATTTTACTAAAATATTTTTTTTTCAAGTAAAAGTTTAATAATTTTTAAAAAATTATAAAATTTGGTGTAGGATTTTTTAAATTATTTTCAATATTCTATTCAAAAAAAAACAATAAATTAAAAACAAACTAGTAATTTTTCCTAATTTCCAAGAAACAAATTAAAGTAGCCATTTAAAAAATTATCGTGCATGATTGTAATTTTTGGTGCGTGATTCAATAATGGCTCACATGCCCATCTCTAATCTTAACAGTCTTTAACATTGAACTTAAAGTAGCTTTAAATATTTTTTTTTTTTAAATTTTGTTAGCAAAAGGGTAAAAATTTCGAATTTGCGCTTTTATGTAATAATTTTGTTTGCTGACTACAAAATATCGCAAGCACATTTTATACATTACGGCATAATGGCTTTCCTATAATTGACGTAGCGCTTATTAAAGTTTATATTTAATGAACTATTTTTTCACTTAATTAAAAAAGTTTAAATTTGTATATGGGCATTTCCATGTCATCGTACGTGACATTTGTACACCTACAAAGTGCAATAAATTGTTCAAATATAGGAGCAACTCTAAAAAATTTTGTCGTTATGTTCCATTCACAGGGTACTATTTATGAAAAAAGAATTAATACATTAGGAATTCTGTTGTCGAAAATATCGAGGGAAATAAGAGCATATCGTTCGTGAGATAAAACGGAAGTAACTTTGAGGTGCATGTAAAAATAAGCGAAAATCTGCGAATTGTGTGAAGCTTTTTTGTTATTGTAATTTTTTAAACTAAGCCAAATATTTTTCCTTTAGAATACGTAGTTTTTAAATAAAAAAAATTAGTTGGTGATTTTATAATGAACAAAATTTAATATCGTTCGTGACATACCGTACGTGACAGATTTTTCTCTTATGTGAATTCTTAAGCAATAAAATATATGTTTTGTAAATATATGCATACAAAAACTTAAAAACAAACAAAAAATAGTTATTTAGTGATAAAATCAATAAAAACAAAATAAAGGGTTAAATTCATTTCTTACTACATACTATGTACTTGTACTAATTAAATTTTTATTTTGTCTCTTAATGAATACTCAGTTCGAGAAATATTTATATATTGACTATCGTGATATGCAAACGTATGAAGTTTTTTTATTTTTGGAATTGGCTGGACATTTTGCCATTTTTCATTGAGAATAGAAGAAAGGGTTTCAATCTCTTCGGCAGCAACATACAACAAATTAACTCCTTCCACATATTTATAAAATGAGAAAGCATCTGGCAATATTACATTATTTGCTTTCATAACTTGCCAGACCTTTCTTTTAACAATTGCACCTATTCCATCAACTGCACCTTTACCATGTGATGTTGCAAAGAAGTTCCATTCTAAATATTTGCAGCTAAATTCGTTTACGAAAGAAGGAATACCTTTCAATATGAATTTGTTTTTGAACTGAGCGCTACTCCCATCGGAAAATATGTAAATAGATGATATGTCTTTATATTGTTCTCTTATTTGCAGCATAATTTTTGTAATGAAATAATAAACGTCAAACTTGTTATGCGTCAATTTGTCGCTAATAATAGCAAAAGATTTACTTTTCCCAAAGAGCCACGCAACGCACGTGAAAATAGTGACCTGTTGATAGCTGAAGTGAGCATCTTGAATTTCATTTTGATTAACCAATCGATAGTTTTTAGCGAAGTCTATTTGAAAAACCACTTCATCAGGCGTTACATTTATCTTTTTATCGTTAAAATATCTTTGCTGGCATGTAGTTTGAAAATCGGCAGTTGAGCTTCTATTTCACGAATTAGCTCCGACAATGTACCGATCGTATAGCTTAACGTTAAACGGTTATCCATTTTTCTCCAATACTTCCATTTCAAATTGTTTTCAATTTCTTTATGGAAACGTAGAGGGATCAAATCATGTTCTATATCTAGCACGCAATTCTGGCAATTTTCAGCCATACAATTTTCATCCAGTACATTGCAACAGACTAATTGTAATAACCTTTCAAATGTATTTGGAAACGTTGGTATAACTTTTGCACAGGACTCCAACAAAAACGCAAAATTTGCGTGGTATTTACAAACACACATATTGTTCGGCATTTTGTCTATTAACTGTATATAGCTAGGTCGGTGCTGATAAAAGAATGATTTTCCAGCACTTTCTATGGTGAATTCGTTTTTGTATTGTTGGTAAGCTTCTCCAACAGTCAAAAGCATAAAGCCTTTAAGAACTATTTTCCCATCATAGATAACTGTGTCTTTTCGGCCAGGAGCTTGCACGCTTATTCCATCTCGCATGAAGAATTCTTTGATTATATTAATACTTTCAACTGGGCCAAGGTGTTTTTCCTGTTCACGCTTTAAAGGTTCCACATATTTCTTATATAAATTTTCAATTATTTCAACTTTTTTGCTTATGTATATTGGCAAGGCCTTCTCTACCTTTCCTATAGCTTTACCCAAAGTTATAAGAAGATTCGGGGATAAAGTTACGTACACTTTTATTTATTTCTCCTCTCCGCCTTTGCTGTCGAATGCGATCTTTAGTTCTTTTTTCTTGAAGAAGTTTTTCGTCTTTTTTGTCTGCATCTGCCATCTTTCCTCGATAGACACGCTGTCTTTCAGCCTCTTTTTTCGGTACTTCTTAATTTTTTCCTCATTCTTTTTCAACTCCTCCCTCCATTTTTTTGTACTCTCATAGCTTCTTTTACCCATCTTAACAAAATATTTATAATTAACAAATGAACTCTCATACATTTAATTGCAATTGTAGTACTAACAATATCGTACGTGAAGAACTTTAGAAACTTATACAATTTTTATTACAACCAACTGGAAAAAAATTATGATTAATATTTGTTTGCGACAAATATCTTGCTTTGAACTTTTATTTTGAAACACTTGCGACCGGTAAATTCAAATGACGTTGATAAATGATGTTTTTGAACTACGTACGTGACATTAGAATAACATCCAAAGCAAACGTTAATTTCAAAGTGTAATTGCTAAATACTTAAATACTTAAATTTAGTCGCTAGTTAAGAGAAAATAGCTGATTGCAATTTCTTAAGATTAACCAAAGAGATGGTCAGTTTAAACTGTTATTTTTTGCTCTTTAATGATTGTTATAAGCTCTAAATACATTAATAAAATTTGAGTGCTTTTTTAAATATTTGCCCTGTTTGAAAAATGTTTTAAAGGTTTTTTTCCAGTCGCGGTTGACGTTTTCATGGAAATGCCCATATGTCAAATAAAGTTTAAGCTAAAAATTCCATAAAATAAACTTATGACGTTCTTCCATTTTTCAATAATAACAAGAAATATACCTGTGACATTTTATATTTTTGCAACAAATTCCTTAAATTAGTTAATTTAAGAAGATAAAGGACCCCCAGTGTTCCTTTGCCATAGATGCCGTGTGTCACTTAGGGCATCCCTTTTTGTAGTTCTCTCAAGCAGAACCGTTAATTAACTACGAAAAGGATCTGACTTTGTCACAATTTATTACGTTTCAGGATATCCTGCAGAACATTTTTTTAATTTGTTTACCTTTTTGCTAATGAAATTTAATTTATATTTTAAATATATGAATTTAGTATAATTGAATTTAATTTTAAGACAAAAATGTATAGCAAAAAGCTTGTTAAGAGCAGTGTCCCCACAAAGCGCAAGTCCTGCGAAAGTAGGAAAATACACAATGAGTGCAAAGTACTTTAAAATAAATGGTAAAATATATTACCTTTACCATAGAAGCAGGATAAGGATAATTTTTTCTTAAAAGAAGTGCTACTTAACTTGATTTTAGAAAATATTTTCTTATTTTTAGGGAGTTAAGTCCTAGATTTTAGTCAAAAAAATTATCTAATGAACTTAAATAAAAATTTTCTTAAAACCAAGGAAACATTTCCTAACTAACATTAAAATTTTAGATGATCTATGAACTAATTAGGAGGAAATTTTACTGTTTTCTAATAAAAATTTAGTTCCCAGTAGTAAAATTTTTCTATAATTTAAAAATTTTGACCAAACTTAAGGTAAAATTTGTTACTTAATTTCAAAAAAAATGGTATTACATATTTGTAAAAAGTGTCTGGCGCCGTTTTCATTTAAATTTTTCCTCTAAATAAGTAAAATTTTCTAAGTTCTGGTTCATTTTTTTTTGAGTGTACAAAACAGTGTAAAAAATTTTACTTAAGTGGGTAAGAAATTGAAAAACAAATTTACTTACTTATTTTAATTAATAATTAACAAAAGTTCGTAGTTAGTACTGCCTATAATACTGAACCTTAATTTTTGTATTGCGGCATTTATTTTAAATTGAATACAAATTAAATTCTTTAAAAATTATACGAACAGTTTTTCATATTAGCCATTTTGCATTTAAAGCTTAACTTCTATTGTATTTTAAACATTTTTATAGAAAGTTATGTTATTTTTGAAAATTACTTATAGTCATCAGCCTCAAGAGATTTTAGACGCCTATGTGCGCCACGTTGTGGTACGGATATTCCTTTGACTTCTATTGCGTTGAGTTCTTCTAAATTTCGAACTCTGGTTTCTTCGTCATCGTTTTTGTGTGTTGAGAAGTGTTCAATAACAATTTTAACTGTTGGAAATCTCAAAGGACACAATTCACACTGGTATATATTTTCACCTAAGTGACATTGCAAATGTTTTATTAATTCATTCGATTGACAGTAGGTATTTCCACAATACTGACATTTATATGGTTTTTCACCAGTATGAATACGTGTGTGACGTTTTACTTTGTCTTTTGTTACAAAACTGGAAAGAGAAATTAATATAGCGAAATTGTTTTATAATTATAATTTGATAAAAAAAATTAAGGAGTATTTAAACGATATTAATGAGATGAATTTGTGAAAAATAAGTAACAAATTTGGAGAGGATCTTTAGTTTCCAAAACTTATTGAAATATACATGTACAAATAGCAGAAAAAGATATTAAAAAATTAGTTAAAAAGGGGATGTGCAGAAAAAATTCACATGTATTTTTCAGCAGAATCTGTTTGCTTAATAAAAGTAAGACAAAAGCAGAGAAAACAAGTCTGTTATATCTAAAAAAATTTGTTTTATTTTAGTAAATACCAAATGACATATTATTCTTTTAAAATCAGAAAAAAATTGCTAAATATTAGTATTCAAAAAACAGCAAGAAAAAGCTGTCATAAATACAAGTTATATAATTATACTAGTTTTCAGCAAATTTTTTATTGAAATTGCGATTTAGCAAATGGTTTAGGATCTTAGCAGAAAACTAATTTTGAACAAATGATTTATAATTTTTATTACTAACAAAATTGGTCTGTTGAACGTATTCATAGCATGGACAAATACTAATAAATGTCGTAGATTGTCTAGATGTAGAGCCAATGAAACTTATAGCAATTAATACAACCCTCAGAGGAAATGCTTATTTGTATCTTTCATAAAATGACAGTTTGTGGGCAAGCGGGGCGAAGAGAATATATTTTTTTTCTAAAGCTGGTAATTTCAAAACCTAAATTTTTCGACCTATTTGAAGCATTTAAAATACAATTTACAGCTTCAAAATTCATATAAAATTTTGATTTAAATCTTATTTATCATATTGACTGAGATCTATATGAATTATGATTAAAAACTAATGCGACGATTTTTCGACATAAAACTGTCAACAATTTTGTGTGGGGGTGCATCTTCACGATATACGGGCAATAGAGCCAATGCGGAAAGTCTTCGCCCATTGAATTTCTTAAGTACGTTTTGATTCTTTTTGTGTTGTAAAGCTTTTCTACGCTTTTATATAATTTTGATAAAACTCTATGAAGCCACAATATTGTATAAATTATTTACCACATTTTCATGACCGGAAAATATTTTTGTTATATTTGAGATTATTTCATCCAAATATGAAATGAATAAGACTGATCTGTAATATTCCGTTGG
This sequence comes from Eustalomyia histrio, assembly GCA_949748255.1. Taxonomy (NCBI): domain Eukaryota; kingdom Metazoa; phylum Arthropoda; class Insecta; order Diptera; family Anthomyiidae; genus Eustalomyia; species Eustalomyia histrio. The sequence goes on from OX456525.1 coordinate 126,067,648, forward strand.
ATCATCTGTTTGCAAATTTGAACGGCATTTTTGTGTTCCTACAAGCCTTAGTGACTCTGGCTCTATTCCATAAATCTTTACTCCTCCTCAGCATTTCTCCGCATTGAATTTAACGTATCAATTACTAAATTAATACTTTTATACGCCTTTATTTTATTAAGATTTACTGACTGAATAATAATTAATTATTTAATAATAAGTAATTAATAAGTAATTTCAATAAGAACATTTATTTTTTAGACATTATTTATTTATTTATTTTATTTATTCATATAATTAAAAATTATATGTTAATACCCTAACCGAGCACTAGCAACAAAGCCCTTCGGCTCGTGTAGCGAAAACAGACCAGAGCCTCTGGTGGGAATTGAACCCACGACCCCGCACTGATAAGCTAGCACGCTACCAACTAGCCTACCGGGGCGCTCAATTTTCTTAGACATGGATATTCAACATTTATGTGATATCTGTGCTGTTTTGATTTTTCAAAATTCACAGTGTATCAATGTTAAAAATGTGATACTTTAAGCGGCTCAAAGTTGGATAAATACCTTATGTTTAAACTGATCTAACTTTGTAAGGAAATATTTTTACAAATCGTATCTCATATAAAAGTTTAGATCTTCTACTTTTAGATAATTGTTTCGAAAATAAGCGATTTGTTGCTTTACAGAAATATTGCAAAAATGCAAAACGTTATTTATTCGCGAATATTTAAAAAAACACGTCTTCGATTTAAAAAAACTACCAACTTTGAGCCGCGTGCTGCGTGAACTACATCGAATTTTGAAAAACAGCACATATATCATGGGAACGTGATAAAGCAGAGTGTAAATTTTTAGTCAAATCCAAGGCCAACCATTTTAAAAACGATTAGATTGCTTCAAAAACTTTTGGAATGACTCCAAATGTAATTTATAAAAAATTTTAAATTCAAAAACACCAAATTAAATAAAATAAATGTTTGTTGAAATTCAATCAATTTTTTAATTGCGTTTGGTATTTTTTAATTTAAATTTATCTTTTTTAAGTATCAATTGCGAATTTTTTTGTAATGTTTTGAATTTAATTGTGTTCTTTTATTTTGGATTTTATTTTTTATTTTAATTGTCATTTTTGGGCAATTTTTTTTAAGAGAGGAAATTCTTCCTACGAATTCAGGAAATTCTTCCTACGAATTCAGAAAATTCTTCCTACGAATTAATGTGTTGCTTTCTTTGAAAAGGGGATAGAGGAGAGTTAATATAGAGCTGGCGAAGCTGTGTAAGCTTTTAAGTTCATAAACCTGTTATGTTATTTTACTTCGGTGAGGTTAAGTGCTATGGAATCACCGACGTAGGGCGCTGCGATATGTATGACGTTGGCTTAATATTAGTGTTTCCAATTCGGTTAATCGATTAACCGATTCCTCGAATAACTGCCTCTATTTAGGTTAATGTCGAAACAAATAATTTAAAACTCAAATAATTATTCGATCCGAATAATCGATTAAAATAGGTTGATTAACCGGTTAAATTTTAATATGATTTTTTCTGTTATTTTTCTTAAAACTTCCTAATTTTCTTAACTTTACCAAGAAAATCGTATAAAAAAAATCAACTAAAATATACAATTAAATAATTTTCAAATTGACTTAATCAAAGCAAATTTATATAGGCTTTAGGAAATATGATGGAAAATTTTTATTTCCATTCCTTTAACAAATAAATTTTAAATAATCACCCTTATTCTAGTTGTCGTCATCGACACAAGACAATGTCGTCTTGGGATTTTTTTTTGAAATTGCTATTCCCGTTGTCGTTATCGAAAATAATTGATAACTGTCGACAAGTATTTGGTATTCTGTAAGAAAATGTGACGACGATATTGTCTTGAAACGACTCTGATTTTGTCGACACAATTTTTAGTAACGACTTGAGGAAAAGTAATTGACTGAAAAAAAAACGGAAAAAATGGGAAGAAATATCAAATTTATTAAATGCACTTGGCCCACCGAGAATAATGTGAGATGGATGGCAGAAGGTAAAGAAAGCATGATCATATAAAGTGCATTATAAAAATATAACAAAATTTATTTATAGGTTTGCCAAGACTTAAAATTTAAAGTTAAAAAGAAAATGGTAGCCAACAAAGCCGAGTGTAATGCTACAGGTGGCGGAAAATTCAAGCAATTTATATTGAGCCCGCTGAACCCTAAGTTAAAGTCGTTTCCAACACTGAGCTGGTACGACCCCTGGGCTAAAAATCTTAATGTAGCTGCCAACTTTATTGTTTTGGAAATAAATGTGGACTTGATTCCGGTATTCAAATTAGGTGCTATTGTTTCCAGCACATCTTTGAAGGCTGTTTTATTCAGCCGAAAGTAACTTTCAAACCTTTTAAAAAAATTAGAAGATTAACATTCTTTAAAGTAAAAGACTTTGATTTTGCTACTCACTTGTTATCCGGCAGATTAAAGATATTGGATTTCTGTATGAGAAGTCTTTCCAATACTAGATTTCTTTATTTTCTTCATCACTGGTATCAGAATTTAAATTACACATAAAAAACATTTTTTCGCAAAAATAATAAACAAAATAAATCTGCCGACTAGAGAGCTAACTATATTATACTTTTGCTAGCTTAAGCAAATGTGCGAATACATGTAATCAAATGTGTATGACTATATTGTACTTTACAAACTTTTCGTTAAGTTTCGTCAAGTGTCATTTGCTTAAGCAAACAGCGAAACTGACCGCACTTTACTTAAGGAATCATGTGTTTTTAGAAAAACTGTTTATGAAAAAAAAACAAATTGCAATGTACGCGGAAAATATTTTTATAGAAAATTTAATTGAAAATGTTAAAAAACAAACGTGCATGTATAACAAAAGGGGTGGGTTTTGTATTTGTTTTTCGATTGAGATGCAAGCACTGTTGCATTTTTTAGTACTTTTTTATTTATGTTTTCATTTATTTCTTTTAATTATTTAAAATTAATATAGATTTACTTGTTAATTGTAAAATATTTGTAAATTGAACACATTAAATAATATTTTTCGAAAAGATACATATATTTTGGAAATATAAGAAAACAGTTTTTGCAAAAGTACAAATATTTGCAACTAAGTGTAGTAAGTATTTAAGTTTAAAAATTACATTGTAGCCACCCAAAAGTCTTCAATAAGTTGATTAAGCATTTGACAGACTTTTCGTTAATTTTTGACAGTAGCTTAAGTTAGCAAAAGTATAATATAGTTAGCCCTTAGAGTATTCAAAAACCGAAAACCGGTCAACCGGTTTCTTTTTTTTTTAAACCGATCGGTTTCGAATATTTTGTGAATTCGAAGAAAAACGAAAACCGGTCTTTTTTATTCGGTTAACCGGTTTTCTAATTACATCACCAACTAGGTTACTTGGTCTCTTTTCCTTTTTCGGAACACTTTCATAATAGTTTGTTTGGTTATGAAGATTTAGATGGAAGTCTGATTGGATCCGATGAAGACTTAACTTTGAATATTCCAAATTCAAATAGTTTAATTTCTGATCTAAATAACACAATAAACAGTATTCAAAATCCTAAAAAAGAGACTGTACAAAATCACTCATCATTATATGATGATTTCATATATCTTGATAAATGCGACAAAAGAACTGAAAAGTTGGAAAATTTATATAATTGTCTTTTGACTATTTGTCCAACATCTACTATCAGTGAAAGAGTATTTTCCACTTCTATCAAAAGCAAACAAAAAAATCGACCTAAAACGAAACATTTAAATTTCATATTGTTTCTAAAATATTATTTTAGAAGTGAAAAATAGATTTTCTTTTTACATATTTAAAATGTAATATTAAAAAAACTTATTTAATGCCAAACCTTTAACGTTCAAATTACTAACGTACTTATTTTACCCAATTTACAAACTTAATTAATTTCTATTCATTTGTTATGAATATAGTTTTATAATATTAATTTTTAAGATATTATATTAAAAAATATTAAAACCAATAAATAAAATGTTGAAATGAAATACAATAAAAAATATTATAAAATATTTTTTTTTCAAAGAATGTATTTTTTAATTTTTATTACTTTATATATTAAATTTCTTTTTTTTTTTGTTTGAATTCAAAACAATTAACAAATTATATAAGCTTTTTATTCAAATTAAAAAAAAAACCGAAAAAACCGGTTGACCGGTTTTTTCTGCAAAAACCGAAACCGGTTTTTTTAAAATTCGATTTTTCGAAGAAAACCGAAACCGGGTTTTCCACAAGGCCGGTTTTTTGAATACTCTACTGCCGACTCAATTTTTAGTGATGTGTTTTTGTTTAAATCGATAAACTGTCGACGTTGTTACAACACTGTTTTAGAATACCAATTTGGTGTCGAAGTGATGTCGACGTCGAAGCAAAGTGATGTTGACTCAACGACGACGACATTGATAACGACAACTAGAATAAGGGTGAATATAAAATTATAAACTTTTGTCAAATTTTGTATTGGAATGATAGAATCCAACGTTGAAAGCTTCCTTGTTTGTCTTCGACTAATCGTCATATGAAAACTTCTTTCAAAAAAGGTTTTTTTTTAAGTATGATGCTATGATTCCTGGCAGGTTCCATGGCTTCATTATGTATGTCCGTAAATTATATTTAAAAGTGTCATGAGAATGCCAAACATGAGAACTCGTCTAAACAATGCGACTGGGACTTTTAAAGTCCATCATATTATAACTCTTCATTTTCTTATTTATTGGGCTTTACAATGCAACTAACCACTGATAACATTTGCTTTCAACGTTCAATATTCCTTTATTGAAAAAGTCATATATCATCTTCACAGCTAAATACGATTTGATGAATTTAATAAATTTTATTGTAAAATTTTATTTACACACTTTTTTTCTCGAAATATAGCAATTAATGTATAAAATAAATTTAAAACTTATGAAAATCAACATTTTTATTTGTGAATATTTTTTAGACACAATAAAACAATAAACAAATATATAAAACAATTCAAATTCGTTTTGGCACATGTGTCAGTTCAAGCTAGATCGAAATAAATTCTGGTTCTCGATTCTTTTTAGATTCACATTTTTGTTCCTTATTTTATAAAAAATGCATTCGAAAATGCATATCGACTATATGTGGTATCGAAATCAATACATTTTTTCCAAAAATATTCGAGAAAATTAAATCTATTTTCATTTGTTAATTATAATTTTTTATTGGAAATTTCATTTACATTTCTTAATGGAATTAGTATTAAAGATCTCAATCGTAAAGCCTCATGTTTACACAAATTTTCGCTTAAGATTCGAACTGGAAATTTATTCGGTAGAACAAGGGTTTTAATTTAAAAAAACGTTTGCCTTCATATATGGGCATATCTGATAAAAATTAAAACATATTGTCCATATATGGAATAATGTATGTACTCATATATGAACATATATGGCATATATGAACCAATATGTGCAACATATTATCATATATTTCCATATATGGTATCATAACTTTTTTATTGAATGTATTTGCATATATGTTAATATATGCTCATACATGAAACCATATATGAAAACATATATGATGACATATGACCATATATGAATATTTTCACCTGGGCACTTATTATTTTTCAAGTATTAACTTAATACTACTCTATACTTTTTACATGCATACAAAAACAAGATTGAATTTTCAAACGAAAAACAGGGTTTTATTTTTTAGTATTTTTCAGGCAAAATTTGCAGTTATATACAGAAAAATACAGTTTTGAAAGTAGTGAGTAGGTACTTAACGACTTTGAACGCTTGGTATTCAGTCAAATGCTCAATATTTTTACAACTCTACTTAAGGGTGTTGTTTTAGAGGTTCAAAACTTTTATTTAGAATAAAACATATAAAGACTTACGAAATGATTTATTTTAATTTTTTATTTGATAGCTTATAATTTGGCATTTAGTATTAAGAGTATAAAAGACAAATTTTAAATATTTTATTCGGTTAAAAGTGACAGCCAAAAAATTATTTTTAGATAACATTGAACAAAAATAAAAATTACCTTCATAAAAAATTACTTTTATTTGTCAGTTTATTCGTATTGCAAATGTAGGTAAGTATAAAAAAATACGCCATTTATAGTCTAAAAAACGTACAAATTTTCGCCAATTTTGCTCATAAATTGGTAAATACAAGAGAATGAGTTTTTATGATGAGATTTAAGTACTTAATAGTTAATTACTATTTTAAATAAAAGTTCTCAACCTCAAAAAAAAAAAAAAAAACACGACCATTAGAACGATACCACACTTAGTACACCTCGTGAACTTCTTTAATACAAAGGGTGGTTAAATTTTAAGGGCCGATGTTGAATATGAACCACACCTAAACGTCAAGTTTTTTTCGGCATTTTGTTTGACATTTCTCGATTTTAGACCAACTCAATTTGAACCATGGAAGATACATAATCGAGCAACGCGTTAAAGTTATTCAGGCTTATTATGAAAATGGTCAGCATAATCGACCAAATATGTCTACAATCGGGATAATTGTGCACATATTTCTGCAAATCGGGTCTTTAGGAAATGAGAAAACACCTGTGCATGCTTACCAAGTTCGTTCTGCGGAAAATATTGCTGTTGTTCGCGATAGTGTGGCAGAATAGCCGTCAACCTCGACTCGCCGTTGAAGTTCGCTATCGCGAGATCATAACGGAATTCTTGAAGCCAGAAATTGAGGATATGGATGTGCACGATATGTGGTTTCAACAGGACCACAGCCACACAGCTAACGAAACAATGGCTCTTTTGCGCGACAAATTCAATGGCCGTGTTATCTCACATGGTGGCGATGTCAATTGGCTGCCAAGATCATGAGATTTGACACAGTTGGACTTCTTTCTTTGAGGTTATTTGAAAGAAAAGGTGTACGTCGATAAGCCAGCAACAATTCAAGAGGTAAAGGATGAGATGATTCGGCACATTAACGGCATAGAACCTTAATTATGCCTCAGCGTCATCGAAAATTTGGACCATCGGATGAAGGTGTGGCGCTGAGGTCGCGGCTGCCATTTGGCCGATATTTGTTCCATACATAATTGAACCATACCATATAAACATAATAAAAAAAATGACAATAAATTCCTATATAATTTGTGTTTTATTTAAAATCAACATCAGCCCTTAAAATTTAACCACCCTTTATTTCAGTTTCACAAAAAACGGGTTAGCAGGTTTTTTCAAATTCGCATAACTGAAACCAGGGTTTTACAAATTTTTGTCAGCCTATTAAAACGCATGGTTTGAGTGCTATTACTTTAACCTTTTGACAAGGAAGCCATTAATCGGGACACTATTTCTTACACTTACCGTTTTTCGCAAAACTCACACGCAAATGGTTTATCATTGGTATGATATCGTTTGTGTTGCTTCAGTAAAAATTGAGTTTTGAATCCACGTCCACATATATCACATTCGAATTTCTTTGGCAATGCCTTATGAATATTGTTACAATGAGTATTCAGACTGCCTCTAGTAGTAAATGATCTAGGACAATCTGGACAAGAAAACATATTCGTGCTTAGATGTCGAAATGAGTGTTCTTTTAAACCATATGCTGTTGTAAATCCTTTGCCACAATCTGAGCATAAAAATGGTCGGTCATCTAAAAAAATAAATCTCAGAATCAATTCAAATAATAACCAAATTTTTATAACAATTGATTTTACCAATATGTTTACGTGAATATATTCGGTGTTCGTTGTCCATTTTATCGTGAAGTTCTTGGTGTTTTTTAAATGATAATGCAGATTTCATAGTTCTGTTGCATTTATCACAGGGATACATTTGTTGATCATCATTTTGTTTTGACTTAACTGATTTCTTTGTTTTAGTTGATTTTAATTCGTTATCTTTGGAGATTTTATTTTCGGTCTGGACAGTTTTGCGAGTTTTTGGTTTTCTAACTCTTTTTGATTTACTAAATAATAAAAGATATTAAAATTATATTAGTTTAACATTAAACATCAAAAGACGTATCCATAGACCAGAGATCCTCAAAACACCGCACATGCAAGGGTGCCAGGTGATTTTGATAAAAAATCGGCATACCCATCTAAAAATCGAAATATATATGAGCATACATGATCATACATGGGCCTGTATATGATCATACATGAGCATACATGGTCATATACGTCCATACATTGTTCAATATATGACCATACATGATCTCATATATGATCATATATCTTCGGATCCGAAATTTGAGGGTATATGGACGTATATGATCATATACGAGCATTCATGAATAATATATGAGCATGTATGATAATATATGCACATATATCACCATATACCCTCAAATTTCGGATCCGAAGATATATGATCATATATGAGATCATGTATGGACGTATATGACCATGTATGATCATATACAGGCCCATGTATGATCATGTATGCTCATATATATTTCGATTTTTAGAAGGGTATATTTAAAAAAAAATCGGCACTTCAATTTACAAAAAAAAAACTCATTTTAAATACAAAAAACATATTTTTATTAACAAAAAATAACAAAACAGAACAATTCAGCATTAACTAAAACATAAAATAATATAAAAATCAATTTAAAAAAAAAAAGCGTTTTAGAAATAAATTGTAAAAAGTACCCCCCTGAAAATGTGGCTTGGTTTGTTTTAAGATAATTGCCAACATTTTTTGGGTGTTTAAAAAGGTATTTTTTTAGTTTTTGGCCGATTTTAACACTTTTTCCCACTAAAACATATATATGTATATCACATGACCGAGCATGCACTATGCACACATGCTATTTAGTAAAATGTGTATTTTTTTAGGGTTTTTATATAAAAACATATTGAGTTGGTAATCACTTCAAAATATTTTAATCACTATTTGGCTTAAAAGAGATTATATAATCCATATTTTTCGATATTTCTTATAGTTCGCGGTTTGCCAAAAATTTAGCGGTGAGGAAACAATATGTTTTAAATATGGGCAATATATTTTCTTTTTCCAAGTACATAATAGTTGTATAAAAATAAAATTGTTTTTAAGCAAATTTAATACATTTTTCATGATGCTTGAAATTTAAAAAAAATTTTAAAGTTGTTATTATTTGAACATTAAATAATAACTTAAATAAAATTTTAAAGTTCAGTCACGAAAAACTTGTCAAATAAAAAAGTCGTAGAAAAGCTCCGTAAAATTTTTTGGAAATTATAAAATTATAAAACAAATTAAAAAGAAAAAAAGAAATCGACTATCTCTCGTGGTTTAAAAACGTGTGTAATTGATAATATGATAAATGATCCAAAATACTTAATAATACCAGCTAAAAATAATGAACTAAAAAAATTAAGTCCATTTATTATCCAAAAAGGTTTACACTCTATTTCAACATTAATCGATTCCATTAGTCAACTAAGAGATGGGAGCCTTTTATTTTTAGTACGCAATCAAGTGATTGCTGATAAATTTTTGAAAGCTAAAACGTTATTAAATACTTGTGAAATTACTGTTAAACTACATGAAACCTTAAACTTTGTTAAAGGAGTAATATATGCCCCATGCCTAATTGAAGTATCAGAAGAAGAAATTGTTAATTAGCTCAAAGATCAAGGCGTTGCTTCTGTATATAAATACACATTTACCAACGAGGATGGCACTAAACAATGTAACGGATATATGGTACTTACCGTTAATCTATATAATTTACCAAAAGTTATTGATAATGCCTGGTACAAGGTTAAAGTTAAAACTTACTTCCCAAACCCGATGATCAATTCTATAACGACGCCAAAGTTCATCATAGGGGATTTTGACTCCTGGAACGTAGCTTGGGGTTCACAAGGTAACAATCACAGAGGCAATAACATAGAAAGTGCTATAATATCTTCAGATTTATGCATCTTGAATGATGGACGTCCCACTCATCTTTCCACACATGGAACGTTAACTCATGTAGATGTTTCCTTTTGCTCTCCAACCTTATTAAATTAACTTCAAGGGATATATTAGATGAAATGTAAAGCAGCGATCACTTCCCTATTGTTATCACGATATCATTAAGAAATAATACAAAAAGATCCAACTTTAATCGTAAATTTCAAAGTACTCCAGTACACTTGATTATAAACTACAAAAAAGACCTCAATCTTTGAACATAAACAAAGAAGCATCATTAATTACAAAAGCCATACGTAGTGCAGCAAACGTTTCAATCCTCAATCATCAAACAAAAAGAAAATTAATGTTCTTTGCTGGAATAAAGATTTATCTATTCTTCGAAATAATAAAATGAATGGATGGCAGAAATTTATAATATTACCTATAACCTGATCTTATAAAAAAGAAAATGCCATATTTCGAAGAGAAATGAAGAAGCGAAAAAAAGCGAGTTTCGAAAATTTTACGAGTAGTATCAAAAAATACTCATCAGTTGGTGATATATGGAATGAAATTCGCAGACTTTCCAACAATAATAGAAACAAGCAATTTTTAGCTATTAAAAATAACAATCAAATCATCACAGATTCCGCCTTAATAGCCGATACTTTTGCCAATAAATGGTCAGAATATTCTTCCGATAATAATTTCTCCCAACAATACAATCAATCGAAAGCCATTTATTTAAACATACAACCTAATAATGAAACCAATTCCAAAGCAGTTCACATAGAAAAAGACATCACACTTGGAGAATTAATGTATTGTTTGGCTAAGGTAAAAGGTTTAACTCCAGGTTTTGACAGGGTATCGTACAAAATGATTAAAGAGGCTAGTCTTCAGGCAAAGAAGAGATTATATGACTTTATAACAACATATTCAAAACAAGCATAATACCAACTGTCTGGAAAACAGCTACTCTGATACCAATTCCAAAAACCAGCAAAAACTCACTCGAAGTTAAACCATATCGTCCAATCTCTTTGTTACCATGTCCTAGTAAAATTCTTGAAAAAATAGTGGCTACACGTCTGTATTGGTTCACTGAAATAAATGGTTTGATATCCCGAAACCAGATTGCTTTTAAAGCTGGCAGGGGCAGTACTGATGCTCTTTTACATATTGATTTCTTTGTATCCAAAGCTTTTTCATCACGTAACCACGTGTCACTTCTTTCAATCGACTTTGAAAAAGCGTTTGATAGAGTTGGTGCCCATGTAATTCTTAACATCCTTAATAAATGGATAGTTGGGTCAAAAATTTTCAACTTCGCTAAATGCTATCTAAAAAATCGTAAATTTCGTGTTAAAATAAATGAAATATACTCCTCAACATATTCATTACACAATGGGATCCCACAAGGTTCGCCGTTGTCCGTAATTTTATTCACTATTGCATTCAACGAAATCAGCCTCATAATCAACAATTGCAAATATCTGGATCATTGCATTTATGCTGACGATTTATATATTTTTTGCAAAAAGAATAGTAACATAGAATGCAATAATATATTATAAGATGCTTTGAATAAATTAAATGAATGGTCATTTAAATCCGGTGCCAAAATATCTACTGACAAGACCAAAAAACTGCACATATGTAGAAAAAAATTTTGTGATATTCAATCTTACCACATAAGTATTAATCACACTAACATTGAAACGTAAATCAACTTAAAATATTAGGTATTATATTTACCAACAATTACGTGTGGAAAGAACACTACCTATCTCTTAAAAAATCATTAATTCAAAGGGCAAACGTAATTTAATTTTTGTCTAACAAGAAAAGTTTTATTCATATTAACACCCTAATTTACCTGACTAGAACATTAATTCTTAGTAAAACCGATTATGGTCTTTTCTTAACTGGGAATACATCAAAATCAATAATAAAACTTATTCAGGGAATATATCATCAAACTATTAGATCAAGCATTTATGCATTCTGAACTACCCCTGTAAAACACATACTTTCTGAATCTGACTTCCCATCACTCGAAGAACGGATACATGAAGCTAAATCTAAATTTATACCCAAAATCACTTATCCAAATAACTCGATTATTGACGAAGACGTTCAGAAACATTTAACTGCCAAAAGAAAACCACGAATAACATTAACATTGTGCGAATCTTTAGAAATTGCTAGATCTTTAAATATAAGCAATATAAACAAACCAGCAAAATTAATTTACCCTCCTTGATTATTTTCCAAGGATTTATGCGATGTACAAGGGATAAATTTAATAAACAAAACACACCTAACAACATCTTTTGAAAATTGTATCTTGAAAAGGAAAATTGCGTGCTTAAAAATGGTTGGAGCTTTTTCTTCACAGATGGATCAAATATGACAAATGGTGTAACGTCTTACGCCATTGTCAATATTAGTGGTGAAATTATTCGTCTAAAGATTCTTCCTGATTTTACATAAATTTTTGCTGCTGAAGCATTTGCAATAATTAACGCTACACATATCGCTCTAGAAAAACGGCTTAAAACTGTAATTTGTACAGATAGTTTATCTGTTGTTCGGTCAATACTCAATCCACTCTCACGTAGATGGGATTCCATAAACCATATTCGTGATATATTAATAAAACAGTGTGACATATTAAAAATCTTATGGATACCAGGACATACTAATATAAGGGGAAATAAAAATGCTGATGAAGCTGCAAAATTAGCTTGCAATGCTGCTATTATTCTGGAAAACATACCTGAAAAACTAGATATCCAAAATTATATAAAAAAAAATACATCAATCAAAATAAAATCACACTCTGGTCTGAATACTACCATCCTCATTATAAGGAGTTGAATATGAATTGTATTCAAACAAAATATCCTACTAATGTTAACAGACAACAAATTCTAATTTTTTCCCGCCTACGGTTGGGCCATACATAGCAACACATGGTTATATTATTAGAAAATAAACAACAACACCACTCTGTTCCGAATGTGGGCTAACTATCTCTATAAAACATATTCTACTTGAATGTATCCATTACCAGAATATTTTTGGAGCCACCAATCCAATGAGACTACTAATGAACACCACTTATGAAAATATTGTAAAAATTCATAAATTTATAATTCAAACTGAAATCATTATTTAATAAAATACTATTTTGTATTTAATTTTTTTTTGTTATAACGAAAAATATTATATATCAATATTGTAAATTATCCTTCCTTAAAATATCTATCTAGAGCTGATGCCTATGTAGCTAGTGCTCCTTAAATTATATTAGATCTATAATTAATTATGAATCTAATAAATAATAATAATAATAATTTTAAAGTTGTATTTTGGTAATTAAGACAGGAAAATTCGACAATTCGATGTGCCGTTAATTAATATGGATTGCGATTCTTTAAAAACTATGATTAATTGGAATGAAGTTGGACGAATAACGGAACCACCTTGAATGCATATTTTAGAAATAATAATTTTTACGTTCTCTTAACCAATTCATTTTGGAATTTCCATATCATTCACAAAATACAGAAAGGTTTGTAAATGTAGTTAGTCAATCAAGTTTATCCGTCATCGAAAAAAATCGTCCTGGTCATTGCGAGTAAGATTGAATCGTGAAAGCTTTACACTTTGTAGTTTAGGATAAATTGTTTTAAAAGTTTAAAAAAGTTTTTTTTTAAACTTTTTTGTATGAACATACATATTTGAGTTCGACATTTTTATCAAATCCTTTTTAATATCAGCATCAAAACAGTTTGAATTATTAAATTTTAAGAAATTTTTTTGTTTTATTTAGGTTGATTTGACTAAAAATTCTTTCCACATTTGCGGAAGAGTGTGGAAGGACCATAATTTGTTGTACAAACTTTGGCTGCACTAGAAATGCAACAGTAGAATCCCAACGTTTTTAATCTGAAATTTTTTGCCAAAAAGTTTGTAAATTTATTTCACTTCCTTAAAAAATTCTTTAAATTTTACAAATTTTAACTCTCTGAGTTCAGAGTCTAAAATTTGTTTTTATTTTTCAGAAATAAAGCTGGGGAATTCCTTTAGAATTTCCATAAAAGAATTATTGTTTTAAAAGTTTAAAAAAGTTTTTTTTTAAACTTTTTTGTATGAACATACATATTTGAGTTCGACATTTTTATCAAATCCTTTTTAATATCAGCATCAAAACAGTTTGAATTATTAAATTTTAAGAAATTTTTTTGTTTTATTTAGGTTGATTTGACTAAAAATTCTTTCCACATTTGCGGAAGAGTGTGGAAGGACCATAATTTGTTGTACAAACTTTGGCTGCACTAGAAATGCAACAGTAGAATCCCAACGTTTTTGATCTGAAATTTTTTGCCAAAAAGTTTGTAAATTTATTTCACTTCCTTAAAAAATTCTTTAAATTTTACAAATTTTAACTCTCTGAGTTCAGAGTCTAAAATTTGTTTTTATTTTTCAGAAATAAAGCTGGGGAATTCCTTTAGAATTTCCATAAAAGAATTATTGTCTTTGTTCATAATTTTGTAAGGGTCATATTTAAAGATTTATAAGATTTTTGCCCAAAATCAAAACGTTTTAATATTTTATTTGCAAGTTCTATATAAAAATTAATACAATTATTTACAATTTTGTTTAATTCGCTCTTGTTAAGCTTTGATTCTGATATTAACTCTTTAGCCATTAATCCCAAATATACCTCATCAAATTTCAAAAAGTTCTTTGTGTTTATAATTTCCGTTAAATAAATTTCATCATTTAAAATATCGTTTTTTATAAAATTACTTAATACAGTACTTAGAAGCCTTTCCATTTGGCTGTATAGGTTGCATATTTCTGTTGACTCACTTTGAAATATTCTGTTAATATTATTATCAATTTCAAGAATATATTTAAAACAAATAAATACATATATTTGATTTGATTCGTTTAAATTTTTTACAATTTTACTTTAAAAGATTTTACATTATTTGTATCAAACCCAGTAGATCAAAATTTTTGGGATATTGGTGGAGGGTATTCAAAGATTCGGCACAGCCGAATTTAAGCCTTTTTTTCTTGTTCTCTTTAGAATAAGCGCTGACTGTTATCTCTTTTTAATGTAACAAGTATTCCAGTGTTGCCCAAAATTTTAAATTACACTAAAACAAAGAAAGTTACCGTGTTTTGAGTATTTATCCAAAAATCGGCATTTTCGGAACAAAAAGCGGAAATTCGGCACTGACAATTTTGAGGCAAAAAATCGGCAAATATGGCAGGCCTGCGCACATGTGCGAATGCTCCCTCACAAATGAAGAAAGCATGAGAAAATAATTTTGTAGGGGATGAGACTCCGGCTATTATGATAATATATTAAATAATAGGGACAAAGCCAGACGTAGTCGTCCAAGCTGTCCACTATAATTTAATATATTTTATTTTAATAATTTCTACGAGGCACGAACATACAGCCGAAGCGTCAAATTCGCCTACGTATTCTTTTTAGTTATAAGGACTTAATAATTCATAGTTTTTTTATTTGTTTATTTATTTAGTCATTTATTTTAAAAATTCAAACTAGATCTTGATTTTTCATTTAAATAATGTGTTCTTTATTCTCCAAGATCTAATTATCGAATGACATTTTCTAAAGTTTGATCTCTAGTTATATTTAATTTAATTGAGGCATGTAATAAGTCCATTGAGTGAAATTACGTTAAATTGAGAGAACAATAATATAAGATTTTACAAATGAAATGGAGAAAATAATAAATCAATATAACACGATTACAGTTAAGGCAATAATAATAATTACAAAAACATTTAATTTAGTAATTGAATAAACTTTTAAATGACAATTAACATAAAATAATCGTTATTCTTTGAAATATAATAATAATAATAATTATAATGTAAAATTGATAAAATAATATAAATGATTAAGTTAATAACTCCTGTTACAGCCTCCCCCTCTGCCTCATTGATCTTCTCGATGATGTGGCAGGACTTCAGTTGTATGTTATTTCTTGAGTTGCCTTGGCCTTAGAGTTCTGTTGCTTGTATTGTTTATATCGCCTTCATGGGTTGTGTGTTGCTGGCGCAGATTGCTTTTCAAATTTTGTAGGTTTATCCATAGGATTCAAGTTTTTTCCATTTATAGTTGCAGTTACATTCATGGGATTGAAATTCATTACGTTTGATTTAGTTGTTGCGGTTACATTCGCATTATTAGATTTAGGACGACCACTTTTTTTTAATTGGATTAAGCGGTACATCTGTAGATCTTTTATACGGTGTAAGGTCTAATACATGGTGAGTTCCCAGTGGTACATCAGGATTCTCCTCTGTTGCTATAGTAAAAGATGATCCGTTTTTGCTTATAATTTTGTAAGGACCGTCTCGACAAGGAACAAATGTTGCTGTTATATATTTATTAGCGTTGCTTAATACATGCGTGGCAACTAGAACTTTATCGCCAATATTGAAATTGATTTCTGGTCTTCGTTTATAATCTGCATAAATTTTGTTTCGGTCTTGCATCTTTTCTTCTGCTTCTTTGGCATTATTTAACGTATCTGCAAGCCTTATTAAATGTGGTGTAATTTGAGGAATAAAATTTTCTGATATGATTATTGATCTGAGATCATAGTGTGCTTCTAAAGGACTTCTTAGTTCACGCCCAAAGGTTTAATATGCTGCTGAGTAGCCTGTACTCTCACATTTGGAAGTGTTCTTCGCAAAACGTATCATTGGCAATTTTAAATGCCATGTTGTATGCTCTTTTCCGACGCAAATCGCTAATTGAGTTTTTAGATCAGGGTTAGGGTTTTTCTTTCAACAGGATTCGCTTCAGGGTGATACACAGCCGTGAATGTTTGATTAATACCCAAGCAGTACGCAAGTTTTTGCATAATTGCAGATATAAATTGACAACCATTGTCTGTATGTATTGGCCTTGGAACTCCCTACAATACTATTTCGTTTAAAATGATTATTGAACAATATTCTGCTGTGGCTTCTTTAAGCGCAAATAATTCGACCCAACGGCTACAAATATCTTCGATTACCAAAATCCATTGATGACCTTGATTTGTGCGTGGAAGTTGTCAAACAAGATCTATGGGCCCCACTTCAAATCGTTGATTGCTCGAGACTGTACGAAGTAAGCCAGCTGGTTTCAAATTAGTTGATTTGTATTTTTGACAGTCTACACATTTTTTTACGTGAGCAGCAAATTCTGATATCATACCTTGCCAGTTATAGTGAGGAATAATACAGTTTATTGTTCTTTCTATGCCATAATGCCCTGCAGTGGGATTATCATGAAATCTCCATAAAATTGTGCTACGAATCGATTTTGGCACTACTAGTTGACCACTTTCGGAATCTTGATCCGAACAATACCGGTAGAATCTATCATAATGTAACCACGGTTTGTGTATCTAGATACGTTTTCGTCATCGTATGGCTCTCAATAGGACAAGGTGGTCTAGACAGTGTGTCTGCCACTACGTTTTGCGTTCCAGGTGTGTACCCAAACTGTATATTGAAAGGTTGCAATTGCAGAGCCCATCTGGCTAATCGCCCTGTTGGTGATTTTAAACTGAATAACCACTTTAACGGTTGGTGGTCTGTTAAAATTGTATTTCCGAACCTTCAATATAGCCACGAAATTTTTTAACAGCCCACACGACAGCTAAGACTTCTCGCTCTGTCGTGGAATAGTTTTTTTCAGCAGGTAACAAGAGGCGACTGGCATACTCTATGGGATGTTCGTTTTCTTTCTCCTCCTTAAGTAGAACAGCTCCGAGCGCATAGTTGCTCGCATAAGTTTGTAAATAAAAAGGTTTGTTTTCATCAACTTGTTGCAGTATTGGTGGATATGCCATTTTATACATTTTTTCGTCAAATTTGATAACGGCTGCGAAATTTCGGCAAAAGTTGGTATGAAACGTCGATACCATGAAAATGTTTATAAAATTGAAATTAATTGTTTTAAATTTTTCAGTTGTCTTTTCTGGATCAGTCTTTAACCCATTTACTGTTAATACAAGCCCAAGATATTTGATTTCTGGTCTACAAAAATAACATTTATCGCGATTAAGCTGAAGATTATAAAGTTTTATTCTTTCAAATGATTTTACGTATATCATTAATATGACATTCATAATTTTTCGAGCATATTATTATATCATCTAAATATGCTTAAATCGTAACTTGTGGAAGACCATTACGAAATTTGTCAACAAGTCTTTGAAATGTTGCTGGTGCATTTTTAAGACCGAATGGCATTCGGTTAAAAACATAAATGCCGAAAGGAGTTGTGAATGCAGTTTTGATTTTATATTTTTCAGACATCTTTATCTGTCAATATCCTGACTTTAAGTCTATAGTAGACATAAACGCTGACGCTTTTGCAGCGTGCAACAAATTATCCATCCTAGGAAGTGGGTATTTATCTGTAGTGGTTATAGCTTTTAGACGACGATAGTCGACGCAAACTCGTATTCCCCCACTCTTCTTTGGAATGAGCACCACTGGGAACGCCCAGGGTGATTCTTCTTCTATAATAATTTGTTTTTTCAACATATCTGCTAGTTCAATTTTGAGTTTTTCTTTCATTATGGGTGAGATACGGTATGGTGAACACAAAATTGGTGCATGTGTGCCAGTATTAATAAAATGTTCTACGTGTGGTATTGGATCAGCATTATCATCAAAAACACCTTGTACTTCAGACAACAATCTTCTATTATTTGTCTTTCGCTATCATCCAGGCTGGATCCTTCGTGTTCTCTTAACTTGAAATCAAAAGTATTCAACTCAATTGTTGTAATAGTATTATTACTATGTTTTGGATTTGTTTTAAATCTTTTAATGGTGGAAATAAATCCGACTCATTAGAGGTTTTAAATCAAGAGGCACACTGCCTTCAAAAATTTTGTTTATTCCACCTGGTGAATAATCATATGTTGATGTATTATCTGTATTTTTAGGGGTAGATCCACCTTCATTACGTATTGTATTGGAATTTTCAAACCAATTTAAAAAATCATCCACTTAATTATGTTCAGTAATATTAGCTTGCGTTAATGGTATAGACTTAATAATTTTGGTTCATTTATCTTAAACTCGAATTGATTATTGGGATCATCTTTGTAATGTCAATTCCTCTGAGCTAGGTCTAACACAATTCATGCCTGCTCGAGAAAGTCTATACAAATAAGAGTGCGATTTCCTCGTGCGCTAGGCAAACACATGAAGCGAATTCGTTTTAAGCGTTTTCTGATTAAGATATTAAAAATTGTAGAGTATACTGTTTCCTCTCTCGGGATACCATCAGCTAATATAACTTCTGCTAAAGCTTTTTGAAAATCTACGTCCCTTTCTTTTAGTTTTTGAAAAAGAGTATATCCTGCAACACTTGTACGAGCAACTGTGTCGAAATATGCTTCACCATTCATTCCGTTTACGTTTATACCACCCGTCGGGACAATTCTACCGACTAGAGGGTCATTCCATGTCAAACCGCACAGCATTCGGATTTATCATCTCCGATTTTAATAAAATTCGCCACAAATATTATAAATGGGTAGTGTTTATCAAATCATTAACCTTTCGACCACAAACCTTTTCGGTTTTCGAAAAATGACGTCATGAAAATTGGCAAAAACGTCAAAATATCGAAAAAATGTCCATACAAAGTCGCCCATAACTTCTAAACTATATAACCTAAAAATTTTCTGTTGGTACTATTTTAAAGGTAAAAAGATTACCTTAAAAATGGCATCCGAAAAGCTTTTTTGTATTAAAAGGTTATAGGTATTTTTTTTAAGTTTAATCTTCAAAGACCCATATCTCAAAATCCAATTTTTTTAAAATTCTGAAAAAATATATGTTAAAACTTAAGGCCTCTCTACATTTAAGGCAAAATTTTAAGGTGGAGACTCATTTGGTTCCTGAGTTATGAAGGAAAACGTGGTCGTAAGCAAATTTATCTTGACTGTTTCATACGAAAAATCTTTTACATGCTATGAGTGTGTATGTGTGTACAAAGTTTTGTATACATATTGTTGTTGTGTGTAAGCTTTTGCATATAAACTCGTCGACGAAAATTTGCTTACGACCACGTTTTCCTTTATAACTCAGGAACCAAATGAGTCTCCACCTTCAAATTTTGCCTCAAATGTAGAGAGGCCTTATTTTTTAACCCTCCGATAAGTGACAGTTTGAACTTCACGGCCGTGTGAAAAGGTCCCTACGGACCTTTTTTGTAAATCATGTTTTTTTCATATAAAATTTTTTTTTTGATTTTTTTTTTGTTTTTATTGTTTATAACTAAATTCTACATACAAAAATAATTTTTTAAATTTTTTTTTTTTGCTTGAATTTTCTTAAGACTATTATAAAAAAGTTTAAAAATTATTATTGTTGAGCGTGTACTTCTTGTCCCCCGCCCTGTGCGCAAGTGTTGCAGCGATGTAAAAGTGTGCTATGTTCTCCGCAAACAGCGTTGCCGCAGCCGAAGCAGTATGCCCGCGTTTTCTGCTGCCGCCCGTACTCAAAACGGGAAAGGCGACATGACGGTCTTCTTGACCTAGCCGCAAACGACGGTGCATTGCCTTCCATCGGTCTTGGTAATACCTGAAATGAAAAGAAAAATAAAAAACAAATAAATATATATTCTATTCTTGAATTTGAAGATGTTTTTCTTACCCTGACATCGAATGTTTCAATCGCATTGCGTATCCTTGGATATGAGGTTATATATTTGTTCAGGGCACGTTCTTTGATATTTGGTGTGGCCAATTGTTTCGTTAGCAGTAACAAGAACGACCGCTGTCTGTCACTCCTTTTTATAGGCTTCATTTCGTTGTAAATCGTAAAAGCAGCCAATGCAGCGACGTCCAACATATTATAAAACATGGCCAACGGCCATCGTTGTGTTGCTCTTTTACAGCTGTAAGTGCCTAGCATTTGATCCATGGTATCAACGCCGCATTTGTTGGCGTTGTAATCTAATATGGCATAGGGCTTCCGCTTCTCGGTTTGCTCGTCAACGCGGCAGGTGTAGTGCATTGTGGAGAGCACGTTCACCACTTTATTTTTTTTCGGCACGTATGAGCATAACGCTATATCCCCTTCGTTGAACCCAAATAATGTACTATTGATGGTGCGCTTCGGGTTCTTCTTGAACTCCTGTGGAATGAATGTTTTGTTGTAGCGCACTGTACCAACATATGCGGTCTTCCTCCTCATCAAAATACGCGCCAAGTCAAGAGTGGTAAAGAAATTATCCGCGTATATAGTACGGCCAGCATCTAAATATTTTTCCACAAGATCCAGCACTACGTTCTGCCCTTGGTTTATCTCCCGTTGTTGGTTTGGCAGTTTTCCAGAATATATCATTCCCTTCACAGGATAATAACTCTGTGAGTCGCATAACCACCATACTTTCAAACCATACTTAGCTGGCTTTGACGGAATATATTGCGTGAAGCGGGTGCGGCCTCTGTAAGGGAACAACGTTTGTAACGTGTACTACGGCGTACAACCATTTGAGCAACGTCCAAATTACTTGCATCTGCCATATTTATATTTTTGTTTCTATCACACACGATTTTACTCTTCGCTGTCTAAACTCTGACCAATTTGGTTTACGAAACTACAACTTCTTTTATACTCTTTCGTACGTCTACCTGAACTCAAAGACATTAGGGATGATGATAAAAACAAAAAATTCTAAGAACTGGTTTATCGCTAGTAGTATAAAATTAGAATATTGTGCCTTTCCCTGAAAGCAATAAAGTTCATGTCTTCGTATTTTTCTTAGAATTTTTTGTTTTTATCATCATCCCTAATGTCTTTGAGTTTAGGTCTTTGTGTTCAGAACAAGTAAATTATGTGTTGAAACAATAAAAAAATTATAATGATGCCCAAAAACATGCATTTATTAGTGAAATTCAGTACAAGGTCCATACGGACCTATTCACAAGTCCGCGTACTATTTTCACTAAAACCTCAATAACTCCTAAAGTATTGATCTGATCGGCTTGATCGGGGTGGGGGGGGGGGGTGGGGGTTGTAGTGGCCGAAGTAGGAGTAATTTCAGTTTGAAAAGGCAAAAAGGTCCCTAGGGACCTTCTCACTCATCGGAGGGTTAAGAAAATAAATCCAAGAAAAATTTTACTATTTTTGCATCTTATTTTGAAATTATCAATATATTTGTTGTGCATAAGCAAAAAGGCAAATCTGAACAATTACTTCTTGTAAAAAGGAAGAATAAAGAAAATGTGCTTCATAACAAAATCGCGAAATGTGTTAAAAAGCACGACCTACGAGTTCATCTTTCAGTATAATATGTACCTCAAAAAATCATGTATACCAAAATTCAGTTATATTTGCAAAAGTTTTTATAACAAGAACTAAAAATTATGCTTTTATTTTCAGTTTGTCAATATTTGGTAGAAAATCACTACAATGAAAGTTCTTGTTTGAATTTTTGCATATGCACAATGGGATGTAAAATTGTGTGAAAATAGTAATAAATAGGAGAACTGAGATAAATTGAGTAAAAACTGATTTAAAAATTCATAGCTAAAACTGTGCATTTATTAACCAAGTTTAATATCTTATCTGTATTTACCATACAAACAATGACAGGGTTGCCATTCCAATTGTAAATGTTTCCGAATTGGGAATCTGGCATACTAATATTCACAACATATTTAAGTGTTGTTTATTATATTATATTATAAATTTGTGCTTCGAAAATCGAAGATAGTTGCCATGGGATATTTCTATAAATAGATGGAAAAAGCTCATTTGTACGGGTAATCATTCACTAATGAAAAATGTAATTTCACATAGTCATTTTCCTTAGAGTGTGTGATATAAATGCCTGTTCAAAACAATGAGTTATTTGTGTTGGGTGGTTCAGAAGGAGGCTAAAGATGACCTGGTCGCTCGGGTCGAAAGTGTGCACTCCCTCTAGCGCTGATCCTTACAATTTTTTCCATTTAATAAAATAAATTAGTGTTTACTATTCGTTAGTAACATTAAAAAATTATGATAAAATTAGAAATATATAATTAAAACAGATAGATCAAATAATATAAAAAATTTACATAAATATTTAAAATATCTACTTTTTGCATTAAAAAATTTGAGTTTATATAGGTGCAATGCTATTTCACATTAGAAACTCTTTAAAATCTAAAAAGTTTTGCAAAATCACCGTTTACAGCAGATAATTTTAAATTTTGTTATGTCTTTGAAAACAAATTAATCAATAAATATTAAAAAAGCAGAAATACGAATTCGGTTCTTATTTCAGTACCTACCCGTAAATCATTATTTTGCATGTACATATAAGTACTTCTACCATCCATTATCAGTAGGTCATTATGTTGTAGTTTAAAGTAATGCAAAAGGTAACGACCTATCATTACATAGTAATCTACACAGTAATGACCTGTCATTACCATGTTTTTGCTGGGTACGATTTCCTGTAGGTGAGAGAACTACATAACCATTGGTGTCATATGGGCATTAGTATCGTTACTGTTAACTGCTTATTAAATGAAAGTCTTAAAAATAATGTGAATTTTAAAGAAGTAAGAAAACGCTTAAAAAATAATAAATATTTGCAACATTGGAATGTGCAAAATTCGAGTATATTAGAACACTTGTTACTTTTAAATTAAGTTATCTTCACTTTTTGTGCATTTAATTTTTGAATTTCTATGTGTGTATTAAAAATAACATAAAAAAATAAAATTAAAAACAATTTAAAGTCTACAAAAAAGAAGAAAAAGGAAAAATACGTGATTATATATAAGGATATGTAAGTAATAATAAAAATGTCAGTTAAAAAAGCTGTTTACAAGGAGCTGTCGAAAAAAAACGAAAATTCATTCAGACAATCACCTTCATTTCCACCCTTTATAATCCAATATTTGGCATCGCTACTGCTGGAACAGGGAACTATGTTCGAATAATGAACTCTTTGTTAATTGAATGTAAGTGCAATTAGTTAAATTTCGAGTCTGTGGACATAACGAAGGCCACTGGTGATAATTGAGAATCTAAGTAAGAATTGAAGACATTCGTGACGAAAATATGTTTTTGCCTTTTTATATCCTTTTTACAATGTAGGATATCATTTCAAACGGTATCCATCCCAAATCGAATATGAACATTTTAAATCCATAATACTATTAGAGCCAACTGTCTTCATATTATACCATTGTTTTCTTGTTTTATCAGTGAAATTTCCTATTATCAACAAATCACCATTATAAATTACTATTTCGGTATTTTAACCGTTTTATAAGGGTGTTTGCAATATACTACGAAGCTAAGAGTAACCCTCTTAAAACTCTTAAATAAACACGTTTACGTTTAAAAACGGGACAATACACCTAACAATATTCCCGTTTTCAAATGTCATATCAGTTTTGGTTTCGGTATGATAAACCAATACCGTTTATATAATAAAATTTTTTATCGAACCTTGCCTTTACTTACCCAAAAAAATATAATATTGTTACGATTTTACCCTTTATAAAATCGTTGATTTATTTACCTTTTAAATAAATCGAGTTCTTTCTATATTGCAAATAATAAACACTGTTTGAAATTATTTATAGCTCTATTTATTTATAACTGTCACTTAAAATTACAGAAAAACACTTTAATAGCACACTTTATTTACACAGCGTCACCAAGTACCAGTATTTATATGAGTAGTCAGGTGTTCTAGTTATTTCTAGTTTATTACGACACAAGATTTTTCCAACTGTCAAAATTCGTGTGAAGAAATTTCTACAACTTGAAATTTCTTGTAACAATATAGAATCATTGCACTTTTTATGATGTTTAGGCTTTCTTTAAGTACTTAAAAGTTTTGTTAAAAATGAAAACAAATTAATTGAATTTTTTATAATTTTCAAATAAAAGCCCATGAAAATTTTTTAAAAAATTTAAAAGCAAGGATTTTAAGTAATTTAAGATAATATTATTATAGCTGTACCAAATTCCCACATTACTCCCAATCATGCATTTTAAAAATCAATTTGACAGTTTTTTATTTAACTGATTATTTTGTTTTGCAGAAACGGAATATTGCCATTGCTGAAGGATCTTTCTTTAAGGCAGTCATATACATATGGAAAATAAACCAAGAAAATGTTATCGATATGTAAATCGTAACTAAAAAAAAATACGATAATTGATAAGTAGGTTAATATAACTCATATTCCAAAAAAGTTTCCAATAGCCCTTTAACTCTTTTAAGATTTTGCACTGGTTAGATATTTTAAACTGTATATGAATAGGACAAAGAATCAAAAAAGTTTGTGAACTAAAAGCACCTTATAAATGCCCATGTAAATTTTCAATTATGTTTACTTGAAATTATTAGTACGAAAAAATAGTTTAATAGTTATGCACAATAATTATTTCATTATACAGTCAACTATATATAATTAGAAACTTATTATAGTTATGGCGATAGGATGCACCTTAGCTTCATGGATGAAAAGTCTTTGCCGATGAATAATTCCATATGCCTTAAACTACATGTTTTCTAGAATATTAGGATTCTTTTTCCATTTTAGATATGTAGATAATCTTAATGTGTTAAATTTAAGAAACTCTTTTAACATTTTTGCAAATTAATACGAAAAAGCTTAATTTTAAAAATTTGGATTTAAAGTTTTAATTTGTTGTTAGTTATGTATTAAGAATATCACTAAGTATTAAAATCTGAATAAATAAAAAATAACTTATCTAATACAAAAAAAAAGCCTTTTCAATCTACATTAAAATAAAAATGCCTGAAAATATATGAATAAACATATGTATTCATATATGAGTATGAAACAAAGTTTCATTTATGTACATCTATGAACATGTGTGCTAATGTATTTACATATTACCTCAATTTTTGTTAATGTTCCTGTATGGAATCATATATGATCATCCATAAATAGACAAACATTAACATATGTATGTACATATTTTTAACAGGGAAATTATTATGTATTCAAAATTTTTACCCAATAGCTCCACAGTATTATCACCTTTGTATTTATTATTACGTAAAAACGTTAAGTGGTGTTGGAATGAAGAATGTTCCACAGGTTTTAAAGGCTGTAAAAGGTTACTATGTGGAAATGATTTACTGGTTCATTTTAATCCAAATAAACCAATAGTTATCGCTTGTGATGCGTCTCCGTACGGAGTAGGGGCTATTCTTAGCGTGGTTGTTAACGGTCAGGAGAGACCATGTTATATGGTTTCATCCACTTTAAGTAAGGCTGAGAAAAATTATTCTCAAATTCACAGGGAAGCCTTAGCGGTAGGTTAAGCGATAAGAAAATTTCATAAATTTGTTTATGGTTATACTTTTACAGTATACACCGATCATCAACCTCTTGAAAAGCTTTTAGGAGATCAAAAGGCTTTGGCTAACATTATCTCTGAAAAGATGGATTTTATTTTTATCTAATTATAATTGCACAATTAAATACCGTCCTGGTTCAAAACAGAAAAATGTTGACGCGTTTTTTACGCCTTCCTCAAGAGGGTGTTACGAATGTTGAGAATTTTAATATAAATTTCTTTAATTTTGATAATATATAGTATAACAGTTTTCTTGGAGGATATTGTTGGCCCAATGAGGCTAAATTAAATATCCCATATTACAACAACAAACTATTATTGGAACCTAGAAACAAAAGTTTGTTTTATGCTGACCGCTTAATAACACCAGCGATTATTAGAGACAAATTTCTATCATTATTACATGAAACACATATTGAAATTGTTGGCTCGTGCTTCGGTTTGGTGGTCTTCAATTGATAGAAATATTGAAGAATATGTGGCAGAGTGTTCTGCATGTCAGAAAATTCAGAATTAAATTAAGGATTGCCCGAATTTTACATGGCCTTCAACCTCATACCCTTTTGAACGTATTCACGTAAATCTGTTTCAATTTCAAAATACTGATTTTTTTTAAAGTGGTTGATGATTTTTCAAAATGGATTGATGTTCAAATTTTATCGAAAACGACAACAATGTTTGTTATTGAAAATTTTAAACATTTGTTTTCTAATTTTGGATTTTGCTTCACTTTAGTGAGTGATAATGGTTCTCAATTTAGAAGTTTTGGGTTAATGCTTTGATGATTGTCTATTTTATATTGAGTGTTTGGAAACAAATCAACAAACCCGAAAACAACACACAATTAGACTAACATCAACTAAATTTTACAATTTATATCAGTGCTGTTCAAAAATAAAAATGTAGTTATGATGATAAGAAAATGAGAATTGCACTGTAAGAAATGTTCACTGTGTAAATAGCAGTGTTAGTACAATCTGTATGAATTTATTTTTTGTTGGAAATATGAAACTGTTAATGTTTTGTGTAAAACTTTTTTAAAGAAAGGAAAAAAAATAAATACATATATACATTAGGGTGGCTTTTATTCATTGCATAAAAACAAAAATTTGTAGATTTTTTCATTCATTGTTTAAAGAAAATGCAATTTTCGAAAGGAAAAAATATGTATACATTCGATCGGAATAAAGGAATGAACCATCGGAGTCGAATTTTTAAAAACATTTCAACTTTAATGTAAAAAAAAATTTTTTATTAAGTCCATTTCGTACATTGCTATTAATCCGCTACACGTGTTCATTCGTCGCTGTTTCAGTGACGACTAAAAGCAAGAGTGTAAGAATACATGTGAGTTGAGCAGGGACAATTGTCCTATGATTTACTGATTTATATTTATCCTCCATTTGTTACATTTTTAAAAAGTTTTTATGAGAATTTTTTGAATTTGTTTGTGAAAATTCATTAGTTTTGGTAAGTTTTTTCCTAAAATTATTTTCGTTAAATTTATTGTTGTCTTTAATTTTTATTTCAGTCTACGGAATGCATGATTTAAAAACGGGACAGACAGCAAAAAGTATTCAACAAAATAATAGTTATGGCTTGGGCTGCGGACAATTCTTATTGTTTTGGTAAGTTCTTCCCTAAAACTATTTTCGTTAGGTGTATTGTTGTCTGAAATTTATATTTCAGTCTACAGAATCGAGGCTTTAATAACGGGATAGACAGCAAAAAGTTATTCAACAAAATAATGGCAATGTTTTAGGCATCGGACAATTCTGATTGTAGCCGAATGCATATGGTTGGTATAGTAAGACTCTTATATGGTTTGACGCTGTGTCCAATAAAATTTGATGGCTGTTTAAAATATTTATTTCTTTGCGCAATATTCTATGAAAAAATAATTAAAAACATTTTAACCCTTTATTTGCTATTATCGTTGGTAAGTCCTTTTTTTTAACAATACAAAAGTTAGCTGCTAATTTCACTAGCAGATGCCAAAGGCGAAAAATTCATCCGGTAAGATCCGGAAAAAGATAAATTTTAGAGTTTTTTTTTTAGTTCATGGTGAGCTTTCAACCTCCGTATATTTACAAAGCACATCAACGATTTTTAGGTAGGTTGATATATATATTTCGATCCGGTAAAATATCTCTTCAAACCCCAAAGTTTTAATTTATCACTTACAGTCAATGTAATGTACTTAAAAAATTGTTAATTTTTTTCATGGTCCCAATTGTGAGTTCTTTTGATGATAGTGGTCTACAAAAAATGATAAATAGTGAACGAAAATTTTAACAATAGCATTAAAACAAAATACATTCTGTTTGTTTAAAGATTTTATACCTACCAGATGAATTTTTTGTCTGAACTTTAAGGAAAATCTAGTCGTTTTACCGCGAAAAGTGAAATGTTGCCCTCTTTTAAAAAATGGCAAGATGAAAATAACCCTAAAAATGGGAGATACCTTTCACGTAAAATTTTACTTTTGACGTTAAAATTTTTTTTCTTAGAATTATATTAGCATCCTTATTTCACAGAACTGAATCGGTTTTTTAGGAAAGGACCAGGTCGAATTATTTTAAGTAAATAGTTAATAAAAAAATCCATTAAATCACTATAAGTTCTGTAAAAAACCCACCTGAAGCAGAAGTTTTTATTTTTAACAATATATAACCGTTATTAGTAATTTGTGTTAATAATATTCACATTAAAATTTAAAAAATTTTGCATTATATTGTAAACAATGGGTCGTGCTAAGCACTGTACTTTTGAGAAACGTGATCTCATTAAAAAACTAATTTTAGAAGGAAAAACCTACTCCCAAGTAAGAGATATTATTGGCTGTTTAAATAAAATGATAAGAAACGCAATAACCTACAAATTCAAAGCCGAAAAACGTGGAAGGAAAACGGTCACTCCACCTTTAATGGTCAATCGCATAGTACGGCAAATGAAAAAAGCACCGTTTATGTCGGCTGTAGAAGTAAAAAATTAATTAAATCTGCCGGTAAGCACTGAAACTATATGCCGGAGACTAAGAGAACATAACCTCAAAGCTCATAGTCCAAGAAAAGTTCCACTCTTGACAAAGAAGCATCTGGCAAAAGGATTATTATTTGCTAAGAACCACCTTGACTGTTCAATTGAAAAGTGGCGCAATATTCTTTGGACTGATGAGTCCAAAATAGTCCTATTCGGCGGTAAGGGTTCTTGATCATATGTAAGAAGTGGTCTTCTAACTCTGAAAATAACCCAAAATTTACCGCAAAGACAGTCAAGTACAGAGGTTCCAGTATCATGGTGTGGGGATGTTTTTCGTACTATGGAGTTGGACCTATTCACCGTATAAATACCATCATGGATGCATCCGAATACGTCAGAATACTTGAAGAAATCATGCTCCCATATGCATCCGAGGAAATGCCACTGATTTGGGTCATGCAACAAGATAATGACCCAAAACATACCAGTAAAAAAGCTAAAAAATGGTTTCAGGACAACCAAATTAGTCATGGAGTGGCCTGCTCAGTCGCCAGATTTAAACCCTATTGAAAATTTATGGGCTGATGTAAAAAAATTAGTATCCAAAATCAAAGCGACCAATAATAATGATCTGTGGAGTACAATTGAACAGGCCTGGTATTCCATTCCTATAGAAAGGTGTCAGCATCGTCTCCCCATGGAGTTAACCAAATCTCAACTAAATACTAATGTGTGCCAATATGTAAGGATATTTCAACAGAAAACTACTCGTATTACAAAAGTAAAATCAATTTGTTTATATATACTTTCAGCTAAATATGAGCAGTTCTATTATTTTGACAGACAATTTTTCTACTTTTTAAGAAAAAGTCGATTTTTTTAAAATAAATTTGTTATTATAACTTTTATAAAATGAGCAATGTAGGTGGTGCTATTATTTTGACAGCAGCTGTATATTGCATAAAAATTATCCATAAGAATTATAAGTGTTTTGTTAATTAAATGTTATTTGTTTATTTTTATCTTATTTTGTTAAATAGTGCTTTTATAATTTAAAAAAACTTGTATATATTGGGTATACAAGTTAATAATGTCGATTTTTTGCTTGAAAAATGCATTTATTATAGTAACAAAATTAGTTGATACATTTTTCTAAGTATTGTCTATCGTTAGCCACTACTTTTTCCCATCTTTCTGGTAGCATATGGATTCCGCGCCAAAAGAACTGCTCCGGTTTTGAAGTAAAGAATAAATCAAGCCAATTTCTGATACTGTTCCTTTCCTGCAAGGACGTTCTACATCGATCGAAACAAATGGTAGTCAGAAGGGGCAAGGTCTGGGCTATAAGGCGGGTGAGCCAAAATTTCCCATCCACTGTTTTCCAAATAGTTTTTGACCAGTCTTGCAACATGTGGCCGAGCATTGTCATGATGGAAAATTACGGCCTCGTGTCTGGTCGTTTTTCGTTGATTGCTCTCTTCAAACCAATTAATTGTGTTCGGTACCTGTAATTGTCTGACCCCATTTGAACAATACAAAACAACCTTCTGATCCCACCAAATATAGAACATTACCTTGGTGCCATGAATATTCGGCTTCGGCATTGATTTGGCTGGTTATCCGGGCTTTACATATGACTTTTTGCGCTTAGGGTTATGGCAATGTATCCTTTTTGCATCACCAATAATAATAAGATGCACAAATTACTTCTTTTTAAGCGTTCAAGCAGCATTTCCGACATTCAAAATCGCCTTTCAACGTCTCTCGGCTTCAATTCATATCGACCTAATTTCATTGTCTTCTGTGTCGAAATTACCTCTTTTGAATCGCTCACAAGTTTTTTGAGTTAGTGTATGTTGACTGTAAGCTTCTACCTACAATCGATAACTTTCAGCAGCCGTTTTCTTCAAATGAAAGAAGGTTATCAGACTTTCCTGCAAAACATATTTTTTATGCACAAAATTCGACATTATTATAGCGATTGCAAAAAATGAGTGAGTTATAATGACAGATGTTTACCCTCCGAAATACCATATTTGTTATTATTGACACAAACCATATGTGATAGTTATGCTATCTGTTGTCCAAATCGACATTATAACCTTGTATACCCAAAAATTGAGGAATATATAAGCATGTATGAATACAAAAATCTCATCGAATACTTTCATACAAGAACATAAATCTACAAATCACCTCGTTAATGAACAATTTTCGTTAATGCACATATATGAGACATGTGCGGATGGATCATATGTGGGCACACGTGAACATATGTGAATATGTTTTGCCGGGAATTGATGTTTTCAAAACACATAGTCTCAGTAATACTTACAAAATAAATAAACTTATATGCATACAAAATTATTAAAATATTGTTAAACTTATTTATAATAAACTCCTTTCATTTCCGTTGTATTCAGTTCTGCTAAATTTCGAGCTCTTGTTTCTTCATCATCATTTTTATGAGCTGCAAAGTGCTCTCGCATAATTTTAACAGATGGAAATCTAAGTGGACACAATTCACACTGATAAACATTATCGCCTAAATGACAACGCAAGTGTTTTATAAGTTCACTTGATTGCGTGTAGGCTTTTTCGCAATATGTACATTTAAACGGCTTTTCACCAGTATGAATGCGGGTGTGACGTTTACATTTTTCTTTTGTAACAAAACTGAAATAACAAATAAAAAAAAGTTTATGCAAAAAAGTCAGTTATTTCTAAGAATTTCTTACCTTTTTTCACAAAATTCACAAGCAAACGGTCTCTCATTGTTATGGTACATTTTGTGTTGTTTAAGTAAAAATGGCTTTTTAAAACCACGTCCACAAATATCACACACATTCTTTTTCGACCTTTCTGCATGTATACTAGAATGCGAAAACAGATCAGCTCTAGTAGGAAAAGACCTAGGGCAGTCCGGACAAGGAAACTGCTTTCTACTTAGATGTCGAAAAGTATGCTGTTTTAAGCTACCGGCTGTGGCAAATCCCTTACCACATTCTGAACATAAAAATGGCTTTTCACCTAGTAATACATAAAAATTGTAAGTCAAATAACGAAGAAAATATTAACTGCTAATAGAGCATTTGCATACGTTAATTAACAAATAACTACAATGTTGAGTTTTATATGAAAATGTTAGTCAAAATCCAGCTAAAGGTTAATTTACACTCAGAAAAAGACATGAACTAAAAATTAATCTAAAATTTCGTTTAAATTTGTTTAAACTAAGTTCCTAATTTTAAGTAAAAACGAAATAGTTAATATCTTTCCTAAGTAATATTTCTTGATTTTAGGGAAAAAACAAGTATGTTTTGGCTCAGAATAACACCGCGATGTATTTTTCCAAACATGCTCAATATTTAAATTTAAATGCGTCGAGCGTTGCAGTTGTGAAATAAAATCTATTTTACTTTCAAAACGTTTTTTCTTATTCTCTTGTTTTTTGTTTCCGATTCTCTTAACAGAGTTCCCGCATTTTAAAAGTTTTTTGTAAACAAAAAACATATGATGATATTCTACGATATTCTATGGCTCTAATGTTCTCTTTGTATCTTAGTATGTTATTTTCGTTTCTAAATTTTTATTAAAATAATTATATCTTTTTATTGTTTTTATAAAATTAAATTTAAAAAAATTGGGTCGTTAGTAAGGAAAGGAGACACTGGAGAGTAAAGAATTTCTACGTTACTGTTTACAATAAAATACGTCGTTATTTTGGGCGCATTTTCTCTCATAGCAACAATCGTTGCATGTCACGTTTCTTATTCCTGGCCGACACTATATTTAATAAAATTGTATAAATTTTTAAGAAAAACATCTGAGTTTTTGGAAATTTCCATTCTAAAATATAATAAAACTAAATTTATATGTATGAAAATGAATTTTTAGTTTGGTTCGAGGTCATAGAAAAAAATTTTTTTTTCCAAATGAAAAATTTTTATTTTTTTTTTATTTAAGTAATCATGGAGAATACACAGAAAAAGTTATTAGACACAAGCTGAATGGAATGCATTTTCTGGTCAGCTACGACTTTCATCAACATTCTTCGTGCGGAAATGCTAATTGTAAATATCTCTATTTATGCTAACATACAGTTAGTTTTTATTATTGAGTTTAGATGAAATTTACTATTTTTGTGTTATTTTATATTCTCCATTGTTCACCGTTTGTCCAAATTAGCTATTAAGTCTGTTCCCGTACGTTACCGCGGGTTCCCAAACTTACCCAAATTTACCCAAAAGCGTTCCCGTACTCGAAAATTGGGTAAATGAGAGCGTTTATGAGAGTGTATTAGTGTTTCTCTTTTTACCGAAAGTTACCCAAACTTTTTCTTTGGGTAAATTGTCAAAAGAACAGTTGATAAACAAAAACAGCTGTTTTATAATTGTAAAAAATAAAACTAAGGAACTTCAGCGATGCTAATTTAGCCCTTTTCGTGTTAGAATAAGCGGTTTTTTACTTTCTAAAAACTGCAAATATTTTCTGTTTATAAAACAGGGACAGATCGGCACCTTTTAATTTTTATTACCGCTTTTTTTTAAAATTGTAACGCCCTCTTTTACATTGGCACGAAATCACGAGATTTTTATATACACCACTTTGAAAAAACAATGAAAAAAAGCTCATAAACATTAAATTATGAGAAAAATATATTTATTAGATATAACTATGTGTGTTTTCTCAAAGAGGAAAATATCAAAATCTCGAAATTTCCTGCCACTGTAAACGGCGGGCAGTTTTAATATATTTTTTTTGAGTCTTATTTCAATTTTCACATTTCTCCATTAGCGCGTTTTCACTTGTCGTGTTACACTTATTGCACCTAAAAAATTGGCATCACTGATGCATTTTGACATTTTTTTTTTGGGCTAGAAAAGAGGTTTTATGCGTTCCCGTACTTTTGGGTAATTTTGTCATTTTATTACCGAACTTTACCCAGAAAGTAAGGGAACAGAGCTATTAGCTAATATTAAAGACATGTGTTTTTAAAATTGTTTTTTACATATGTTTAAACAATTCTTTTTTTAACCGTCCAAAAAAAAAATGTTTCTATGATCTCGAACCAAACTAAAAATACATTTTCATACATATAAGTATTAAAAAGATTAACTATAGTAAATTTTAATAAATTTTAGAAAGCCATTTCTAAATTCAGTTTTTAAGTCTAGTGCGTTCTAATTTTTAACAATTGTTTTCTAAAAATTAGTTCAGCCAATTAAAAACAAAAAATAATATATTTTCCCTCCGTAATAATAAAAATTTATTTGATGAACTATTTCTAGGTAAAATTTTCATGCAACTTAGTTCAGATAAATTTTAGTATAATATAACTTTTTTTCGAGTAAAAGTTTTCTAATTTTTGTGAAATAATAACTTTAGTAAATTTTTCTTAAATCGAAGAAAAATTTAGTTTTTGCGGGAAAACGTTTAACTTTGTTTCCAACCAAAAAAAAAAACATAATAAATTAAAAACAATTAATTTTTCTAATTTTAGAGAAAAATTATATATACCCTTCCACCTGTGGTGAAGGGTATAAATATCATATAAGGAAACAAATTAAAGTATCCATTACAAATTGGTTTGTGATCGTGCGTGAGTTTGGTAAAAAGCGTCTTTGGCGCCGTTTCGATTTCAGTTTTTCCTCCAAATGAGCTATCACACATTAGACTAATATTTAAGCCGCACAATTTTTGTTCTTTTCAAAACACACGAGAATGATTCATCTGACATAAAATGTATACGCATACAATAGCTTTGTGTGTATTAGGGTTTTTTGTATGCATTTAACATTTAGCGTTTTTTAAAAATGTGCGTATATTCGTTTTGTGCTGCTAATGTGGGGTAGAAGCTGGTTGAAACTTTACGCCACCAAAAACCCATTCTCTTCGCCCCGCTTGCCTACAAGCTGGAAAGTTATGCCAGCACAATTGTTCTAGTGTATGTTGGCTCAATAAGTTAATTTTCTAAATTCTAGTTCATTTTATTTGTGGTGTACAATGCTAGAGTAATTTGCGCTACAAATTGGATTCATGATAAAATATAAAGAATGATACAAAAAATATGTAAATGTAAAAGAGAAAGGAATAAAATCCAATCTGTAGCGTGTCAATATTCAGCATTGTCATGAATTATCCTTTAGTGTTAAACAGATGTCTGTTCAAAAACATCAAGATATTATGTTATGTCATACCAATATGTGAACGTGTATGTTCCTTAAAATGAGAACTTTTTTCATACACTGTAAATAAAAAGAAACATTGGTTTACATTAATATTTTTGTTTCAAATAAGCTAATTAAATATATTACCTTTTTTACAAATATTACATTCATATTTTCGTCCTTCCTTGTGCTTTTCATCGTGGTTTTCTTGGTGCTTTTTTAATGACAATTCTGATGTTAATTTTTTGTTGCACTTATCGCAGGCATACATTTGTTGAGTACCATTTTGTTTTGCCTTAGCTGTTTTAGTTGTTTTAAATTTATTATCATCTTTGCCGTCGTCATTGCGAAACACTTTGAATAATTCAACATCGATCACCTCACGTTTGTGAGTCTTCGATTTAATTGTTTTTTTAGATTTACTTAAAATGACGAAAGAAAATAAAGTAAGAATTTTTCAACTTTTTTTAACTTTTATCACAGAAATTGATTTTAAGAAAAATAACAACTCAGACATATATTTTAAAGTCATAAAAAATGTTCCGAATTTCGATAGTCAGTAGCTTTCTGATTTTTCTAAAAAATAACTGTGTTTGTGTGGCTGCTAGTTCGCTAGTTCGAATAATTTTGATA
This sequence comes from Eustalomyia histrio, assembly GCA_949748255.1. Taxonomy (NCBI): domain Eukaryota; kingdom Metazoa; phylum Arthropoda; class Insecta; order Diptera; family Anthomyiidae; genus Eustalomyia; species Eustalomyia histrio. The sequence continues at coordinate 126,103,751 of OX456525.1, forward strand.
GTTTTTCAAAATAATCCAGATTTCTACTATCAAAAAAATATAACAACGGTGGGCAAGTGCGGCCCTTGGACGATTTAGGTGCGGTCCTCGTAGAAATTTTAATTTCCTCTTTCCATTAAATTTTTCACAATTTTTTCCAAATTTTTTTTCCAAATTTACAATATTTTTATAAAATTTTTATATTCAAAATTTATTCTTCACAATATTATTCCACTTTGTTTACATGCTACACCAAAAAAGAAAAACTAACTTATTTGAAAAAAATATTTTAATGAAAACGGCCCCAGACACTTTTTACCAACATTTAATAAAATTTTCCTTGAAATTAAGAAACAAATTTTACTTAAAATTTGGTCAAAATTTATAAATTTTAGAAAAATTTTACTATTGAGAACTAAATGTTTATTAGGAAAATTTCCTCCTAATTAGTTCATACATCATTAATAAATTTTACTGTTAGTTAGGAAATGTTTCCTTGGTTTTAAGAAAAAAATTATTTTATTTAAGTTCATTAGATATTTTTTTTTACTAAAAACTAGGACTTAGCTCCTTAAAAATAACAAAATATTTTCTAACATCAAGTTAAATAGCCATTCTTTTAAGTGAAAATTATCCTCAAATTTGATAAGAATTTTCTAATAAATATCATAGTGTTTCTATGATAAAAGTAATATATTTTACCATATACTTTAAAGTACTTTACACTCATTGTGTAAGTATTTTCACACTTTCTGTGAGGACACTTCTCTTAACAAGCTTTTTGAAACACATTTTTGTCTTTAAATTAAATTGAATTATACTAAACTAATGTAATTAAAATATAAATTAAATTTCATTAGCAAAAAGGTAAACAAATCAAAAAAATGTACTACAGGACATTTTGAAACGAAATAAATTGAACAGTCAAATCGTTTTCGTAGTTAATTAATGGTTCACCTTGAGATCTACAAAAATGGACGCCCTGGGGGTCCTTTGTCTTCTTAAATTAAATAATTTAAGGAAATATCACAGTTATATTTCTTGTTATTATTGGAAAATGGAAAAATGTCATAAGTTTATTTTATGGCATTGTTAGCTTAAACTTTAATTGACATATACAAATTTTAACTTTTCTATTATTAAGTAAAAAAATAGTTGTAGTGCCTTCGATAAACACATCATTTATAGGAAAGCCACTATGACCTAATATATAAAAATAAAATTATTACATAAAAACGCAAATTCAAAATTTTGAAATATACGAGGGCGGATCAATAAATCTGTGAATTTTCGAACTTCCCTCGTAGTTAAATGAAATGCAACACTGCTCCCATCAAGTACCGCCTTTTAATAGACTACTGTCAAATTTTTAGCAAGTTCCGTCATTTACTTTGCATTTAACAGCTGTTCAAAACATACGACCTCGTGGCTTTTTTTAAAAATGGAAAAAAGTGAATATCGAGTTTTCATTAAAAATTTATTTTGCGAAAAAACCGTCAAGGAAAACCAAGGAAAAGCTTGATAAATACTATGAGGACTCTGCACCATCGATTTCAATGGTAAAAAGTGGTTTACTGACTTTCGTTGTGGCCTTACAAGCACGGAAGATGCCGAACGTTCTGCACGCCCAGTTGAGGTCTCTACACCCAAAACAATTGAAAAATTTGCGATATGGTGTTGGCAGATCGGAGATTGAATGTGCGATAGATTGTGAAAGACATAAGCATCTCACATGGCTTAGTGGTTTTAATTTTAAACGATCACTTGGATATGAGAAAGCTTTCCGCAAGATGGCTTCCTCGTTTGCTCACAATCGACCACCAACGGAATCGTGTGACAGTAGACTAAAAATTGCCCCCTCATTAGCCTTGTTCTCCGAATTTAGTCCCCAGTGACTATTTCCTATTTCCAAACCTAAAAATATGGCTCGGTGGAAAGAGATTTAGCTCTAACGATGAAATTATTGATCAAACAAATGCCTATTTTATGGACCTCGAAAAATCCTACTGTTAAACGCAAAGTAAAAGAAGGAACTTGCTTAGTCTATTAACAGGTTGTACTTGATGGGAGCAGTGTTGCATTTCATATAACTACGAGGGAAGTTCGAACATTCACGGACTTATTGATCCGCCCTCGTACAAATAAAGCAAAACAATGATGATAAATGGAGCTACAGATAGAAATATAACAATTGAAGAAGTACCTCTGGAATAAGTTGCAGAATTTAAATATCTTGGCGTATTTCTAGATAATAGGGCCATTCCATGTCAAACCGCACAGGATTTGTCATCTCAGATTTAAATGAAATTCGCCACAAATATTCTAAATGGGTAGTGCTTATCAAATGATTAACCTATCGACCCCAAACCCTTTCGGTTTTCGAAATATGACGTCATGAAAATTGGCAAAAACATCAAAATATCGAAAAAGTGTCCATACAAAGTCTCCCATAACTTCCAAACTATACAACCTAAGTTGGAGAAGGAAAACGTGGTCGTAAGCAAGGGTACGTTCGTAAATGCAGTAGTTGCGCATCACTGCAGCATAATAAAAGAAAAACGTTCAAAAAAGCATCACTTGGCAGCACTGATTCACGTCAAACGTTTTTTTATGCAAACAATTGACAGAGCTGGAGCAAATTTTTGCAACTATGGCATCATTAAAGTGTCTGATGCAATAGTGCAAAATTAGTCTTCCTTTTCGTTTTAATTAATTTTTAATAATCAAAAGTCGTTTCATCTTTCTATTAATTCTATTTTTATTATAAGTTAACAAAAAGTTGTCAATGTTTTTGCGGTGAACATAATTATATCTTCTACAAAACGTTCTAAAAAGCAAACTGCAGTTGTTGAGCAGTAGCAAAGCATCTGCAACAGATGATCACGCATCAGCAACAAAAATTGCCGCAGTGATGCACAAATTTTCTGCATTTACGAACGTACCCCAAGTTTTCGTCGACGAGTTCATATGCAAAAGCTTATAGACAAAAACAATATGTACACAAACCCAGCAAAAACATGGTATCAAGTACTTACCAGCCTATTTACTCGCTTAATTACTTTTGTTCGCGATGTCCAAAAAAATAATGGGTACTCATTATATTTTGGCTATCCGTAAGCGAGAGGGTAATGAACACCCATTACATTGTGTTTAATGACCACTCATTACTTTTGAGACATCGCGAACAAAAGTAATTAAGGGAGTAAATAGGCTGGTAAATAGTTGAAACCCTGTTTTTGCTGGGAAACATTGTACACACACATACACACTCATAGCATGTGAAAGATTTTGCGTATGAAACCGTCAAGATAAATGTGCTTACGACCACGTTTTCCCTCATAACTTAGGAACCAAATGAGTCTCCACCTTAAAATTTTGCACAAATGTAGAGAGGCCTTAGTTTTTCATATATATTTTTTCAGAATTTTAAAAAAATTGGATTTTGGGATATGGGTCTTTGAAAATTAAACTTAAAAAAATTACCTTTAACCTGAATAAAAAAAACTTTTGGGACGGCATTTTGAAGGTAAATGTTCACCTTTAAAGTGGTATCCATAGAAAAATTTTAGGTTGTATAGTTTAGAAGTTATGGGCAGTTTGAATGGACACTTTTTCGATATTTTGACGTTTTTGCCAATTTTTATGACGTCATATTTCAAAAACCGAAAGGGTTTGGGGTCGAAAGGTTAATAATTTGATAAACACTACCCATTTACAATATTTGTGGCGAATTTCATTAAAATCGGAGATGAACAATCCGAATGCTGTTCGGTTTGAGGTGGAATTGACCAATAACCTCAAGTTCGATTTGCACTTTAATTATAATTAAAGTGCAAATCGAACTTATAATTATATATACTTAAAATTATATATGCAAGATTTCAAAAAAAAAATCAGGGACCCGTAATAACTGTTATTATTTTTTAAATATGCAATAGGTTATGGATTAAAATAACTGAAAAAATTGGTCCTGTAATAATAATTATAAATGACCCGGAAAATTGTAGTCCTGCCATAAGCATTATGAAAGGTTATTATTTTTTTGGTCTTTGATAATCATTATGAAAGATTATTATTTTTTTTTTTGGTATTTGATAACCAATTTGAATGTTTATTATTTTTTTTTTGTCTTTGATAACCAATATGAAAGATTATTATTTTTTTGGTGTTTGGTAACCATTATGAAAGATTTTTATTCTTATTGGCAAATCCTAAGATATTTTTATAAAATTTTGCACACTGAGTTATATTTATTTATTTATTTATTCAAATATTCAAGAACCAAGCCCTCTGGGCCAAATATGGTTTGTATACTACTAAAAAAAACAAATTACAATAAAAAAATATTAAATAATATACATATCTATATAAAATGCCTAACACTTAAATAATAACTTAAATATAAAATAAAATTTTAAATTAAAGGTCCATAATGTAGCAATTAAAATTAAAGAAAAGATAAAATTACAGTTATCAGGATTAGAGAGGGTGTTACATACCGAAATACTGCACTAATTTGCGTTTAAACGTAGGCTTTGAAAAAACGAAATTTGTAAGGTCTCTAGGTAATGAATTCCAATTTCTAGTTATACACACATTAAAGAATCTTTCATAAATGGATAAAGTTATACGATGAAAAACTTTCTACTCGATCTTGTGAAATTAAAGTTCTCAATAATGTAACTAGGACAATTCATCTTAATCACCTTGTGAAACAGTAACAAAATTCTTAATTTTATTAAATTTTCAAAGGAAGTACCAATAAAATATAATACAAAAAGAGTGACGTCTTCCCTTATTCTCAATCTATAAACATATCTTGTGATACGATTATATGTAAGATGAAGGCGTCTAAGTAAAACACTATTAGTACCCGTGAACACCTCTAAGGCGTATAATAATTGGGACATAGGAGTTTAATCGTGACTGTCATGCTAGACGGACGTGTAACGGCAATCGATATTCTTAATAGTAAAGGATGATTTAAGTAGAGATACTTTTTCAAAATCCTTTTTTTGACAGATCACGTGTGAGTCGTGTCATGCTGTCATGTTATTTTTGTTTAGTATTGTTTGGCATTTCATAATGGAAAGACTTACGCCTGAACAACGTTTACAAATCGTTCAACTTTATTACGAAAATTCACGTTCTGTAAGGAATGTGTTTCGTGCACTTCGCTCAACTTATGGTCAACATAATCGGCCTACTGAGCGTACTATTCACAACACAAACAAACAAAATTGCCGCATTTGGGACGAAGAGCAACCTGAAGAGATTCAAGAACTGCCACTTCATCCAGAAAAAACAACGGTTTGGTGTGGTTTGTGGGCCGGTGGAATCATCGGTCCATATTTCTTTAAAAATAATGCCGTTGCGAACGTAACCGTCAATGGCGACCGCTATCGTGCCATGATAACCGACTTTTTGATGCCTGAAATTGAAGCTCGTGATCTCGGCGACATTTAGTTTCAACAAGACGGCGCCACTTCCCACGCATCACATCAATCAATGTATTTATTGAGAGAACATTTCGGTGATCACATTATTTCACGTTTTGGACCGGTCGATTGGCCACCAATATCGTGTGATATCACACCGTTAGACTTTTTCCTTGGAGGCCTTGGAGGAAAGCATCACGCGTGTCATTCGCCAGTTACCAGTCGAAATGCTCGAACAAGTTAAAATGGAATCAACGGATGGACGTAACAACGGCCAACATTTGATAGACATAATCTTCAAAAAAATAAATGCCAAAGAATGTTCTTTCAAATGATAATAAACATTCCCCATTATATTTAAATTGTCTGTGTTTTTTTCTTTAAAAAAGTAGGGAACCTCGAAATGGATAACGCTATATATTTACGTATTTTTGCAAAACGCATTTACACAGTGAATTGTTACTTTTCTTTAAATATTTTATTCTTCAACAAAACCAAGAGAAATAGACGATAAATCAAAAAAAAAAAAAACAAAAAAAAACGTCTAAAATAAGTGAGCTTAATGCTCTAAACTCAAATTCAAAAAAAGACAATAAAAGAAATTTAATAAAGAAAGTGACAATAAAAGAAAGAGTAAGGTTGAAATGTACTCAGTGCCTAAGCATTTAAAAAACAATTATTGGTCAACTCTTGAAAATGACAAAAATTGCGATAATGATCTAATACAGAAATTCGAGAAATATATACAAAATTAAGAATGTTCAGAGAATGAGATGCCTTTGTCATCAAAAAACATAGTTGCAAACAACACTGTAATTGGAGATAACGGTACTAATAGAGAGAACTCAAAAAATCATAAAAACAATAACAAAAATCCACCTATAAATATATATGATGTGGAACATAAAAACTCATAGAATTCTTCAAAGATGGACTAAAAATTACAGAATTTAAAATAAAAGAATTCAACAACAGCAAATTATACCTATATACGTCATCATCAGATAATTACTTTAGAATCAAAGCGTATCTTGAAAAAACAAAAACAAAGTTTTTTCATATACTCCCAAGTCATATTTATTAAAAGGCCTAAGTGCCAATATTGAACCAAAAGAAATATTAGATGAATTAAATATATTCCAAAATATTAATTTAAAATTTTTGAATGTTAGCCCGTTCGCAACAAAAAAAATCATTGAACATCGGTCAAACCTTACCAATCTACCTGGTTCAAATTACCGCAGATAGTAAAGTAAATGCACTTAAAACTATTAAAGGTATTCTCTACCGTTATGTACGCTGGGAGGCTCTACGAAAACCTGAAATACCACAATGTAGAAACTGTCAACGCTTCTTTCACAGCGCTGCCAATTGCTTTTTACCACGAAGATGCGTTAAATGCAACCAAAACCTAGTAATGAAAAGGAAAAACTTTTTTGTGACACCCAGCATCCTACAAAGGATGTGAAAAGTATAAGGAGTTACAGCAAAGACTGCGTGCTAAAAAAAACAATCTTTAACCCAAAAACGTTTAACTAATCCAACAGCTTACGTCAATGACAAAACAAGTTTTGGCAATATGGTAAAAGGTAACAATACACAAATTGAAAATATGAATAACCCAATCAACAATTTACTAGAACAACTAAATAACTCCATGCAAAATCTGGCAAGCCAATTAATTAACTTAAATAGACAATTGCAATTACAAATGTCTAGAATAGACACCCTATTTTCGATAATGGAAGTATAAGTTATTACAATGGATCCGACAATAATAAAAACTTTTAATATAATCCATTTAAATGTTAATTCCTTAATTACATTAAGTAGAAGATACGGTATCAATAATTTTATAAGTAATAACAACCCTGATGTAGTATTACTTAATGAAACTAAACTTAATTCTAGGCAAAAAATACATTTTCAAAACTATACTCTTGTACGTAACGATAGAAAAGATGCAAAAAGACGTGGTGGGACTGCTATTTTGATTAAGAGTGGTATAAAATACATTAATTACACTAATAGTAAGCAAATTTGAATATTTAGAAACAAGTAATATAAAAATACCTTTACAAACTAATAAGATTCTATATATTATATCAGCATATTTTCCCGCAAGAAAAAACTGCTATTATTTATATTCGGAATTATTGAAACTTTTTCAAACTCTAAGTCTAGGTAATTTAAGCAACTATTATATTCTAGCAGGCGATCTGAATTGTAATCATAAAGATTGGGGTAATAAAACAAGCAACCCACAAGGAAATAAATTAATAGAATGGCTTTCATGTAATGAAATTATATTTAGATGTAGACTGTACGCATCTAAAACCCCATCATATCCTTTTTATGGCTCCTACTTAGATTTATGTCTAGCACTCAGGATTGACTATCCACAAGATAAACAACTCTTTGAATTGTCTTGAAACCATAGATTATGATAGTGATCACAATGCGATTAAAATTCAAATCATTAAAATAGAAAATTATACCCCTCTTACCTTTTTTAAGGAACAAATTGACGCAAAATTTAATTATAGGCCAGCCAATTGGAAAAAAATTAAAAATAATTTTATCTGAATTGAAAAATATGGAACTAATACCAAATGACAGAAACCTAACAAATTCAGAAATAGATTTTTACCTTCTGAGACTTAATAAATTTTTCCAGAACTCAATCGAAAAATCCCAAATATAAAGATCACAATCCAATTGAAACATTTACTAATTCGACTATAAAAAAACTACAGTCTGAAAAAAGTAAAATAGTCACCATTATCAAAAAACAAAATAGACTAGAGATAAGTTTGTCACAGCTTGAATTAAACTTCAAAGTTAAAACTCATAAAAAAGCTCATATCTGATAATTTTACACTGGCGGTCACTGAAAATTTTTAGGATAAGCTTACAAAAATTACACTAAATAATCCATCGGAAATGTTTAGTGAAATTAAAAACAATTAAAAAACTCGCAACCCCTTAAGGTAGATACTATTAAAATACCAAAAAGCCAAACCCAATAAAGATAGTAACAATTTTCTACTGAAAGATGATATTCAGAAACTGAACGTCATTGGAATCAGTTCACCCTCGTAAAGAGATAGATACTGTCAACAGCTTGCATGTACAAGTTGAAAATTGTTTCACTGGATTTTTAGAAGATAAAAATCGGTATGAATACAATAAATCAACTATTACCATATTTACAGCATGTAAAGAGGCCAATGATTTAAGTGAATCATCAACTGAGAATTACTTTGTAACTAAAAATACAATCTTATATATTTTAAAAAATTTAAGAAAAAATAAATCTGCTGGTCTGGATAACATCCCCGACATTGTATTGAGAAATACTCCAAAGGAAATTATCCTCGAATATTCTACCCTCTTTAACAATATGTTAAATAATTCATACTTCCCGTATGCATGAAAAGCAGCTAAAAACGCTTGTTTTACCTAAAAAAGGCAAAGACACCAGTAACCCCAAAAATTTTAGAGCAATTAGTTTACTCTCAAACACAAGCAATGTTTTTGAAATTTGAGTTAACAACAACATAATTAATATATGTAAAGAACAAAAACTAAGAAATGACAAACAGTTTGGTTTTATACTAAAGCACTCTACAATTCATGCAGTACATCTGCTAGTTTAAAATATACATTGGAAACTGATCAAATTATACAGTACAGGGGCTTGTTTAATTGATTTTGAGAAAGCTTTTGATAATGTCTGGATACCTGGATAAATTTATAAACTACTGAATTATGGATTTCCATTTCATTTAGTTTGGCTTATATTTAATATGATAAATAATAAGTCGTTTCAAGTCTGTGATGGAAAAGCAATTAGTGCAAAGAAGTTTATGATTGTCAATGGTCTTCAACAGCGAACGGTTAATGCGCCAATCCTTTTTAATTTATTTATTCACGAACTCTTAAACCAAGTAGATAATATCATTGGATTTGCTGATGATATTGTTACAAGAAATTTCTAGTAATAGAAGTTTCTTTACACTAATGTTGACAGCTGGAAAAATATAGTGTCGTAATAAACTAGAAATAACTAGAATACCTGACTACTCATATAAATACTGGTACTCGGTGACGCAGTAGTTCAGTTTTATAAGTAAAACGCAAAGTGTGAAGAACTAAAGTGTGGCTAACGTTTAGTATATCTGCATCGTGTAAATAAAGTGTGCTATTAAAGTGTTTTTTTTTTCTGTAATTTTTAGTGACTGTTATAAATAAATAGAGCTATAAATAATTTCAAACAGTGTTTATTATTTGCAATATAGAAAGAACTCGGTTTATTTAAAAGATAAATAAATCAACGATTTTATAAAGGGTAAAATCGTAACAATTGGTGTCAGAAGTGGGATTGCAAAATAATAAGCAGTCATAAAATTGGAGGAGCTTAAGGTGGAACAGCTCAAAAAGGAATTAAGCAAATTGGAGCTACCGACAGCAGGAAATAAAGTCGAGTTGCAAAAGAGGCTCATAGAGGAATTCGAGCGGCGTAACATTGACATTGCGACTTATGAATTTGATGAGAAAGAAGCAATGGAGGTCAGTAGCCGTAAAAGAGAAGGTAATATGGAGTTAAGCGCAATGTTTGCTGATATGATGGAAAAGATGGAGAAAAATGAGAAACTGCTGGAAACTTCTATAACAGACAACGAGAAACTGTTAGCTACGATGAAAACGAAACTGCTAGAAACATCGAGGGCAGACAACGAGAAATTATTAGCTAAGGTGGAAGATAAGCTTCAAGAATCTTCTAGAGCCACTAATGAGAACGGCGTAGACAGAAATGAGAACGGCGTAGACAGATTCGACGTACAAACCAAAGATGTTGAGAGAAAACTACAAGATTTAGAAAATAGAGTAAATAATCTCCAATGTCAAGAGGGTCCAGTACGAATTATTCAGGAAACTTCTGGTAGAGCAAAGGCCCCTACTTTTGACGGCAGAGTACCGTTTAATGTTTTTAAGTTCCAGTTCGAGACAGTTGCCGCCAGAAATATGTGGAACAACGAAGAAAAGGCTATAGAGTTGATTCTGGCCTTAAAAGGAAACGCTGCAGAAATTCTAGAAAGTGTGCAAATCTGGTGCAGCTGACTTATCCAGGTGAAAATCATCCATTCTTAGATCAGTTCAAAATTGAAGCATTTGTGAATGGAATTCGGGATTCTGATGTGAGACATGCGGTGTGTGCTACGCAGAAGTCGACTTTTGCTGAAACTGTCTCATTCGCGCTGGCCCAAGAGACTGCGAAGGTGATTTCCAAGCCACAAATATTTAAGGTGCGTAACCTCGAAGTAACTGCTGAAAAAGATATAAGCACCAAGTTAACAGAGTTAACAGAGGCAGTTATGAAGGCATTAGGTGAAAAGCGCAGCAAACCAAAGGACAAATGCTACAACTGCGGTAAAATGGGAAACTTTCAGCGAAACTGCAAAGCACCCAGAAAAAGCCTCAGAGCCGATCAGCAATCACCTCAAGAGTCACCGTTAAACTAAAAAGAGCTGGCACTACGGGGCATGAGCTAGCTCCCACAACCGATGGCCCCACAATCTCCATATCAATAGCACAGCAGGGGAAAATCAATCTTACTGCTTATGGGTGCATCAACGGACAAAAGCACATTTTAACCATAGATACAGGAGCATCACAGTCCATCATCAGGCCCGATATAATTAGAAAGCCAGTTGAACCATTGCACGGGGTAAGTTTGCGAACAGCTACTGGAGAGCAGGCTTCTGTCTATGGTAAGGTCAATGTGAAACTAACAATTGCCAACATAAGCGTCAGTCACGTATTTATTGTTGCCGATATTGTGGACGAAGTAATTATTGGTGCAGATTTTATGATTTGTCACGGCATTAACCTGCATATGGGGCAAAAAGTTATGATTTGGCAGAATGTTGAAATACCCCTTTGTGTTGGATATGAACGCGAGGATCAGGTAAGAAAGCTAGTTACCATCAGCGACCAAAAACTACCAGCACGGGCAGAAACTTAAGTATGGGTGCGTATAGAGGGAGATTGTGAGGACAGCAGCTTGTGGGTGGTAGAACCATCAGAAATAAAAAGTGACCTTATAACAGCGAAAGCCCTCGTAAAAACCAGCAAAGACAAAAGAGTTCCTGTAAGAATACTGAACCTATCAAATTCTGAAAAAGTTGTCCGAGCGAACTCTGAAATAGCCAAATGTACTACGCCAGAAGCAATAATCAGTTGCGAAAAGAATTTGGAACCATCCAGTGCGTCCGTTAAAGATCGAGAGATGCTGGCAGAATATGTGGCGCCGCCTGATAGAAATAAAGCCAAACAGCTAATCAGGAAATACGGCTCTGTCTTCGCCATGAAAACCCAAAGTCAAGGAATAACGGCGATTGTCAAACACCGAATAAATACTGGTGAAGCGAGGCCAATAAAGCAGGCGCCCAGAAGTATTCCCCTAGCAAAACGAAATGAAGTAAAGAAGTTAGTCAACGAAATGGAGCGTAGTGGAGTAATCGAACCATCTAGCCCATCTAGCCATGGAGCTCGCCTATAGTTTAAGTTAAGAAAAAAGATGGCAGCACCCGATTCTGTGTTGATTACAGAAAACTAAACGATATCACCAAGAATGACAGCTATCCACTACCGAGAATTGACGACACTCTAGACACGCTAGCAGGAACCAAATGGTTCTCCACATTGGACTTGCAAAGTGGTTATTGGCAAGTAGAAATTTGTGAGCAAGACAAGGAGAAAACTGCCTTTAGCACAGGTGACGGATTATGGCAGTTTAATGTGATGCCCTTTGGACTCTGCAATGCTCCAGCAACATTCGAGCGGTTAATGGAAAATGTGCTGAAAGGACTCCACTGGAAAACTTGCCTAGTGTACCTTGATGACATAATTGTCATGGGAAAAACTTTCGATGAACATTTGAAGAACTTAGCAGAAGTTTTAGGGCGAATATCTGCGGCTGGACTCAAGCTTAGCGCAAAGAAGTGTACACTGTTCCAGAGGGAAGTCAAGTATTTAGGGCACCGCGTAACTGCAGAGGGTATATCAACCGATGAAGATAAGATTCGGGCTGTAAAAGATTGGCCTCGCCCGAAAAATCTGCACGAGTTGCGCAGCTTTTTAGGTCTATGCACATACTACCGACGATTTGTACCAAATTTTGCCAGTGTGGCTGCAAGTCTACATGAGCTGACTAAGAAGGCGCGACCATTTCATTGGGGTGAAGCTCAAGAACAAGCATTCCTAAGGCTCAAGGAGTTATTATGTACGGCACCGATTCTTGGATATCCTGTGGCCGGGGAAAAATTTGTGCTGGATAGCGATGCAAGCGGATACGGAATAGGAGGAGTGCTTTCGCAGGTTATCAATGGAACCGAAAAAGTCATAGGCTATTACAGTCGAGTACTTTCGAAGCCTGAAAGAAACTACTGCGTAACGCGACGGGAACTCTTGGCGGCGGTAGAATGTATAAAGCACTACCACAAGTATCTGTATGGTCAGCACTTTCAACTAAGAACCGACCATTCTGCACTCAGGTGGCTGCTGCAATTTAAACAACCAGAAGGGCAGCTAGCTCGTTGGACTGAACGACTTCAAAGCAATGATTTCAGCATCGAGCACAGGAAAGGCATAAAGCATTGCAATGCGGACGCCCTTTCAAGACGCCCCTGCAATTTAGAGTGCAAACATTGTTCGAGGGCTGAAGAAAAAGAATGCATCGTTGATATAAGACTAACGCATATTGAGCCAAGTGAAGGCTGGTCAGCGGCGCAACAAAATGACCCCATACTGTCAAAAATTATGTCAGCCAAAGCAGAGGACAGGAGGCCCACCCGTGAACAAATATCAGCTGAAAGTCCGCTAATGAAGGCGTATTGGGCCCAGTGGAACAGTCTAGGGGTAATTGATCACTGCTTATACCGTATATGGGAAAGTGCGGACGGCAAAAGTAAGACAAAGCTAATTGTGGTGCCGTCAAGCAAAATAGACGAAGTATTAAAAGAGTTCCATGACGGTCCCAGTGGTGGTCATCTCGGTGTCACGAAAACCCTAGAGAAGTTAAAACAACGATTCTACTGGGTCGGCTGCCAGCAAGCTGTAAGCGACTGGATAGCAAATTGCGCGCAATGCATCGCAGCTAAAGGACCAGTAAGGAGAAGTCGTGGGCAACTTCAACAATACAACTCGGGTGCCCCATTTGAGAGGATAGCAATGGATGTGGCAGGCCCTTTCCCTGTCAGTGATTCCGGAAACCGCTATGTTCTGGTGGTGATCGACTATTTCAGTAAATGGCCTGAGGTATACGCTATACCGAACCAGGAAGCCAGAACGATAATAAGCGCATTTGTGAAAAACTGGGTGTGTCGCTACGGCGTTCCATTAGAATTACACTCTGACCAGGGAAGGAATTTTGAATCTGCTATCTTTAAGGAAATGTGTGAGTTGTATGGTATAAGAAAAACAAGAACCACCCCACTGCATCCACAATCTGATGGTATGGTCGAAAGATTCAATCGCACTTTAGACGAATACTTAAGAAAAGTGGTCAGTGCACATCAGAAGGACTGGGACGAACACATCCCTAAATTTCTGCTGGCATATAGATCGGCTGTTCACGATTCCACCTCCCGGACACCTGCAAAAATAATTTTCGGAACGGAACTTAAATTGCCTGGCGATTTAGAATTTGGTGTTAAGCCCGCCGCTATAGATAAAGACAACGCTTTTCAGGAACAAGAAGACCTTAACGAGCTTCATGAGTTTGTGCGCAATCGAATTAAAATAGTCAGCCATAAGATGAAGGCGAGGTACGATCGAGCAGCAAATTCTGAAGGATTTAATGAGGGCGAGTTGGTTCTGCTGTTTAACCCGCAACGAAAAAAAGGATTATCTCCCAAACTACAAACGCATTGGGACGGACCCTATAGAGTTATTAAAAGATTGAATGATGTGGTATACAGAATACAGAAAGATCAGAGCCCAAGATCCAAAATGAAGGTTGTTCATCTAGAACGACTAGCCAACTATGGAAAAGGAATAGCTATGTCTGTTCGGGGTGAACAGGCTTAAGTGGGCGGCAGTGTTACAAGAAATTTCTAGTAATAGAAATTTCTTTACACTAATGTTGACAGCTGGAAAAATCTAGTGTCGTAATAAACTAGAAATAACTAGAATACCTGACTACTCATATAAATACTGGTACTCGGTGACGCAGTAGTTCAGTTTTATAAGTAAAACGCAAAGTGTGAAGAACTAAAGTGTGGCTAACGTTTAGTCTATCTGCATCGTGTAAATAAAGTGTGCTATTAAAGTGTTTTTTCTGTAATTTTTAGTGACTGTTATAAATAAATAGAGCTATAAATAATTTCAAACAGTGTTTATTATTTGCAATATAGAAGGAACTCGATTTATTTAAAAGGTAAATAAATCAACGATTTTATAAAGGGTAAAATCGTAACAATATTATAATTTATCACTCTGATGATAAAATGGAAGAAATTAATGATAAGTTGCAAAAGTATTTTTATATTATTGAAAAATTTACAATAGATTGGCAAATGAAAATTAACCTAAACAAATGCAAAGGTAAAGATAATTATGTATCAGTCCTTAATTAGGCCGATACTAACATATGTATGGGTGCCAAGTTTGGTACAACATATCACCATCATATATTGAAAAACTCAGACTATTTGAAAGAAAGTGTCTTAGAAGCTGTACCTCGCTTCACAGATCTGCAAATAGCAATTATAAAAAAATACATATCTAACCAAAGATTGTACAACGAAAGTTAGTAGAATTGACATTTTTATTATCCACTTAATAAGAAACCACATTTTAAAAAGTACTGAATGTCACGAAAACAATTTAATTTTGGCCCCCTATTACGCTATCGATGATTACACAGCAAAAACCCTACAAAGGTTACGTCCCACCAGAGGCCTTCATTTTTCTAGTTAAACATGGATATATTCAAAAAGAAATATTAGCTCGTCTATAGTTTATTACATCTAATAATATTAAAACAATTACAAGTAAATAATTAACAACAGAAAATAGTAGATTTGATACTAGTGTAAGCCTAAGAGATAAAAACATAAAACCTAATCTATCTCAATCAATCTCAAAAATAATAGTTTAAAATAATAAAATAACACACAACAATTTTGATATTGACTAACAAATAACTTAAAAAATTAAAAACAATAACCCTAAGAAAAAAAAAACATCAACTATAACAAACAAAATCAAAACAAAATAGAAAACACATAAAATAATAACATGAATTACAACAACATATATAACAACTACACATAACAGCTACGCATAACAACTGCACAATATACATATATGCTGCAACTTCGGGATCATTCAGTTTTTTTTTTCACTTCTCAGTGTTTTTTTTTCTCCTCTAATTGCAACGACTAAGCAAAGGGCTTTTATGTCTCTATTTGCCTGTGTTATTGTTGCTAGATTTTTTCCCTTCCCTTTCCTCTCCCTTTTTTAATTTTCTTTTTCTCTATTTTGCATGGTACAACCGCCTTGTATTCTTTTTGTTGTTGGGCCAATCAGTGATGAAGGCATAGCACTGATCACTGAGTAACCAATTCAGCAACAAAGTGTGTACCGGTTGTTGTAATATTGCAGATATATTGCATTGAACTCTGTAATTTGCTATGACAGGCAGATTTCGCATAGACTTCTGCAACATACGCGGATTGAGAGCGAATTTTTTCTCTGTGTATGCTCACATTCGTATTCATCGGCCGGATGTTTTCGCCTTATGTGAGACCCAGGTGTGTGAAGACGCTGATCCGCAGGATTTTTACATACCTGGGTATCACCTTCTATCCCTCTTTGTTTCCCATCGGGGCCTTGCAGTGTACGTTCGCGACAATGTTGTGTACCAGTCCCAGCAGCACCTGGACTGTAATGATGCGGAATTTACCTCACTTTGGGTTAAATTCAAGATCAGTGCACACTTGCTGCATTTCGGGTTTATATATAGAAGCCCAAATATGGAAAGGGGGGCTACCCTTAATGGCTACGACGCCCTTTCCGATTCAATTTCAAGAATTCTGGAGAGTTGCCCGGATAGTGAAATTGTCGTTGCTGGTGATTTTAATATCCACAATTCTACCTGGCTTCACCATTCGAACCATACAACTCCCGAGGGCCTTTATGTTGAACTATTCGCCGCGCACAACCAACTGACGCAACTAGTGAATGAACCAACGCACATTCCGAGCGTTGAAGGTGAACACGCAAACACTCTAGATCTTTTCCTCACTTCACACCCTGGTAAGTATGGGGTGAGATCATTTGCACAACTCGGTAATTCGGATCATTGTACCATTTCCGCATCTTTTTCGTTCTCCGAACTTCGTAACGTTTCACCATCGGCTAAGAAACGTTCAGTTTTTATTTACGAAAAAGCACGTTGGGCAGAGCTCAACGATTTTTTCCAGCATTTCAATTGGAAACTATGTTTTCTCAACGACAGTATTAATGCTGCTGCGAAAATGGTAGAAAATGTAATATTGATTGGAATGAAATCCTATATCCCAATTAAAAGTATTTCGGCTAAACCAAAGATTAAATGTTGGTTTAACCAGACTTGCAAGAATGCAGTTAGATCCAGAGAGGAAGTGTTTAGAATTTGGCGTGCCGCAAGGAACGCTAATTCTGAACTACTACGTAAGCAGGCGAGAAATGAGGGTTCAAAAGTACTTAAGCGTGAAAAGTTTCTTTACGAACAGCGCATTCGTGCTAAAGTTCTTTCTGCTCCTAAGGGTAAGAGCTTTTGGTCTTTCGTTAAAAGAGTAAGGGACAATGGTAGTTCGGCTATCCCAACTCTTTTAGTGGATGATCAAATATTCACTGACCCGGTTGATAAGGCTAACGTTTTAGCGGAAATGTTTGCAAGAAACTCATTCTTGCCAGATAGCAATCAACCACTGCCGGAACTCCCAAGAGTATCGTGTACTATGCCTAAGATATTCTTCCGAATTCGTGCAGTTAAAAGGGTTCTTGCGGATCTCAATGTAAATAAGTCCCCGGGGCCGGATGGTATACCAGCACTGGTGCTGAAACAGTGCTCTTCGACGCTAGCTCGTCCATTGGCCAACCTTTTTAGCTTTTCCTACCGTGCGGGAGTCTTTCCATCCTGCTGGAAGGTTGCTAATGTTCAACCAATCCCTAAAAAGGGTGCGGCTACTAACCCTGAAAACTACCGCCCTATCGCAATATGCTCAGCGCTCTCGAAGGTGATGGAAAGCATGGTCAATTATCATCTCGTTAATTATCTAGTCCAACTCGCTTCTGAGTGATAGACAATATGGCTTTCGTAGTGGCCGTTCGACGGGGCACCTGTTAGCGCTCCTTTCGGAGCGTTGGAGTCGATCCATTCACCAATTTGGCGAAAGTAAAGTGGTTGCACTGGATATTTCCAAAGCGTTCGACCGTGTATGGCATGGCGCACTTTTGACAAAACTTATTGCATTTGGTGTCGGTAATGACTTCTCTCGTTTTATTTCGAGCTTTCTCAGAGATCGCACTATTCGTGTTGTTATAGATGGGATCTCATCCAACGAGTTTCAGCTTAATTCAGGGGTACCACAAGGTTCTGTTCTTTCTCCCTCTCTTTTCCTTATCTTTATCAATGATCTTCTTGATCAAACTTCCAATCCTATCTACTCTTTCGCTGATGACAGCAACATTTGTCATTCATTTTCATTTGGCTCTAGACCAAGCCTTCTGGAGGTTAAATACAGAAGGCAGCTAATGAATGACACACTCAATCGTGACCTCTCGACGGTCTCCGAGTGGGGTCTTACGAATAGGGTCGACTTCAATGCAGGTAAAACTCAATGTTGTATGTTGTCCCATAGGGCTGTGAGATCAACAATGTCATCAACAAACATGGGTGGTATTGATATCAAGGAATCGGATACTCTTGATGTTCTGGGCATGAAGATTCAGTGTGATGTCCGTTGGAATAAGCATGTATTCGAAGTGTCGAAAGAAGCATTCAAGTGTCTTGGTTTCCTCAAACGGTGTAAGAAATACTTTACTCCATCTGATCTCCTTACTATTTATACCACCTATATCCGACCGAAAATGGAATACAACTCCCATGTATGGGCAGGAGCTTCAAAGTCTATTTTGGAGCTTTTGGACCGTGTGCAAAGGAGGGCGTCGGCGCTCATCAATGACATTGGGATATCGAACTCTATTGATTCATTGGAGCATCGTCGGAATGTGGGTTGTGCGTCACTGTTTTATCGATATTACCATGGGAAGTGCTCTGTCGACATAAGGGAACTGATTCCCAGAGCCCGGGTTTATGTTCGAGATACTCGCTCATCTATCAGAGCACATCCGTTTGTAGTCGATTGTCCCGTTGACCGCACATCGCATTACAGAGAAAATTCGTCTATCAGTCGTACAAGCCGTATGTGGAATAAACTCCCCGCAGAGGTCTTCCCTGTCACTTACAATTTAGAGAAGTTCAAGGCAAATATCCACAAACACTACTCCCTCTTTCCTCCCTCTCATAACATATTTTCCTAATTCTAACACAATGCACTGCATTAGTAGGGGACATCCCCTGAGTGTTAGTCTAACGTAAAAAAAAAAAAAAAAAAATATAAAAAAATATTGGTGGCTCACCGAATAACTTTTTTTTTGTATTTTTAAGACTTGACCATATCTTTTATTTTCTTAAATAGTTAAGTGATTTTTTTTATTTTTTTTTCCTGCATTGTATATTAATAAACTAATACATAAGCTGTATAACTTATATTTAATATTACCAAAAATTATATTTATACTCTAATACTGGATGTGCCCTTTTAAGTGCCCTTTTAAGGGACAGTGTACTATATTATTGCATTTATACGTACTATTGTTTATTTATAGTTGAATTATATAAATTTTTGATTAAATAAACGAAATAAAAAAAATAATTGGGACATAAGAAGACCACTAGCAACACGTTTCCTTACATGTAGAGGCAAACATAAGTCCAGAGACCACAATTGCCTTAAAGCAGCATTCACACGAGCACATTCCAACCATTCGTATCCATCCGCTGTGAAATCCGATTAAGGTAAAACTCTATGTTCGCTTCCAAAACATCAAAGAATTGCTTTTCCCCAGAAAATAAAATCTGTACATCATCCGCATATATTAATGACATTAATAAAATCATTTAATAAATAAAATGGGACCAATTACAGATCCTTGTGGAACACCACTGGTAACCTCTAATAAACTAGAGTTCCTGCCTCCTACAGAAACGAATTCTAACCTTTTACCAAGACATAAAGATATAAGTTTACTTGCAGATTTGGAAAAATTAAAAAATTACATAATTTAGTTATCAGCTTTGAATGTAAAACTTTATCAAAGGCAAGAAAGGCAATACACTAAATTTTTTCTCATTAAGCTTACGTCTTATTGAATCAGTTAACCCAAGAAGAGTTGTAGTACTATAATTCATCTGATCCTTTATAATGTGTTCAACAACTTTTGAGAGAACGGGTATCACAGAAATTGAACGAAAATTTTGCAAAAGATTTGAATTCCCATCCTTCTTTATTAGCAAAACACGTGATATCTTCCAATCACCATTTAATTTGGAAGTCATAAAAATTGTATTTACTATATGAGTAAAAGAAGCACAAATATAAGGAAAAAAAATCCTAAAAAATTTCGGTGGTATAACCAGCAATCATAAGCGCGCAGTATACATCATCCGCTATAACAATTTGAAACTGAAATGAATAATCCAAAGAAAAAATAAGCTCATTAAAAAAGATGTGGATGGTTCACATGATTGATTAGAAAGAAAAAAAATTGTTAACAACGTCAGGGTCAACATCCTCAACTTTAACGCCCGAATCACATCTGCTTAGTATTAGGCCCTCCGAAGAGGCGTGCATGTGCCCTTCTTTTCGCATTCCTAATTACGGTTTTGGTCCTATTCCTAATTCTGCAATATACTCTCCAATTATCCGATGAACTCTCATGAATATACAGGTTGGTTGAAAAGTTCCTGCGCTCGAAATGAAAGAATACTGTTTTTGTTACGAAATATATTTTTTCGACGTACAAACCAAAGATGTTGAGAGAAAACTACAAGATTTAGAAAATAAAGTAAATAATCTCCATTGTCAAGTGGGTCCAGTACGAATTATTCAGGAAACTTCTGGTAGAGCAAAGGCCCCTACTTTTGACGGCAGAGTACCGTTTAATGTTTTTAAGTTCCAGTTCGAGACAGTTGCCGCCAGAAATATGTGGAACAACGAAGAAAAGGCTATAGAGTTGATTCTGGCCTTAAAAGGAAACGCTGCAGAAATTCCAGAAAGTGTGCCAATCACCTGCAGAAATAATTATGACGACATAATGGTGGCACTGCAGCGAAAGTATGGTGGTGAACACAAAAAAGAAATATACAGAATGGAACTAAGAGGTAGACTGCAGAAAGCAAATGAGTCATTGCAAGATTTCGCGACAGAGATTGAGCGGTTGGTGCAGCTGACTTATCCAGGTGAAAATCATCCATTCTTAGATCAGTTCAAAATTGAAGCATTTGTGAATGGAATTCGGGATTCTGATGTGAGACATGCGGCGTGTGCTACGCAAAGTCGACTTTTGCTAAAACTGTCTCATTCGCGCTGGCCCAAGAGACTGCGAAGGTGATTTCCAAGCCACAAATATTTAAGGTGCGTAACCTCGAAGTAACTGCTGAAAAAGATATAAGCACCAAGTTAACAGAGTTAACAGAGGCAGTTATGAAGGCATTAGGTGAAAAGCGCAGCAAACCAAAGGACAAATGCTACAACTGCGGTAAAATGGGACACTTTCAGCGAAACTGCAAAACACCCAGAAAAAGCCTCAGAGCCGATCAGCAATCACCTCAAGAGTCACCGTTAAACTAAAAAGAGCTGGCACTACGGGGCATGAGCTAGCTCCCACAACCGATGGCCCCACAATCTCCATATCAATAGCACAGCAGGGGAAAATCAATCTTACTGCTTATGGGTGCATCAACGGACAAAAGCACATTTTAACCATAGATACAGGAGCATCACAGTCCATCATCAGGCCCGATATAATTAGATAGCCAGTTGAACCATTGCACGGGGTAAGTTTGCGAACAGCTACTGGAGAGCAGGCTTCTGTCTATGGTAAGGTCAATGTGAAACTAACAATTGCCAACATAAGCGTCAGTCACGTATTTATTGTTGCCGATATTGTGGACGAAGTAATTATTGGTGCAGATTTTATGATTTGTCACGGCATTAACCTGCATATGGGGCAAAAAGTTATGATTTGGCAGAATGTTGAAATACCCCTTTGTGTTGGATATGAACGCGAGGATCAGGTAAGAAAGCTAGTTACCATCAGCGACCAAAAACTACCAGCACGGGCAGAAACTTAAGTATGGGTGCGTATAGAGGGAGATTGTGAGGACAGCAGCTTGTGGGTGGTAGAACCATCAGAAATAAAAAGTGACCTTATAACAGCGAAAGCCCTCGTAAAAACCAGCAAAGACAAAAGAGTTCCTGTAAGAATACTGAACCTATCAAATTCTGAAAAAGTTGTCCGAGCGAACTCTGAAATAGCCAAATGTACTACGCCAGAAGCAATAATCAGTTGCGAAAAGAATTTGGAACCATCCAGTGCGTCCGTTAAAGATCGAGAGATGCTGGCAGAATATGTGGCGCCGCCTGATAGAAATAAAGCCAAACAGCTAATCAGGAAATACGGCTCTGTCTTCGCCATGAAAACCCAAAGTCAAGGAATAACGGCAATTGTCAAACACCGAATAAATACTGGTGAAGCGAGGCCAACAAAGCAGGCGCCCAGAAGTATTCCCCTAGCAAAACGAAATGAAGCAAAGGAGTTAGTCAACGAAATGGAGCGTAGTGGAGTAATCGAACCATCTTCTAGCCCATGGAGCTCGCCTATAGTTTTAGTTAAGAAAAAAGATGGCAGCACCCGATTCTGTGTTGATTACAGAAAACTAAACGATATCACCATGAATGACAGCTGTCCACTACCGAGAATTGACGACACTCTAGACACGCTAGCAGGAACCAAATGGTTCTCCACATTGGACTTGCAAAGTGGTTATTGGCAAGTAGAAATTTGTGAGCAAGACAAGGAGGAAACTGCCTTTAGCACAGGTGACGGATTATGGAAGTTTAATGTGATGCCCTTTGGACTCTGCAATGCTCCAGCAACATTCGAGCGGTTAATGGAAAATGTGCTGAAAGGACTCCACTGGAAAACTTGCCTAGTGTACTTTGATGACATAATTGTCATGGGAAAAACTTTCGATGAACATTTGAAGAACTTAGCAGAAGTTTTAAGGCGAATATCTGCGGCTGGACTCAAGCTTAGCGCAAAGAAGTGTACACTGTTCCAGAGGGAAGTCAAGTATTTAGGGCACCGCGTAACTGCAGAGGGTATATCAACCGATGAAGATAAGATTCGGGCTGTAAAAGATTGGCCTCGCCCGAAAAATCTGCACGAGTTGCGCAGCTTTTTAGGTCTATGCACATACTACCGACGATTTGTACCAAATTTTGCCAGTGTGGCTGCAAGTCTACATGAGCTGACTAAGAAGGCGCGACCATTTCATTGGGGTGAAGCTCAAGAACAAGCATTCCTAAGGCTCAAGGAGTTATTATGTACGGCACCGATTCTTGGATATCCTGTGGCCGGGGAAAAATTTGTGCTGGATAGCGATGCAAGCGGATACGGAATAGGAGGAGTGCTTTCGCAGGTTATCAATGGAACCGAAAAAGTCATAGGCTATTACAGTCGAGTACTTTCGAAGCCTGAAAGAAACTACTGCGTAACGCGACGGGAACTCTTGGCGGCGGTAGAATGTATAAAGCACTACCACAAGTATCTGTATGGTCAGCACTTTCAACTAAGAACCGACCATTCTGCACTCAGGTGGCTGCTGCAATTTAAACAACCAGAAGGGCAGCTAGCTCGTTGGATTGAACGACTTCAAAGCAATGATTTCAGCATCGAGCACAGGAAAGGCATAAAGCATTGCAATGCGGACGCCCTTTCAAGACGCCCCTGCAATTTAGAGTGCAAACATTGTTCGAGGGCTGAAGAAAAAGAATGCATCGTTGATATAAGACTAACGCATATTGAGTCAAGTGAAGGCTGGTCAGCGGCGCAACAAAATGACCCCATACTGTCAAAAATTATGTCAGCCAAAGCAGAGGACAGGAGGCCCACCCGTGAACAAATATCAGCTGAAAGTCCGCTAATGAAGGCGTATTGGGCCCAGTGGAACAGTCTAGGGGTAATTGATCACTGCTTATACCGTATATGGGAAAGTGCGGACGGCAAAAGTAAGACAAAGCTAATTGTGGTGCCGTCAAGCAAAATAGACGAAGTATTAAAAGAGTTCCATGACGGTCCCAGTGGTGGTCATCTCGGTGTCACGAAAACCCTAGAGAAGTTAAAACAACGATTCTACTGGGTCGGCTGCCAGCAAGCTGTAAGCGACTGGATAGCAAATTGCGCGCAATGCATCGCAGCTAAAGGACCAGTAAGGAGAAGTCGTGGGCAACTTCAACAATACAACTCGGGTGCCCCATTTGAGAGGATAGCAATGGATGTGGCAGGCCCTTTCCCTGTCAGTGATTCCGGAAACCGCTATGTTCTGGTGGTGATCGACTATTTCAGTTAATGGCCTGAGGTATACGCTATACCGAACCAGGAAGCCAGAACGATAATAAGCGCATTTGTGAACAACTGGGTGTGCCGCTACGGCGTTCCATTAGAATTACACTCTGACCAGGGAAGGAATTTTGAATCTGCTATCTTTAAGGAAATGTGTGAGTTGTATGGTATAAGAAAAACAAGAACCACCCCACTGCATCCACAATCTGATGGTATAGTCGAAAGATTCAATCGCACTTTAGACGAATACTTAAGAAAAGTGGTCAGTGCACATCAGAAGGACTGGGACGAACACATCCCTAAATTTCTGCTGGCATATAGATCGGCTGTTCACGATTCCACCTCCCGGACACCTGCAAAAATAATTTTCGGAACGGAACTTAAATTGCCTGGCGATTTAGAATTTGGTGTTAAGCCCGCCGCTATAGATAAAGACAATGCTTTTCAGGAACAAGAAGACCTTAACGAGCTTCATGAGTTTGTGCGCAATCGAATTAAAATAGTCAGCGATAAGATGAAGGCGAGGTACAATCGGGCAGCAAATTCTGAAGGATTTAATGAGGGTCAGCTGGTTCTGCTATTTAACCCGCAACGAAAGAAAGGATTATCTCCCAAACTACAAACGCATTGGGACGGACCCTATAGAGTAATTAAAAGGTTGAATGATGTGGTATACAGAATACAGAAAGATCAGAGTCCAAGGTCCAAAATGAAGGTTGTTCATCTAGAACGACTAGCCAACTATGTCTGTTCGGGACGAACAGGCTTAAGTGGGCGGCAGTGTTACAAGAAATTTCTAGTAATAGAAATTTCTTTACACTAATGTTGACAGCTGGAAAAATCTAGTGTCGTAATAAACTAGAAATAACTAGAATACCTGACTACTCATATAAATACTGGTAATTCTTCATGTAAAATATGGAGTACTCGTTTGTCAGAGATGCCTATGGCATTAGCAATTTCACGCTTAGTCAAACTTGGATCTTCACTAACCATATTATGTACCTGCTCAATGATTTCTGCTGTGGTTGCAGTTTTTGGTCGTCCTTCGCGTGGATCGTCTTTAAGGCTGGTACGACCACGTTTAAATTCACCAGCCCAAAATTCAACGGTGCGTTTTGAAGGTGAGGACTCCTTATACACTTCTAACAATTGTTCATAAATTTCCTTTGCTTTTAAACCCTTCAAAACAAAGAAGCTAATGACTACACGATATTAAATTTTTTCCATATTAAAAAAAAATCAATGACACGTCAACTTCAAATTGCAACTTTGCATGTGTTCTCAGGACAGTTATACCAACTTGAGAAAAAAAATTGGAGCTAGCAGTGCCATCTCTTGGTGAGCGCAGGAACTTTTCAACCAACCTGTACGCCCTATACTCCAGATCACATAGAGGGGTAATATAAGTAATCTCCCTTGACTTAAACCAGGAATTATCATTAAATCTTTTAACTTACGTTTAGTTATTGGCACTACTTCATGTAATAAATATACATTATACATAAAATTAGCAAGCTGAGCATCAACATCATTTGTAAAAAATAACGAATGAAAATTACAAGCTGATGCAACTTGTTCCAGCCTAGCCATGTCATTCTGAAAATGGCAGCTCGAAAACAGCAAAATTAAAAGCATGCCTAGAAATACCCGGACATTGCATCTGACCAGAAAAACCTAAACTTTGACTAATGATAAAATAACCAATTAGAGAAGTTGTGTTATTTTGCACAGTTGGCAAAGAATTATGATGATAAACAAAATTTAGTCTATTACATAGACACGCACAAGGACGATTTTTTTTTTGATTTTGGTTAGGATCCGCAAATTTTTTGATATCTTTCTCATATTTGGTAAATAGAAACAAATTATGCCACACAATCATGGTGCTGAGTTTGAATAAAATCGCTACAGTTTTAGTCATATTTTCCAGATTTCTTTTTAAATACCAAAAAAAAAACATTTTTCAAAAGAAATAATTATTTCTTAACATCCTCAACTTTCGGTTGGCCTGAGCGAACCACTGAAAGTTATTTCTGTTCTAAAGCGTTTCAAATCTCGCCGTTCGGATTCAGCATTGAACTGTAGGTCTCGTCATGTATTCTAATGCCTGGTTTTCATTATGTCATATGAACTGACAACAAAAACTGACTCAAATGAAATCTCGTCATTTTGTGTCATATGCGTTTTCATTACATCTTAAAAACTGACAATAAGTCGATAAAGCAGAGCGTGTCAAAGACTTATGTCAAATTTTGGTTTCAGTTGACTGACACGCCGTTTTCATTACAAAGGTCAAATATGATGAGGCGAGCGAACAGCTGATTAGAAAATATTAATTTGTGTTCAATAAAAAGTGGAAAAAATTTAAAGATGACAAAAAAGAAACAAATGGCTATAGCTAGTGCGGTGTTTTGTGTTATTACATTACCATTTCTGTCTTTATTTAAAAAATTTCCATTGCAATTAATTTTTCCAGCAAAAGAAAAAAATAACAGTTTTGCGATCGTCAAATAAAAAAAAATTGACAACTTGTCAATTTTATTTTAGATAAAAAATGCTGCCATATCTGTTGACAAACTGAAATTTGACGTTTTCACTTGTCTGTCATTTTAGACGACAGTTCGTGTGCATAACTGACTGCAAACTTAGATGACACCATATGACAACCCGTTTTCATACAATTGCCAATTATTTGGACAAATTGACATTAAAAATGACATAGTGAAAACCATGCATAAGAATATGCAACACAGTTTGACAACTTTTTATCTAATTTTAATGCCACTTATGTAATATTTTTGTGTCTTTGCTATCATTCTCACATAAGATGGCGCTATTTTCATAATTTTTTAGTGTAAAACCATAAAATAGCCAATATCTCGAAAACTAAGCGAGGTAGAGCAAAATGGACCGAATTTCTAATACTCCGTCCTGATCTGGAGGGTTCAAACCCCAGAGTTTTTTTTTTAATTTTAGCAGAAAATTTTCCCTCTAGCGCTGATCCTCACAATTTTTTCCATTTAATAAAAAATTAGTGTTTACTATTCGTTCGTAGCATTAAAATTATGATATGTAGCCTGATAAAAATTAAAAATATATAATTAAAACAAATAGATCGAATAATTTACAAAATTTACATACAAAAAACATAGGGCAAGATGTAATTTATAATCTAATAAAATAAAAATAACACTCAAATATGTTGTAATAAAAAATATTAGTGTACCAGATTCCCAATTCGTTCCCAGAAATGGAAACATGTCAATTCTTGCTTCCAAAATCGGAGGTGGTTGACAAGGGTAATTCGAAGTAAATGGAAAAAAGCTCAGTTCTACGGGTAATCATACACCAACTATAAAAAAAGGAATTTCGCATAGTCATATTCTGTAGGGTGTGTGATATATAAGCCTGTTCAAAACCATGAGTTGCTTGTGGGTTGGGTGGTTCTTAAGGAGGCTGAAGATGACCTGGTCGCTCAGGTCGAAAGTGTGCACTCTAGCGCTGATCCTCACAATTTTTTCCATTTAATAAAAAATTTGTATTTACTATTCTTAGTAACGTTAAAATTATGATCTGTAACCTGATAAAAATTAAAAATCACCCTTATTCTAGTTGTCGTCATCGACACAAGACAATGTTGTCTTGGAATTTTTTTTTTTTTTTTTGAAATTGGTATTCCCGTCGTTATCGAAAATAATTGATAACTGTCGACAAGTATTTGGTATTCTGTAAGAAAATGTGACGACGATATTGTCTTGAAACGACTCTGATTTTGTCGACACAATTTTTAGTAACGACTTGAGGAAAAGTAATGACTGAAAAAAAACGGAAAAAGTGGGAAGAAATATCAAATTTATTAAATTCACTTGGCCCACCGAGAATAATGTGAGATGGATGGCAGAAGGTAAAGAAAGCATGATCATATAACGTGCATTATAAAAATCTTAATGTAGCTGCCAACTTTATTGTTTTGGAAATAAATGTGGACTTGATTCCGGTTTGATTTGAAGATTAACATTCTTTAAAGTAACAGACTTTGATTTTGCTACTCACTTGTTATCCGGCAGATTAAAGATATTGGATTTCTGTATGAGAAGTCTTCTTTCCAATACTAGATTTTTTTTATTTTCTTCATCACTGGTATCATTATAAAACAGCTGTTTTATAATTGTAAAAAATAAAACTAAGGAACTTCTGCGATGCTAATTTAGCCCTTTTCGTGTTACAATAAGCGGTTTTCTACTTTCTAAAAACTGCAAATATTTTCTGTTTATAAAAAAGGGACAGATCTAGAGTATTCAAAAACCGAAAACCGGTCAACCAGTTTCTTTTTTTTTTAAAACGATCGGTTTCGAATATTTTGTAAATTCGAAGAAAACCGAAAATCGGTATTTTTTGTTCGGTTAACCGGTTTTTTTAATTACATCACCAACTGGGTTAATTGGTCTCTTTTATTTTTTCCGAACACTTTTATAATCGTTTGTTTGGTTATGAAGATTTAGATGTAAGTCTGCTTTATTCCGACGAAGACTTAACTTTGGATATTTCACTTTTATAATCGTTTGTTTGGTTATGAAGATTTAGATGTAAGTCTGCTATATTCCGATGAAGACTTTACTTTGGTTATTTCAAATTCAAATAGTTTAATTTCTAATCTAAATAACACAATAAACAGTATTCAAAATCCTAAAAAAGAGACTGTACAAAATCATTCATCATTATATGTGACCTTCTCCGAGAAAAGGGACCTAGTGTGTGAAAATGAAGTTTTGAGAAAAACGCATTTAAAGTTTCATAACGCATTGTCACTGTGAACACACCTTCAGTTGGGAGATGCGATTTGGTATGGTTAGTTATGATTGGGTGCCGACTTTGGTGACGGCTTGTCTATGTGGTGACGTATTTTTGTCGCTTTTAGAGTGACAATTTAAAAACAATTTTAAACCAAAAAATCAAAAAAAGTAAAATTTTATTGATTTTCCCAAGTTCGTTTTGTACGTTTTTATGGGGTAATAAATTTTTATCAGAAATCTAACTCATTTCATCTTATTCTACACCTTTTAGGTACCAGAATCCACTCTTGAGTCCAAACCCGTTTTTTGACACATTAGGTCGCTTTTCTCGGAGAAGGTCACATATGAATTCATATATCTTGATAAATGCGACAAAAGAACTGAAAAGTTGGACAATTTATATAATTGTCTTTTGTTCAACATCTACTATTAGTGAAAGAGTATTTTCCACTTCTAGCTTTATCAAAAGCGAAACATTTTAATTGCATAATATCACTAAAATATTTTTAAAGAATGTATTTTTTTATTTTTATTACTTTATATATCAATTTTTTTTCTTTTGTTTGTAATAAAAACAATTAACAAATTATATAAGCTTTTTATTAAAATTAAAAAAAAACGAAAAAAACCAGTTGACCGGTTTTTTGTGCAAAAACCGAAACCGGTTTTTTTAAAATTCGATTTTTCGAAGAAAACCGAAACCGGTTTTTTTAAAAGGCCGGTTTTTTTAATACTCTAGACAGATCGGCACTTTTTAATTTTTCTTACTGCTTTTTTTAGAAAATTGTAACCCCGTCTTTTACATTGGCACGAAATCTCGACATTTATATACACCACTTTGAAAAAACAATGAAAAAAAAGCTCATAGACATTAAATTATGAGAAAAATATATTTATTAGAAATAACTATATGTGTTTTTTCAAAGAGGAAAATATCAAAATCTCGAAATTTCGTGCCACTGTAAACGGCAGGCAATTTTAATATATTTTTACGAGTCTTTTACTTAAATTTTCGCATTTCTCCATTAGCGCGTTTTCACTTGTCGTGTTACACTTATTGCACCTAAAAATTTGGCATCACTGATTTTGAAATTTTTCTTTTTGGGCTAGAAAAGTGGTTTTTTGCGTTCCCGTATTTTTGGGTAATTTTGTCATTTTATGTAATTTCAAAGCCTAGAGGCCAATTAATAAATTACTATATTCCACTCACTTAAGGTTACCTTAAAATTTATAAATTAAAACCCTGATAACTATTTATTTGATACTGTATAAATAAAATATATATGCTATCCCAAATTGAAACGAGAAAAAGAATAATGTAGTAATAAAAAATTATCAAAAAGAAAAGAAAATTGTTGTAATTATTGAAAGTTATTTAAAAGTTTTCATTTATAAACATGAACGCTATAACTGAATTACCTTAAAAATGCTGGCAGCGTATTAAATAATAAAACCACACGCCTATGAAAAGACCGACTTACCCAAGGAGTATTGAAAGGTGCAGTTAGACTATGAGATCTAGTAAATCTAAAACAATTTGATATAAACAAAGGACAATTTATACTAAAAACTCGATAGAAATATAATAGGAGACGTATTTTAATAAAATCACGAAACGATGTTCCAAGAAAACGAATAACATGTTCTGTAATATGTTCACGAATTCGTACTGAATATACATATCTTATAACTCTGTTAAATAGCAAAAGAATGTTCCTAATATTATAACCCCAAGTACCAGAAAATACCTCCAAACAATATAGAAAAAGAGGCATTATAGTACTGTGTAGAGTATTTAAAAACCGAAAACCGGTCAACCGGTTTCTTTATTTTTAAAAACCGATCGGTTTCGAATATTTTGTAAATTCGAAGAAACCCGAAAACCGGTCTTTTTTGTTCGGTTAACCGGTTTTTTTAATTACATCACAAACTGGGTTACTTGGTCTCTTTTATTTTTTCCGAAGACTTATTATCGTTTGTTTGGTTATGAAGATTTAGATGTAAGTCTAATAGATTCCGATGAAGACTTAACTTTGGGTATTCCAAATTCAAATAGTTTAATTTCTGATCTAAATAACACAACAAACAGTATTCAAAATCCTAATAAAGAGACTGTAAAAAAACATTCATCAGGATATGATGATTTCATATATCTTGATAAATGCGACAAAAGAACTGAAAAGTTGGAAAATTTATATAATTGTCTTTTGACTATTTGTCCAACATCTAAATACTATTAGTGAAATAGTATTTTCCACTTCTAGCTTTATCAAAAGCAAACAAAAAAATCATCTTAAAACGAAACATTTAAATTGCATATTATTTCTAAAATATTATTTTAGAAGTGAAAAATAGATTTTCTTTTTACATATTTAAAATGTAATATTAAAAAAACTTATTTAATGCCAAACGTTTTAAACGTTCAAATTACTAACGTACCTAATATTACCTAATTTACAAACTTAATGATCTTAATTCATTTCATATGAATATAGTTTTATAATATTAATTTTTAAGATATTATATTAAAAAATATTAAAACCAATGAATGAAATGTTGAAATGAAATACAATAAAAAAAAAAAAATTTTTTTTCAAAGAATGTATTTTTTTATTTTTATTACTTTATATATTAAATTTCTGTTTTTTACATAATTAACAAATTATATAAGCTTTTTATTCAAATTAAAAAAAAACCGAAAAAACCGGGTGACCGGTTTTTTCTGCAAAAACCGAAACCGGTTTTTTTAAATTCTATTTTTCGAAGAAAACAGAAACCGGTTTTTTCAAAAGGCCGGTTTTTTGAATACTCTAGTACTGTGAACAATTCTTTCCTTGACATAAACAGGTATAATAAGATTTGTATTCAAAATAAAAAATACCCTTGACGTAAGATATCTAATATGATATTCAAATGTCAAATTGCAGTCAATAACTACACCTAAGATAGATAAATGGTGTACAAATTCAATATTAGTTCCATTAATAGATATATAAACATCCTGAACATAATTATGTGAGGTCGAAAATAACATTGGCTTTGTCTTCATTGTATTAATTGATAAGTAATTATTAATCATCCAATTTGAAATAACACAGACTGAAGTACATCTAAATTATCCTTTCTGCCACAAAATAAAACTTAAATATAATCCGCATACCCAAAGAGATAACATATTCCAACATCCTATATATTAAAAAAATCATTTACGAACATAGTAAACAGAAGAGGACCAATAACGGATCCCTGTGGGACACCACTTATGACTGGTATAACATTAGAAACATCAACACCCGAGGATACAAACTGACCACGATCTGTAAGATATGAACAGATTAATGAAGCTGCTGTTCTTGAAAAATTATAAACTTCAATAAGTTTCTTTAAAAGTAACTTATGACATATTCTATCAAATGCCTTAGTAAGGTCAAGTGACAGCAGTACACATAAATGTTCAGTATTCACATGATTCCTTATAGTATCAGTGAGTCCCACTAAAAGCGAAGTAGTACTATGTTTCTCACGAAAACCAAACTGACAGCTACTCAAAACATAATTTTCGTCCAAATATTCAGTTATCTGAGCTTTCATCAGTCTCACAACCTTCGACAATACAGGAAGGATAGAAATTGGTCTCAAATTTTTCACATTATTAGACAAACCATGTTTTCTAATTGGTCTTATACGTGCTATTTTCCAAATAATCGGAAATGCAGAAGTAGTTAAAATCGTGTTAATTAAATGAAGAATATGCCTGCCATAAAATGGGTAAATTAATTTTAGGAATTTTAACGTACATCCATCACACCCCCTAGCATTAGACTCAATAGCATAAAACATCTCATTTTGTGCTTACTCTCATTTTACCCAGAAAGTAAGGGAACACAGCTATTATCAGTTATTTCTGCAGAGGTTTTCGCATATTTTTATGAGTGTAAACCAGCTCTTAAGTGATGAAAATCTCATCGATTCTAAAGTGAGGATGAAGATATCTAAAACAAAAACCGCAACAAATGCAAATATTGCTAGTAATACAAATGGTTATAAAAATGATAATTCTGTGGCAAAAAGCATTTAATGAAGCTCTTTTTAGGAATGACTTTTATGAAACTGTTTCATAGATTATATAAATGCTTCATTACCTGACGATTTATTGTTTCTATAGTTTCATTAATTCTATAAAGCTTTTCATAAACATTGACTGTAGCGAAACCTGTTTCATAAATTTTCTTAGCAGTGTCATTGGCAGGTTTTAAAAATTCTAGTATTTCAGGATTTTTTCGAATATTGGTTGTAACAGTTATGTCCCTGAAAAAATAGCTTTTCTCAGAAGAATTAAAAAAAAATATCATTAGCACAAATACAAATACAGAAATTTCTTTGTTACTAGCAAGGCGAATTCACTTAGAGGTGGTGTTGATTTTACAAGTACAACATTACAGAAACAACATGGTTTTTTATTGTTCCTTAGTTATCTATATGTCAAAAACAGCTGAGTGAAACAAAGCAAATGTTTTTGTACGGCACAACAAAATTTTTTGTGCCAAATAAGTTTAAAAGGCAAAATTAATGTTTTTACAAAATGCAAACGATATTACAAAATAAGTTAAATCATTATGGGTATATTAAATGTGGTAAAATCTTAAAATCCACTTCTTAAAACTATCCAAACCCCTATGTTTTAAAATGCTTCCAATGCAAGGAAATCTACTGTTGGAATCTTTTATTTTTCACATGGAGATAAATTGCAGAGGCACTGCTGCTGTTACATCAAATGGAGAAAATACTAAAGAAAAAGTGCAAGTGGTAATATAGAATTACAATATATTGACTCCACAAGTAAACTGCAATGTGCAATTAGCAACCATGTCCATATATGATTTTTCATTTACTTTGAGAAAAAAAATTAAATGGAATTTTCTCAGCTCCTCCGATGATTTGGAAGATGGCACATATACCAATAGAATCTTCATGATTCCTAGATCATTTTTAAGTATGTCGCATATTGACTAATCGTTTTTAAGTACTACAAACAATCTTTCAAAGTCATCCATATGTAGATATTAAAAAAAAACTAATAAATGAAGTACCCTTTCTTGGAAAAACTGGGAATGGTCAAAAGTTAATTGAAGGTATGTAATCTGAAGATTGCAAAACACTTTTTCTAATAAAAATCGAGTGATTGGTTAAGAAATAAACTCGATTTATGCGTTTATGCAACTTGTTTTTTTTTTTTGGAATGACCAGCTCTGGTTCAATTAGAAATGGTCAAACTATAATATATATTTAAAATCAAGTACATGATCTGTAGACAAAAACAATCTTTTAATATCAAAAATTGAGTGCAGGTTTCAAAATTTATCACTACTTATGTGTTTGAGGACAGAATTCCAAAATTAAAAAAAAAAGTTTATTTTTTTCTCAGCTCCTCCGATGATATGGGTTATATACCAATAGACTCTACTTGTTCTTAAGAGTTGCTGCTATGCGTGTCATGTTGGCGAAATGTCCTAGTGCCCTACAACAGGCAATAGAAATTTAGCCAAAACTTTGACAAAATAATAAATGGAATACACTTTCTAGGAGAAGCAAGGAATGGTCAAAGGTTCCTTTGTGGATACGTTCGAAGTACGTTGCCTGAAGATTCTAAAACGGTTTCTATGTGCTGTATTGTCCTGTTAAAAATAGAATTGTAAAAAATACAATGATGAATTGTAAAAAATACAATGATTTTTTAACAATTCTGTTTTCAATGGGACGATACAATATTTAGTACACCTTGTGAAACCCATTAATATTCCATTTAAAAAAAAAATTATAAAAAACTTATTAACTTTTTATTACTGCTTACTGTTGTTTTAAAAACTTTTGAAAAAATTATTGTACATTTGTTTCGAAATTGAAAATAACTGATGTTTTTAAAAATTGTATTACCAATAACTTGTATTATTTTTATTCTGAAATAATTAAAAAAAACACGAATTAAACAAATTTTGTTTTGGTTACAAAAATATATTATTTACTTTCAGTTTTGAGAATATAATAATTTAATAAAATATGAAATCAGTACTTCTTAACCAGGGCAACATAAAAATATGGAAGTATTTTTAGCTTTTAAAATGAGCGCCGGAAACTCAAAGAGTTTTTTAATATTACTTTCACAAAAATTAGCTAATTTATAACAAAATATTTTAGTATTTATACTTTAAGAATATTTTTTAATTTGATTTCTTTTGAAACACTTTTGATGTTTAAATTTAAACACAAAAACTTTGTTTATAAAAAAATGTGTCAATTCAAAAAAAATATTTCTTTTCTTATTTGTAAAAAAATGTAGGAATTAGAAGCTAAAAAGCACTTATAATTGAAAAGTCGACTTAAAAATAACGAAATATTAGTAAAAAAAAATAAGTATTTTTTTTTAGTTAAAATTAGAACTTACAACAAAAAACAACAACAATCAGGCCTATCAAGTGTAGCTCAAAGTAATTGGTTTCTCAAGAATCAATTTTAAACTGAATCCTTGCTTAGAAATAACCAAAAAAAAAATGACTGCCAATTTTATGTTGCCTTTTTATAAATAATTCTTTTTGATTTTAACTAATACCACGTCGCCTTTTGGTTTTATGGGCTTAATTTTTCTTGTCACCATGACTTTTGAAGGACATCTTTTACGAACTTTCTTTTTCTCTTTTTTCCTCTGGTGACTTATTTAGATGTTCATCGATTTCTTGAGAACTTGTCGTATCAGATGGTAACATGGGTAAATCGAATTGATCTAAATCTTTGTTCGATTCAAAAGCATTTTCAACAATTTCTGGCAATTCCAATTGCATAGCCTTTTCCGTATGAACGCGTTGGACATGCTACTTTAGCCTATCAGAACGATGACTGTTAAATAAACATAGTTGACACTTGTATTTAATAATATCATCCTAAGAATGATTCATTGCGTGACGTTTAAGATTTTTCGATAAACTAAACTTACAACCACAAATTTCACGAACAAACGGACGTTCTTGCTTATGAGTTTCTATGTGCAGTTTAAGATTTTCCTTGCGATTAGCTTGATGATGACAACCCGGATGGGGACATTTGAAAAATTGTCCAGCATGACGTAGTTTGTGGGATTTTAGTGCTTTCATATGAATGGCACTATAACAACAAACATCACAGAGCATACGTTTTTCGGCATTATAAACTTGTAGATGTGTGCTTAGACCTTGTTTCCACTTACATAAAACCCTTACCACAGTGGGGACAAAGGTGCGGAGTTTCTTTCGAATGTTTAAGATGATGCAAAATTAGAGCAGCTCTTGTCATAAAACGTATATTGCACTCGAGGCAGAAAAATAGTTTCTTAACATCGGCATCATGCCGTCTTAGATGGAAATCATATTCACCCCAACTTAAAAATCCCACTTCACATAGAGAGCACGTCAAATGAGAGGCCTCACAATTGCGCATAAGTGTTATCATTTCCTGAACACGATAGCATTTGTAACCACAAGCTAAGCAGTAGTTAATTTTACTATGTGTTGATGATGCACGAGGATTTTTTAACTTAAAATAAGTTTTCTTTTCATCAAATATATTCTCTTTCTTAGAATTCTTCACTCGTTTCTCCTCTTTATTATAAAGTGGACTTGTATCTATTCCATTTTCATCATTCATTGCACCATCGGTAGTTTCAATTAAGTCGCCATTTGATATTTCCACAATTTCTTGAGTTTCATCAGGTATTTCAAATATTTTCATTAATTCACCTATAGCCAATATTTTAGCCAGTTGTTTAAAGTGCTTTTCATGTTCCTTAATGATTGTGACATATCCTCGTAGAAGAAATCTCCAACTGTCTGTAAACATTCTGTACAATTTAAATTTTAAATCTGTACCTTTAATGAATTATGTATCGAAAATTGTAGTGTCTTTTGCTGGAAATGTGAACCACCTATAAAACGACTTTGTGCTGCCACTATACAAAAGTGTCCATAAATGTAATCACCACTTTCCAATTCGAGTATTAAATCACAAAATTGCCCCTGGCGTCTTTGAGCGTTAAAATAATTAGTTATAGAGTGTAAAGACTGATGCAATGTAGGAGTGACCACTGACTGTGGAGATTTTAACATTATTTTCCTTTAATGTTTCGTGCAGCAACTTTTCATATTTATTGTTTTTTTATACACTTTTGAACAAACGAAAACGTAAACATAAACAACTTTTGACAGTTAAGTGTCCAATTAGGTAATAAAAAAGTAGGTCATCTTTGACAGCTGGAAAAATCTAGTGTAGTAATCACTTGAATACCTGACTACTCATATAAATACGTGTACTTGGTGATGCAGCAGTTCAGTTTTAAATAAAAGTGTTAAGAACTAAAGTGTGGCTAACGTTTAGTCTATTTACATCGTGTAAATAAAGTGTGCTATTAAAGGGTTGTTCTATAATTTTTAGTGCCTGTTATAAATAGAGCTATAAATAATTTCAAACAGTGTATTATTTGCAATATAGAAAGAACTCGATTTATTTAAAAGGTAAATAAATCAACGATTTTATAAAGGGTAAAATCGTTAATATATAATACAACAATAAAGCCTCATTTTGAATATTGTTCAACGTTATTGTTTTTGGGTGGTCTGCAAGTGAAGGATAGATTTCAAAAGTTAAGGGTATGAGATGTGTTTTACAGGGACCGTAAAAATTTCTTTTTTCCATAAAAGTCATATAACAACAGTTATTCTTTGATTTAAAATTTTTTGATCGAAAATAAGTTATTTTTGGCTATTTAAGAAATCCCCAAGATTATGACATTTTTTGTCATTTCTCACATTTTTATATACTATCAGTGTTGCCACAAACAAAAATTTTTTGTAACCAAAATTAAAAAAAAAAAAATACCAATTAAAAAAATAACCAAAATTTAAAGTTTTTTGTTTTATTCAAATACAGTCGTAATATTCGTTATATCGTAACACATTTTTGTATGAATTTTACTTCACCTTTAGCATTTTTCAAATTTTTGAGATTACCACAACTTTAAAAAAGGACTTCAATAATGGTACACTAGAAAGGTTGGGAAACAAACAAATTTCAAATTATTTTCTTATTTAGATTTTTTTATTTTTTTAACTTTTTCTATATTTTTACCAATTGTTCGTTATATCGAGTATTTATTTTCAGAAATATATAAGGTAGTTAATGCAAACAATTAGGGCGTACGTTATATCGCGTTTTCGTTATACCGGGCTTCGACTGTATATTAATATATTAATTATTTAAATTTGTATTGGAAATATTATTTTATTTATTCATTGTCGCTTTCAGATGATAAATCTTCGAATGCACTATTTGCATTGACTACAGCCTTTTTCAATAAAAACCTAAAACAACCCAACAAAAAACGTTCCGATTACATACTGTTTTCAGAACGTCATAAACGGAATCCAACTCTGGTTACGTACCGTTTTCTGAATCCGTATACAGACCAGAAAACGGATTTTAATGAACAGGAAAGTCCGACAAAGACGGAAGGTTTACGTAGCGTTGTGTGGTGTAAAAACAGAGTTGAGTTTGTCATTGAAGAACCGTTTACGGGCCGTTGTGTCGTATACAATACGGAATGACTCCGTTTTCAGAATGCTGAATTCGGTTCGTATCCGTACCGTTTTTCTAAGTTAAAAACGGACTTAAATATTAGCCTAAATTTATCCTATTTTTTCTTAATTTTTTAGTAGCACATATTATTTTTTTAGATTTATTAAAACAAAAGAAAATAATAAAAAACACAAAGCAAACATTCGAAGAAAGCAATTACCTTCCATTATCACGTTTTAATTTTGGTCTTTTATGAAAATTAATACCGGATAAAAAAAAAAAACAATTTTTTTATGTTTACTATGAAAAAATTACTTTTCGATAAACCGTGTAAAAGATTAACATATTTTTTATTTAAAAACGCGTATATACAAATCTTTACTGTTCAAAAAAAATTTAAAAACAGAAAAAACAATTTATATATTTGATTGCCAAAAAAGTTACCAAAATGAAAAATAAAGTTTACATTGGAAAAAAAATAACCAATTTTGGTGAAAAATAACCAAATAATTTGTTTGCTTTTGCTTGGCATGTTAAA
Organism: Eustalomyia histrio; assembly: GCA_949748255.1. Lineage (NCBI taxonomy): Eukaryota > Metazoa > Arthropoda > Insecta > Diptera > Anthomyiidae > Eustalomyia > Eustalomyia histrio. Next base: position 126,142,843 of record OX456525.1, read on the forward strand.
ATATATATACACTTTTGCTTTAATTATTAATTATACTGTGCTAGTCGAAAATCTTGAGAAGCTAAGTCTCGGTTTACACACAGCAATTTTTCTTTCAACAAAAATTCACTTTTGCACTTGCATTAAAAAACAAAACAAAGAATGAAAAAACAAAACGTATTGCCGAGAACAAGCAACTCCGTACCAACCCCCACTTTTCTTTCCCCTCTCTCCCACAAGCTCGGGAGTTGCGCGACAAATGTTGCTCTGTTTGAAACGGAACTTAGAAAACACAAAGGAATTGCGAGTAAAATCAAGTCTGAATCGTTCCGAACTTCTTTCCTCCCTCTCCTATAAACTCAGAATTGCTGCAATGAAAATTGCTGTGTGTATACCGGGACTAGGCAACAGCAAACAAATTGAAAAAAAGATAGACTTAGGAGTATTCAGAATTATATATTGCACATTAAAGTAAATATTGCATATTAAAATAAATTTTTAAGTCAAAATCAAAAAATAATTGTTTAACTGTTGCTCGAAAATATAAAAAGCGAATAATAGCTGTTATTTTTTGCTAAAAAAAAATAACTGTTATTTTTGTTCGAAAAAATAAAAATTTTATTATAAATATGCTTTTTTTGTTTTAAAATTTCAAAGTATGTAATTGTTATTTTCGGATCCCTGATAACGATGATGTCATATACCAACTCATATAATAGATATGCCAAATAATTGCAGTGGATATCAGTGAATCAAAAATTATCAATGTTTTAATATTTTTATTTAAAATTAAGAATGGAATATTGCCGTCATATATGCGAAAACAGCTGGTGTTTGTACCGGATGTCCAACCGTATAATTTGCGTAATGTTAACGATTTTAGATTGAACTTTAGTGGATCAAATTTTTGCAAAAATTATTATTTTACAAATGTCTAATTGTACAACACAATTCCTAAATTAAAGACTAAAACAAACTTTTATATATTTTAACGTAAAATGTTTGCATATGTTTAAGAAATTTATTAACGATTTTTTTAAGAAATCCATTAATTAAGATAACAAATGTACCTTAATACAAATTTTTGCTAAATTAATGTATTAAAAAAATAAAAATTTTATTTTTTTAACATTTTCAATATTTCCGAACCCATTATAATGGTTTTGTCTACTTCTGATATTTTACGTTTAGAGGCAAACGGATTTACTGAATTTAAAGGTGTTTGTGTTATAGATGTCCCCTTATCCACAGTTTTTGATATGGGTGTCCGACATTTGGTGTCCGAGACTGGAGTAGACAAGGGCTGATTTGCTGATTTTTTTAATAAAGATGTGGAAGGGGAATGGTTGTAAGAAAATCTTTTTAGAGTAGATTTTTTTGCTAAACCCAAATCCATACTCTTGGGTGCTAATTTTATGGAGCTTGTGGACGAACCATTTTGATAAGCTTTTAGTGAAATTAAAGGCGATGCTGGTAAAGATTTATTTGCTAATTGCTCTTCATTTTCTCGGACTTGCTGCTCGTCCTCTATTTGCGGCAAAAGTTCTGAAAGTTTATCCGATAAATGAATTCTGCCCAATTTTGTGGCATATTTTACAGCCAACATTAACAAGTCTGTACATGCTACGGTTTCTATAAGTTCTTTGGCTCTCATTTCCATTTCACTGCGACATGCTAAAGCAAACAGCTTAATTGCAGTCTCCTTAAACGTTTTTTCTGAATTATCCATGGACATAATTGTGGCGCGCAACATAGAGTCTTCAAGTTCAGATTTTTCATTTTCCAAATCACATAGAGGCATCTTCAATGGTAATTCCTGCATCATTGGTCGTGGCGTAGTCATGGGATACGAGGTGCCACGACACAAAACAGCCTGAACAGTTTGTGATCTTTCCGACAGTGATATGACAAAGTAATTGTTAGAAGCGCTGAACGATTGCTTCATTGTATCACAAACTGGATACCAACAGTTGGACTTAAAGTTGAATAGTTGCACAAGACCCATGGAATCGTGAAAAACTGGTGACCCACAATCAGAAAACCCTAGCCAAGCCAACTGTCTTTCGGACGTTAGCGGCATAGTAATATTTTGGCATTTGATCCTTAAACCAGACGTTTGCAATAACATCGCCTGCATATTTTGTTGCCGAACACTAGATGGCGCACTGTGGTAACATATCAAAAGGCGATCCTCATAGCCAGCCATACATACTACAGGACCGGATATTGAAATAATTTCCCTTTGCGTTCCCATAACGGTGAAAATTCTTAAAAACTGCATGTTGGATGCTACGGCCACCATTTTGGATGTGGCACATATTGCCTGTACACTTTCGCAATCTGGCAGCTGAACTGACCACTCCTTATTTCCCGAAGCTGATAATGCTATACACACAATTTTAGAGGAACTTTCTGCAGCCATAGCTAAGGCGGCCGAACTCAAACTTGCCAAATTGTGATTATTGTAATTTGGAATATGCAAGGAGTAATGTACACTGGAATCGTGGAACTCGACATTTATCGCACCATCAGAGCCATCAGCATGTAATGTTACAATACCTACTGTGTTCCATACCAAATAACGATGCTCCAAATGGCTGGGCGTAGAACTGGGCTGGAATGCCGACTGCTGTTTAAACGATTTAACGAAAGCAGCCGCTGATATCGAAGGACTAACTGAACGTTCACGATCCATAGAATCTTTGGTCTCTTCGTCATTTTGAAAGTCCGCATTAGCATATGACATTACCTTAGTTTTTAATTTTTCTATAGAGACTGCAACATCGTCATCCTCATCGGCTGATCTATTTATGAAAGCATCTTCATTGTTTTTAAGTTCATCCTCAGCAAATTCTATGTCACCAGAGTCATTATAAACCACATCGGCATCTCCTTTCATGACCTCACCGTCGGCCATAGTCGCACAATTTGAAAAGAGAATGCCCAATTGCCCAGTAGCATCACAATAGGCTAACTCATCATTGCTTTTAGTACTCCAAGCCAAACATGTTATACCTTGACATTCACTAGAGGGTGGCTCACATTTTATAGCGTGTCGGGTGGTAAAGTCAAAAACTGAAATTTCTCCTTTATCCGTAGCAGCAGCTAAAAGTGAACCATCTTTGGAAAACTGGCAACAGGCATATTCACCTTTAATTTTATCATCTGTTAGGGACCACTGCATTTCCCAATTTGATGTATTTAAGACACACACTTCTCTATCTCTGACAAAAACTAAACTGTTACCTGTCCGTGGCTCGAAACAAGGGCTGCCAAAACATTTGGCATTTTCAAAACTATTTGCTTTAGCTAAACCTGTGATTGATTTGACCTCTTTGCCTTTTTCCCGTAAATTCCATATCTTTAAAACACCTTCGCCACCAACAGAAGCTAGATATGCGGCTTTGGGATGGATATCCAATGCCAGCACTGGTCCTTTGTGACCCTCCAAATTAAGTGGTTGTGGTTCTCCCTCTTTTATTACTTTTATCATAGTATCTTCCGAACCAGCTGCCAAATATTCTCCATTTACTTTTATACATATAACAGGCGCAGTAAATCTCATTAACGTACCATCATTACACATATCAGGAAATGTGTATGTCTGCACTGTATTGCGATCGGTGGCGACCAATAACTTTTCATCCTTCAGAGCTAAACATACAATAAATTCTCCCAAACAATTGGATGACGGATCGTCATCGTCTATACCTCGCCATCTTCGAATGTCACCATCAGAGCCACAGGTTAATATAAATTGCCCATTGTTCGTGTATATTAAATTTGTATAGCCTGTAGTATGGGCATAACGCAAAGCACTACGCTCATACATTATTTAATTTATTAATACAAAATATTGTTTTGTTTTAATTTGATGTCTTTTATTGTTTTGGCCACAGACTGTTTTGGCGCTAATAGTGGTGTTGTGAACGAACTAGTTCAATTGACCTACCTACTCACATACTCGTAACAAGTCTGGCAATAAATATGTTGACAAAAAATAGGTTTGTTTTTTTCGAATTTTATATAAATATTCCATACAATTTTAAGTAGATACAAACTTGTTAAGTAGTTATAGATATAGCTACTTAAAAATTAAGAATGTATAAAATGTTGCTAAGCCTAAGAAATTATTGGCTTTTCTCTTTTAGAACAGCTATAACACACGAGGACAATTATGCTGGCATAACATGCCAGCTTGATGGCAAGCGGGGCGAAGAGAATGGTTTTTGGTGGCGTAAAGTTTCAACCCCGGATTAGCAGCACAAAACCAATACATGCACATTTAAAAAAAAAAGCCAAATGTTAAATGAATACAAAAAAACACTAACCCACACGAAGCTATGTATACGTATACATTTTATGTTAGATTAATATAACTCCCGTGTGTTTTGCAAAGAACAAAAATTGTGCGTTTAAATATTAGTCTAATATGTGATAGCTCAATGTAAACAATAAAATTTGTCATAAAAATATTTGAAATTTTTGTATTTTTAATTTGATAAAAATATTAAAAACAACAAACAACAAAAGCTAACAAATGAATCATGTGTTTGTAAGTAAAGCTAGAGCAGGACAAACAATATAATTGCTCTATTTCGCGTTGCCGCGATGTCCATAAATAACAGCTTTCGTACAAAGGCAACTATAAAGAAGTCAGGTAAGTTAGGATAGTCGTTTTCTTTACAAGTAGGTATATAGATATAAAATTAGAAAAAACAAATAACAATATTACATTATCTCTGATTTCATACATATTTGCCGGCAATACATGTGGCAATAATTCTCTGGCAATATTCGTTAGCAATTATTGCTAAGATAAAACGTGATACTAGCATTTTCCTTTAAAAATTATAAAAAAAAGACTACACAGAGAAAAAATAAAAAAAAAAATTTGCCGTCGGATTTAATTTTTTTAGTGTTTTTTTACAAAAGAAAATAAAAATTTTTTTGTATTTTATTCAATTTTAATTTATAAAAATTAAAATTGCTTTTTTTGACCTTTAAATATTGCAATTAACATTATTCTATTCATGTTTTTGGTCATTAAAACACTATTTTTCTTTATCGGGATATTCTCCAAATAAATACTTCATAGAGTTTTATTAGCCAAAACATTGATCTATTACTTTCAAGAATGAGATGACGCGTTTCGGGGATTTTCTAGGTCCCCATCTTCAGATCTCTTTAGAGAGTAAAAAGATAACTTAAGGTTCCAAAGCAAACACTATATTGGTTGTATAATTTCAACTAATTGAGAATTATACAAAGAACAATATTGTCTTTGTTTAAACCAGCTATCTTTATAGAACAATGTTATGGCAATCTTGGTAATTTACATAGAGACAACCTTTGGTTGCCATAGCTATGGCAAGTTATCTTTTTACTTTCTAAAGAGATCTGAAGATGGGGACCTAGAAAATCCCCGAAACGCGTCATCTCATTCTTGAAAGTAATAGATCAATGTTTTGGCTAATAAAACTCTATGAAGTATTTATTTGGAGAATATCCCGATAAAGAAAAATAGTGTTTTAATGACCAAAAACATGAATAGAATAATGTTAATTGAAAATAAAAATAACAAACACAAGCAATTCCGAAAATTTGGTGGAAAAATTGCAAAAAAAAAATGCAAGACGATTTCGCAAATAGTTTTAGGGAACAGCGGCAGTAATTCCAATGTGCCAGCCAGCATTGTAATACTTCTTTTGCATAACTAACGTCTTAGAATTATGAATCATTACAAGAACCTGCATATCGTACACCCAAAAACCGTGTTCTCATATTCTGATCACAAATCTATGTGAAATATTTATGAATAAACACAGAACAAATTAAAAAAAAAACAACAATGGAATTTGTAAAGAGAAAAAACTTTTCGTGGTTCGCAGCAAGATTCAAAATGAACCAAGATGGTTCGCTCCTAAATGGCGAAATATGTTGGTTCAATCATGATTGTGCGCGAACCATGAATGGGAGAGCGAACCTCGAATTTTGCTGTTCGTGTGAACATGCTATTAGGAGAATACCAAATTGATCGTCAAAATTTACGACGCCAATTCTTCTATTAGAAAAGTGGCTAAAACAATAATAAGCATACGAAGTGCAAAATTAGACGCAAGGAAGATAAAGAATTATTTGTCATGCAGTTGTTTCTTTCGCACTATCGCTGAGTGAGTTGCTTTTTTGGTAGTAGTTTTAGAATTTCAAGAAATGTCCGTAGAAATCATTAGGACTGTTTTCTATGTGGCCACTGGTACCGCGGGACTGCTAGTAACATGACCGTCACTATTCCTGTAGGGCTGCTTTCCAAAATCATTTCTTTTCATACCTCGCTTTTTTCTCTTTTTTACTTTTTCTTCTTAAAACCGAATGTCAATGAGCCAGCACACACCAAACTAATATTAAGCGCATAATTTTTGTTCTTTTCGTAGAATACGGGGATGATATTCATCTGGCATAAAATGTATACGTATACATAGCTTTGTTTGTGTTAGTGTTTTTGTATGCATTTATTTATTCGTTTTGTGCTAATAATGCTGTAGAAGCTGGTTGAAACTTTACGCAAGTTATGCCAGCACAATTGTTCTCGTGTGTGATAGCTCTATGAAGCGACAAGAGAAGAATACAAATGTGTGCAAAGAGACAAATGGAAAACATGCACGAAAAACAAAAGCCCTGATTACTTTGTTACCCCGTTGCTTATCTGCCCTACAAACGAGACATGCAAGTAATAATTACATGTAAAAAACATAGTGTAAATTAGCTCTTAAAACACTAAGGGCCGTATGCAAAAAAAGAAATTACTTTAGCTTTAACTTTCACATTAGTCAACAAACACATAAGGCTAACAAACGTTTGTTAAAAATTCGTATGCAAAACCCCACTTTAACAAATAAAAGTTTTAATGAATTTTATAGTTTGGTTCTGGCAATGCCATCATATTCACTTGTTATCACTTTATAGGCTTTTTACACTGAACAACATCTTTGTGAAACGCGTGGAACATCTTTCATCTACCATTTATTCAGCTGTCAAAAAAATAAAAGAACAAGACGCATATTTTTTGTTAAAAATAAAAAGCATTAATCATTGGAGTAGTTGTTGCTTTGCAAGAACAAACCCGAATTTTAATGCAGTACATTGAAATATTAACGGTCATTCTGGAAGATGATGAAGAAAAATTTTTGGTTGACATAAGAATGAAATTCTTACATGTGCCGCTCATTTTCCTTTGTTGAATATTTTTTTTTTTTTGTTTATTTTCTGTTATGTCGGTTTGCTAGTGATGGCACAAAGAAAATCGATTTTTTTGTCATTTTTTAGTGATGACACTTAAAATAACGAAAGATGTAAGATGGAACAAAATGAGAAAAGATCAACTTTTGTAGATGTAGAATTTTTGGCCTGTATAATTCTTATGGGAAGATGTTAACATCTTTGCAAATTGATGAAAGATGTAGCTCAGTGGAAAAGGCTTTTATGGTTAGTGATGCATTAAAACGAATATTAATTCTGCCGGGTAATCGAATCTATAAAAAGGTTCTTATTATTTTAACATAAAATAATATGTTTTTACGCAATCTTCTTCGATTTACTTATTCAATAAAATATAAATACAAAATGAACTAAATTAAGGACATTGAGAAAAACTTACCAGATTTTGTATGTTAGAAATGTTTTAAGTATTCGAATAACGAGCTGTATTCATTTGTTTTGATTGTAAGTACATCACTAAAACATTTTTTCATTTACATTGTTTTGTGATGTGTTTTAATCAGTTATATTATTTTTTTTGTTTGTTTGTTAAAACGATGTTTTTTTAAATTTGCCATCAGGAAGAGAGAACCCATCAGTCTTCGGCTTGTAAATTCTTGGCCGATAATAATTTCCGATTTGGATAATAGTATATATTTGTAAAAATAATACACAATTAACACTAATTTTTAAAAAATCACAATTAATTTCACCAATTCTTCTTAAATTTCACAAATTATTATTTTTATTAAAAATTTTCACAAAATTTTAATTTACAATATATCACTAACATACGTTTAAAGTACGTTGCTTTCTACTTTAAAATATTTAAATTTACCAAAGGTATGTTAAGCTATTAATCGATTTTGGATACAACTTTTAAGCAATTTTGCTTAACAATGGTTTACCAAACTTTGTTATTTTTTTTTGCGTACGGCCCTGAGCATGTAAAATTTTATTGCATTTATCGCATGCAATATTGGATACGTTTGTAAATGCCGAAAATTTGTGCATCACTGCGGCAGTTATGCCAATTTTTTTTGCTGATGAATGATTATCTGTTGCAGATGCTACTGCTCAACAACTGCACACGAGTTTGCTTTTTAGATAAAAAGCGGCTAAATTCGGCTATGCCGAATCTTATATACCCTTCACCATGGTTGGGAAAATAGTGAAGTTTATATATGGACATTAGACCGTACCACCTTACAGGCAAAAAAAAAAAAGTTCACCGTACACCCTCAAATATAAAGTATTTTAACAAGAAAATTTCGAAAATGGTTTTTTTTTTTTTTTGCCGAACGTAGGGGTCGCCATTTTATATTTTTCTTTATATCTTCTCCGTTTACCGTCGGATCTTAAAGTGTTGTATATCAATGTTTTTTGTCTCGCGGAGACCGATGTTTTCGTCGAAGGTGCCATTGACCTCAAGTAACCCGTTCTAGTATTAACCCACCAGACCTCAGTTCCTACCACCTTAATGAGCTACCCTAATATTTTAAAACGAAAGCTCGCAAAAAAGCAATAAACTTTTGCTAGGAAAGTATTCCAATAATTCCAGCGGAACTATTATTTTATTTTTTTTTAATTTTTTTTTTGTTGCCGAATGTAGGGCATTTTTAATTTTTTTGTCATATCTTCTGTATTTACAGTCGGATCTTAAAGGGTTATATATCAATGTTTTTGTCGCAATGATACCAATTTTTTACATCAAAAATCATTAACCTCAAGCACCCTTTTATACCACTTAAGGGGTAAAACCTACGTAAAAAGCCTATACATAAAAACTTCCTTTTTTATTTTCTTTATTTACGGAGATGTGTTAACAAAGATTGGTTTTCACAAGATTTATGAAGGAGTACAAAAAACATTTTCGAAATTTTCTTGTTAAAATACTTTATATTTGAGGGTGTACGGTGAACTTTTTTTTTGAGGTACGGTCTAATGGACATATATGGAATGGACAGATTTATATACGGACATCTTTAAGTGGAAATTTACCATTTTTTTAGTGATAAAACTTGGACTCTGAAAGATTTATGGTTCCCGAAAATAGGTATTTAAAAAAATGTATGTTTTGTTCATAACTACTTTCAGCAAATATGTTCTACTAAAGATTTTCGATCTTTGGATATATAAGACGTATCCATAAGTCATATTACATTTTAGTTTTTATAAAAATTTTGATTTTTTTAGCCCATTTATGGAGTATTTAATTACGGTCTTACCGTTCTTAAGATATAAATTAATCTATTTTGTGCCACGCCCAATTCAAGGATCCCGCCCACATTTGGTCAGATGTTGTGTATTGATAAGCAAGATGCTTGCACCTTATTTGGAAACTTTTCCTCTTTCCGTTCTCCAATTATACAGAAAAGCTGACCAACATCGTTAAGACAACTGTGCTGGACGCATTTTTGTTAAAAAAAATAACAAAAAGTCTTAAGAAAATAAAAAAAGTGGTAAAAAATATAAAAATAAAAAAGTTGAATAGACGGGGCTCGATCGCGCGACTAAAAGAAAAAAGTATTTGTGACAAAGCGCTTAGACCACTGAGCCATTGAAGGACATAAGCAAACGTCGTTAATAGAAGTAAATAGTTTTCATTTAAAACAGATTTGTTTGGGTTTTATTTAAATGACAAACCTTTGTATGGATTTGTTGTTTGTGGGTAAAAGGTGAGGAGGTGAAAGACAAAAAGTTCAACAAATAAAATAAAAACAACAACAATCACTGATTGGCATTCAGTGTTGTCTAATTTTTTTTTTCAAAAATCTTTTTAGTTCTAAAAAAAGCTTTTTTCGACCAAAAAAATATTTTTTTACAAATCGTTAAAAGAAATCACTAGAACTGCATGTGTTTTATTTCTACAAATATGTTTGATTTAGCTGGCAAACTTGCATTTGGGATTTTATTTCGCTTTTTTATTACAAAATATTTTTAATTTATTTAGCTTAATTTTAAAAATTTGAAGGGTAATAGTTTATAATTTTTTTTTTATAAATTATTATAAGTTATGACCTAAAATAGTTGCACTCAAAGGGAAATTATGTATAAAATTTTCTTAATATATGAGAAAATGGTTTAAAAATCTGTTTATAAATTCTTTTAAATCGGAGCAAAAAATAGAAATAAAACCGTTTATATTTTGTTTGTATCAGAGGGTTTTTATACAAATTTTGATGTTTTTAGCCTACTTATGGATTATTTAATTATTAATATAAAATTTTATTTAAATTAATAATTTAATGTTAAAAAAACAAAAAAATAAAAAAAGTCTTAAGAAAATAAAAAAAAATGTACAAAAAAAAAGTTGAATTGTGTCTTCAGTAGGATTCGAACTCACGTTCTTAGAGAAAAAAAGTATTTGTGACACAGCGTTAAGACAACTCAGCTATGAAGGCTATATGGAATCATCGATTATAGAGTTAAATGAACAGTTTTCGTTCAATAGGAATTTGTTTGGTTTTTATTTAAATGAGAAATCTTTGTATGTGTTTGTTGTTTGTGTATAAAAGGTTAAGAGGTGAAAGAAAAGAAATTGATGTGTTTGTTATGCGTAATATTCAACATACATATAAAAACAAAGGAATTTTACGGAAAAAATTAGAGGTAGTCCTGGTTTTTTGCTAATATCTCAGCCATTTATCAACCGATCTGGCTGATTTTTAATAGCAAGCAGAAATGGATCACATTTAACAGAAATATATAACAATCAAGTCCTCATCATGTCTGGGGTCTTCGGAAAACCCATTTCAACACACAGACGGACATCGTTAAATCAACTTCGCTCTTCATAAGGACCCAGAATATATACAGCGGTCAAAAAAAGTATTCGACAAACTGCTTGTTTTTCATAATCATGCAAAATATGTTAAAAAAATTCTACAAAATGAATAATATAAAAATGCAGATTATTAGCTTAAAGTGTTATCTCTTTATTTATGAAACAAAAATACAACAAAAAACAATATTCTGGAAAAAAGAATACAAAAACAAAAACATGTAATATTTCAACGCAAAAAAAGTATTCGACAATGTTGCTCTGGTTGTGATTAACGGGAAAATATTGATTCAAAATAAATAATTAATATTTATTTGCCCTTCCTTTTTGTTTTATAACGGCTTTTAAACGCTTTGGCATTGATTTAACAAGATCTAAAATGTAGTTTTGGTCAATTTTTTGCCACTCTTCTAGAAGGATTGCTTTAAGCTGGTTTTTGTTCCTGAAATTTCTTTTCCTTTTATTTTGCTCTAAGCAGGCCTATAGGTGTTCGATGGGGTTTAAGTCTTGGGACTGTGCAGGTGGTTTAATCACGTTTGGACAGTTATACAACATCCACAACCTTGTATTTAGGGCCATATGTTTTGGATCATTATCCTGATAATATTGAAAATCACTTGCAACACCCAAAATTTCGGCACTTGGCTTAAGATTTTCCTTGAGTAGGTTTCTGTAGTACTGATGGTCCATTATTCCATCAATGAAAACTAAATTACCCACGCCTGAAGCCCCCATACATCCCCAGACCATAACACCGGCACCACCGTGCTTTACAGTAGGCACCATATTTCGCTCGTCCAACTCGGTATTAGGCTTTCTATACACCAGAACCTTACCATCACATCCAAATAGGTTGAATTTAGACTCATCAGCAAAAATAGTCTTCATCCAAAACTCCTTAGGCTTAGTCACATGCGCTTTTGCGAAGTCAACTCGAGCTTTTCTGTTCTTTTTTGAGATATGCGTCTTTTTCCTAGCTGATCTTGCGTGATAATCGTTACTGTGTATAACATTACGCACGGTCTGAGGTGTAACATTGATATTAAGATCATTTTCTAGCTGTTTTGTTAGAACTGTAGCGTTGATCTTAGGATTTTTTTTATTTCACACAAGATCCACCTTTCGTTTACTTCATTAAGTTTTTTTGGACTCCCACTTCTTTGCACATTTTCAATACTTTTAGTTTTTTTATATTTATCTATGATGTAGTGAACAGTTGTTCTAGGTCTTCCAACAATTTCTGCTATTTCTTGTTCAGTTATTCCCTTTTTAAAATGTGTAATTATTATTTCTTTAACATCTAAAGAAATCTCTGCACCCTTTCGACCCATGTTAACAATTAATTTAATAAATAAAATTAAGACATTAAAAAATATTAGTAATAATGAAAGACATCAATATAAATTTCAAAGAAACGGTGCTTTACCCGTTAATCACAACCACAGCAACGTTGTCGAATACTTTTTTTGCGTTGAAATATTACATGTTTTTGTTTTTGTATTTTTTTCCAGAATATTGTTTTTTGTTGTATTTTTTGTTTCATAAATAAAGAGATAACACTTTAAGCTAATAATTTGCATTTTTATATTTTTCATTTTGTAGGATTTTATTAACATATTTTTCATGATTATGAAAAACAAGCAGTTTGTCGAATACTTTTTTTGACCGCTGTATACTTTATAGGGTCTAAGATCAATATTGTAGAAATTACAAACGGAATGACAAACTTATATATACCCTTCCACCTGTGGTGAAGGGTATAAAAAAAATGACTTGATAATTTAAAACAGTGGTGGGCACAAAATTTTCAGTTGTATTAGTCAGCAAGAGAGAGTAAAAAAATGAGAGAAACTATTTAAGTACATTCGTAAATGACAGTAGCATACGGCATGATGTACAATATAATATAATAATATATAATATAATAATATAATAATAATATAATAATATAAGAAATAAATAAATACAAGATTTTTTAATAGGTTATTCACAGGAACGAGATAAATAAATCTCTTAGTTTTTGTTATAATTTTTTTCATAATTTGTTAAATGAAAATCCCTTTGGAAAATGGTCTGCCCTGTCTGGCAATATCCAATATTATTAAGCTGGAAATTTCCATTTTTAATTCATTGTTTGACTTTGTTTCTTTGACTTCCGCTTCTAACAACAATCCTTTCAATTTATCAAAAAAAAATTATTTCTATTAAAAAGCTATTATCTTTCCTCAGCATTTGATTTATTCATATTACTATGAAAACAATCATAATGTCTTCCCTATATTCCTTAAATGTTTGATAACATAAAAGGCATTGGTAACCAAATGCATTTTTAAACATACAATATTTTTGGAGTGTCATCAATAATTTATTTTCTGTAAACTTGAAAAAAAATATTAAAGCATCCGCTGAACATGTGCATTCGTCGCTGTCTCCACAATGTACACAGTGGAGACACGATGATTAGATGGCTTTATTTCTTTACGGTATTTTAGAAAACTACGTGGAAACCGCTATTTCGACTACTATTTAAGCCAGTAAGATATGACTAACTGTAGGTGAAACAACTGTATGACAAATTAATCTGTCTCTCCTCTCTTGCGTCTGATTTTCCACTTCGTGAGCTTATTATTAGTTTGGACCACTCACCATTTTTGTAATAATAGAGGAGAATGGATTATAATAATATAAATATCCTCTTTCTAATTCTGAAACCCGTTTTTCGATATTTGAGATAACTAATATCAACTTTGATATAAAATTAAGAATGAAAACCATTTTCATTGTTTTTCTTTTAAATCTTTGGGCAAACTAATAATAAGCTGAATATTATTTAAATGTGTTTTGTGTGTTTTTTTTGCTTATACATTTCACAGATCATATACATGTGAAACTTTGTTGTATGTTTTGTTCTTTTGAATACTGAGATAAAATTAAAAAAATACATTAATTATGTGCAAAAATGTTATAAAAACATAAAACAGTTTTTGTTATTACAATATGTAACCTAAGTGTAAAATTTGTTGTGAGTTTGTACTAAGTTTATGAAACAACAATTTTAGTAAATACAGCCTTGTTGCACTTCTATGGTATCTTTTTGATACTTTTGGCGATCATCATTCTAGTTGTGGTTATCAATGTCGTCGTCGTTTTTAAGTCAACATCACTTTGCTTCGACGTCGACATCACTTCGACACCAAATTGGTATTCTAAAACAGTGTCGACAGTTTATCGATTTAAACAAAAACACATCTCTAAAAATTGAGTCGGCAGATTTATTTTGTTTATTATTTTTGCGAAAAAATGTTTTTATGTGTAATTTAAATTCTGATACCAGTGATGAAGAAAATCAAAGAAGACTTCTCATACAGAAATCCAATATCTTTAATCTGCCGGATAACAAGTGAGTAGCAAAATCAAAGTCTGTTACTTTAAAGAATTTAAATCTTCTAATTTTTTTAAAAGGTTTGAAAGTTACTTTCGGCTGAATAAAACAGTCTTCAAAGATATGCTGGAAACAATAGCACCTAATTTGAAAACCGGAATCAAGTCCACATTTATTTCCAAAACAATAAAGTTGGCAGCTAAATTAAGATTTTTAGCCCAGGGGTCGTACAAGCTCAGTGTTGGAAACGACTTTAACTTAGGGTTCAGCTGTTTCTGAAACTGTAGAAGATTTGCCACAGCTTCCTCCAGCGGGCTCAATATAAATTGCTTGAATCTTCCGCCACATGTAGCATTACACTCGGCTTTGTTGGCTACCATTTTTTTTTAACTTTAAATTTTATATTTTTATAATGCACTTTATATGATTATGCTTTCTTTACTTTCTGCCGTCCATCTCACATTATTCTCGGTGGGCCAAGTGCATTTAATAAATTTAATATTTCTTCCCATTTTTTCCGTTTTTGTTTTTCAGTCATTACTTTTCCTCAAGTCGTTACTAAAAATTGTGTCGACAAAATCAGAGTCGTTTCAAGACAATATCGTCGTCACATTTTCTTAACCAATACCAAATACTTGTCGACAGTTATCAATTATTTTCGATAACGACAACGGGAATACCAATTTCAAAAAAAAATCCCAAGACGACATTGTCTTGTGTCGATGACGACAACTAGAATAAGGGTGAATATCGTCGTCACATTTTCTTACAGAATACCAAATACTTGTCGACAGTTATCAATTATTTTCGATAACGACAACGGGAATACCAATTTCAAAAAAAATCCTAAGTCTTGTGTCGATGACGACAACTAGAATAAAGGTGCATATGTTTTAAAACATGCTGTGTAGTTGTTCACTTTTACACATTATTTTTTTGTATACATTGTTTTTAAATCTCTCGCCTAGGACATGAATTACAGCAACAACCCCACCATACGGTTTTTGTTCACTCGTTTGACAGCTGTCACTTTTGACATCACTGTATACCCTGTGGCTGTCTCACCGACAACTAAATGCAAGAGCATAAGAATGCGTGGGTATTGGTATTTAACAATTGTTGAACTAAACGCCCACCAATGATTAAAAATCAATTAAAACGAAAAAGAAGGCTGATTCCGCACTATAGCATCAGAAATTTAAATTTGCGGCAGCACTGTCAATTGTATACATAATGCTGCCCATACACGAAGGAACATTAGTAGAAACATGTGTTTCATAATGCTTAATTTTTTAATACAGACAATGGAACCAAAAATGAAACATCTGTTCTGTGTGTTCGAATATACTTATAATCTTTCGATTAATCCAACTAAAGCCATCCTATTTGTTCTTAATAACCACGAAATTCAAAATCTTAATATTCATATTGCAGGTAAATCTATTTAATTTGTTGATTATTTAAAATGCCTTGGCATTTATTTAGATCAACATCTTTCATTTGAACGTCATGTTAATCATATTTCTACTAGGGTGTTTTTCATATTGAGAAGGCTGCATTCCCTTAGCTTTTACAAAATTATATAATTTACTGTAGTGTTTTTCACACTCTACCAGAAATTCAACATTCTTAAGAGTATTGAAAAACCGAAAACCGGTCAACCGGTTTCTTTATTTTTAAAAACCGATCGGTTTCGAATATTTTGTAAATTCGAAGAAAACCGGAAACCGGTCTTTTTTGTTCGGTTAACCGGTTTTTTTAATTACATAACCAACTTTGTTACTTGGTCTCTTTTATTTTTTCCGAACACTTATAATCGTCTGGTTATGAAGATTTAGATGTAAGTCTCATAGATTCCGATGAAGACTTAACCTTGGATGTTCCAAATTCAAATAGTTTAATTTCTGATCTAAATAACACAATAAACAGTATTCAAAATCCTAAAAAAGACACTGTACAAAATCATTCATCATTATAAGATGATTTCATATATCTTGATAAATGCGACAAAAGAACTAAAAAGTTGGAAAATTTATATAATTGTCTTTTGACTATTTGTCCAACATCTACTATTAGTGAAAGAGTATTTTCCACTTCTAGCTTTATCAAAAGCAAACAAAAAAATCGTCTTACAACGAAACATTTAAATTGAATATTATTTCTAAAATATTATTTTAGAACTGAAAAATAGATTTTCTTTCTACATATTTAAAATGTAATATTAAAAAAACTTATTTATTGTCAAACATTTTAAACGTTAAAATTACTAACGTATCTAATTTTACCCAATTTACAAACTTAATGATCTCTATTCATTTAATATGAATATAGTTTTATAATATTAATTTGTAAGATATTATATTAAAAAATATTAAAACCAATGAATGAAATGTTGAAATGAAATACAATAAAAAAATTATTTTTTTTTCAAAGAATGTATTTTTTTATTTGTATTACTTTATATATTAAACTTCTGTTTTTTTTTACATAATTAACAAATTATATAAGCTTTTTATTCAAGTTTAAAAAAAACCAGTTGACCGGTTTTTTCTGCAAAAACCGAAACCGGTTTTTCGAAAAGGCCGGTTTTTTGAATACTCTAAACATGGTACAGAGTTCAGCGGCAACATTTTTAAATGAGAGAGCAACATTTTCAAAGTTGCTAGTGTTGAAAAACATTAAATTTGGAGTATGCAGTGCTGCCACATAAACAGTGTCATTTTTTATCCCAGTTTTTGGGATTATTAACTGTTTACCAGTTTTTATGAAAACATTTTTTTTTTCAAATTATTGCATTTTTTATAGGTTTTTTAGTTATATGTTGCAACAATTAATAGCATATTTATTATCTTTATTATATATTTTTACCATAGAAATGGGAAATAATGGATATGAATAGACATAGTTGGTCAATGTGTGTGTACACACTTTAATACTTTTCATGTCACAATGTTATGTTTGAATTCGTAACTATTTTTTAACACAATTGCAAATTTTTTTTGTATTTTTTTACTTTATTAGACATGTCTAATTTAAGTAAAAAAAAATAGTATATTGAACAAATATTATATTTTTATATAAAAAATCTGAAAAAATACTTGAATAAAATAAAAAAAAAACAGTTTTTTTATAAAATAATCTGAAAAATCTCTAGCATCGGCAAAAAATAGCACCGCTAAACACTACTAAAAGCTGCCCACAAAAACTCACCTTTGTTGCCGCCAAACTATGTTCGTGTTCTGAGTACTAAAAAGTTCGTGAGAGAGCAACATACTCTTGATAATTATATACTTTTTGGCTTTTATATGCCAAGGCATGTTAGACGCCGTGTAGCTTTTGCACTTCTTATGTCAAATATAAAATATTGTTTAAAGATTAGCAGCGGTATTCATAAAAAAATCTTAATTCAAGTTTCAAATGCATTTTAGTTAAAAAACATTTTAAGCTTAAAAAAGGTTTATTAAAAATTCGTATTCATAATCAGTATTTTAACTAATAAACGATTTAATGATTTTTTAACTTGAAGATGGCAACACTGTATTTTTTTATTTGTCATATTAATCGTAATGATGCAAATCAATGATTACTTAACCATACGGTACTGGTTTCTATGTATTTTTTTTGTCGTTTTTCAGAAAAATATTGTTTTTATAAAACACAAAATTTATGAAAACTTGTTTTTTAACTAAAAAAAGAAAAAGAGTCAAAACAAAATGCCCAATAAAAGTGTTACATAGATAATGATTTTATTGTAGATAAAAAAGTATTCAAATAACCGGTTTTATTTTCTTTGTTTTGATTAAACAACACACCACTATAAAACACAATGAACAATATCCAAAAATATTAATATTTTTGCTTAAATTTTTTATCCGGAATTGAAAACGGATCGCTCCTCTTTTTGTAAATTTTCGTCTGATGATTGTTTGAAATTTGGGCAATAGTTTCTATTATAAACAAAATACAATTAAAAATATCACATTTTCCATATAAAAATGGTTCTTACCAATTCTTTTCATCAAATATAGAGGGTCCATTATTTATTAAACAAAAACAAATAACTTCTTTTGTTTAAATGACAATTTTTTTGCAAAAATGTTTTAAAGGAAAATAAACACAAAGCAAGAATGTCATCTTAAAATAGATTTAAAATAGGCTCGAACCAATTTTAAAATTCGTTTATTTAAACAAGGTTTAAAAAAGGTATTTTAAGCTAAAATTCGTTTATGAATACAATTTTAGCAAATTTTGCTTAAAATTGTTTTGAAATACTGTTTAAAATTTTTATGAATACCGCTGTAGGTCTGTACCAGGTAATTTTGGGTAAAGTCTGGTAAAATGAGAATAAGCTAAAAATTCTCTCACAAAACCATAAAAATGCCCAAAATACTGCGAACGCACAAAACCCCATTTCATACCCAAAAATTAACGTCAAATTTATTCATATTAAGAAACAGCTTAATAAATATATTTGAAATGGCAAATATCTATTTATATTTCCAAAAGTATTTTGCATTATTAAGAAGGAAAAGTTCTTTATAGTTCATTTTTATTTCACTTTAATTTTTTTCAAAAATGCAAAACAGCTAATTTATTAGCAACAGCTGATGATTTGACAATTTTACCATTTCACCCAAACAAAAAGTACGGGTAAGTTCTGGTAAAATGAGAAACACAATTACTCTCTCATGAACGCTCTCATTTACCCAATTTTTGTTACAAGAATCTCTTTCTGGTAAGATTGGGTTCCCGCGGGCACCCGCTGTAACGTACGTCGAACACACCTATTGTTGCAGGTTCAGTGATCGTGTTTTAGCTGAAAACTTGTGGATAGGGTTAAGCGTTAATTTGAATCTTTAAGGACCTCCAGTGGAAGATGTCAAAGACTGGAAAAAGGTACTACAATTTTTTTAAGTTAAAGCGTTGTGACCCAAAATTGTACTTTATTTTAGGTTATAGCAGATTAGAAGAATTCTATAAGAAAAAAGTTGGCTCATAACAAAATGGAAGCATCAGCGACAGGTGGAGGTCCATATAATCAGCAGTATGTTACCCGAGTAAAGTCATAGCACAAATATGTGGGCTCTATAGATCAGTAGAAGGAATAAAAAAAACTAAAACATTTGAAGCAACTAACAATCCTGATGAAATTATTCAGATTGATATACAACCAGTACTCATGGACAATGAATTAGAACCTGAAATAAATGTATGAGAAGTTAACACGCCGCCGTCAAATAAACGACAAAGGGAATCAGAGCCAAGTATGGATCAAAGTTTAAAAAAATTTATGAATGATGAGACTGATTTCAAAGCAACTATGGTCAAAATCGTAGAAAACATGGTGAATGTCACGAAAACGGTGGCTGAAAATCAGGAAAACATGGTGAATGTCATGAAAACTTTAGCTAAAAATCAGGAAGAAACAAATAAAAGTTTAAAAAGAGTGTATAGATCTTTGGAAAAGATCGAAAAAGCAATGAAGGAGAAAAATAATATAACAAAAAGATTTCCAGAGAAAAAGTGAACTTAAAAAGCACAATTTAATTTTTTTAGATAATACAAACTTATTGAATTCCTGCACTACTGTTTTTTAATAACATGTTTAATAAATGAATTTTAATGAATATTAAATTAAACTTCTGGTAATACCATTTCTTCTTTTAGCTTCCACAAATAAACGATTGTTATCATTAGATACATTTTGTTTTATATTTTCTCCATCATAGTTATCACTTCCAACTTGTATGTCTTCTTGCTCCAAGGTATAATATCTACAAATATTGTGTAATGCACAGCAGACGTTTATTATTTGTACAACTTTATGAGGTTGGTAAGACATTGTGTCGGCAAGGCATCAAAATCTGCTTTTCAATGCGCCAATTGTTTTCTCAGCTATACTTCTAGCTGAAGCATGCAGTTGATTAAATTTGTGCTCCGGTGTTCTTGGCGATGGATCTTTATATGGAGTCATTATAAGTCGTTCTATTCCATAACCCGAATCAGCCAATAACCATGACGTTTTGTCTTCACTTTGGTACTTATTCATGAGATTTCTTCTTTCGGAACTTTGTTTCCATATAAAAGAATCATGACTTGATCCTGGATGACATGCATTGACTGCGATAATGTTCATTTTATTATCACAAATCTGAAAGAAAAATGTAATCATATGTATAATATGCCAGTAAATTAAAGAAATAACTTACAACCATGGCATTTATGCTAAATTACCCCTTACTATTGTAATATAGATGGCCGTCCTCGGTTGAACTCTTAATTTTTATATGGGTGCCATCAATCTATAACACCAGGTATTTGGAATTTTGTGAAAACAGCGTCATACAGCGTCATATGTGGGCTCTATAGCCCACATATTTGTGCTATGACTTCATCTCGGGTAACATACTGCTGATTATATGGAGAACTTTTTTCTTATAGAATTTTTCCAATCTGCTATAACCTAAAATAAAGTACAATTTTGGGTCACAACGCTTTATTAACTTAAAAAAATAGTAGTAACTTTTTCCAGTCTGACATCTTTGACTGGGGGTCCTAAGAGGTTCAAATTAACGCTTAACTCTTTCCACAAGTTTTCAGCTAAAACACGATCACCTTTGAAAAATCCCTTTCATAGGTCTGGGTTCTCCTCCACAAATTTTACAATTTCTTTATCTTGTGCTGCAATTTTGTGTTTACCCCTTCAAATTTTATGAAGAATAATTAATTTTCTTTAAATAAATTTTTATTTGCACAATTTACTTACATTTTTCCTTATTTTTCTTATTAAAAAAATTGTTTGAAGAAATTTACCGTTTGTTGTGATTTTTTATGTACTTTCGACAAATTTTACACAGCCTACTGACATCGATTTGAAATCATACAAAATAACGCCAACTTCGATTTGTAGAACATAAAATTTCACATGAATTTCGTATGGAACAAAATGAAATCGATATGAAACCACTTTTTCGAAATTGGAAACCTGAACTAAGTGAAAGTTTTCATTTTCCCTAAAAAGTGTAATACGTTCTGTTTTATATACGTTATATCAAAACACTGGCCCGTAATCATAGTCCAGCACTAAAGTCGACTGTTTTTAAAAACAACTTTAAATTAAAAACTTGTTATTATCTATTTTGCTAGTCAGAATTAAAGCCGTTTTAAGTTGAACCGGCTTTAAATGGGTATCACATCAAATGTACAAAATGCCCACATACATTTTGTACTAAAAAAGAAGCAGGTGGCAACATTGATCAGCTGATTTTATATTTGCCGAAAAAAAATGAAGTGCGTAAATAAAAATTTGCAATTGCAAAATGTAAAAAGGAAAAAACTTTATAAAAAAAGGATTGAAAAGTGTATTTTTATTAATAAAAATGTATTCACTTAATAAATGTTATGCAAAATATCGTGTTTATTGATATAATTTTCCTTTTAATAATTTGCAATTCAAACATTTTTTTTTTCACAAAAATTTTCTTGTCGGAAAACAGCTGTTATGTGTTGTTAAATTGGATAGAGTCAACTTCAGCTAGTTTTAATTTTAAAGCAGACTTTAGCGATTAAAGTATACTTTTACTTGTCTATAGTATGCTTAAATTATACTTTAAAGAAAAGTCGACTTTAGAACTCTTAAGTATACTTTATTTTATCTATGATTATGCGCCACTGTATTTATTAATAGTAAGAAATACATGTAAATGTCATAGTTATTTGCTTAAAAATTTATTTACTTTGTAATACTTTATTTTGGCCATGAAGGCTTTTTGTATAATCTGTTAAAATAAATAAAATATATATAATAAATATAAAATATAAAAATATTTTGATATCAAAATATTTTGATATTTGAGGAACCAAAAATGAAACACGAATTTCAACAGGAATCTGGGCACAGTTTTTAACAACATTCGCTGTGTTTATGCGGAAAGCTATCAACATTGGCTTCTATCATTCCCATACAAATTTGACATAAGTAGCGTTAACACTAAACGGTGGCTTATGTCAAATATATATGGGAATAACATAAGGTAACTTTGATAGCTTGCCATATAAACACATCCCCTGTAGCACGGTAAAACCAATAAGCCGTATTTAAATAAAATACAAAATTTCTAAGTGCACTCCTTGTGCACTAATATTATTTTTTTTAATATTAATTTAATAAGCGGGAGCGCTTTAAAATAATTTTGTAAGCTTCAGTGCCTTTTAATGACTAACTTGTTAATTTTTCTAATTATGTATATGCTTTTGGCCACAGATGCCTACCTGATTCATAAACTGCTTAAAACAAGTTCTTTTAATATGTGACAACTGTAAATTTGTAACGTTTTAGAATTTGCATATTTCAAGAATTTCAATGGAGTTATACCAATACTAAGTGAAATACTTTTAAGTGGATTGTAAATTGAATTTTCTTTTTAATGACAAATGAAAACTTTTATTATCTTGTAGATATCGGCGGCCACAAACATTATAAAATGTTTGCAAAAGTTTTAGTAACGGTATTTTGGCGATTTAAATGATATATCGCACTTGTATTCTAAAGGGGATCAACTCAATTTTCAGTAGAGGCAAAAAACTGTGTTTTTTTTTTAATATTTATTATAAAAGTTAAAAACAATTATGTCTTTGTAAAGAAATACAAACAAGAAGTTTACAATGATAGTTGCTTTTGCAATTTTTTAAGTGATCATCGAAATATAACAAGGTTTTTTAGAGTCACTCTTTATCTGAAATTTATTCATTTATTTAATGTAAATCGTTGCGATATAAATACAGTCACATCTTAAAATATTTCCATTTAGTTGAAACAAAACTGATATGAATTGATCTTAAATTTGGGAACAACTCAAAATATTTCCCTTTAGTTGAAACAACACTGATATGAATTGAGCTTCCATTTGTGCAGAACTCAAAATATTTTCCTTTAGTTGATTCTAAAGAAGCTACCCTTATATCACAAAAAGTGATATAAATGTATTTTTTTCTGCGATAGAGTAGAGAAGCTATGATCACTGTATATCGTTTTCTTGCAAAAAGTGAAAATTGAAAAATTTTGAATTGACTCCCTTTAGAGATACAAGTGCGATATGTTAGCTCCATACGTCTTCTATTCTATTCAGAACAGAAAATCTCTTAACATTTTATGTCAAATGTAATCTCAGCTGTAAAAAAAAAATAAATTTTTGAGAAAATTGCTGCCCACTATTTTAAATGTTTTAAATAACGTAATTTTAATAACGGCTTACCAGATCCCGATGATTTAAACAGCATATGATAACTGTGCATATCTTCTTTTGTTAGACGTATGTTACGGCGGGTGCCAGCGGGAACCCAATCTTACCAAAAAGTGTTTCTTGTAACAAAAATTGGGTAAATGAGAGCGTTCATGAGAGAGTTATTGTGTTTCTCATTTTACCAGGGCTCTAATCGCTGCATTCGTGATCGAATTTGATATCGTACAAAAAATAAATTCGATAGGTATCGAATTGCCTAATTACGGCATTCGATTGTTAACGAATCGAAAATTTTTAGAATTGTAAAAGATTTTATTTTAATTGTAATAGAGTCCTGACATATGTTTCACACAAATGTAAACAAAAAAAGAAAAACAAAAACAGCAAATTTAAAACAGAGTAACAATTATGCTTTTGAGTTAATTTATTTAATTAAAACATTTTGTATAGACAATGAGTCAACAATTACTATTAATAATGCACATGTCCCCATCGGAATCTGAAGAAGAACATGGCGTAATAAGCATAAGAAGACAAATGCCTGCTATAAAGTAATTAATTTATTTATAAAACCAAAAAATACTTCACTAAGGATTTATTTGCAGATTTAAGCAGCGAATTAGACTGTCGAAGGAGGCGTTTAATTATGTTCTTTCCCAGATTGATTTTGTTGGGCACATGTCAACTGCGGTGCCGCCAACGCTTCAGTTGGCAGCAACACTGTCTCTGTTTGCTACCGGTAGCTTCCAACATGCGGTTGGAAACGATTATTTAGTTGGTATGTGTCAAAGCACTGTTAGCAAAACTGTGAATAATGTGGCAAAGGACATAGAAGAGACAGTGTGTCCGAATTACATAAATTTGCACTTGTCCTAAAAACTTAACAATTAATACTTTTTTTTAATTAAAATTAAATAAAACTTACATTTTGTTCACTTTTTTATATGAAAACACTTTAAAACAATTTTTTTTAATTTCGACACCTATTGCTGTATCGAACAATATTGTAAAAGATTGCACTCGATCGATTGCTCGTTATCGAATCTTATCATCTCAAAATACGTTAATTTTTGTTCGATAACGAATTCCATAATCTCAAAATAAAAATATTCGATCAAAGTTGTTCGATCACGAAAGCGGCGATTAGACCCCAGAACTTACCCGTATTTTTGTTTGGGTAAAATAGTAAAGTTATCAAATCAACAGCTGTTGCTAATAAATAAGTTGTTTTGCATTTTTGAAAAAAATTAAAGTGAAATTAAAATTTACTATAAGGAACTTTTACTTCTTAATAATGCAAAATACATTTGAAAATGTAAATAGATATTTGCCATTTCAAATATATTTATTAAGCTGTTTTTAAATATGAATAAATTTGACGTTTATTTTTGGGTATGAAATGTGGTTTTGTGCGTTCGCAGTATTTTGGCCATTTTTATGGTTTTGTGAGAGAATTTATTGCTTACTCTCATTTTACGAGACTTTACCCAAAATTACCTCGTACAGACCTAGTTACTAACATGCTACAAACGAAAGCCGTTCGCATATACATTTAGTTGGTGCTTATAACAGTTTTATAAACAAAATAGGTTGTTTTGCATGGTAATTTGATTTATAAAATTATAATTGTTTGTTAAGTAGTATGTTTTTAGTTGTATTTTTAAACCATATATGGCCCTGTGGGCTCGGTTTTTGTGTAACATTGATTAAATAAATAAATATATTAAAATCAAAAAAATATCTATTCATATGGCTGTTAGTAATTATATGAAGTTTCCCAATTCATTTTTATGTTTAAATATGGGACTTTTGCTTCTTAATTTGATAAATATATAGATGAACAAGTTTGTTTTGATTAAATATTTATCAGAGAATTTTGGAAAAGCATTAAAATTTAAACTTGATTTTTAAAAAATTTTGTTGAAATGGGCACCGAACTATCATCTGAATAGCTCATATATTTCATTACCTTAATATTTGCATGTACATATTATACTAAAAACTGTTTAAATATATTTATTTTTAATTACCTTGGCTTTTTTTCCTCTTCCCAATCAATGTCACTCTTATCCCAATCAAAATCAGCACTTAAATCGTCAATGGCAGCCTCCATTTTAATATCATCCGGTATTAATGAATCATCAGATTGCAAAAAGTTTTCTTCTTCAAAGGGATCACCAAGTTCAGTCTTTAAAAGATCTCCGATATCACTTTCATTATCACCAAATGGATCGTTAAAGCTTTGTTTTTCCAACATTTTGTAGTACTTTTGTTCAACGTTTAAACAATTTTGTTGAAATCTATAGATTTCTTTAATTTTATCTGAACATTCTAAGCACACAACCTTGGGCAATTGATCATTCTTTTGTATTTTCAATTGTGGTGAAGTAGTCTTCAGTAGTTCCAATAAACTGAGTTCATCTTTAGAATCTTCGGGCACGATTAAGATTGATACCATTTGTGTAATGGCAAATGTTTCATCTTGTTTCGATTCGTTCAGCATACATGTGCGGCACATATTTTGAAGTGGCACAGACATTTTTATTTCTTATTATTATTTTTATTTGTTAAGTTACTTTAATACAATTTTTCCAATTTCGTGGTTTGCAATTTCTGTTTGGAATAGAACTGTAAAAGTATTGAGTATCAAGTATCATGTGCTAAATACTATTTTTGCAAGTGATGAATAACCACAAGACCTCAGTACTTTCATTGAGCCATCACACATTAGACTAATATATAAGCCGCACAATTTTTGTTCTTTTCAAAACACACGAGAATGATTCATCTGGCATACAATGTATACATAGCTCTGTGTGGGTTGGTGTTTTTTGTATACATTTAACATTTGGCTATTTTTAAAAATGTGCATGTAGTGGTTTTGTGCTGCTAATGCGGGGTAGAAGCTGTTTAAAACTTTACGCCACCAAAAAACAATTTTCTTCACCCCGTTTGCTTGCAAGCTGGCATATTATGCCAGCATAATTGTTCTAATGTGTGATAGGTCATTAGAAGTAAAGCTGAAAGTCCATACCACGCGTTTTCGCGTCAACGCTTTGTACGCATATACGCTTTACTGAAATTCAAGTTACATGCTACGCTTTTTACGCTTTTGTTTTGATCAGCTGTAGTATTAATTTGTTGAATAAAATAAATTTAAGATAAAGGACTTCATGTTTTTTTACAGCTTCAATTAGTTTTTCCTCCATTGTGAGGTTTTTAAAACAAAAATAACTTATCAAAATCAGCTGGTCTGGTTGTACGCTGCTTATGATGCTTACAAAAGTAGAAAGTAGACCTACTTTTCGCGTCAAGGCATCCTACGCTTTGATACTCTGTAACTTGCAGCATACAATTACACTGATTCTACTTTTTTGACAATCGCGTAGGGCGCAAAGAAGCGCAGCATGCGTGGTTGGACTTTCAGCTTAATAGCGAATTTACATTATATTCGAAATCAACTTATTTGTAGTCTAGACTAGCGATAAATATGTTAATATAAATTGCAGCAAACGTCAAAATTAAAAAATGGCTAGTGTGGACAACTCGATTACGTACATTTTTATTGCCGGCAAATAAAAACAATGTATTTACATATGTACATTGCAGTCATGAGCCAATACAATTGTTGTTGCTTGTTTGTCTCTACTCTATTAAACAAGTAAATATTAACTGTTAACAACAACAACGATAAAATATTATCTTGCTGCATTAACTTAGGGACAAACAATAAGCAAAAAAATAAAAACTAACGGACAGTTGATAGAAATAAATTAGGGTGGCCCTTAATTTACAAAAAATACAATTTAACAATTATACCATTTTAAAACCATATTAAAATACAAAATAAATCAAACAAATACATTTATACGCTGACCTAACATACCGGCCCCATTGAATGCTAATCTGTGGATAAGGCGACGTATAACTCCTTTTGTTGTTCTGATGTCAACTACTCGTACTCTATCGTCTCGACCACGAACTATATTTACGATTTTTCCCATGAGCCATTTTTGAGGGGGAATATTGTCTTCTTGTATAAATACTAGCGCACCAGGAGCAATGTTTGTATTCGCACTAGTCCACTTACTTCGGGTCTGAAGTTCATTGATGTAATCATGAGACCACTTTTTCCAAAATTGTTGTTTAATAGCACTGATACGAGCCCAATATTGCAAATTATCAATTTGTTTTGTTGAGACATCACGTTCAGGTAACGAACATAGGGATGAACCAATCAAAAGGTGACCTGGTGTAGAGTATTCAAAAAACCGGCCTTATGGAAAAAACCGGTTTTGGTTTTCTTCGAAAAATCTAATTTTAAAAAAACCGGTTTCGGTTTTCGCAGAAAAAACCGGTCAACCGGTTTTTTCGGTTTTTTTTTTAAATTTGAATAAAAAGCTTATATAATTCGTTAATTGTTTTAATTACAAACAAAAAAAAAGAAATTTAATATATAAAGTAATACAAATAAAAAAAACATTCTTTGAAAAAAAAAATATTTTATAATATTTTTTTATTGTATTTCAACATTATATTCATTTGTTTTAATAGTAATTTGAACGTTTGGCATTAAATAAGTTTTTTTAATATTACATTTTAAATATGTAAAAAGAAAATCTATTTTTCAGTTCTCAAATAATATTTTAGAAATAATATGCAATTTAAATGTTTCGTTTTAAGACGATTTTTTTGTTTGCTTTTGATAAAGCTAGAAGTGGAAAATACTCTTTCACTAATAGTAGATGTTGGACAAATAGTCAAAAGACAATTATATTAATTGTCCAACTTTTCAGTTCTTTCGTCGTATTTATCAAAATATATGAAATCATCATATGTGACCTTCTCCGAGAAAAGGGACCTAGTGTGTCAAAAAACGGGTTTGGACTTAAGAGTGGATTCTGGTACCTAATAGGGTGTAGAATAAGATGAAATGAATTAGATTTCTGATAAAAATTTATTTACCCCATAAATACGTACAAAATGAACTTGGGAAAATCGATAAAAATGAGAAAAACATTAAAATTTACTTTTTTGGTTTTAAATTGTTTTTAAATTGTCACTCTAAAAGCGAAAAAATATACGTCACCACATAGGCATGACGACACCAAAGTCGGCACGCAATCATAACAAACAATACCAAAAGCGCATCTTCCAACTAAAGGTGTGTTCACAGTGATAATGCGTTATGAAACTTTAAATGCGTTTTTCTCAAAACTTCATTTTCACACACTAGATCCCTTTTCTCGGAGAAGGTCACATATAATGATAAATGATTTTGTACAGTCTCTTTTTTAGGATTTTGAATACTGTTTATTGTGTTATTTAGATCAGAAATTAAACTATTTGAGTTTGGAATATCCAAAGTTAAGTCTTCATCGGTATGTATCA
Source organism: Eustalomyia histrio (assembly GCA_949748255.1). NCBI lineage: Eukaryota > Metazoa > Arthropoda > Insecta > Diptera > Anthomyiidae > Eustalomyia > Eustalomyia histrio. The sequence goes on from OX456525.1 coordinate 126,171,878, forward strand.
GACTTACATTTAAATCTTCATAACCAAACGATTATAAAAGTGTTCGGAAAAAATAAAAGAGACCAAGTAACCCAGTTGGTGATGTAATTAAAAAAACCGGTTAACCGAACAAAAAAGACCGGTTTTCGGTTTTCTTCGAATTTACAAAATATTCGAAACCGATCGGTTTTAAAAAAAAAGAAACCGGTTGACCGGTTTTTGAATACTCTAACCTGGTGTGAGCGCTTCGATATCGCTGGGATCGGAAGACAGGGGCGAAATTGGTCTAGAATTTAGTATAGCCTCTATCTCGATCATTGCTGTTGCAAGCCCTTCATAAGTGAGCCTAGTGTTGACCAAACTGCGAATTAAATGACCTTTTGCTGATTTGACAGCAGCTTCCCACAGCCTCCAAAATGAGGTGACCTGGGGGGTATAAAGCGAAAATTAATAAATTGATTTGAACAATAATTAGCAATAATATTAGAATTCTTTGAATGAAAAAGGAACGATTTTAATTCTTTCAACTTAGAATTTGCACCAACAAAATTTGTAGCATTATCACAGAAAATATCGGTGGGCAAACCTCGCCTTCCAATTAGCTTTTTAGGGCGGCAATAAATGCATCTGTTGATAAGTCCGAGACAACTTCAATATGGACTGCTTTCGTGACAAGGCAAACAAAAATAGCAATGTAAGTTTTGTAGGGTACTTTTCCTCTAACTCGTATATAGGTGTTGACAGGACCACAAAAATCGACAGCACATCTTGCAAACGGCCTTGAGGGGTTGAGGCGTTCCACCGGAAGATTTCCCATCATTTGTTGTAGCAGTTTAGGTCGATATCGAATACATTGAGGACAGGAATTGACAATGCGACGGCATAGATTTCTTGAGTTTATGATCCAAAATCGTTGACGAATTAATAACATTAGAGCCTTTGGACCAGCGTGGTAGTTTTTGAGATGTAGATGTCGTACATAACATTCAACAAAGTGGCATTTACTTGGCAAAATCATCGGGTGTTTTTGACGTTCTGGGATTTCAGCTAATTCTAATCGACCACCAACTTTGAGCAAATTGAAGCCATTTGTTGTTTGAAGAAAGGGGTTGAGACACTTTAAATCGTAGCAACCAGGCAACAATACGAATTATTTTCAAATACGAGCTATATTTTTCAATAGATTCCAATATGTAATATGATTTTGTTTCAATGTGAAATACAGTTTTGCGTTTTTCTTTATTTATGACATCTAAGTCGAGAGAGTCCAATTTGGTAGAAGGCCACTGAGCAGGATCGAGAGCGAGAAAGGCAGGTCCATTGAACCAGATTGATGATGCGAGTTCCTGCACAGTAGAGCCACGAGAAACGATATCAGCAGGATTGTTATTAGTTGGAACATGTCTTCAAGTACAACCATTTGTACGTTCCTGAATTTCTGATACCCTGTTGCCCACGAAAACTGATAATGTTGCAGAATGTTGCTTAAGCCAGTGAAGAACCAATTGAGAATCTGTCCAAAGAACGATTTCCGGATTTGGTATTTGCAAAAGATTTTTGGTTTTAGAGTACAATTTTGCCAAAAGTTGAGCACCGCATAGTTCCAATTGTGGCAATGATTTACGTTTTGTAGGAGCAACTCTTGATTTAGCGGTAAAAAGCTTAACAGAAATATTACCTGAGGCCGTTTTTACTCGAAGATACAAGCAACAGCCATAGGCACGAATTGATGAATCGCAAAAACCATGCAGTTGAACAGAATTTGAAGCAGAAGCGAGGCAATAACGAGGAATTTTTAAAAGCGGTAAAGTTTTGAGATCTGAGACTAATTTAAGAATCAATAATTCTTGCATTAGAATTTTGGCCTTTATAAAAAGAGGTGACACAAGTCCAAGGGGATCAAAAAGTGATGATGAGAGCGACAAAATTGTTTTTTTTTTTGTTATCTTTTCATCTGTCTTAGTTTTCGGTGAAAACGAGAAGAGAAAAGCATCCATTTGTTGATTCCACGTTATTCCAAGAGCATTAGTTATGGCAGATTCATCTATATTCAAATCTTTTGTGGTTTTATCATCTTGAAAATCCTTATGATTTGAATGCCATTTGTCTAACCGGAAACAACCCTTTATTAAAATTTCATTTACCTCTTTTTTGATTTGGGCCAATTCCTCCAAAGTTTCTGCTCCACCCAGAAAATCATCAACATAAAATGATGATTTGATAGTTTTTGCGCCAAGTTCAAATTGGTCCATATATTGGTCTGCAAGGTAATGAAGGCCTTTGATTGCAAGATATGGGGCAGAAGATATTCCATACGTGACAGTATTAAGCTGGTAAGTTTTAATTTCTTCTTGCTCAGAATTTCTCCACAAAATATATTAGAACTTTCGATCGCAAGAATCAATGAGTAACTGCCTATACATTTTTACGATGTCAGCAGTAATTGCAAAACGATGAAGGCGAAAACGAAGCAAAATAATATAAAGTTCCTCTTGAATTGTAGGGCCGACCATTAAAATATCGTTGAGAGATTTCTGCGTTGTTGTGGTGCAAGATGCGTCGAAAACGACTCTCAATTTAGTTGAAGTACTGTTGAGTTTAAACACGCAATGGTGTGGGATAAAATAATGAGGCTCAATTAAGCGAGGGTTTCGAATAAGACTCATATGTCCACAATCTTCATATTTTTTCATAAAGGCGACGTATTGTGATTTTAAATCATTATCATGGGCAAAACGTCGTTCTTGAGATACGAATCTTTTCAGCGCCATATTTCGCGATTGACCTAGAGCATCAGGAATTTCTTTAAATGGAAGTTTTACAACAATTCTACCAGAAGATTCACGATAAACAGTATCATCAAAAAATTTTTCACAATCCGTTTGTTCCTGAGTCATCCTATTTTGAGCCAAATCGATTTCTTCTATTTCCCACAAACGTTGTAATTTCATATCTATTTCTGAATCAAGGGACATCAAATAAGAAGAACCTCCGGTATCAGATTGCTTTGAACCATATCTTCCAGCAACAATCCATCCAAAAAGTGTTTTGTGTAATTTAGGCAAGTTGGCACCAAGTATTATTCGTCCAACTGACAAACTATCATAAAAAGTATTAGCAGCAATGAGTAAATCGACTTCATTTGGCTTGAAAAAGTTTTCATCAGCAAGTTTAATATTTTCAGGGATATTCCAGGTTGATATATCTAGATCAGATCCAGGTTGGTACGAAATATGTGGGGTAATGCGAAGAGAGGTCGACTTCAAAATTTGTTAAATTAGATTTGATGTTACTATAAGTCCTTTGTTTAGTTTTAGTGCAAGAATATCCAACACCACCAGCTTGAGCATGATCTTCTAAACGATCAAGTTGCAATCGATGGGCAAATTCATTAGTTATAAAGTTGATTTGAGAGCACGAGTCCAATAAAGCGCGTCCGAAATGATAGGAGCCAGCGGCATCACGAACCAAAACCATAGCAGTAGCAAGAAGCACCTGTTCCGACGATGTATTTTCCACATGGGTGTGGACCGAAGCTATAGATTCATTTAAAGCAGCACGAGAAGTTGTATGATTATCTTCAGTAGCAGGGAGCGAGGGTCCGATAGCTGACTGAGGTCTATGGAGCAAACTATGATGAGAGCGAGAACAAAATCAGCACTTAAATGTTGAGGAACAGTTGTTGACTTGATGTCCTTTTGATAAACAATTGAGGCAAAGACCTAATCATTTGACATTTTCAAAACGTTGGGCCACATCCATATCTTTAAAGCGAGAACAACGACTAATAGTATGGTCTGACTTCGAGCAAATAGAACAAGTTGGTTTGGAAATGTTAGAAATTGAAAATGTTGAACCATATTTTGAATTCTTGGATTTACTTGGATGAAAATCTGTTTTATGTGAAACAGTATGACTATGATTTGAGTCTACAGATTCTAAAAACTGGCAATGCCTATCCAAAATTCTAGAGCAATCATCCCATAATGGCAGTTTAGTAAAATCCAAAGAGTCTTTCCATTTTCTTTTCGTTTCACTATCAACCTTTTCCATAACTATATAGATTAACATAGAATGGACTATATCGTTGGCAGATCCAAGGGACAAAAGTGAACTAAAAATCGCAGAAACATTGTCGACAAGACTTCTTAATTGGTCAGAATTATTTTGGGCCATGGAGGGAAGTTCAAAAAGTGAGGTTATATTTTCCAGAAAAATCAAAGAATTATTATCGCATCGATTTTTTAACCTTCCAAGAGCCTTAGGATAGTTTTCATTGGTAACTTGAAAAGCTTTCACTGTTTCTAATGCTTGACCCTTCAAGCAATTGAGCAAATGGTTAAATTTTTCGATATTTGAAAGACCATATTCACGATCACTGTACTTACCACTAAACGTCGGCAATTTGAGCTGGGGCAACTTATGGTTATGGACAAGGAAACAAAGTGAAGACTCAGTAGCAGTAGCATTATGTACATCCTCACCAAGCTGAGACTGGATGCATAATTTTGTTGCAACATATAAATCCTCAACTTCGGGCCTTCCGTTGTCGTCTGGGTCATATTTTTCAATTTGAGTTTGAAATGTTAACATTTGCTTAAAATATGACTCCAAAATTCCCCAGCGGCATTTCAATTCAGCTGTTGTAAGTGTTCTACCTTCACCCCTTGCATTGGCTTCAATTTGATTTTTTATGCGCGTAATACTTTTTTTGTATTAGCGCGTTGTTGTTTTGCTTCCAATGTCATCTGTTTTTTATAGATGAGCCACAAAATTTTCCAAAGGCACAATAAATTTTTCCAAAACTTCGAAAATATTTTTTCGTTCAAAAAGTCAATACTTTTTTCAAAAATGTTCGATATTAAAATTGTCCGAAGATTGAATAATAAATTTTTCAAGTCACAAATTTTTATTATATTTTTCTAAATCCAATGTTTTTTTATTTGTACAAAATGGTGTATTAAACACGCACGAGAACCAAGACGATAGAATTTTTCACGACATATATCGCGAACCACAATTTTTTATTTTTTCTATATTATTATTATATTATTACGGTGTTTTACACGCACAATATTAAAAACCATAGAAATTTTCACGGGACGTACCGAAAACGACAATTTATTTTTATTTACATTGTCCTGTCACGGTCGCCAAAATGTTCGATAAGGAGCTTTTTCCTTACCGGCAGCAATGTGGAGCAATTATTATTTTATAAGAGTTATCCACAAAGCTGCTGGAAGATTCTTATGGACAGTGTAAAATTTGAACTTTGAAAATTACGCCCGTGAAACCGTGTAAATAAAAGCAACGATCGCTTCAAATGCCAAAATACAATAAAACAAAAGAAAAAGTCTACAATGTATTTACATATGTACATTGCAGTCATGAGCCAATACAATTGTTGTTGCTTGTTTGTCTCTACTCTATTAAACAAGTAAATATTAACTGTTAACAACAACAACGATTAAAATATTCTCTTGCTGCATTAACTTAGAGACAAACAATAAGCAAAAAATAAAAACTAACGGACAGTTGATAGAAATAAATTAGGGTGGCCCTTAATTTACAAAAAATACAATTTAACAATTATACCATTTTAAAACCATATTAAAATACAAAATAAATCAAACAAAAACATTTATACGGTGACCTAACAGTACTTAAAAGTGTAAATTTACTTAAGTTTTTTTTTTTATAAAAATCACTCTTTTCTCAAAATCCACAAAAAATTGGCGTACTTCATCTCTAGGATGTATTTAACAGCCCTTGAATTGCAAAGTCTATTTTTTAAAAATTAGTTTAAGAAAATTTTTTAAAAATCAAAATAGTTTTTTAAAATTATGCCAAAAAATTTATGCGTTATTTGCCTTATTGCGCGACAGGTTAACAAACAGGTAATAAAACAATATTTCATATCTGAGTATTTATAAGTATAAAGAGCAAAAAACAATTATGGCTTTAATAAATTTATGAAATTTTAAAAATGTGCCATCAAATTTCATGACCTAGTGTTTTTTGGCGAGTTCTTAACCGATTTTGAAGTTATGTAGCTTATTGAAAAGATAATTTTATACTGAAGTTCATAATACAAGTAGTAGAAAAATTAAAATATAGAACGAAATTTTTCTAAAAGCTAAAAAATCATATTTTTCCCACATAAACGCTCTTGAAATTTTCAATCGATTTTCGCCTCGACTTTCTTTTATCCGATTGCTCCCAAACTCCATATTTATAGGAAGCAAATTGGACCACGAAACTTTTTAAAATCGCATTTTCATTTTATTGGACCCCTAATGCACATTTCTGCTTATGCTTCACTAGTATGTATTGTTAACGGTACTTTCATTGATTTTTGTTATTATTCTTTTTTCATATCTCTTTCATTAACCCATTATGAAATGTTTGGGTAAATAAATCGCAGAACTGATGCGAATCGTAGAGTATTTTGTAAATTAAGGAAGAAACTTAAATAACCGCTTAGGAAGTTTCAAAGGCAACACTATATGAAAATTTTTGATGGCGCTGGAAGCAAAAAGATGTGGAAGATTCCTAATAAATCTAGATGCTTTAATAAGAAACACTCGGCACACTTATCCGACAGTGATGTTAATGAATTTATCTTTAATAATGCCAATGCCCATTTGAACACTTTTGATTTTGGATCCTTTTATAGTGAACTCGATGGTTTTTCATTTAGCAGCATACAGGCTGATGATATGTGTGATGCAATATTAAAAGTAAAGTCTAGTTCCATTGGTACTGATGGTTTTTCCATAAAATTTATTAAATTGGTTTTCCCATATGTTTTACAACCCCTTTTACACTTATTTAACATGATTATTACCACATCGTCTTATCCTAATAATTGGAAACTAGCTTATTGGTAGGCCAATAAGTATTTTGCCTGCGCTGTTTAAAATAATGGAACACATATTAAAGCTCCAGATCCTAGATTATGTTACACAGCATAATCTTATAAGTGATATTCAGTATGCTTTTAGAGATGGATATATTACGTCAGTTATGCTTTTGGGTATAACTGAGACTATTATGGAGACCTTGAATGATGATTTACATGGGAATAAAAAGGTCTTGCTATATTCCCTCTAGCTGCCCAACCTACCATGGTAATCAACACTAAAAACTCACAAGATTACCCCACAAACAGAATATCGGTCTCCCTACATACACTTACATTAATAATCATAAAGCTTTTCACCTGACATCTTACTTAATGTTCAGCCAAAAGAAAACATTTGAATTCAAAAAAAAAAAAAACAATTTTACTAACGGTTTATTTAATAAAGCTTATCAATAATCAAAAAAAAGTAATAGAGGTAATATATTAAAAAAAAAATAATAAACATTAATAATAAAATATATATAATGACAAAAAAAAATCTTATCCTAAACATAAAAAAACTATCTCCCAAAATTCTGCGATGATCCCTGACCCAAATCGTTGGTCAACAAAAAAAAATCCCGAATGGTTGCCCTAATTGAGAGAGCTCTCTAAAACATGTTACCTATTTTTTTCCGGGGACAACAAAATTAATCCCCCGTATATCGGATTATTCTGGGAACGTGAGTTTTGGGCTCACACAAAACAAAATAATAAAAAAACTTATATACTAAAGACTAAGAGACAAAAAAAATGTATAATAAAAAAACTAATGCAAATTGGCTTACAATCGTATGTTTAAATTCTATTTAAAACTTGTATCCGTACTCGAAATTTCTTTAAAATGCTCCTTAAATTTTCCATAAACTCACCAGTTACATACTGAAAATGTTTCGGTTAAAGGACCAGAGAAAAGTCTCAAAAAATACCAATGTTTAATAAAAGACAAGCAACTTAGAACAATGTTTCTTCGTGTAAATCTAAGAAAAACTGAGGGAACAGATAACGTACTAACGTGATACAAAGTTGTTTTAGTACAACGTATAAGGGTTTAGAGCCCTCTATATTTCAAATTCAAGTTGTTAGTACAGTAGGGTTTTCGCATGAACATCACTCCTCTTGCAGGGACTGCAAAATAAAAATTAAGTAATTCAGTGTAACTTTAAGTTAAATCATATTCTTAACAATATATAAAAGTGATTGAAGAATGGGATTGGGAAAAATAAGTTTTTTGTTATAGATAGAAGTGTATGTAGTTCATTAGATCCAAAATCTTGAGTATCGTTACAAGATATGTAAAGATTTAGTTGGCAGAGATTTAGTTGGTACAAGGTCCAGAAAGTACCCAACCAAACACTGTATCTTGTGCTAGTGGTAGACCATATTCTCCCGGAATAACACCTGTTTTGAAAATCTTGCAAGAAGCATCATTCCCAAGCACCAAGGAGATATAAAATTCTTTGTCAGCGATGAGAAGATGGGAAAACTTGCATCTACGAAAATACGTGTTTGACGATCCACTCTTAATGTAAGAATTAGGGTAGCATAAGTTTCTTTGTCGAGCTTATAGGTTTTTAACTGGTGTGTGTCGACTAGTTTCTGTTCAATTCGGCTGCGCTGTAAGCACACATCTATATATTGGCGCCTTTGTTTGGACAACAGAACGACAGTTGCTGTAGGCAACAAGGAAACTCTGTGGCAAGAGAGAAATGATGATGTTGAGTCGTTTAAGCTCGCAGATGAAATGTTGGTTCTTCGATTGGGTGTACTTTCACGTTTACGGATGCCTCGCGTATAATTCACCTCTCTATTACGGATGTGTCAGGTAGATTCCTTGTTGTTTAGTAGCGTGTGATGTCGCTTCGCACCGCTTGTAATCGCTTTTCGACATCCATCTTCAAAAAGGTTTGACATCTACGTAGGGCATGGTATCCTTTGCATAAATGGCATCGAAATACATAATTTTGTGGTTGGTGTCTGCTAATAGCCAGGTCTCGCGCATCGCAATTTGATGAGAATAATAATAACAAATACTAAATGATTTTGTGATGGATGAGATCGAGAATGAGTGAATAAATTAAATAAGTTTGGAATAGTATTCAGAGTTTTGGAGAAAATATTAAGTGATTTTGGGGAAAGGAGTAATGAAGGAAGAGTTAAATTAAACTGGTAGTGCAATAATCTTCACTATAGGTCGAGTGATAGTTCCTCGTTTAGTAACAATATCCGCAACTCTAACTCCACTGTCGTGTCCAGTGTAGATCTTGGAAACACGGCCTATTCGCCAATCGGTGAGAGGAATATTATCGTCTTTAATAACCACCATAGTGGCAACTGAAATATTTTCCTCGTGTGTTTTCCATTTGTTCCTCTTATGGAGTTCCTATAGGTATTCATTTTTCCACCGTTGGCAGAATTGCTGCTAGGTAGCTCGTAGTAGTAGCCAGCGATTTATAATGGAAATTGGTTGATTTTAAATTTTTAGATCTGGGGGAGCGATAAGAGGACTTCCAATAAGAAAGTGACCTGGAGTCAAAGCGTTCAAATCCAGTGGATCTTCGGACATTGGAGAGATTGGCCTGGAATTCAAGCAACATTATATTTTTGCTAATAACGTAGAGAACTCTTCAAAGGTGTATTTGAAGGAACCAGCGATTTTAAGGAAATGGGCTTTGAAGCTCTTGACGCCCTCTTCCCAAAAACCACCCATGTGTGGTGAGCCTGGTGGGATAAAATGCCACTGAATATTGTGATACGTAAAATTTGATAAGAGTTCGGAACGAGATAGTATAAGAAATTCCTTTGCCATTTGTCTGGATGCACCGACAAAAGTTGTGCCGTTGTCGGAGTATAGACTGAAAGGATATCCGCGTCTAGCTGTAAATCGATTGAAAGCTGCTATAAAAGCTGGAGTGGAAAGATCTGTTGTGGCTTCGATATGGATTGCTTTTGTTGCGAAGCATACGAATATACATACGTTTCCCTTTGTAATTCTGCAGGCTCTTCCTGTGAAGCTTTTCAAATCGAACGGGCCTGCGAAGTCGATTCCTGTGTTATAAAATGGACGCTGTAGTTCAGTTCTTTCGGGAGGTAACGCGGCCATAATCTGAGTTCATACTTTTTCTTTATGGATAACACATTGCTTACAATTATGTATAGTTGTTTTTATTAAATTTTGGGATCCAGAATTGCATTCTTGCTAATCGGAGAACTTGTTGATTTCCACCGTAAAGGGAAAGAATATGAGAGAATTGAACTAACAGTTTTGAAAAATGACAATTGTAGGGAAGAATCACAGGAAATTTTTGATCGTAGGATAGGGACGGAGAGTCTGCAAGACGGCCATTTACTCTTAGAAGTTTATTGAAATCGATAAATGGAGTTAGATTTAATATGGAACTAGTTTTGGGAATATTTTCGAGATTTTGGATAGCTTTGTACTCTCGTGGATATGAAATCTATTGAGCTATTAGAATAAGACGATTTCGGACATAAGTAATTTCGTTATGTGAGATTGAAGTGAACTCATAATAAAATTAATTTCTATACTTTGGGTGTGTTATATGAAAGAATCGGAAAACATAACAGAGTGTTCGAATCGCAGTTGGAAACTTCGAAAATCTATCTAAAACATCATCGTAATTTGAAAAGTACGTAAAATTGACTCGAATTGGTTTCTCTTCTTCAACGGTTTCCAGGCTATTTAGGTTAGATTTTGGCCATTTGTTAGTTGGAAGCTTTAGCCAGGCTGGTCCATTCCACCAAAGATAATTTCTAGCTAAATCGTTTGGGTAGGATCCTCGAGTCGCGATATCGGCAGGGTTAAATTGCGATGACACGTGATACCAAGCATCGCATGCAACAGTTTAAAGAATCTTGGATACTCTGTTCGCCACGAAAGTCTTCCAGTGGTGAGGTGACTTCTGAAGCCATGCAAGAACAATTGTGGAATTAGTCCACTTGTAAAGTGAAGGAAGAATATAATCAATCAATTTTGAGAGAAGGACAGCACCACAAAGTTGAAGTCTTGGAAGAGAAATGCATTTTACCGGCGCAACTTTAGATTTTGCGGTTAGGATATTGACAGAAATCGAGTCTTTGGCAATAATTCGGACATACAAAGCTGCAGCATAGGCTTTTTCGGAGGCGTCGCAAAATCCGTGGATTTTGATTTTACATTTCGGAGTATATGAAACCCATCGAGGTATTTTAATTTTCTCGATATCTCGATAATGTAGTATGAATAAATTCCAGTCATGACGACAGTATCTGATAGAACTTCGTCCCAATCGGACTTGGATTCCCAAATTTTTCTTAATTTTTGATAAAATTATAAAAGGCGAAAGCCACCCAGCAGGATCAAATAACTTGGATATTTCGGATAGAACTTGTCGTTCAGTAATATTTTTCCTGTTGGATAAAGGTTTTGATGAAAAGTAGAAAATGTCTGATTTCGCATTCCATCGTACTCCAATGTTTTGGCGTTGCTAGTATCTTCGAATTCACAAAAGTCTTCTTGCAAGAGATGAATTTCCGGGGCGTTGGACGTCCATTTGCGAAGATTAAATCCTGCTGAACTAAGTGCTTTAGTGAGCTGATCTCTAGCTTGAATTGCTGTTGAAATAGCAAAGGTTCCATAAAGGGCATCATCGACGTACATAAAATTTTTCAAAATATTGCAAGCGAGAGGATAAGATTCTTCAACATCAGATGCCAATTGAATAAGAGTCCGGATTGCTAAATATGGGGCACAATTAATTCCAAATGTTACCGTTTTTAACTCATAATCTTGAATTTCATCGTTGTCGGATTTACGGAAAAGTATTCGTTGAAAAAGAGTATCATTTGGACTGACCCGGATTTGGCGATACATCTTTTCTATATCGCTATTGAAGACGTAACGATGAAATCTCCACTTTAAAAGGAGGGTTATAAGGTCATTTTGCAGAACCGGGCCGGGATATAACACATCATTTAACGAAACACCATTAGAAGTAAAGCAAGATGCATTGAACACAACTCTGACTTTTGTCGTGGAGCTTTATGGCAGCGTGGTGCGGAAGGTAGTAGTTTTTAGAATTATCTGATAAAATAGGGGAGGGAACTTTATTCATATGGCCAAGTTCTAGGTATTCTTGCACCATGGAGTCATAAATCAATTTTTGTTCTAAATTTTTTGAAAGGCGTTCCTCATTGCGAAGGAACTGAGTAAGGGTAATATTTCTAGAATATCCCAAATGTTCTGAACCATCTAAAAAGGAAGTGGAAGTGATACTATGCAGCGTCCATCTTCTTGTCGTTGAGTTTGGAATTTTGGTAACAATATTTGGACCAATGTCCCTGCATGGAAGATTTCCGAAAGATTTTTAAGAACAAGTGCATTGATTCTGACTTTATTGTCGGTATACCTAATGACAAGCCTACACATTTTCCTTGACTGCGCAGAAATCGAATCATTCAAACCACCTACGGTTTGTGCACTAACCGGTTGAAACGGTACTGAAATGAATGTTCCTTCTGAACCTGAATCAAAAAATGCTCTCGCTGGGAATTGATTACCGTTGTGTTGAATTTGCACCATTGCAGTAGCAAGCAGAATGTATTTGGAATTTAAAGCAACACATGAACGAATATTTGACAACGTTGGTGGTTCAAGAGATAGTTCTGAAGTATTGTTGTTATTTGGGACTAAAGGGGTTTGAATATTTTCCCTATGAATGAGTGTGTTGTGTCTTTTACGACACATACGACACATACGACAGTTAAATGAACTCGTACAATCTTTAAGGAAGTGCTCTCCTGCGAGACAATTAAAGCATAAATTATTTCCCTTAATGAAATAAATTCTCTCATCAATATTCATTTGTAGAAAATTGGGATATTTCCTAACACGATGTTGGTTAGTAGGACAGATTCGACACTGATAAGACGTACTGCCCGAAATAGTAGCGTGGTTACTATTTATTCTTAATCTTTGATTCGTATTTGGATTTCCTGTTCGGTGGGGTAAATTTACTTGGGAAATAGTATTGGCTGAGAAACCTTTAACATCAGAAATAGTTTCAAGAGTTTAAAACGATTTGAAAGAAATTCATTAATTTGAGACCATGTGGGAATTTCCTTTTTATTAGTTAATGACTGCTCCCAGATAGCCAGGGTGGTTTCTGGAAGAGCAGACGCACAACTATTAATTTGCCTTTGCAAATTCTTGATCTCTTCACCAGACTCGTGGGGAATTCTTGGGAGATTAAAAAAAGCGCCAAGCTGATGGAATACTAATTTTCTCTTATTTTCGAAACGTCCCTTTAGATCTAGACATGCCAAGTCAAACCCTTCTTCTGTTGGTGGGCACCGTTGCACAATATCCTTAGCATCTCCGCTAGTAAGCCTATTTAAGTCGAAAAGTTTTTCGATTTTACTAAGCCCTGGACGATTTATGTATAATGCTGTAAAGAGGTCACGGAATGTGGGCCACGAATGATAGGTACTATCAAACACGTTAACGTCGCACGGAGGAAGATGCACGTGTGAAGACCATGGTTGTAATGTTGAGTTACGTGGTGGTAAAGTTTCCTGTTTTGAAGCTGAAAATTCATGAATTCGCGCCACTACACGAGAGATAAACGTAACGTATACAGTGTATGCTGATTGATACCGAGAGGTAATTGACTCTTGTTCTGTTGCATCAGAACTTCCTTCATCATCACTTGATCTATTCTTGCTGATAAATTCCGCCAGACATTTTTCATAAACTATTTTAATTCCTTCCCAGATCTACTTCATTTCATCCCTATGTACTTCTAGGGAATAAACCGTAGCTCCAGACATAAGCGCCTCATCAAATTCTGCATCGAATTGAATAAGTCCATCAGTGGATCTTATAAATTGTTGTAAATAAGACATTTTTTTGGAAAATTAATGAAAAGCAACAAAGGAGTATAGATAAATATCTGTTTGTAGGAAGAAGAATTGAGCTTTGTTGAACTAGTAACTTGTTTTGGACGTATGGAAAGGACTGATAATTTTTAGCAATGAAATGGGAACGAAATGGACGTGTTAATAAAATACAGATTTCAGATAATTTTTGTAATAAATGAAGATAAGGAAGGTTAAAAAAGAAATAGGTAATGTAGTTACTAGTTGTTTCTTATGTTATTTTAAAGTTGAAGCAAGTGTTCTACTGAGTCCTGTACGGTAGCTGAATTCATTTGCTGATTGATTTTAGTATGTTTTTTTATTTTTTTCCCGACACGGGTTATATATTAGGTCTGTACGAGGTAATTTTGGGTAAAGTCTGGTAAAATGAGAGTAAGCAAAAAATTCTCTCACAAAACCATAAAAATGCCCAAAATACTGCGAACGCACAAAACCACATTTTATACCCAAAAATAAACGTCAAATTTATTCATATTTAAAAACAGCTTAAATAATGAATATATTTGAAATGGCAAATATCTATTACCATTTTAAAATGTATTTTGCATTATTAAGAAGAAAAAGTTCTTTATAGTAAATTTTTATTTAACTTTAATTTTTTCAAAAATGCAAAACAGCTAATTTATTAGCAACAGCTGATGATTTGACAATTTTACCATTTTACCCAAATAAAAAGTACGGGTAAGTTCTGGTAAAATGAGAAACACAATTACTCTCTCATGAACGCTCTCATTTACCCAATTTTTGTTACAAGAAACGCTTTCTGGTAAGATTGGGTTCCCGCGGGCACCCGCGGTAAGGTACGTCGAACACACCTATTGTATTTTGTATTTTATGCAAATCAAAATTATTTGCTTTGAGCGATTTCACAAATGTTTAATGGTTTTTGTTCTTTTAAATATTCACGATATTTTTTGCAATTTATGTAATTTATTTATGAGCGAATCTATTTCGGATTAACATTACTTCCGATCAATATATTTGTTTAGCTAATAGTTGTAGTAATTTATGTATTAAAATTTTTGACGAAAATAATTTAGAAACATTTATTACTTCACCAATTTAAAATGTTTAATTTTTCCTATTATTGTCACTGGTTGTATGTTTTCTCCTTTTTTTTTTGTGGTTAAGAGTTTTGTCTTATAGTCAGCTAGTTAGTTGTTTTGGGTTTGAAAAACAAAGATAAAAAACAATAACAAAAAATACGTTTCAATTTCTTTATTCTATTGATGACGTAAAATAAGGGAGAGTTAGTTGAAATTATTTCCATTTGTGTTTGGTGATTGTTGATCTGCAACAAATGTTGGTAAGCTCTTTGAGAGTGTATGAAAAGGTATTTAAACGAAATGGTTTGAAGCAAACGTAAGCAGACACAAATATAATCCAAATGTAATTGTTTCACGACAAGTGTTTTAAATTCAATTCTGTTTCTATACAGTCTCTTGAACCAACGAAAATCAATGAATCGTGGAAGCAATTGAACGACTTAAGGGCTAACTATATTATACTTTTGCTAACTTAAGCTACTGTCAAAAATTAACGAAAAGTCTGTCAAATGCTTAATCAACTTATTGAAGACTTTTGGGTGGCTACAATGTACTTTTTAAACTTAAATACTTACTACACTTAGTTGCAAATATATGTACTTTTGCAAAAACTATTTTCTTGTTATATTTCCAAAATATATGTATCTTTTCGAAAAATATTATTTAATGTGTTTAATTTACAAATATTTTACAATTAACAAGTAAATCTATATTAATTTTAAATAATTAAAAGAAACAAATGAAAACATAAATAAAAAAGTACTAAAAAATGCAACAGTGCTTGCATCTCAATCGAAAAACAAATACAAAACCCACCCCTTTTGCTATACATGCACGTTTGTTTTTTAACATTTTCAATTAAATTTTCTATAAAAATATTTTCCGCGTACATTGCAATTTCTTTTTTTTTTTTTCATAAACAGTTTTTCTAAAAACACATGATTCCTTAAGTAAAGTGCGGTCAGTTTCGCTGTTTGCTTAAGCAAATGACACTTGACGAAACTTAACGAAAAGTTTGTTAAGTACAGTATAGTCATACACATTTGATTACATGTATTCGCACATTTGCTTAAGCTAGCAAAAGTATAATATAGTTAGCTCTTAACCTTTTTTTAGAGAGAGGAATGACAGAACATGTTTTTTTTTCTTTTTGTTATCCAAAAACAAAATTATGTGTAGAAAAAAATTTTACGGACCACGATATGCAGTTTGATTGGAAATTTTGGATTTTTGCCACAATAAGAATTTATTATTATTGTTGGTTTTTTTTTAACGTTTGCCTTGAGAATTTATAAGAATACTTATGCAAAAATATCCCGTTTCGGTTTTTTCCTTTTTTACACTAACAAAATTGCGTTTAATTCTGAAATTATTACGGTTCTTTTCTGTAATACTTGAATCTGGAATTTTATTAACTTTCGTGTTTTAAATACAGTTATTAAATATCTCTAACACATTAATATTTGTATGTAATTTTTACACGACTTATTCGGCTGTTTGACACCGTTTTTATACCCTTCACCACAGGTGGAAGGGTATATATAAGTTTGCCATTCCGTTTGTAATTTCTACAATATTGATCTTAGACCCTATAAAGTATATATATTGATTTAACGATGTCCGCCTGTCCATCTGTGTGTTGAAATGGGTTTTCCGAAGACCGCAGACTTGATGAGGACTTGATTGTTATATATTTCTGTTAAATGTGATCCATTTCTGCTTGCTATTAAAAATCAGCCAGATCGGTTGATAAATGGCTACGATATGAGCAAAAAACCAGGACTACCTCTAATTTTTTCCGTAAAATTCCTTTGTTTTTATATGTATGTTGAATATTACGCATAACAAACACATCAATTTCTTTTCTTTCACCTCTTCACCTTTTATACACAAACAACAAACACATACAAAGATTTCTCATTTAAATAAAAACCAAACAAATCCCTATTGAACGAAAACTGTTCATTTAACTCTATAAACGATGATTCCATATAGCCTTCATAGCTGAGTTGTCTAAACGCTATGTCACAAATACTTTTTTCTCTAAGAACGCGAGTTCGAATCCTACTGAAGACACAATTCAACTTTTTTTTTGTACATTTTTTTTTATTTTCTTACGACTTTTTTTATTTTTTTAACATTAAATAATTAATTTAAATAAAATTTTATATTAACAATTAAATAATCCATAAATAGGCTAAAAACATCAAAATTTGTATAAAAACCCTCTGATACAAACAAAATACAAACGGTTTTATTTCTATTTTTTGCTCCGATTTAAAAGAATTTATAAACAGATTTTTAAACCATTTTCTCATATATTAAGAAAATTTTATAAATAATTTCCCATTGAGTGCAACTATTTTAGGTCATAACTTATAATAATTTATATAAAAAAAAAAATAAAAACTATTTTCCTTCAAATTTTTAAAATTAAGCTAAATAAATTAAAAACATTTTGTAATAAAAAAGCGAAATAAAATCCCAAATGCAAGTTTCCCAGCTAAATCAAACATATTTGTAGAAATAAAACATATGCAGTTCTAGTGATTTCTTTTAACGATTTGTAAAAAAATATTTTTTTGGTCGAAAAAAGCTTTTTTTAGAACTAAAAAGATTTTTAAAAAAAAATATGACAACACTGAATGCCAATCAGTGATTGTTGTTGTTTTTATTTTATTTGTTGAACTTTTTGTCTTTCACCTCCTCAGCTTTTATCCACAAACAACAAATCCATACAAAGGTTTGTCATTTAAATAAAACCCAAACAAATCTGTTTTAAACGAAGACTCTTTACTTACTTCTATTAACGACGTTTGCTTATGTCCTTCAATGGCTCAGTGGTCTAAGCGCTTTGTCACAAATACTTTTTTCTTTTAGTCGCGCGATCGAGCCCCGTCTATTCAACTTTTTTTATTTTTATATTTTTTTAACACTTTTTTTTATTTTCTTAAGACTTTTTGTTATTTTTTTATTTTTTTTTTTAACAAAACAAATGCGTCCAGCACAGTTGTCTTAACGATGTTGGTCAGCTTTTCTGTATAATTGGAGAACGGAAAGAGGAAAAGTTTCCAAATAAGGTGCAAGCATCTTGGTTATCAATACACAACATCTGACCAAATGTGGGCGGGATCCTTGAATTGGACGTGGCACAAAATAGATTAATTTATATCTTAAGAACGGTAAGACCGTAATTAAATACTCCATAAATGGGCTAAAAACATCAAAATTTTTATAAAAACTAAAATGTAATATGACTTATGGATACGTCTTATATATCAAAAATCTAAAATCTTTAGTAGAACATATTTGCTGAAAGTAGTTATGACCAAAACATACATTTTCTTAAATACCTATTTTCGGGAACCATAAATCTTTCAGAGTCCAGGTTTTATCACTAAACTAAATGGTAAATTTCCACTTAAAGACGTCCGTTCCATATATGTATAAACTTCACTATTTTCCCAACCATGGTGAAGGGTATATAAGATTCGGCATAGCCGAATTAAGCCGCTCTTACTTGGTTTTTGTCAACTTTGGGTATTACGTTTTTCTTAAAAAACAATAAAAATAAATAAATTAAAAAATTTTTGTTTTTACGCACTGTTATTTTTGATTTTTAACCAATTGACAAAATTGCCAAGCGTTAATGTACGTTTTAGAGTTTTTTTTTTTAAATTTATTTTTATACGATTCTTTGCAATTAATAATGTTTACCGAGCATAACGTAGATCTTACCGACACTGATATAGAACACCGCACTCACAGCTTACCCTGTGACCGCACTACTAAAGGAATGTATGGAAAAATGGAAGCGCAACTTACATATGTGCCTTTGAATTAGTGGTGCTACTTACGTAATCGGTACTTTTATAATTGAATTATTCTTTGATGATGTAGTTGGAGCATTGATGTAGTGACCTTAGCCACCCCAGTGGACAATGTGTGAACAAATCTGTTAATTCTAATGATGTGATGAATATGTGATGAGAATTGTATAATTTACTGAAATTTTTAATACTTATCTTAATTAAATGGATACTCGGTATAATTGATTAATTGAGGTTCCTTAAAGAAATTTAACACTTGTTGAACTATATTTTCTCATTGGACGAAAATATAATCTAATTGAAAAATATTTTCTTTTTGGAAAGAAAATAATGAATTGTTGACTGTGTAGAATCCTTAGGACTTTGATATCCGGTTCGTGGAGGACCATGAAAATGTTTGGGTTGAAGGACCAGAGCCAAGTCTCATAAAATACCAATGTAAAATAAAAGACAAGCAACTTATAATGCCAGGTAAAAATTATTTTATTTGAACAATGTTTCTTCGTGTAAATCTAAGACTTAACTAACTTAAAACTGAGCGAACAGATAACGTACTGACGTGATACAAAGTTGTTTTAGTACAGCGTAAAGTACATTAGGGTTTTCGCATGAACACACACAAAAAAAAACACTGGGGTACCTGATACAAATTTTCGATGAGCTGCACTACGGCCAAAAAGGATTATTTTTCTTCCAAATTCCACCTCAAATCCAAACGAAATTATAACACTCGGTGGATTACAGCCAAACGGATCACTAAAGCGCCGCTACTTCCGCCAATCAAAAATAAACTGTAGTCCTAGAATAATATTACCAAAAATGGCCGCTACGGTCTTGTGACTCCGTATGTAGAAATTTCTTTTCTTTTTATCCTTGGGGAACTGAATTGGTTTGGAGGCTTCACCACAAAAAAATTCTCTATTTCCACTATATATCTTATATATCTTTTTATCATGTACAACAGTACACAAACTTCGCGATGAAGGATTATAACAGCAATGATGCTACCGACACTATCTTAGAACCGCCAAACCAAGTCATTTTCCCAAAAATTAAACTCCCCCTATCATTTTCCACAGACCGCCAATTATATATCCTTCTCTTTCTCTCTATTTATCTATATCTTTTCTTTCCTTACTAAGTCTAAAGGATTTCCAGGACAAACGGTATCCTTGGTCACCTGACCCCAAACATCCCCGCTCACAAACTGAGTCGCCATTTCTAACAAAATCATCACATCTGTCATTCTTCCCATTTTTATTTCACATATTTTGTATTTCTTCTCCTAACCGTTTCGAATCAGCTGTTTATTGTCAAACGTTAACAACCTGACACCAACATCCGCTACAAATACACTCTTACTTGCATGGAAGGTCTCAATATGTGAGTCTTAATGGCATTGATTCAAACATTGTTCATGTAAATTCCGGTGTCCTGCAGGGCTCTCTAATTGGTCCTATTTTGTTTTTGATATATTTAAATGATTGTGTTGACTCTTTGGACTTACACTTGGTAAAACCCTCTATTTTTGCTGATGATATTCAGCTGATTTTTGGTAATTGTAGAGAATTTCCTGAAGTTTTGGAGGTAGTTGTAAACTTTACGCTCAATGAACTATGTGATTGGATGGTGGAGAATGATTTTTCCATCAATACTACTAAGACTAAAGCCATTATGTTTCCTACTGGCCATCGTAGAATTTTTACCCTAGAATCAGAATTCATGGTACTGAGATTAATTTTGTTGAATCTTTTAAATATCTCGGTGTAATAATTGATCAATACCTTAATTTTAGTGAGCAAAGAGATGCGATTTCTTCAAGAGTAACCTTATACTATGATCTATTTTCGAACGATCGTTTCTTATGAGGATTCCTAGGGAGTGGAATTTCTTACCCAATAATTTACGAAGTTTTACATTATCATACAATTTATTTAGGAGCAGATTATTATCTCATTTTCAGGATTCTTTTAATGATATTTAAAATTTCCTTAGAGTTATATGATTTCATTGATATTTACTTTAAGGGATTTACTTAGTATTTTATTTTTATATATCGTACTATTATTTAATCTTATTTTCTGATTGTATTATATTGGTATGCTCTCGTTGATATGGACTTCTGCCTTTTTGAATTGATGTAGAGATAGCTGAACCACATCCAAAAAATAAAGCGTACAATTTTTAATATTTATTAAAAATCACTTCTATCCAGTTCTAAGAATGGTTTGTTGTTTTATGTGCATATACTGTTATTTGAATTTAATATTAAGAGTTTTGTAATTATAATTTTGAATTTTTTAAAGTATACTAGCAATACGTTTTTTAAAGTATACTAGCAATACGTTTTTTGCATTGTATTGCAAATAAATAAAATAAATAAATTAAACGTATGTAAAAAGCTTTGGAAGTGCAAAGGTTAAAATATTCAGCTCGTAAATCATCGATTTTTCAAATAATAAATAGTGGAAACATCCATACAACAACCGCCACAGTAAAGCACGAAATATTATTGTTTGGGGATGTTTTTGCGGTAGTGGAATTTGTCCAATTCAACTCATAACTGATACAATGACAGCCACAATCTACAGATACCTTCTTGAGTCAGTTATGCTTCCGTATGAACGGTATAACTGGCAAGGTTTGCGAAAACTTGGTTAGAGGAAAATAATATTTATTAGAGGTGGGCACGTGGCACTAAATTTCGGGATTCACGAGTGAGCGTGAACAAAAATTTAAATAACTCACGTGATCGTGCGTGAGCGTTACTGGAAACAAATTTCGTGCGTGCGCGTGTGTGTTGATTTTTTGTCGTGATTTTTGTGGTTATTCCTTTTTTCGTTTTTTTTTTATTTTGCTTCGAGTTTTTTTGTTACATCTAATGTAGCAAGACTGAGCGTGAGCAAAAATTAAAATTACTCACCTGTGCGAGTAAGTCAAAAATCGCTCACGTGCCCATCTCTAATATTAATGACATGTCGTGGCCGCCTCAATCTTCCGATCTCATACTGATTGAGAAATTGTGGATAATTGCAAAACGCAATATAGAAGGTTTACTAATACATCCTCGTATCTCAAAAACTACTGCTTTTCAGAAGATAAAAAAAGTTTTATAATAAACTTGACATTTTATTTTTTTTAATTTTAAAATTTATCTTTACCTTTTAAATTTAAAACAAAAAAAATATGATTAAAAAATGTCAAAGTTTATTATAAACCTTTTTTTTTTAGATGCGTTGTCAAATATTCGACCTACTGTAGTGTGCATACTTACGGTACATAGTGTACAAAGAGAAAACAACAGTTTGTATTTCAACCTTAAGTTGAATTAGTCAGAACTAATAAAACTAAATAAAATTCATAAAACAATTATGAATACCCATGAGTAAAAACGTACTAAAGGGTTTCACATTACATTGTTTGTAGTACTGACCATTGTCAAGTAATGTGACTGTTGATACTAGACCTCACACAGTTCAAGTGCAACAAATGCATATGACACTTTGAAGCATTGCGACTGCAGTAAATCTGGCACGCAGATGTTTGAAGTGGGTCAATGTTAATTTTGTTTTGACGTTTCCCCTTTGTCATAGTACAAATAAATTTAGTATATAAGTCGTTGTAAAATTAGGAATAGGTTAGAGTTAATCAAAGTGTACAACAAGACAGTTATGCTGTCTATTAAATAAAAACATAAAACAAAACCAGAAACAAATCGAGTTTCATTTCATGGCGATCCTGCCACGCTGCCGAAAACCTGCCACGCTGCCGAAATCCTGTGATGTTTCCAGACACCATCGATACCGAAATCATCTGACGCTGCCGAAATCCTGTGATGTTTCCAGACACCATCGATACCGAAATCATCTGACGCTGCCGAAATCCTGTGATGCTAACGAAATCCTGCTAAACTGATATAATCCAGCCCAGCCCGAACAAAGAATCCTGCCGTTGGTAATACTACAGCTGCACTTAAGTATTAAAAAAGTATTAAATAATTCAGAAGAAAGAAAGAAAATTTTTTTTTCCAAAATTACAGTGTATTAAGTGCTCTGCATAAATACTACTGTACAAACAATATATTTTTTTTGTTATACATATTACTTTAATGGATAAGAGAAGTTTAAACGAGATTCTCTTCAAATAAAAAAAAAATATGTTAAAAGCTACATTATTAATAACAACAATAACAATAATTATAATAACAAGTATAGCATTATTGTTTATATATATATAAAAAACTGTTTAGTGAATACAACTTGCGAACAAATAAATAATGTAAAAGAATACATCTTAGAAAAAGCTAACGATTTACAAATAGAAGATAAGGTCGACTCTATAGTAGAAAAATTAGAGAACTCAGAAGTGATGGAAAAATTCACCTCCATCAAAGATTATTTAAATAAGCTGAGAAATTAATGAAACTATGAATAGGTTTTGATTGAAAACAATGAATAAAAATTTTATGATGATACTGTCATGAAAGGAGAATTTTTGAATTGAAATTAAAGACTAATGTATAAAATATATAAACAGGTAGAAACTATATTAACAAATGCAAGGAAATCATCAGGCAGACCTTATTCATTAGAGACGATAAAGTCCAAAAAAGAGGAACTTGAGACATTGCAAGTAGATGCAAGTACGACATTGAATAGTTTGAAACATCATAATGAAAATTTAATGAACGTTTTTACTAGATTATCCAAGTATAATCTTAAGTTAAATGCGGGTAAATGTTGTTTTTTAAGACCTGAAGTTGTGTACTTAGGGCACTTGATCACAGCAAACGGTATCAAGCCAGACCCAAGCAAGTATGAAGCAATTTCCAAATATCCTATTCCAAGAAATTCCGACGACGTCAGAAGATTTGTAGCTTTTTGTAACTACTATCGCAGATTCATAAAAAATTTTGCAGAAACTGCAAACTGTCTAAATGACCTATTGAAAAAGAACACGAAATTTGAGTGGACTGAAAAATGCCAATTGGCATTTGAGGCTTTAAAGGACAGTTTAATAAGCCCTCCAGTTTTGCAATATCCGGATTTTGATAGACCGTTTGTATTAACAACGGACGCATCGGATTTTGCGCTGGGTGCAGTTTTGTCGCAAGGTCCAATAGGTGAAGATTTACCCATATCATACGCGAGTAGATCCCTTAACAAGCACGAGAAGAATAAACCCGTAATTGAGAAAGAACTACTAGGTATTTATTGGGGCATACAATTTTTTAGACCATATTTGTATGGTAGAAGATTCACAGTCGTAACTGACCATCGACCGTTAGTATCGTTGTTTTCTCATAAGAATCCTAGTTCGAAACTAACACGAATACGTTTGGAACTTTCTGATTATGATTTCGATATCGTATATAAGAAAGGATCCAACAATACAAATGCGGATGCATTATCACGAATACAATTAGACTCAACAATATTAAAGAATATGATACCATTGGAAAATGATGAAAATATAAAGAAAACGCTAGTAGTAACGAGAGGTATGAAAAAGAAGTCATCAGTGAATGAAAATATCAATAGCAAGTCTCATGGTGAGTCTGATCAGCTCCATATGTGGGATTGCACTTCCATCAATGATATAAAGCATGCATGTAAATTAAAGTTTATAGTAGAAAACAGGCCAATAGAAGATATATATAGATATATAACAGAGAATGATAAGTATAGAAATGAAATGCGCATTAGATGTAGTGATAATCCAAAGTGCTTAGGGACTCTATTGGAGAAGCTTTAATCTTATTTGAAGAAAAGTAAAAATAGAAAATTTGCCATCGCCAGAGATGATGCAATATTTAGAATGATTCCTGCAGAAGAGTTTAAGGCCAGATATAATGAATCGAATAAATCGAATGAAGATGACGTAACAATAATGTTATATAATAAACCTCAGAAAATAATAAGCGAGAGTAAACAGTTAGAACTTATAGAGTTATTTCACAACACCCCCCAGGGAGGTCATTTTGGAGTTCGAAAGACTCTACTGAAATTAAAACAACGGTACATATGGAAAAACATGTATATAATGGTAAAAAATTATATTTCTAAGTGTGATCGCTGCCAGAGAAACAAGCAGATAAGACACACCAGAGAACCACTTTGTGTTACGGACACACCTACACAGAGTTTTGAAACGGTTGTAATCGATACAGTTGGACCGTTACGTCCTTCGATGAACTATAGATATATATTGACTATGCAATGCGAGTTAACAAAATATGTTATAGCATGTCCCATAGAAACGAAAGAAGCAAAGTCTGTAGCTAAGGCATTGACTGAAAACCTTATATTGAGGTATGGAATATTCAAAACTTTGAAATCTGAAAGAGGGACAGAATTTACAAACGAATTAATGAAGGAGATATGCGAATTATTGAAGATTGAACAACGGTTTTCGACTCCTTATCATCATGAGACATTAGGCACAGTAGAAAGGAATCATAGGGTTCCAAATGAATATTTTTTGTCTTTTGTAGAAGGTGATAGTTGGGAGCAATGGATTCCATATTATGCATTTGCATACAATATAACTTCTCATGTGGACACTGAGTACTCTCCATTCGAACTGCTATTTGGAAGATTACCGAGTTTACCAGGTGATGAAGTCATGAATCATCCGAAGGTATACAATCTAGAAAATTATGCAAACGAACTTAAGGCTAGATTAAAATATTCACTAGACTATGCAAGAAAACTGACTATGAAAGTAAAGGAAAATAGACAAGTATAATCTAGGGATAAGGCAAATAGTATAAAATTAGAGATAGGAGAATTAGTATTAGTTAGAATTGAAAATAGAAGGAAAAATGAAGCACCATATAAAGGTCCTTATACGATAGTATCAATTGATGATGTGAACATATCGGTTAAGATAGGAAATAATATTAAGACATACCATAAGAACTTATTAAAGAAATATAATTCATAAGCAAAATATTGTAAATAAATCAAAAGAAATTTTTGTACAAAACTAATTAATTAACAAAAAACCGAAGTATTGTAAACAAACCAAAATAAAAACTATAAAGAAGAATATATAAATAAATACGTGTATATAAAATTATAAAGTTGCTCAAATGACAAGTAATTAAATAATAAATGTAATATTATGGGTATGCACAGTAAACAACACACTTGTTTAAATCCTCCAATTTCTGTTGATTTTCTTTTTACAGAAATTTGATGATTTCTCTTGAGGGTGAGGGTGTAGTAAGCATACTTACGGTACATAGTGTACAAAGGGAAAACAACAGTTTGTATTTCAACCTTAAGTTGAATTAGTCAGAACTAATAAAACTAAATAAAATTTATAAAACAATTATGAATACCCATGAGTAAAAACGTACTAAAGGGTTTCACATTACATTGTTTGTAGTACTGACCATTGTCAAGTAATGTGACTGCTGATACTAGACCTCACACAGTTCAAGTGCAACAAATGCATATGACACTTTGAAGCATTGCGACTGCAGTAAATCTGGCACGCAGATGTTTGAAGTGGGTCAATGTTAATTTTGTTTTGACGTTTCCCCTTTGTCATAGTACAAATAAATTTAGTATATAAGTCGTTGTAAAATTAGGAATAGGTAAGAGTTAATCAAAGTGTACAACAAGACAGTTATGCTGTCTATTAAATAAAAACATAAAACAAAACCAGAAACAAATCGAGTTTCATTTCATGGCGATCCTGCCACGCTGCCGAAAACCTGCCACGCTGCCGAAATCCTGTGATGTTTCCAGACACCATCGATACCGAAATCATCTGACGCTGCCGAAATCCTGTGATGTTTCCAGACACCATCGATACCGAAATCATCTGACGCTGCCGAAATCCTGTGATGCTAACGAAATCCTGCTAAACTGATATAATCCAGCCCAGCCCGAACAAAGAATCCTGCCGTTGGTAATACTACAGCTGCACTTAAGTATTAAAAAAGTATTAAATAATTCAGAAGAAAGAAAGAAAATTTTTTTTTCCAAAATTACAGTGTATTAAGTGCTCTGCATAAATACTACTGTACAAACAATATATTTTTTTTGTTATACATATTACTTTAATGGATAAGAGAAGTTTAAACGAGATTCTCTTCAAATAAAAAAAAAATATGTTAAAAGCTACATTATTAATAACAACAATAACAATAATTATAATAACAAGTATAGCATTATTGTTTATATATATATAAAAAACTGTTTAGTGAATACAACTTGCGAACAAATAAATAATGTAAAAGAATACATCTTAGAAAAAGCTAACGATTTACAAATAGAAGATAAGGTCGACTCTATAGTAGAAAAATTAGAGAACTCAGAAGTGATGGAAAAATTCACCTCCATCAAAGATTATTTAAATAAGCTGAGAAATTAATGAAACTATGAATAGGTTTTGATTGAAAACAATGAATAAAAATTTTATGATGATACTGTCATGAAAGGAGAATTTTTGAATTGAAATTAAAGACTAATGTATAAAATATATAAACAGGTAGAAACTATATTAACAAATGCAAGGAAATCATCAGGCAGACCTTATTCATTAGAGACGATAAAGTCCAAAAAAGAGGAACTTGAGACATTGCAAGTAGATGCAAGTACGACATTGAATAGTTTGAAACATCATAATGAAAATTTAATGAACGTTTTTACTAGATTATCCAAGTATAATCTTAAGTTAAATGCGGGTAAATGTTGTTTTTTAAGACCTGAAGTTGTGTACTTAGGGCACTTGATCACAGCAAACGGTATCAAGCCAGACCCAAGCAAGTATGAAGCAATTTCCAAATATCCTATTCCAAGAAATTCCGACGACGTCAGAAGATTTGTAGCTTTTTGTAACTACTATCGCAGATTCATAAAAAATTTTGCAGAAACTGCAAACTGTCTAAATGACCTATTGAAAAAGAACACGAAATTTGAGTGGACTGAAAAATGCCAATTGGCATTTGAGGCTTTAAAGGACAGTTTAATAAGCCCTCCAGTTTTGCAATATCCGGATTTTGATAGACCGTTTGTATTAACAACGGACGCATCGGATTTTGCGCTGGGTGCAGTTTTGTCGCAAGGTCCAATAGGTGAAGATTTACCCATATCATACGCGAGTAGATCCCTTAACAAGCACGAGAAGAATAAACCCGTAATTGAGAAAGAACTACTAGGTATTTATTGGGGCATACAATTTTTTAGACCATATTTGTATGGTAGAAGATTCACAGTCGTAACTGACCATCGACCGTTAGTATCGTTGTTTTCTCATAAGAATCCTAGTTCGAAACTAACACGAATACGTTTGGAACTTTCTGATTATGATTTCGATATCGTATATAAGAAAGGATCCAACAATACAAATGCGGATGCATTATCACGAATACAATTAGACTCAACAATATTAAAGAATATGATACCATTGGAAAATGATGAAAATATAAAGAAAACGCTAGTAGTAACGAGAGGTATGAAAAAGAAGTCATCAGTGAATGAAAATATCAATAGCAAGTCTCATGGTGAGTCTGATCAGCTCCATATGTGGGATTGCACTTCCATCAATGATATAAAGCATGCATGTAAATTAAAGTTTATAGTAGAAAACAGGCCAATAGAAGATATATATAGATATATAACAGAGAATGATAAGTATAGAAATGAAATGCGCATTAGATGTAGTGATAATCCAAAGTGCTTAGGGACTCTATTGGAGAAGCTTTAATCTTATTTGAAGAAAAGTAAAAATAGAAAATTTGCCATCGCCAGAGATGATGCAATATTTAGAATGATTCCTGCAGAAGAGTTTAAGGCCAGATATAATGAATCGAATAAATCGAATGAAGATGACGTAACAATAATGTTATATAATAAACCTCAGAAAATAATAAGCGAGAGTAAACAGTTAGAACTTATAGAGTTATTTCACAACACCCCCCAGGGAGGTCATTTTGGAGTTCGAAAGACTCTACTGAAATTAAAACAACGGTACATATGGAAAAACATGTATATAATGGTAAAAAATTATATTTCTAAGTGTGATCGCTGCCAGAGAAACAAGCAGATAAGACACACCAGAGAACCACTTTGTGTTACGGACACACCTACACAGAGTTTTGAAACGGTTGTAATCGATACAGTTGGACCGTTACGTCCTTCGATGAACTATAGATATATATTGACTATGCAATGCGAGTTAACAAAATATGTTATAGCATGTCCCATAGAAACGAAAGAAGCAAAGTCTGTAGCTAAGGCATTGACTGAAAACCTTATATTGAGGTATGGAATATTCAAAACTTTGAAATCTGAAAGAGGGACAGAATTTACAAACGAATTAATGAAGGAGATATGCGAATTATTGAAGATTGAACAACGGTTTTCGACTCCTTATCATCATGAGACATTAGGCACAGTAGAAAGGAATCATAGGGTTCCAAATGAATATTTTTTGTCTTTTGTAGAAGGTGATAGTTGGGAGCAATGGATTCCATATTATGCATTTGCATACAATATAACTTCTCATGTGGACACTGAGTACTCTCCATTCGAACTGCTATTTGGAAGATTACCGAGTTTACCAGGTGATGAAGTCATGAATCATCCGAAGGTATACAATCTAGAAAATTATGCAAACGAACTTAAGGCTAGATTAAAATATTCACTAGACTATGCAAGAAAACTGACTATGAAAGTAAAGGAAAATAGACAAGTATAATCTAGGGATAAGGCAAATAGTATAAAATTAGAGATAGGAGAATTAGTATTAGTTAGAATTGAAAATAGAAGGAAAAATGAAGCACCATATAAAGGTCCTTATACGATAGTATCAATTGATGATGTGAACATATCGGTTAAGATAGGAAATAATATTAAGACATACCATAAGAACTTATTAAAGAAATATAATTCATAAGCAAAATATTGTAAATAAATCAAAAGAAATTTTTGTACAAAACTAATTAATTAACAAAAAACCGAAGTATTGTAAACAAACCAAAATAAAAACTATAAAGAAGAATATATAAATAAATACGTGTATATAAAATTATAAAGTTGCTCAAATGACAAGTAATTAAATAATAAATGTAATATTATGGGTATGCACAGTAAACAACACACTTGTT
The DNA here is from genome assembly GCA_949748255.1 of Eustalomyia histrio. Lineage (NCBI taxonomy): Eukaryota > Metazoa > Arthropoda > Insecta > Diptera > Anthomyiidae > Eustalomyia > Eustalomyia histrio. The sequence continues at coordinate 126,201,695 of OX456525.1, forward strand.
TAAATCCTCCAATTTCTGTTGATTTTCTTTTTACAGAAATTTGATGATTTCTCTTGAGGGTGAGGGTGTAGTAAGCATACTTACGGTACATAGTGTACAAAGGGAAAACAACAGTTTGTATTTCAACCTTAAGTTGAATTAGTCAGAACTAATAAAACTAAATAAAATTTATAAAACAATTATGAATACCCATGAGTAAAAACGTACTAAAGGGTTTCACATTACATTGTTTGTAGTACTGACCATTGTCAAGTAATGTGACTGCTGATACTAGACCTCACACAGTTCAAGTGCAACAAATGCATATGACACTTTGAAGCATTGCGACTGCAGTAAATCTGGCACGCAGATGTTTGAAGTGGGTCAATGTTAATTTTGTTTTGACGTTTCCCCTTTGTCATAGTACAAATAAATTTAGTATATAAGTCGTTGTAAAATTAGGAATAGGTAAGAGTTAATCAAAGTGTACAACAAGACAGTTATGCTGTCTATTAAAAAAAAACATAAAACAAAACCAGAAACAAATCGAGTTTCATACTCAAAAACGGGGTTCGAATACTTTAAAAAACCGGGTTTCAGTTTTTTCATTTAAAACCGATTCGAATACCGGGTTTTCAATTTTTTAAATAAAATCATCAAAAAATGGTTTTATTTTTCAATGAAGAAATGTTGAAGTTGGGCGAAAAGGTGTTTTAAGCGACTTTCATAGTACCATGGCATTAATAGGCAGCTTCTTAAGGCCACAATTGGTGCCTCCATAGGATAGGGCACAGCTAATTGGCAAGCTGAATTAATGGTTTCGGTAATAACAAGATCGTATGGCTGCTGTTTATGACGTTGTAGTATCAGCTCAATATAACCACTTTCATACAATCGTTTACAAGATGCTGTCCTCCACGTGTAGTGCAATATATTCGTTAAATAATCTCTTCGATATTCTTGGTTTCATGTCGGCAGGTGGCATAATATTAATAACGCCCATACCTTTGAGCAACAGCTTCTCCTAGTTGTCCAATGGGAAATCTGCGCTTTTTATGTGTTGCGGGTAGGCTAATATGCGTGTTAACCAGCAATTTATTTAGTGTGTGTCGCGTGCTTCAAAAAGGAAAAAAGAAAGGAAGGAAGTTAAATTATACAGGGTTGTTATAACGTCATAGTAGTATGTATTAGGAAAAAAAACCATATTGCAACCTGATTTTTGGGAAGTAGCATAGTTGTATTTGGAGCAATCGGTTCCCATTCATAAGTGTTTGTAACATGTCTGTAGTTGTAGTTTTGTCAGGTTTTCGCCGGCCTGAGTTTCTAGAAAAATGTTAGAGTGAAACTCATGGGAAAAATGATGTTAGGCAGGGTAACAGTTAGAAGTTGATAAAACAGTTTTGAAATAGCAAGTAAGGGGATGCTAATTTTGGAAGTGAATAGAGAAGGGTGCCAGCGCGTTCGCTTAAAGATTTTATATTGGTCATTTTTTTGTTGTTATAAAGTTTAAAAAAAAAAATTTGAACAAATATTAGAAAAGTGAGAATAAACAAAACAAACAAGAGTGCAAGCGTTGTATACTTACCGGAGACGTTTGGATAAATAAAACCAGCTTGTAAAGGCAAAATATTTGTAAATTCAATTTTTATTGCAACATACTTATTGTTTAAAAGAGTACATCGGAGAAAAATTGATTGTATAAATTGATTGATTCTGGCTGGCAAACGTTGCTTTTGGCACGACATTTTTCGCTCGGCAGCTCGTCGGCTTACGGGTGTGAGGAAACAAGCGTCTGTGAGCCCAGAACCAAACAGAAAAGAAATAAAAAGAATTAGAGAAGAGAAGTAACGTGCCGTTAAAGAAATCGTAGAAGATATAGTCCGTCCGAAGTCTGGGCATCCCACCCGCTCTGTGCTACATCGCACAGCCATGAGCTACAGCCAAGGCCCATAAATCGCCGTAGCTCCCTTGATACAAAATTTCGTTTAGTCAGTTCCGTAGTCTGTTACCCTATTCCCCCCATGACCACCACTACCCGCACATACCTTGCAGGTAACCCCTTTATTCCCAACCTTTTTAAAAACAATTTAGCAATTCATGTTTGATTCTTACAAACTCCAAAATAAGAAATTCATTCCATTTTTATTTAAATTAAAAAAAACGTTAATTATACTAGTCGGATATAAAAATAAAAAAAAATATAATTATACTTATACTAATAAATTCAAATTATCGATATCAAAAAAAAAGGAAAATAAAACAAAAAGGTTCAAGTGTCCCTATTTTCCCCGATATAAGTCTAGTTTAAAACGAACTACTCTCTTTGCGATCGAATTCAAAACAAAATGTGTCTTCTCTTAATCTCACTTGCCCCTCTTTAACCACTTCTCTTAAAATCCTAAATGCAGTTTCATAAAGCTAGTAATATAAAAAAAATCTCTCTTACCCTTCTGGCTAATCTGATGTTGGCGCCAGCATGTATAACCGAAGGCTGAAAATAAACACAAAAAAAATAAAGAAATGTTCTGGAGGGGGAAAGAGCTAAGGGCACGTATTTTCTCCTTTTTAATATTGATTTTTATCGAGTAGACTTTAGATTTACTTCGAGTTTAATCTGTATGTATAATTCATGTTGTTTACACGGTAAAAAAAATAATTTAAAGCATATGAATCCAATTGAGGAAAACAATTATTAGATTAAAATTGAATCAAAATAAAATTATCAAATCAAGATAAATAATAGAAGTATGGAAACAAAAGAAAAATAGAAATAATTAAGGAAATATGAATCAATGAAACTATTAAAATTAAAATGAATATATATATATATATATATATATATATATATATATATATATATATATATATATAAATAGTAAAGAACAAATTAAAAATAAAAAAAAAAATTAACAAAGAGAAAAAAAAAATCAAATTAATAATATAAATAGTTACAAAAATAGGTAAATATTAAATTATTTGTTTTTCAGCTAATATAAATATTTTCCTCCTTTTTTTTTAAATGTCCATTGCTATTTTGACAGTGTATGATCTTGTAAAATTTGCTTACGCTCGTTAAGGTTTTAAGGCTCTCTTCTTCGTTGAGCTTATGAATGTTTAATTTATATAAATAAATAGTTTCCAAAAAAAGTGAATATTATTGATTTTAAAAGCAGGATTGTTTATTAAAAATCCTTTGAGGCCCAGTTAAAATATCCCCCGCCAGGACTGGACCTTTAAGCCCGATTTCATAAATTAATATTTTATAAATTTATTGTTATTTTTATAGAGTCTCACCTCAAACAATTGCGGTAAAAAACAATATTTTTGGGTATATAAAAAAAAACGAAAAGGAGCAGATATAAACCGTGATGATTTTCCTTGAGAATTTTTATTTAATTATAATTAAAATTTACGAAAAAAAAAATAAATGCAATATTAATTTAACACCAAAAGAATGCCGCTCTTAAATAAATCCGACTGTCTTTGCCAACTTCTTATTAATGACAATTGCATGCCCTTCAATTCAAACCATTCTCACCACGATTTAAAGTTTAAACAGACCATACATGGGACTTTGAATTGAGCGGACTAATGAATTGATTTCATTATCATTGCAGTGATAACAATTGTAATGAAATTAATAAATTAAATAAATAAATTGTTTTAATTAATAATAATGATTAAAGTCAGATTTCAAGAGATTAATGTCAATGTTTTTAAATTTCATCACCACTATTTATGAACCAATAAAAAACAATATTATAAAACGTCATTTTAAATGTTATTAATAAATATAGCATTGTCATGTGATTCTCACCCATTACGTATATAAACAAAAACCATTTGACATAAAATTTACCAATAGCCAATATATTTTATATATTGTCTTATTATTGTATTTATAACGCTACTTTGGTAGTTTTCAAATCGTATAAAACTTTTGTATACAAATGATTTTTTTTTTTTATTAATTATAATTAGTTTCCTTTTTTTGTATGCAATTGGGCCAATTTATTGCATTAGTGCCAAGTAATGGTAATGAAATTTCAATGGCAATGAAAAATTCCCAAGTATGAAACATATAATACTCAACCAATTCAATTTAAACAAATATTAACCCATAAGAGCCATTTGAGGACGATGTTGAATTTTATGGATCACAGGCCGACGTTACAAAATACCTGCGGATTAGCGGTGTTGAAAAGGTGTGGCTAATTGGAAGTTGGCAGCAGCTGCGAATTGTCTGGTATCAATTTCGACAAAGGACAACAGGTGGCATGGAGGAAATCTTCGACCAGCCAAGCAAATATTCCGGTGCAGTGCAGGTGCTATAAGACTGTAAAACCTCCGGCCGTTAATCTGTACAGCTATATTTTTAGTTTAACCAGGTCGTTATCTATGGTTTAGGCGTCAGCTCGGCCATTTTTCGCAAAGTGTGTAGTGTCAAGAGAAAGAAGTTAAGGTATTAGAAAATTATATTATAAAAATGTGTTTTTTTTAAGTATGTTAAATGATTAATTTTTCTGTTTTTTTATCATAAAATAATGTTTAACGTAAAGTGTAAGTGCCTGGATTTAAAAAGTGTTCAGTTTTTTTAATAATAAGGGCCAAGGCTCTACACAGCGTTTAGCACATTTAGTACATGATTTTCGGTTAAGGCAGATTGGCCAAGTCTATGTTATTTAGTTATACACACGCCTAAGCGAGCTCCTTTAGGTAGGTTTTTTTTTATCACCGTTTTTTTTTTGAGACTCAAACTGGAGTCTTTGCGCCATAACGCTGAGGGTTAAACACCTGTTATATTGATTACTTAGCGGCTCAAAATGAAGCCATCTTTTTGCTTATATTTTTTATTCAATTTTGGCACGATTTTTGTTTTTTTTTTCTTAATTTTTTTATATCAATTAATTTTATGAATTTTGGCAAAGTTACATCGTTTCGCTGTTTGCTTTAATTATATAGTTTTTTTTTTGCACATTTAATGTGCGTTCTTATTTATTTCGCACTAAATTTAATCTGACGATTTCATGATTTATTATTTTGTTTAGTTTTAGTTTTTCTTTATATTTATATCCTTTAATAAAAATGTTATAGTTAATTTATATATATAATTTGAAAAATGATGGCGTGTTAATTTGCTTATAGGGCAAAGTTGGCTGGGTGAAAGAAAATGTGGTAAGTGTGTGATTATTTTTCGGGGTCATCGAATAAAAGGAGAATGGATTAGTCAAGATGACCATGGAAGGGTGGGCAATGTGGAGGATATTAACATCATTTCCTCTCTCCATAGAGTTCAGCCGTGTTTTTTTTGTGTTTGCAGTTTTTTTAGTTTTTTTTTTAGTTGTGCTTGACTTGGGCTGTAGTGGTGGGTTGGGACCAACATCCCATTAGATGCTTTTGTGAGCTAGCTGGCATCACCACTACAGTGCCATTGGGGGCACGTAACAGAAAAGCAAAATTTGTACATTTTCCAGTCTTTAAAAATTAATGAATTCATAACCAGTGTTGCCACGAACAAAAATTTTTGTAACCAAAATTTTTTAAAAAATGTTACCAAATGAGGAAAAAAATAACCAAAATTTAAAGGTTTTTGTTTTTTGCCGAAGCTAGATATATTGTCATGTCCATTCGTTATACCGAAATATTCGTTATATCGCAACATATTTTTGTATGAAATTTACTTCACCTTTAGTAAAGGGTGGTTAAATTTTAAGGGCCGATGTTGAATGTGAACCACACCTAAACGTCAAGTTTTTTTTTGCATTTTATTTGACATTTCTAAATTTCAGACTTACTCAATTTGAACTTTGGAAAGATACACAATCGAGCAACGCGTTAAAGTTATTCAGGCTTATTATCAAAATAGGCGTTCAAATCAAAATGCACTCTGTAATTTTTTTGGTCAGCATAATTGACCAAATGTGTCCACAATCGGGATAATTGTGCACATATTTTTGCAAATCGGATCTGTAGGAACTGAGAAAACACCAGTGCATGCTCGCCAAGTTCGGTCTGCGGAAAACATTGCTGTTGTTCGCGATAGTATGGCAGAATAGCCGTCAACCTCGACTCGCCGTCGGTGTTCGCTGTCGCGAGATCAAAACGGAATTCTTGAAGCCAGAAATCGAGGATATGGATGTGCACGATATGTGGTTTCAATAGGACGGTGCCACTTGCCACACAGCTAACGAAACAATGGCTCTTTTGCGCGACAAATTCAATGGCCGTGTTATCTCACGTGGTGGCAATTATCAATTGGCCGCCAAGATCATGTGATTTGACACCGTTGGACTTCTTTCTTTGGGGTTATTTAAAAGAAAAGGTGTACGTCGATAAGCCAGCAACAATTCAAGAGCTAAAGGATAAGATAATTCGGTACATTAACAGCATAAAATTTAACCACACTTTATTTTTAAAATTTTTGAGATTACTACAAATTTAAAAAAGGACTGCAATAATGGTACACTAGAAAGTTCAGAAACAAACAGATCTCAAATTATTTTCTTATTTAGAGTTTTTTAAATTTTTCTATATTTTTTACCAATTGTTTGTTATATCGAGTATAAATTTGCAGAAATATATAAGGTAGTTAATGCAACAATTATGGAAAAACAATCGTACGTTATATCACGTTTTCATTATTCCGAGTATTCGTTATACCGGGTTTCGACTGTATATTAAAATATTTATTATTTAAATTTGTATTGGAAATATTATTTTTTAGAAAAAATTTATGAAAAATTAAATTTCTTGCATTCATTGTCGCTTTCAGATGATAAATCTTCGAATCCACTATTTGCATTGACTGGTCTTTTTCAATAAAAACCTAAATAACCCAACAAAAAACGTTCCGTTTACATTCTGTTTTATGTACGTCATAAACGGAATCCAACTCCGTTTTCTGGATCCGTATACAGACGAGGAAACGGATTTTAAGGAACAGGAAAGTCCGACGTACCGTTGTGTGGTGTAAAAACGGAGTTGAATGACTCCGTTTTCAGAATGCTGTATCCGGTTCGTATCCGTACCGTTTTTCTAAATTAAAAACCGACTTGAATATTTGCCTAAATTTATCCTATTTTTTATTAATACTGAGTAGTACATATTATTTTTTAGATTTATTAAAACAAGAAAATAATAAACAACACAAAGAAGACATTCGAAAAAAGCAATTACCTTCCATTATCACGTTTTAATTTTGGCCTTTTATAAAAATTTATACCTGATACAAAAAAAAAAAAAAATTGTTATGTTTACTATGAAAAAAGTACTTTTCGATGAACCGTGCTAAAGTACTTCAAGTCACTAGTTTAGCACCTTAGTTTGCATTCATACAATTTTAAACTTAACAGAAGGGTTGTACGATTTTAGAGATCTATTTTATTTAATAGTTTTGTTTGATTATTTGGCTACATATTGTTACAAGAAATTTCTGTAAATAGAAATTTCTTCACGCGTATGTTGCCAGCTGGAAAAATCTAGTGTAGTAATAACTGGAAATAGCTAGAATACCTGATTACTAATATAAATACGGGTACTTGCTGAAGCAGTAGTTCAGTATATAAAATAAAACGCTAAGTGTCAAGAACTAAAGTGTGGCCAACTTTAAGTCTATTTACACCGTGTAAATAAAGTGTGCTATTAAAGTTATAACTAAATAGTGCTAGAAATAATTTCAAACTGCGTTTATTATTTGCAATATAAAAAGAAACCGATTTATTCAAAAGGTAAATAAATCAAAGATTTTATAAAGGGGAAAGTCGTAACAATTGGTGTTAGAAGTGGGATTGCAAAATAATAAGCAGTCATGAAATTGGAGGAGCTTAAGGTGGAACAGCTCAAGAAGGAATTAAGCAAATTGGCGCTACCGACAGCAGGAAATAAGGTCGAATTGCAAAAGAGTTTCATAGAGGAATTTGAACTTCGTAACATTGACATTTCTACTTACGAATTTGAGAAAAAAGAAGAAATGGAGGTTAGTATCCGTAAAACAGAAGGTAACATTGAGTTCAGTGCAATGTTGGCTGCTACAATGGAAAAAAATGAGAAACTGCTAGAAACTTCTAGAGCAGATAATAAAAAACTGCTGGAAATTTCTAGAGTAGACAACACGAAACTGATTGAAACTTCTAGAGCAGACAACGAGAAATTGCTAGCAAAACTTCAGGAAACATTTAGAGCAGACAACATTAAAATGTTAGAAGCTTCAAGAGCAGACAACGAGAAACTGTTAGCTAAGACAGAAACGAAACTGTTAGAAACATCGAGAGCAGACAACGAGAAATTGTTAGCTAGGTGGAAGAAAAGCTTCAAGAATCTTCTAGAGCCACTAATGAGAAAATGGACAGATTTGACGACTTAGAGAATGGCGTGGAAGTACAAGCCAAAGATGTTGCGAGAAAAGTACAAGATCTAAAAAATTAAGTAAATAATCTCCAATGTCAAGAGGGCCCAGGACGAATTATTCAGGAAAGTTCTGGTAGAGCAAAGGCCCCTACTTTTGATGGCAGCATACCATTTAATGTTTTTAAGTTCCAGTTCGAGACAGTTGCCGCCAATATGTGGAACATCGAAGAAAAAGCTATAGAGTTGATTCCGGCCTTAAAGGGAAATGCAGCAGAAATTATAGAAAGTGTGCCAATCACCTGCCGAAATAATTATGATGACATAATGGTGGCACTGCAACGAAAGTATGTTGGCGAACACAAAAAAGATATATACCGAATGGAACTAAGAGGTAGACTGCAGAAAGCAAATGAGTCATTGCAAAATTTTGCGACAGAGATTGAGCGGTTTTTGCAGCTAACTTATCCTGATCCATTCTTAGATCAGTTCAAAATTGAAGCATTTGTGAATGGAATTCGGGACTCTCATGTGAAACATTCAAAGGTGATTTCCAAGCCACAAATATTTAAGTGCGTAACCTCGAAGTGACTCCAGAAAGAGAGCTAGATATAAGCACAAAGTTAACAGAAGGATTCAGAGAAATGCTCACGGAGTTAAGAGATGCATTTAAGCAGGCATTAGGGGACGAGCAAGCCAAGGATAAATGCTAACACTGCGGTAGAGTGGGACATTTCCAGCGGAATTGCAAAGCACCAAGGAAGAGCCTCCGGGCAGATCAGCAATCACCTAAAGAGTCACCCTTAAACTAAAAAGAACTAGCACTACGGGGCATGAGCTAGCTCCCACAACCAATGGCCCCACAATCTCCATATCAGTAGCACAACAGGGGAAAAGTAATCTTACTGCTTATGGTTGCATCAACGGACAAAAGCACATTTTTACGATAGACACAAGAGCATCACAGTCAATCATCAGGCCCGATTTAGTGAAAAAGGCAGTTGAGCCACTATACGGGGTAAGTCTGCGCACAGCTACTGGGGAGCCTACCTCTGTCTATGGTAAAATAAATGTAAAGCTAACGATTGCCAAGATTAGCGTCAATCACGTATTTATTGTTGCCGATATTGTGGACGAAGTAATCATTGGTGCAGATTTCATGATTAGTCACGGCATTAATCTGCATATGGGGCAAAAAGTTATGATTTGGCGCAATGTTGAAATACCCCTTGATGTTGTATATGAGCAACATATCGAGTAAGAAAGCTAGTAACCATCAGTCATCAGAAAATACCGGCACTGTTAGAAACTTTAATAAGGGTACGCATGAAGGGAGATTGTAAGGACAAAAGCTTGTTGGTGGTAGAACCAACAGAAATAAAAAGTAACCTGATAACAGCGAAAGCCCTCGTGAATAGTCCTGTAATAGTACTGAACCTATCAAATTGTGAAAAATTTGTCCGAGCGAACTCTGAAATAGCCAAATGTACTGCGCCAAAAGCAATAATCAGTTGCGAAAAGAACTTGGAACCTTCCAATGCGTCCGTTGAAAATCAAGAGATACTGGCAGAATATGTGGAAAAATGGGTAATAGAACTAGCGCCGCCTTATATAAATAAAGCCAAACAGTTAATCAGGAAATACGGCTCTGAAAAAACAAAATCAACGAAGAACGGCGATTGTAAAACACCGAATAAATACTGGTGAAGTGAGGCCAACAAAGCAGGTGCCTAGAAGTATTCCTCTAGCAAAACGAAATGAAGTAAATGAGTTAGTCAACGAAATGGAGCGTAGTAGAGTAATCGAACCATCTTCAAGCCCATGGAGCTCGCCTATAGTTTTAGTTAAGAAAGAAGGTCCTGTATTGATTACAGAAAACTAAACGACATCACCAAAAAGGACAGCTATCCACTACCGAGAATCGACGACACTCTAGACACGCTAGCAGGAACCAAATGGTTCTCCACATTGGACTTGCAAAGTGGTTATTGGCAAGTAGAAATTTGTGACCAAGACAAAGAGAAAATTGCCTTTAGCACAGGTGACGGATTATGGCAGTTTAATGTGATGCCCTTTGGACTCTGCAATGCTCCGGCTGAAAGGACTCCACTGAAAAACATGCCTAGTGTACCTTGACGACATAATTGTCATGGGAAAAACTTTCGATGAACACCTGAAGAACTTAGCAGAAGTCTTAAGGCGAATATCTGCGGCTGGACTCAAGCTTAGCGCAAAGAAATGTACACTGTTTCAGAGGGAAGTCAAGTATTTGGGGCACCGCGTAACTGCAGAGGGTATATCAACCGATGAAGATAAAATTCGGGCTGTAAAAGATTGCCCTCGCCCAAAAAATCTGCACGAGTTGCGCAGCTTTCTAGGTCTCTGCACATACTACCGACGATTTGTACCAAATTTTGCCAGTGTGGCTGCGAGTCTACATGAGCTGACTAAGAAGGCTCGACCATTTAATTGGGGTGAAGCCCACGAACTGTTGAAATAGTATGATAGATTAGCAACCCCTTTTAACAATGTGTATGCTGTTGCTTTTGCTTTCTTAAATTTCTTTTTGATCCTCAACTCTCACTCTCATTTAAAACTTTGCCAAGTTAAAACGTATATAATAAATAAAACTGTATATTATAAATTGTTATAAATAAAAACTATAATTTATAAAACCAAATATAGATTTTGTCAGGTTATGGGCCCAGACGCCTAAATTGTGGTGGTTATTAAATATAATTTAATTAGTGTTAAAACCAGAAGAAAATTAAGAACCAACAATGAGTGCGCCGTTGATTAAAATTGAAAAGTTGGACGAAAACAACTACGACAGTTGGTTCATACAAATGAAGAGCGTACTGATCCACAGTGGTTTCTGGAAAATTGTCAGTGGTAAAGTAAAGAAAGCTGCAGAAGGTGATGCCAAAGCAAAATGGGAGTCAGATGACGAGAAAGCACTTGCGTCTATATGTTTGGGAGTAAAACCAACACAGTTGGGCTACATAAAGAATTGTACTTCATCGCATGAAGCATGGACAAAATTACAACAGGTTCATATGCCAAGAGGACCACTGCAAAAGGTGTCATTATATAAAAGATTGGTAAATCTTTCAATGTTAGATGGTGGCAATGTGGTACAACATTTAAACGAGTTTGCAGAAGTGTCTGAAAAATTGGCTGAAAGCGGCATACAAATTCAGGAGGAGCTGTAAGTGATCATGCTTTTGTCTAGCCTTCCAAAAGAATTTGATAACTTCGTGGTAGCCATGGAAACACGTGACGATTTGTCAAATTTTTCTTTATTAAAACAGAAGCTTCTAGAAGAAGGGAAAAGAAGAAAAGAAAAAATAGAAAACAAAAATGTAACATCAAATTTACAACAACAAGCATTCAGTGCGAAATCAACGTATACAAAGAAAGACAAAAAGTCTAACAACAGAAGTAACGGCAAATTTAAAGGCAAATGTTTTTTGTGTGGTGTGATAGGGCATTACGCCAGCAAGTGTGAAAGGAGAAATAAAGGCAACAACAACACACAGGCAATGACAATGCTAGCTGCAGCAGAAACAAAACCGTTAATTCTAAAAAATTGGTATGTCGATAGTGGTGCTACGTCGCATATGTGTAACGACAAAGGAATGTTTATACGTTTTCAAGAACACAACGAAATTATTGCGTTAGCCGGCAATAAATATATAAATGCTGTCGGAAAAGGTGACGTATTAATTTACAACAATAATTTTGAAATTTTACTGCAAAACGTTTTGTTCTCTTCAGAGTTGCAGGCAAATTTTATTTCTGTAAATAAAGCCGTTGACTGTGGTTTGTCAGTCAAGTTCGATGCCAACAGAGCAATTATAAGAAGACCGAATGGTACAATTATACTAAAAGCTTTACGCAAAAACAACATGTTCGTAGCAAAAAATGAGTGTACAACAGAAGGAGTATATGCAGCTGCATGGCACAACAGATACGGTCATCTTAATTATAAAAGCCTGTCCGATTTGTCAAACAAAGGTATGGTAAAGGGATTGAATATAAGCAACAGCAACGCTAACGATCAATCAAACTGTAAGACATGTACGCTAAGCAAAATACATGTACTCTCGTTTCCCAGAGAGTCTAATACGGGAACAAATGAATTATTGGAAATTGTAAATGCCGACGTTTGCGGCCCGTTTAGAGTAAGGTCTGTTGGTGGTGCTAGGTACTTCGTAACATTTATTGACGACAGGTCACGAAGAATCTTTGTGTACTTCATTAAAAACAAAAGCGAAGTGTTTGATAAATTCAAATTGTATAAGGCACAGGTTGAACGGCAGACAGGCTGCAAAATAAAAACACTTAGAACTGACAATAGTGGTGAGCTTGTGAACTCAGAATTCGATTAATTTTTAGCAGCAGAGGACATAAGCAGACAGTTAACAGTACCATACACGCCACAGCAGAACGGTGTGGCAGAGAGAGCCAATCGTACTCTAATAGAAATGGCAAGGTCGATGATGGTACATGCAGACGTAAAGCAGTATTTGTAAGCAGAGGCCATAAATCCTGCAGTATATATTCGAAACAGATGCCCAACAAAGAAATTGGAAAATAAAACACCGTATGAAGTATGGAGCGGCAGAAAGCCCAATGTAGCAGACTTTGTAACATTTGGTTCGTATGCTGTTGGTCTAAATAAATCAGCAAATAAATCCAAATTTGAAGCCAAAGGCACACAATATATTATGGTTGGTTATTCCATAACATCGAAAGCTTATCGTCTCTTCGATACAGAGACACTTAAGGTTGTAGAGCAACGTGATGTACTTTTCGATGAGAACTTGCTTATAAGAAAAAATAACAACAAAAAAAAAAAGAATTAAATGGGAATGGCAAAGCAGCTGATTATTTGACGTTATGTTTTGATAAAAACGAACAGCAAGAATGTGCAGTAGAAAATAACAACAATTTTATTGCAAATAAACGTAATGATGATGGTTCTGATTACAGTGGAGATGATGTTGACAATGATTGCCAACCTTCTGTGCATAAGGATGGACATGAAGACAGCTTTAATACAGCTGATGATTATGATTCTGATAACATCAAAGAGAATGCTGCTGGGCCTGGACGACCTAGAATAATTCGTACTGGCAAAGTAGGCAGATCGAGAAAAATATATAATGAGAAACAAAATAACGAATTATGTTGCTATTGATGAAAATGTACCACAATCTGTTGAAGAAGCACTTTTAGGCGAAAATAAGTGTTTTTGGAAAAAAGCTATGAAAGAAGAGTACCTTTCTTTAAAGAAAAACAACACCAAGTGGACACAAAGCTATTCCATGCAAATGGGTGTATGCACTAAAGAGACACGTTAATGGAGAGATTGAACGTTATAAGGCACGTTTAGTGGCCAAAGGCTGCAATCAAAGATACGGTATCGATTTTTTAGAAACATTTTCTCCGGTGGTGCGTTATTCCACGATTCGTTTGCTTTTCGTATTGGCGGTTGCAAATAAAATGCATTTACACCAAATAGATGTAAGCACAGCTTATTTGAATAGTAGTCTACAAGATGAAATCTATATGAAGCGACCACAACATTTCGTTGATAAGAATTCACAAGATAAGGTTCTACGTTTACATAAAGCAATTTATGGTTTAAAGCAAAGCGGCAAAGAGTGGAACTGTAAACTTGATGAAGTCTTACGTAAAATGGATTTTATTCCGTGCAAGAATGAACCCTGTCTATATAAAATTATGAAGGGCGATAATCTTGTGTTGATCGCTGTCTATGTAGACGATTTGATTATTGGTTGCAGCAATAAGGCTGTAGTTCTTTATATAAAGAAACAACTTTCAAATGAATTTAAAGTCAAAGGTAAGGGTTTGTTAAACCATTTCTTAGGAATGAAAGTAGAACGTGAAGGCGAAACAGGTATGATTAAATTAAGTCAAACTCAATATATACGTGATGTTTTAAGACAATATGGTATGGATAAGTGCAAGCTAGTGGAAGATCCTTTGGAAGCTGGTTACCAAGTTAATTGTGAAGCTGATTGCGAGAAATTTAATCAACAAGAATACCAATCGCTTGTAGGTACACTTATGTATTTAGCGATTTCTACTAGACCGGATATTTTACATTTCGTGTTCAAAATGGCTCAAAGAAATTCCGATCCACATGTGGAACACATGACAAAACTTAAACATATACTAAGATACCTTGCCGGTACTATAGATTTAAAACTAATTTATAAACCAGGTAATGGTACTCTGAAAGGATTTGTAGATGCAGACTGGGGAGGAAACGCTTTGGATAAAAAATCTTATACAGATTTACGTTCTTCTTTGGTGGTTGCCCCATCTCATGAGAGTCCAGAAAACAAACTTCTGTTGCTCTCAGCAGTACCGAAGCCGAATATATGGCAGCTTCAGATGCTGCAAAGGAGGCTATTTATTTAAAACAGATTCTGATAGAAGTTAATGACTGGAAAGGTGGTCCTGTAATTCTAAACATAGATAATCAAGGTGCACAAAAGTTAGCTGAAAACCCTGTTTATCATAAACGCAGCAAACATATCGACATAAAATTTTATCACATGAGAGAGCTGGTCCGGAATCAATAGGTTAAGTTGGTGTATTGTCCCACAGCTGATATGATTGCCGACATTTTGACGAAGAATTTACCAAAGGTTAAACATTGTAATTTTGTTAATATGATGAAACTTAATTGAATTTTTGTTAAACAACTTCCACATTGAGGAGGAGTGTTGAAATAGTATGGTAGATGGCAACCCCTTTTAACAATGTGTATGCTGTTGCTTTTGCTTTCTTATATTTCTTTTTGATCCTCAACTCTCACTCTCATTTAAACCTTCGCAAAGTTAAAACGTATATAATAAATAAAACTGTATATTATAAATTGTTATAAATAAAAACTTTAATTTATAAAACCAAATATAGATTTTGTCACGAACAATCATTTCTAAGGCTCAAGGAGTAATTATGTACGGCACCGATTCTTGGATATCCTGTGGCCGGGGAAAAATTTGTGCTGGATAGCGATGCAAGCGGATACGGAATAGGTGTGCTTTCGTAGATGATCAATGGAACCGAAAAAGTCATAGGCTATTACAGTCGAGTACTTTCAAAACCTGAAAAGAACTACTGCGTAACGCGACGGGAACTCTTGGCGGCGGTAGAATGTGTAAAGCACTACCACAAGTATGGTCAGCACTTCCAACTAAGAACCGATTATTCTGCACTCAGGTAGTTGCTGCAATTTAAACAACCAGAAGCGCAGCTAGCTCGTTGGATTGAACGACTTCAAAGCTATGATTTCAGCATCGATCACAGGAAAAGCATAAATCATTGCAATGCGGACGCCAGGGATGGAAAATGGAATTTTTTTCGGTATCAAAGAAAAAATTTAATAGTACTTTTTTGAACATCAGAGTACTAAATTCTTTTTATTTTTAGCTAAAAATAGCATAAAATTAATATACATAAAAATATAAGTGAACACACATATAATATTCATTTTTACATTAAATTAACATACGTTAAACACATTTTTTTATACTAAACAAAAAAGAGTAACACATTAAATTAGAGATCAAGTTAATATAAACTTTAGTTACCCAAGCAAAAAAAAATTAATCTAATCAGATTTTGTTGAATCTAATTGTATATACCCAGCAAAAAAAATTGTAGTCATTCTGTGGCTATAACTTCATTTATTGCTTCCTAAAGTTCAGTTATCATTCTTTTATGATTTTTTGGTGTTATTCTAAGGAACTCTCAAAAGAATTAATATGTTCATATTGTTACAAGAAATCTCTAGTTGTAGAACTTTCTTCACACGAATTTTGACAGCTGGAAAAAATCTAGTGTCGTAATAAACTGGAAATAACTAGAATACCTGACTACTCATATAAATACTGGTACTCGGTGACGCAGTAGTTCAGTTGATGAGTAAAACGCAGAGTGTGAAGAACTAAAGTGTGGCTAACGTTTAGTCTATCTAAATCGTGTAAATAAAGTGTGCTATTAAAGTGTTTTTCTGTAATTTCAAGTGACTGTTATAAATAAATAGAGCTATAAATAATTTCAAACAGTGTTTATTATTTGCTATATAGAAAGAACTCGATTTATTTAAAAGGTAATTAAATCAACGATTTTCTAAAGGGTAAAATCGTAACAATATTTCAAATGTACTGATTTGGATGCATATCTTAAAAAACACTCTTTATTACTTCTAAAGCTATAGTATGTCGTATATATTCTGAATCTAAAGAATTTATTGAAAATATTGTTTTCTGATTATTCAACTCAAAAATTTTAATGTGAAAATAGCTCTGAAGGCCTTTAATAATTTCTTTTATTAAATCATTTTTATATTTTTGTTTAATGCATTTTTGCAGCTTTTATTAGTTACGGCATTTCCAGCTTTAATTCAGAATTTTCCAAAATAATTTTAAAATTGTATAAAAATGTTTTAAAATTATCGAAAATAATTTCAAAATTGTGTAAAAATTATTTCAAATAGTCTAAAAAGGTTTTAAAATTGTTCAAAAATGATATTAAATTATTCAAAAATATTTTAAAATTGTCCAAAAATGCTTTAAAATTGTATAACCACTTTTCCAAAGAAAAAAATTAAATTTGTCCAAAAATTCATTAAAATTTTTGAAACATATTTTAAAGTTGCCCAAAAAAGCTTTCTCAATAATGCAGAATTATGTATTTGTTTTAATAACTAAATAGTATTTTTATATCAGTGCATAAAATTCGATTCTTTAAAGTTATTTTTCTGCATTTGTAAGATAAGTGAATATCAAAGTTTTATTTGGGAAAAGTGTGTGAGAGTATCAAATGTGTCTCGGGAGTATAACGGTATTTTCTTAAATCAAATAGTATCAAAAAAAATACAATTGTATTAACTTTTCCATCCCTGGCGGACGCCTCCTGTAACTTAGAGTGCAAGCATTGTTCGACGGCTGAAGGAAAAGAGTGCATCGTTGCTATAAGTCCAACGCATATTGAGTCGAGTGAAGCCTTGTCAGCGGCGCAACAGAATGACCACATACTGTCAAAAATTATGTCAGCCAAAGCAGAGAACAGGAGGCCTACCCGTGAACAAATATCAGCTGACAGTCCGCTAATGAAGGCGTATTGGGCCGTATATGGGAAAGTGCGGACGGCAAAACTGAGACAAAGCTAATTGTGGTGCCGTCAAGCAAAATAGACGAAGTATTAAAAGAGTTCCATGACGGTCTCAGTGGTGGTCATCTCGGTGTGACGAAAACCCTAGAGAAGTTAAAACAACGATTCTACTGGGTCGGCTGCCAGCAAGCTGTAAGCAAATTCCGCGCAATGTATCGCGGCTAAAGGACCTGTAAGGAAAAGTCGTGGCCAACTTCAACAATACAACTCGGGTGCCCTATTTCCATTAGAAATAGACCCTGACCAGGGAAGGAATTTTGAATCTGCTATCTTCAAGGAAATGTGTGAGTTGTATGGAATAAGAAAAGCAAGAACCACCCCGCTGCATCGGCAATCTGATGATATTTTCGAAATATTCAATCACAATTTAGAGGAATACTTAAGTGGTCAGTACTCATCAGAAGGACTGGGACGAATACATCCCCAAATTTCTGCTGGCATATAGATCGGCTGTTCACGATTCCACCTCACGAACACCTGCACAAATTATTTTCGGAACGGAACTTAAATTACCTGGCGATTTAGAATTTGGTGTTTAGCCCGCCGCGGTAGATAAAGACAACTTCAACGCTTCCCGGGAACAAGAAGACCTTAACGAGCTTCATGAGTTTGTGCGCAATCGAATTAAAATAGTCAGCGATAAGATAAAGGCGAGGTACGATAGGGCAGCAAATTGTGAAGGATTTAATGAGGTTCAGCTGGTTCTGCTATTTAACCCGCAACGAAAAAAGGACTATCTCAAAAGGTTGAATGATCAGAGCCCAAGGTCCAAAATGAAGGTTGTGCATCTAGAACGACTAGCCCAAGGTGCAAAATGAAGGTTGTGCATCTAGAACGACTAGCCAATTATGGAAAAGGAATACTTGTGTCTGTTCGGGACGAACAGGCTTAAGTGGTCGGCAGTGTTACAAGAAATTTCTGTAAATAGAAATTTCTTCACGCGGATGTTGACAGCTGGAAAAATCTAGTGTAGTAATAATGGAAATAACTAAAATACCTGACTACTCATATAAATACGGGTACTTGGTGGTGCAGTAGTTCAGTTTATAAAATAAAACGCTAAGTGTCAAGAACTAAAGTGTGGCTAACGTTTAGTCTATCTACACCGTGCAAATAAAGTGTGCTATATAAATAAATAGTGTGCTATATAAATAAATAGTGCTATAAATAATTTCAAACTGTCTTTATTATTTGCAATATAAAAAGAACTGGATTTATTTAAAAGGTAAATAAATCAACGATTTTATAAAGGGTAAAATCGTAACAATATTTATATTTTTATAAATGCAAAAAGCAATACCGTTTATTACGGAATCAAGACTGATGAAAAACCCTTTAAATGGTACGAAAACGGTTACAGCAAACAAAGTCAAAACGTAGTGTTTTCAAAAACCCGATTATACGGGCCATTAATGTTCCTTTTACGTACAAGCTTTGACGGATACTTGTTTTACGGATGTAAACATGTCGCATAATCCGGATTCATGATTCCGCATGTGTCGGAGAGTCCGTAAAAATATTTCTTGGGAAGTTAAAAAATATTCTTGAATTCACAATGTAAAATACACACACTTATTTATCCATTGTGCATTTATTTAAAGGTTTGGTTTTTTTTGCCACCAACACTTAAGTTTACTTAAATTCAGGGACATAACTGTTATAACCAGGGAAACCGCAAATATGCAATATCATGTTGTTTCCTGTGCGTCGTATGGACCCATGAATAAACTATTTATCCGATTCAGAACAATTTAAGAATTTTGGCATCGATTTGTTAGCGCATGTTTTAGCATTTTGTATCCTTAAAGCTATTTTTAGGGCATATTTCTACATTTTTAGAGTATATTTGTGCCTTTTAGGGCATATTTTGACTTTTTTTATGCATACTTTTTTATTTTAATATACGATAAACTAATATTTGTTAGCGCTCTTCCTCCCCCTCACAAACCCCCACTTGTTGAGCAATATGGGTTAGTAGCAGAAACAATCAAAAGTACCAGAATGCTATACCAATGAAGATATAAAGAACAAACTTAAACAGATTGTAACAAAACATGATGGTCTACAATTAATAAAAAGAATAAGCAAACAGCTGACTGAATCTTCAATAACATCAGTGTTGGCATATGATGTTAAATAAGTACTAGCTTTTAAATTCGCCCCCATTACATTAGTTTATGTTGAAAGAACTTTTTCAATGTACAAAAATAGGCTTAGAGGTAACAGACGTTTTTTATTTGAAAATTTAAATCAAAATTTTGTGGTTTATTGCAACAATAACCTTTATTGAAAATCGTATTTTTTTATAAAAAGAAACGTCCAAAAATTTTAAAGCTGATATGATGTCATTTTTCAAACATTTTTCTTATTGTTTTAATCAAAAAGAAGAAACCGTTTACAAAAAAGATTCCGGAAGAGACATCTAACCAAATAAATTTTTTTTTACTTAATGTAGAACTGACTGAAATATGGAAAAATGTACAGTTTTCAGTGATACCTTTTATAAACTTAAGTTCCTATTGTTTTGCATTCCTTTATTTTTTTCGTTTTTGTTGTTATGTTTATCTTATTTTTTTGATTTTTTAATAAAAAATATTATTTTGTTTAAAACAATATACAAACCTTTTTTATTTTTTGAGCATATTTTATAAATTTTTGTTTTAAGTGCATATTTTATGTGCATAAAACAGTTTTTTTAGAGCATATTTGCGGTTTCTCTGGTTATAACCAATATTTGAAAAAATCCAGAAATAATAATTTATCACGAATTTTTAAAACCTGCTCTCTGAATAATAGTTACAAATAACCAATATTTTTTTGGTCTTTGATAACCATTATAGTTTGCTTTTGTTTTATTATTTTTTTTTTTTGTCTTCCATAACCATTACAAAAGACTTTTTTTTTTGGTCTTCTATAGCCATTATAAAAGGCCATTATGAAAGAATTTTCTTTTTTCGGTCTTCCTGTATTCAAAGAAATTTTCATTGTAAGTAACGAACTGTAGCGTGGTTATAGAAGACAGAAAAAATAAAATCTTTTATAATGATATAGAAGACCAATAAGAATAAAAATCCTTCATAATGGTTACCAAAGACCAAAAAAAAAAAATAATAATCTTTCATATTGGTTATCAAAGACCAAAAAAAAATTATAATCATTCATATTGGTTATCAAAGACCAAAAAAAAATAATCTTTGATGTTTATGGCAGGACTACAATTTTCTGGGTAATATATAATTATTATTACAGGACAAATTTTTTTCAGTTATTTTTTCCATAACCTATTGTATATTTAAAAAATAATAACAGTTATTTCGTTATTATATTGCAAATAATAAACACTGTTTGAAATTATTTATAGCTCTATTTATTTATAACAGTCACTAAAAATTACAGAGAAACACTTTAATAGCACACTTTATTTACACGATGTAGATAGACTAAACACGATGTAGATAGACTAAACGTTAGCCACACTTTAGTTCTTCACACTCAGCGTTTTATTTATCAATTGAACTACTGCCTCACCAAGTACCAGTATTTATATGAGTAGTCAGGTATTCTAGTTTTTTCCAGTTATTACTTCACTAGATTGTTCCAGCTGTCAAAGAGTTTGTGATGAAATTTCTACAGCGGTATTCATAAAAAAATCTTAATTCAAGTTTCAAATACATATTAGTTAAAAAACATTTTAAACCTAAAAAAGGTTTATTAAAAATTCGTATTCATAATCAGTATTTTAACTAATAACTTTTTTTTAACTTGAGGATGGCAACACTGTAAGTTTAATGTAATGTAATGATGCAAATCATTCTTTTTTTTCTTTTTTTTTTGTCGTTTTTCAGAAAAATATTATTTTTATAAAATAAAAAATTTATGAAAACCTGTTTATTAAATAAAAAAAGAAAAAGAGAAACAAATGCCCAATAAAAGTGTTACATAGATAATGATCTTATTGTAGATAAAAAAGTATTTAAATAACCGGTTTTATTTTCTTTGTTTTGATTAAACAACACACCACTAGTTTACTTTCAATAAATAATACCAAAAAATTATTATATCTGCTTAAATTCTTTATCCGTAATTGAAAACGGGTAGCTCCTTTTTTTGTACATTTTAGTCTGACGAATTTGTTTTAATTTTGGCAGTAGTTTCTATGATGAACAAAATACAATTCAAAATTTTTAAATAAAAATGATTCTTACAATTCTTTTGATCAAATATAAAATATCTTATATTTATTAAACAAAAACAAATAACTTCTTTTCATTAAATGACAATTTTTTGCAAAAATGTTTAACATGAAAATAAACACAAATCAAAAATTTCATTTTAAAATAGGGTCGAACCAGATTTAAAATTCGTTTATTTACACAAGGTTTAAAAAGGTATTTAAAGCTAAAATTCGTTTATGAATACAATTCTAGCAAATTTTGCTTAAAATTGATTTGAAATGCTGTTTAAAATTTTTATGAATACCGCTGCTAGTGTTTGGAAATTTCTGTAACAATATAGGTTTTTTATTTATAAAAAAATTAATTAACTGTTTTCATTGTTGCATTTAAATGATATATGTTCGGATTTACTATTTGCATTTTTTCAATAAAAACCCAAAACAACCCAACAAAATAAAAAAAAAAATCCGCTTACGTACCGTACTTTATAAACGGAATCCAACTCAAGTTATGTACCGTTTTCTGGATCCGTAAACGTGCCAGAAAACGGATTTTAAGAAACATCGAAACTTATTCGAATTTGTGCCTTTGTGTGGTGAAACCGGAGTTGAGTCCGTTGAAAGCCAGTTATTGAAGAACCGGTTACGGACAGTTTTGTCGTGTAAAAACGGTCTTGAGTTCTTGGTAGAGTATTCAAAAACCGAAACCGAAAACCGGTCAACCGATTTCTTTATTTTTTAAAACCGACTAGTTTCGAATATTTTGTAAATTCGAAGAAAACCGAAAACCGGTCTTTTTTGTTCGGTTAACCGGTTTTTTTAATTACATCACCAACTGGGTTACTTGGTCTCTTATTTTTCCGAACACTTTTATAATCGTTTGTTTGGTTATGAAGATTTAGATGCAAGTCTGATAGATTCCGATGAAGACTTAACTTTGGATATTCCAAATTCAAATAGTTTAATTTCTGATTTAAATAACACAATAAACAGTATTCAAAATCCTAAAAAATAGACTGTACAAAATCATTCATCATTATATGATGATTTCATATATCTTGATAAATGCGACAAAAGAACTGAAAAGTTGTAAAATTTATATAATTGTCTTTTGACTATTTGTCCAACATCTACTATTAGTGAAAGAGTATTTTCCACTTCTAGCTTTATCAAAAGCAAACAAAAAAATCGTCTTAAAACGAAACATTTAAATGGCATATTATTTCTAAAATATTATTTTAGAACAGAAAAATAGATTTTCTTTTTACATAATTAAAATGTAATATTAAAAAAACTTATTTAATGCCAAACGTTTTAAACGTTCAAATTACTAACGTACCTAATTTTACCAATTTACAAACTTAATGATCTCTATTCATTTGATATGAATATAGTTTTATAAAATTGACGGACTATTAACGGACAACTCCGTTTTTCATCCGAAATATCCGGTCCGTAAACGGTCCGTCATTGACGGACTTTTAACGGACAACTCCGTTTTTCATCCGATATATCCGGTCCGTCATTGACGGTTTTTAAACGGATTCGAATCAGTTTCAATGTTCCTTATAATCCGTTTATGACGGACCGAAACCGATACGTAAACGTTGGGTATATATTTTTTTCAAAGAATGTATTTTTTTTTATTATTATTACTTTATATATTAAAGTTGTTTTTTTTTGTAATAAAAACAATTAACAAATTATATTAGCTTTTTATTCAAATTAAAAAAAAAACCGAAAAAACCGGCTGACCGGTTTTTTCTGCAAAAACCGAAACCGAAACCGGTCTTTTTAAAATTCTATTTTTCGAAGAAAACCGAAACCGGTTTTTTCAAAAGGCGGTTTTTTGAATACTCTAGTTCTTGGTCCTATTATGTTTTTTTAGATTTCCTAAAATAAAAAAATAATAAACAACACAAAGAAAACATTCGAAGAAAGCAATTACCATCCATTACCACGTTTTAATTTTGGCCTTTTATAAAGTTTAATACCTGATAGAAATAAAAAAAAATAGTTTACGTTCAGCTGATAATATTTACATTGTAAAAAGTACTTTTCGATGAACCGTGTTAAAGTACTTCAATTCACTAGTTCTGCACCTCAGTTTACATTCATGCAATTTAAAATTTAACAGAAGGGTTGCGCGATTTTCGATATCTATTCTATTTGGCTGCATATTTATATTTTTAAAAAAGCAATAAACACCTTTTGTGTACGGAATCAAGACTGATGAAAAACGGTGTAGTCCGTTTTAACGGCACGGAAACGGACCGATTATGCGGTCCGTTAATATTGCGTTTACGTACAAGCTTTGACGGATACGTGACATGATTCCGTATGTGTTGGAGAGTTCGTAAAAATGTTTCTTGTGAAGTTAAAAAATTTTCTTGATTTCAAATTCATTCAAACTTGTAAAATACAAATACTTATCCATTGTGTATTTATTTAATGTTTTTTGCTTTTTTTACCATCAACACATAAGTTTACTTAGTAATTGTTCAATTCAGAACCATTGTTCTTATAGTAAGAATGCCACCAATTAAAACAGTCATGCATATTTTGGTAATCCAGAGCAAATTAACATATTTTGTACAACGAACTACATACTTTTATAAAAAATTTAATAGTGTTTTCAAATCTACGTAATAAAAACGCGTATATAAAAATCTTTACTGTTAAATAAAATTTAAAAACACAGAAAAAAACAATTTATAATTTTGATTGCCAAAAAAGTTACCATAATGAAAAAAAAGTTCACATCTCCACATTTGAAAAAAAAAATAACTAATTTTGGTTAAAAATAACACTGGGTGGATGTAGGATCAATTGTGTATAACAAATTTAATTTGTTTGATCTTTTAGAAAACTTATCAAAGTAATCAAAATCTTCCTTAAAATCACTGAATTTCTTTTAAAGTTGAATTAAGGTCAGATTCCGAACTTTCACTTAAATCGGAATTATCAGTGTTTATGATAAGTCCCTCTTCAAAATATATGACCTGGTACTTGATGAAAGCAAGTATAGAAGAAGGGTGTTTAATATCGCATTTCTCCGCTCTTGAACTCTTTGTTTTAATAAAAAAGTTAATTTTGCGATATGGTATTATTTTTGTTTTTTATAGTTTTTAATAAAAACATGAAAATTCCCTCCGATCTAGTAATGGAACTGTATATCTGGACAGTTTTTATTATAATTTCTAATGGTTTCAATGTATGCGCAAGATTTTCTAGCAATTTTACATCAAATTCGGAAAAAGTTTATTCGTGTAAATGTAACAATGCATGCTTTACGCTATCCTTTAATATAAAAAATCACCATGAATTCCAGCGATGCTTAATAGCTTAATTTGCTATTAAGCTTAAAAATGTTAACATCTTCCCATAAGAATTATACAGGCCAAAAATTCTACATCTACAAAAGATGATCCTTTCTCATTTTGTTCCATCTTACATCTTTCGTTATTTTAAGTGTCATCACTAAAAAATTACAAAAAAATCGATTTTCTTTGTGCCATCACTAGCAAACTGACATTGCAGAAAATAAACAAAAAAAAATTATTCAACAAAGGAAAATGAGCGGCACATGTAAGAATTTTATTCTGTCTACCAAAAATTCTTCTTCATCATCATCTTCTTCCAGAATGACCTTTAATATTTCAATGTACTGCATTAAAATTCGGGTTTGTTCTTGCAAAGCAACGACTACTCCAATGATTAATGCTTTCTCTAAATCCATTTTTTATTTTTAACAAAAAATATTCGTCTTTTTCTTTTATTTTTTTGACAGATGAAAGATGTTGCCAATGTAAATACATGTTACACTTTTTGAACATCTTCCACGCGTTTCAAAAGATGTTGTTCAGTGTAAAAAGCCTATAACATCTAAATTGAGCAACACTTGGTGACCAACTTCATTTTTATACCCTCCACCATATATGGTGAGGGTATATATCAGTTTGTCATTCCGTTTGTAACATGTCGAAATATAGGTTTAAGACCCCATAAAGTATATATATTCGTGATCCTTATGCAATTTTAAGTCGATTTAGCGATGTCCGTCTGTCTGTCTGTCTGTTGGTCACGACGCAAAGACGGAAGCGGGGGTGCCTATTTTTACCCAGATTATTGAACATCCTCCCGAGCAGTTTGGTATTTAAAATGAGCAAAATCGGTTAAGCGGTTCAAAAGTTATGAGTGAAAATCTGAAGGTACCTCTAAATTTTCCATACAAATTTGTACAATTTTTCTGTATCTATTTTTTTTTTCTGTTAAGTAAGTAAAAATGTTATTAAGTCTTCTTATTGTTCGATTACATAGTATGAGAATAATAACATTCTTAGAGCTATATGTGTGTTACTCTGAAAACTAATTTAACGTAAAAATCAACAATGTTAAAGTCGCTAACAGAGCAGACCTCTGTAAATAACATTGCTTAAACTAAATAAATAACATTACTAAAACTAAATAACAAAAGTTCGTTACATAAATTGACAAAACATATTCATATTTCAGTTCATGCAAAATTTAGTATATACGTATATCATCTTCAGCCCCTATGGTGGAGGGTATTCAAAGATTCGGCACAGCCAAATTTAGCCCTTTTTTACTTGTTTTTATAGTAATTTTGCAAATTTTCTTGTTTCCGTTGTGATTTTTTAAACATTTTTAAACATGATCGCAATTTATGAATGACTGATTCAATATTCTTAATGAATTAAATACGTCAGTAGAAAATTCCGGTCAGTTTACGCGAAAACTACTATCGAAATTTTTTTCTTATTTGCTTTTTTCTTTTTAAACAGTTCAATATATTCAACTTTCTTTGTTGCATATTGTTGTGGTACTTGACGGCATTCATGATTTTATGAATAGTGAGGATCCCTTACATGACAATATCTTCGGACACTTTAGGAATTTTCCTTTAGACCGTCAATGACGGACTGTTTAAGGATCCGTATTCGTACCGTTTTTTCAAGAAAAACTGAATTTGTGTAAAAGCATATTATTTTAATTTTTAATAGCATATTTTTATTTTTTTTTAAATTTATTTACAAAAATTTTATATAAAAAGGAATAACGTTACTGACTGACTGACTCACTCATTCAACATCGCTCAGCCTAAACCGCAAGAGGTAGGAGGCTGACATTTGGTATGCAGGTTTCCCCTCCGGCGTAGACATCCGCTAAGACGGGGTTTTTGGAAATTCCCTCAGGGAGGGCAAAAAAGGGGAAAACTCCCCTTTCACGGCCTGTCCAAGCCCCTTTAGCTAGAAACCTGAAATTTGAAATATGCCTTCCTGGGAGTATGTGATAACTCCTTGATAAGGTATGTTTTAGAATTTTGGCCATTAAAGTTGTAAAAATGGGGGTTTAAAGGGCGAAAAGTCACCTCTTTTATGGCCTGACCAAACCGTTGGACCAAGGAAGTTGAAATTTTCTATGTAGGTTTCTATTCCAGTGTAGATAACAGCTTAGACGTAATTTTTGAAAAATCCAACGGGGTGGGGCAGAAAAGGGTGAAATTCTCCTCCACGACGACCTTCCCAAGCCGTTGGACATGGGAAGTTGATATTTGGTATGCAGACTCCTTTTCCAGTGTAGATAACAGATAAGACGTGATATTTGAAAAATCAAACGGGGAGGGGCAGAAAAGGGTTAAATTCTCCCCTTCGAAGGCCTGCCAAAACCGTTAGAGCTGAAAGGTTAAAATTGTATATATTGGTTCCACCTGAGGTGTAGACATCCACCTAGGCAGGATTTTTGTTAATTCCTATGGGGAGGGGCAATAAAGGGAAAAGTTTCCCCCCGAACGGACTGCGCACACCGAAATAGCAAAATAGCTAAAATTTTAAACATGTATTACCTGGAGTATGGACTAACTCACTGATAATCTACATTTTAGAATTGACGTTGTGAAAATAGGGGTTTAGAGAGCGAAAAGTCTCCACTTTACAGCCTGCCCAAAGCGTTTGACCAAGGAAGTTGAAATTATCTATGCAGGCTTCTTATCCAGTGTAGATAACAGCTGACGTGATTTTTGGGAAATCCGACGGGGAGGGGCATAAAAAGGTAAAATCCTCCCCCTTGACGGCCTGCCAAACCGTTAGAGCTGGAAAGTTGGAATTTGGTATGCATGCTTCTTCTACAGTGTGGATAACAGCTAAGACATGATTTTTGAAAAATCAAACGGGGAGGGGCAGAAATGGGTGAAATTCTCCCCCACGACGGCCTGCCAAAACCTTTAGAGCTGGAAGGTTGAAATTGTGTGTATTGGTCCCACCTGAGGTGTAGACAACCACACAGGTGGGATTTTTGCAAATACCTGCGGAGAGGGACAAAAAAGGGGAAATCTCCCCCTTAACGGCCAGCCCACACCGAAATAGCAAGATACCTGAAATTTTTAATATGTATTACCTGGAGTATGAACTAACGCACCGACAAGCTATATTTTAGACGTGGTAATAATGGGGTTTAATAAGATGAAATGTCTCCCCTTTAACGGCTTGGTGAAACCGCTGGACTTAGGAAGTTGAAATTTTGTATGCAGGCTCCTTCTCCAGTGCAGATAACAGCTAAGATGTCAGTTTTAAAAATTCTCCCCCTTGACGAGTTGAAAAAACCGCTAGAGATGGGAAGTTAAAATTTGCTACAAAGGTTACAACTCCAGCAAAGACATCCACCCAAGTTGGATTTTTGGAAATTCCCACTGGGAGGTGCAGTAAGGGGAAAAGTCTCCCCTCGAACGGCCTGCCCAAACCGCTGAAACTAGAAAGTTAAAATTTAATATGCAGGTTCCTTCTTCAGTGTTGATAACAGATAAGACGTGACTTTTGGAAATTCTTATGCGGAGGGGCAAAAAAGCAAAAATTCTCCCCCTTGACGGCCTGCCAAAAGTGCAAATGTGCTAATTGACAATTGCAAAAGTGAAAATTTGATTGCAGAAGTGCAAATGTGTATATATGCACATGGGTAAATGTGGAAATGTGTAAATGTAAAAATGTGAAAATGTGTAAATATGTAAATAAATAAACCGCAAGAAGTAGGACGCTGGAATTTTGTATGTAAGTTCCGCTGCGGCGTAGACATTCGCTAATACGAGTTCTTGGAAATTCCTTCAGGGAAGAGCAAAATGGGGAAAACCCTTTCCCGGGGGTGAATTAACCCCCTGAACAGCCTGCACAAATCGCGTTGCACCTAGGAAGTTGAAATTTAGTATGCAGGCTCCATATCCAGTGTAGATAACAGTTAAAATGTAATTTTTGGAAAATCCAACGGGGAGGGGCAGAAAAGGTAAAAATTCTTACCATTGCTAAAATCGCTGGAGCTGAAAAGTTGAAATTTGGTGCAAAGGTTCGTCCTCCGGTGTAGACATTCACCTGGGTTGTATTTCGGACATGTGTACGGGCAGGACAAAAAGGTGAATAGCCTCCTCCTTAACGGGCTGCCCCCACCGATTCAGCTAGAAAGCTGAAATTTTAAATATGTGTTAACTGAAGTATATGCTAACCCATTGATCAGCTATATTTTAGAATTTTAGCCAGTTAGATGTTAAAAATGGGGGTTCCAAGAGAAAAATCTGAAATTTGAAATATGTGTTACTTGGAGTATGGGCTAACTCATTATTGAGGTACACCTTAGAATTTTGATCTGGGACATGGTCAAAATTAAGGATTCCGGGTAATTATCTGGCTTTGCGCGCTATGGTGTATATGGGAAATATTTCCAAGGTAAAATTGCAAATTGGAAGGGGAGAGAAATGGAATGGAAAGGGTACAAGTAAAATTGAAACACTAGACAAGGGATACGAAATGGAATGAAAAGGGGTACGAGTGAAATCGATACACTTGATAGAGTAAAAATAAAATGGAATGGGGAACGAGTATAATTGAAACATTAGACGAAGGGAAATAAATGGAATAGAAAGGGTGCGAGTAAAATTTAAACACTTGACAAGGGAAATGAAATGAACGATTGAAATCGATACACTTGATAGGGTAAAAAATAAAATGGAATGGGGAACGAGTGTTATAAAAACAGTAGACGAAGGAAAATAAATGGAATGGGAATGAGTAGAAATGAATCATTAGACAAGGAGAACGGAATGGGATGGAAAGGGGAACAAGTGATATTAAAACAGTTAACACTGGGCACGTTTCCCTTGAATGACCTGAAATTTAAGACTTTAAATTTAAACATCCACTTCAAAAGATGAAACAAATTTATTTAAATAGTAAAATCTTTAGAAAATAGAATAATATTTTCTTCTCAACATATTTCGATAATTTAAACTACCGGTAACGAAGTATCGGGATTTTAAGCTAGTATTTAACATAAAATAAGAACACAAAAACAAAACTTAATTTTGGTTTAAATGGTGATATTTACGTTATGATGTAGCACACATTGCAAATTTGCAATTTTTTTCACAAAATCTATTAAAAACTGTCAGGCAATATTTTAATTTGCAAATCTACATAAGTTTGCCCATTCATCGTTAATCTTGTTTTAAATTTCATAAATATTTACCTCATCTCATGGATATTTAAGTATTCCTTTTTGATAACTTAACAAATCCAAAAGCAACGGAAGAAAAACTGATGAAAAACAGTGGTCCGTACTTGACGTTACAGAAACGGATACATCAAAACAGATTCAAAACGTATTGTTTTCGAAAATTCAATTATACGGTCCTTTAATGTTTCATTTACGTACAAGCTTTAACGGATACGTATTTTCGGACTGTAAACGTACAGTAGAAGCCGGATTCATGAATCCGTACGAATCGGAGAGTCCGTAAAAATGTTTCTTGGGGACGCTCGTCCTGGAAGCTCCATCACATCAAAAACCGATGAAAATGTTGATAAAGTGAAAAAAATTGTTATGGAGAATCGTGGAGGAATCACTATTAGAGAAGCTGCAGAGGATGTCGGCATATCGGTTGGCTCATGCCATACAATTTTTTCGCAAATTTTAACCATGAAACATGTGGCAGCGAAGTTCGAAATTAGGCAAAATCAATTGATGGGTTTTGCACCACGATAATTTTTTGGTCGAAAAGAATACCGTAATCATGCCTGAGCCAGTGAATAGATTTGTACATATCGAAACTGCTTCGAGGATTGGAAAAAAAAAACGCTGGCACAAGTGTATTATATCCAAGGGGGACTACTTTGTAGGGGACAAAATAGAAATTGATGAATAAGTAGATTTTTTGAGAAAAATTAAAATTCACCTTTTCAATTGAACAGACCTCGTATACGCAGCTTAAATGAAACAAATTCGCTTATTTATGTACATTTAGAATGATAGCAATTTTTAAACTCACTCAATCCCAAAACCGTTTTGCCATACTGGAAAGCGAAGATAATGATGCCCCGGTGATACCTAAACCACAAAGACCTCCCCCTATCTACCTAAGAGAGCAAAATTCAAATGAATTTGTTAAAACCCTAGTCAGCCTTATTGGGGAAAACTCTTTTTATATTGTGCCAATAAAAAATGGCAAAATTGTTGAAACTAAGATTCAAGTTCAATGTGAA
The DNA here is from genome assembly GCA_949748255.1 of Eustalomyia histrio. Classification (NCBI taxonomy): domain Eukaryota; kingdom Metazoa; phylum Arthropoda; class Insecta; order Diptera; family Anthomyiidae; genus Eustalomyia; species Eustalomyia histrio. Next base: position 126,232,949 of record OX456525.1, read on the forward strand.
TCCAATTTCAGAAAATTAGTATCATTTCTTGAATCCAGAAAAATAAATTTTTATACTTACCAGTTGAAGAGCAGCAAAGGTCTTCAGATAGTGATTAAGGGTATTGAATCATACAATGACCCACTTGAAGTAAAGAAGGCACTCGAAATCAACGGCTTTAAAGTTAAGTCCGTTGTTAATATTAGAAACCGGGATAAGCTCCCCCAACCCCTTTTCCGAGTTGATTTAGAGCCTGGCGATATATATTAAAGTTGTTTTTTTTGTAATAAAAACAATTAACAAATTATATTAGCTTTTTATTCAAATTAAAAAAAAAACCGAAAAAAGCGGCTGACCGTTTTTTTCTGCAAAAACCGAAACCGCTTTTTTTAAAATTCTATTTTTCGAAGAAACCGAAACCGGTTTTTTCAAAAGGCGGTTTTTTGAATACTCTAGTTCTTGGTCCTATTATGTTTTTTTAGATTTCCTAAAATAAAAAAATAATAAACAACACAAAGAAAACATTCGAAGAAAGCAATTACCATCCATTACCACGTTTTAATTTTGGCCTTTTATGAAGTTTAATACCTGATAGAAATAAAAAAAAATAGTTTATGTTCAGCTGATAATATTTACATTGTAAAAAGTACTTTTCGATGAACCGTGTTAAAGTACTTCAAGTCACTAGTTCTGCACCTCAGTTTACATTCATGCAATTTAAAATTTAACAGAAGGGTTGCGCGATTTTCGATATCTATTCTATTTGGCTGCATATTTATATTTTTAAAAAAGCAATAAACACCTTTTGTGTACGGAATCAAGACTGATGAAAAACGGTGTAGTCCGTTTTAACGGCACGGAAACGGACCGATTATGCGGTCCGTTAATATTGCGTTTACGTACAAGCTTTGACGGATACGCGATTTACGGACGTAAACGTGCCGCACAATCCGGATTCATGATTCCGTATGTGTTGGAGAGTTCGTAAAAATGTTTCTTGTGAAGTTAAAAAATTTTCTTGATTTCAAATACATTCAAACTTGTAAAATACAAATACTTATCCATTGTGTATTTATTTAATGTTTTTTGCTTTTTTTACCATCAACACATAAGTTTACTTAGTAATTGTTCAATTCAGAACCATTGTTCTTATAGTTAGAATGCCAATTAAAACAGTCATTCATATTTTGGTAATTCAGAGCAAATTAACATATTTTGTACAACGAACTACATACTTTTATAAAAAATTTAATAGTGTTTTCAAATCTACGTAATAAAAACGCGTTAAATAAAATTTAAAAACACAGAAAAAAACAATTTATAATTTTGATTGCCAAAAAAGTTACCATAATGAAAAAAAAGTTCACATCTTCACATTTGAAAAAAAAAATAACTAATTTTGGTTAAAAATAACACTGGGTGGATGTAGGATCAATTGTGTATAACAAATTTAATTTGTTTGATCTTTTAGAAAACTTATCAAAGTAATCAAAATCTTCCTTAAAATCACTGAATTTCTTTTAAAGTTGAACTTTCACTTAAATCGGAATTATCAGTGTTTATGATAAGTCCCTCTTCAAAATATATGACCTGATACTTGATGAAAGCAAGTATAGAAGAAGGGTGTTTAATATCGCATTTCTCCGCTCTTGAACTCTTTGTTTTAATAAAAAAGTAAATTTTGCGATATGGTATTATTTTTGTTTTTTATAGTTTTTAATAAAAACATGAAAATTCCCTCCGATCTAGTAATGGAACTGTATATCTGGACAGTTTTTATTATAATTTCTAATGGTTTCAATGTATGCGCAAGATTTTCTAGCAATTTTACATCAGTTTCGGAAAAAGTTTATTCGTGTAAATGTAACAATGCATGCTTAACGCTATCCTTTAATATAAAAAAACACCATGAATTCCAGCGATGCTTAATAGCTTAATAGCAAATTGATGTTTCATCAATTTGCAAAAATGTTAACATCTTCCCATAAGAATTATACAGGCCAAAAATTCTACATCTACAAAAGATGATCCTTTCTCATTTTGTTCCATCTTACATCTTTCGTTATTTTAAGTGTCATCACTAAAAAATTACAAAAAAATCGATTTTCTTTGTGCCATCACTAGCAAACTGACATTGCAGAAAATAAACAAAAAAAAAAATTATTCAACAAAGGAAAATGAGCGGCACATATAAGAATTTTATTCTGTCTACCAAAAATTCTTCTTCATCATCATCTTCTTCCAGAATGACCTTTAATATTTCAATGTACTGCATTAAAATTCGGGTTTGTTCTTGCAAAGCAACGACTACTCCAATGATTAATGCTTTCTCTAAATCCATTTTTTATTTTTAACAAAAAATATTCTTTTTCTTTTATTTTTTTGACAGATGAAAGATGTTGCCAATGTAAATACATGTTACACTTTTTCAACATCTTCCACGCGTTTCAAAAGATGTTGTTCAGTGTAAAAAGCCTATAACATCTAAATTGAGCAACACTTGGTTCCCAACTTCATTTTTTTTATAGTAATTTTGCAAATTTTCTTGTTTCCGTTGTGATTTTTTAAACATTTTTAAACATGATCGCAATTTATGAATGACTGATTCAATATTCTTAATGAATTAGATACGTCAGTAGAAAATTTTTTCTTATTTGCTTTTTTCTTTTTAAACAGTTCAATATATTCAACTTTCTTTGTTCATAAAACTAGGATATTAATTTGCATATTGTTGTGGTACTTGACGGCATTCATGATTTTATGAATAGTGAGGATCCCTTACATGACAATATCTTCGGACACTTTAGGAATTTTCCTTTAGACCGTCAATGACGGACTGTTTAAGGATCCGTATTCGTACCGTTTTTTCAAGAAAAACTGAATTTGTGTAAAAACATATTATTTTAATTTTTAAAAGCATATTTTTATTTTTTTTTAAATTTATTTACAAAAATCTCTATATAAAAAGGAATAACGTTACTGACTGGCTGACTCACTCATTCAACATCGCTCAGCCTAAACCGCAAGAGGTAGGAGGCTGACATTTGGTATGCAGGTTTCCCCTCCGGCGTAGACATCCGCTAAGACGGGGTTTTTGGAAATTCCCTCAGGGAGGGCAAAAAAGGGGAAAACTCCCCTTTCACGGCCTGTCCAAGCCCCTTTAGCTAGAAACCTGAAATTTGAAATATGCCTTCCTGGGAGTATGTGATAACTCCTTGATAAGGTATGTTTTAGAATTTTGGCCATTAAAGTTGTAAAAATGGGGGTTTAAAGGGCGAAAAGTCACCTCTTTTATGGCCTGACCAAACCGTTGGACCAAGGAAGTTGAAATTTTCTATGTAGGTTTCTATTCCAGTGTAGATAACAGCTTAGACGTAAAATCCAATGGGGTGGGGCAGAAAAGGGTGAAATTCTCCTCCACGACGACCTTCCCAAACCGTTGGACATGGGAAGTTGATATTTGGTATGCAGACTCCTTTTCCAGTGTAGATAACATATAAGACGTGATTTTTGAAAAATCAAACGGGGAGGGGCAGAAAAGGGTTAAATTCTCCCCTTCGAAGGCCTGCCAAAACCGTTAGAGCTGAAAGGTTAAAATTGTATATATTGGTTCCACCTGAGGTGTAGACATCCACCTAGGCAGGATTTTTGTAAATTCCTATGGGGAGGGGCAATAAAGGGAAAAGTTTCCCCCCGAACGGACTGCGCACACCGAAATAGCAAAATAGCTAAAATTTTAAACATGTATTACCTGGAGTATGGACTTACTCACTGATAATCTACATTTTAGAATTTTGGCCAGTGACGTTGTGAAAATAGGGGTTTAGAGAGCGAAAAGTCTCCACTTTACAGCCTGCCCAAAGCGTTTGACCAAGGAAGTTGAAATTATCTATGCAGGCTTCTTATCCAGTGTAGATAACAGCTGACGTGATTTTTGGGAAATCCGACGGGGAGGGGCATAAAAAGGTAAAATCCTCCCCCTTGACGGCCTGCCAAACCGTTAGAGCTGGAAAGTTGGAATTTGGTATGCATGCTTCTTCTACAGTGTGGATAACAGCTAAGACATGATTTTTGAAAAATCAAACGGGGAGGGGCAGAAATGGGTGAAATTCTCCCCCACGACGGCCTGCCAAAACCTTTAGAGCTGGAAGGTTGAAATTGTGTGTATTGGTCCCACCTGAGGTGTAGACAACCACACAGGTGGGATTTTTGCAAATACCTACGGAGAGGGACAAAAAAGGGGAAATCTCCCCCTTAACGGCCAGCCCACACCGAAATAGCAAGATACCTGAAATTTTTAATATGTATTACCTGGAGTATGAACTAACGCACCGACAAGCTATATTTTAGACGTGGTAATAATGGGGTTTAATAAGATGAAATGTCTCCCCTTTAACGGCTTGGTGAAACCGCTGGACTTAGGAAGTTGAAATTTTGTATGCAGGCTCCTTCTCCAGTGCAGATAACAGCTAAGATGTCAGTTTTAAAAATTCTCCCCCTTGACGAGTTGAAAAAACCGCTAGAGATGGGAAGTTAAAATTTGCTACAAAGGTTACAACTCCAGCAAAGACTTCCACCCAAGTTGGATTTTTGGAAATTCCCACTGGGAGGTGCAGTAAGGGGAAAAGTCTCCCCTCGAACGGCCTGCCCAAACCGCTGAAACTAGAAAGTTAAAATTTAATATGCAGGTTCCTTCTTCAGTGTTGATAACAGATAAGACGTGACTTTTGGAAATTCTTATGCGGAGGGGCAAAAAAGCAAAAATTCTTCCCCTTGACGGCCTGCCAAAAGTGCAAATGTGCTAATTGACAATTGCAAAAGTGAAAATTTGATTGCAGAAGTGCAAATGTGTATATATGCACATGGGTAAATGTGGAAATGTGAAAATGTGTAAATATGTAAATAAATAAACCGCAAGAAGTAGGACGCTGGAATTTTGTATGTAAGTTCCCCTGCGGCGTAGACATTCGCTAATACGAGGTTCTTGGAAATTCCTTCAGGGAAGAGCAAAATGGGGAAAACCCTTTCCCGGGGGTGAAGTAACCCCCTGAACAGCCTGCACAAATCGCGTTGCACCTAGGAAGTTGAAATTTAGTATGCAGGCTCCATATCTAGTGTAGATAACAGTTAAAATGTAATTTTTGGAAAATCCAACGGGGAGGGGCAGAAAAGGTAAAAATTCTTACCATTGCTAAAATCGCTGGAGCTGAAAAGTTGAAATTTGGTGCAAAGGTTCGTCCTCCGGTGTAGACATTCACCTGGGTTGTATTTCGGACATGTGTACGGGCAGGGCAAAAAGGTGAATAGCCTCCTCCTTAACGGGCTGCCCCCACCGATTCAGCTAGAAAGCTGAAATTTTAAATATGTGTTAACTGAAGTATATGCTAACCCATTGATCAGCTATATTTTAGAATTTTAGCCAGTTAGATGTTAAAAATGGGGGTTCCAAGAGAAAAATCTGAAATTTGAAATATGTGTTACTTGGAGTATGGGCTAACTCATTATTGAGGTAGATCTTAGAATTTTGGCCTGGGACATGGTCAAAATTAAGGATTCTATGGTGTATATGGGAAATATTTCCAAGGTAAAATTGCAAATTGGAAGGGGAGAGAAATGGAATGGAAAGGGTACAAGTAAAATTGAAACACTAGACAAGGGATACGAAATGGAATGAAAACGGGTACAAGTGAAATCGATACACTTGATAGAGTAAAAATAAAATGGAATGGGGAACGAGTATAATTGAAACATTAGACGAAGGGAAATAAATGGAATAGAAAGGGTACGAGTAAAATTTAAACACTTGACAAGGGAAATGAAATGAAATGAAATGAACGATTGAAATCGATACACTTGATAGGGTAAAAAATAAAATGGAATGGGGAACGAGTGTTATAAAAACAGTAGACGAAGGAAAATAAATGGAATGGGAATGAGTAGAAATGAATCATTAGACAAGGAGAACGGAATGGGATGGAAAGGGGAACAAGTGATATTAAAACAGTTAACACTGGGCACGTTTCCCTTGAATGACCTGAAATTTAAGACTTTAAATTTAAACATCCACTTCAAAAGATGAAACAAATTTATTTAAATAGTAAAATCTTTAGAAAATAGAATAATATTTTCTTCTAACGAAGTATCGGGATTTTAAGCTAGTATTTAACATAAAATAAGAACACAAAAACAAAAACTTAATTTTGGTTTAAATGGTGATATTTACGTTATGATGTAGCACACAATGCAAATTTGCAATTTTTTTCACAAAATCTATTAAAAACTGTCAGGCAATATTTTTATTTGCAAATCTACATAAGTTTGCCCATTCATCGTTAATCTTGTTTTAAATTTCATAAATATTTACCTCATCTCATGGATATTTAAGTATTCCTTTTTGATAACTTAACAAATCCAAAAGCAACGGAAGAAAAACTGATGAAAAACAGTGGTCCGTACTTGACGTTACAGAAACGGATACATCAAAACAGATTCAAAACGTATTGTTTTCGAAAATTCAATTATACGGTCCTTTAATGTTTCATTTACGTACAAGCTTTAACGGATACGTATTTTCGGACTGTAAACGTACAGTAGAAGCCGGATTCATGAATCCGTACGAATCGGAGAGTCCGTAAAAATGTTTCTTGGGGACGCTCGTCCTGGAAGCTCCATCACATCAAAAACCGATGAAAATGTTGATAAAGTGAAGAAAATTGTTATGGAGAATCGTGGAATCACTGTTAGAGAAGCTGCAGAGGATGTCGGCATATCGGTTGGCTCATGCCATACAATTTTTTCGCAAATTTTAACCATGAAACATGTGGCAGCGAAGTTCGGAATTAGGCAAAATCAATTGATGGGTTTTGCACCACGATAATTTTTTGGTCGAAAAGAATACCGTAATCATGCCTGAGCCAGTGAATAGATTTGTACATATCGGAACTGCTTCGAGGATTGGAAAAAAAAACGCTGGCACAAGTGTATTATATCCAAGGGGGACTACTTTGTAGGGGACAAAATAGAAATTGATGAATAAGTAGATTTTTTGAGAAAAATTAAAATTCACCTTTTCAATTGAACAGACCTCGTATACGCAGCTTAAATGAAACAAATTCGCTTATTTATGTACATTTAGAATGATAGCAATTTTTAAACTCACTCAATCCCAAAACCGTTTTGCCATACTGGAAAGCGAAGATAATGATGCCCCGGCGATACCTAAACCACAAAGACCTCCCCCTATCTACCTAAGAGAGCAAAATTCAAATGAATTTGTTAAAACCCTAGTCAGCCTTATTGGGGAAAACTCTTTTTATATTGTGCCAATAAAAAATGGCAAAATTGTTGAAACTAAGATTCAAGTTCAATGTGAATCCAATTTCAGAAAATTAGTATCATTTCTTGAATCCAGAAAAATAAATTTTTATACTTACCAGTTGAAGAGCAGCAAAGGTCTTCAGATAGTGATTAAGGGTATTGAATCATACAATGACCCACTTGAAGTAAAGAAGGCACTCGAAATCAACGGCTTTAAAGTTAAGTCCGTTGTTAATATTAGAAACCGGGATAAGCTCCCCAACCCCTTTTCCGAGTTGAATTAGAGCCTGGCGATATCAAGTTGAAGAAAAATGGAACACATCCTATTTATCAACTTAGGTACTTGCTACACTATAGAGTTACAGTTGAAGCACCACATAAGCGACGAGGACCTGCTCAGTGTACGAACTGCCAGGAGTATGGTCACACTAGGTCTTATTGTAGACTACATGCAGTTTGCGTAGTTTGCGGTGAGCTGCATAGCACAGCTGACTGCACCAAACCAAAGACAGTAAATACTGAAAAGAAATGTAGCAATTGCGGTAACCCCCATACTGCTAATTACAGAGGTTGTGAGGTATATTTAAAATTAAAAAACTCAAATTTGAACAGAACCCAAAACCCCCGAATGAAATCACAGTTAGAACCGGAATTTTATATTCCACAATACCCACAAATTATCACCAACAGTGCTTCATACTCTGAAGTTCTAAGAGGACAACCACAGCCCCCAAAAACTCCACAAGCCGCACAAGTCAATCCAAATGTTCCACTTTCTCAATCTGAACCCCAGATACAAAATTTCAGCAGACTTGAAGCATCCATTGAATCCCTGGTTCAAACTGTTACTAACTTTACAAACTCAATGAGTAATATGATGCAAGAGATGATGAGAAATCAGTCTATTTTGATGCAAGCTTTGTTAACTAAACCATGAACAGTTTGAAAATATGTTACTGGAATGCTAACGGCATATGCCAACATAAAGAAGAGCTCGAGTATTTTCTCAGAAATCAGCAAATTGACGTAATGCTTATTTCTGAGACCCATTTAACCCTGAGAAGTTCATTTTCAATTCGCGGGTACACAATGTATAATACTAAGAACCCAAGAGGCAGGTCATGTGGAGGATCAGCTATTCTCATTAAATCTAGATTAAAAAATTTTCTTATGTGTGATCTTTGCGGAAATTATCTTCAGGCCACTACTATATGTTTTGAAGAATTCGATAAGGACTTAGTGATTTCGTCAATTTATTCTCCCCCCAGATTCTCCATAACGGAGGATCAGTACACAGGCTTTTTCGAATCATTAGGACCGCGTTTTCTGGCAGCTGGAGACTATAATGCCAAGCATACATTCTGGGGGGCACGGCTTGTTACCCCTAAGGGCCGTGTTTTGTTTAATACAATTTCTAAGCTGGGTATGGATGTGATCTCTAGTGGAGAACCCACCTACTGGCCAACGGATCGTCGGAAAATACCCGATCTGATAGACTTTGGAATAACAATGTCTATTGCGAGAGAATTGGTCCATGTGGAACCATTATTGGATCTCTCATCTGATCACACACCTACAGTTGTTACTATTTTAAACCCCCGAGGAATTGTACCCCCCTCTGGTGAATTAGCACTGACAGGCAAAACAACGGATTGGTTGAAGTATAAAAAATTTATCAGTACACTTTGCTCGGAAAACATACCGCTAAGAACACCGGAAGATATCGACCTCTCGATTCAAAATTTTGAACTAAATCTCAAACTTGCTGCTTAACTTGCTACCACACCCCCCCGACACAACAGACAAAATATTATTTTGTCTGCCGATGTCGAACGACTCTTAAATGAAAAAAGAAGAGCTCGAAGAGAGTGGCAACAGCACAGATCTCCTCAACTTAAGGAACGGTTGAAAGAATGCACTAAAAAATTAAGAAAGCTACTTGAACATAAGAGAACTGCTTCATTAAACAGATATCTTGAAAATTTAGATCCAACATCAAGAACTGATTACTCATTATGGCGTGCAACGAAAAATTTAAAAAGACCTGTCTTATGTAAGCCTCCTTTGAGAAAATCAGACGGAGGTTGGGCTAGAAATGATACTGAAAAAGGAGATCTGTTTGTAGAACATTTAAGAAAGGTATTCACGCCAAATATAACAAGTTCTGTAACAGAGTTGCCACCGATTTTACCCCAGCACCGAGCAGCTACCCGATTAACGTTTGAGATGAGAGAGGTCGAAAAGGCTATTTTTGAACTAAACCCATAAAAAGCTCCTGGTATCGATGGAATCGGTAACAGGATGCTCTTGGAGTTACCCCGTATAGCATTAAAGATAATTCTCTTTATTTTTAATGCTATTATACGCCTTGAATACTATCCCCCAGAATGGAAAGTTTCACTCGTTAAAATGATACCCAAGCAAGGCAAAGATCACACAAAAGTGGAATCGTATAGGCCTATAAGCCTATTATCCAATTTGTCAAAGCTGTTCGAGAAAATCCTAATGGAAAAGATAACTGTTTATGTGGAACAAAACAACTGTATTCCATCACACCAATTTGGCTTCAGGAGAAAACACAGCACCATTGAGCAAGCCCACAGGCTAGTTACTGTTGTCAGAAAAACGTTCGAGGAGAAAAAAATCGATGTTTCGCAGGCTTTCGATAAGGTTTGGCATGAAGGTCTACTGTTTGAAATAAAACTTTTGTTACCAACAAATACTGACAAGCTACTCAAAAGCTATATAACTAATCGAAAATTCACTCTTGCTGAAAAAAGTTTTGTCAGCTCTCCTCAAGATATACAAGCCGGAGTTCCACAAGGTAGCATTTTGGGTCCTCTGTTATATATCATTAATACTTCAGACATGCCATTAGATATTAATACCCACACATCGACTTTCGCTGACGATACTGCAATCTTAAGCGTCCACGATGACTCAAAAATAGCGTCTAGAATGTTACAGACTCACATTTCACAATTGGAAGCTTGGTTGGATAAGTGGAAAATTAAGGTGAATGAACAGAAATGTATCCACATTACTTTCACACTGAGAAAAGAGACGTGTCCACCCATTAAAATTAATAATCTGAATATACCCCAACACACATGTGTGAAATATCTCGGTATTCACCTTGACCGTCGACTCACGTGGAAAAATCATATAGATGCGAAAATAACTCAGATGAGGCTAAAAACTGCTCAACTCGCTTGGCTTACTGGCAAAAACTCTAAACTAGGCCTGGACTGCAAATTACTCATTTACAATTCGATCATGAAACCCATATGGTGCTACGGAATTCAGCTCTGGGGTACTGCATCTGCGTCCAATATAGGGAAAATTCAGAGAATGCAAAATAAATTCTTGAGAACGATCACGAACGCACCCTGGTATGTTAGGAATTACAACATACATAAAGACCTGAATGTACCCCTGGTCAAAGATGAAATTATTAGACACTGTCAACGCTATTTAACAAAACTGGAAACACACCCCAACATATTAGCCCGTAACTTAATTAATAATCACGGCCACCAGCGTCTTAGGAGGAGGGACACTGCAGATCTGGTCCGCTAATAATAAGGGAAATAATGGTCCAAGTTGAACCACATAACATCAGTCTGGCACTGGCTGGACTTAACAATTAATATTTAGTTTTAAGATTTGGATAATTATTGTTAGTTCACATTTTTAAAAGTGAAGATTCAATAAATAATATGAAATATGGAAAAAAAAAATTTTAAACCCTCCACCATATATGGTGAGGGTATATATTAGTTTGTCATTCCGTTTGTCGAAATATAGGTCTAAGACCCCATAAAGTATATATATTCGTGATTCTTATGCAATTTTAAGTCGATTTAGCGATTTCTGTATGTCCCTTTGTCTGTTGAAATGGCGATTACGACGCGAAGACGCGTTCCCGCTTGCGTCTTCCCTCGTAGTTATATGACATGCAACACTGCTCCCATCAAGTTAATAGACTACTGTCAAATTTTGAGCAAGTTCCGTCATTTACTTTGCGTTTAACAGCTGTTCAAAACATACAACCTCGTGGATTTTCGAGTGCTCATTAAACATTATTTTTTGCAAAAAAAAAAAAACAGTCAAATACTATGGGGACTCTGCACCATCGATTTCAATGGTAAAAAAGTGGTTTACTTACTTTCGTTGTGGTCGCACTAATACAAATGACGCTGAACGTTCTGGACGGCCAATTGAGGTCAATACACATGAAAATGTCGAAAAAACCCACGATATGGCGTTGGCCGGTCGAAGAGTAAAAGTGCGTGAGAATGTTGATGCCATAGACATTTCATATGGCAGTGTGGTTTCGATTTTAAATGATCAGTTGGATATAAGAAAACTGTCTGCAAGATGGGTGCCGCATTTGCTCACAATCGACCACAAACGCAATCGTGTGACAACTTAGTTTCCATGGCAAAATTCCATGAATTGGGCTAGGAATTGGTACCTCTTCCACCATATTCTCCGCATTTAGCCCCCAGAGACTATTTCCAAACCTAAAGAAATGGCTCGGTGGAAAGAAATTTTGCTTAAACAAATGCCTATTTTATGGACCTCGAAAAATCCTATTTTTTAGAAGGGATACAAAAATTGGAGAAACGTTGGACTAAGTGTATAGAGCTAAAAGGAGATTATGTTGAAAAATAATTTTTTTTTTGCAAAAAAAAAACGGACTTATTGATCCGCCCTCGTACCTAGATTAATGAACAGCCTCCCGAGAAGTTTAGTATTAGAATTAAATAATATTTTATATTCACCTCCAATACTTTTTACTTCAAATATTTTTCACCACTAAAATTTTTTTCACCACAAAAAATTTTTTCACCTCAAAATTTTTTTTCAAACACAAAATTTGTTTTCACATCCAAAAAAGTTTTTCATCTCAAAAAATTTGTTTCACCTCCATAATAGTACTAAAGTTTTTTACATTATTTTTATCAAAAACAGTAGAGAACATTTTTTTAGGATATTGGTAGAAAGTATTCAAAGATTCTGCATAGCCAAATTTAAGCCTTGTGTTACTTGTTTGCTGCTCATTTTCGAATGCTAGTGAAAAAAACTTTGATTTGTGAATAATTTTACAAAAATGGTCAAGTGTATGAAAACAAATCTTAATTGCTCATTTTTGTATGAAAATAAAAAACAATATAAATACTATCATACCAGAACGAATTAAGCATTTTTTTGTCAGCGAATAGAACAAAACCCAACAAATATTAAGAGTTTTCACTCTTGGTAGTAAAGTACCCTTGTAGACCCTGTAGAGGTTGTAGATATAGTAAAAGTACTGCCCCACAACAACAAAATGTATAGAACTAAAATTTACTAGGAAAACCACACCCTAGTAAATTTTACTAGTATTTTAAAAATACATGACCTAAAGGTATAGTAAATACATGTTGTACATTTACAAGACTAAAAAAGCTGATCGCTTAGCCGCCAAACCTATTCTTTTATTTTTTTTATTTTTCATTTTGTGGTCACTATTAAAATAAAGTTGAATAATGGATCAAAATAATGAAAAACCCAACTTAAAACAAAAGCCAGAAAAAATAAGTAATAAAAGATAGACCGATAGAGAAATTCAGCAGCTAGTGGTTTTTATTATTACAAGTAATACCGTATCTTCAAACCCAGAATCTCTGCAAATTCTATTTCGTCAATTGCATTTTGCTACAAAAAATTTATAATTTTATCTTTTTCCGTAATTATTGGCACTTCTGTTAACTCCAAATTCTTTTTATTATTTTAAGTTTTCAAATTTATGAAAAACAAAACAAAAACCAGCTGATTCATTAATTTACAATAGCTGTGTTTATGCGGGAAGTAAATACACGAAAAAGTCGTTCAGGCTTTGTAGTATAAAATCGTTGTAAGTATACAAGGGTTGTAAATATACCACCAAGAGTGAAAGCCCTTATTATTTTTTTTTTCATGTCCATGAGTAATAATTGAGTAAATATTTGGTACTCTGCTAAAACACAACACAAACAAAATTTTCCACAATTCACTTTAATTTAGAATTTTATAGTTTTTTATAAAAAGAACACACTAAAATATATATTTTATAACTTTAAGCTTTGTGCTTTTCTTTTTTAAAATATAATAAGAAAACCAAAAATAATAATATTCGAAGTTATCGAACAATTCAAATCGGAAAATTCAAATAAACCGGTTTCTCGAATAATTCAGAAACCGGTTTTGACAACTCTATGCGTTAGCAAACCCTTGATATAGGCAATGACGCATTTTGAAAGTGTTGTTGGTATTATATATTTTTTTATATGCATAAGATAGTAGAAATAAAGGAATTAGTAAAAAATAAAAACTTTTGCTGAGTCTTTTTTGCATTTAAAGAGAAAAACCGATAATTTCTATGACTTGTCAGCATTTCTATACATTCTTAATTTGTAAGTAGCTATATCTATAACTACTTAGCAAGGGTCTATCTACTTAAATTTGTATGAAATCTCTATATATAAAGGAATAACGTTACTGATTCATTCAACATCGCCTAGCCCAAACCGCAAGAGATAGGAGGCTGAAAATTTTGGAAATTCCTTCGGAGAGGGGCGAAAAGGGGGTAAAACTCCCCTTTCACGGCCTGCCCAAACCCCTTTAGCTAGAAACCTGAAATTTGAAATATGCTTTCCTGGGAGTATGTGCTAACTCCTTGATAAGGTACATTTTAGAATTTTGTCCAGTGACGTTGTAAAAATGGGGGGTTTAAAAGGCGAAAAGTCTCCCCACACACTAAAATATATATTTTACAACTTTAAGCTTTGTGCTTTTCTTTTTTAAAATATAATAAGAAAACCAAAAATGATAATATTCGAAGTTATCGAACAATTCAAATCGGAAAATTCAAATAAACCGGTTTCTCGAATATTTCAGAAACCGGTTTTGACAACTCTATGCGTTAGCAAACCCTTGATATAGGCAATAACGCATTTTAAAAGTGTTGTTGGTATTATATTTTTTATATATGCATAAGATAGTAGAAATAAATGAATTTAATAAAAAAATAAAAATTTTTGCTGAGTCTTTTTTACATTTAAAGAGAAAAGCCGATAATTTATATGACTTGTCAGCATTTCTATACATTCTTAATTTTTAAGTAGCTATATCTATAACTACTTAGCAAGTCTCTATCTACTTAAATTTGAATGAAATCTCTATATATAAAGGAATAACGTTACTGATCCATTCAACATCGCCTAGCCCAAACCGCAAGAGATAGGAGGAGAAAATTTTGGAAATTCCTTCGGAGAGGGAAGAAAAGGGGGTAAAACTCCCCTTTCACGGCCTGCCCAAACCCCTTTAGCTAGAAACCTGAAATTTGAAATAAGCTTTCCTGGGAGTATGTGCTAACTTCTTGATAAGGTACATTTTAGAATTTTGTCCAGTGACGTTGTAAAAATGGGGGGTTTAAAAGGCGAAAAGTCTCCCCATTTATGGCCTGACCAAACCGTTGGACCTAGGAAGTTGAAATTTGGTATGCATGCTCCTTCTGATTTTTGAAAAATCCAACGGAGAGCGACAGAATAGGGTGAAGTTCTCCCCCTCGACAGTCATCCCAAGCCGTTCGACATGAGAAGGTGATATTTGGTATGCAGGCTCCTTCTCCAGTGTAGATAACAGATAAGACATAATTTTTGAAAAATCAAACGGGGAGGGGCAGAAAAGGGTTAAATTCTCGCCCTCGACGGCCTGTCAAAACCGTTAGAACTCAAAGGTTGATATTGTGTATATTGGTTTCACCAGAGGTAAAGACATCCACCTAGGTAGGATTTTTATAAATTCCTACGAGAAGGGGCAATAAGGGAAAGTCTCCTTTTGGAAAATCTAACGCGGAGGGGCAAAAAATCGAAAATTCTCCCCCTTGACGGCCTGCCAAAACCGCTTGAGTTGGGAAGTTAAAATTTGGTACATAGATTCCTCCTTCAATGTATATGTAAATGTACATATGTGCAAAAGTGCAAATGTGTGAACTTGCAAAAGCGTAAATGTGAAAATTTGCAAAAGTCCAAAGGTTCCCCCTCCGGCGAAGACATCCGCTAAGACGGGGTTTTTGGAAATTCCTTCGGGGAGGGGGAAAAACTCCCCCTTTCAAGGCCTGCCTAAACCCCTTTAACTAGAAAGCTAAATTTTGAAATATGCCTTCCTGGGAGTATGTGTAACTCCTTGATGAGGTACCCCTTAGAATTTTGACCAGGGATGTGGTAAAAATGGGAATTTAAAGGGCGATGTCTTCCCCTTTACGGCCTTCCCAAACCGTTGGACATGGGAAGTTGATATTTGGTATGCAGGATCCTCCAGTGTAGATAACAGATAAGACGTGAGTTTTGAAAAATCTAATAGGGAGGGACAGAAAAGGGTGAATTTCACCCCCTTAAAGGCCTGCCAAAACCGTTAGAGCTGGAAGGTTGAAATTGTGTATATTTGACCCACCTGAGGTGTAGACATCCACCCAAGTAGGATTTTTGTAAATTCCTACGGGGAGGGGCAAAGAGGGGAAAAATATCCCCTTAAATATGTTTTACCTAGAGTATGGACTAACTCGCTATATTTTAGAATTTTAGCCAGGGACGTGGTAAAATGAAGTTTAAAAGGAAGAAATGTCTTCCCTTAGAAAATTTAAATATATGCTACCTGGAGTATATGCTTACTTATTATTGAGGTACATCTTAGAATTTTGGTCTATTCCCGGGAGTTAGCCTGGGCCATCCCGGGCTTCAGCCCGGGCAACGCTAAAAACGTAGCGAGCTTTGCACTCGCGAAAAAAAACAAACCTTCCAGTTATAAAGTTTGAACAAAATGTTTCGAAGTTTTTAATACACAAAATATAGTATAGGTTTGTTTTTTTCAAATTTCATATCTACATCTATAACTACTTGTAAAGAAAACGACTAACCCTACTTACCTGACTTTTCCTTATTTTTTGTCAACAAATACAATTTGAACATTTTGGGCCGCTCTTGTACGAAAACTGTTTTCATTATGGACTTCGCGGGAACGCGAAATAGATCAGTTATATTGTTTGCCTTACCTTTATATATATTTTTGGTTACATTCAAAAAAGGAAAGCCAATAATTTCGTGGCAGCATTTTTATATATTATTAATTTTTAAATAGCTATATCTATATATATATATATATATATATATATATATATATATATATGTGCATAGCGCATGTTGCGGGGACGGGTTTTCGTTCCACAAGTTACTATGAAGACATTTTGTCCCCAAAGTAACAAAATGTCTTGTGCTGTGCACATATATATATATATATATATATATATATAAATTATATTACATATTATAGCTAAGTAGTTACAGATATAGCTATTTAAAAATTAATAATTTCTATATACATATATACACTATTGGACAAAATAAAGTGCAACTCTACATATGTTTCCTATCGTTGAAGAAAAAATAATTATAATGAATTCAATTATTTAAAATTTAACTGAATTTATTTATTTAATCAACTATATGATACAAAACAGAAAAAAAAACATAAACTTAAAATTTTTTCATAAATTCAACAAAACTAAACATAGTAAAAGATTTTGTTGGACAAAATAAAGTGCAAATTCAAAATATTTTAATATAAAGCATAAACATAATAAAATATTAATACTTTGTTGCTGCTCCCTTATTGATAACGACCTCTCTTAGTCTGTTGGGCATACTTGAAGCCAGATTTTTAATAATATTTTGTGGAATCACCTTCCATTCGGATTGCATTTTTTCCCAAAATGTTGGAATGTTGGTACGTGATTCCATTGGAATTTTATCATCGAGAATGGTCCATTGGTGCTCAAAAGGGTTTAAATCAGGGCTCTGTGCCAGCCAATCTAGCTTTTCGATGTTATTATCCCTGAAAAAATGGTTTGCCACCTTACTCGTGTACTTGGGGTCATTATCCTGCTGAAAGATAAAGTCCCCCGAGCACATTTCCTTAGCACTACTATTAAGATTTTCTTGCAAAATGTTAACGTAATACTCTCCAGTCATTTTGGAGTCGACTTTGACTAGTCGCCCTACACCTGCTGAGGAAAAACACCCCCATACCATTAGGCTTCCCCCTCCATGCTTAACAGTATGTGTTAAGTTTTTAGACTTTAGCCTCTGAGAAGGCTCACACCACACACGCTTTCGATGTTTTTCATTTTTCAACTCAAATTTCGACTCGTTTGACTAGATAACTTTATCCGAAAATGTTTTTGGCATGTTTACATATTTTTTGGCAAAGTTTAAGATGTTTTTTAAACCGACTTCATTTAGCCTTCTGCGTATGGTTCGGGATGAAACGCTTAATTTTAATTCATCTTTTACCACTCTGGATGAAGAAAATGTTTTTTTTTTAATCAAAATTGCGATATGATGGTCGTCGCGCTGTGTAGTATTGCGTTTTCTTCCACACAGTTTCTTAAAACTTTCATTTAAGTTCCTGGTTTCGTATATTTGAACTATTTTTCTTGCTCCTGACAAAGAAATTTCATATTTTTGGTCCAGATTCTTGTATGTAAGACCATTTTTACGGTCTTTTACTAATAAATCCTTTACTTCTTTAGATAACTGTTTCATATTGAGGTCTGAAGCTGTTGGGTTTTTTTGGGCTATTGTTTTGTACTTTAAAATAACAATAGAAACAAAAAATTAAGATATAATGAACGTATTCACATTTTAAAAGAGTTTACTATTTATTTTTAATTCAATATTTGGACAATAAAAAAAATAACTGTACATGAAACAAAATTACACCTTATTTTGACCAACTGCAAAATAGCCTCGCTATTTGATTTTTGTCTCCAGCGCAGCAAGATAAGACTAAACACATTTTTTTATTTATTACAAAGTAAACAAAACAGGTCTAGGAATAACGAGATAGTATACGTCTTTTTTATAAATTCTCTTAGAATTTTTTTTTTAACATTTCTTTTACACCGTACTCAATTGCACTTTAAATTGTCCAATAGTGTATAATAATTTCTTTTGTTTTTTCTCGATAACGACTTTTTGGCATATGGGTCCAACCAACAATAAGCTTACCATATGTTGTAAGTTCGATTAAAGTATTTTAATACGTAATACAAAATATTTTATTTTTAAATTGCAAATAAAAGTGACATTCACCTTCACAAATATTTTCAAACATCTGGCACACCTAATTTTATTTTTAAATTTCTTTCCTCCTCCATACGCGCTTCTAAATTACGAGTACGAGTTTCGCCGTCATCATCCTTATGACTGGCAAAGTGAGCCCGCAAATCTCTAGCCATTGGAAATCTCAAGGGACACAATTCACACTGATAAACATTATCGCCAAGATGTTGTCGCAAATGTTTAATACAATCATTACTTTGTGCAAAAGCGCGCTCGCAATATTTACAACGATACGGTTTCTCACCCGTGTGTGTACGCATGTGACGGCGTTGTTTTTCGCCTGTAACAAACCTATACAGTAAACAAGAAACTACAAATTTAGTTTTAACTTAATAAAGGAGATTTTATTATTTAAACTTACCGCATATCACAATATTCACACGGATAATTACGAATGTTGTCATGATATAGATTATGCTTTCTTAACATATAGGCCATATGAAAAGATTGTCCACAAATATCGCAGACAAATGGTTTTTCTTTCGTATGTACCATCATATGACCATACAAACCACTGGAACATACAAATTTCTTCGGACAATGAGGACATTGTATATTTTTTATGCCTTTATGACGCAGCATATGAGTATTTAAGCTGCTTAATGCTTTGAAACTTTTACCACACTCAATACATAAAAAAGGCTCTTCTCCTTAAAAAAATTATGGAAAATTTATGTAATTTTAAAATTATATAGTATATATTACCTGTATGTACGCGCTCATGGTTTCTATAGCAAACTAATCTATTAAATTCTTTAAGAAAAAGAAAGTAAGGAATTTAAGTCACTATTTGTTTAGTTGTTGAAACATCTAAGCATTATGAAGTACCTTTATCACAATGAACGCATTTATACGTCTTTAATGGCTTTTTAGCTTTTTTCATATTTTTTCTCTTCGGTAATTTTCCTAGACGATGTTCACGCATATGTTCTTGCCATCGTGAAACATTTTCCAATATAGCTTCACATTCTTGGCAGGACATGCTACCATCTTCATTTTGCAAAGGCATTTGAATTTCTTGAATATCTTTACATTTTTTCGGATTTTTTTGTTTTGAGTTTTTGTTTGCGTTATCTATTTCAAAATCAGGTTTTCGCTTTCTTGGAGATATTTTTGTTGATGTTTGGTTTTTACTGCAAAATAAGAAATATATATACATATATATTATATATATATATATATATATATATATATATATATATATATATATATTCGCTAATCAAAGAGTACCAGAAAAAACATTTCTAAACCAAAATATTCATTTCCATATTAATTACTCTTACAAAGCAAAAAATTTTAGTTTCTTTAAAAATAACGGTAAATATGAAAAAAAAAAATCTAAAATAAAGAGAGACAAAAGTGTTCATACACTACATTCTCTTCTGCTTTATTTATAATTTAAAAAGAGTTGTAGATCAATTTTTTGTAACTCATGTAGTTTACGTTACTGCTGAATTACGTTTTAGCTGTTTATCAGTCAAATAAATTGTTACAAATTAACAAGATGGGCCCGCGTAAAGATGTTAGTATCGATGTAAAAAATCTTATTATTCAAGAACACAGTAAATTTTTTAACAAACCTTTTGCTACGGTTCAATATCAGGGCGCCCAAAGAAACTCTCCAGGCGAGATGTCAGTCTTATTTTAAGAGAAGTGGACAAAAATCCTAGAATTTCAGCGCCCAAATTGGCGGAAAGCATCGCAAATTCAACGGATAAAACAGTTCATGCAAAGACTATTCAAAGGGCATTACGTGGTCAAGGATATGAAAACCGAGTTCCCCGCAGAAAACCGTTGATATCGGAAAAGAATCAAAGACTTCAGCTCGAATTTGCAAAAACATATTTCAATTAAGACATCAATTTTTGGAAACGAGTTTTATTTACCGATGAAGGCAAGTTTAACTTGTTTGGAAATGATGGACGAGGAAAGGTTTGGCGTAAAAAGAACGCAGCACTGGAACCAAAGAATGTTGTGCCAACAGTGAAACATGGCGGAGGCAACGTAATGGCTTGGGGCGCAATGGCAGCATCTGGAGTTGGGCGGCTAGTGTTTATAGACGGTATTATGGATCGATACTACTATAAACAACTTTTAGAGCATAATTTGCAGCCATCGGTGGATATGTTGGGTCTTGGCCAGAGTTGGATATTCCAACAGGACAACGATCCCAAACATACCGCGATCATGCACCAAGGCAATTAAAATCCCCACCTCAATCGCCGGACCTGAATCCTATTGAGCACGTTTGGGATGTTTTAAAACGAAAAATTGCTCATGTTGATGTTCCCAACAAACAAAAGCTAAAAGACGCTTTACAAAAGTGCTGGTCCGAGATTACCCCTGATGTGACCGAAAATCTTGTTGCATCAATACCAAGACGTCTGCAGGCAGTGATTGACGCTAAAGGTGGACCAACAAAATATTAATTTAAAACAAAATTAACTTAAAAATTATTTTTTTTTTATTATTATAAGATGTCTTTTGCTATGTATGAACACTTTTGTCCACTCTTCTTATTTGTTTTCTTTCGTTTTTCTCTTTGTTTTAAAAGTAGAATGAAAAATTTTGTTTTCGTATATTAATTAAAATAGAATTAGATTTGTTGATTTAAAAATTTTTTTCCTGGAACTCTTTAATTGATGAAAATATGTATATATATATATGTGCTCGGCGCATGTTGCGGGGACGGTTTTTCGTTCCACAAGTTACTATGAAGACATTTTGTTATGTGCACATATATATATATATATATATACATATATAATTTTACTGGATACAGCGCATATTATAGGGACTTTTTTGGCTGTATATACAGATGTCTTCAAAGTATGGGCAATGAATATATATAAGAAATTGTTCATATATTTGGGCACAGTTACATGTGGCATCTACCAGTAGCACAGTACACATATAACCTGAAATTCAAGTATATAAATTTTACCAAAACAGCATAAAATAATTTATTATTAAGAAATATTACACAAAAAATTTACATATAAACCCAAGAAACATTTTTACGGACACTCCGGCAGTTGAAGTCGGATTCATGAATCCGTACGATTCATGAATCCGGCTTCAACTGCACGTTTTCGGACCGTAAACACGTATCCGTCAAAGCTTGTACGTAAACGGAACATTAACGGACCGTATAATTGAATTTTCGAAACAATACGTTTTGACTCCGTTTTGGTGCATCCGTTTCTGTATCGTCAAATACGGACTTCCTCGGATTTCATTTGTTTTTCTTCCGCTGCTTTTGAATTCGTTTTTGTGTCAAAAGCGAATAATTAAATCATATCTGTGATCATTTTACGGGTCGTGCGCTAAAGTTTAGAAAAACAGATGCTGTCTTTCATCTCACACCGAAAATAAATTTAAGTGATATCTATGAGGTAAATATTTATGAAATTTAAAACAAGTTTTACGGTTTTTTTTTGTTATTTTATTTTATTACATATCTTATAAATAAATTTAAAAAAAAAACAATAATTTGTTATTCAAAGTTAAAAAATTTAGGCATTTACATAAATCCGTTTTTTGTCCAAAAAAAGGGTACGAATACGGACCGAATACGGATCCGTAAACGGTCCGTCATTGAAAGACTTGCAACGGACAACTCCGTTTTTTATCCGATATATCGGCCCGTAAACGGTCCGTTATTGACGGAATTTTAACGGACAACTCCGTTTTTCATCCGATATATCGGTCCCTAAACTGTCCGTCATTGACGGTATTTAAACGGATTCGAACCAGTTTCGATGTTCCTTAAAATCCGTTTTCTGGTCCGTATACGGATCGAGAAAACGGTACGTAAATGGTACGTAAACGGAACTTTACCGAAATAACTAAAACATCGTTATCCTTAAAATCCCGTACCAAAATAATTAAAAAACAGAAACCCGTAAAATACCCTTACCGAAATAACTGAAATATCGTTACCCTTAAAATACAGTCACCGAAATAATATTTTTGGGGCAAAATTACGTTTATGTACACAAAAATAAAGCTCTAGAAGTATTGAGTAGGTACTTTAAGTATTGAGTTCTCCAAAAAAACGGTCGGCATTGAGTTCTCAATATCCAAATACTCAGTGCTTGTATAACTCTAACCTTATTTCCACTTTTAAATAAAACCATTTAAAAAAATTCAAGAAGATTTGTTTGTCACACATGAGTGGTGCAATATGTGAAAATTTTTGTCGTTAGTTCGAAAAGATATTCGCTGTGCATATACATATCTATCTTCCCAATGTCTGATCATGAAGGGGTTAAAAATATCGCTGTGCATTGAAACTACCGTTATTCTTTAAATACCGATACTGAAAAAACGAACATAAGGTTACCCTTAAAATATCGTTAAATAACTGAAACCCCGTTACCCTTAAATTATCGTTACCGAAATAACAAAAATACAGTTACTGAAATAATTAAAAACCCTTACCCGTAAAATACCGATACCGTTTTTTAAATTTGAACGCTAAATAAATAAAACATTATCTTATGTTGTAACGGCCTAAATTATAGTTTTACATAAATATTATTTGTTTTTACCTTTTACTGAATATTTATTGTATTTATGTTTATTATTATTTTTTGCCATTTCTATTTTTAACGTAAGGAAAAGGACACCCTAATAACTTATATGTTTTTGTGCTACAATTCCAGAATATTTTCAATACACTTATTCTCTCTATTCCAATTATTTGTTTTTATCTAACTGATCTCTTTAATTTACTGGAATTACATTTTTAATTTGACGAGAGGTTATTAAGTTATGTTATTTTACAATTTTTGTCACTCCTGATGCAACCAGTAACAAATAAAGACCTGTTAAATTTATAACGCGTCTTTCATTTTATTACAAAAAAATATAAAACAATAAAAGCTAAGTCGCAAGAGGACCTTGGTGACCATTGTGACTAGCTTATACCGAGGGCGAATACTGGCGTTTTTTTGCCTTATTCGAACCGGTGATCACTTTTTAAAATATAATTAAATAAACAATAAAGGATTAAAACCCCTTTATTACAATGTATAGTTTTGAGACGAAAAAAAAACAAAATTTTAATTTTAAAAAATCTTAACAAGTTTGTGTGAAATCATGAATTTACATGAAAATACTCCAAATGTAGTAGGCGTTTAGTCTAGAGTTGTAAAATTTCGATACTTTTGAACACTCAATACTACCCAATACTTTTGTGTGAAATCACGAACTGAAAAGAAAATACTCCACAAAAATACAGTTTTAAAGCACCTTGGTCTAGCGTAAAATTTCCATTCATACAAAAACAGTGTTGTACTTTCAGATGGATTGAATTTTTATAATGTTTTGGGAAAAATTACGTTTTTATACAGCAAAATACAACTCTGGAAGTATTGAATAGGTACTTTATGTATTGAGTTCTCGAAAAACGGTCGCTATTGAGGACTTAATATCCAAATTCTCAATCAATACTTTTACAACTTACCTTTTTCCCCATTTTTAAATAAAACATTTTAAAAAAATCGTAGGACTAATTTTAAAGTTCCCACTTAAAATATTTTGTAAGTTTAAACAACAGAAAATACCATTTAAAAGAGATGATATTTCATTTCAAAACCGGTCTACTTACTAATCATTTAAATCAAATGTTTAATTTATATTTAAATGTTGTTTAAACAGCTGACACATCAGTAAAAAATAATTAATCAGTTAAAAATGTAAAAATTTAACTACCCATTCCGTAAAAAATAGGCATGTTTTCTTTGTACACTTAAGCTAGCAAGTTATTTCATTTATATGGAGAATTAAGCGAGTACTAAGCGACTAGTTCTTAACTCGCTTAATTCTCCATATAAATGAAATAACTTGCTAGCTTAAGTGTACAAAGAAAACATGCCTAATAACTGATTATTAATTTTTTTGAAATTGTTTCCGTGTTTTTTGTATTTTTGTTTGTTTTTAATCTACATTTTGTGTGTATGACCATATGTGTGTGAGTTTATGAAGTTCTTGTAATTTGAATTGAAATAATTTTGTATATAAACAAACAATTTAAATAAAAAACAAATTTGAATTTTTTTAATATATGTTTTTTTTTGAAACAGACAGCAAACAATACTTATATTTGTAATAACTGTAACGGAAACAAATAAACCACGAATTTCCGTTGTGTGGGTAAATTTTTATGAAATTTTAAACAAATGAAAAAAATAAATGAAACTTAAAAAATTGGTAAATGACAGTAAATAACTTTGAACAAATATATAAAAGTTAAAGTTAAAATATTTCTTTGGAAAATAAATGCATGTTTCTTTATTTTTAACTGAAAACCAGAGTACGTATTTGGTGTTCTTTATTATTTCATTTTCACGAACGAAAATATTTGTGGTCAGTTATCTTGTATCACTGTACATGAATAAAATATAATCAATGTGTTTAATTTTTCATTTAGGTTCATTTCTTCTTATAGGCTTTTTACACTGAACAACATCTTTGTGAAACGCGTGGAAGATGTTGAAAATTTGAAACAAGTGTTTACATAGGCAACATCTTTCATCTGCCATTTATTCAGCTGTCAGTAAAATAAAAGAAAAAGACGCATATTTTTTGTTAAAATAAAAAATGGATTTAGAGAAAGCATTAATCATTGGAGTAGTTGTTGCTTTGCAAGAACAAACCCCAATTTTAATGCAGAACATTGAAATATTAAAGGTCATTCTGGAAGAAGATGATGATGAAGAAAAATTTTTGGTAGACATAAGAATGAAATTCTTACATGTGCCGCTCATTTTCCTTTGTTGAATAATTTTTTTTTTGTTTATTTTCTGCAATGTCGGTTTGCTAGTGATGGCACAAAGAAAATCGTTTTTTTTTGTCATTTTTTTAGTGATGACACTTAAAATAACGAAAGATGTAAAATGGAACAAAATGAGAAAGGATCATCTTTTGTAGATGTAGAAAGATGAAGAATTTTTAGCCTGTATAATTCTTATGGGAAGATGTTAACATCTTTGCAAATTGATGATAGATGTAGCTCAGTGGAAAAAGGCTATAAGAAGAAATGAGTATAAATGAAAAATGAAACACATTGATTATATTTCATTCATGTACAGTGTACATCACTTCGTGGTGTGCAAATACGAAAACTATTGGGTATACAATTTAATAATGTCAATTTTGACAACAGGTGGCTTAAATATCACATATGGTTTATGTCAATAATAACAAATATGGTATTTTGGAGGGTAAACATCTGTCATTATAATTCAGTATTCGATAGACGCCAAAGTGTAAACACACATTTTTTTTCAATCGCTATAATAATGTCGAATTTTGTGCCTAAAAAAGATGTTTTGCGGGAAAGTCTGATAACCTTCTTTCATTTGAAAAAAACGACTGCTGAAAGTTATCGATTGTTGGTAGAAGCTTACGGTCAACATGCCCAACTCAAAAAACTTGTTAACGATGGTTTGCGCGATTCAAAAGTGGTGATTTCGGCACAGAAGACAAGGAGAGGCCTGGTCAGCCGAAAAAGTCTGAAGATAAGGAATTGGAAGTATTACTCGACGAAAATTGTTGTCAAACGCAAGAAGAACTTGCATTATCATTGGAGTCACACAACACGTTTAAAAGCATTGGAAATTGAAGCCGAGAGACGTTGAAAGGCGATTTTGCATGTCGGAAATGCTGCTTGAACGCTACAAAAAGAAGTCATTTTTGGACCGTATTGTTACTGATGAAAAATGGACACATTACGATAACCCCAAGCGCAAAAAGTCATATGTAAAGCTGAATATTCATGGCGCCAAGGTATTGTATTATGTATTATGAGCTGTTGAAATCGGGTCAGACGATCACAGGGGACCTGTACCGAACACAATTGATTCGTTTGAAGAGAGCAATCAACGAAAAACGACCAGACACGAGGCCATAATCTTGCATCATGACAACGCTCGGCCACATGTTGCAAGACCGGTCAAAAACTATTTGAAAAACAGTGGATGGAAAGTTTTGGCTGACCCGCCTTATAGCCCAGACCTTGCCCCTTCTGACTACCATTTGCTTTGATCAATGCAGAACGCCCTTACTGGAATTCGCTTCACTTCAGAACATGGTATCAGAAATTGGCTTGATTCACTCTTCACCTCTAATCCGGAGCAGTTCTTTTGGCGCGGAATCCATATGCTACCAGAAAGATTGAAAAAAGGAGTGGCTAACAATGGACAATTCTTTGAATAATGTATCAATTCATTTTGTTATTACAATAAAAGCATTTTTCAAGCAAAAAAACGAGATTATTAACTTGTATACCCAACACAAACAATAAAGCAACATAATATTCTGAATTCCTATATCTTTAAACAATTTAAGTATGCATTTAAAAGATATAACAGTGAGGGTATTCACTCTTGGTAGTAAGCTACCCTTGTAGACCTTGTAGAGGTTGTAGATATAGAAAAAGTACTACCATTTACTACACCACAACAACAAAATGTATAGAACTAAAATTTACTAGGGTGTGGTTAAAATACAATACCAAAAGGTATAGTAAATACATGTTGTACATTTACAAGACTAAAACAGCTGATCGCTGAGCAACCAAAGCTATTGTTTGATTTTTTATACCCTTCACCACAGGTGGAAGGGTATATATAAGTTTATCATTCCGTTTGTAATTTCTACAATATTGATCTTAGACTCTATAAAGTATATATATTCTGGGTCCTTATGAAGAGCGAAGTTGATTTAACGATGTCCGTCTGTGTGTTGAAATGGGTTTTCCGAAGACCCCAGACATGATGAGTACTTAAATTTTATATTAATAATTAAATAATCCATAAATAGGCTAATAACATCAAAATTTGTATAAAAACCCTCCGATACAAACAAAATACAAACGGTTTTATTTCTATTTTTTGCTCCGATTTAAAAAAATTTATAAAAAGATTTTTAAACCATTTTATTTCTCATATATTATTTTATTTCTCATATATTATTTTAGAGCTGTAATATGACCTACGGATACGTCTTGTATAGCAAAAGATCTAAAATCTTTAGTATAACATATTTGCTAAAAAAAAAACTCGGAAATATCGGTTCAGATACAAATTTTTTTAAAATACCTATTTTCTGGAACCATAAATCTTCCCGAGTCCAAGTTTTATCACCAAACTAAATGGTTAATTTCCTCTTAAAGGCGTCCGTATATAAATCTGTCCATTCCATATATGTTCATACATAAACTTCAGTTTTTTTCCAACCATGGTGAAGGGTATATAAGATTCGACATAGCCGAATTTAGCCGCTCTTACTTGTTTATTTTTCATTTTGTGGTCACTTAAAATAAAGTTCAATAATGGATCAAAATAATGAAAAACCCAACTTAAAACAAAAGCGTGAAAAAATAAGTAATAAAAGATGGACCGATAGTGAAATTCAGCAGCTAGTGGTTTTTATTATTACAAGTAATACCGCATTTTCAAGCCCAAAATCTCTGCAAATTCTATTTGGTTAATTGCATTTTGCTCTAAAAAATTTATAATTTTATATTTTTCCGTAATAATAGGCATTTTTGTTAACTTCAAATTTTTTTTGATATTTTAGGTTTTCAAATAGATGAAAAACATAACAAAAATTGATTAATTTACAATAGCTGTATTTATGCGGGAAGTAAATGCACGAAAAAGTCGTTCACGCTTTGTAGTATAAAATCGTTGTAAGTATACAAGGGTTGTAAATATACTACCAAGAGTGAAAACGCTTAGTATAAAGTTATGATTAAATGTGCATTCTGCCACTAGGCTTGTCTGTATGATGATAAAAAGATGCAGAAGAATAAGAAAAAAAATAGTTATATAATTTAATTTTAATTATATAAATTTAAAATATGACTTTTTAATGTTTTTGTTTATTATGTTCAATATATTAATAGGCATCATGTTACAGATTATTGGAAGTGTTACTATTAGGGCGTTCTTTTTATAACTGTTCTTGTATTGATCCATTTTATATCTTCATCCGCTCGACGACTTACCAGTGGTTGAAGGAATCTGGGATCGTGGTGAGTTAAAATGTCAAAATTTTAACAGTTCAATTGAATTTTTAATCTAAATTTTAATTTACGAACTAATACTACCACGTTAATAGACTATTTTCTCTTGAGTCAACCTTCTATTATTGATTATAGTAGTCAACTTCAATACCCATTTTGTTCTTCGTACAACAGCTTTATTGTTATTTCTATTAAATTTTTTCTCGGATGCTCAATAATTGGATTAAGTTTAAGGATTATAATGAGATAAATTATGAAGAGTTTAATCAGCATTTAAATATTTTTGATGTATCCCCTATTTTTCAACTATTGATGTAGATTTGCAACTTTCTGCATTAAATGATTTGGTGAATGACCTCCATAATTTAGTTCCTACATCTAGAGTTAAATTGAACTGTTATAATTCTAATTGGATGAATTCTAGAGATATTGCTCAGGCTAGATTTTCAAGGGACCAAGCCTATAGGGCCTACATTAGAGATCCTTCTGAGAATAATTGGAGAGTTTTTTGCAGGCTAAGAAATAGAACTAAATCTGTCATTAGTAAGGTCCGTAGGGCGTATGGAAAATATATTTTTACTGATGGTAACAATACTGAAATTCGGAACAGGATTCGTAGACTAGGGTGTGCTGGTCATTAGGATTCTGAAATTGATGCTTCTTATGTTGAATCTACAGCAACTAATTTTTTAAATAATCTGAACTCAAATTACCTAGGTCAATTGAGTTTTGATAATTTCGTTGAAAACTCCAATTCTTTTTCTTTTAATCCTATAACAGAATATGATCTATTACTCGCTTTAAACTCTATCAAGTCTAATACACCTAGATATGTAAGATATCGGTTAGCTCACTCTCTAATTATGAGTCAATTTAATTATGGCCTTGAGGTCTTCTCTGGATCTTGGTTGTATAATGTGGATATTCTTGGTGGAATTTTTAGAAAGGTTGTTCGCTATGTTTTCAATGTGAGAGTTCATGAGCATGATCGTGTAAGAGAGCTTGTACCTGAGTTTTTAAAATGTCGTTTTGAAGATTATTTAAAATTGCGTACTTTACTTCATTTTTATAAAATTATGAAATTTCAACAACCGGAACTGAATGAATTTTCTTTTATAAATTCAACACGGAATATTCAGATTGATGTGCCTTTTAGACACCTTTCAATATTTGATCGCTCTTTTGTGGTACGAGTCTATCAAGTTTGGAACTATCTGCCAAACAATCTTAAACTTTTTTCTTATTTCTGTTTAATATACAAACGTTAACTACTTCATTACTTTAACGGAAATTCACCTTGAAAAATGTGGCATATATCTGTTATGTCTTTCTTTTTTATACTTCATAGTCCCTTGCTATAGGCACTTATTTTAGTACTTAATTTAATATTCTTTTTTTCCAATGGCTGGGGAGCCATTTATAGACTTGAATGTTAACATATTTGTATTATAAATATAATAATTTAATTTAAGTTGTATCATAGCTGTACATAGTTGATTATCTAACAATACATAAATAATTGGTCATGAAGAATTTCTTTGTATTGATGTTAATAAATAAATAAATAAATAATACTTTAAAATAGATTTGGAAAAAATGCGAATTTTAAAGTTCAATGGGGGACGCACTAGTAAAACCAAGGTCCCTAAAGGTCACATTTGCACATTATTTTTTAAATGTTACTTTTTTATCTAAACGCTCTTTAAATTTTTGTACTTTTTTGTATTTAATTTTTAAATTTCTTTGCTTTTAAATTTTTTACTGTTAAAGTGTTTTAATTTATAATAATCGAAGGGAATGATGGGTCAATTCACTTCAAAAGACCTGTCCAGTTACCGGCTACCCAAAGTCACAACACTTAATTGGTACAAAGTACTTTTTGTAGTGGTAGTGTTTTTTTTTTTGTCTTGTAGTTTTCGTTTTGTTTTTTCTTTCTTCTGTATTTATTTAAACAGATAATCAAAATATATAACTTTGCTATTAGCCAGCCAATATGCTTGGCCAAACAATAAATATGACGGTAGAGCGTTTGCCTTGTAAACGTAGCGTCGTGTGATCGAGTCCTAATGACGTCCAGACGATTTTTTCAAATTCTTACTTTTTTTATTGTAATTGAGAATTTTTAGACACGTCCTCAGATTTTCCCTTTGAATAAGTTCTGCAGGTAGTCTTTTGCGATACATATAAATACCACTGTATTTATTCGCAAAAATATAAAAAATTTGTAAATAATTTTTTTTCCAAAAAATAAATAATATGGGTACTCACTATGGTGTTTTGTAGGAGGGCTTTGGAATCACTCGAATTTATTTTATTTATTTATTCAAATATTTAAGAGCCAAGCCCTCTGGGCCAAATATGGTTTGTATACTACTAAAAAAAACAATTTACTATAAAAAAAAAAAAATATATATATATATATATAGAATGCCTAAAACTAAAATAATAACTAGAATATAAAATAAAATTTAAGGTCCATAATGTAGCAATTAAAATCAAAGAAAAGATAAAATTACAGTTATCAGAAATTAGAGAGGGTGTAACACAGGGATGCGAAAGTTGGTACAATTGTACCATTTTTGGTACGATTTAGGTCGTAAAAGTACGATGGTACTCCCATGGTTTATTTGGTACAATTTCCAAACCAACTTTGAAAAGGGAATTAAGAAAATTGCACGCAATCAATTGCATCGTATAAATTGTCAACAGTTTCCAGTCCAGTCCAAACGAAATATTTGTTACATTAATCGAATTACATTTGATATAATTTTAAAATAACAAATAGTTTGTTACCTACTTAAATATGATATTGATCTCATGGATTTTTGTACCTTATTTTACATATTTTTATTATATACTTTTAATGTACAACTAAATTTTCTGTACAGTTTTTTTGTTATGTTCATTAAAAATAAAAATATTAAAAAAAATTCTATAGTTGGTGTTTTTTTATACTAAAAAATGGTACAATTGAGTTCAAAAAAGTACAATTTGGTAATGACTTTTGTACGAAATTGAAATTCTCATTTCGCATCCCTGGTGTAACATACCGAAATACTGCACTAATTTGCGTTTAAACGCAGCCTTTGAAAAAACGAAATTTTTAAGTCTCTAGGTAGCAAATTCCAATTTCTAGTTATCCTCACATTAAAGGATCTTTCATAAATGGATGAAGTTATACGATGAAAAACTATTTGAGGGTTTCTACTCGATTTCGTAAAATTAAAGTTCTCAACAATGTAAATAAAACAATTCGTCTTAATCACCTTGTGAAACAGTAACAAAATTCTCAATTTTATTACATTTTCAAAAGAAATATTAACAAAATCTAATACAAAAGGAGTGACGTGTTCCCTTATTATTAATCTATAACAAATATATGATACGATTAAATGTAAGATGAAGGCGTCTAAGTACAACACTATTAGTACCCCCTAAGGCGTATAATAATTGTGATATAAGAAGACCACTAGAAACACGTTTCCTCACATGTAGAGGCAAACATAAGTCCAAAGACTACAATCGCCTTTGAAAAACGTAATTGATCATTCACAAAAACACCCAAACACTTTATTTCAGTGATGAAATTTATCCTAACACCACCCAATGATACATTCAAGTTACTGGAGTCAAAACCAAAACACATTGCCTTTGTTTTGCTAGGATTTTTTTCCAACCCATTCGTATCTATCCACTGTGCAATCCTATTAAGGTAAAACTCTATGTTCGCTTCCAAAACATCAACAAATTGATTTTCCACAGAAAATAAAATCTGTACATCATCCGCATATATAAATGTTTCAAAAGAGTTATCAATGACATTAATAAAAAACAAGTACCATAATAATTAAACCAAAAGAGCAACAAAAAATTGAAAAAACAAAAGAAGATTTAAATAATAAGGTAGATCCAGTTAATTTGAAAATAAAAAGTGTAGAAAATAGAAAATATGGAACAATTGTTATTCAAGCTGAAAACAATGAGAAAAGACAGAAAATTAAAGATGATATTGAAAACGAAATGAGTGAGACGTATGATGTAAAAGTTCCAAATGAAGATGAAATGACAGTAGTAGTTACGGATATGACATTTAAATTTACCGGAAAAGAAATAATTGAAAAAATTAAGAAACAGAATCAACAACTTCATGAAAGTGAAATGAAAATAGTTAAATCATATGAATATAAAAAGTATAATAAAATAATTTACAATGTAAAAATAAAAATTGATAAAGAAACATATAACAAAATTATGCAAGTGCAAAAATTAAACATAGGTTGGGAGAAATGTAGGGTATTTGATGGAACAGATATAATCCAATGCTTTAAATGCCAAGGATTCAATCACAAATCAAGTGACTGTAAAAATGAAGAAATTTGTTTCAAATGTCATGGAAATCACAAATCCAAAGAATCTAATAAGGAAATTATCAACAAATGTATTAATTGTATAAAGGCAAATAAAAGACTAAATATGGGACTTGATGAAAACCATGCAACATCAGATAAAGAATGTCCAGTTTATGAAAATAAACTAAATTACAAAAAGAAAAGGTTAGGCTTATCTATTTAACAATTACAGCAGATAAACGGTATATACACAAATGTATGTGGATTAATAAATAATTACGATCAAGTGGAAATAATTGCTGAGGAACAAAAACCAGATTTCATAATATTGTCGGAGACACATGTAACGAACGAAATAGATGAGAATGAAATACAGCTACCCACATATGATCACTATATTACATACTCAAACTCAAAAAAGACGGGAGGAGTAATTTTATATTTTAAAAAATGCTGGAATATTTCAAAGATATATGAGAAGATTTATGAATATAAGTACTGGATGAGTGTATTTATGGCAAAATTTATGAAAATGCAAATTATCATCATGGCTGTATATAGATCACCAAGTAGTAGTGAATCAGACTTTTGTGAAGTATTTGAGCAAGTAATCGAAGATTTATGTGAAACACAATACGACATAATAATAGCTGGCGATTTTAACATTGATTGGAGCAAAGAATGGACTTACAAAAACAGATTAGAAAGAACTTTTAATGATAATGGACTTAAACAAATTGCAAATGAATATAAGTTAACACGAAAGACATTATTCTCATGAGACTCCCTAATACTTACGGGACACCCTACTATTCTTACCTTTTGTGTTTTGTTGAGTTGCGTCCTTTTAATACGCGACGTCTTCATGTTAATTTTCAATCAATTACCAAGCATAGTTACATTTTTATTAAAGTCAAAACTGCTGACATTATGTCTGCTGTTTTGTTTTGTAGTATTTCTAGATAAATATTACTTGCCTTATTCTTACACGAGCTTTAATAATTATTTACGAATAAGCATTTTTATACTTTTAAATATTCAATTTTTGGAAACATTAAAACAGTCGTTGTCAAGTACTCGAACAAATAAGTGTAACTTTATTTAACTGGCGCCCGAGCAAAATTATTAAAATAGTATTTAAGTCCGATTGGAACAAAATACACCACGCAATAACAGAGTAAAATTAGAGATCCGAAGTAAAAAGTGAAACGGACAAATTCTCATTTACCAGCGTGCTACTATTAAGAAAAAATAAAAATCATAAATTAAAAAATAATTCTCAATATAAAAGACCCTAAAGTAGTGTCGTGAATAAAAATAATAATACAAAAAGTAAAAACATTAATCTTAAAAGTTAAGAAACAATTTCAACAAACAAAAAGTTAAAAAGACTACCCTAAATAAAATAGTTGTTGAAAAATCTAACAAAACAATTCTAAAATAAGTGATCAGACATTAAAATTCAAAACTGGAAAACACTATTACTGTGTTGAAAGAAGAAATTAACCATATAACATCTGTAAGAATTAAAACAACAAATCAACAGAAAATAAAACAACAGCAACAACTATAAATAAACAACAGCACAACTATAAAAACAACAGCAACAACTATAATAAAAACAACAGCAACAACTATAATAAGAACAACAGCAACAACTATAATAAGAACAACAGCAACAACTATAAGTAAGGATAACAGCAACTATGAGGATAACGTTGATATTGTAAGCTAATTATTTAAATTTTTAATAATAAATTTATTAATATTTAATAAGAAATTAAAAAGAAAATATAAAAAAAAAAATAATAACATAGTAAAAATTTTTTGTAATTCTATAAGTTTCCTTTAAACGGAACAGGACAAAATGGCAAATGAGAATAACTTAATTAGACCTCCGATTCTAAACAATGTTAATAATAATAATGATAATAATAATCCGCCACAACCATTTCAATTGAACCGGGAAATGGAACTTGCAATTTCGAATGTGGTACGTAGAATGTTACAAGAGGAACTACATCCAGTTCCTCAACAACCCATTGATCAGGCCATTAATATAGTGAACGGAGATCTTTCGGGTCTTGATAAAGTCCCTTATGTAGTGCGTTCACTTAGGGAATTTTCGGGAAATTACACAGAATTTGCTTCTTGGAAAAAAAGCGTAGAACGAATTCTAAAGATTTATGAGCCTATTCGCGGGACTCCAAAGTACTTTGGGATCCTAAACGTAGTTAGAAACAAGATAACAGGTGATGCTGATATTGCCCTTGAATCATACAATACACCCCTTGATTGGAAGTGCATTATTAAGTCTTACCACACACTACGCTGATAAAAGAGATCTTGGTACATTAGAGTACCAAATGTCCTCTATGATCCAGGGAAATAATAATGTGCAAGAATATTACAAACAGATTTACGCCCATTTATCTCTAATTCTTAACAAGATTGCATGTATGGAGGAAAGTGAAGATTCAATACAATTATTAACCAGAACGTATAGAAACAAGGCCCTGGACACCTTTGTCAGGGGACTTCGGGGCGATCTACCCAGATTATTGGGAATGAGAGAGCCGAAGGATTTACAAGAGGCACTGCATTTGTGTCAGAAACTGGAGAACCAGCAATTTAGGTCGGTTTATGCTAATAATAGTCATAACTCAACTTCGGCTGTCCAACAACATAAACCTGCTGTCCCACAACGCAGATCCACTGCACAACATTTCTATCCCCAATTATCTTATTTGCCACAAAATTTGCCTAGACAGGCATACGTTTATCCGCAATGGCCACAGGCTACACAGGGTATATCGGCTGGTATTCAACCTGTTACCAGTAGGCCACAGGTAAAAACGGGCACTCCGCCACCAAGACCGACCCAACCTAAGCCACCGACTCCAATGGAGGTCAATACCTCAATTCAAACTAGGGCGGTAAATTATATGAACAGGCCATTTAGAAATTATAAATATTCTGGAGCAAGACCTCCACCAAACTCTTCCCAAATCCAAAGGCCAAACAAATTACAACGTATTAACCACGTTGAAACTGAAATCGAAAATCATAGCTCACAGGAAAATAATACCTCTGAGGGGGATTTAGCATTACAGGAAACAGAGGAAACACAAGATTTAGGCGAGTATTTAGACGAATATTTTTATACGGATGAAACTCTTGGCGAAGGTACAGAGTTCTCAGATATACATTTTTTAGACTAACGGATTCGACATTACCGTACTTTCAATGCAGGACCAATGACGGACATACTTTTAAATTTCTAATCGACACTGGTTCCAATAAAAATTATATACAACCTCCTTTGGTAAGATCAGTTGGTGGTAATCTTATCATTACTAACCATACTTTCATAAATTTATTTGGATTGCGTTCGGAAAATCTTAAATTCTTTCTGTTGCCATCGCTTAAATCTTTTAATGGTATTTTGGGCAACGATAGCTTAAGAAAACTTAATGCCGTTATATTTGCCTCAAAGGGTTACATGCTAATTAACAATTCAATAAAAGTTAGAGTAAAACAGCAAACTTCACAGTCAGTAAACGCAATAAACCTGAGAACGAACCATCTAACTGAAAATCAAAAGAATAAATTAAAGGCAATTTGCGATAAATACAAAAATTTGTTTACAGAACCAAACGAACGACTGACATTTACGACAACAGTACAGGCAGACATCAGGACTACAACTGACGATCCAATTTACTCGAAAAGTTATCCATATGCGATATCGATGAAAGATGAAGTGGAGAAGCAAATAAGAGAATTACTTGATCATGACATAATTCGACCATCAAGGTCACCATATAACTCGCCAGTTATAATTGTCCCAAAGAAGTTAGATGCTTCGGGCGAGAGGAAATTTCGTATGGTTGTTGATTACAGGAAACTGAATCAAGTAACCATACCTGATAGGTACCCTATACCGGAAATCAATGAGGTACTTTCTAATCTTGGGAAAAATAAGTGGTTTTCGGTATTGGATCTAAGAAGTGGATTTCACCAAATTCCTTTAAGGGACAGGGACATTGAGAAAACTGCATTTTCAATTAATAATGGGAAATATGAGTTCACAAGATTTCCTTTCGGTTTAAAAAATGCGCCGGCCATATTCCAACGAGCGTTGGATGATATCCTTAGGGAGCACATAGGGAAAATTTGCTACGTTTATATAGACGATATCATTATTTTCGGCCGTGACGAGATTTCTCATCTCAGAAATATTGAAACTGTCTTTAATACCTTACAAAATGCTAACATGAAAGTCCAACTGGACAAGTGTGAATTTCTGAGAACGGAAGTGGAGTATTTAGGATTCATTATCTCCACTGAAGGTATAAAAGCGAATCCAACTAAGGTTGAGGCAATTAAAAATTTGAATCCTCCGAATACGATAAAGGAGCTTAGATCGTTTTTGGGAATGTCGGGATTCTATAGACGGTTTATACGGGATTATGCTAAGATGGCAAAACCCCTTATACGGTTACGCATCGGTGAAGATTTTCACTGATCACCAACCATTGACATACGCATTGGGTAATAAAAACACCAACAGTAAACCCAAAAGGTGGAAGGCTATTTTGGAGGAATACAACTACGAGTTGAAATACAAACCGGGTAGCACGAATGTGGTGGCAGATGCATTATCGAGACCACCACAAACTTCTGAGTTAAACTCAATAGCGGCTACTCAACACAGTGCCGAAACTTCACCTCAAAATCTAATTCCATTCACAGATGTTCCCATTAATGTTTTTAAAAATCAATTGATAATATCAACTGGTAAAACACCTTCATAGAAATGTGAAACCATATTCCCAAAATATAATAGACACACGATAATCGATAATGATTTTAATTTGCAAAAATTGACAAGGATATTGGGGAAATACTTAAGTCCAACGGTTACAAATGGAATTAAAACCGAAGATAAAATCTTAGGGAAAATTCAGGAAATCTATCCTTCTAATTTTGGTCAATATAAAGTTAGGTATACTAGAATAATGGTAAGGGATTTGACATCCAACACGGAGCAGGATACTGAGATTATTAATGAGCATCAAAGGGCTCACAGAAATGCCAGGGAAAACCAGATCCAACTACTACGAAAATACTATTTTCCCCAGATGCATGCGAAGGTAGTGAAGGTCGTCAAACAATGCCGAATATGCATCGAGAACAAATATGAGCGGCATCCGAATAAGTTAATATTGGGAAATACTCCTATCACACAGTATCCAGGCCAAATGGTCCACGTTGACCTCTATCATACAAATAATCGAATAATACTAACTGCTGTAGACAAATTCTCTAAATACGCTCAAGTGAGAATTGTAAAATCTAGATCAGCAGAAGATATTAAATCTCCTTTACGAAATTTACTTACTTCTTTCGGAACTCCCGAAAACATAGTAATTGATAATGAAAAATCTCTGAACTCATCCTCCATTTTATTCATGTTAAAGGATCAGATGGGAATTACAGTTTATACGACACCTCCATATACGAGTAGCGTAAATGGTCAGGTTGAAAGGTTTCATTCGACATTGGCTGAGATCTTAAGATGCATTAATGCGGAGAAATTACACAGTTCTTTTGAGGACCTATTGGATAGTTCTTTGAACAAGTATAATCACTCGATCCATTCGACGACCAATAGAAATCCTATTGAAGTTTTTTTTGGGAGAATCATTGGAACTGAACAGGAACGGAAACAAACAGTACGGAAATTAACGGCAAAACAAGAAAGAGATTTGGAATTCCACAACAAAAATATACATGACGGTAAAACGTACGAACAGGGTGACGAAATTTTTGTTAAAGGGAACAAACGATTAGGGAACAAATTGACACCCCTTTACAAAAGGGAAATAGTACAAGAAGATAAAGGACAGACAGTTCTGACCGTTTCTAGGAAAATTTTTCACAAAAATCTTATAAGAAAATGATGCCTTCATTTCAGGTCATTACTTGCTCTTGCAAAAACGGAGACGCAAATACTGGACTATACGAACTCTCGGATTGTAACTATAGAGACTGGTACAGCAAAACTCAAGACGGGAAACTTCAAATTGATCCATATCATAGACTTGGAACAGTATGAGAATATATTGGACCAGATATACGAGACAATAAATCGTGACATAACCAGGAAAGACAATAATTACCAATTTCTTATTCATGAAGTGGATACCCTGTATAAAACGCTCAGAGAGCTAAGTCCTATACGGAAAACTAGATCAACTGAGATTCTTGGGACGGCCTGGAAATGGATCGCGGGAACACCCGACCATGAGGATTTTCAGATAATATCTGATAGGGTCAACGGTTTGCTCGGGAACAATCATAAGCAAATTGTTATAAATAGGGCCCTGGAATTGAGGGTTAGGGAAATCACTAAAATGACTAACACCATACTGAATAACATAGGTTCGAGTGATGCACTGAAGATGGAAATTATTAAGAACATCGAAAGAAAATTAAAGATAATAAAAGAGGAATTGACTTATATTAAATTCAGTGGGCAAAATCAGGGGTAATTAATTCCTTTATATTTTCCGGTTACGAATTGAACGTAACTAAGAATCTTTTTGAAACCCAAAATTTCCCTTATTCAAATCTGATAGAGACTTTGGAATTCGGAGAGGTAAAAATAAGCATGAATCAAACGACACTAATTTATGTCGTGAATTTCCTAAAACGGAAAAGGAAACTTGTAGAAAATTGTTTATAAAACCTGTTAAACAAAAGGAAAAGACAATCAGATTATATAATGAAAACTTTATAATATGTAAGAACTCGGTAATTGAAATTAAAATACCATGCAAAATGATGTATGATATTAGCGTTTGCGGAAATGAGAATCTAGTAAATGTCACTTCATCTAGATGTCTGCCCAATTTGTTATCCGGTATATCTTCTACATGTCCAACCTCAAATGATCAACACATAGCTACAACAACTGAGCTCTCACCTGACTTAATACTGCTGAATGGTTATAATGGTTCTATAGAGGTCGACAGAAAAAATCTTTGGTTAAACGGAACCTATCTTATAAAATATCACAACGCCACAGTCCAGATAGAAAACCGAACTTATTATAACAACGATATAACTATGTTACAGCCATTACCGGCTATCTTGAAAACCACCAATTCCATAGATAATTACGAAGAGATGCTGTCTTTGGAGATGCTAAAGGATCTCCATATAAATAATGCTGCAGAGATTCAACAATTGGTCAGCAATTATAGAACCACACTCACAACTAGTGTCGTAATCCCCAGTGCCATGGGAGTGGTATTGTTACTATTACTATTCGGAAAATGGATAAAAAAAAAGAGAACATATAAAGTGCCAGTGAAAACCAAACGATGAAAAATATCCTGGAGTTATTGCTAGCGTTGACACTTACCCATCCAACGAGGACGTTGGAATTTAAAGGGGGAAGAGGTAACACGAAAGTCATTATTCTCATGGGACTCCCTTATACTTACGGGACACCCTACTATTCTTACCTTTTGTGTTTTGTTGAGTTGCGTCCTTTTAACACGCGACGTCTTCATGTTAATTTTCAATCATATTACCAAGCATAGTTACATTTTTATTAAAGTCAAAACTGCTGACAATTGTCTGCTGTTTTGTTTTGTAGTATTTCTAGATAAATATTACTTGCCTTATTCTTACACGAGCTTTAATAATTATTTACGAATAAGCATTTTTATACTTTTAAATATTCAATTTTTGGAAACAATAAAACAGTCGTAGTCAAGTACTCGAACAAGTAAGTGTAACTTTATTTAACTTATACAAGAGTAACACCAAACTCAAAAACTACAATAGACTATATAAAAAACAATAGTGCTAATAAAATAGGGGACCATGAGGCAATTGACATAATTTTTGAAATCGCATCCGAGAAGCAGGAATTATTAGATGGGAGAGAAATTGAGGTTTTTAAATATAATAAAAACACTTTTAATACAGAAATTAGTGCAATACTTAGATATAATGAAAATTATGACTTAAATAATACCGTGGACCATTTCGATGATTGTATTGAAAAAACAATAAAGAAATTTACAACCAAAAAAACCATGATCGAAAAAAGTAAAGTAAACAAATGGTTCAATGCAGAACTAAAAATGTTAAAGAGTGAAAATTAATAAATATCAAAGAGATAAAATAGAGAACACTGATTTAGCGTGGAATAATTATAAAATTATAAGAAATATATATAAAAATAAAATTGTAATCGAGAAAAACAAATTTGTTAATAATAAAATAAATAACGCTAAAGATCAGAAAGAAATGTGGAGAGAAATAAAAAATTTAATTCTTAAGAAAAATAAAAATGTGATAAATACTGTGATATTTAATGAAATAGAATATAATAACAAATATCAATTAGCTATGCAATTTAATTATTACAGCATTAAGTCAATAACTGAAACAATAGAA
The DNA here is from genome assembly GCA_949748255.1 of Eustalomyia histrio. Lineage (NCBI taxonomy): Eukaryota > Metazoa > Arthropoda > Insecta > Diptera > Anthomyiidae > Eustalomyia > Eustalomyia histrio. The sequence goes on from OX456525.1 coordinate 126,274,315, forward strand.
AATACAACGAAATACCTGTGATACATAATAGATTTAAATTCCGTGCAATAACAATTCAAGAGCTTAAATTTGTATGTAAAAACCTCAAAAACAAACCAGATTTTAATAAAGTTTCAAGAAATATAATTATGGATAATTGGAATATTATAGGAAAATGTTTGCTTAATATTATTAATAAATCATCTGAAACTGGGGTTTTTCCTGATAGTTGGAAATGCTCAATGGTAACACCAGTAGAAAAAGTTGCAAAAACAAATAGATGTGATGAATTTCGTTCTATAAACACACTAAAAACATGTGAAAAAATTATTGAGAAATTGTAAAAGAACAACTTGAAATATACATGGAGGACAATAAACTTTTCTCACGATATCAATCAGGATTTAGAAAAAAATACTCGTGCGAAACTACAGTCAATTACGTCATAAACAGATGGAAGTATATAGACAGAAAAAAGAAAATTATGGCCATCTTTCTGGACTTTAAAAAAGAATTTGAAACTATTGACAGAGAAAAACCGAAAACAAATGACAAAAATAAATGGTGTGAAATCGAATGAAATTTACAATGAATATGGTGTACCGCAAGGTTCCATTCTAGGAGCATTATTGTTCATAATATACATTAATGACTTACCAAATATCTTAAACAATTATAAAACTATTTTATATGCAGATGACACATTAATTTATGCAGAAGGTGATACGGATGAACAATGCATTAATAATTTAATGCACGACATAAATAAAATAAATAAATGGCTTAAAATGAACAGATTAAAGTTAAATGAAAATAAAACAAAATTGTTAGAAATAAGTTTGAATAGTAACTCAGTTTTTAAAGTCAATAACCAAACAATAGAAAAAGTAAATGAAATAAAATACCTCGGTTTTATAATTGACAAGGACCTAAAATTCAAACAACACATCAAATACATATATAAAAAAATCGGGAAAAAATCGGATTTTTTAAACGGGTTAGAAATAAAATATTATTAATAACTGCAATAAACATATATAACATAATGATAAAACCACATTTTGAATTTGGCTCTACAATTTTATATACATGTTGTACAACGAATCAAATAAACAGACTACAAAAATTGCAAAATAAAGCTATGCGTTCAATATTAAAATGTAACAGATACACTCCAATACAGACAATGCTCGAAACGTTAAAATGGCTTAATATTCAACAAAGGCTAGAGTTAAACACTATCAACTTTGTTCAGAAAATGAAAATTGGAAATGCACCTGATTACCTAATAGACCAACTTAATTATGTGAGAGAATTGCAACCATATAATCTGAGAAATGCAGAGGACTTTAGGCTTCCAAGTGTTACAACAACAGCTATGCAACGATCACTTTTCTTTAAAGGACTAAAGTTATACAACATGTTGCCGAATAATGTAAAAAATTAAAGAAATATTAATATATTTAGAACAAATATTACAGAATTTGTTAGAAATAATTTGATTTGAGAGCTTATAAAGAATTTGTAAAATATATATATATATATATATATATATATATATATATATATATATATATATATATATATATATATATATATATATATATATATATATCAGAATAATTTTAAAAAGTATTATATACTACTACTAACTAAATAAAAAAAATAAATAAAATCATTTAAATACATCATAAATAAAATGGGACCAATTACAAAACCCTGTAATTGGCCGAGATTACTTAACGTGAACCCCGACAAAACCGTGATACAGTCGTGGTCACACAATTAAGTCATTGTACTTACATGTTTTTCTGAGTACATTTAAAGCGGTTTTTTGACTTTTTGTTCATTTCAAACATATCAAATATATAGACCTGTTAATTTTCTTTTTAATCAAAAAATAATTAAGAGCTTGATGTCGAAATTTTCAAACTAGCAATCAGACAGCTTAAGAATATTGATTCTTAAGTGGACACATAATTAAGTCACATAAGTTTAAGTAGGTAACTAAGCTCAGAAATAAAAAAATATATGATTACAAAATGACTGTATTAAGTCGGTTATAGGGGTTTATTAACTAACGGGCAAAAATAGAAGTACTGCTAGGGAACTTATTTGGAAATAGTCGATGCAATTAAATTTTTTAAAAAATAAAGACGATCAATATTTTTCCAATAATAAAACCCTGAAAAACTTCTTTTTCGACAGAAAGGTTAATGACAAGAATGAGTAAAAATTATACTTTCTTTACATCTACGCAAATAAAGTATAGCGTTGAGTCAGAATACAATGTTAAAATATCAACAAGAACTGGTCAATAATAATTTATATTGTCGCATAGCAAGACGAAAGCGGAATGTGTCAAAAAAAATATTAAGCAGGGTGTAGAATTTGCAAAAGAATATCTCCGGTGACCAAATTTTTTTGAAATTGGTTGTTAAATTTTATTGGTAATGATGTCAGACCTCATGAAAATTATCCACAAACACTCAATTAAATCCCATATATACAAAAAAAACTAGTGTCGGTGATGGTATCAGGATGCTTTACCTCTTCAGAAGTTGGTCTAATAGTGAAATTTGATGGCCAAATTGCATGTGAAATGCATGGGGGTATATTAGAAAATAATCTGGTTAGTGATTATGCTGCCGATTTGTCACTAGCATGGATATTCCAACAACATAGCGACCTAAAGCATAAGTCTCGGGTCGTCAAGTCTTGGCTGGAGAGAAATCACATTAAGGTTATCGAGTGGCCAGCACAAAGCCCATATATGAATCCAACAGAAAACATATGTGGAATCATAAAACAGGCTGTTTCAGCAAGAACACCTATAATTGTAAAAGATCTGTGGGAGATTATTTAAGAAGAGTGGTATAACATCACGCCTGATTAGTGTAGTGACGAAGAGATTTGCCGAATTAGTACGTCAAAAAGGATATCCCACCAAGTATTAAAAGATTCAATATACCATAAATCAAAATAAAAAAATTAATCAAAATAATAATAGTTAATTAAAATAATATTTATTAAATGACTTTATTATTTGTCCACAAAATAGTTAAAAGTTAAAAAAAGCACTTGAGAAATCGTGAATTGTTTGTCTTATGTTTAATTTTGTTTATAAGATTATAGACTAATAAAGGGTGTCCCAAGAAGAACGCAATTTTTAAATTTTAAATAAAACACAGATATTTAAAAAAAAATCGTGAAACTTTATTATATCGTAAAGTAGACAGAATGAGGTTATGTATGGAACAATACATCGTGCAGATTGCCGCCGCGGCTTTGCTGGCATGCACGCGATCTTTTAATGAAATTTTCAATGACCTTTTTGCATGAATGCTGCGTCCAATTTCCTCTTTTAAGGCTTGAGTCGTCGTCGGCTTATTCGCGTAAACCATCGACTTCAAAAAACGATCTAGGCGGCCAATTCTGATCTCCAAAACGCGAAATAACACGACCGGTAAATGGCTGATGCATCAATTGAATTGTTTCTCTGGCTGTATGACATGTGGCGCCGTCTTGTTGGAACCACATGCCCTCCACATTTATTTCTTCAATTCTAGGCAAGAAAAAACTGGTTATCATTTCACGATACCGAACACCATTGACTGTTTGCGCTTGACCTGCCTCATTTTCATAAAAAAAAGGTCCAATGATTCCTCCAGCCCAAAAACCACACCACACAGTGACACGTTGAGGATGCATTTGCTTCTCGTGAATCACTCGAGGATTTTCCTCACCCCAAATGCGACAATTCTGCCTATTGACGAATCCATCAAGATGAAAATGGGCCTCGTCACTGAAGATGATTTTATCGGTAAAATCAGCATTTTCATGTTGTCTCTCCAATACCCAATTAACGAACTCCCTTCGCTGTCCATGGTCAGCTGGCTTCAGTTCCTGAGTCAATTGAACTTTGTATGCATGAAGATGCAAATCTTTCGTCAAAATTCGCTGCAAAGTGGATTTGGAGTCACCAATTTGCTGAGCTCGGTGTCGAATTGAGGTGGATGGAGTTTGAGCGACATCATCGCGTACAGCTGCGACATTTTCGGTCGATCGGCCTTGTCGATGGCGCGTTGTTGTCTTTACATCACTAACAGACCCAGTTTCGACAAAATTATCCATTAATCTCTTTACAGTTGACTCTTTTGGAGCATTATTGTGACCCCAAATTGATCGCAATTTGCGAACTGTAGCCGCAAAACTTTCACCATTTTGGTAAAACTATTTCACAATGAGAATGCGTTGTTCATTCGTGTAGCGCTCCATTTTTACTAACCTTGTACCTTCTACTAGCAAACAATAACAATTGTTCGACAATTCGAATGTTGCCAGATTTAAAAATTGCGTTCTTCTTGGGTCACCCTTTAAATAAAACTTAATTTTTTTCTATGGCTAAAAAAATATATGTTTCTTGATAGGGATTCCATGAGTTTAAATGACTTAGTTGTGTGACCACGACTGTTTCCTAGACCAAACTATTAGCGGTTCCGAAACATTGAAGTATCTAAGAGTAACTCTTGATAAGAAATTATACTAGAAACATCTCTTCGAGAGCAGGATCACTATAGCCCACCAAGAGTGGGCCTCATGTAGAAGAGCTGTATGCTCCAAATGGGGTTTAAGACGGAAAATGACTACACAAGCGTATGCAGACCCATCTTCACTTATGCAGCAGCAGTATGGTGGACATCAACTCGAAGAATGTGCTATCGAAAACTCATTTCTCTTTTAAAGTTAAAAATAATTAAATACCTTGTATCACACCTTGTATCACCATCACTACCATCACTGTAAGGATTAACGAAATATTGTAGATTTTCTAAATCATCTGTTATTTCATGTATAGGTTGTTCTTCCTCAAAGTGAGCATTTTCATACTCTTCATCTTGTTCCTGTGGCAAATCTTCATCATTCACTTTCTCAATTTCCAAATTAGTGATTTCTTGATCTTTATCATCAATATCATATTTTTCTTCAATAAATTCTACTGTTTTTTCAAATAATTTTATATAGTTAGTATCATTATTAACTTCCTGCACCATTTTACAAAATTTTTTATCAACCTCTTTATACATTTCGAGAAATTCATGTGTCACTTGTAGTTTCTTTATACAATCCGAGCACATAAATTTGGGTAAGTGATCTTGGATTTGAACTTTAACAAGTGGTTGCACTAGTTGCAGCAGTTCCATTATACTTGTAGCTTCTTCACTACCAATGGGTACTTCATAAATGCATTGTTTATTTTTGATATCATTTGGGTTTTCTATATCCGACAGTGTGGACAAACACGTTCTACATAGGTCCCTTAAAGAATCTGTATCTTTGATGCTCATTTTTTACTGTTTTTCATTTGCTAGAACGGTTTAAAAAAATATAATTTTTTGTTGAGTTGTGTGTTTATTAACGAACTAATTCAATTTAATAATTCCTTTAATAAGTAAAGGCCCATGGAGACGATCAAATAAATCCGTTAATCAGTGCATATGATTGACTGACGTATACTTGAAGCTTTAAAGCAGACGTACAAATAAGCACGACAATCACCATTTGTATTTTTATTTCGTAGCGTTCGTATCAAATCATGCCGTCGTCGGATGATGATTTATTAGTATTGACGACTATTCGTGCATTGTTGTTAAAAAAAGATACAAAGTATGTATGAAAAGAGAAATAATATGGATGCAAAGTTGATATAAAAAGGGGATAAATTTACCCACGAAAATCTTTTTTCCATATTACGAAAAATCACAAAGTGAATTTTTTGTTTTCTAATCAGAGACGTAAAACACTAAATATGTAAATTTTTTTCATCCGTGAACTTGTTCATGTTATCACAAAAGGAGACGATCAAATAATCAGCCGTCAAAAGAAATATCAAAACTTTGTTATAAAACCTTCTTTCGAGTGTCATCTACCCGACTCTAAAGGACTAACAGCAAAACTATTGTATCTTTAATGGACTCAAACACCAGACAACTGATCAACGATACAAAAAATATTTGCAGAATTGATTGATAAGAGGTGAACCCTTCCGATCACTGCTTCAATCATCCTAGTGAACCCTTTTACAATACACAAACTTTGGCTTAATTACACCAATCCATTGTCCTCCTTTTTTTCCTCCAACAAAAAAAATTAATCACATATTTCTTTAAATTTTCATTTATTAATAAAAAAATCCTGATAAAATTTAAGAATATACAATAAAAATCTTAAACTAAAAATCCTAAAATTGCACTCTTCCTCTAATAATTAATTTATCAAATTTTAAATAGCTAAATATTTATCCTTAACTAATTAATAAAACATTTACCTAATAATTTCTATTTATCCATTCTTTCCAAAGTCCTGGAATGACGAAACTATCAAAGATTAATTTAGTAGAAAAAAAAGACATTAAGCTAAATATAACACAAATAAATTAAGAAAATATATTTGTAAAGTAAAAATAACTTAATAATTTAAAATGCGAAATATGACTGAATATTACTAAAAATTTTAACTAAATAAATAAAAAAAACGTATCCTTATTGAGATATTAGCAATAAAAAAATATTATTCCTTTATACAAAAAAACTAATAGAACTAACCAAGAGCAAAGTTTTTCGAATTTAAAAAAAAACTGATCAATTGGTCAAATGGACATGATTTTGTTCCTTACTTTCCTCTACAGTAGTGTCGACTAAACATTGCCCTGGGGCACGAACACCCATCGGCTTTCACACGTGCACAACCCGAGCGTCAACAAAATTCGTAGCAGAGACAGTAAAAAACAAAAAACATGATTTGTTTTATCAAAAAGTATATAATTTACTATAGAGTGTCAGAAGTACTATACAAGAAATTCAACATGCAACATGTTCATATAAAAGAGCTATTAGACACGTATACTTGTCTGCAGACATGTACGATGGCATACTTTGCGTTTTGCTATTACACTGTCGAACGCTGACGGCATACTTCAGTACACAGAAATTTTTGAAGCGAAAGCATGGCAATGAACGGAAAGTTGTAGCAGCTATAGAGGAAAAAGAAAATAAAAGAAAAAGGAAAATATGGGTAAAGGAATGATCGGGAAAAAAGAAACAAATATTCCACATCAATTTATTAAGTAAATTAGAAGCAACCAGAAAATAACATTAGCAAAACATTTTTTTTCACAAATTTCCTATACGTCAAGAGGCAAACTGAATTTTTACATGAAGTATGGCGTACACGCTATTAGACGAGTATGTTGGTGTGCGACAGACATCAGAAAATCAAAAATTTTTTAAAACCAACATACATGTCTGACGTACTCGACCTACATGGTATTAAGCAGTGAGTTTTGGTATGCCATTGTAGAAGTCTGCAGACAAGTATGCGTGTCTAATAGCCATTTATTTATTTATTTATTTATTTGCTTCATTTGTAATATAAGGCCTTCATGGCCCATTTAATGATATTACATAGTTATTAACATGAGATTAAAATTAAACTAAAATTATATAATATATCTACTAATATAATAAACACTGTATTTGTATGATGTGCAATCGTACATAAGTAAAAAAAATAAATAAAATGTAAAAAACTTGCTTACAGATTTACTTTATAGGTTTGCTAACAGGCTCCCCAGCCAGACAACATTTTCAAAGATGCTAATGTGCTTAAAAACATATAATTTGGTGTATGCAGTGCTGCCATATAAACAGTTTAATTGTTTATCCCGGTTTTTGGGATTCTTAACTGTTTTCCAGTTTTTTCATGAAGACAACTTTTTTTCAAATTCATGCATTTTTTATAGTTTTTTTTTTAAATTATATATTGCAACAATTAATAGCATATTTGTTCTCTTTATTATATATTTTTACCATAGAAATGAGAAATAATGAATATGAATAGACAGAGTTGGTCAATGTTTCATAATTTCATAATATGAGTACACCCAAGGCGAATTCACTTAAAGGTGGTGTTGATTTTACAACAAGTACAACATTACAGAAACAACATGGTTTTTTATTGTTGCTTAGTTATCTATATGTCAAAAACAGCTGAGTGAAACAAAGTAAAAGTTTTTGTACGGCACAACAAAATTTTTTGTGCCAAATAAAATTTAAAAGGCAAAACTAATGCAAACAATATTACAAAATAAGTTAAATCATTATGGGTATATTAAATGTGGTAAAATCTTAAAATCCACTTCCGAAAACTATCCAAACCCCTATGTTTTAAAATGATACCAATGCAAGGAAATCTACTGTTGGAATCTTTTATTTTTCACATGGAGATAAATTGCAGAGGCACTGCTGCTGTTACATCAAATAGAAAAAATACTAAAGAAAAAGTGCAAGTGGTAATATAGAATTACAATATATTGACTCTACAAGTAAAGAGGAACTGCAATGTGCAATTAGCAACCATGTCCATATACGATTTTTCATTTACTTTGAGAAAAAAAAATTAAATAAAATTTTCTCATCTCCTCCCATGATTTGGAAGATGGCACATATACCAATAGAATCTTCATGATTCCTAGATCATTTTAAAGTATGTCGCATATTGGCGAATCGTTTTTAAGTACTATAAACAATCTTTCAAAGTCATCCATATGTAGATATTAAAAAAAAAACTAATAAATGAAGTACCCTTTCTTGGAAAAACTGGGAATGATCAAAAGTTAATTGAAGGTATGTAATCTGAAGATTGTAAAACACTTTTTCTAATAAAAATCGAGTGATTGGTTAAGAAATAAACTCGATTTATGCGTTTAAACCCAGTATTCTGGCAACTTGTTTTTGAAATGGCCAGCTCTGGTTCAATTAGAAATGGTCAAACTATAATATATATATTTCAAATCAAGTGCATGGTCTGTAGACAAAAACAATCTTTTAATATCAAAAATCGAGTTCAGGTTTCAAAATTTATCACTACTTATGTGTTTGTGGACAGAATTCCAAAATTAAAAAAGTTTATTTGTTTCTCAGCTCCTCCGATCATTTGGAATATGGGGCATATACCAATAGACTCTACTTGTTCTTAAGAGTTGCTGCTATTCGTGTCATGTTGGCGAAATGTCCTAGTGCCCTACAACAGGCAATAGAAATTTAGCCAAAACTTTGACAAAATAATAAATGGAATACACTTTCTAGGAGAAGCAAGGAATGGTCAAAGGTTCCTTTGTGGATACGTTCGAAGTACGTTGCCTGAAGATTCTAAAACGGTTTCTATGTGCTGTATTGTCCTGTTAAAAATAGAATTGTAAAAAATACAATGATGAATTGTAAAAAATACAATGATTTTTTAACAATTCTGTTTTCAATGGGACGATACAATATTTAGTACACCTTGTGAAACCCATTAATATTCCATTTAAAAAAAAATTATAAAAAACTTATTAACTTTTTATTACTGCTTACTGTTATGTTTTAAAAACTTTTGAAAAAATTATTGTACATTTGTTTCGAAATTGAAAATAACTGATGTTTTTAAAAATTGTATTACCAATAACTTGTATTATTTTTATTTTGAAATAATTAAAAAAAACACGAATTAAACAAATTTTGTTTTGGTTACAAAAATATAATATTTACTTTCAGTTTTGAGAATATAATAATTTAATAAAATATGAAATCAGTACTTCTTAACCAGGGCAACATAAAAATATGGAAGTATTTTTAGCTTTTAAAATCAGCGCCGGAAACTCAGAGTTTTTTAATATTACTTTCACAAAAATTAGCTAATTAATAACAAAATATTTTAGTATTTATACTTTAAGAATATTTTTTAATTTGATTTCTTTTGAAACACTTTTGATGTTTAAATTTAAACACAAAAACTTTGTTTATAAAAAAATGTGTCAATTCAAAAAAAATATTTCTTTTCTTATTTGTAAAAAAATGTAGGAATTAGAAGCTAAAAAGCACTTATAATTGAAAAGTCGACTTAAAAATAACGAAATATTAGTAAAAAAAAAATAAGTATTTTTTTTTAGTTAAAATTAGAACTTACAACAAAAAACAACAACAATCAGGCCTATCAAGTGTAGCTCAAAGTAATTGGTTTCTCAAGAATCAATTTTAAACTGAATCCTTGCTTAGAAATAACCAAAAAAAAAATGACTGCCAATTTTATGTTGCCCTTTTTATAAATAATTCTTTTTGATTTTAACTAATACCACGTCGCCTTTTGGTTTTATGGGCTTAATTTTTCTTGTCACCATGACTTTTGAAGGACATCTTTTACGAACTTTCTTATTCTCTTTTTTCCTCTGGTGACTTATTTAGATGTTCATCGATTTCTTGAGAACTTGTCGTATCAGATGGTAACATGGGTAAATCGAATTGATCTAAATCTTTGTTCGATTCAAAAGCATTTTCAACAATTTCTGGCAATTCCAATTGCATAGCCTTTTCCGTATGAACGCGTTGGACATGCTACTTTAGCCTATCAGAACGATGACTGTTAAATGAACATAGTTGACACTTGTATTTAATAATATCATCCTAAGAATGATTCATTGCGTGACGTTTAAGATTTTTCGATAAACTAAACTTACAACCACAAATTTCACGAACAAACGGACGTTCTTGCTTATGAGTTTCTATGTGCAGTTTAAGATTTTCCTTGCGATTAGCTTGATGATGACAACCCGGATGGGGATATTTGAAAAATTGTCCAGCATGACGTAGTTTGTGGGATTTTAGTGCTTTCATATGAATGGCACTATAACAACAAACATCACAGAGCATACGTTTTTCGGCATTATAAACTTGTAGATGTGTGCTTAGACCTTGTTTCCACTTACATAAAACCCTTACCACAGTGGAGACAAAGGTGCGGAGTTTCTTTCGAATGTTTAGAATGAGGCAAAATTAGAGCAGCTCTTGTCATAAAACGTGTATTGCACTCGAGGCAGAAAAATGGTTTCTTAACATCGGCATCATGACGTCTTAGATGGAAATCATATTCACGCCAACTTAAAAATCCCACTTCACATAGAGAGCACGTCAAATGAGAGGCCTCACAATTGCGCATATGTGTTATCATTTCCTGAACCCGATAGCATTTGTAACCACAAGCTTAGCAGTAGTTAATTTTACTATTTGTTAATGATGCACGAGGATTTTTTAACATAAAATAAGTTTTCTTTTCATCAAATATATTCTCTTTCTTAGAATTCTTCACTCGTTTCTCCTCTTTATTATAAAGTGGACTTGTATCTATTCCATTTTCATCATTTATTGCACCATAGGTAGTTTCAATTAAGTCGCCATTTGATATTTCCACAATTTCTTGAGTTTCATCAGGTATTTCAAATATTTTCATTAATTCACCTATAGCCAATATTTTAGCCAGTTGTTTAAAGTGCGTTTCATGTCCCTTAATGATTGTGACCATATCCTCGTAGAAGAAATCTCCAAATATCTGCAACCATTCTGTACAATTGAAAGTTTTAATCTGTACCTTTAATGGATTATGTATCGAAAACTTTAGTGTCTTTTACTGGAAATGTGAACCACCTATAAAACGACTTTGTGCTGCCACTACACAAAAGTGTCCATAAATGTAATCGCCACTTTCCAATTCGAGTATCACAAAATCACAAAATTGCCCCTGGCGTCTTTGAGCGTTAAAATAATTAATTACTTTAAAGTGTAAAGACTGATGCAATGTTGGAGTGACCACTGACTGTGGAGATTTTAACATTATTTTCCTTTAATGTTTCGTGCAGCAACTTTTCATATTTATTGTTTTTTTTATACAAACGAAAACGTAAACATAAACAACTTTTGACAGTTAAGTGTCCAATTAGGTAATAAAAAAAGTAGCTCAGCTGTGCTAATAACACCACCTGGTATGAATTCGCCTTGAGTACACCGATAAAATTTGAAAATAACCACAAACATTTTTATGCAGGCAAACATATTTGGTTTTTTTTGTTATTAATCAATGGTATTTTATTTTCATATATAAAAACGACAAAAATCATCCATTCATATTAAAAAAAAATTTATAATTCATACTTAAAAAACTCTTCGGTTTTGATGTTTTTTAATCAATATCTTTTCTTCTGATTATATTTCGAACTGTTCTTCTGTGCATTTAAAAGCTGGACATCTAAATTGCCAGAGTTTAAGACCGTCAAGTAATAACTCCAAAATTGATGAATTGAGACTAATTGTTAATAATATCAAGTTTGATGTTTTTGCTGTCTGTGAGACTTGGCTCAAACCTTATATTTCTAATCGGGCTATTTCCATTCCTGGTTATAATATTTTTCGTAATGATCGCAATGGTGCTAGAGGTGGTGGCATTTGTATATATGTTTCGTCCAAGCTTATATGTAAAAAAGTTTTTGTAATTTCTGACCATCATGTTTGCGAATCAATTTTATCGAATTTTCTTTTAATGATATTCGGGTACTATTTGGTGTGGTGTATTTACCTCATGGAGACTTAGTTTCGTTTGAGGATTATCATCATGAACTTTTTCTGAGATATTCTAAATTAATTATTGTCGGAGATTTCAATTGCAACATGTTTGACAATGATAAATCCTACAGAATGAGGTCAATGTGCTTAAGAAACAATTTATTCGTTTCTCACAACTCGTTACCTACTCACTATGATGTTGCTCATGGGTCTTCTTCCCTTACCGATTTTTCCCACCACACTAATCAATGCATCTTTTTCCATTCGAGTAGAGCGAACTGACGAATTTTTTGAATTTCGAGACTTTAATTCCACAGACTGGGACGGGTTACTATTATTTTTGGCTAACTTTAACTTTAATTCATTTTTCAATGGTGATGTTAATGCTCAATACACTGAACTTTTTTCTCTGCTTGAGTCTTTATTTACATATGTACCTATAGTCAGGAAAAAAGTGAAATATGCCACTGATGATTGGATGTACAGCAAGCAAGTCATATATGCTAGATCTATTAGAGATATTTCTTATAAGTTTTATAAATCAAATCGTTCACTTGAAAATTGGAAGAAATACTGTAAGTTTCGGAATAAGGCAAGAAAAGTAACTCGTGGAGCGAAAAAAATGCATTTTAGCAAAGCTTTTTCTGGCTTAAGCACAGCTGGCATCTGGAAAATTTTGAGAGGTGCTTTGATGATGACTCACCCTGACAATTTAGATGTAAACTATTTTAATAGCTTTTTTGTAAGTGGTAACAATATTGCAAATCAAAACAGTCTTGACTTTGAAGCTCTAAAGGACAGTGTTAACTGCTTCTCTTTTCATTGTGTTTCTGATTTTGAAGTGAGAAATGCCTTGTATAAAATTAAATCCGCTTTTGTTGGTGTTAATAATATTTCGTTACGCTTTATTAAACTAGTGTATCCTTATGTCTCGAGTTACATTCTTGCTTTGTTCAACAAAATCTTAACTACATCTACTTTCCCTACACTGTGGAAGTGTGCACGTGATGTTCCAATCCCTAAGTCTAAGTTTGTACGCGAAATTGAAGATGTTAGACCAATTTCTATCCTTCCTGTTTTGTCGAAAGTGTTCGAACACATTGTTAAAAACCAAATTATGTCGACGGTCTCAAATAAAATATATGATAGACAATATGCCTACAGGAGAGGACACAACACTACGTCTCAAATAGAATACCTCACAAATAGAACTCAGTTTGTTACTTTAAATGGTCTATGCTCAAGTTCTCATTTACTTCTTTCAGGGGTTCCACAAGGATCGGTCCTTGGCCCAATTTTGTTCATACTTTACATAAATAGTCTTCCTGATCTTATAAATAATGCCGTGTGCCAATCTTTCTTCTTCGCTGATGACATCTTCTTACTTTTTAGAAGTAGTTTGGATTTTGTTGATGTTTTGGAATGCAACATTCAATATTGTCTTGATGCTGATCGCACGGTTTTAAGCTCCCTTAATCTTAATTATTCTAAAACAAACGCCATTATGTTTGGTAAAACAAACCGTGTTTTTCCAGCTTTAAATATAACATTTGGAAACGTTCGATTACAATTTGTTAATCATTTGAGATGCTTAGGTATTATACTTGATTCAGGGCTATCCTTTGATATGCACATAAATGTTCTTAGTTTAAAAACTTTTATATTTTACGTAAAATATTGTTACAAGAAATTTCTATCACTAGAAATTTCTTCAAACGAATTTTGACATCTGGAAAAATCTAGTGTCGTAATAAACTGGAAATAACTAGAATACCTGACTACTCATATATATACTGGTACTCGGTGACGCAGTAGTTCAGTTGATAAGCAAAACGCAGAGTGTGAAGAACTAAAGTGTGGCTAACGTTTAGTCTATCTAAATTGTGTAAATAAAGTGTGCTATTAAAGTGTTTTCTGTAATTTTTAGTGACTGTTATAAATAAATAGAGCTATAAATAATTTCAAACAGTGTTTATTATTTGCAATATAGAAAGAACTCGATTTATTTAAAAGGTAAATAAATCAACGATTTTATAAAGGGTAAAATCGTAACAATATACTCTCTGCCTTTAACTCATTATCTTTTTCCACTATGATCAGTCGTCTCATATACTCATACCTCACAAATAGAACTCAGTTTGTTACTTTAAATGGTCTATGCTCAAGTTCTCATTTACTTCTTTCAGGGGTTCCACAAGGATCGGTCCTTGGCCCAATTTTGTTCATACTTTACATAAATGGTCTTCCTGATCTTATAAATAATGCCGTGTGCCAATCTTTCTTCTTCGCTGATAACATCTTCTTACTTTTTAGAAGTAGTTTGGATTTTGTTGATGTTTTGGAATGCAACATTCAATATTGTCTTGATGCTGATCGCACGGTTTTAAGCTCCCTTAATCTTAATTATTCTAAAACAAACGCCATTATGTTTGGTAAAACAAACCGTGTTTTTCCAGCTTTAAATATAACATTTGGAATCGTTCGATTACAATTTGTTAATCATTTGAGATGCTTAGGTATTATACTTGATTCAGGGCTATCCTTTGATATGCACATAAATGTTCTTAGTTTAAAAACTTTTATATTTTACGTAAAATATTGTTACAAGAAATTTCTATCACTAGAAATTTCTTCAAACGAATTTTGACATCTGGAAAAATCTAGTGTCGTAATAAACTGGAAATAACTAGAATACCTGACTACTCATATATATACTGGTACTCGGTGACGCAGTAGTTCAGTTGATAAGTAAAACGCAGAGTGTGAAGAACTAAAGTGTGGCTAACGTTTAGTCTATCTAAATTGTGTAAATAAAGTGTGCTATTAAAGTGTTTTCTGTAATTTTTAGTGACTGTTATATATAAATAGAGCTATAAATAATTTCAAACAGTGTCTATTATTTGCAATATAGAAAGAACTCGATTTATTTAAAAGGTAAATAAATCAACGATTTTATAAAGGGTAAAATCGTAACAATATACTCTCTGAATTTGTATATTCCTCCTCATATCAAATGAAGACTAGCTCAATCTTTACTTTAGTCTTTGATTCTCTACGGGTTTGAAGTATACTCTGGGACAACGACTAGCTTTTTGGAAAGAGTAAAGCGTTTAATTAACGCAATTGTTCGATTTGTATTTAATATCAGAGAGCACATAACGCAATTCGTTAGTAATTTCCTCGGTTGCTCTTTTTACAACTTTTTAAAACATATAGTTACAAATTATAACTTAATACACTAACCGAGCACTTGCAACGAAGGCTATCGGCTCGTTGTAGTGAAAACAGACCAGAGCCTCTGATGGGAATCGAACCCACGACCTATTCTGCCTATTTCTTTTTTACAAAATTTTTAAAAACAACGCAGCCTTTGCTAAGCTTGTCCACATACACAAGATCTACCAGAAACTCTAAAATTATTATTCCCAAAACTGTAACGTCTTCTTTTGAGAGATCTTTTACTATAAGAATTGCTCGATGGTGGAATTCTCTTCCACTGAAATTACGTCTTTTCTCACACTCGAATAATGTGTTTCCACTAAAACTGTTTCGATATTTTTCAGATCAATTAACGTCATAAAAATTAACTAAGCTCCAATTAACACTTTTTTTTCCACTGTCTGAGACCATTCATTTATTAAACTCTTGTTTTTTTTCTATCGTCTGGATGGGGAGCCTGTTAGCAAACCTATAAAGTAAATCTATAAGCAAGTGTTATACATTTTTTTTTTTTTTTTACTTATGTACGATACACATCAAATTTATTATATTAGTAGATATATTATTATATTAGTAGATATATTATATAGCTGACCCGGCAAACGTTGTTTTGCCCTGAAATATTTTGATTTTGTCTCCAATTATTTCTTTTTTTTATAAATTAATCTTAAGTACGATAAGTAGCAGTGCAACATAATCAAGATGAAGTGAAACTCTTTCTGTTATATTTTAAATATCGTTTATTTAAATAAAAAAGACATGAAATATCTGAAACATTAAATTATTAATACTGAAAAAGATAGATATTAAAAAGTATTGAAAGACATTATTTGTTGATTAAATTTAACTTTTTTGAAATTAAAATATTTTGTTAATTATTGTAATGCCAATGTATGGACGATGTTTATGGTTTCCCTTGGTGTTGGTGTGTAAATAAATAAATTCTGTGGCTGACCAACTCGTGAGCAGGCAACATACAATTGGCCATGGGAAAAACATGAATTTCCTAAGTCCAAACCGCAGATTCTCATCGTTTGGCCTTGCGACTTGTTGATAGTGATGGCAAAAGCTAAACGAATTGGAAATTGCAATCGCTTAAATTGTATTGGGGCATCTGTCGGTATCATAGGAATACGTGGGAGAAGAACGTTTTCCCCTTTAAATTTGCCGCTTATAATATTTGCCTTGATTACGTTGCGCATAATTTGTTTGATTACCAATCTGGTACCGTTGCATAAGCGAGGAGCGTTGAGATTTCTTAATAGAATAATTGGCGAACCAATTTTTAAACGCAATGTATGTGGCGGTAGCCCAGGTAGGTCCAGTGAATTCAAAAACTCTGTTGAATAATTGACGATTTCGTTTTCTTCTATTACTGTATCGACGGACTTAAAGGAAAATGTTTCAGTAGGAAGCATGTCCTGGATTTGTATGTTGATTGCATCCACATCTACATTTTTGGCGGCCAATATTGCTCTTTCGCTTAGCGAGTCTTCGTTGTTGTAATTGTTACGTAAATTTGGGAAAATATTGGCAATTAAATTGTCTCTTGATGTTACGTGGATTCCGAAATTATGTGGAAGTTTCAGTGTTTGACTTATTGGACTTTCATTCATTATTCCGTTGCCAATTTCTAATAATTGAGCTGAAAATTGCGCTGCTGAAGGGTGGTTCATAATTTGGACTCTCATATTTGTTGTCAATTTTAATTTATGCACGCTTTGCCATAGAAGATTTTAAACATGCATTTATTTCGTCAGCATATGTGGATCGTGGAATAACGGGTAATGTTTGTCTAAAGTCGCCTGACAACAAAATCTTAGCACCGCCGAATAGTCTGTCATTTCCTTTAATATCCTTTAGTGTACGATTTAGAGCTTCTAAAGAATACTTATGCGTCATGGTGCATTCATCCCAAATAAATATTTGACAGTTCTTTAGTACCTTTGCCATTCCCGAATGAGGTTTAATGTTACAAACAGCATTTTCATTACTTTGAATGTTTAACAGTAGCTTTAGGGCTGAATCTGCCGTTCTACCGCCATCAAGTAGAGTCGCAGCTATGCCTGATGATGCGATAGCAAGTGCAACATTTCCTTGAGAACGTATTTTGGCCAATATTACTGACATTAAAAACGTTTTCCCGTCTCTCCTGGAGCATCCAAGAAAAAGAAACCTCATTCTTGGGCAGTAACTGCAAGCACCACGATATGAAAAACTAATTTTTGTTCTGAAATCATTTTCGGTTCATTGGTTTGGACAAACTCATTTAAGGTATCCATATTGTATGATTGTTCTCGTCGTAGGTCTCTATTGAATACATCAGTTGTATTTCTGTTGGGAGATGGCATTTCCAAATGCAATAGTGACTCATTCGAAATCATCATACAGAGATCTTCCAATTTTGTTAATGCTTCATTGTAGTTATCAGGTGTGAAGTCTAAAGTAAGATCTTGTCGTATTGTTCGTAAACCATATAAAATATCTTCACTCATGGCGTTTTTATATTTTTCCCATAGTTGTTTTGGATTTGTAGGATAGCATGTAGTAAGTAGAATTGCAAATAAACTTCGTACCTGATGTCCATTTGATGTGAGAGCTGCATCTGCCATAGTTAATTCCCAATGCCCATCGTCCTCTAATAAATGTAATGCTCGACATGCGTTATGGTAGGTCGTATGCAATTCTCCATTAACAGTCCTTAGATAGTCAAACGATGTCGGGCCTCGTACATTAATGAGAAGTAATCGTAAACAAAAACATTATTTTTGTCTTGGTTGCACTGTGTAGAGTTACCTAATGCTTTAGTGGAAAACATGCCAGGATATCCCTCAACTTGGGTTCCTTGTTTGCGAGCTTGCCATGTTTTTCTGGATACGTTCCATGTAAAAAATTGTGGAATATCTGAATAGAGTAAAGTTTTTGCGAAATGTCCATTCTGTGTATTTTGCGCGCACAATGTAAAAAACTCAGTTAATGTGGTTTTAGGAGGTTGTCCCGCTGTTTCAATTGCATTTGCTTCTGTGAAATAGACTCTTTGGCCATTTTCCAAATGTATAGCTAAATGAAATACGGTAGGATCTCTTTCAGAATACGCCATACTGCCTCATTACTACTAATATATCTACCCATCTGGTAACGCGAGATTTCATCGTTAGCATTCTCACCTTTAATTGAAAACACCGCCATATCGCTTCCTTTGTGAACGTATTTGCATATATATTTAATGGATTTAACAGAACTGCAAAATTCCACATTTATATGTGCTTTGTATGTTTTCGACAATAATGGACAATATGGAACAACCCATCAATTGTCGATTTCAATTTGATGTGCGTGATTCGTTGAGTTGAATCGAAAAGAATGTCCGCCTTGGTCTGTTGAACGTCTACGTTACTGAATCTCTAATAAAATCTTTTTGAAAGCGCTTTGTGCAAGTTCCCTTATCCATGCAAGGAGAATGTGGATTTATTGTTCCGCATGGTCCATGAATCATATTCGTTTTCACAATGTTAAACAATTCGGAATCAATATTTACATCTGGTATTTCAGCTGAAATTATTTTGTCAATATCCTCTGGTCTTATTTTTTCAACGCACCAAATTTGAATATGTGCGTGTGGAAGACCACGTTTCTGCCATTCTATAGAATACATCCAACATTGTGTTTCTCCAAATATATGATGTTTCACGATAAAATTAATCAATGATTTTAACTTTTGTTTGAATACTCGAGCGGTTATGTCATGGCGATTAGATGAGCATTGACCTGGTAATAACAATTTCTTTATTTCATCCCACTGTGGGTTACAGGTGAATGGTATGAATAAATCTGGCCTGCCATGTACGCGTACGTATGTCATTGCATCCTGAATATACTGTTGCATATGACGTGGACTTCCTGTGTACGATGAGGGTAAAATGCAGATGCTTCCTACTTCATTTGGATTAAAATTGCCCTCGGTGTTGTTATTAATCGCGTCTCGCAAGTGTATATACTCTTCGGCTCTCAGTTTTGCTTGATTGAAGCGGATGAATCGTAACCGCTCGCTTTCTATCTTCGCGTACATATCTACAATATACTGATGATATAAATAGCGATATTGTAGAATGTGGTTTGTTTGATTTGTACGAATCATAATACGGTATGCATAAAAATTCATGGCACTCACTTTCTTTTGCAATTCTTTACCTTAAAAAATAGTGAAATAATTAATTTGTTTCTAATTTGGTTTAAAAAATTAAATGTTAACCTGTTAGTGGATTAGTTTGTTTGATATTAATGTGGTATCCATCATCTCCTTCCCAAAAAATTAATGGATATTGTAAAGCATCATATGACCGATGTGAATCATGTATGACTTGAATAGTGTTGCTTCTACGTATAACTGTAATGTCTCGTTGTTCAAAAGTATCTCCTACCACAACTACTGCAATTTCATTGACCGTTGGAGCATTGAATCTGCGTGTGTGTTCTCCTAGAGGAAGTTTATCCGGTTTGATTACAATCATGTAATTATCAGTAATCATTCTTTCAGATGCATGTTTAAATAATTTAATAAGTGAATTTTTTTCGGCCAGAAATGTTTCCAAGGACGCTACGATAGATCGTTCTTGGATTCGTTCAATATGATTGTAGTGGCATCCTAAACTCACTTGTTCTTCTTCATCACCCAAAAAATAAATTTGCAAACATTTGGGATGGTCATTTAGTAATGGATATAAAACACCAATCATATGGTGTACTTATTCTTGTATTTTAAAAGTTGAATCAAAATTGCGACCTTGAGCATCAGTGTTTGTAATAATTTTTGCCCCAAAAGAAGTCATTTGGAAGCATGAATTAAATTTTCTGGTATTTTTTAGAAAAATTTTGGAATCCGCACTTTCACCCAATAACAATGTTTTCAGTGGTTTCGGCGGTGAGTTTAGTGGTGGCAACACAACTTTTCCGGAACAACAGCACATGCCGGGTGATTCATATTTAAATTTGAGTGCGTGACAGTGATTACATTCATTGGACATTTCACCAATAGCGATTTTCTCATGAGCACTATAATTTATGTCTGGTTCGTAAGCGAAAGCCAGACGGTTAAATGAGGTGATCGAAGCAGCTCGGGTTATACGCATTCTTTCGCGATTTGCTAATCTATTATTATCGGTATTGCGTTGTCTATCAATAACTCTTCGGGTCTCAAGATGTTGAGATCATTCTTCAGGTGTTTGAGCAGCACGAATTACACGTACTCGGTTTGAAAGCTCGATATTCCGTTGTAAATGTTGATCATGTGTATAATTTGCTCGTTGATCTCTTTCGGTTCGGGCGCGTCGAGTGTACCTGCCAATGTTTCCTCCTCTAGATCGGGTCGGCATTATTTTAAAACAAATAGGAATTTTGAATTATTATTATTTTGTATTGAAACTTAAATTCTTTTACAAATTGTTTTAAGAAAATTTTTAATATATTGACAATTTTTTATTTTTGAATGCCCATACAAGAAAAGGATACTTATTTTTGTTTAATAAATATATTTTGTGAATTTAAGCCAAATCGTACCATAAGTAAAAAAATTGAAATATTACGACAATAGCACCACCTATCGTTGTTAAACTTAAGAGAAACCTGGCTCCTGACTAAACTTATATATTGTCCAAGTTTGGTGTCAATCGGTCCAGAGGTTCTTGAGTTTTTGTAACACGTTCCCGGCACAAACGTTTTTATATATTAAGATAATTTTAGTTTTATTTTGATCTCATGTAAATAACTATGTTATATTATTTAATGGGCCATGAAGGCCTTATATTTCAAATGAAGCAAACAAATAAATAAATAATTCATATATAAAAAAAATCATTCATATTAAAAAAAATTCCTTAATATTTAAAAACAAAATTCATTCATTCATAAAATCATGTGTTCATTCCTTCGTTCAATCATTCTTAAAATTTAACACACAAAAATATAAATAGTAATAAAATCTAACTATATAAACAAGTTTAACACAAGTTTTTTTTTCAGTGCAAAAGCACCAATACACTTTAATTTTTAGTGAAATATCAGCAACACATTCTCATTTAAAAATTTTCTCCACCTATATACGCCATTATATGGTTCTATAATTTTACCTCCAAATTGCACTTACGTTTTTGGTATACTTTAAAGTTGATTTTCCTCAATAGGATAAGCTCCTACACTGCTTCGAATATTACAATAGGAATTTAAGAAATAATCTTCTTTACAAATTATCTTCCACCTACGCACAGTTTACTTTATTTTCACTACCAGCTGTTACTCTTATGTCCTCATTTTGAAAAACGCAACGCTCACTTCAAATCATTCATGGCTAGGCTTAGACAGGTTGTTCGTGAAGATATCAGCTTCATTCTCTGAACTGCAACAATATTTAAATTTAATGTCACCTTTCCGGAACACATCTCGTATGTAGTGGTATTTTATATCAGTATGTTTACTCCTCTGATGGTAAACAGGATTCTGTACTATGTAGATTCATAGCGCTGATGTTATCTGCATTTATAACAATCGACTTCGGACAGTTGAGTAGCATTTCACTTAATAGTTTCTTTAAGAAAATTTCTTCCTTGGATGTAGACGATAACGACATATACTCCGCCTCAGTGCTGCTAAGTGCTACTATTGGCTGCTTCTCTGATTCGTAAGAAAATACTGCCCCGGCCAACATAAATGCATATCCCGTATAGGGATCACCACCCCAATCTGCATCAGTGTAACATCCGATGGGCTTTCCAGTCTTTTGATAAGTAGTTGTTTATCTTGAGTCGCAGATAAATATCTTAATACTCTTTAAGCAGCTACCATATGTTCCGCATGTGGATCTTTGTTCCTTTGGGAGAGCTTGCATACAGAATGCAATATTTCTGGTCTCGTATTTATAGTCATATACATGAGCGAACCAATGAGCGATTGGTATTTTCAAATCAAATTTTACTTGATGTTTTGCATATAAAGGTGTTGCTATAGGTCTACAATTTATCATGTTGTGCTCCTGAAAAAGTTTTCTTATTTGTGATTTTTGACTGATACATATTTTTCCCTTTTCACCAACACGATAGACTTCAAAACTCAAAAAATATTTTACTGGACCTTTGTCTACTACTTTTACTTCGTCAGCAATCAAATTCTTTACCTTTTGTATTTCCTCCATTTTCGAACTGGCAATCAACAAGTCATCTACGTAAACTGCTACAATGTTTATCGTATCATTACCGTATTTTATGTATACATACGGTTCACTATCACTTGATCCTTTCAATATGTTGTCCAATTTAAAATTCCATTGTCGTCCTGATTGCTTTAATCCATATAGCGCTTTATTTAACTTCAGGCCATGGTGAGGAAATTTCTTATTAACAAAATTCTTTGGTTGCGTCATATATACGCAGATGAGACATCCATTTGGTGAATATATAGCTCATATTCGGCAGCAATAGTAAAAATCATTCTGATTGTATCATGACGAACTACTTGCCAAAAAGTCTCAGTATAATTCACACCATACCTCTGTGAACAACCTTTTGCAACGAGTCTGGCCTTAAATCATTCAATTTCATCTCTTTCATTCCTCTTAAGTGCATAGACCCACTTATTCGATATAGCCTTATAACCTCTAGGAAGTTCTATTAATTCCCAGGTATTGTTTTCCAACAATGCTTCATACTCGGCTTGTATTGCTTTCCACCATTCACGACCATGTTTGCTATTCAGTATCAGGTACCGAAACATCAATATCTGAACAAATCAGACTCAAAACATTGAATTCTTTTCTGGGTTTTCCTCGACCACCTGTTTGTACTACTCGTGGTCTACCAGGGCCTTTTGTAATATGTTCTATATTATTGTTTACAATCTCTTCATCAGCTGATTCAAAGCCTTCAAATTCAGATGTGGATGATTCAGCATCACAATCTTTATTAACTAGTTTATTACCGCCATCTAAAGCAACTGGTAGTAGGGGAATATCCAGCTCCAAAATTTGTTTATCAGCTGGTTCAACAAAATATATGTCTCTACTAATGATCAGTTCTCGTGTCTCTCGATTATACAACCGGTATGCCCTAAAAGTGTCGGAGTAACCGACAATGATATACTCTTTACCTTTTGGTTTTAATTTGCCTCTTTGTCGCTTATCCAAAGCTATAGCTACTGATCTAAAAATTTTCAAATGGCCCACAAAAGGTTTACGGCCATGAAACGATTGATATGGTGTAGCTCCATCTAGTGTTTGAGTAGGTGCTCTGTTTCGCAGATAACACAAATAAATTAAAGTTTTAATGAACAAATAAAAGTTTTAATGAATTTTATAGTTTTGTTCTGGCAATGCCATCATATTCAGTTGTCACTTTACCGTTAGCGATGCATTGAAACGAATATTAATTCAGCTGGGTAATCAAATCTATAAAAAAGTTCTTATTATTTAACATAAAATAATATATTTTTTACACAATATTTTTCGATTTACTTATTCAATAAAATAAAAACATAAAATGAACTAAATTAGGAAAATCGAGAAGAACTAACCAGATTTCTTATGTTAGAAATGTTTTAAGTATTCGAATAACGATCTGTATTGATTTGTTTTGATTGTAAGTACATCACTAAAACAGTTCTTACATTAACATTGTTTTGTGATGTGTTTTATGAGTTCTATTTTTTTTTTTTGCTATAAAACGATATTTTCTTTTAAATTGGTCATCAGGAAGAGAGAAGCCATCCCCGGCTTGTAAATTTTTGGCCGATAATAATTTCCGATTTGCATAATAGTATTACTTATAAAAACATTACACAATTAACACTATGCACATAAATGTTCTTAGTTTAAAAACATTTATATTTTACGTAAAATATTGTTACAAGAAATTTCTATCACTAGAAATTTCTTCAAACGAATTTTGACAGCTGGAAAAATCTAGTGTCGTAATAAACTGGAAATAACTAGAATACCTGACTACTCATATATATACTGGTACTCGGTGACGCAGTAGTTCAGTTGATAAGTAAAACGCAGAGTGTGAAGAACTAAAGTGTGGCTAACGTTTAGTCTATCTAAATCGTGTAAATAAAGTGTGCTATTAAAGTGTTTTCTGTAATTTTTAGTGACTGTTATAAATAAATAAAGCTATAAATAATTTCAAACAGTGTTTATTATTTGCAATCTAGAAAGAACTCGATTTATTTAAAAGGTAAATAAATCAACGATTTTATAAAGGGTAAAATCGTAACAATATACTCTCTGAATTTGTATATTCCTCCTCATATCAAATGAAGACTAGCTCAATCTTTACTTTTGTCTTTGATTCTCTACGGGTTTGAAGTATACTCTGGGACAACGACTAGCTTTTTGGAAAGAGTAAAGCGTTTAATTAACGCAATTGTTCGATTTGTATTTAATATCAGGCGCAGAGAGCACATAACGCAATTCGTTAGTAATTTCCTCGGTTGCTCTTTTTACAACTTTTTAAAATTTCGCTGCCTATTTCTTATTTACAAAATTTTTAAAAACAACGCAGCAAGCTAAGCTTGTCCACATACACAAGATCTACCAGAAACTCTAAAATTATTATTCCCAAAACTGTAACGTCTTCTTTTGAGAGATCTTTTACTATAAGAATTGCTAGATGGTGGAATTCTCTTCCACTGGAATTACGTCTTTTCTCACACTCGAATAATGTGTTTCCACTAAAACTGTTTCGATATTTTTCAGATCAATTAACGTCATAAAAATTAACTAAACTCCAATTAACACTTTTTTTTGCCACTGTCTAGGACCATTCATTTATTAAACTCTTGTTTTTTTTTCTATCGTCTGGATGGGGAGCCTGTTAGCAAGCCTATAAAGTAAATCTATAAGCAAGTGTTATACATTTTATTTTTTTACTTATGTACGATACAAATCAAATTTATTATATTAGTAGATATATTATTATATTATTAGATATATTATATAATTTTAGTTTTATTTTGATCTCATGTAAATAACTATGTAATATTATTTAATGGGCCATGAAGGCCTTATATAACAAATGAAGCAAACAAATAAATAAATAATTCATATATAAAAAAAAATCATTCATATTAAAAAAAATTCCTTAATATTTAAAACCGAAATTCATTCATTCATAAAATCATGTATTCATTCCTTCGTTCAATCATTCTTAAAATTTAACACACAAAAATATAAATAGTAATAAAATCTAACTATATAAACAACTTCAACACAAGAGTGCAATAGCACCAATACACTTTAATTTTTAATGAAATATCAGCAACACATTCTCATTTAAAAATTTTCTCTGTTTGGTCACCACTGCTCTACAGAGGTCTATGGAGGGATCTTTTTTTAATTTTGGTCTACATCAGAAACTTCCGACCTGTTTTAAGTCCGCTCAGTATTTCGCAAAATCACAAAACAATAACCTCAAACTTAAAATTAACATGCAATAAAAAATAATAACAAAAATAAATAGAATATAAATAAATTGAACTATTTAAAAAACGAGTTAAATTTCCCTAGCCACTAAACTAATGATTTGACTCTTTTACGGCCAACATTTTTTTCTGGGTATAGTGGGATATTAGACCCGTAACGTATTCATTTTATTATTTTTTTTTTATTTTGCATAACATGGACAAGTTCCAATTTGCTACAATTAGTGATGTGCCTAGTTGTACAGGTTCTGTTCCTTGCTATATCGTGGCTTTACGTGCAATTTTACCGATTTGTCTTTTCAATTTTTCTTTTCTTTGAATCACCTTATACTCGTTATGTAATTACAGCGTTTCCTTATAAAATCCTGTGGTCACTCACCCTCAACCCGGAACAGTAGCTTTTAGATTATTCCCGTTGCTCTCCGTAGATATATATATGCCCCTTTCCTTAGTGACCATACAAAATAATAAAAATCCACCTATATACTCCATTATATGGTTCTATAATTTTACCTCCGAATTGCACTTACGTTTTTGGTATACTTTAAAGTTGATTTTGCTCAATAGGATAAGCTCCTACACTGCTTCGAATATTACAATAGGAATTTAGGAAATAATCTTCTTTACAAATTATCTTCCACCTACGCGCAGTTCACTTTATTTTCACTACCGGCTGTTACTCTTATGTCCTCATTTTGAAAAACGCAACGCTCACTTCAAATCATTCATGGCTAGGCTTAGACAGGTTGTTCGTGAAGATATCAGCTTCATTCTCTAAACTGCAACAATATTTAAATTTAATGTCACCTTTCCGGAACACATCTCGTATGTAGTGGTATCTTATATCAGTATGTTTACTCCTCTGATGGTAAACAGGATTCTGCACTATGTAGATTCATAGCGCTGATGTTATCTGCATTTATAACAATCGACTTCGGATAGTTGAGTAGCATTTCACTTAATAGTTTCTTTTAGAAAATTTCTTCCTTGGATGTAGACGATAATGACATATACTCCGCCTCAGTGCTGCTAAGTGCTACTATTGGCTGCTTCTCTGATTCGTAAGAAAATACTGCCCCGGTCAACATAAATGCATATCCCGTATAGGGATCACCACCCCAATCTGCATCAGTGTAACATCCGATGGGCTTTCCAGTCTTTTGATAAGTTAGTTGTTTACCTTGAGTCGCAGATAAATATCTTAATACTCTTTTAGCAGCTACCATATGTTCCGCATGTGGATCTTTGTTCCTTTGGGAGAGCTTGCATACAGAATGCAATATTTCTGGTCTCGTATTTATAGCCATATACATGAGCGAACCAATGAGCGATTGGTATTTTGTTTGGTCAATCTTTTGGCAATTATCTTTTTCAAATTTTACTTGATGTTTTGCATATAAAGGTGTTGCTATAGGTCTACAATTTATCATGTTGTGCTCCTGAAAAAGTTTTCTTATTTGTGATTTTTGACTGATACATATTTTTCCCTTTTCACCAACACGATCGACTTCAAAACTCAAAAAATATTTTGGACCTTTGTCTACTACTTTTACTTCGTCAGCAATCAAACTCTTTACCTTTTGTATATCCTCCATTTTCGAACTGGCAATCAACAAGTCATCTACGTAAACTGCTACAATGTTTATCGTATCATTACCGTATTTTATGTATACATACGGTTCACTATCACTTGATCCTTTCAATATGTTGTCCAATTTAAAATTCCATTGTCGTCCTGATTGCTTTAATCCATATAGCGCTTAATTCAACTTCAGGCCATGGTGAGGAAATTTCTTATTAACAAAATTCTTTGGTTGCGTCATATATACGCAGATGAGACATCCATTTGGTGAATATATAGCTCATATTCGGCAGCAATAGTAAAAATCATTCTGATTGTATCATGACGAACTACTTGCGAAAAAGTCTCAGTATAATTCACACCATACCTCTGTGAACAACCTTTTGCAACGAGTCTGGCCTTAAATCATTCAATTTCATCTCTTTCATTCCTCTTAAGTGCATAGACCCACTTATTCGATATAGCCTTATAACCTCTAGGAAGTTCTATTAATTCCCAGGTATTGTTTTCCAACAATGCTTCATACTCGGCTTGTATTGCTTTCCACCATTCACGACCATGTTTGCTATTCAGTATCAGGTACCGGAGCATCAATATCTGAACAAATCAGACTCAAAACATTGAATTCTTTTCTGGGTTTTCCTCGACCACCTGTTCGTACTACTCGTGGTCTACCAGGGCCTTTTGTAATATGTTCTATATTATTGTTTACAATCTTTTCTTCAGCTGATTATAAACCTTCAAATTCAGATGTGGATGATTCAGCATCACAATCTTTATTAACTAGTTTATTACCGCCATCTATAGCAACTGGTAGTAGGGGAATATCCAGCTCCAAAATTTGTTTATCAGCTGGTTCAACAAAATATATGTCTCTACTAATGATCAGTTCTCGTGTCTCTCGATTATACAACCGGTATGCCCTAAAAGTGTCGGAGTAACAGACAATGATGTCGCTTATCCAAAGCTATAGCTACTGATCCAAAAATTTTCAAATGGCCCACAAAAGGTTTACGGCCATGAAACGATTGATATGCTGTAGCTCCATCTAGTGTTTGAGTAGGTGCTCTGTTTCGCAGATAACACAAATAAATTAAAGTTTTAATGAACAAATAAAAGTTTTAATGAATTTTATAGTTTTGTTCTGGCAATGCCATCATATTCAGTTGTCACTTTACGGTTAGCGATGCAATAAAACGAATATAAATTCAGCTGGGTAATCAAATCTATAAAAACGTTCTTATTATTTAACATAAAATAATATATTTTTTACGCAATATTTTTCGATTTACTTATTCAACAAAATAAAAACATAAAATGAACTAAATTAGGAAAATCGAGAAGAACTAACCAGATTTCTTATGTTAGAAATGTTTTAAGTATTCGAATAACGATCTGTATTGATTTGTTTTGATTGTAAGTACATCACTAAAACAGTTCTTACATTAACATTGTTTTGTGATGTGTTTTATCAGTTCTATTTTTTTTTGCTATAAAACGATATTTTTTTTAAATTGGTCATCAGGAAGAGAGAAGCCATCCTCGGCTTGTAAATTTTTGGCCGATAATAATTTCCGATTTGCATAATAGTATTACTTATAAAAACATTACACAATTAACACTAATTTTCCAACAATCACAATTAATTTTACCAATTCTTCTTATGAAATTTAAAGTATCCATTTCAAAATTTATTACTTTTATTAAAAATTTTCACAAAATTTTAATTTACAAACAGGAATAACGAAAACAAAAAATGTCACTAACATATGTTTAAAGTACGTTGCTTTCTACTTTAAAATATTTAAAGTTACCAAACGTCTACCAAAGGTATGTTAAGCTAATAATCGTTTTTGGATACAACTTTAAGAAATTTTGCTTAACAATGGTTTACCAAACTTTGTTAATTTTTTTTTGCATACGGCAAATATTTTACATAATTTTTCTTTTTAAAAAATAAATTTAGATTGATTTATTAATAAAATTGATTACATATTTTAAAAAATTCTACTGTTTTAACAAAAAATATTAATATTTTTATTAAAATCTGTTACATTACCCTTATCACCGCATACCGGAGGTGACCACTGCGCTCGTCTAGCTCATCGATGTCAAGGGGGGTAAGACCTGTCACCTCCGGCAGAGGGCCGAACAATAAAATAAAAAAAATGTATTCAACAACAAAAATTGCATATACATAAAGAAACATCAAACACGAAAGCAAAACCAACCGGACTAAAACCATTCCAAAGCGATTTTACAAATCCACAGCACAACAGACAGACTGACAGGTAAGCAGACAATATAAAAAACTTTTAACAGACTTATCAGGAACAACAGATGTTATATGTCCCACTAGTTGCGCACCCTACCTTGATCACCTAATACGAATCTTTTTAGGCCATCCCACTTACAATTACTGGTCACCATATATACTTACATTAACACACCCAACAAAGATCTTAACCCGACATTGATTCAAAAAATTTTAGCTTTTAAAAAGAAATATGTACATATAAATAACAATTTTATTAAATAAACACAAAAAAAAACTTAATATTAATAAATATGGTAATTAAATTTATAAAAGTAATCTAACGGTAGGTACTAAACTCTAAGAAAAAAAAATGGATAAATTGAAAAAAAATTAAATAAAATGAATATAATATAATATAATTTAAAATTGACCTAACCTAAAACTATAAGTTAACACGAAAGACATTATTTTCATGGGACTCCCTAATACTTACGGGACACCCTACTATTCTTACCTTTTTTGTTTTGTTGAGTTGCGTCCTTTTAACACGCGACGTCTTCATGTTAATTTTCAATCATATTACCAAGCATAGTTACATTTTTATTAAGGTCAAAACTGCTGACACTTTGTCTGCTGTTTTGTTTTGTAGTATTTCTAGATAAATATTACTTGCCTTATTCTTACACGAGCTTTAATAATTATTTACGAATAAGCATTTTTATACTTTTAAATATTCAATTTTTGGAAACAATAAAACAGTCGTAGTCAAGTACTCGAACAAATAAGTGTAACTTTATTTAACTGGCGCCCGAGTAAAATTATTAAAATAGTATTTAAATCCGATTGGAAAAAAATACACCACGCAATAACAGAGTAAAATTAGAGAACCGAAGTAAAAAGTGAAACGGACAAATTCTCATTTACCAGCGTGCTACTATTAAGAAAAAATAAACAACAAACAAAAAGTTAAAAAGACTACCCTAAATAAAATAGTTGTTGAAAAATCTAACAAAACAATTCTAAAATAAGTGATCAGACATTAAAATTTAAAACTGGA
Source organism: Eustalomyia histrio (assembly GCA_949748255.1). Taxonomy (NCBI): domain Eukaryota; kingdom Metazoa; phylum Arthropoda; class Insecta; order Diptera; family Anthomyiidae; genus Eustalomyia; species Eustalomyia histrio. The sequence goes on from OX456525.1 coordinate 126,305,301, forward strand.
AAACACTATTACTGTGTTGAAAGAAGAAATTAACCATATAACATCTGTAAGAATTAAAACAACTAATCAACAGAAAATAAAACAACAGCAACAACTATAAATAAACAACAGCACAACTATAAAAACAACAGCAACAACTATAATAAAAACAACAGCAACAACTATAATAAGAACAACAGCAACAACTATAATAAGAACAACAGCAAACACTATAAGTAAGGATAACAGAAACTATGAGGATAACGTTGATATTGTAAGCTAATTATTTAAATTTTTAATAATAAATTTATTAATATATAAAAAAAAATAATAACATAGTAAAAATTTTTTGTAATTCTATAAGTTTCCTTTAAACGGAACAGGACAAATGGCAAATCAGAATAACTTAATTAGACCTCCGATTCTAAACAATGTTAATAATAATGATAATAATAATCCGCCACAATCATTTCAATTGAACCGGGAAATAGAACTTGCAATTTCGAATGTGGTACGTAGAATGTTACAAGAGGAACTACATCCAGTTCCTCAACAACCCATTGATCAGGCCATTAATATAGTAAACGGAGATCTTTCGGGTCTTGATAAAGTCCCTGATGTAGTGCGTTCACTTAGGGAATTTTCGGGAAATTACACAGAATTTGCTTCTTGGAAAAAAAGCGTAGAACGAATTCTAAAGATTTATGAGCCTATTCGCGGGACTCCAAAGTATTTTGGGATCCTAAACGTAGTTAGAAACAAGATAACAGGTGGTGCTGATATTGCCCTTGAATCATACAATACACCCCTTGATTGGAAGTGCATTATTAAGTGTCTTACCACACACTACTCTGATAAAAGAGATCTTGGTACATTAGAGTACCAAATGTCCTCTATGATCCAGGAAAATAATAATGTGCAAGAATATTACAAACAGATTTACGCCCATTTATCTCTAATTCTTAACAAGATTGCATGTATGGAGGAAAGTGAAGATTCAATACAATTATTAACCAGAACGTATAGAAACAAGGCCCTGGACACCTTTGTCAGGGGACTTCGGGGCGATATACCCAGATTATTGGGAATGAGAGAGCCGAAGGATTTACAAGAGGCACTGCATTTGTGTCAGAAACTGGAGAACCAGCAATTTAGGTCGGTTTATGCTAATAATAGTCATAACTCAACTTCGGCTGTCCAACAACATAAACCTGCTGTCCCACAACGCAGATCCACTGCACAACATTTCTATCCCCAATTATCTTATTTGCCACAAAATTTGCCTAGACAGGCATACGTTTATCCGCAATGGCCACAGGCTACACAGGGTATATCGGCTGGTGTTCAACCTGTTACCAGTAGGCCACAGGTAAAAACGGGCACTCCGCCACCAAGACCGACCCAACCTAAGCCACCGACTCCAATGGAGGTCGATACCTCAATTCAAACTAGGGCGGTAAATTATATGAACAGGCCATTTAGAAATGATAAATATTCTGGAGCAAGACCTCCACCAAACTCTTCCCAAATCCAAAGGCCAAACAAATTACAACGTATTAACCACGTTGAAACTGAAATCGAAAATCATAGCTTACAGGAAAATAATACCTCTGAGGGGGATTTAGCATTACAGGAAACAGAGGAAACACAAGATTTAGGCGAATATTTAGACGAATATTTTTATACGGATGAAACTCTTGGCGAAGGTACAGAGTTCTCAGATATACATTTTTTAGACTAACGGATTCGACATTACCGTACTTTCAATGCAGGACCAATGACGGACATACTTTTAAATTTCTAATCGACACTGGTTCCAATAAAAATTATATACAACCTTCTTTGGTTCGAAACCCTATTCCAAATCAGATCAATTTTCAGGCAAGATCAGTTGGTGGTAATCTTATCATTACTCACCATACTTTCATAAATTTATTTGAATTGCGTTCGGAAAATCTTAAATTCTTTCTGTTGCCATCGCTTAAATCTTTTAATGGTATTTTGGGCAACGATAGCTTAAGAAAACTTAATGCCGTTATATTTGCCTCAAAGGGTTACATGCTAATTAACAATTCAATAAAAGTTAGAGTAAAACAGCAAACTTCACAGTCAGTAAACGCAATAAACCTGAGAACGAACCATCTAACTGAAAATCAAAAGAATAAATTAAAGGCAATTTGCGATAAATACAAAAATTTGTTTACAGAACCAAACGAACGACTGACATTTACGACAACAGTACAGGCAGACATCAGGACTACAACTGACGACCCAATTTACTCGAAAAGTTATCCATATGCGATATCGATGAAAGATGAAGTGGAGAAACAAATAAGAGAATTACTTGATCATGACATAATTCGACCATCAAGGTCACCATATAACTCCCCAGTTATAATTGTGCCAAAGAAGTTAGATGCTTCGGGCGAGAGGAAATTTCTTATGGTTATTGACTACAGGAAACTGAATCAAGTAACCATACCTGATAGGTACCCTATACCGGAAGTCAATGAGGTACTTTCTAATCTTGGGAAAAATAAGTGGTTTTCGGTATTGGATCTAAAAAGTGGATTTCACCAAATTCCTTTAAGGGACAGGGACATTGAGAAAACTGCATTTTCAATTAATAATGGGAAATATGAGTTCATAAGATTACCTTTCGGTTTGAAAAATGCGCCGGCCATATTCCAACGAGCGTTGGATGATATCCTTAGGGAGCACATAGGGAAAATTTGCTACGTTTATATAGACGATATCATAATTTTCGACGAGATTTCACATCTCAGAAATATTGAAACTGTCTTTAATACCTTACAAAATGCTAACATGAAAGTCCAACTGGACAAATGTGAATTTCTGAGAACGGAAGTGGAGTATTTAGGATTCATTATCTCCGCTGAAGGTATAAAAGCGAATCCAACTAAGGTTGAGGCAATTAAAAATTTAAATCTTCCGAATACGATAAAGGAGCTTAGATCGTTTTTGAGAATGTCGGGATTCTAAAGACGGTTTATACGGGATTATGCTAAGATGGCAAAACCCCTTACAATCCTTTTAAGGGGGGAAGAGGGACGTATGTTCAAATCAATGTCATCAAAAATTCGTATAACATTGGACAAAAATGCTTTAGAAGCATTTGAGAAGATAAAAAATTCACTTGCATCAAGCGATGTCATGCCAGCGTTTCCAAATCTAGAAAAGGAATTCCATTTAACTACTGACGCATCGAATTACGCACTAGGTGCGGTATTGGAGCAAGAGGGCAAACCTATTGTGTTCATATCGAGAACATTAAATAAGGCCGAAGAGCATTATGCGGCAAATGAGAAGGAAATGCTCGCAATAGTATGGGCCCTTAGGGCTTTGAGGGGTTATTTATACGGTTACGCATCGGTGAAGATTTTCACTGATCACCAACCATTGACATACGCATTGGGTAATAAAAACACCAACAGTAAACTCAAAAGGTGGAAGGCTATTTTGGAGGAATACAACTACGAGTTGAAATACAAACCGGGTAGCACGAATGTGGTGGCAGATGCATTATCGAGACCACCACAAACTTCTAGTTAAAATCAATAGCGGCTACTCAACACAGTGCCGAAACTTCACCTCAAAATCTAATTCCATTCACAGATGTTCCCATTAATGTTTTTAAAAATCAATTGATAATATCAACTGGTAAACACCTTCATATAAATGTGAAACCATATTCCCAAAATATAATAGACACACGATAATCGATAATGATTTGATTTGCAAAAATTGACAAGGATATTGGGGAAATACTTAAGTCCAACGGTAACAAATGGAATTAAAACCGAAGATAAAATCTTAGGGAAAATTCAGGAAATCTATCCTTCTAATTTTGGTCAATATAAAGTTAGGTATACTAGAATAATGGTAAGGGATTTGACATCCAACACGGAGCAGGATACTGAGATTATTAATGAGCATCAAAGGGCTTACAGAAATGCCAGGGAAAACCAGATCCAACTACTACGAAAATACTATTTTCCCCAGATGCATGCGAAGGTAGTGAAGGTCGTCAAACAATGCCGAATATGCATCGAGAACAAATATGAGCGGCATCCGAATAAGTTAATATTGGGAAATACTCCTATCCCACAGTATCCAGGCCATATGGTCCACGTTGACCTCTATCATACAAATAATCGAATAATACTAACTACTGTAGACAAATTCTCTAAATACGCTCAAGTGAGAATTGTAAAATCTAGATCAGCAGAAGATATTAAATCTCCTTTACGAAATTTACTTACTTCTTTCGAAACCCCCGAAAACATAGTAATTGATAATGAAAAATCTCTGAACTTATCCTCCATTTTATTCATGTTAAAGGATCAGATGGGAATTACAGTTTATACGACACCTCCATATACGAGTAGCGTAAATGGTCAGGTTGAAAGGTTTCATTCGACTTTGGCTGAGATCTTAAGGTGCATTAATGAGGAGAAATTACACAGTTCTTTTGAGGGGCTATTGGATAGTTCTTTGAACAAGTATAACCACTCGATCCATTCGACGACCAATAGAAAACCTATTGAAGTTTTTTTTGGGAAAATCATTGGAACTGAACAGGAACGGAAACAAACAGTACGGAAATTAACGGAAAAACAAGAAAGAGATTTGGAATTCCACAACAAAAATAGACATGACGGTAAAACGTACGAACAGGGTGACGAAATTTTTGTTAAAGGGAACAAACGATTAGGGAACGAATTGACACCCCGTTACAAAAGGGAAATAGTACAAGAAGATAAAGCACAGACAGTTCTGACCGTTTCTAGGAAAATTGTTCACAAAAATCTTATAAGAAAATGATGCCTTCATTTCAGGTCATTACTTGCTCTTGCAAAAACGGAGACTCAAATACTGGACTATACGAACTCTCGGATTGTTACAATAGAGACTGGTACAGCAAAACTCAAGACGGGAAACTTCAAATTGATCCATATCATAGACTTGGAACAGTATGAGAATATATTGGACCAGATATACGAGATAATAAATCGTGACATAACCAGGAAAGACAATAATTACCAATTTCTTATTCATGAAGTGGATACCCTGTATAAAACGCTCAGAGAGCTAAGTCCTATACGGAAAACTAGATCAATTGAGATTCTTGGGACGGCCTGGAAATGGATCGTGGGAACACCCGACCATGAGGATTTTCAGATAATATCTGATAGGGTCAACGGTTTGCTCGGGAACAATCATAAGCAAATTGTTATAAATAGGGCCCTGGAAATGAGAATCTAGTAAATGTCACTTCATCTAGATCTCTGCCCAATTTGTTATCCGGTATATCTTCTACATGTCCAACCTCAAATGATCAACACATAGCTACAATAACTGAGCTCTCACCTGGCTTAATACTGCTGATGGTTATAACGGTTCTATAGAGGTCGACAGAAAAAATCTTTGGTTAAACGGAACCTATCTTTTAAAATATCACAACGCCACAGTCCAGATAGAAAACCGAACTTATTATAACAACGAGATAACTATGTTACAGCCATTACCGGCTATCTTGAAAACCACCAATTCCATAGCTAATTACGAAGAGATGCCGTCTTTAAAGATGCTAAAGGATCTCCATATAAATAATGCTGCAGAGATTCAACAATTGGTCAGCAATTATAGAACCACACTCACAACTAGTGTCGTAATCCCCAGTGCCATGGGAGTGGTATTGTTACTATTACTATTCGGAAAATGGATAAAAAAAATAGAACATATGAAGTGCCAGTGAAACCAAACGATGAAAAATATCCTGGAGTTATTGCTAGCGTTGACACTTACCCATCCAACGAGGACGTTGGAATTTAAAGGGGGAAGAGTTAACACGAAAGACATTATTCTCATGGGACTCCCTAATACTTACGGGACACCCTACTATTCTTACCTTTTGTGTTTTGGTGAGTTGCGTCCTTTTAACACGCATAGTTACATTTTTATTAAGGTCAAAACTGCTGACACTATGTCTGCTGTTTTGTTTTGTAGAATTTCTAGATAAATATTACTTGCCTTATTCTTACACGAGCCTTAATAATTATTTACGAATAAGCATTTTTATACTTTTAAATATTCAATTTTTGGAAACAATAAAACAGTCGTAGTCAAGTACTCGAACAAATAAGTGTAACTTTATTTTTTATCTTATACAATATACTAATAATCAATACATAAAAAAAACTAACACTTACTTTCCCAAAATCCCTACACCTAACCCTCGATCTTCCCCTCAGGGGTACCTATAAGTTTGGTGATGACTACCTCCCTACCTATAAAGGAGCTCTCTTATAGTTTCCGGGTCCCACCTTGTCCAAACAGACTGATTCTATTTTTTTTCTTATCTTTTCCGGGTATTTTTTTTTTTTTGCGGTATTTTGGGATTACAAAGAAACAAACTATAAATTATCCTAACTTCTAACTCTATTTAAATCTAACAAAAAAAAAATCTAATAATAAATGCTGCTAATTCTTTATAATCTTAACTATCTTTCTAATAAATCTCGTTTCATCTGATTTCTTTAAATTGGATTTCGTAAACAATAAATTTTTTTTTTTAATTACTTTTACTTTCCGCACCGTTTCAAGGTGACTCACCAACAATAAGGTAGTCCTGGTTCTTCCTTTCTCTTGCTCCTTTTCAGAGACCCGACAGACGTCTTAACCTCTTGGGGCAACACCAAATGGACACCTCCACTCCACACTGATCAAAAGAAGGGTATGAATTTTTTTGCCCGTCGAATCAAGGGTGGTTTCCCTATCCCTGTATCTTCGACCAATTCCATCAGATTGTAGTACCCAAGCAAATAGTTAATTTCCTTTTTTTTCATAAAATGGCTTCTGCAACCGTTCTGGCATATATCATTTATTATTTTTTTTTTGAGACAAAAAAAATCCGGAAACTTCTTCTCCTTTTGCGTGTTTCAACAGGACTCCCCACTGCCGCTAATTTTCATCTTTACTCAGCCGTTTATTTGGTATATATCTTCCGCTACATTTTATCTTATATTCCCTACTCACTAATACCATGAATATCAAAATCTACGGTACACAAAGCGGTCAACTATTTTATAACAGTTAAGGTACAGTAGGGTGGCTTAAAAATTTTATTTAATTTCAAACTTTTTAAAGGAAAATATCCTTACAGAACCAAATCACCGCTACAAATCTTCCGATTTTCAAGGCCCGATCGCAGAAAATTGAAAGAGCGGTCCAAATTCTATTCATAGCCCAACGTAGGCAAACGCCCTGAGATACTGAGTCTTATGCTCTACTGACTGAGCTAGCCGGGCAATGCATTTCCCAAATTCACCGAAACTGGAAACCCTAAAATCGTTGATATTAACCAATTCGTTAGATCTGGCATCCACAAATCGTTCCCTCATCCTGAAATATTAAATCTGGCATCTCTGTTCTTTTGACACAAGCTTATGAAAACAATCTGGTAATTTTATTAGCTGTCATTTTCATTGACAATGTTAATATTGAAAAAAAAAACTATATCTGGAAAAAAATAACTAGAAACGTGTGTTTTACTAAAGTGAAACAATGCAATGCATTCCCCAAATTCACCGAAACTGGAAACCCTAAAATCGTTGATATGAACCAACTCGTTAGATCTGGCATCTACAAATCGTTCCCCCATCCTAAAATATTAAATCTGGCATCTCTGTTCTTTTGACACAAGCTTATGAAAACAATCTGGTAATTTTATTAGCTGTCATTTTCGTTGACAATGTTAATATTGAAAAAAAAACTATATCTGGAAAAAAATAACTAGAAACGTGTGTTTTACTAAAGTGAAACAAAAAAGTGTATTGAAAATTAAATAAAAAAAAATTACTAACACAAAACATATAGTAAAAATTAAATAAAACCACAAAGAAACAAACACCACACAAAAACAAAACGATAAAACATCCATATTGCCACTGTTTTCCTCATTCTGAAACCTGGCTCTCGATATCCTGCATCATTTCTAAGGCATCCAGCATTGATTCAGCTCTACCTCTGCGATTTCAACATTTAATGACCATTGGCTTGCCGCTTACAAATAAATTTGATATAAAAATGTGACGTAACCAACTTTAAAGTAATTGGCTATTTGTAGGTAAGTACCTAGACAGTTGTGTGTTCATATTCCACAATAGTTTCATGTTCTCTAAAAAAAATATTTGTCATATAGGTGAAGTCAATAATTAGCCGATGATATGTGTGTATGTTGATCACACAGCAGAGGTTAACGAGGATGTAATCATCAATGAATAAAATTTTCATTTCACAATATATTCTTAAATTTTAATGAACTGTAAGTATATTAATAAAACGAATGCACTTGCATGCTATGTATGTTCAATAACTACACTAAAACAACAAACAGGTTGTACCATAACGATTATTATTATTATTATTTCAAATGGCACTAAGCACCGCGACCATAGTAGGTCTTTTGTGCTGCCCAGAATCACCCTAAAGGTTCAAGCTATTGATGAAGCCAAGAACCCTGCCGGGTGAAGTGTTCCAAATGTCGGAAGGCGACAAGAAACGGTCACCCAAAAACTTGATCCTCCTGACACAAAGCCCAGGACAATCGCAGAGGACATGCTCTGACGTCTCCGATTCCAACCCGCAAAACCTGCACAGTTCAGTGTCCGATTGACCCTTCTTGTGCTTATGGTACCTAAGGTTGCAATGTCCAGTAAAGTATCCAGTCAGGGTCCCTAGGTCCCTTCGACCAAGGGCCAGTAGTCGCCCAGACCCACCACTGGCCATAGATATAAATCTCTTAGCCTGTCGTTGGCCACGAGATGTTTGCCAATAATCGTAGAATTTCGACTCTCTCCACAACCTGAGCCTCTCCTTAATATAGCCCATGGGCACCCCGCAGAAAGGTTCAGGGCATATGAAGGGCCGGCGGGTACCACGGTTGGCCAGACAGTCCGCCCTTTTGTTGCCCTCATGCCCCTCATGGCCCGGAATCCATCCCAGGGTAAGGGAGTTGTTCCTACCGAGTCGGTTGAGTGCCGTAATACATTCCATGACAAGTTTAGATGACACCTCGTGGGACATAAGAGCCCTGAGTGCCGCCTGACTGTCAGAGAGAATATAAATACGAGATCTGACCACACGCCTCCGTAGGCATTCCTCCACACACACACATATGGCGTAGATTTCCGCCTGAAAAATGGAGGGATATTTGCCCATGGGAAGGGCGCGGTGGAAACCGGGTCCTAAAACCCCCGCACCCGTATCCTTATTCAGCTGTTTCGAGCCATCTGTGAACCATAACTGGGCCCCAACTTCAGGTTCCCAAGTCCGGTTGGTCCACATGCTCCTATCAAAAGACATAGCGTCAAAATACCTGACCAAAATCTGTTCCGGCAGCATCTTATCTGTGACCTTCCTGATTGGGTCGTCCATAAGAATCTTGGCGATCCTCATGTGACCCCTTAGGTCGCCGCCTCTCATGCTACCGAATTCCCTAAGTCTAGTTGAGCCCATGATGGCCGCCTCCATTACAGTGATATGCAACGGAGGAATTCCCAGCATGGCCCCGATGGCATCCGTAGGACACGTCCCGCTGGCGCCCGTTATACCAATGCACGCCAGACGGTAGATCCTCTTAAGAGCACGCATCGTTTTCGACTGCTCGACCTTAGGCCACCATGCGATGGCCGCATAGGTGATCATAGGTCTGACAATAGTAATGAATGACCAATACACCATCCGCGGACTCAGACCCCATGTCTTCCCAAAGAGCCTTTGGCAGGCATAAAGAGCTCTGGTGGCCTTTTTGGACAGCGAGTCAATATGATCATTCCAGGTTAGAGATTTGTCAAGAGTAACCCCCAAATACCTAACCTTATCAAAGTAGTCTATCACCATGCCCCCCATAACGGGCCTTGATAGATTAACCTTCCTTCTATTTGTAAATGGTACCAGTATCGTCTTCGACGGGTTGATGGATAAGCCCTTTCCCTGGCACCATTAAAGAGTAAAGTTCAGAGCCTCTTGCATGCGCTCTGAGATCGTCCTGTCATCCCATCCAACGACGGATATGAGAAGATCATCTGCATAGCCGTAGGTCTTGAAGCCCTGGTCGTTTAGACCCTCGAGCAACTCATCTATGACCAGTGTCCATAATAATGGCGATAAAACACCCCCCTGAGGACACCCTCTGGTCGCATTCACAGTCCTGAGTGCAGACCCTATACCAACGGTGATTACCCTGGACCTTAGCATCTCTAGAGTCCAGTCCACAATGATTGGAGAGATACCCTTACGCATCATGGCCCCTTTAATCGCACCGTAGGACGTGTTGTCAAAAGCGCCCTGTATATCTATAAAGGCACAAAGGGAAATGTACTTTGCCCCTAGTGCCCTCTCAACCATATCGACAACGTGATGAACAGCTGTTTCGGTAGACTTTCCCCGCTGATACGCGAACTGAAGACCGTGTATCGGTCTCCGTGCGAGGTAAGTGTCCCTAATATAGCGATCCAAGACTTTCTCCATAGTCTTAAGGAGAAACGAGCTGAGGCTAATTGGTCTATACGATTTAGGCAACTGTTCGGACTTTCTCCCTGCCTTTGGTATGAAGACCACTTTCACCTCTCTCCAAGGTGATAGTACATGACCAAATAGCAGACTGGATCTAAATATCCTAACCAGCCTTGGGATAATTGCGTACAACCCCTGCTGCAAAAGGCATGGATAGACCCCACCGCCCACCTTACCCTGCTCTCCTGAAAGATAGACCCCGATAGACGTACATTCCTCCCCGTTAGGTTTGGGATTCCCCAAGTGGCATCCGACCCGCCGGAGACTACGCATCTCGGGAAGTGCGTATCTAGCAGGAGTTTGCAGGTTTCGACGGGAGATTCAGTGTAGGAACCATCTGGTCTCCTCAGAGTACAGATACCATTCGTATGATCCTGTGATAGGGCCTTTTGAAGTCGCACAGCTTCTGGAAGATTCGAGATCCTCTCACAGTAACTGCGCCACGTGGACCTTTTGGATCTGCGTAGTTCCTTGTTATATGCAGTGAGTGCAGCCCTATAGGTGACCCAGTCACCTGTTCGTTTGGCATTATTAAAGAGCTTTCTGGCTTTACTTTTGAGCTCCTCCAAACCACTGTTCCACCATGGAACATCCCTCTTTGTCCTCCTGGTCTTTAGTGGGCAGCTCGCAGCGTAAGCAGAAGTTAAATTCCCTTGAATTTCCGCCGCCTCATAATCAATTTCCCCTGAGCTCAGAATCAACCCCTTGGAAAAGTTGGTGTCGCCCCCCAAGTGATGGCGGAAGTTTTCCCAGTTCGTACGTCTAGGATTGCGATAAACCTGATTGGAATCCAATGAACCGATAACATCAAAGACCAGGTGCTGACATTGACATTGATAGTTCGTTGGAGACATGCCAGTTAGAGATGGCAAAAGACAAATTGGAGCTCGTAAGAGTGAGATCCAAGACCTCTGACCTAATTGCATTCCTAAAAGTCGGTACGTCACCCCTGTTCGCTATGTTTATATTATTCCTATATATAAATTCTAGCAGGTACTCACCACGTTTGTTGACATCCTTACTCCCCCATACCGTGTGATGTGCGTTGGCGTCGCATGCTAGGATCCAGCTCACTGACCTCTTTCGGCAATATTCAACCATGCCGAAACCTCAGCTGTTGGTGCCGCTTCTGCGTCGCCAGGCAAGTATGCGGAGGCGAGTACTACCTCATGTACCCCGGATAGGGAGGGTAACATTGCGGAGATTGCTACCAAATCTCCCAAGACAAATTCTGAAATTGGAAGAAAGGTTAGACTATTCCTCACAAAGATGGCCACTCTGGGCCTAGTTAATTGAGAATTATAGATCAGCTTACCTTGACTTGCATTGAGCCCTTTTATGACTCCATTGTGCACCCAAGGCTCCTGGATGAACATTACATCCAGGACATCCGTTGTGAACCTTCTGCTGGCGATGTCCGATGCCGCCTTTGCATGGTGAAGGTTCACCTGTAAGCACCTGAGGTGCTTTGGTGCTCCAGCTTTTTTGGCAGCCATTATTTGCGTTTGGCAGCACGCTTTGCCACCTTTCTGCCACGATTTGAGTTAAGCAGCACAGCTTCTTCTGCCGAGTGCCGCTCACCCTTTTTCCGCCTTTCGGAAGCCTTAAAATCGACCCGTTTTTTAGTTGTGGGCTCAGTAGAACTAGGCATAGCAAGGTCCTTCGAACAGCACGGTTTATCATCCGACGTGTGTGAGCTAGTAACAACTCGTGTGTCGGATTTGGCCGTGGCTGCAGAAATGCCCACAAACACTTGGGCCTTCGGCACTTTTTCCTCCGCAACCACCTTCAACACAGCGTCGCTCCATGGCTTTAGAGTGGGGACATGAGTCTCCAGCCACTGCGCCGTGTCCTTGTCGCGGCAAACAAAACTGAGCCACCCTGGCTTAAAGGAGCAACTCGAGAAACTGGGCTTAATTGTTCCCTTACTCAGCTCCGCTATTTTGTGCAGCACAGCTCTTTGGATGGAGTAGAGCTGCTCATCCGTCCATCTAGTTGCCGGGAAATCAGGTGGAATAACACCAATCTTCACGGTGGCAACTGCATCCTTGTAGGATACCTCTTGTTTCCGCTGGTTGGCCGGAACTGGCAAGGCTGGTTTCGGCAGTATAGCGCCTACAGTCTTGCAAGGTGTGCCATCTGCAGCCATATCAGCTGACCGCTTTGCAGGATGTCTAGTTTCAGGTGGTGTCGAGCCATCTGAGCGCACCCTTTTCCTGCTACCTGTGAGCTCTTTGACCTCCTTACGGGCCTCGCGCATTGGCAACTGACAAAGCCGCCGCGCAACCTCTAGGTCAATACCTTCATCCAGGTACGTCCGCAAGCGTTTGCGAGCCGCCCCGCAGAGCTTCACGCGCTCAGTCTTCGGTTTCGACCGATCGCCTGGGACTGTGACGGCACTTACAGGCTGGGAGCTTAACAGCTCATCCTCCTCGTCCGTTGGGATGTTCGTAGTTGTGTCTGAAATAGGGCCCGGAGGGTCCTGAGTTAAACTACTAACATCCATGGGTTCGGCAACATTGGAATCCAGAGCGCCCAATGTCTGCTCAGCCGAAACTATTGCTACCTCTGTGCCTTTTAGGTTTGAAACCTCTTTGCCACCTAAGGTGAGACCTGCATCGGTCTTCTCTTGCTCTTTATTTAATAGATTATTAGAGTCCATCTAAAAGAAAAGAAAAATAATGGATTACAACAGAACACATAGTAGCAGAGCCCTGTGCTACCAGTGAGCTGATACAACCAGGGTACGCCACGCCCTGGAGGCCACCGTTCAAAAACACACTAACGTAGTGCTATTCGTCCCATAGGCACGGTACAGATAACACCTGGGATTACGGGTGTTATCGATACTTACAGACCCATTACAGTCGAATATTTATTAAATATTTGCTGATGATTCTGCAGTATCCCCTCAGTACAACCAATAAATCTTTAACTGTAGTAAAGAAATATGGTTGCTTGTATTTTCGCCCATACATATAGTAAAGAAAATTTTTGTTTCCCTTCCTTACTTTTTATCTTTTCTTAAATCTTGTAACCTCTAAAAAAAACAATATACATAAATCTGTGTGTGATGCAACTAATTGTTGATGTCAAACGGTACAACACAACATAAACTACAACAGAACACATCAACGAAACACTAAATATCAAAAACAATGCCCTAAAATTATTTTTTTTTACATTGTGGGTACCTAAATGAAAATGACAGACTGATTATAAATTTTTCTTTTTTTTTTATTTCAGATTCGTAGCCAGATATGATCGAGGTATTTGAGAAGCGTTGAACTATGATGAGATGAAAGCTGTGATGAGGGCGACCCCAAGGGTAATAAAGATCAAGATTTTGTTGTATCGGATCTTTTTACAGTTTTACGGGAAGTACATTATTTCGTCATTATATGAGAATATGGTACTTTGTTAAAAAGTGGCCTTTTTTTTAGGTTCTAAATCAGCGTAATTGGCAATCAAACATATTACTGTTCTACTCATATTCCAGAATCTTAAAAATATTTCACCGTTTTCTAAAGTGTAAACAGGACTTTCATGAAACATTCAAATGATTAATAGTCTGTGTAAAATTTGTAAAAGGGGACACCATAAACATGGACATAAAATTTTGAAAATAAATAATTAACTATAATTTTAAATATTGCACGTTCCCTTAAACTAATATCAAAGACAACTTAATCATAAATGGAACCCTCCACGACACATTCAATTGATTTATACTCTGTATAAAATTTGAAAAAAGGGACAACCCAAACGTACAACATAAGAATTTTGTATAAATTATTGCACTTAATTGGTGAGTATTGTCTTTTCCCTTAAAACTAATATCACAGATATATAAATTGTAAACTGGACTTTCCACAAAGACACTTATGTGTATAATCTGATCAATAAATTCGTTAAAAAAAAAGCACAAACATTCAAATAAACGTATAAATAAATAACTTAATTTCTAATTGTTAGTATTGCACTATTCCCTAAACTTATATCACAGATTATTGCTTTAAGTCCTTTGCATGGAAAATTCCAATTTTATTTCCTTGAAGTGTTTCAACTTCATACATGTTATTGCCAATAACTTTAAGTACCCTACACTTTTTAAACTTTGGAGCAAATTTAGCACTGAAGTTTTTACTAAAGTTACTTTGGACATAATTTCTTACAAATATTTCTTGTCCTGATGCAAAACTAACCTCTCTGCTGCGTTTATTATATTGCTTTTCTCCTTTTTCATATGCCTTGTGTAGGTTATCTTTTATGGATTCTCTTATTAATTGTAAATTATCTCTCCTTTCTAGAATATCAAAATCCGGCTCAACTAATGATTGCAGTTTCCGGGCTAGCGCGTAATGAACGCCGTTATTAAACATTTGCTGAACGAATAATGCCATATAAGGACTAGTTCCAATTGCCTCATGTATAGAGCTACGATATGCACACTCTATCTCTGTTAAATGGGCATCCCAATCACGGCGATCGCTTTCGATAAAAGCTCTGATACCAGCTAGCACAGATTGATTCACCCTTTCAGAGGCGTTTGATTGTGGACTGTAGTGTGGTGTTTTCATATGATTAATTTTAAAAGATAAAATCATTTGTTGAAACTCTTTGGATATAAATTGAATGAATGATTTCTGATGTTCCAAAGGTGTGGAATATGAAACGAACTAAGTAATCTATTACCTGTTTAGATGTGGCTTCTCTCATTGGTTTCAAAAACACAAATTTCAAAAAGTGGTCTAAAACAACAAAAATATATGCATTACCGTGCTTTGATCTCGGGTATTTGCCTAAGAAGTCTATATATAACTTCTGAAAGGGACGGTAAGTTATAACCTCATCACCCATTTTGGGCCTCATTTCGAAATTTGACGATTTTGTCTCCTTGCAGATTCTACAATCCTTTATAAAGTTCCCTACATGTATGGCCATTTTGGGCCAATAGTAGAATTGCCTTATTCTGTGCAGAGTTTTTGAAATAAAACCATGTGAAGATGTTTCCGGATCATGGGCCTTCGAAATAATAGTTGTGACTAAATTCTCAGGTATCCATAATTTCCACTCTAACCCACTATCATCTCTGGAAAATGAAGTTCGTTTGAAAATCATGCCTCCGTCTACCTTAAGGTCAGGTAACCGATCACCTTATTTTCTACGTTCTGTATCAGATCTAGATATTCTGGTGATTCAAATTCTATTGTTTCAAAATTTAATAATTCTACTTCTTCTACCTCTAGATCTTCAACAGAACGCGACAACGTATCGGCTACCACATTTTCCGAACCTTTTCTATGTTCAATTTGGAAATGGAATGCCTGCAACTGAAGAGACCAACGTGCCAACCGACCGCTTAAATCTTTGAGCGTCATCAGCCACTTTAAGCTGGCATGATCATTATGGTGAAAGGCATTAGTTCTACATAAAGTCTAAATCTCTTAACTGCAAGGACCGCAGCCAAGCATTCTTTTTCCGTGACCGTATAATTTAGTTGTGCGCCGTTTAATTTTTGGGAGAAAAACGCTATTGGCCTTTCGAAATCATTGTCATCTTTCTGATACAGTACAGCTCCAACACCAACATGTGACGCATCACATAGTCTGGCAACGTCATGTGCGAATAAATGTGAAAATTTTTTGCTAAGATTAATTTTATTGAAATTAATTCAAATAATATTGCAAAGTAGCAAAGACACATAATAAACTACTATTTAATATAGTTAAACTGTTGTTATAAAGAATTTGAGAATTTTAATGATATTTTGCTAATTATTTACAAAAATAACTGCAGTATCCTGTTGTGGCTCTAGTGTTTATGTTTACATCAGCTGTGTTACTTTTCATCCCTTCGAAAACAGAAACTAAGTATAAAATAAAATAAACTAAATCTGTTGATTTACATATAATATCAAATTACCTTCTCCAAAATTGGTTAATTATTATTTTGGATAAACCTGCTGCCATTGTTTTAATATACATATTATTGTACTGTTGTTACGGTTGTTTTTGTGTCGTGACTTATTTATAAAATGCCGGCGAAAAAGAAACAATACTCTCGTTGCATCTGCAGTAAAAATATAACCAAATCTCATAATAGTGTGGGATGTTTCCTTTGTGGCTCGTTTTTTCACATCGACTGTGTTAATGTTACGGAAGATCAACATCATTTGTTTTGTCAAAATAAAAAAGTTTTTCATTACATTTGTGAAGGCTGTGCCTCTAAAACTGCTGAAGAACCTTCTGAAATTTCAACAAATGCTGCGGGTGACTTACGACAAGGTTTGCATGATCTTACTGCGGAAATAGGAAAACAATTTGAGGAGCACAATCGAATTTTTGAAGAACAAGTTTATAATAGTATTGCAGCACTTGAAAAAAAGATGGTTGAATATTTTGATAAATTTCGTGCTGAACAATGTGTTGCTGTTGAGCAACTTCGCAAGGATTTGGTCCATAATAAGAACATTTTAAAACAAATTGATTCAACAGTCAAGAAACGGATTAGCGACTTGGAAACTTACAACAATATCCTACAAAGAAGGTTGAATAGAGCTGATATATTAGTTAAAGGATTGCCAAAGGGAATAAAGAATCTAAGAGTTCCAGTTTTTAAAATTGCGTCGCTTTGTGGGTTATCTTTGTCACATACTAGTATACAGCATTGTACTTATATTCATAATGGAAGAGCTGTACTCATCAAGCTAAACTCTGTTCAACATCGGGATCAATTGATGATGAGTTTTTCAAAAAAAAAGTTTTTAATTTTAAATAATATTATTGGTGGCAATGTTTCATCTAAAGTTTTTCTTACTGATCATTTAACACCTGCTGCGGCAAAACTTATATCAGCCTGTAGGGACCTGCGTACAGAAAATAAGATCCTGCAGTATAAATTTTTCAATGCTGATATACCCAAAGTAAAGGTTACATTGCCGACAAATATTCATAAATTTTTAACTATGCAAGAATGTTTTGATATGCTTGATGATGCTATTTTGAATGATGTGGAACAAGATGAAACTGGAGTGGATAATAGGCAGCTGAATGGTAGCAGAAACCGTGGTCGTGAAAGTTTTTTGCCTTGTAGGCGTTCATATTCCTTTTCAAATGAAATTGGGGATGGCGTACTAGTTTAATTTCTACCTTCAGAAATTAATATAAATTTGTTTATTTTAATTTTTTTAGTTTTTCTTATGGTTTTATATCAATTTATAACTTTTAGATTTTCTAGCAGTATTGTTATTGTTAAACGCTACTTGTTTTAGCTTGTCACAATGTTTATTGTTTCAAATGCTAAGTTAGCATTTCTACCTAAACTTGATAGTTCGCCGTATTTAAATTTAAATTAAAAATATAAATGTTTTATACACATAAATGATAATATTTTGAATTCAAGTATGTAATGACATTGAATTTAATGGATACGGCTATGATACCAAATTAAGTTCGTTTCTTTTTAATTTTGGTGTATTTCTACTTATTTTTAATTTAATTAAAAATCAGTGCTGAAAATTCTAAAGATTATAATTTGATTGTTGGCATATGTATATATATATACTTTTTTATATTATTTTTAAAATTTGTATAGCTTTTTGCGATTTTTTTACCATTTTTCCTTGAGTCGTGATATATATTATTTATTTATTTTTTTTTCATATTAAAATTTTCAAATTCAAAATTTTTATAATTTCAATTAATTTTTCTTAGCTAATCATGTATTGCTTTCTTAAATTATTTTTGAGTTTAACTCTCTAATTTATACATATATCTATATTTTTTGTTATTTTTAGTTCCTTTTTTTTCTAATGAATCTTTTTAATAATTTGGGTCCAATATGTAGTGATAACAGTTATTTGCGTGGAAGTCTTGCAAATTATTGTAATAATCTTAAAGTAGGTCATTTCAATTGTCAGAGTTTTAGGGTAGTAGATTCTTCATCGAAAATAAACGAGATTAGGAATATTTTGGAGGGTGAACTTTTGAACGTTATAGGTATTAGCGAAACTTGGCTCAAGCCAAGAATTCTTTCGAGTGCTATTAATGTACCAGGTTACGTGCTTTTAAGAAATGATCGTCCTGGGGGACGACGGGGTGGTGGAGTTGCTTTTCTTCTATCTAAGAGAATTAAATATAGGGAAATTTTGGTTTCGATTGATTCTACATTGTGTGAATTTTTATTTTTGGAAATTGAGCTAGGTGTTTCTAAATTGCTTATTGGGGTGGTTTACCTTCCTAGTGGAGATATTGCTGCATTTGAAGGGGCATTAAGTGATTTGGTCGTCAAATATGAAAACGTAATTATTATGGGTGACTTTAATCATAACCTGTTTTGCTCCTCAAAGTCTGCCTCGATGTTAAGCCTATGTAATAGACTAAATTTTGTTTATCATCATAACTCTTTGCCAACTCATTACGATGTGCAAAATAACACAACTTCTCTAATCGATTATTTTATCATTAGTGCAAATTTAGCTGTTCGTTTTTCTGGTCAGATGCAATGCCCGGGTATTTCTAGGCATGCTTTTATTTTTGCTGTTTTCGAGCTGCCACTTTTAGAATTTGAAAAGTATGTTGAATATCGTAATTATGATGCCATTGACATGGCTAGGCTGGAACAAGTTGCATCTGCTTGTAGTTTTGATTCTTTATTTTGTACTAATGATGTTGATGCTCAGCTTGCTAATTTTATGTATAATGTACATTTATTACATGAAGTAGTACCGATAACTAAACGTAAGTTAAAAGATTTTAATGATAATTCCTGGTTTAAGTCAAGGGAGATTACTTATATTATCTCTCTACGTGATCTGGCATATAGGGCGTATATTCAGGAGAGTTCTTCGGATAATTGGAGAATATATTGCAGAATTAGGAATAGGACTAAAACTGTAATTAGGAATGCGAAAAGAAAGGCTCATGAACGCCTCTTCGGAGGGCTTAATACTAAGCAGATGTGGAATGTTTTGCGGACGTGTGGTGGTATTGATTCGAGCGATAAAGTTGGGGATGTTGACCCTGACATTGTTAATAATTTTTTTATTTCTAATCAATCATGTGAACCATCCACATCTGTTTTTGATGAGCTTATTTTTCCCTTGGAAGATTCATTTCAGTTTCAACCTGTTATAGCGGATGATGTATATTGCGCGCTTAATAGGATACATTCGAATGCTGCTGGTTATGATTGTATACCACCGAAATTTTTTAGGGTTATTTATCCTTATATTTGTGTTTCTTTTACTCATATTGTTAATACAATTTTTATGACTTCCAAATTTCCTGGTGATTGGAAGATATCACGTGTTGTGCCGATTAAAAAGGATGGTAATTCAAATCTTTTACAAAATTTTCGTCCAATTTCTGTGATACCCGTTCTTTCAAAAGTTGTTGAGCACATTATAAAAGATCAGATGATGTTTTATATTAATGCTAAAAGATTGCTTCATCCTAACCAATCTGGTTTTAGACGGAATTATAGTACTACAACTCTTCTTCTTGGGTTAACTGATTCAATAAGACGTAAGCTTAATGAGAAAAAATGTAGTGTATTGCTTTCCTTAGATTTATCAAAGGCCTTTGATAAAGTTTTACATTCAAGGCTGATAACTAAATTATGTAATTTTTTTAATTTTTCTAAATCTGCATGTAAACTTATATGTTCATATCTTGGTAAAAGGTCACAATTCGTTTCTGTAGGAGATAGGAACTCTAGTTTATTGGAGGTTACCAGTGGTGTTCCACAGGGTTCTGTAATTGGCCCCATTTTATTTATGATGTATTTAAATGATTTTATTAATGTCATTGATAATAACTCTTTTGAAACATTCATATATGCGGATGATGTACAGATTTTATTTTCTGGGGAAAGGCAATTTTTTGATGTTTTGGAAGCGAACATTGAGTTTTTCCTTAATAGGATTTCTCTATGGATGGATACTAATGGGTTGGAAATTAATCCTGGCAAAACAAAGGCAATGTGTTTTGGTTTTGACTCCAGTAATTTGAATGTATCATTAGGAGGTGTTAGGATAAATTTCGTCACTGAAATTAAGTGTTTGGGTGTTTTTGTGGATGATCAATTACGTTTTTCAAAGCACATTGATTACGTTTGTGCTCGTGTGAATGCTACCTTAAGGCGATTGTGGTCTCTAGATTTATGTTTGCCTCTACATGTGAGGAAACGTGTTGCTAGTGGTCTTCTTATGTCACAATTATTATACGCCTTAGAGGTGTTCACGGGTACTAATAGTGTTTTACTTAGACGCCTTCATCTTACATTTAATCGTATCATAAGATATGTTTATAGATTAAGAATGAGGGAACACGTCACTCCTTTTGTACTAGATTTTGTTGGTATTTCTTTTGAAAATTTTATAAAATTGAGAATTTTGTTGCTATTTCACAAGGTGATTAAGACGAATTGTCCTAGTTATATTGTTGAGAACTTTAATTTCACAAAATCGAGTAGAAACCCTCAAATAGTTTTTCATCGTATAACTTCATCCATTTATGAAAGATCCTTTAATGTGAGGATAACTAGAAATTGGAATTCGCTTCCTAGATACCTTAAAAATTTCGTTTTTTCAAAGGCTACGTTTAAATGCAAATTAGTGCAGTATTTCGGTATGTAACACCCTCTCTAATTTATGATAACTCTAATTTTATCTTTTCTTAATTGCTACATTATGGACCTTAAATTTTAAATTTTATTTTAAATTTTATATTTTAGTTATTATTTTAGTTTAGGCATTTTATATAGATTTATTTTTTTTATATAGTAAATTGTTTTTTTAGTAATATACGAACCATATTTGGCCCAGAGGGCTTGGTTCTTGAATATTTGAATAAAATAAATAAATAAATAAATAAAATAGGGACGTTTAAAATCGGGATGGATCAGTACTGGAGCTGTTGTCAATGCTCTCTTTAATTCAGCAAATGCCGCCAATGCTTCTTCAGTTATTTTAAACTTCATGCCTTTTTTTAGAGTGTCACCAAGAGGTGCAGAAATTACAGCGAAGTCCTTAATGAACCTCCGGTACCACCCAGCAGTTCCTAGAAAGCTTCTGACCTGCCGCGGTGTTCGAGGTATGGGTATATTCCCAATTGCCTCTACCTTTTGCGGATCAGTGCGTAATGTACCACCCCCAATTACAAAAGCTAAATATTTTAGCTCCTTAAAGCAGAAAATACTTTTTTTCATACCGATTGTTAAATTCGCCTTTTCCAAACAGATAGCGACTTCTTTTAACAATAACATATGGGCATCAAAATCCTTGGATATTATCAACAAATCATCCAAATATATAAATACATTATTCTTTAACTTCTGCGGGATGACTTTATCCATTAGTCGGCAAAGTCTTTGCGCCGCATTACAAAGACCAAATGGCATCACAGTATACTGATAATGAGGCCTACCCGGTATTGTAAAAGCGGTTAACTCTCTGCACTTCGGTTCGAGATCTATTTGCCAATAGGCGAACTTTGAATCTACACTACTGATGTAAATGGTATCATCAATTCTGCTGAGGATGCCTTCGATATTCTGAATGGGATATGCGTCCTTCGCCGTGAGATTATTATATCTAAACAAAGGCGATTTTTCCCCGGTTTACACACAAGAGTAACCCTATTGTTCCAAGAACTTTCACTTTCTTCGATTACACCTAACTCAACCATCTTATCAACTTCCTCATAAAGTAGTTCTTGGACCTTAGGTGAAACCGGGTAATGCCTTTCTTTAAAAGGTGCTGTATATTGTGTTTCTCAATGTGAGTTTTACCTATTCCATTATTTTCGAAATCCAGAATCTAGTAATCCTTTTACACTCTTATTTTTCAGAATTATATCTGAAAAGACTCTGGGATCGTTGCCGTCAATTCTATCCACAGATTCAATCTACGCGATAACGGATTTTCTGATTGCCTTTCTTATTTTTAGAACTAAAGAGATCCAGTGGTTCCGAATCCTTACTTCTAAAAATTTTATTTCTAACAGCTATATAATTTCTTAATCTATCATCATATGATTTTCTAATTATTATGGGTGAATTATTCTTTTTGTATGTTTTATCTAAAATACTAAAATCATTTTTATTTACTGGTAAGCTAGTTTCGGTCATATGCTTTTAGTGATGCGGACGTTTGGGTGGAACGTGATGCGCCCGCTGCTGTTATGTTCCTCCGGGTGTTTTCCGGGCGACATTTGGGGCACTTGGGCAGCACTGAATTTTCCAGACCACACTTATAGCAGAAAATATTTTTAACCGTGGATTCGCATTCCATGTAAGTATGGCCATGGAGTTTGCAATTCCAACATCTTAGTTCCCGTTTATCCCGCTGAGTCACTGATTCAACTATAGCTATATCAGCATCATCGTACTCTGGCATTAAGGTATCAAAAGAAACTTCACTAATATTTTTCTGAGCGTGGTATTTTAAGCCCTGAGGTGGTGGAATGTTTCGCATATCTCGCCTTTTGAATTGCTTTTCAATTTCCTTGCATTCCTCTCTCAATTGTTCTATATTATAAATAGCCATCGGGTAAACTAATCTGGCTATATGTTCCCTAACGTTTCTCTTTAATACCTTGATCATCTCATATTCTGGGATTGGGGTACGAAGTTTGGAACGAAGTATTAGCATTGCATGAAGATAATCGTCCAGCGACTCATTAGCCTGTTGACGTTTTTCTACAATTTCTTGCATAATCTCGAAATCGCTACGATTTGATTGAAATTGTTTCAATAAGCTAAAACGAAGAGTTGGCCAATCTGTTATACCGTTCTGAGTTTTTAAGTATAGCCAAAACCATTCTTTGGCGTGACCCTTTAGAAGTCTATGGAAGTCCCGAAGAACTTCCTCCCAAGGTAAAGCATATTGTGCCTGTAGAAGCTCTACGCGAAAAATAAAATCTTCTATAGAAACTCTACCCGAACCTTCAAAAAAAATATCCCATTTATCGATCCTTATTTTACCCTCTACTGGTCTAACATTTATATTGGATTCATCTGCATAAACATTCGGTGCATTAGATAATATATTTGAAAATCGTGGACCCTCATCGAGACCTCGATTTCTATTCGAATAGGCGGCTGGTTTTTCAGGGGGATTTTAATCTAAATTAAAATGCCTTTCCGAATTATTACTATTGTATTGACCCGGTGGGTCCTGTTGCTGGCCATTATTTTGCCGTGTGGCATACATTTCATCCCCTGATACTTGTACTCTATTCGCCTCACACACTTTCCTCCTGCCGGGCAAACTGCTTCTATTAGAGGCAGAAACGAAAGGATTTGCAGCAGAGTTTTGTTGGGCTTTCAGTGCCTCTACAACCTCATTTATTTGTTTCATGATCTCATGGAAACCTTCTTTCATTTCAGCCCTTAGAGACCTTCTCAACTCATTTTCAACAGTAGACTGTAAATTCAGGGCTCCTTGTTCAGGCAAATCATCCTCTAAAACGTCAATAAGGTTTTCTGGGGCTGTAGGCCTAGGTGTCTTCGGTACTGCACCTCCCCCTGGATTTACGGTCCTATTACCTGAATTTTCTGGCCTTTGGCCCCTAATCGTATTTGACATATCTCTAACACTGGGATCCTGAAATATTCCTGCACCCTGAGGTGTATGTTGTACAGGCCCTAAATTTAACTGCCGATTTTTGTCAAAGTGTAATGACCGTCTAGTCTTACCATTCGAACCTACATTGACATTTGTTTCCTCCATGATGTTCTTTTAGCAGAAAAATTTTATTCTTTTTGATAGTTTTTGTAATTAATGAAAATATAAATATATATCTATAAACGATTTTCAATAAAATATTAATGTGTGTTAACGTAATATGTTTAGGGTGACCAACAAAAATATATTCTTAAATAAGTTCTCCTAACCTATTTCTAAAACTAGTATCCTAAATCTATTATCACAGTCCTAATATTGCATCTTACTCTTCCCTATTAAACCTACATCATATTTAAAAAAAAAACAAGTAAAAAAGGGCTAAATTCGGCTGTGCCGAATCTTTGAATACCCTACACCAAAGGGGATGAAGATGATATACGTATATACTAAATTTTGCATGAACTGTAATATGAATATGTTTTGTCAATTTATGTAACGAACTTTTGTTATTTAGTTTTAGCAATGTTATTTACAGAGGTCTGCTTTGTTAGCGACTTTAACATTGTTCATTTTTACGTTAACTTAGTTATCATAGTATGTAAGACAATAAATGTAATCGAACAATAGCAAGACTTAATAACATTTTTACTTACTTAACAGAAAAAAAATAGATACAGAAAAATTGTACAAATTTGTATGGAAAATTTAGAGGTACCTTCACATTTTCACTCATAACTTTTGAACCGCTTGACCGATTTTGCTCATTTTAAATACCAAACTGCTCGGGAGGATGTTCAATAATCTGGGTAAAAATAGGCACCCCCGCTTGCGTCTTCGCGTCGTGATCGTGATTTCAATAGACAGACAGACGGACAGACAGACGGACATCGCTAAATCGACTTAAAATTGCATAAGGATCACGAATATATATACTTTATGGGGCCTTAAACCTATATTTCGACATATTACAAACGGAATGACAAACTGATATATACCCTCACCATATATGGTGGAGGGTATAAAAAATTTAATTAGACAGTGCGAACATTTGTTCTTAATTACACAAAAGGTCACTGTCGGTAATTGCTGATGAAGCTACGTAGCTCTTTGCATGTCTACGGCCTTCACCACAAATTTATTTAAAAATAAGAATATATTTGAAATTATAAAAAAAATATCACAAAAAAACTATTGAAAAATCATAAAAAAAAATATCACAGAATAAAAGAAAAAATATTTTAAATTATAAAAAAATATCGAAAGAAAAATTATTAAGTTAAAAAAAAAATTATTACTAAAAATTTACTTTTAAATTTAAATTGGATATCACCATTTTGTTGAACTTGCGGTTTTCATGCTATTACCCTAATATCTCCTAAGTCACTATAGCGTAAGTAAACAAAATGGATGATAAGGTTATGGTTATTCCATAAATTTTAATTTAGCGCCATATTGTTACATTACCCTTATCACCGCATACAGGAGGTGACCACTGCGCTCGTCTAGCTCATCGATGTCAAGGTGGTAACACCTGTCACCTCCGACAGAGGGTCGAACAATAAAATAAAAAAAATATATCCAACAACAAAAATTGCATATACATAAAGAAACATCAAACACGAAAGCAAAACCAACCGGACTAAAACCACTCCAAAGCGATTTTACAAATCCACAGCACAACAGACAGACTGACAGGTAAGCAGACAATATCAAAAACTTTTGACAGACTTATCAGGAACAACAGATGTTATATGTCCTAATAGTTGCCCACCCTACCTTGATCACCTAATACGAATCTTTTTAGGCCATCCCACTTACAATTACTGGTCACCCTATATACTTACATTAACACACCCAACAAAGATCTTAACCCGACATTGATTCAAAAAATTTTAGCTTTTAAAAAGAAATATGTACATATAAATAACAATTTTATTAAATAAACACAAAAAAAAAAACTTAATATTAATAAATATGGTAATTAAATTTATAAAAGTAATCTTACGGTAGGTACTAAACTCTAAGAAAAAAAATGGATAAATTGAAAAAAAATTAAATAAAATGAATATAATATAATTTAAAATTGACCTAACTTAAAACTATACAATATACTAAAAATCAATACAAAAAAAACTAACTCTTACTTTCCCAAAATCTCTACACCTAACCCTCGATCTTCCCCTCAGGGGTACCTATAAGTTTGGTGATGACTACCTCCCTATCTATAAAGGAGCTCTCTTATAGTTTCCGAGTCTCACCTTGTCCAAACAGACTGATTCTATTTTTTTTTCTTATCTTTTCCGGGTATTTTTTTTTTTTACGGTATTTTGGGATTACAAAGAAACAAACTATAAACTATCCTAACTTCTAACTCTATTTAAATCTAACAAAAAAAAAAAATATAATAATAAATGCTGCTAATTCTTTATAATCTGAACTATCTTTCTATTAAATCTCGTTTCAAAAAAAAAAAACTGTTTTACTTCTAGTGTCACTGATTTCTTTAAATTGGATTTCTTAAACAATACATTCTTTTTTTTTTAATTACTTTTACTTTCCGCACCGTTTCACGGTGACTCACCAACAATAAGGTAGTCCTGGTTCTTCCTTTCTCTTGCTCCTTTTCAGAGACCCGACAGACGTCTTAACCTCTTGGGGCAACACCAAATGGACACCTCCACTCCACACTGATCAAAACAAGGGTATGATTTTTTTTGCCCGTCGAATCAAGGGTGGTTTCCCTATCCCTGTATCTTCGACTAATTCCACCAGATTGTAGTACCCAAGCAAATAGGTAATTTCCTTTTTTTTCATAAAATGGCTTCTGCAACCGTTCTGGCATATATCATTTATTTATTTTTTTTTTTTGAGACAAAAAAAAATCTACAAACTTCTCCTTTTGCGTGTTTCAACAGGACTCCCCACTGCCGCTAATTTTCATCTTTACTCAGCCGTTTATTTGGTATATATCTTCCGCTACATTTTATCTTATATTCCCTACTCACTTATACCATTAATATCAAAATCTACGGTACACAAAGTACTCAACTATTTTATAACAGTTAAGGTACAGTAGGGTGGCTCGAAAATTTTATTTAATTTCAAACTTTTTAAAGGAAAATATCCTTACAGAACCAAATCACCGCTACAAATCCAAAATTTAAAATGAAAACCGTTGAAAAATATGTTCGTATATCCCATGTACATGTAGTATATGGTAAATTTAGGAGAATATGAAGAATGTCGAATAAAAAAAAACATTATAATAAATGCGATGGCAAGTTGTATATATTTTATAAAATTCCTTAAATATTATATCAAACTATTTCCAAAGCAATTTATTAAAAAAAATATATATATACATATATAATTTTCGAAATTTATATTGATTTAAAAAAGGTGAAATTTGCTTAAAAAATATACTTACATACAATATATGTTAAAAGAATTTAATAATATGTACATGAAAATATCGAAAATTATTATTTCTTTTAGTCATATAAAAGAAAATTTTATTTCTAAATTAATTAAACAAAAAAATAATAAATAAATAAAATACATTTAAGCAAATTTGACGTTATGCTGACGGTAAATTATAATTTCATAGAAATACAGAGATTTGTATACTTTTTACTACATTTTAAAATACAACATATTGGTTTTTTAATTATTCGAAGCTGGACTTGTTTTGATGATTTGTTTTGATTTTTTATATTCATTATAAACGGGATAGAAAAAATGCGCCAAACTTTATTAGTTGTAGAAACAAACTAATATTGTGAATTTTTATTTAAAGACGTAGATTAAAAAATAATACAATAAAAATATGTTTAAAATTTTGGCGCCAAGCTTTATTTTCATAGAAAACAATCTAAAAACTGCATTCATAAAATCAAATAATCTAGTTTTATTTTAATAACTCTTTAAAAATGGTAAATAGTTTGCGTTAAAAAAAATATTCTCTTTTTCATAAATAACTTTTGGCGTCAAACTTTGTTAGTATTCTGGAATTTTTATTAAGAAATTTAAAAAATGAATAAAATAATAGGTATAAAATTTTGGCGCCAACCTTTATTTTCATAAAAATTCATTTATTAATAGTGATGGTAAATAGTTTGTGGTTAAAAATTCTTATTTTCATAAATAATTTGGAGCCAAAACTTTTGTCATAAAATGAAAATACAGTGCCACGCAACTCTCGATAAACGCAACTCCTAGATTATTGCAACTCGTAAATTGTTTGCATTGTTGACTCAGTTAACACAACTTTTCAAAAAATAACGTCCGTTATCGCAACTTTCCTCCCAAAAAATTATTGTGTTTTTTATTTATATAAAACTTTCAATACAACAAAAAAGTGATATTCTTAATAAACTTGAAAGAGGCATATCTGCAAAAGTGATTTGCGATAAATATAAAGTGCACAAATCAACAATACAAGAATTAACCGTAAAAAATAGAGACTCGGTTATCGCAACTGCCAAAATTTCTATTAGTTGCGTTTAGCGAGGTTGCACTGTAGTAAAAAAAAAAAAAAACGACAATAATGGTAGTCTGTGTAAAAAAAATTTCTTTTTCATAAATATTTTGTGGTCCTGATAAGGACCGATTATTAAGAAATACTAATTTAAGCCCGTTCTCCACGAATGCGTCTAGCCAGTTGAATATCTTTGGGCATAATTGTTACACGCTTGGCATGAATGGCGCACAAATTGGTATCTTCGAACAAACCAACCAAGTATGCTTCACTAGCTTCTTGAAGGGCCATAACAGCAGAGCTCTGGAAACGCAAATCAGTCTTGAAATCTTGAGCAATTTCACGAACCAAACGTTGGAAAGGCAATTTGCGGATCAACAATTCAGTACTCTTTTGATAACGACGGATTTCACGTAAAGCAACTGTACCAGGGCGATAACGATGAGGTTTTTTAACACCACCGGTAGCTGGAGCACTTTTACGAGCTGCTTTGGTAGCCAATTGTTTACGTGGTGCTTTCCCACCAGTCGATTTACGGGCAGTTTGCTTAGTACGAGCCATTTCACTTTTTCTTTTTTTTTCACTCAACACGAGAACACTATCAACACAAGAATAACCATCAACATTCCAATAAGCTTGCTTTATATAGAAAAATTGATTGAATAATTTTAAAAGGGTGCGTGTTTTATGGTGGCTGTACATATGCACACTAAATGAAAAAACCAAATGTATATTTCTTTCTCCCTCTAATTTAACACAAATTTTGTATAAATAAGAGCTTACTTGGCATTTACAAATCATTAGTTCTTGTGCATTATTCGTGAAGTGTTTAGTGAAAAAATAAAGACTAAACAAAAAAATGACTGGTCGTGGCAAAGGTGGTAAAGGCTTGGGAAAAGGTGGCGCTAAACGTCATCGTTAAGTGTTGCGTGATAATATCCAAGGTATTACCAAGCCAGCTATTAGACGTTTGGCTCGTCGTGGTGGTGTAAAACGTATTTCTGGTTTAATCTATGAAGAAACTCGTGGTGTTTTGAAAGTCTTCCTAGAAAACGTTATTCGTGATGCTGTCACCTATACTGAACACGCCAAGAGGAAAACCGTCACCGCTATGGATGTTGTTTATGCTTTGAAGAGACAAGGTCGTACTTTGTACGGTTTCGGAGGTTAAATCACATACACACACCATATGGAAAAATCAGCAAATATATTTTAAAACAAAAGGTCCTTTTCAGGACCACTAAAATTATTTAAAAAGAGATTTATTATTTGCCCAAAACAATTTATTTTTTAATAAACTTGTTTTCCTACTATTAATTTTAAAATTCATTACTACAAAAAAAAAAAAAAATTATATGTACTAAACCGAACAAAAGCAATATTTTTTCTTACCAAAAAATAAAAAAAAATTTTATTATAAAAATACTATTGATTTTTTTTTTGTAGATATTATTAAATTTAAACTCGAAATGCGCTGAACCGATTGACACAAAACTTGGACAATATGTAAGGTTCGTCTGCAGGAATACAAAAACAATTACATTAAATAAACAATTAATTTTAACTTTGACATTAAAATTAAATTTCATTTAAAAAAAACCAACACTTATCGTATTGTAGTTAAAATAAATTTTAGTTTAATTGTTTGCCCGGTCAGCTAGTAATGATATAAAAATTAAAAAACACAATATGTTTCCTTTTATTAAATTATAAACATCTTTAAAATATAAACTTTGAATTGTATATTTTTGTTCGTGATCATTTTAGAAAAAAATTAACAAGAAAATCCACAAAATAACAAAAATTAATGCACATAATTTCACACATTTTACGAAACCAAAAATCTTCGTATACATATAAAGTAAAGCAATATGAAACAGGAACACGTATATACATTATGTATGCACATTCAATAGGATTTTGTAAATAAAAAAATTTAAAGAATTCTATACCGAAGAAAGAAATTGAAATAATAAACAAAATAAATATTTTATCAAATATACACATAACAAAAGAATCTGTAAAAGAAATATTAAAAATAATAAATAAAACAAAAAATATTTTTTATTGGAATTAATTGGTTTGTTTTAAAAAATTTGTTCTCTTTTTCAAAAATAATTTGTCGTCCTGAAAAGGACGGGTTGAGGTTTTTTAAATATGTATTTACAATTGAAGAATATTTAAGCCTTCTTTTCGGTTTTCTTGGGTAAAAGAACAGCTTGAATGTTTGGCAAAACTCCACCTTGAGCAATAGTAACACCAGACAATAATTTGTTCAATTCTTCATCGTTACGAATGGCTAATTGTAAATGACGAGGAATAATTCTGGTCTTTTTGTTGTCACGAGCTGCATTACCAGCCAATTCCAAAACTTCAGCAGCCAAATATTCCATAACGGCAGCTAAATAAACTGGAGCACCGGCACCAACACGTTCAGCGTAATTGCCTTTACGCAACAAACGATGAATGCGACCAACAGGAAATTGTAAACCAGCACGGTTTGAACGGGACTTTGCCTTTCCCTTAACTTTGCCACCTTTACCACGACCAGACATATTTAATTTTCCTTTTTTTCTTATTAAACACTTCACTTAGCACTGAATACACAGAAATGATAACATTTCGTATACAATCAGTTGCTATTTATACTTTTTTCATTAACATCTTCACACACAAAAAGGTAGTTATTCGTTCGTGTTCGCCGAGTAACGACAAAGTTGAATTTTTCGTTCAACAAATTGTACTTAACAGTCAGATTTTCGGTGGAGAATCCAAAATTGTGAACAGTAATAAAAGTGTTTGTGAAAATAAAAGTAAATATCTAGAATGCCTCCTAAAACCAGCGGTAAAGCAGCAAAAAAGGCCGGTAAAGCCCAAAAAAATATTACCAAGAGTGACAAGACAAGCCGTAGAAAGAAGCGCAAGGAAAGTTATGCCATCTACATTTATAAAGTATTGAAGCAAGTTCATCCCGATACTGGTATTTCTTCAAAGGCCATGAGTATCATGAACAGTTTTGTTAATGATATTTTTGAACGCATTGCCGCTGAAGCATCTCGTTTGGCCCAATACAACAAACGTTCAACCATCACCAGTCGGGAAATTCAAACTGCTGTTCGTCTATTGTTGCCCGGTGAATTGGCCAAGCACGCTGTCAGTGAAGGTACTAAAGCTGTCACCAAATATACCAGCTCAAAGTAAATCGATTGATATGGAAAAAAAAATATATATATATTTTCTTTCACCAAAAGGCCCTTTTCAGGGCCACAAATTTAATTCAAAAAGGGATTATATTTTGAATAGTTAAACTTCAAATCGGCTTGTCGAAAAATATACTGATGAATAAAAAGTTACTTTTTTAATGAAAATATCAATTTGATTTAAATTGTTGAATGTAAATATAAATGTGCAATTTAAAAAATGGTCTTCTTAAAACAAAATATATAGATTACAGTATTTTTATACTAAATTTTTGCGCCGGATAACTGGTTTTTTTTATTAAATACATACTTTTTACACAAATTTTCAGCTATTCTATTTTTGAGTATTATATTCTCAATAGAGGGCGTTAAACAATGAAAAAAATAATTTTAGAAGTTATTTTTTATTTAATAAATACTAACAATTTGTTAAGTCTAAAAATTAAATTTTGTCTGATAAAAAAAATCTAGATTTTCGGCTAATCGACAATTTTTCCCGCTAAAGGCAAATTAAACCGCAAGATCTTCTTAAATTTGAACAGATTATTACAAGAAAATATCAATTTATTTCGATTAAAATTAAATCAGTCGATTTTCTAATCGAATCATTATTGATATTGATAGGAATATTATATATTTTGATTAACAAATTATAAAACTTTTTCTGTACAAAACTTAAATTTCTTTTGATTTCCTAGGAAAAACTTAATTTTTTTTTGTTAAAATATTTAAGATTTTTTTTACCATTTTAATGTAAGTTAAGAAAATAACAATTTTCCCGACGGCAATTTTACAATTAGAACTTAAATTTATATATTTTTTTTTTGTAAAATCATTATGAATTTTCGATTTAATTTTTGTAGCCCTGAAAAGGCCTGTCTGGATAATAAATGCTTTTCTCGATTACCGAAAATACTTTATACATATACATGTGCATTGCTGACGGCAATGCATGAAAATTTGTATTTTTTATTTAGTTATTTTTTTATAAGGTAAAAAGATAATACATATTTGAATTTAATCTCCTTTTTGTAAATATTTTGTAGCCCTGAAAAGGACTGTTTAGATATTAAATCTTTTTTCCAAAAATACTTTCTTTTTCAAAAAAAAAAA
The DNA here is from genome assembly GCA_949748255.1 of Eustalomyia histrio. Classification (NCBI taxonomy): domain Eukaryota; kingdom Metazoa; phylum Arthropoda; class Insecta; order Diptera; family Anthomyiidae; genus Eustalomyia; species Eustalomyia histrio. Next base: position 126,338,299 of record OX456525.1, read on the forward strand.
AAAGTTTTTGAATATTTACTTTTTACCGGCGATTTTTTTGGCAGCTGGTTTCTTTGATGGAGATGCTTTTTTAGCGGCGGGTTTTGCTGCTGCTGCTACTGTTTTAGCCTTTGGTGCTTTAGGTTTAGTTGCTGGAGCTTTTTTGGCGGCGGGTTTTACTTTAACTGTGCCAGTCTTTTTGGCGGTTTTAGCCTTTGCCTTTTCGGTCTTCTTCTTTTCGGCAGTCTTTTTGGTGGCGGCAGCTGCCTTCTTCTTTTTCTCACCAGCAGCCTTCTTCTTCTTTTCTACAGCTGCTTTTGTTGGCTTGGGATTTTTTGAGGCAGCAGCTGACAGTTTGAATGAACCAGAAGCACCCTTACCTTTTGTTTGGATCAATTTTCCACTGGCAACAGCACTAACGAAATATTTCTTGATAAAAGGAGCCAATTTTTGAGCATCTACTTTGTATGTGCTGGTAAGATATTTCTTAATGGCTTGGATGGATGACCACGTTCCTTTAAGGTTTTAATAGCAGCATCGACCATTACTTGAGTAGTTGGATGAGATGGAGTGGTCGATGGTTTCTTTGCCTTGGTGGAGGAAGCAGCTTTCTTTGCTTTTTTCTCGGCAGCTGGAGCAGCAACTGGAGATGCGGTAGTTTCAACAACGGCAGAATCAGACATAATTATTATTATTTTTTTTTTTTTTTTAATTAAACAATTTTGAACACACACACTTGTGGTAGTAAAACACTGTTTTTGTTCCGCAAAGTAAAATTTGAGCGGGTACCTCGACTTTATGAGAAGTTAATATTTAGTAGTCGACTTGAGCATTTTTTTAGATTTTTAGTAACAGCGTGTGTAAAATTTAATAAAAGTTTTTTTTATTTATTATAATTTTTACAAGATTTTTTAAAAATTTTTCAAAATTTCTTTACAAAATCATAGTTTGGATGTTTTAGTTTTTATTTTATTAAAAATTTATTATTTTGATTATTCTATAAACTTATATTGTCATTTTAGTTGGAAGAATGTAAAAAAATTTCTTATAAATATCATCAAAATTGCCAAATTTTATTATGATTCTTAGTTATTTTTAAACAAATTTAATGAAATATTGAAATCGTTTATATTTTCTAAGCCGTAAATAGAAAATTTTTTAAAAAATCATTTTTTTGATTTTATAAAATTATTTCCAAATTAAGTCTTTGATAGAGAAATTTCTTCATATTGACAAAATTTCCAAGCAATTATTTTATATAATTTTTGTTTTTAAAAAATACATTTAGATTGATTTATTAATCAAATTGATAACATATTTTAAAAAATTATACTGTTTTAACAAAAAATATTAATATTTGTATTAAAATCCAAAATTTGGAATGGAAACCGTTGAAAAATTTGTTTGTATATCCCATGTACATGTAGTATATGGTTAATTTAGGAGAATATGAAGAATGTCGAATTAAAAAAAAAACATTATAATAAATGCGATGGCAAGTTGTTAATATTTTATAAAATTCCTTAAATATTATATCAATCTTTTTTCAAAGCAATTTATTAAAATAAAATTATTGAATTATTATAATTTTCTGTAAATATTGATGAAATTATATGAAATAAACAAAAAAATTATATGTGTATTGATTTAAAAAAGGTGAAATTTGCTAAAAAAAAAAATATATATACATATGTATAAAGAATTTAATAATACATGAAAATATCGAAAATTATTATATTTTTAAATACACAAATTTTTAGTCATATAACAAAATAATGTTAAGCAAAGAATGCAAAATCTGACTAGGGCAAAAAAAAAAAATATATATAAAATTTTGTGTGATGGGTTATAAGGTATTTTTATCACCTTTCTGTATTGATACCTGGCAGCATTGTTCAATTGAACAACTTTGTAAAACTGAATAATGACGTTACAAAATAATGACGTTTACCAACACTAAACGTTGCCAAGCTTGCTTTTCCTTCTTCCTTAATCGTTCATCGTGCAATGCGCACGCAGTTTGCCAAAATACTTAAATAAAAACTCGGGTATCACAATACCAATATTTTTTTTATTTTTAAATTTAGTGTGACACAATCAAAGAACCATCAACATCGTCTGCGGTGTCTCTGCAAATGGAAGCAACAACATCAACAAGTTTTGACTCTAGATTAACTAACATGCCTCATCAAGAATAGAGTATTCAAAAACCGAAACCGAAAACCGGTCAACCGGTTTCTTTTTTTTTTTAAACCGATCGGTTTCGAATATTTTGTAAATTCGAAGACAACCGAAAACCGCTCTTTTTTGTTCGGTTAACCGGTTTTTTTAATTACATCACCAACTGGGTTACTTGGTCTCTTTTATTTTTTCCGAACACTTTTATAGTCGTTTATTTGGTTATGAATATTTAGATGTAAGTCTGATAGATTCCGATGAAGACTTAACTTTGGATATTCCAAATTCAAATAGTTTAATATCTGATCTAAATAACACAATAAACAGTATTCAAAATCCTAAAAAAGAGACCGTACAAAATCATTCATCATTATATGTGACCTTCTCCGAGAAAAGGCACCTAGTGTGTGAAAATAAAGTTGGGAGATGCGATTTGGTATGGTTATGATTGGGAGCTGACTTTGGTGACGTCTTGCCAATGTGGTGACGTATTTTTTTCTCTTTTAGAGTGACAATTTAAAACCAAAAAATCAAAAAAAGTAAATTTTAATGTTTTTCTCATTTTTATCGATTTTTCCAAGTTCGTTTTGTACACACACAATATATTTTCTGTTACTGACTGTAGTTTATTTAAAAAGTAATACGTAAAGTTTGTTAACTATTTGAATCAGTCATTCAAAAAACAAACTATAAAAATTTACAGACATTCAGTAGGAGTTGATATTTTCTGTTAAATGTAAAATTTTATGTTTTCTGTTTCTAAAAATTGAAATTCATATAATTATTTTTTGTTTTTTTACCAAAATAGTTTGTATATATACAAAATTATTTCAATAAAAATTACAAGAAATTATTCAAATAAACAAACACATAAAGCCAATAAAAAAATATACATCTGTGTGTGTTGTGTTGTGTTTTGTAATTACATACAAATAAAAAAAAAACTTTCAATTTGAAAAACAAACCACAAAAGTAGTTTTTCCTAACTTTTTGTAAGTAAAAATAAATTCTATGGTTATTTTAAACGACTTTCTATTGTTTTTACTACTTTTGTTGGTTATTAAACATTGATTGAAAATAAACAACAAAATGGGTTGAATATAATGGAAAATCAGTTGTCCTCTTTTTGACTGTATTTTCGATTAATTTAATATGTGTTTTAAGTTGTTTTTAACGAAATAATATTGTGAGTGTACGTTATGGGGTAAATAAATTTTTATCAGAAATCTAATTGATTTCATCTTATTCTACACCCTATTAGGTACCAGAATCCACTCTTAAGTCCAAACCCGTTTTTCGACACACTAGGTCCCTTTTCTCGGAGAAGGTCACATATGATGATTTCATATATCTTGATAAATGCGACGAAAGAACTGAAAAGTTGGACAATTTATATAATTGTCTTTTGACTATTTGTCAAACATCTACTATTAGTGAAAGAGTATTTTCCACTTCTAGCTTTATCAAAAGCAAACAAAAAAATCGTCTTAAAACGAAACATATTAATTGCATATTATTTCTAAAATATTATTTTAGAAGTGAAAAATAGATTTTCTTTTTACATATTTAAAATGTAATATTAAAAAAACTTATTTAATGCCAAACGTTCAAATTACTTACGTACCTAGTTTTACCCAATTAACAAACTTAATCTCTATTCATTTGATATGAATATAGTTTTATATTAATTTTTAAAATATTATATTAAAAAATATTAAAACCAATAAATAAAATGTTGAAATGAAATACAATAAAAAAATATTATAAAATATTTTTTTTTTCAAAGAATGTATTTTTTTTATTTTTATTACTTTATATATTAAATTTCTTTGTTTGTTTGTAATTAAAACAATTAACGAATTATATAAGCTTTTTATTCAAATTAAAAAAAAACGAAAAACCAGTTGACCGGTTTTTTCTGCAAAAACCGAAACCGGTTTTTTTAAGATTCGATTTGACGAAGAAAACCGAAACCGGTTTTTCCAAAAGGCCGGTTTTTTGAATACTCTAATCAAGATATTGTTGTTTTTGGTTTATCAAGTAATTTAAATGATCTTAATTTGCCTACTAAATGTGACAATTTAAAATATTATTTTTTTTAAGTGATCGTGCTAAATTTTAAAACAAAATGTTCTCGTATAAAACTTTTACCCTTTACATAACAGATAAATTGATCCAAATTTGGTGTAAATTAATAATTGAAATCATTAATAGAAAGAGTGTTTTAAAAAAATTAACTGGTTTGCTTGATAAATACCAGAAACATGTACAACATAGAAACAAAAGAGATGAATTTAAAGCATTTGTTGATTCAATAAACGAATTATTTTATATTGGCAAATGTAATTGCAAATTAAGAACAACAAAATGCTCATGTGGATTGATTCCAGAACATCTAAAAGAATTTATAATGATAGAAAATTCACAATACCTGAATATACGGAAAACGTTGAAGAAGTAGCTACAACAATACCAACACTTACAACTGTTACGAACCACCTGAATTACACATGGATGAAGATGAAAATGAAGCAACAACAGAAGTTCCAGAAGCAACCTTTAATTTTGCTATGATGTGTGATAGATTCGGTGTTTCAGATAGAGTCGCTTTATGTTTAGCAACAGCTTTATTCGAAGATATAAATTTTAGAGATGTTCATGGTAATCTTGTTATTATGGATAAATCAAAAGTGGCTAGAGAAAAAGTTAAATCTAGAGATGCAGTGCTTCGTACACGACATACAAATTCTTCCATAACTGCATTTTCTTTCGATGGTAGAAAAGAGAAAATTAATGACAAATTTTATACCACTATGGTAAAAGAACCGCATTTAGTTGTTGTGAAAGAGCCCTATAATGAATTACTTGGATATGTAAATTTGGGTAGTCAAGAAGATGCAAAAACCAAACGCAGAAAACTGAATGAATTTTTCAACAATAAAACATTAACAGTTAATCAATTAATTGGCATATGCAGTGATGGTGAGCCAGCAAATACTGGAACAGAAAATGGTGTTTTACGATTATTTGAAAAACAGTTAAATAGAACAATTCACTGGTTTATATGTCTGCTTCATTTCAATGAACTGCCATTTCGTCATTTATATGAAGCATTGGACAAAACAGTCACCAGTGGACCACGAGCAGCAAGTGGAAAGTTATTCAAAGCTATTCAAGAATGTGAGAAATTGCAGGTATGTAACACTTTATTTTATTTAATATCATCATTTATTATCATTATTTATTGTCATTATTTTACTTTTTCGATTGGAATAAAGTTAAAATAAAATAATTGCATTTTAATTGATATAAACATTTTATTTTTCAGGTAGTAGCTGATCCAATACCACTGGAGAATATGCCTGCAATTATGGATCATGAACATGAGCTCGAACTATCAACAGATGTTAAATATTTATATCAAATAGCTAAAGCAATTTCGAATGGTATTGTTCCAGTTGATTTAGCTAACATTAAACCAGGACCAATTGCACATTCTCGTTGGATAACCAAAGCAAGTAGATTACTACGATTATATGTAACAACTAATACACCATCGACCAATTTAAAAACTTTGGCAGTTTATATTATTACAGTTTATGTGCCAATGTACTTCAATATGAAGTTTTATAACTCTGTTGTGTACGGCAATGCACTTTTATTAAAATTTATACATTGGACACGATACTTACAACCAAACTTTCGTAATATTGTAGATGGTGTAATTCAAAACAACTCATATTACGCACATCCCGAAAATATCTTATTAACAATGTTATTTGATGATCGAAAAGCAATACGGGATAGAGCTGTCAAAAAGATTTTAAACTGTCGAGAAAAATTGTAAACTCAGAGTTTACAAAAAATATATCTTAAATTTCGATGCTACCGATTATGTCAATATGGTTGATATGAATAACGACGATATATTATTTGTACCAGCATTTACTCGACAGATTCCATATGACCACTTGGTAGAATACTTAGACTTCGATGAACCACCACTGGCTGATCCACAAATTTCAATGCACATACAAGGAGTATTTCAAAACTAGTTATAGAAAAGAATCGTGAAGGAGTTATGGCAGTGACATTAGAAAGTCGTAAGAAAACTCCTCGAATGGAAAGTAAAAAGGACCTTAAAAAATAATATTACCACGTTAAAACATTAAATTGTAGGTCGAGAATAATATTTCAAAATAAATTGAATAAAAATGTAAAAATAGTGTTTTTTGTTGAAACCTTGAAAATGTTTTTTCAGATCGATTTTCCTACAAAAAGGAGTTCGAAAACAAAAAAATTTATCGTAATAAAAGTTTTTGAAAATTAGAACTTTCATAATCTGCAAAAAAAATCTCGAAAAAATCGAAGAAAATTCAGAATTTAATTTTAGGCTATTTTTCGACAAAAAATTCCTAATATTTCTACTAAAAATAAAAAAAATATTGGTATCCATACAGATTCTGAAAGGTGATAAAAATAACTTTCAAACAAGCCCAGATTGAGAAATCTACTATAATTCTATCCGATTTTATGACGAATTTAATTAAATTAATCTATGTATATATGGAAAAATATATATTTTGAAATTTTGGGGGGCTCCAAATCCGACTTAGAGCTATGGTCTCTTGAGCAAAAAAAATTAACCCGCCCTAATATATATATATATATATATATATATATATATATATATATATATATATATATATATATATATATATATATATATCTCGGCGGGCCAAATTTTGTCCATAGAATCATCTTAGGGGGCGGCTCTAATCGACAAAAATACACTCACCAAAAAAAGTCTGTAATGGCAACTGAACATTTTGCTGTTATTACGGGAAATTCTGCTAATTTGAGCCCAGCGGTATTTTTTGCTAATCTTAGCAACACATGTCTGCTGACGTGTAGTACAATGAAATTAGTAGAAAAATTAGTAGCCGCTACTAAATTTTAGTAGACTTTTTGTAAAGTGGAATTTAAAATCTTTTTGCTAAAATCAGCAAAAAAAATTACTAAATATTATTAATATTAGTACAAAGTTTTAAATTTATTTTTTTTTATAGAGCATAAAAAATTTTGATTATATTTTTTAAAAAAATATTTTATACAAAATGAAAAAAAAAATCAATAAAATTTGTTAAAACATAAACGAATTTATCATTTTGTTTTAATTTGGTAATTTCTGTTTTGAAAAATATTTTGGTCAATTTTTTTTTTACTTTTAAGGTTAAATTTTAATTATTTTTAGGGCGGATTTTTAGAACTAAAAAACCTTTTTAGTGCTATTTTAAATGGATGTCCCCTTTTTAGACATGAGTCGGTATCTTCACTTCCGATCCCTTTTTTAATATATGTAACATTTTAAGGAAATTTAAGTTTGTAGGTGTAAGTTTTAATTAGAAATAACATTTCTTTTAATATCCACTTTTTTAAAATTAGTAATATTTTTTGCTAATTTTAGCAAATCGGTTTTCAAAAATTTGTAAAATGATTTTTGAAATTAGAAACAAAAATTTGTAAATATTCTGTAAAAATTCTGTAATTTGTAAAATGTGAATAGCAAAAATATTTGCTAAATAATAATTTTTTACTAAAAATCAGTACAAAAATAGTAGAGTGCGATTGAAAACTGTTTATATATATATATATATATATACACTTAAAAAAGTTTGTAAGTTAAAATAACTGAAAATATCATTTAAAAACCGGTCAACTTAATTTTCATTTAAATTAAATGCCATTTGTTATTTATTTTTAAATGTTGATTAATCAACTAACACATCCGTAAGAAACAAATGATATAATCAGTTAAAATAAATGTCAAAATTTTATCTACCAATCCTTAAAAAATAAATGTTTTTTTCATTTATTTTAAATTATTTCCGTTTTTGTATTTTTTGTTTTTTTTAATATACCCGTACAATACAAAATGTATGTATGCATATGAAGCTATAAACACTTTTTGTATGAATGTGTTTGTATATGTGTGTAATTTGTATTGAAGTTCTTGTAATTTGTATTGAATAATTTTGTATATATACAACCAATTTAAATAAAAAAAACAAATTGAAATTTTTTGAATATTTTTTTTGAAACAGACAGCAAACAAAATTTAAATTTGTAATAACTGTTACGGACACAAATAAACCACAAGTTTCCGTTTGTGGGTAAATTTTTATTAAATTTCAAACAAATGAAAAAAATAAATGAAACTGAAAAAATATGGTAAATGATAGTAAATTATTTCGAATAAATGTATAAAAAAGTTAATATAGATATTTCTTTGAAAAATAAATGTATGTTCCTTTATTTTTAAATGGAACGGAAAACTTTTTTATTAAACTACAAACAGTTAACTACATAATATTCTGTGTATATATATATATATATATAGCCAGCAAAAATGAAGCTGCCAAAGAAGCAATAAAAGCATCACTACTATGGCAAAGGCATCACTTCTTTTCTGATGGTTTCATCAATGAATTTATCATTAGTGTGTCATAGGATTCAAATGTAGCTACTAGCATTACTCATACTTTACTCTAAGGAAGCAATGATAATACAATGATTAGGTATTCTGATGCATGAGTGGAAAATATTCATATACTTTGTAGTATTTAAGCTTTGATGGAAATTTAATTCATAAGAATGCAGAAAAATAAGAAGCAAAATTTATGCATTGATATACAAATGCTCTTTATTAAACAAATAAATAATTCTGCATTAGTGAATAAGCACAATTTTGAAACATTTTTAGACAATTTTTAAATATTTTTGAAGAATTTTAAAAAATTTTTGCACAATTTTAAATCATTTTTGGGCAATTTGAAATTATTTTTACACAATTTTTTTTATTTTGGTAAATTCTGAATTAAAACTGGAAATGATATAGTGTTAAATAAAATACATAATGCAAAAATGCACAGATTGCGTCGTCATAAATATTTGAGGCTGAAAAAATGCAAATGACAGGCCAGCTAGTTTCAATTAAAGGTCAAAAAAAAGCTGTTTTTCTTGATTTTTCAAAACTTTTATAAAAATTGCAAAACTGCATAATTTCTAACCCTCATGAAATTTTAAACTAAAATATAAAAAATGATTTAATAAAAAAATTAAAAAAGTTCATCAGAACTATTTTCTCAATTTGAATAAATGCTTTAGATTAAAAAAAAAAAAATATACGATATACTATAACTTATGCTTTAGATGTAATGAAGAGTGATATTTTAAGATATACATCGGGTTTATATCCAGATCACTGCATTTCAAATATGAACATATGAATTCTTTTGAAAGTTCCTTAGAATAACACCAAAAAATCATAAAAGAATGCCAACTGAAGTTTAGGAAGCAATGAAAGAAGTTATAGTCACAGAATGACTACCATTAATTTTTGCTGGGTATATCTCGGCGGGCCAAATTTTTTGTCGATTAGAGCCGCCCCCTAGAATGATTCTATGTACAATTCTAAGCAACTTTGGTGAAGGAACCATAGGTCTATTTTCGAGTCTCCCACTTTTAAAAAAATGATTTTTTCAAGTCAATTAAAAACATTTTTTTTCGTTTTTCGTTTCAAATCAAAATTTGATATTTGAATATAAATAAAATTCTCACCATTTTTACCACTGTGTATTTACCAATTTGTAGGTGAAAGAAATATATTCGAACCAAATGTTATAAAATATACTAATTTCAGTAAAAGTATACAATGGATCCAAATGCATTGCCGTCTACATCGCAAACCGCAACAACATCAACGAGTACCGAAAGTCATTTGAAGCATTTGCCTTCGCACGATGTAGCTGTTTTTGGTGCATCTTGTGATTTGAGTGGACTCAATCTGCCAACGAAACAGGATATTTTAAGATGTTTTTTTTTCTTGGCCGAACATGCTAAACTCCAAAACAAAATGTTTTCGTATAAAACATTCGTACCGCACGTAACAGACAAATTGATTGAAGTTTGGAGTCAACTTAATGTTGAAATTCTTACAAAAAAAAGTGTTGTTAGAAACTAAACATCCAAAAATCGCCACATTGCACGTTCGTGCAATCTACAAAAGAATTATTTTACATCGGCAAATGTCAATGTGACTTGAAGGCAGCATTATGCTCATGTAGATTGATTCCAGATCATTTGAAAGAGTTTATGCGAGATCAAAATAATGTCAGAAGATTGACGATACCGGAATTTGTGCCAGAAGTTGAAGAGCCAGCACCAAAGTCAACAATAATACCAAGAAGCGTTGAAGAGAGCCATTTAGCATATGAACCAAGTACTGATGCAGATGAGCCATGTTCAAATCCACAAGATGTTCCGCCAATGATACGAGGACCGTATACTCCCAGATACGATGCTTCGAACTTCGCTGCGATGTGTGATCGATTTGGTGTGTCTGATAGAATAGCAGCAGCACTCGCAACATCTCTAATGCAAGACATTGACGTAAAAGATGCACATGGCAATCCTATCATCATGGATAAAAATAAAGTGCGTCGAGAAAAAGCCAAATGCAGAGAAGAATTGCTTCGTAAGCAGTATGATGCATCCAATTTGATAGCATTTTTATTCGACGGCCGAAAAAAATTATGCTTTAACAATGGAAAAAATCGATGAGAAGTTGCATCCAAGGATGGTGAAAGAACCACATCTAGTTGTTTTGAAGGAACCAAATTCTCAATTGATAGGCTACACAAAGTCGAAAATGAAGATGCTGAACACAAATTGATGACATTGAATGCATTCTTCGTCGAAAAAGAAATTGCTCTCGATGCATTAATCGGGATATGATGTGATGGTGAGCCAACAAATACTGGCGTAAGAAATGGGATTTTGCATCGATTTGAATTGCATTTGAATAGACCGCTGCATTGGTTTGTGTTCCTTCTGCACTTCAACGAGTTGCCATTTCGTCATTTGTTTAACACTTTGGACAGATCATCGACCACTGTACCACGAACAACAACCGGAACTTTGGGCAAACAAATTGAAACGTGTGAAAATCTTCCGGTATGTATCATTTGTCATTTTTGTCATCGATTTTTTACATTATTAAATGGTAAAATTGCATTTAATTCATCTAATTTCTTTTTTTTCAGCTTGTAGATGCCACCTGATTTAGATCCATTTGAATTATCCACCGATTCAAATTACCTATACAAAATGGCCAATGTAATTTCGAATGGTGTTGTTCCTGCGGATTTGTCTCACATTAAACCAGGACCAATAGCACATTCACGTTGGCTCACCAAGGCGAATAGATTGTTGCGGTTGTATGTGTCAACTGAAAATCCATCAAGGAATTTGAAAATTCTGGCAACATACATAATGAAAGTGTATGTACCGATGCACTTCAACAACAAATACTACACTTAAAAAAGTTTGTAAGTTAAAATAACTGAAAATATCATTTAAAAGAAATGATATTTCATTTAAAAACCGGTCTACTTAATTTTCATTTAAATTAAATGCCATTTGTTATTTTTTTAAATGTTGATTAATCAACTGACACATCCGTAAGAAACAAATGATATAATCAGTTAAAATAAATGTCAACATTTTTTTGTTTTTTTCATTTATTTGAAATTATTTCCGTTTTTGTATTTTTTGTTTTTTTTTTTAATATATGTACTTGTACAATACAAAATGTATGTTTGCATATGAAGCTATATACACTTTTTGTGTGAATGTATTTCTGTATGTATGTGTTTTTATGAAGTTCTTGTAATTTGTATTGAAAAATTTTGTATATATACAACCAATTTAAATAAAAAAACAAATTGAAATTTTTTGAATATTTCTTTTTTGAAACAGACAGCAAACAAAATTTAAATTTGTAATAACTGTTACGGACACTAATAAACCACAAGTTTCCGTTTTGTGGGTAATTTTTTATTAAATTTCAAACAAACGAAAAAAATAAATGAAACTGAAAAAAATCGGTAAGTGATAGTAAATTATTTCGAATAAATGTATAAAAAAGTTAATATAGATATTTCTATGAAAAATAAATGTATTTTCCTTTATTTTTAAATGGAACGGAAAAATTTTTTATTAAACTACAAACAGTTAACTACATAATATTCTGAGTGTATAATTCGGTGGTCTTCGGTAGTGTATTATTTTACAAATTTATTCGTTGCACAAAATATTTGGATACAAATCTACGCGGAGTTGTGAATAATGTCATTAAAGACAATTCATATTACAGACATTCCGAAAATATTTTGTTAGCGATGTTATTTGATGATAAAAAAGAGACACGAAACATCGCAATCAAGAAAATTTTACACTACCGAAGAAATCTGTACGCCGGGTTAGAGTTTATCAAAAACCTTTGATAAACTTCAATTGTACAGATTATACAAATATGATTGATTTAAATAAAGATGATGTCTTATTCGAACCACCGTTTACGCATACCATTCCGTATGATAATTTCGAACAATATTTAGAATACGATGATCCACCATTGCCTGATCCAAGAATTCCGGTACACATACAGGCAACGTGTTTAAGAAAAAAGTCGACACAGTGTTATGGCAGTTACATCAGAAAGCCGTGCAAAATACCCCAGACTTGAAAGCAAGAAAGACTTTCAAAAATAACTTATATCGCTTTTCTCCCACTAAATTCATTTTTTTTTTACACATGTTCATATTTTTTAGGTTGAATTTCTGTTGAAAAAAATAAAATAATGATCAATTTTACCGAAAAATTTTTCTCGGAAAATAGACGAAAAATAGTTGAAAAATGTCTATATTGCTTAACGTTTATTTATCAACTAGTTTTCAATTTTAATCGTCGGTATTTCTTACAGTGTGTCGGTATACTTGGGCACACTTGTCAGTATCAGTTTTGTAGTGAAGTCTCTTATTATATTGTACATCAATTTTATGTAACATCTCAATAGTGTATCTCTTAGTATAATTACTCTCTTCTTGTAATATGCTAACATCTTTAAAAAATTTGGTTTGTGTCCTGTTATTTTATAATTTTATTGAAAACAATTGAATTTTTATATAAAAACTTACATATAGAAAAAAATGAATTTTTATTAAAAAAATTTAAATTAAGGATGGATAATCATTAAATGTAATAATATATATTGGTTTTTTAACTATTCATAAATTTGTTAAAACGTTAAAAATAAACTTTTCCCAATAAAATCTAAACTTGTTTTTGAAGATTTTTGATGGGCTGTGTTGAATTGCGCCATCCTGTTGAAACCACATAATAGAAAATCTTGATGTGTATAGCGTTCCAGTGTTTGTCGACGCGTATTATGTATCTGTTTACTTCACAAATATTAAAATACCATCATTTGCAAAAGTTCTAGCATCCTCCGAAAGGGTGATACATTTTGAGCCACCTTGTATAAGCCCATGTCATAACAATACCAGGTAGACATATTATAAAACATTAGACTATCAAATAAAACCCAAGTTCTCCCTAATGACCTTACCAGGTATTGTTTTGCCATGGTATGAAACTAAGAAGAAAATTAAACATTGCAAATTTGTTTACTAAAATTTTTCGAAACTTAAATGTATAATTAATTTAAAAATCTAAATACATACATACCTAGAATTAATTTTCACTTTTTGTTTTTAAAAATTTTGTTTAAAGAAAGAAATAAAATTCATTGAGATTATTTTTATTCTATAAATAATATCAAAATTATAAAAATTTAATGTATTTGAAATAGAATCCTTCGGGATTGTGTATTGAGTTTTGAGAAACACTTAAAATTTGTATAATTTCTTTGCTACCAAGTTAGAATGCGCTATCATAGCCATAAAACATTTAAATTTAATATGTTAACATTTAGTTATGACAAAATATTGAAGAACAATATTTTTTCTTTTAAGATATTTTGAAACGTAATCTTTTTATTAATTTTGTACATTTTGACCGAAAGTTCAAAACTTGTGCCAGGTCTTGACTTAGCCGATTTGGTAGCTCTAACTTTTTTAACTTTTTCCGAAAACTCTGTTTTTTCTTTTATTTTTCTTGTTTGTTTATATACGGATAATTTTCCATATGAGTTAAATGCCCGTAATTTCAAGCCATAGATACCTACCATAGATAACACTCAGAAAAAAAGTTAGTAGAATGATTTGTAAACGGTTTTTCAATCCCACTTTACAAATTTTTTACTGATTTTTAGTAAAAAAATTATTATTTAGTAAATTTTTTCATTCATATAAGTACTTAAAAGATCAACTATAAAATATAAACTTCAATAGTAAATTTTTTTTGCTATTTACATTTCACAAATTACAGAATTTTTACAGAATATTTACAAATTTTTGTTGCTAATATCAGGACTCATTTTACAAATTTTTGAAAAAAGAATTTACTAATTTTTAAAAAGTGTATATTGAAGGAAATTTTATTTCGAATAATTAAAACTTATACTTACAAACTTAAATTGCCTTAAAATGTTACATAAGTTCAAAAAAGAGATCGGAAATGAAGATACTTTTCACAATTGACTCATGTCAAAAAATAGGAGGCCCACTTAAAATAGCACTAAAAAGTTGTAAGAATCAGCCCTTAAAACAATTAAAATTTGAGCTTAAAATCCAAAAAATGTACTAAAAATATTTTTCAAAACAAAAATTATCAAATTTAAGCAAAATTATAAATTATTTTATGTTCCCATGTAAATATCGAAATATATATGAACATACATGATCATACATGGGCTTGTATATGATCATACATGCTCGTATATGATCATATACGTCCATATACCCTCAAATTTCGGATCCGAAGATATATGATCATATATGAGATCATGTATGGTCATATATTGAACAATGTATGGACGTATATGACCATGTATGATCATATACAGGCCCATGTATGATCATGTATGCTCATATATATTTCGATTTTTAGATGGGTTTTTACTATTTTTTTAAGCCTTTGATTTTTTTTTAATTTTTTCTAAAATATTTTTTAAAAAAAGTAAATAAAATAAAAAAATGTTAAAAAAATATAAATGTGTATATTCGAATTCGTAAGGCAATTTCAAAAGAAATTAGCAGCTTCAAAGTGTAACAAGTGTATCAAAAAACAATTGAGTTAATTTGTGAATTTTAATAATATTTTTTCATTAAGTTTACAGCAATTTACTAATTTACCACTACAGACTTTTTTTGGTGAGTGTAGTAGGTATGAATTGCTTAAATTACGGACAAAAAGCAGGGATTCTGAGCTTTTAAAACAATGTGAATTTATTTCGATTAGATGAAGAATGTAGGATATTCTTCCAGTTAAAGTGAAAACTTCACTTATTTCGGTAAATTGCAAGTCTTATAAAATTCATTTATCAAATTTGCAAAATTTTAATACATGATGTTAGTTTACATCCTACTTAATTAATTTTATCAAAAAAAAAAAAAAAATGACTGCCCTTACGTCAGAATATTCAGAAAAATCAATCTCAAATACAAACTTAATAGCATTTTTGTTTCAAATTAGTTTTGTACGAAATTCATATTTCATATTTTTTTCATATTTTAAAATCATATTTTTTAGGATTTTGCACTTTAATTAACAAAATCTTTGCTAGTACTGATAAGAAAACGTGCATTTAACATATCTAAATTCTTTTTATCTAAATTTCATTAATTCATTTCCTTATTGTGAGCTATAAACAAATCAATTATTTTCAGTTTTAGTTGATTTTTACTTTAAATTAAAGCAGAAAATACCTAATTTTTTCATAAATTAAATAGCCTGTGGAGTTTACTAAAGATAAAAATTAAAATTTAGGTC
This sequence comes from Eustalomyia histrio, assembly GCA_949748255.1. Lineage (NCBI taxonomy): Eukaryota > Metazoa > Arthropoda > Insecta > Diptera > Anthomyiidae > Eustalomyia > Eustalomyia histrio. Next base: position 126,354,250 of record OX456525.1, read on the forward strand.
CATATTTTTGTTGTTATATTTTATTAACGAAATCCAGAAAAAATGGGAAACTTCAACATTAAATACAAGTATAGGGACTATTAACGCACCTGTCGAAACGTCTAATATATCAAATGAAAGGGCAGACTTCATACCACTTGAATGTTACAAAATATTCCTTTATTATCTTCAATTTTGTATTAAAAAAAAAAATAATGAAATTCCTACAAAAACAGTTGCAAATAATTCTTAAATTTTACCGATCTTTGAAATTCTAAGATCATATTCGTGATCTTCCTCCTAAAGTCTATTAGAAATGATGGGTCGCAACCCCGATGCATCAAATTTATCTTAAAATGTTGTATTGTGTTTTTTATGGAACACAATTTCATTCATGTGGCTTCGCAGTAGCTCATCCTGCCAGTCCAATTTTCCAAGACTTCGTTGACGGTTCTTGGTACGTAAAATTAGTATTTAAACTTACCTTTAAAAGGCGATTTTATATCCTTTCTCCTTATCCTTCTTATATATGTGCGCAAAATCCGCTATAATATTGTTATGATTTTATCCTTTATAAAATCGTTGATTTATTTACCTTTTAAATAAATCGAGTTCTTTCTATATTGCAAATAATAAACACTGTTTGAAATTATTTATAGCTCTATTTATTTATAACAGTCACTACAAATTACAGAAAAACACTTAAATAGCACACTTTATTTACACGATGCAGATAGACTAAACGTTAGCCACACTTTGCGTTTTACTTATGAACTGAACTATTGCGTCATCGAGTACCAGTATTTATATGAGTAGTCAGGTATTCTAGTTATTTCTAGTTTATTACCACACTAGATTTTTCCAGCTGTTAAAATTAGTGTGAAGAAATTTCTAGGTGTAGAAATTTCGTGTAACACTGCCGCCCACTTAAGCCTGTTCGTCCCGAACAGACATAGCTATTTCTTTAGTGGTCCCAATGACTAATTAGCGCGAAAAAAAAATCGTTTTTTCGGATGGTACAAAAGTAAAAAACTAGCTTAGTTTTTAAATGGCAAATCCCCACCGTGCATAACGGTATACATTTCGTTTGTATATCTGCAATATTATCACTGCAGTATTGTTTTAAACACAAAGAATTGCTCTATTTTGTTTTTAATAAGAGAACAGTCGATAATTTTGTGTGGTTTGGAGAGCTTGTAAAATAAAGTGTAAACATTTTTTTAATAGTTGTTGGCTTTATTTATACAATAGAGGTATGTATTTTTTTAATTCTTGATGTGCCGTTGATTTAGCATTCCGTTTAGAAAAAATGGATGAAAATTAAAATGTATTCGTTAATTGTGTAATTTTATCTACATTGTAATTTGCGTTAGACTTTTAAATGTGAATTTCACCAGCTTCCGCTCCTATTTTTGTGTCGTTATCATCTATAACATGTCAGTTGTTAAATGTTTAAAAAATCAGCTGCCGATTTTTGCCTAAACACTTTATATTGAATCTTTAGGTTGCAATTACTTTCACCAAAAGGGATTTATTCAAAGTTTGGTACGCTGAAAAGGATCAAAAGAAAAAAAATTATGCTGTTATATTTTACATTTTCATCAAAGCTGGTATAAGAGATGAAAGTGACGACTATAAAAATAAAGTAAAGCAAGCAGCTCGAAATTTCGTTAACAAACTGTTGAAAAAGTGGGCGCAGGCACAGGTCTTCTTAAAAATGTTGGTTGGATGAATTATTTGTTTTTCCTAGTAAAGCCTCGTCGATGTTTTTGGAAGAAGACTCGTCGGACGGACCGTCAACATCAAAACATGGACGACCTTCCAAGCCGTTTTTAGAAGTTGGGCAAAGATCGAAACAACCGAAAACGAAATCTCTTGTGAACACTTGCTCCCCAGAAGAGTTAACATTTGCTGCTGCAAGTAGTCTTTATAAAGCAGGCAAAAGAGTTGCTGCAGACGTTATTAGAACCATAGATATTTCTCCAAAGAGGAAATTAAAACATTGTTAAGTACGCCATCTAAAGAACTAATACCTTATAGCAGTGAAGAAGCGCTGGCGATGTACATTGATGGCAAATACTCAAAAAGTTCGTATGTTTCTATGCGTGCGGGTGCCAAAAAACGTAATGCTGATATATATCCATCTTACAAGAAACTTTTGGTTGCCAAAAAATATTGTTACCCATGCAATGGTATAAAGATTTCAGAAACATCTGGCGAAGTGGCTCTGCAAAGTTTAGTTGCCCACACGACAAATAGGCTAGTAAAGCTACTTAGAGAAAAGCTCGAAGAATTTACATGTTCATCGCTAATGATTACATATAAATGGGAATGTGATGGTAGCAGCGGTCACTCAACATACAAGCAACCGTTCAGTGAGCATGCTATAGAAACTGATCAGCATTTATTTGCAGTGTGTTTAGTTCCTTTGGAGTTAAAGAATGCTGACAAAGTTATATGTCAAAACCCACGGCCTTCTTCTACGCGCTTTTGCCAACCGATTAAACTTACATTTAAAAAAGAAAATAAGTCATTAATTACTAAAGAAATTTATGTAATCCAAACTCAAATAGCTGCAGTTATTCCAACTGTAATCCAAATTCACAACAATATAATACATGTACAGCATAGTTTCTTTTTGACTATGATCGATGGTAAAGTTTTTTCAACTATTGCAAATTTGTCGCCTCAAAGATGTGGAATTTGTGGAGCACCACCTAGTGCCATGAATAACATAAACAAAATTAAAGAGTTGAAACCGAATATAAGCCTTTACGAGTACGCACTCTCGACATTGCATGCTTGGATAAGGAGCCTTGAGTGCATTTTGCACATTGCGTATAAACTTGAGCTACAAAAATGGCAAGCTCGGGGAGAGTCGGAAAAGGCTTTAATTAAGGCAAGGAAAACAATGATAATTGATCGGTTGAAAACAGATATGAACTTGCTGGTCGATATACCAAAGCCTGGTCACGGAACTACAAACGATGGCAATACCGCTAGATTTTTCCAGCAACCATATTTAGCTTCACAAATAACTGTCGTAGACAAAAATTTAATTAGAAGACTTGGCGTCATTTTACGATGTATAGCATCCGGCTATGCAATTAATGCAGAATTGTTTCGAGCATATGCATTCGTTACAGCGGAATTATACGTGGAATTGTATCCGTGGTATTGCATGCCATCTAGTATCCACAAAATATTAATTCACGGTGCAGATATTATTCAAAATGCTGCCCTGCCCATTGGAATGTTATCCGAAGAAGCGCTAGAATCTCGCAACAAAGACTTTAGATACATTAGAGAACATCATGCTCAAAAAATGTCACGAGAAAGTAACATGCATGATCTTTTTAACAATATGCTATTTTCATCGGATCCTTACATTTCTTCTCTTTCAACAAAGCCAACGAATCGAAATGCAGAAACATTGTGTCATGAGTCAATTGCTTTGCTTTCTGATACTTCTATTTTAAATGCGCAAAACCATTCAGAAGACGAAACGGATTCTGAAATAAAACCCAGATGAATAAACATTTACATATATCGATGAAATACTGCATAATGTTAATTAATTTAAATAAAATACATAACATCTAAAAAAACAATAATCTTATCTTTTTGTGTATTTTTTTTTGACTATTTGTTATTTTTATACCCTTCACCACAGGTGGAAGGGTATATATAATTTTGTCATTCCGTTTGTAATTTCTACAATATTGATCTTAGACCCTATAAAGTATATATATTCTGGGTCCTTATGAAGAGCGAAGTTGATTTAACGATGTCCGTATTTCCGTCTGTGTGTTGAAATGGGTTTTCCGAAGAACCCAGACATGATGAGGACTTGATTGTTTTTTATTTCTGTTACATGTGATCCATTTCTGTTTGCTATTAAAAATCAGACAGATCGGTTAATAAATGGCTGAGATATTAGCAAAAAACCAGGACTACCTCTAATTTTTCCAGTAAAATCCCTTTGTTTAAAATGTATGTAGAGTTTTGAGCATAACAACACATCCATGTGTTAAAATTCTTATCTTTCATCTCCACCTTTTATACACAAACAACACACATACAAAGATTTGTCATTTAAATAAAAACTAAACAAATCCCTAATGAACGAAGACTTTTATATATGTACCTCTATTGACGATGATTTTGTGTTAGCTTCAATAGCTCAGTTGTCTAGAGGCTATGTCACAAATACTTTTTTTCTCTAAGCCCGCGGGGTTCAAAGTTCGAATCTCGGTCAGGTCAATTCACTTTTTTTTTGTACATTTTTTTTTATTATTTTCTTAAGACTTTTTTTTTTTGCTTATTTTTGGTTTTTTTTTAACATTTAATAATTAATTTATATAAAATTTTATATTAATAATTAAAATTCTTTTCTTTCATCTCCACATTTTATACACAAACAACACACATACAAAGATTTATCATTTAAATAAAAACTAAACAAATCCCTAATGAACGAAGACTTTTATATATGTACCTCTATTGACGATGATTTTGTGTGAGCTTCAATAGCTCAGTTGTCTAGACGCTATGACACAAATACTTTTTTTCTCTAAGCCCGCGGGGTTCGAGGTTCGAATCTCGTTCAGGTCAATTCACTTTTTTTTTGTACATTTTTTTTATTATTTTCTTAAGACTTTTTTTTTTTTGCTTATTTTTGGTTTTTTTTTTTTAATTTAATAATTAATTTATATAAAATTTTATATTAATAATTAAAATTCTTTTCTGTCATCTCCACATTTTATACACAAACAACACACATACAAAGATTTGTCATTTAAATAAAAACTAAACAAATCCCTAATAAACGAAGACTTTTATATATGTACCTCTATTGACGATGATTTTGTGTGAGCTTCAATAGCTCAGTTGTCTAGAGGCTATGTCACAAATACTTTTTTTCTCTAAGCCCGCGGGGTTCGAGGTTTGAATCTCGTTCAGGTCAATTCACTTTTTTTTTGTACATTTTTTTTTATTATTTTCTTAAGACTGTTTTTTTTTGCTTATTTTTGGTTTTTTTTTAACATTTAATAATTAATTTATATAAAATTTTATATTAATAATTAAATCATCCATAAATAGGCTAAAAACATCAACATTTTTATAAAAACCCTCTGATACAAACAAAATACAAACTTTTTTATACCTTTCACCACAGGTGGAAGGGTCGCGGGTTCGTTAAGATTTTTTTTTTTTTTGTTTATTTTTTGTTTTTTTTTTACATTTAATAATTAATTTAAATAAAATTTTATATTAATAATTAAATAATCCATAAATAGGCTAAAAACATCAAAATTTGTATAAAAACCCTCTGATACAAACAAAATACAAAGGGTTTTATTTCTATTTTTTGCTCCGATTTAAAAGAATTTATAAAAAGATTTTTAAACCATTTTGTTTCTCACATATTAAGAAAATTTTATACATAATTTACCTTTGCAACTATTTTAGGTCATAACTTATAATAATTTATAAAAAAAATTATAAACTATTTTCCTTCAAATTTTTAAAATTAAGCTAAAGAAATTACAAATATTTCTAATAAAAAAGCTAAATAAAATCCCAAATGCAAATTTGCCAGCTAAATCAAACTATTTTGTAGAAATAAAACACATGCAGTTCTAGTGATTTCTTTTAACGATTTGTTGAAATTCTTTTCTTTCACCTCTTCACCTTTTATACACAAACAACAAACACTATTCTAGAGCTGTATTATGACCTATGGATACGTCTTATATAGCAAAAGATCGAAAATCTTTAGTATAACATATTTGCTGAAAAACTCGGAAATATCGGTTCAGATACAAAAAAGTTATGCCCAAAACATAAATTTTTTTAAAATACCTATTTTCTGGAACCATAAATCTTCCCGAGTCCAAGTCTTATCTCCAAACTAAATGGTTAATTTCCTCTTAAAGGCGTCCGTATATAAATCTGTCCATTTCATATATGTCCATATATAAACTTCAGTTTTTTCCCAACCATGTTGAAGGGTATATAAGATTCGGCATAGCCGAATTTAGCCGCTCTTACTTGTTTTGTATTTGCATTGAATATATAAATATTTTGACTAATCAAAAAACACAAATCAAGCCATAGTTATAACAATGATTATGAACTGGATTTTCAGGTCTTATTTTTACATAGAAAGTGCCACACCCACACAATCGAATCCGCCCATATTTTGCGAGAGATAGTGCCATACCAAGTCATTTGTTCGTACAAATTTTTATGCTTCTAGGTACTTTTAAAAAACAGTTATGACTTTTTTCGCGCTAAATTCGTCATTGGGACCACTGTGCTTGGGCTCTGATCTTTCTGTATACCACATCATTCAACCTTTTAATTACTCTATAGGGTCCGTCCCAATGCGTTTGTAGTTTGGGAGATAATCCTTTCTTTCGTTGCAGGTTAAAAAGTAGAACCAGCTGATCCTCATTAAATCCTTCAGAATTTGCAGGCCTATCATACCTCGCCTTCATCTTATCGCTATTTTAATTCGATTGCGTACAAACTCATGAAGCTCGTTAAGGTCTTCTTGTTCCTGGGAAGCATTGTCTTTGTCTATAGCGGCGGGCTTAACTCCAAATCCTAAATCGCCAGGCAATTTAAGTTCTGTTCCGAAAATTATTTTTGCAGGTGTCCGGGAGGTGGAATCGTGAACAGCCGATCTGTATGCCAACAGAAATTTAGGGATGTGTTCGTCCCAGTCCTTCTGATTTGCACTGACCACTTTTCTTAAGTATTCCTCTAAAGTGCGATTGAATCTTTCGACCATACCATCAGATTGTGGATGCAGCGGGGTGGTTCTTGTCTTTCTTATTCCATACAACTCACACATTTCATTGAAGATAGCAGATTCAAAATTCCTTCACTGGTCAGAGTGTAATTCTAATTGAACACCGTAGCGGCAGACCCAATTGTTCACAAATGCGCTTATTATCGTTCTGGCTTCCTGGTTCGGTATAGCGTATAGCCCAGGCCATTTACTGAAATAGTCGATCGCCACAAGAACGTAACGGTTTCCGGAATCACTGACAGGGAAAGGGCCTGCTACATCCATTGCTATCCGCTCAAATGGGGCACTCGTGTTGTATTGTTGAAGTCGCCCACGACTTCTCCTTACTGGTCCTTTAGCTGCGATGCATTGCGTGCAATTTGCTATCCAGTCGCTTACAGCTTGCTGGCAGCCGACCCAGTAGAATCGTTGTTTAAACTTTTCTAGGGTTTTCGTGACACCGAGATGTCCTCCACTGGGACCGTCATGGAACTCTTTTAACACTTCGTCTATTTTGCTTGACGACACCACAATTAGCTTTGTCTCAGTTTTGCCGTCCGCACTTTCCCATATACGGTATAAGCAGTGATTAATTAGCGGACTTTCAGCTGATATTTGTTCACGGGTAGGCCTTCTGTCCTCTGCTTTGGCTGACATAATTTTTGACAGTATGGGGTCATTTTGTTGTGCCGATGACCAGCCTTCATTTGACTCAATATGCGTTAGTCTTATATCAACGATGCTCTCTTTTCCTTAGTAAGATTGCTTTTCCCCTGCTGTGCTATTGATATGGAGATTGTGGGGCCATCTGTTGTGGGAGCTAGCTCATGCCACGTAGTGCTAGCTCTTTTTAGTTTAACGGTGACTCTTTAGGTGATTGCTGATCGGCCCGGAGGCTCTTCCTTGGTGCTTTGCAATTTCGCTGGAAATATCCCACTCTGCCGCAGTTGTAGCATTTATCCTTGGCCTTGACTTGCTTTTCACCTAATGCCTTCATAGCCTCTGTTAACTCTGTTAACTTTGTGCTTATATCCTTTTCAGCAGTTACTTCGAGGTTACGCACCTTGAATATTTGTGGCTTCGAAATCACCTTCGCAGTCTCTTGGGTCAGAGCGAATGAGACAGTTTCAGCAATTGTCGATTTCTGCGTAGCACACACCGCATGTCTCACATCAGAATCCCGAATTCCATTCACAAATGCTTCAATTTTGAACTGATCTAAGAATGGATGATTTTCGCCTGGATAAGTTAGCTGCACCAACCGCTCAATCTCTGTAGCAAAATCTTGCAATGACTCATTTGCTTTCTGAAGTCTACCTCTAAGTTCCATTCGGTAAATTTCCTTTTTGTGTTCGCTACCATACTTTCGCTGCAGTGCCACCATTATGTCGTCATAATTATTTCTGCAGGTGATTGGCACACTTTCTAGAATTTCCGCAGCGTTTCCTTTTAAGGCCAGAATCAACTCTATAGCTTTTTCTTCGATATTCCACATATTTCTGGCGGCAACTGTCTCGAACTGGAACTTAAAAACATTAAACGGTATGCTGCCATCATAAGTAGGGGTCTTTGCTTTACCAGAACTTTCCTGAATAATACGTACTGGACCCTCTTGACATTGGATATTATTAACTTTATTTTCTAGATCTTCTAGTTTTTTCTCAACGTCATGCTCTAAGTCAGAAACTCGTTTTTCAACCACAGAATTTTTTTCATTAGTAGCTTTAGAAGTTTCTTGAAGCTTTTCCACCTTATCTAACAATTTCTTGTTGTCTGCTCTCGATGTTTCTAGCAGTTCCGTTTTCATCTTGGTTAACAGTTTCTCGTTGTCTGCTCTAGAAGTTTCTAGCTTTTCCATCATAGCAGCAAACATTGCACTTAACTCCATATTACCTTCTATTTTACGGGTACTAACCTTCTTTACTTCTTTTTCATCAAATTCCGCTCGAATTCCTCTATCAGCCGCTTTTGTAATTCTGTCTTATTACCTTCTGTCGGTAGCTCCAATTTGCTCAATTCCTTTTTGAGCTGTTCCACCTTAAGCTCCTCCAATTTCATGACTGCTTATTATTTTGCAATCCCACTTCTGACACCAATTGTTACGATTTTACCCTTTATACAGGTTGGTTGAAAAGTTCCTGCGCTCACCAAGAGATGGCACTGTTAGCTCCAAACTTTTTTTTTCACAAGTTGATATAACTGTCCTGAGAACACATGCAAAGTTGCAAGTCATTCTGTCAATACTTTCTTTGTTTACAAGCCATTTGAAGTTGACGTGTCATTGATTTTTTTTTAATATGGAAAAAATTGAATATCGTGCAGTCATTAGATTCATTGTTTTGAAGGGTTTAAAAGCAAAGGAAATTTATAAACAATTGTAAGAAGTGTATAAGGAGTCCTCACCTTCAAAACGCACCGTTGAATTTTGGGCTGGTGAATTTAAACGTGGTCGTACCAGCCTTGAAGACGATCCACGCGAAGGACGACCAAAAACTGCAACCACAGCAGAAATCACTGAGCAGGTACATAATATGGTTAGTGAAGATCCAAGTTTGAAATTGCTAATGCCATAGGCATCTCAGACGAACGAGTACTCCATATTTTACATGAAGAATTACGTATGAAAAAACTGTTTGGAAAGTTAGTGCCGCACACATTAACAATTCAACAAATCTGGATCGAAAACAAATTTCTCAGCGTAATTTGGAGCGTTTTAAGCCGAATAAAACCGACTTATTGCGTCGTTTTATAACTACGGACGAGACTTGGATCTACCACCATGATCCTAAATTGAAACAAGAACGTTTACAGTGGACTGAAGCTGGTTATCAGCTCCAAAGCAGGTGAAGTCACAACGATCTGCAAAGAAGGTTGTACAAACTACCTTTGTACACATTATTTATCAAATATAAAAATATTTAATAATTTGTATATTAACAATTATTAGTCAAAATTTAACTATAAAATGGATTACTTCTAATTGTATTAATAATTATTAACATAAAAGTTGAATTATTGCTATTGTATTTATTAAATTGAATATTTTGCTAAGTGTAAATTTAGTACTCGCTGTAAAAATCAATTGTCAAATTTATCCAAACTATGAACTTGTTTAAAGGGCTAAGCTTCGTTAAAGTTATATTTTCTAAAATAACTTCACTTGCCTGTAAACCTTTATAGTGAGCACTTGATATTTAATTATTTACTCCTGATCTCCCGAATATATAATCGTATTGGAATACTTCCCAACGGTGAAATAAATTGCCTTCAACTAATTAAAATACTCAGCTTTTTATTTAACTGCAAGGAGGAAGGTAAGAGTTTGACTTATTAAAATTCCAACCACCAAGGGGAATTATTACTAATTTGTATCGCATTTCTTTTATCCTTTATCCCCACCAACCAATTATAATTACTCTGATTTGAGTAATTATATTTAAACCTCCTTTAAGATTAGCGCCTTTGGTTTAAAGAAACCCTTCCCCTACCCTCTGCACCAGCTAAAGGAGCCCAACAGTTTATTATCTTCCCACATAATAAATCTACACTGTTTTTTATATGTTTCATACTATTACCCTAATAATAGTTTAAAAAACATACAAAGGTTATGGCATCAGTTTTTTGGGATGCAAAAGGAATTTTGTTGATTATCTTCAGAAAGGTAAAACAATCAACTCTGAATATTATCGCAGCCTTTTGGATTAGCTGGATGAAAAAATTCGTGAGAAAAGACCTGGTTTAAAGAAGAAAAAAATAATTTTTTATCAAGACAATGCACCTGCTCACAAAAGTGTTTTGACGATGGCTAAATTCAAAGAATTAAAGTACGAATTGCTTGAACATCCACCGTATTCACCAGATTTGGCTCCCAGTGACTACTATCTCTTCAGAAACCTTAAACAATTCCTTCGTGGAAAGCATTTTTCGTCGAATGAAGAGGTCATAGCAGCCGTAGACGGTTATTTTGCAAAGCTTCCGGAAACCCATTACAAGGATCGAATAAAATTATTGAAAGATCATTGAAACAAGTGTATTGAGCTTCTAGGAGATTATATTGAATAAAAAATATATTTCGTAACAAAAACAGTATTCTTTTATTTCGAGCGCAGGAACTTTTTAACCAACCTCTAAAATCGTTGATTTATTTTCCTTTTAAATAAATCGAGTTCTTTCTATATTGCAAATAATAAACACTGTTTGAAACTATTTATAGCTCTATTTATTTATAACAGTCACTAAAAATTACAGAAAAACGCTTAAATAGCACACTTTATTTACACGATGCAGATAGACTAAACGTTAGCCACACTTTAGTTCTTCACACTTTGCGTTTTACTTATGAACTGAACTACTGCGTCATCGAGTACCACTATTTATATGAGTAGTCAAGTATTCTAGTTATTTCTAGTTTATTACCACACTAGATTTTTCCAGCTGTTAAAATTAGTGTGAAGAAATTTCTAGGTGTAGAAATTTCGTGTAACAATATTAACTCCTATTGCAACAAATAAATAAATTAATATAAAACTCAGTACTCGGCAACTCTGTTTTCCGTTTTGTCATTCTACTTGCATCAACTGTCAAAAATTCAATTGCTTCAATATTTCTTTGCAAGCTGAGTCACAAGTAGCGTAAGTGTAAGAGTGGTAGCAAAAAAGTATGAGTGTATTGAGTTTTTGGCACTTGCACTTGCATGTGGCAACGTGGGGTTAACGGCAGCCCACAAGAAAAAATCTAAAGAGATCAAATCGCAGCTCCAAAGCCAAGGGTCAATGAGTGTTGTCCACTAGCAAGGCATCTCACGAACTTCTTGCACAAACTTGCGTACAGCAAGCGCGCACAGTTTGTGTAATTTGGTAATAACTTTGCAATATTTCTCAACGTTGTTCAAGCGCAAAGCGACTAGTTTTGGTCTGCGAAGCTATGATACTGACTGATAGTCAACATTTTGAACATAAACAAATCTATCAGTGTCAAAATAACATATGATTAAAAAGGATACCTGTGCCAGACTCCTCCCCTATTATCAGCTCCGTATAAAATATATCAATTAGTCTTGAAGTTTAGGAGCGAAACTACAATATCGGGGGCTTAAACTGTTTATTTCGCATATTCTAGCGTTTTTTTAAAAATCGATCTTCTACAATATTAATAAAAAGTGACTAAAAAATCTTACACATGTATATTTTATTAATTTTTGTGTAATTGGCGATTTTGTCGAAGATGGAGTGTTTTGTTATTTTAAAAAATCAATGCGTATATATAGATGCAGGGTTTTGCTTTGTGATAAAATACACATTTAAATACTTTATACAAGGTGGCGCAAAAGTAATCCTCCTATCAGAAAATGCTATAAATTTTGCGATTGGCCCCTAATGTCAGTTCTGTTTTGACATTTGTGTAGTAAACACATGCGAAATACACGTTAATAAACAATGTTACGCTACACTGCTCCAGGACGCGGAATATTGGTGAATATTTATTTGAGCAATAATGAAGATGATTTTTCATCAAAAATAATCATGAGTGATGAGGCCCATTTCCATCTTAGCGGGTACGTAAATAAGCAAAATTTACGCTTCTGGGGCACTGAAAATCCGCGTGTAACCCACGAAGCCAAACGGTTACTGTGAATGGTGAGCGCTACAGAGCAATGATCAACGAGTTATTTTTGCCGCAACTTGATGAATTGGGATTGGAAAACATGCACGTGCCACAACCGATATGCTGAAGGATGCATTTCCCGGGCGCCTAATCTCCCGTTTTGGCGATTTGCACCTGCCAGCAAGATCGCCTGATTTGACCGCTCCAGACTTCTTTTTGTGGGGCTTTTTGAAGTCGCGGGTTTATGTCAACAAGCCTCAGACTCTTGCAGCTCTTAAAGACAATATCCGTCAAGAATGTGAGGACCTATCGCCGGAAGTTTTGGCCAAAGTGATGGAAAATGCCATAAAAAGGGCTCAAATGACAATCAACTGTGGCGGCGGCCATTTACATGACATCATATTCTCGACTTGATGTAAAAAAAATTAAAAGACCAAATAAAAATAATCCACAAGAAGAATCAAAGTTTTTCATTTTTTTTTTTAAATTACATCCAAAAAACATCGGAAGGTTATTTTTGCGCCACCCTGTAATTTTAATCAATTTTTAACATATTTTATTTAAAGTAACTGCAATGTAAATAAATCAACGATTTTATAAAGGGTAAAATCGTAACAATTGGTGTCAGAAGTGGAATTGCAGTCATGAAATTGGAGGAGCTTAAAGTGGAACAGCGTAAGTAAGAATTGAGCAAATTGGCGCTACCGACAGCAGGAAATAAAGTCGAATTGCAAAAGAGGCTCATAGAGGAATTTGAGCGGCGTAACATTGACATTGCAACTTACGAATTTGATGAAAAAGAAGAAATGATGGTTAGTACCCGGAAAACAGAAGCTAACATAGAGTTAAGCACAATGTTGGCTGCTATGATGGAAAAGCTAGAAACTACTAGAGCAGACAACATAAAAATGTTAGAAGCTTCGAGAGTAGACAACGAGAATTTGTTAGTTAAACTTCAGGAAACTTCTAAGGCAGACAACATGAAAATGTTAGAAGCTTCTAGAGCAGACAACGAAAAATTGTTAGCTAAACTTCAAGCAACTTCTAGAGCAGAGAACGAGAAACTATTAACTAAGATGGAGACGAACGAAAAATTGCTAACGAAGATGGAAGAAAAGTTTCAAGAAACTTCTAGAGCCACTAATGGGAAAATGGACAGATTTGACAAAAAGTTGTGCGACTTAGAGACTGGCGTGGAAATACAAGCCAAAGATGTTGAAAGAAAACTAAAATATCTAGAAAATAAAGTAAATAATCTCCAATGTCAAGAGGGTTCAGTTCGAATTATTCAGGAAAGTTCAGGTAGAGCAAATGCCCCTACTTCTGATGGCAGCATAACGTTTAATGTTTTTAAGTTCCAGTTCGAGACAGTTGCCGCCAGAAATATGTGGAACATCGAAAAAAAGCTATAAAGTTGATTCTGGCCTTAAAAGGAAACGCCGCAGAAATTCTAGAAAGTGTGCCAATCACCTGCAGAAATAATTATGACGACATAATGGTGGCACTGCAGAGAAAGTATGGTGGCGAACACAAAAAAGAAATATACAGAATCGAACTAAGAGGTAGACTTCAGAAAGCAAATGAGTCATTGCAAGATTTTGCGACAGAGATTGAGCGGTTGGTGCAGCTGACTTATCCAGGTGAAAATCATCCATTCTTAGATAAGTTAAAAATTGAAGCATTTGTGAATGGAATTCGGGATTCTGATGTGAGACATGCGGTGTGTGCTACGCAGAAATCGACTTTTGCTGAAACTGTCTCATTCGCGCTGGCCCAAGAGACTGCGAAGGTGATTTCCAAGCCACAAATATTTAAGGTTCGTAGGGGAGAAACAAGTCAAGGCCAAGGATAAATGCTACAACTGCGGTAAAGTGGGACACTTTCAGCGAAACAGCAAAGCACCAAGGAAGAGCCTTCGGACCGATCAGCAACCACCTAAAGAGTCACCGTTAAACTAAAAAGAGTTAGCACTACGGGGCATGAGCTAGCTCCCAAAACCGATGGCCCAACAATCTCCATATCAATAGCACAGCAGGGTAAAAGCAATCTTACTATTATGGGTACATCAACGGGCGAAAGCACATTCTTACGATAGACACAGGAGCTACACAGTCAATCATCAGGCCCGATTTAGTTAAAAAGGCAGTTGAACCACTATACGGGGTAAGTCTGCGCAAAGCTACTGTGGAGCCTGCCCCTGTCTATGGTAAGGTAAATGTGAAACTAACAATTGCCAACATAAGCGTCAGTCACGTATTTATTGTTGCCGATATTGTGCACGAAGTAATTATTGGTGCAGATTTTATGATTAGTCGCGGCATTAACCTGCATATGGGGCAAAAAGTTATGATTTGGCAGAATGTTGAAATACCCCTTTGTGTTGGATATGAACGCGAGGATCAGGTAAGAAAGCTAGTTAACATCAGCCACCAAAAACTACCTGCACGGGCAGAAACTTTAGTATGGATGCGTATGAAGGAAGATTGTTAGGACAGCAGCTTGTGGGTGGTAGAACAATCAGAAATAAAAGGTGATCTAATAACAGCAAAAGCCCTCGTGAAAACCAGCAAAAACAAAAGAGTTCCTGTAAGAGTACTGAACCTATCAAATTGTGAAAAAGTTGTCAGAGCGAACGTCTGAATAGCCAAATGTACTGCGCCAGAAGCAATAAATCAGGCGCCCAGAAGTATTCCTCTGGCAAAACGAAATGAAGTATGGAGTTAGTCAACGAAATGGCGCGTAATGGAGTAATCGAACCATCTTCTAGCCCATGGAGCTCGCCTATAGTTTTAGTTAAGAAAAAAGATGGCAACACCCGATTCTGTGTTGATTACAGAAAACTGAATGATATCACCAAGAAGGACAGCCATCCATAACCGAGAATTGACGACACTCTAGACACGCTAGCAGGAACCAAATAGTTCTCCACATTGGACTTGCAAAGTGGTTATTGGCAAGTAGAAATTTTTGACCAAGACAAGGAGAAAACTGCGTTTAGCAAAGGTGACGGATTATGTCAGTTTAATGTGATGCTCTTTGGACTCTGCAATGCTCCAGCAATATTCTAGCGGTTAATGGAAAATGTGCTGAAAGGACTCCACTGGAAAACTTGCCTAGTGTACCTTGACGACATAATTGTCATGGGAAAAACTTTCGATGAACACCTGAAGAACTTAGCAGAAGTCTTAAGGCGAATATCTGCGGCTGGACTCAAGCTTAGCGTAAAGAAATGTACACTGTTTCAGAAGAAGTCAAGTATTTGGGGCACCGCGTAACTGCAGAGGGTATATCAACTGATGAAGATAATATTCGGGCTGCAAAAGATTGGCCTCGCCCGAAAAATCTGCACGAGTTGCTCAGCTTTCTAGGTCTCTGCACATACTACCGACGATTTGTACCAAATTTTTCCAGTGTGGCTGTGAGTCTATGTACATGAGCTGACTAAGAAGGCGCGACCATTTCATTGGGGTGAAGCCCAAGAACAAGCATTCCTAAGGCTCAAGGAGTTATTATGCACGGCACCGCTTCTTGGATATCCTGTGGTCGGGGAAAAATTTGTGCTGGATAGCGATGCAAGCGGACACGGAATAGGTGTGCTTTCGCAGGTGATAAATGGCACCGAAAAAGTCATAGGCTATTACAGTCGAGTACTTTCGAAACCCGAAAGGAACTACTGCGTAACACGGCGGAAACTCTTGGCGGCGGTAGAATGTGTAAAGCACTACCACAAGTATCTGTACGGTCAGCACTTTCAACTAAGAACCGACCATTCTGCACTCAGGTGGCTGCTGCAATTTAAACACCCAGAAGGGCAGCTAGCTCGTTGGATTAAACGACTTCAAAGCTATGATTTTAACATCGAGCATATGAAAGGCACGAAGCATTGCAATGCGGACGCCCTTTCAAGACGCCCCTGTAATTTAGAGTGCAAACATTGTTCGAGGGCTGAAGGAAAAGAGTGCATTGTTGATATTAGACCAACGCATATTGAGTCAAGTGAAGCCTGGTCGACGGCGCAACAGAATGAGCCCGTACTGTCAAAAATTATGTCAGCCAAAGCAGAGGACTGGAGGCCTACCCGTGAACAAATATCAGCTGAAAGTCCGCTAATGAAAGCGTATTGGGCCCAGTGGAACAGTCTACGGGTAATTAATCACTGCTTATACCGTATATGGGAAAGTGCGGACACAAAACTGAGACAAAGCCAATTGTGGTGCCGTCAAGCAAAATAGACGAAGTATTAAAAGAGTTCCATACGGTCCCAGTGGTGATCATCTCGGTGTCACGAAAACCCTAGAGAAGTTAAGACAACGATTCTACTGGGTCGGCTGCCAGCAAGCTGTAAGCGATTGGATAGCAAATTGCGCGCAATGCATCGCAGCTAAAGGGCCAGTAAGGAGAAGTCGTGGGCAACTTCAACAATACAACTCGGGTGCCCAATTTGAGCGGATAGCAATGGATGTAACAGGACCTTTCCCTGTCAGTGATTCCGGAAACCGTTAAGTTCTTGTGGTGATCGACTATTTCAGTAAATGGCCTGAGGTGTATGCTATACCGAACCAGGAAGCCAGAACGGTAATTAGTGAACAACTGGGTGTCCCGCTACCGTGTTTAATTAGAATTACACTCTGACCAGGGAAGGAATTTTAAATCTGCCATCTTAAAGGAAATGTGTGAGTTGTATAGAGTAAGAAAAACAAGAACCACCCCGCTGAATCCGCAATCTGATGGTATGGTCGAAAGATTTAATCGCACTTTAGAGGAATACTTAAGAAAAGTTGTCAGTACTCATCAGAAGGACTGGGACGAACACATCCCCAAATTTCATCTGGCATATAGATCGGCTGTTCACGATTGCACCTCCCGGACACCTGCAAAAATTATTTTCCGAAAGGAACTTAAATTGCCTGGCGATTTAGAATTTGGATTTAAGCCCGCCACTATAGATAAAGACAACGAAAACGCTTCCCGGGAACAAGAAGACCTTAACGAGCTTCATGAGTTTGTTCGCAATCGAATTAAAATAGTCAACGATAAGATGAAGGCGAGGTACGATAGGGCAGCAAATTCTGAAAGATTTAATGAGGGTCAGCTGGTTCTGCTGTTTAACCCGCAACGAAAGAAAGGATTATCTCCCATACTACAAACGCATTGGGACGGACCCTATAGAGTAATTAAAAGGTTGAATGATGTGGTATACAGAAAGATCTGAGCCCAAGGTCCAAAATGAAGGTTGTGCAACTAGAGCGACTAGCCAACTATGGAAAAGGAATAGCTATGTCTGTTCGGGACGAACAGGCTTAAGTGGGCAGTGTTGCAGAAATATCTAAATACTGGAAATTTCATCACAAACTCTTTGACAGCTAGAAAAGTCTAGTGAAGTAACAACTGGAAATAACTAGAATACCTGACTACTCATATAAATACTGGTACTTAGTGACGCAGTAGATCAGATGATAAGTAAAACGCAGAGTGTGAGGAACTAAAGTGTGGTTAACGTTTAGTTTATCTAAATCGTGTAAATAAAGTGTGGTATTAAAGTGTATTTCTGTAATTTTTAGTGAATGTTATAAATAAATAGAGCTATAAATAATTTTAAACAGTGTTTAATATTTGCAATATAGAACTCGATTTCTTTAATAGGTAAATAAATCAACGATTTTATAAAGGGTCAAATTGTAAATCTGAGATATACAATCCTCCAATTTATTTTTCGCGCGTGTATTATTCAATTTATTAATATCCTCATTATTCAATTCCTCTATTTTATTTGCCTCATTTTCTTTATTTTTCATGGCTCTAGGTTTTATTAGAACTCTTTCTTGTTTTTCGTCATGTTCTTTTGGTATCATTTGTCTAAGTATGTAAGAGTCAATTTCTATTCTAGAGAGTGTGTCAGCATTTGTGTTCATCTTTCCTTTTTTGTAAACAATTGAAAAATTATAGTCTGATAAATAAAGTCTCATTCTAGTCATCTTTAATGAAGGATTTTTGTGAGAGAACAATGAAATAAGTGGTCGATGGTCCGTGACTACTATGAACTCTCTTCCATACAAATATGGTTTGAAAAAATTTATACCCCAGTGGATTGCCAAAAGTTCTTTTTCTATTATCGGTTTATGTCATGTTTCTGCAAGGATTTGCTAGCGTATGAAATTGGTAAGTCTTGTCCTATTATACCTTGTGATAATACTGCGCCTAGCGCAAAATTTGATGCATCTGTTGTGAGTATAAAGGGTTCATTAAAGTCTGGATACTGCAATATAGGTGGATTCATTAATTTTTCTTTGAGTTTATCAAAAGCTTTTTGGCTTTTGCCTCATTTTCTTTATTTTTCATGGCTCTAGGTTTTATTAGAACTCTTTCTTGTTTTTCGTCATGTTCTTTTGGTATCATTTGTCTAAGTATGTAAGAGTCAATTTCTATTCTAGAGAGTGCGTCAGCATTTGTGTTCATCTTTCCTTTTTTGTAAACAATTGAAAAATTATAGTCTGATAAATAAAGTCTCATTCTAGTCATCTTTAATGAAGGATTTTTGTGAGAGAACAATGAAATAAGTGGTCGATGGTCCGTGACTACTATGAACTCTCTTCCATACAAATATGGTTTGAAAAAATTTATACCCCAGTGGATTGCCAAAAGTTCTTTTTCTATTATCGGTTTATGTCATGATTCTGCAAGGATTTGCTAGCGTATGAAATTGGTAAATCTTGTCCTATTATACCTTGTGATAATACTGCGCCTAGCGCAAAATTTGATGCATCTATTGTGAGTATAAAGGGTTTATTAAAGTCTGGATACTGTAATATAGGTGGATTCATTAATTTTTCTTTGAGTTTATCAAAAGCTTTTTGGCATTCGTTGTTCAGTGATGATATTGCATTTTTGTCATTGTTGTTAATTTGTAGTTCATTCATTAGATAAATTAGGAAGAGCTAAATGGTTTTCAACATTAGATATGACCAGCTCTTTCCACCAAATAAAACTCAATAAAGACTCCAGACCATTGACGGCTTTTTCGACAACAAATGGACGTTACTTATTCAAAAGATTACCCTTCGGTTTAAAAATATCGTCAAATAGTTTTCTAAGAATGCTGACAATAGTACTTTGTAGTTTAGACTCAGAAGCTTTCCTGTATGTCGATGACATAATTGTGTATGGTTGTAGTCTAAACTACTAAATATATTGAGTCGCAGCAAGTGGTGGGGGATGGAATCTGGGAATTACACTCTGAGCAAAGAAACAAAGAATTTGTTTCTCAGGAAAATAGAATAAAATATGCCAATATGAAAGAAATAAAACAAAGCAAATTAGGAAAAAAATTGGAATATTTTATTTGAATAAATTCAGGATTACAATCTTACCAGTATGAACAACGGCTTGACAAGAAAAAAAATTCTAGAATTTTTTACGGAAACAGCATCTGCGACATTTTGACTGTTTTGACATTTTATATTAGTAATGCTTTTTTAGTAATAGTATTAAAGTAGTTACCAATGTTATAAAAAGATAAAAGGATCGATAACTTTGTATCTTTTATACCATTGGTAACGCAACGATTATAGACTGTTACGGTTTTCGTAACGGGGATAATGCAAAAGGACAGCGTAGATCCTTTAGCATTAACATTACCGCCCGCCTTGCAGTATACGTGCAACAAAGAGGAAATCATGGATAGTTGAAGGTCGCAGATACTTTTTCCCGGAACGATATGATTAAAATGGAAGAAGTATTAAAAAATAAATTTAATTACAATTAGGATTAGATATGAAAATTCATTTGATTATTATTTTTTCCAATTCATTTAAATTTAATATAAACAATATGTAGATAAAATATGGATACAAGAATGTTTGAGTTTTGCTTTTCGATGTTTGATAGTGCATTTTTTTCCTACCTACACAGAACAGGACCCATAAATGGTCCAACCAAAAATGGTGCTTTGCGCAGTGGGAACTCCAGTTTTGGAAATTACCCCTTCACATATGTATAACCTTCGGATAAATGTCTACCCCGATTATGACATCAATACCTGCAGATTCGTAAAATTTGGAATCCGCGAGGAAGATTTTCGATGAAGAATCGAAACGCGATCTTAGGGTCAGTGGACAAATTGTCTCCTCCTGCAAGGTCAATGTCGTCAGGCGCAATTCTTCGACAAACTTTTTGGAGATCCGACTAATTGAGGAACCCGAGTCGAGGAGACATCGTGCGTGGGAACTTGTTTTGTCCTATTTGACGAGCACAGTCGGAAGCAGAATAATGCTTTTTTGTCTTAAAATAGACGTGAGTAAGGAGGACTGGGAAGTTGAGGGCGTCGAATGTGAGGGATCCCTAGGACGAACACTTCTAGACTTTGAACGTTCTCAAAGGATGAGGCCGATTGCAGATGCGACATTAGAGTATTCAAAAACCGAAACCGAAAACCGGTCAACCGGTTTCTTTTTTTTTTAAACCGATCGGTTTCGAATATTTTGTAAATTCGAAGAAAACCGAAAACCGGTCTTTTTTGTTCGGTTAACCGGTTTTTTTAATTACATCACCAACTGGGTTACTTGGTCTCTTTTATTTTTTCCGAACACTTTTATAGTCGTCTATTTGGTTATGAAGATTTAGATGTAAGTCTGATAGATTCCGATGAAGACTTAACTTTGGATATTCCAAATTCAAATAGTTTAATTTCTGATCTAAATAACACAATAAACAGTATTCAAAATCCTAAAAAAGAGACCGTACAAAATCATTCATCATTATATGTGACCTTCTCCGAGAAAAGGCACCTAGTGTGTGAAAATAAAGTTTTAAGAAAAACGCATTTAAAGTTTCATAACGCATTATCACTGTGAACACACCTTCAGTTGGGAGATGCGATTTGGTATGGTTATGATTGGGAGCCGACTTTGGTGACGTCTTGCCTATGTGGTGACGTATTTTTTTCTCTTTTAGAGTGACAATTTAAAACCAAAAAATCAAAAAAAGTAAATTTTAATGTTTTTCTCATTTTTATCGATTTTTCCAAGTTCGTTTTGTACACTCACAATATATTTTCCGTTACTGACTGTAGTTTATTTAAAAAGTAATACGTAAAGTTTGTTTTTAAATGAATAATCAATTGAAATTCATAGAAATATATTTTTTTTTTTTTCTATTTGAATCAGTCATTCAAAAAACAAACTATAAAAATTTACAGACATTCAGTAGGAGTTGATATTTTCTGTTAAATGTAAAATTTTATGTTTTCTGTTTCTAAAAATTGAAATTCATATAATTATTTTTTTCAATAAAAATTACAAGAAATTATTCAAATATACAAACACATAAAGCCAATAAAAATATATACATCTGTGTGTGTTGTGTTTTGTAATTACATACAAATAAAAAAAACTTTCAATTTGAAAAACAAACCACAAAAGTAGTTTTTCCTAACTTTTTGTAAGTAAAAATTCTATGGTTATTTTAAACGACTTTCTATTGTTTTTACTACTTTTGTTGGTTATTAAACATTGATTGAAAATAAACAAAAAAATTGGGTTGAATATAATGGAAAATCAGTTGTCCTCTTTTTGACTGTATTTTCGATTAATTTAATATGTGTTTTAAGTTGTTTTTAACGAAATAATATTGTGAGTGTACGTTATGGGGTAAATAAATTTTTATCAGAAATCTAATTGATTTCATCTTATTCTACACCCTATTAGGTACCAGAATCCACTCTTAAGTCCAAACCCGTTTTTTGACACACTAGTTCCCTTTTCTCGGAGAAGGTCACATATGATGATTTCATATATCTTGATAAATGCGACGAAAGAACTGAAAAGTTGGACAATTTATATAATTGTCTTTTGACTATTTGTCCAACATCTACTATTAGTGAGAGTATTTTCCACTTCTAGCTTTATCAATAGCAAACAAAAAAATCGTCTTAAAACGAAACATATTAATTGCATATTATTTCTAAAATATTATTTTAGAAGTGAAAAATAGATTTTCTTTTTACATATTTAAAATGTAATATTAAAAAAACTTATTTAATGCCAAACGTTCAAATTACTAACGTACCTAGTTTTACCCAATTTACAAACTTAATCTCTATTCATTTGATATGAATATAGTTTTATATTAATTTTTAAAATATTATATTAATTAAATATTAAAACCAATAAATAAAATGTTGAAATGAAATACAATAAAAAAATATTATAAAATATTTTTTTTCAAAGAATGTATTTTTTTATTTTAATTACTTTATATATTAAATATATTTTTTTATTCAAATTAAAAAAAAACTGAAAAAACCGGTTGACCGGTTTTTTCTGCAAAAACCGAAACCGAAACCGGTTTTTTTAAAATTCGATTTTTCGAAGAAAACCGAAACCGGTTTTTCCAAAAGGCCGGTTTTTTGAATACTCTATGCGACATAAAAATGAATTATTTTTAAGTGGCTGGTTTGCCTAACGGTTATGACGGCGACGTTGATGTTTGTTGGTGGAGTTCTTAGGCTGAAAAAGAAGGATAGGAGAAAATATAGTAAAACTGCAGGAAAATAACCTTAAGACCTGGCAGAGTTAGTCGGTACATAAAACTACTAATTTTGTAATAGGCCTTGTAATCTTCCATCTTTGGGTGAAGATATCGGCCACACGGACACGATTATCGGATCCTACATACGTTTTTTCTATTCTGCCAAGACGCCATGAATTTGGAGAGAGGTTTTCATCTTTGTAAACTACCAAAGTGTTTTCTTTCAGGGTTTTCTCTGATTTTTGCCATTTCACTCGTTTCTGTAGATACTCGTTTTTCCAACGGGTACAAAAATTCTGGTGGACGAGTTTCAATCCCTGCCACCGATTGGTTAAGGTTGCCGCGGATTCAGTAACCGATGGATCTATAGGAGCTAATACTGGAGATCCGATTAGAAAGTGCCCTGGAGTTAGAGCTGTAAAATCATAAGGATCATGCGAAATAGGCGATAATGGACGAGAATTTAAGCAAGCTTCGATGCGGGACAAAAGAGTGGAAAATTCTTCAAATGTGTATTTAAAACACCCTGCTGTTGTTTTGAAATGTGATTTAAAACTCTTTACACCTGCCTCCCACAACCCACTCATATGTGGAGCACCTGGAGGAATAAAGTGCCAGGTAATATTTTGATGGGCGTAGTTTGCGGTAACAGCTTGGCGTGATGTTTGAATGAATTCTTTCGCAAGTATTTTAGAAGCACCGACAAATGTTGTGCCGTTGCCGGAGTGCAAATGAAGAGGACATCCCCGACGAGATACAAAGCGATGAAAGGCTGCTAGGAATGCAGAGAGAAGAGATCTGACGTAGCTTCTAAATTTATTGCCTTTGTGGAAAAGCAGACGAAAACACATACGTATCCCTTCGTGATACGGCATGCTCTACCGGAATAACTTTTGATATCAAAAGGACCGGCAAAGTCCAGACCGGTGTGCGCGAAAGGGCGTGTAATTTCGGATCTCTCGGGAGGCAATGCAGCCATTAGCTGCTTCTGGCATCTTTTCTTATATAATAGGCTAGGGTTGCACTTGTTGATTGTGTTTTTATCATATTTTTAACTTTTGGAATCCAGTAATGAGTTCTTGTACTCCGAAAAACGAGTTGGTTACCACCATGGAGGGTCATATCATGAACAAACTTGAGCGCAGTCGAGAATATTGGCAATTGTAAGGGAGTATTATGGGATGCCTTTCATTATAAGAAAGTCCAGAAGAGGATTCAAGTCTGTCACAAGATCTGATTAACCCTTGCTGGTCTAGAAAGGAATTCAAATTAAGGATCGAACTAGAAGAAGCTATCGACTGTTTGAAAGAAAGTGCTTTGTACTCGTTTGGATAGAAAGCTTTCTGACAAATATTAATAAGTCTGTCACGTACAGCCACGATTTCAAAACTAGTAACCATAGTCGATTCTTTACAAAAATTTGAACGATATTTTGGATGTGTTCGATAATAAAATCTGTAAATATAAGCCATGACTCGCATAGCTTTTGAATAGGAAGAAAAACGTTCCAAAATATCATTAAAATTTTGAAAATACCTTTATTGTTTTTTTTTCTATGTCGGTTTCTGGAAAAACCGGATATTCACGACTAAGCCAGTTGGTATTAAAATCTTGCAGCCACGGTGGACCATGCCACCAGAGATCATTATCAATAATCTCTTGAGGAAAAATACCACGGCTAGCTAAGTCGGCAGGATTATTTTCTGAAGTGATATGACGCCAGTGAGGTGGATCAATTATCTGAACAATCTTTGCAATTCGGTTTGCAACAAAGGTCACCCAAGAACAAGGAGGTTTCGCTAGCCAGGAAAGGACAATATTGGAATCCGTCCAGCAGAAAATGGAGTATTTGTCAACATCTAATTTTGGAATAAGATTGTCTAACATTTCAGCGAGGAGAACAGCTCCACAAAGCTCTAATCTCTGAATGGATAGAGTCTTAACAGGAGCTACTCTGGTTTTTGACGAAACCAAGTGAGTGGATATGGAATCATCGGATACTATGCGGATATATAATGCTGCTGCGTATGCTTTTTCAGACGCATCGCAGAAACCATGGAATTGGATTTCAGCATTTGGAGTAAAATCGAGCCATCGAGGAATCTGTATGTAATTAATAGCCGGATAATTGGATTGAAAGGTTTCCACTGAGAAAGGGACTCTGGAGAGAGGACTTCATCCCAATCGGTTCCGTCCATCCATATCCTTTGCATTATGATTTTTGCTAGTACGACACATGGTGATAACCATCCAGCTGGATCAAATAGTCTGGCAATTTGAGATAGGACTTCTCGTTTTGTAAATCTGGAAGTCTCCGGAAAAGGTTTGGCTGTGAAGTAGAATGAATCCGATCGAGCGTTCCAACGGATTCCTATAGTTTTCGCCGTGCTGCTGTCATCAAATTCGAGAAAAACTTCTTAAGTAGATGATCCAGTGGAAGATCGGCAAGAATATTTTTGGAATTAGCCGTCCATTTCCTCAGTGAAAATCCTGCTGATTGAAGAGCTAGGATAAGCTCATTCTTTGCTATCAACGCATCTGGTATCGTATGAGCACCAGCCAGTACGTCATCAACATACATATAATTCCGAAGAATATTGCTAGCCATCAGATAAATGTATTTAATATCTTCAGCTAGCTGGATAATGGTCCGAATCGCTAAATATGGAGCACAATTGACTCCGAATGTTACAGTTTTCAATTCGTAATCTTGGACAATATCACTTGGATCGTTTCGGAATATGATTCGCTGGAAAGGAGTGTGTTCTGGATTGACTAAAATTTGTCTGAAAATCTTTTGGATGTCAGCATTGAACACATATCGGAACATTCGCCATTTAAGGATCAATAGAGTTAAGTCATTTTGCAGAATCGGACCTATATGGAGAATATCGTTTAGACCTAACCCATTGGAAGAAGGAGCAGAAGCATTAAAAACCACACGAACTTTTGTGGTGGTGCTTTCTGGTTTAATAACAGCGTGATGTGGTAAGTAGTAATTCAATGGAAATTTGAGGAAGCCAGGCCAAGGCACTTTAAACATGTGATTTAATTGTCAATATTCTTGAACAACTTGATCATATTCTTGTTTAAAGGATGGATTTTTAAGCAATCTAGCATCATTTCTGAAAAATTGTGCCATTGCACTTATCCTAGATTGACCAATGTGTAGTTTTTCGGGGTACCCTTCTTTGAATGGGAGTGACACAATGTATCTTCCGTCCGAATCTCTTTTAGTTGTCCTGGAGTACAGATCTTCGCAAAATTTATCTGAAGGGGACATAAAGTTCTTTCGCGGAAGATTCTCCACCTCCCAAAACCGTGAAATTTCTTTGGCTAATGAAATTTCACAAACAAATGATGCTACTGTGGAAAAGGAGGGAGATGAGCAGAGTGAAACAGGTCCAGTTAATATCCAGCCGAAAACAGTCTCTTGTGCCATTAAGGAGCCACAGACTTCATGCTTTATGCCCGAGAGCATGATCGACGGAAACAGATCACCACCTATCAAGATGTCGATCTTGGAACTATTGTAAAATTGTGGATCTGCTAACTGCATCTGCGGAAGATTTGAAAAGAGTGAAGAATCGGAGGGTTGGGACGGAAGATTGCCTGCTAATCGTGGAACAACTAAAGCATCAACAGATATTTCGACATTGTCGTCTACTGTGGAACCAAGAACAAAGGAGCATTTTCGTTACGTTAGCAGAAATAGTATTGTTTGGCCCTGAAATTTGAGCATTTGTCCGTTCGAAGGGAAGTTTCAAAAGGTTGAAGAAACGTTCAGAAATAAAGGTCCCTTCAGATCCGGAATCGATAAGTGCCCGGGCTTTATATTTCATATGTAGATGGCAAACATTTACTATTGCAGTACCTAATAAAACACCCCTAGAATTAGAAGCAAAATGAGATTGGACTACGCCAGCTGCCGAACTATTAATGGACTGTATTGAATTAGAATCGGATCTAGTAGAAAATGGAGCTGAGCGTGGGTTCAAGTTAGAATTGGTGCTAGTACTAGGTGACTGCTAAGTAGAATTGGAACTGACACCATCTTTGTGAAGTAAAGTGTTATGGCGTTTATTGCATTTAAAGTAGCTATTCTTGCTGATACAATTTTTGACAAAGTGCGTTTTGGAGAAGCAGTTCAGGCATAAGCTTTGCTTTTTGATTTCCGAAAGCCTTTGTGCATAATTCATGTTCAAAAAATGAGGGCATTTACGAATGATATGTAAATCTTTAGGACACAATGGACACTTCGGATCGGAAACATTGTTTTGAAAAGTTTTAACGTTTTTGAGAGAAGGTTTAGATCTAGGGTCAGTGGATTTTGTGTTAGTCGTATTACGGATCTCAGCAACTGACTCTAAAGTTCAATAGCGATTCGCCAGGAATTTATCCAGATCGGCCCACTTTGGGATAGACGTTTTATCGCTAAGGCCCTGTTCCCAGAGATTAAGCGTAGTAAATGGAAGTCGGTTTGAGCAAAGGTATACAAATATCGGATCCCAGCTTTCAATATCTATATCGTAAATCTGAAGAGTGGAGATACAGGAGTTTATATCGCGTTGAAGCTGTTTAATTGCTGTTCCTGATTCGGAAATTATTGTCGGAAGATTGAAAAGGGTCCTTAGCCGACCATTGACTAACACTCTGCGCTTTTCAAACCGAGCACAAAGATTTGTCCATCCCAAATCAAACCCTTGATTAGTCAGTGGGCTTTTTTTGACTATTTCCCGTGCTTCACCTTGAGTTTTGTTCGTTAAATTGAACAATTTTTCCACGGGACTGAGTCGAGAATTTTTGATATATATAGCGGTGAACATGTCACGGAAGGTAGGCCATGATATGTAATCGCCATTGAAAACTTTAATATCGCACGGAGGGAGGTGGAAGCTATTAAAATTTGAAGACCTCGGAGAAGCTGTGTCATATGCTGTTGTAGCAAGTGATGGACTGGGAAGGTCAGCTTTGAGAAGAGACTCAAATCGTTTAGTCTCGGAAAGTTCGGATAACTTGGCTAGCAGATTACAATAAGTAATATAAGTACTTTTATACTTGACCTTAAACGACTCTATGTTTTCTGTTTCACCATTATGTTCATCCGAGTTCTCGATATCAAAAAGAAACTTCTCATACGCCTCTTTGACTCTAGACCAGGTAGTCTGTATTTCAAAGCGATGTACGTCGATTGTATGGCAAGATGTAACGATGCTATCCGCTAACCGAATAAATCGATCGATCGACATCTTGAAATACAAGGGAAATCTCAGAGCAGGCAGAAAGTCACAAGGGATCCAATTGAAATTTAAGTTAGTTAAGCTTAAACATAATAGCGCTAGAATGTATATTTATCCAAAAAAAATTTTCTCTTTTTTAAAAAGGCATCAACAATGGAATTTGTAACCAAAATGAACCTTGTGTTGTAATTTTTGTGTGTGACTTCAATTTTAGTTTTAAAAAAAATTTACTTGAGACTTTCAAAAATTTAAAAAAAATTGTTTAAAATTTTAAATTGTATGATACCTCTTTAAAAATTTTAAACAAAGTCGGCTTTGAATTTAGAAAAAAAAATTTTTTTGGTTCAAAACTTTTTTCCTGTGTATATTGGGATGAGACTCAAACTAAGCCAGTCAAATTTTAACAAACAAAAGTAGTAAATATGCACCAGATTTGTTAAAAAATTTAAACGCCTAGACTGAATCAGCCGATTGGGGAAGAACAATTCAGTTTTCGATAAGTACAAATTATTTGAAAAATTAAGAAAACGATTGAAACTCTGTACACAGTAGAAAATTACAAGATTCTATGTGCAATATTACACACCTCTTGTATATTAAAAAATAAATTGATATGAGAAATTTACAAAAATTTTCAACCAAAAAAAAAAAAAATTGTTGAAAACCAAATTTAAACAAATATTTTTAATTACTTAGACACCAGCTATGGAATTTGTGAACAGAAAAACCTTTTGTTATTTTGGAATTATTGAAATTCGAATTTTAATTTAAGCAACTACTTTTAATTACTTAAAATTTTATGATACTTCTGTGTACCAAACCAATTCTCAAAATTGATGTGAGAAAAAAGGTTAAACTTAGCTAAAATTGGATCACTACAATGGCTTGCTGAACCCTGAGTTTAATAAAAAAAGTTCTAACGTTAATTAGTTTTTTTTTACAAATAGGTTAATTTACACACCCTAGATATAACTAAACTAGGGTTTTGAGTACAAATATTGTGTAACACTAAGTAATATACAAATGGAAGAATTAACACAAAAGCCGTAATTTGCATGGAAATAAAATAACTTATAATTGTTATTAATAATTTTAAATTATGTTCATTCACGGAGGTAACGCTGAGAACTATAAAAAAAATGGAAAATTAAGTGGTTATCTTCTGGATTAATTTTATTTTTAATTTATTTGTTACAGAACAATCATAAAATATTTATATGTAAAATGATGCTTTGTGCCTTTGCAAATTTCAGCCGACGATATTTATTTGGATCGAAAAAAAAGTATCTACAAAAGGAATTATGGAAAACGTTTAAGTTCGTCGACCTTTGCGGTGTTGTCTATTAATTTGGTTCTTCTTCTTGCATGAATATTTTGCTTCAGAATTTGGAGAACAAAATAAAAAAGTATAAATGACAAAAAATAGAAATGTAAACAAAATAAAAAGTCTAACGATTAAAACACATGTAAAACTCAATGCAAAAAAAACTTATGAAGAGTTTCAAGCAGCACCTTTTCAGGAGTTCTAATTTTTGTTATCACTTTAAATTATATATCTTAAAAAACAAATTTATTTTCTCTATTTAATTTTCAATTAAACTTAATTTAATTTTCACTATTTATTTTATATGTTTTCTAATATTTCTTACGATGTTAAACACATTAAGTGTTGAATATGTATGTTAATTTTTTTTCCTTTATTATTTTAACTAATTTTTTCCTATGGTAGCTACAAAAATTAAATAATGCGCACTATCAAACGCAGTTGTATAGAAAAAAAAAACAAAAACAAACAAACCTGTTTAAACGTTGTTGTTGTGTTTAATGCAGATGATGTTGATAAGATGTTCAATTACAAATCTCTGAGAGTGTTCTTCAGTTTTTTCACGTTTAAGTTATCTGGTTCGATGGGACTAATAAATATGTTGAATCGGAGCAAGTGGTGGGGGATGGAATCTGGGAATTACACTCTGAGCAGAGAAACAAAGTCACCAGTTGTATTTGTTTCTCAGGAAAATAGAATAAAATATGCCAATATGAAAGAAATAAAACAAAGCAAATTAGGAAAAAATTGGGATATTTTATTTTAATAAATTCAGGATTACAATCTTACCAGTATGAACAACGGCTTGACAAGAAGAACAGCATCTGCGACATTTTGACTGTTTTGACATTTTATATTAGTAATGCTTTTTTAGTGATAGTATTAAAGTAGTTACCAATGTTATAAAAAGATAAAAGGATCGATAACTTTGTATCTTTTATACCATCGGTAACGCAGCGATTATAGACTGTTAGGGTTTTCGTAACGGGGATAATGTAAAAGGGCAGCGTAGAACCATTAGCATTAACAACCACCATAATCAAAATTTAATTAAAGTACTGGACAGATTACAACAGTATAATTTGAAGCTCAATCCCAAGAAATGTTGTTTCTTACGACCAGAAGTTGTATACCTAGGACACTTAATTACAAAGGACGGAGTCAAAATTGACCCTGCAATATATAAAATAATAGAGAACTATCCTGTACCAAAAAACACGGACGACTTCAGAAGATTCGTTGCATTTTGCATCTATTACAGAAAATGCATACCAAATTTCGCAGAAATCGCAAAAGATTTGAATGCTTTACTAAAGAAATCTGTCAAATTTGAATGGAACAACGAATGCCAAAAAGCTTTTGATAAGCTCAAAGAAAAATTAATTAATCCACCTATATTACAGTAACCAGACTTTAATAAACCCTTTATACTCACAACAGATGCATCAAATTTTGAACTAGGCGCAATATTATCCCAAGGTATAATAGGACAAGACTTACCAATTTCATACGCTAGCAAATCCTTGCAGCAACATGACATAAACAAACCGATAATAGAGAAAGAACTTTTGACAATCCACTGGGGTATACATTTTTTCAAACCATATTTGTATGGAAGAGAGTTCATAGTAGTCACGGACCATCGACTACTTATTTCATTGTTCTCTCACAAAAACCCTGCATCAAAGATGACTAGAATAAGAATTGATTTATCAGACTATAATTTTTTTAATTGTTTACAAAAAAGGAAAGATGAACACAAATGCTGAAGCACTCTCTAGAATAGAAATTGACTCTGACATACTTATACAAATGATACCACAAGAACATGACGAAAAACAAAAAAGAGTTCTAATAACACCTAGAGCCATGAAAAATAAGGAAAATGAGGCAAATAAAATAGAGGAATTGAATAATGAGGATATTAATAAATTAAATAATACACGCGCGAAAAATAAATTGGAGGATTGCACATCTCAAAGGTCTGACCAACTTCATATATGGGAATGTACATCCATCAGTGATATTAAAAACATGAAAAAATTGCAATTTAATGAAATACAAGATAAAGAAAATTTAAGTATATATACGGAAAATAATATTGTGCACATAGGTCGGGATGATAATTCAACGAAACAAGTTTCGAATATGAAGAAATCTCGCACCCATTATGATAAAAATGATAAGCTTCAGTGATAAATCAGCGAATCTAGGTTCGATACTGAAGAAACTGATTTCTAAAATAAATATAGAAAGTATAAGAAATTTAGCACTTTCAAGTCAAGATAAAATATTTAATTTGTATACAAAGGAAGAATTTAAAAGAGCATATGCACAAATAATAAACAACAAAAATCCTCAACTAAGAATATTGATATTTAAGCCTCCAACAAATATAAAAGACGACATAATAAAATACAAACAAATTGACGAATTTCATAGTTCCTTGAGTTCCGGACAGAAATATATTTGGAAAAATATGACTAAAATGGTAAAACAATTTGTATCATACTGTGACAAATGCAATAAAAACAAACAGACAAAACACAATAAGGAACCACTCACACAAACATCTACACCCAACAACAGTTTTAAAGTAATTTCAATCGACACTGTAGGTCCACTACGCATTTCAAACAACTACCGCTACATACTAATGATGTAATGCGAGCTGACTAAATTTGTAATCGCACATCCAATGCAAACAAAAGACGCTATTACTACAGCTAAAACACTAGTGAAACAGATGATTTTGAGATACGGACAATTCAAGGTACTTAAGTCAGACAGGGGTACAGAATTTACAAATGAAGACTATGTATTATAACTATGAAGACTACGCAAAATAATTGCACGTCAGACTACAATTCGCTCTAAACAGAGCAAAAGAGATTACTAATAGAGTAAAAACAAAAAGAACATTAAATACTAAATATCAAAACAGACTAAACTTAGAAATAGGTGACCTAGTATTACTAAGAGTAGAAAATAGAAGTAAGAACCAAAGTCCATATAAGGGACCATATAGAATTATAGGTAAAAATGGAGTAAATACTCTAATAGATTATAACTAGGGTTTTTGTTTTCCCGGACTTTTTCATTTCCCGGGACAATGGTATTTTTTTTCGAATTTCCCGGGATCCCAGGATTTCCCGCTAGTATAAAAATAATTAAAAGAAGTGAAGGTTTCACTATATAAAGTAAATTTTTTATTAAAAAAACATAAGAAATTCACGAAATCAAACTTTTATAAAGTTTGAAAAAAACTTACATTTATAATAATTTATAATAATAATTAGAAAGTCTCTTTCTAATTTTGTTTACAAAAATTCCTGATATGGAAAACACGCGTTCGCTCTCTACAGAAGTTGGTGTTAGTAGAAGTTGATGTTAGTAGAGCATCGTACATTTTTTCTACCACAGCCTTCAAAAAATGTCAAGTCTTTTTTTATAGAATATAAAGTTGATTTATTGGACTTTAATTTAGCTTTCTCGTTAACGTTATTTATTGTTGCCTTTAGAATATCTTCAAATGTTCTCCTAATACAAAATTATCAGCATTACTGCTCTTAATCTCTACAGTTTTATTTATTCCTTCAAAAAGACGATTAAAAAAAATTGAACTTTTGCTAGCGAGTGTAAATAAATTATTTTCATTATTATTATTGAATATATCAGGTTCATTTAAATACTTTCATAGTGTATACAAGTTTTAGTCTCTTCTTTCTTCAATTATTTGTTTAAGGGCATCGAACATAGTTTGGCCAATAGAAGTGCGATTTAAAAAAGTTGTTGGCATAAAGTGGTAGTTATAGCATCAGCTTTTAGTAAATTCATATCACGACGAACCAGAGCCTCTACTGCTAGTTGTACAGGCTTCAAAACATTTAACAAACTTTTTAGAACATTTATGTTACCTTCAATTAAAAGTTCTCTAGTCCTTTCGTCCATGACTAGAGAAAATCTAGAATGTTCTCTTAGTTCAATTTTTATGTTATGTATTATTTACTTCTTAACTTCAGAATATTGTTAAATAACCAACTATTGTACATCTGCTTCGGATTTTGGGAGATGGAATCCATTAAGGGTCATAGAGTTTTTTATAGATTCACTTCTAGTAATTGCTCTTATTAACAGAATCAATTGTGACATGTTTTGAAACTGACACACACACTTCTTCCTTTTTATGAGAGTATCTCTCCAAAGTAGTCTGCGTTTTTATAATTTTTTGTGGTGGTTCTTCGTCTTTCTCTTCCTTTTCCAGAGTTGTTTTATGTATATTTTTTAAATGACGTATGAGTCCGCTTGTGCTTTTTCCTTTGCACGCAATTACCTTGGAACACAATGTGCAAGACGCAGTGTCTTCTTTTTGAAATATTGCCATACGTACGAGTTTTCCATCTAAAAGAAATATACATATAAATATTACTAAAGCCGTATAAAATCAAAAAAAATTAATTGAAATTACCTTGCGAAAAAAAAATTCTTCAATAAAGCCAACCAACTGAAGAATTTAGAAAAAGAATATTTATTAATCAAAACACGAACAGTTGTTTATTATATAAACACAAAAAATTGCCATCAAGAGTTAATATTTTTAGTGTACTAATAAAAAATCCCGGGAAATCCCGTACGAAATTCCCGGGATTACGGTAACGAAAAATTACCCGGATTCCCAGGACGGAATTCCCGGGACAAAAACTCTAATTACACTATGGAACATTTTAGGGATTTTTGTCTGGGGGGTAAGAAATTCCAAGTCACAGTGATGGTACTAGGTCAGGATAGTAAAACCCTCCAAGGGTTTGGCGTTCGTATGTGTCAGTTTTATGACCTTTTAAATTTTTTCCTTATCTTGATGTTTTTTCGCTTAGTTGTAACATTTTGGCAAAAACGTAGTTTAACATAACTCGAGAACCACTTGTCCGATTTTGCTAAAACAAACTCAAAAAAATTTAGAATTACAATTTCTTTAATCCGTTCATATAACGTTTTTCTTTATAATCAACAGTTTTGCCAGTAAAAATAAATTTGTGGAGAAAAAAAAATATTTTTTTGCCTAAAAATTAAAATTTTTTTTTTTTAAATTCATAAAAAATCCAAAACGGAAAAAAGGATCAAGTGTTATTAATTTCATGTAAAGTCACATAACCTATAAACAAAATGCGACATAGATCATAGAAATCGATTAACGCGTTCTGCTTTTATTTACAATTAAGTGAAGGTATCCCATTTTGAAAAGAATATTGATATTTGTTTTTATTCAAAAAAGTGTCATTTATCGCCATTTTTATAAATTTTTCCCAATAACTCCAGACTTCTGGCCATAAACTACTAAAAAAATGAAGTAAACAAATGTATAATTTTTTATTTTTATTTATTTATTTTTATTTATTTTTATTTATTTTAATAAATATTGCCTAGACTTTTTCGATGGTGGTTGTTCGGGTGACTCCACTGTTGGCCCTTCTGCATCTCCTGATAATTCTTTATCATCAAGATCATCCTTGTCTTGCCACACAAGCTTACTCCACCAGCAAATTTCCGCAATTATTGCACTCGGCGACTTTTTGCCTCTATATCTGTAAGTTTTTGTTTTATTAAAATGAGTTTTAAAAAATAAAAAATCAGTATTACCTCATTTCAAATGGCATAGAAACTTGATGATAGCGTTCACCTTGTTCATCAGATTCGGTAGCCAATTGTTTGCTGAAGTAGTCCAGATGATGATGTAAATAATGGATTTTCAAGGACACGTGGACACCAACTTCCGAGAATGCTCTTAACATCCTTGCGACAGAAACATCGTAGTTGTTAGAACGATGCTTTCCCAACAAGCCTTCTATTACTTCTTTGATTGCCTGCCATGCATTCAATTCAGCGTCAATCAAAATATTGTTGAATGCGTCACTTTTAATCAGCTTTCGTATATCTGGACCATTTACTACGCCTGATT
Source organism: Eustalomyia histrio (assembly GCA_949748255.1). Lineage (NCBI taxonomy): Eukaryota > Metazoa > Arthropoda > Insecta > Diptera > Anthomyiidae > Eustalomyia > Eustalomyia histrio. The sequence goes on from OX456525.1 coordinate 126,389,676, forward strand.
GGAAAAAATTGATTTGTTAAGATGGAAAATCATGGAAAATCATCTTTAATTTTACTTTCGCTGAGTCTCGGGTAAATTAGTTTCAAACACAAGAAAACTTCATCTCTTTCGGCGACAGTTTTGATAAAATTCTTAACAATTCCAAGTTTAATATGCAGTGGAGGCAGCAATATCTTCTCCTTCGGCACTAGAGGCTCACGAATAATATTGGCCGTTTGTAACCTGCTGTGCTCTCTGAGTTTCCATCCGTGGCATGCATATTGGTCACCGGAAAATCGTGTGTCCCAATCGCACAAAAAGCACATATATTTTATATAGCCGCTTTGAAGACCGCAAAGCATTGCTACAACTTTTAAATCGCAGCATATGCGCCACATATGTTTGGCGTAGTTAACCATTTTTAAAATATTTTCCAGTGCATCATATGTTTCTTTCGTTTCTGTACTATAGGCGATTGGAACTGAAGGTTTTTTATTGGTCTTATGCAGTAAAACCGCCTTCAAGCTGAGTTTTGAACTGTCAATAAATAATCTCCAGTCATCTGTTTCATATTTTATTTCCATTGCGTCCATCAATTTTCCTACATCCGGTCAATATGCAGAAGTTTTTCATCATTCACAAGGAATAAACTTTGGAGTGTAGCCTGACGACTTCGATAAGCTGTGACTTTCACACCGGGTGCCAACAAATTGTTTGATTTCAAAATGGAAGCCAGCTCTTCCGATTTATGCTGTGTTAATTCCAACTTGGCAACAATTGAATCAAGCTTATTTTGATTTATTAAAATTGGCTCATTGGATACTGATGGCTCATATGGGGGATCATCACGTGCATGATATGTCGGAGCAGTCGTAGAAGAGAAAATATCTGGGCTAGAAGCTTTTGGCACAGGAATGTGGTCCGAATGAGGCAATGGTGTTGCGGTACTTGCAACACCAACGTAATTATACGATTTTCTTATCCTTTTTGCGGCTCCTTTATTCGCACATGCATAGCAATTCAATGGATTGTGACCTTCGCCAGGATTAGTCCAAGTCATTGGGATACCGAATGGCATACTTTCACGTCTTCTATTTTTCCAATCCATTAGACGGTTGTAGCAGCTTTTACACACTATATTTGGTAACCAATTTTCGTTCACTATAACATTTTGGTTGAAGTACATCTCGTATGTTTGAACAAAATCAGTACTGAAATTTCCCCTTTTTTTATGTGTTGAGACATATTGACCACAGCAGTAGCAAAAGCTATTTATATCTGGCTTCCACAGTTCCATATTCTGTTCAGTTTTGTTCACTTTTAAAAAATCACAGAACCAGTGTGAGAAAGAGAAGAAGTATAATGACAATGCATGTTTTATGTGAACATTACAGAACCAATGTTGCCACATCAATATTTCTCTTTTAGTACAGTAGAAAAATATGAGAGAGTTCGGCTTGTGAGTTTCAATGTTTTCTCCAAATAATGTTGTGCATATCTGGAGCAAATTTTTGAAATTCATACATTTACCTAATTATGAATAAATGAGAAACGCGTGCATCGATTTTCATGATCTATGCCTTTTTTTGCTCATGAGTTATGTGACTTTACGCGAAAGTAATTAGTTTTGGCACTTTTTTCCATTTTGGATTTTTTATGAATTTAAAAAAAAAAATATTTAAATTTTTAGGCAAAAAATACTTTTTTCCCTTCATACATTCATTTTTAACTTCGAAAGTGTTGCACATATAGGAAAACGGTATAGAAACAGATTAATTAATTTATTCTTAATTTTTCTAAATTTGTTTCATCAAAATCGGACAAGTGGTTCTCGAGTTATGTTAAACTACGTTTTTGCCAAAATGTTACAGCTAAGCGAAAAAACATCAAGATAAGGAAAAAATTTAAAAGGTAATAAAAAAAACTGACAGATACGAACGCCAAACCCTTTGAGGGTTTTACTATACTGACCTAGTACCATCACCCTGACTTGGAATTTCTCACCCCCAGATTGGCTGTTGTACTGTGTTATAACGGACAGACGAAGGAATTCCACAATAACAATTTAAAACCATATATATCGTTATAATTTTAAAATAAATTATAGCCGTATTTAACTACATTTAATTACATATATTTCATAAATCTTAAGAATACTAATTATAATTTATAAAATACTTAACCACATTTAATTACATATATCTTAAGAACACTAATTATAATATCTAAAAAACATCTTAACAAAACCAAAACTATACACATATATTAAGATTAATGATAAAACATAATTTGTAATTAAATTTTTTTTTGAAAAATGAATCCCCTAATTTTTCTCTTAAGGGTGAGGGTGTAGTGTACCCTAATACACTTTACCAAATGAATATGGGCCACCCTAATAAATAACCCGCATGTATAACAACTTGACACCACACATGCATTTAATAAAAACAACTAGTAAAAAGGAATCGATGAACATTGATTTATCAAAACTGCAACATATGCCCAAAATAAATCAGATTGAATCTAAACTTCAAATCGGCAATATCTGCATTAATTTTTCAATTATTCAAAATCTCCTTTTGCCCTCAGTTCCCTGAGATCGGCAAAAGTAAATAGCTTGGCCAGTGGCAAACTCTGCCGGCCACATAAAATACACTAATTAATATTCTTTTCACAACACATTACACTTAACATTACACATGTGCTTTTTCTTTTTTTAAGTTTATTTTGGATTTGCCTTTTGTAAATTATCATAGAAAAAATGGTATCCTGGTTGAATTACAATTTTTAAATCTTGTAAATTCTTCCATTTATTTAGCGGTATGGAAAGTGGTGCAGAATATAGAGGTGTTGGTGCACTTTGACCTGAATATGGTTTAATACAAACTGGTAGATCAAAATGATCATTATAAAAATTCACCTTATATTTTACTGTACCATCCGGAATATACAAGAGAGATCCTAATGGCGATACATCACAATAATTAAAAAAAATCATCATATGGCTTTTTTACGATCTCGTTTTTTATTTTAACTGTTTTTCTGGCTTCTTTTGCAACATTCACGTAACCATTTGGCAAATTTTATCCTCACTTTCTGATGCTGTGCACCATCTTTTTTGGAAATATGTGCACTATAGTCTTCAGGTTTTATCTGGTTAGCCTTAAACCCAACACATATGTCGGACTGATCCTTTCGAGGCTTGAACAATGCTAACTTCTCCTCAAAGGATTTGGAAAAAGTAAAAATTGAAACAGGTTGAACTTTCTTTTCTTAACAGTATTTGGAGTAATCTTTGTATATTTCTGTTTTGGTTTTAAAGGTCGCTGCAATGTAATTTTATTGGTATCCTTTCTACAATAGTGACTTTTTATTTTGTCTAATATTTAAAAGTATTCTTTCCTTCTGATCTTTCTGAATTTAATGATGAAATTGGTAGTTTTTTGACATTTAACCAACCTTTTACCATATCAACCTTTATTGATAGAGCGGAAAGAAACATGAAACGACTTACCTGAAGAGATTTCTGGTTATATAGCAAAGTGAAACAGCAGCTGTTCTGTCTCATTGAGTTCTCAACTGTACAATTTGCTTCAGTTTTCTTCATGGCGTGGCTCTTTATAAACACTTGTTAGCTTTCAAGGTCATACCCCAAAACTCTTGAAAAATATTATTTCTAGTTTCATGATCAAATTTTTCGCAGTGTCTTAAGTTACTTTCTCCACAATATTTCGATGATCACGTCGATCCCTTTTTTTTTTTTTGCTAATCTTTTTGAATTTTGTTTGGATACTCCATCAGTAGAAGAAAACCGCGCAATTGACGGTTTGCTTTTTATCCGGCTTTTAAAATAATGTCCTTTTCATCATACATACATGTTAACTGATAATCTTAAGTTGTTTTCATATTATTTGTATTCTTTATATATAAATATTTTTATCCTTCTTTATTTCCCGGTATTAGTCCACTAATTTAAGAGAATACGTTTTTCGCCTGAACTTAAAACGATCTATATATATTTAAAACGATAGCTTTGTTTTCAACATGCAAAAGGTTATTAAAAAAAAAAATTATATTTAAAAATATTTGCAAAGAAAACATTTTTTATTTAAATTGTATACCATGGATGCGCGATGTTTTACTGAATATTTTTCCATCAAAAACTCATTTTCATGAAAATCTTAGAGGGTTTTGAATATAAGCCCTCGATATGTTATTTTACGTCATATGGTAAAAATAGGTATATCTTTATTTGCACGTGCAGGCGAAGTTTTCGGGATATCAGTTAAACTTGGTTTAATTAAACGGAAAACGAATTACGTCAGTCATTTTAAAGTTTATTAACAAACATTTGTCGAGGGTAACACTCATCAGTTTATAATTCCAGTCTTTAATGAAATAGAACAAAGCACAGAAATTTAGTTTTTCGGGGACCCGTAAAAAATATATATATACCACCCATATGGTAAGTGGTAATTAAAGGAAATTTTCTTACGATTTCAAATATGCATTTCGTTTCAAGATCCGCGAAATAGAATTCGCGTTAGGCCAATTCTAGTAAATTTTAGGCGGTAAAAAGGGAAAGTTCTGAAATGAAACAATTATTTTTTTATATATGGTGTTAAGGGAGCTGGGCCCCTGGGACTTGCTAGGCCAAAAAGACCGAAATACACTCAAAATGGTAAGTGTGAGCTCAAATTATAGGAAATTTTCTCACCATTCCAAACCATGCATTTTATTTCAAAATCCGAGAAACGGAATTCGCGTTCGGTCCATTCTATTAAATTTTACATGTTAAAATATACTAGTGCTTAGTAGTTGCTATCGTTGGTGTTACCCGCGCGTGAAAATGATAGTACAAATTGAAAATCGCGCGATTAAAAAAAAAATAATAACAGAAATATTTTAATTTTTTGGTACATAGCGTCGCAGGCAAAATTTTGTTTTGGTACATTGTGATACGAGGACGGATCAATAAGTCCGTGACTTTTCGAACTTCCCTCGTAGTTATATAAAATGCACACTGCTCCCATCAAGTACCACCTGTTAATAAACTATTGTCAAATTTTGAGCAAGTTCCGTCATTTAATTTGCGTTTAACAGCTGGTTAAAACATACAACTTCTTGGATTTTTTTAAAAATGGAAAAAAGTGAATTTCGAGTGCTCATTTAACATTATTTTTGCGTCAATCGAACCAAGGAAAAGCTTGATAAATACTATGGGGACTCTGCACCATCAATTTCAATGGTAAACAAGTGATTTACTGACTTTCGTTGTGGTCGCACAAGTACAAATGACGCTGAACGTTTTGGACGGCCAATTGAGGTCAATACACCCGAAAATGTCGAAAAAATCCATGATATGGTGTTGGCCGATCAAAGAGTAAAAGTGCGTGAAATTGTTGATGCCATAGGCATTTCATATGGCAGTGTGGTTGTTGATTTTAAATGATCAGTTGGATTTAAGAAAACTGTCTGCAAGATGGGTGCCGCGTTTGCTCTCAACTGACCATAAGGCACGGGTGCACACATGTGTAGTTTTAATGGCAAAATTCCATGAATTGGGCTACGAATTGGTACCTCATCCGCCATATTCTTTGGATTTAGCCCCCAGTGATATTCTTTATTTGCAAACCTAAAGAAATGGCTCGGTGGAAAGAGATTTAGCTCCAACGATGAAATTATTGATCAAACAAATGCCTATTTTATGGACCACGAAAAATCCTATTTTTTGAAGGGATACAAAAATTGGAGAAACGTTGGACTAAGTGTATTGAGCTAAAAGGAGATTATGTTGAAAAATTAATTTTTTTTTGCAAAAATAACTGTGTTTCATTCAAAAATTCACGGACTATTGATCCACCCTCGTACATAGCGTCGCAGGTGAATTTTTTTTTATACTGATTTCTATTCCGTTTAATGTGAACAATAAGTTCCATTTTTTAGCGAAAAATTATCTTTTTATATTCTATTTCCCACATTTTGAAACAAAATGCATATTTATAATCGTGAGAAAATTTCCTTTAATTTGAGCTCTTACTTACCATTTTGGATGTGTTTCGGTTTTTTGTACCTAGCGGTTCCCAAGGTCTCGGTCCCCTTAACACCATATAGAAAAAATTATTTTTTTTTAGTTCCCGAGGGGTGATATAATTTTTATATTTTTTTGAGGGGTGCCCGAAAAAGTAAACTTTAGCCAAACAAAGTAAACTACAAATTTTTTTTTTTTTTGTAACAAATTGGGTTAATTTCAAGAAAGTGCTAAGATATCTACTGGTTTTTGTTCGATTACACTATAGCTTGAAACTGCTGGCATTAGTGCTAAACACCTCGCTCAGGGCCTAAATTATGAAATACATTATGGTGTTTAAACCTTAAATTAAATTTTTTATTAAAAGGGACAGATAATTAATTTTTTTTTACCAGTCCAAATAATAATTTTTGAATTACAATTTAACAATTAATTATTTATCAAATTTTATTTACACCAAGTTTTATTTGCAATTTTTTTTCATCCTCCATACGGGACTTCATGTTACGCTCTTTAGTTTCTTCATCGTCATCCTTATGACTGGAAAAATGCACCCGCAAATCTCTAGCCAATGGAAATCTTAGGGGACACAGTTCACATCTATAAACATTATCACCCAGATGTTGTCGTAAATGTTTAATATAATCATTACTTTGCGAAAAAGCTTTTTCACAATATTTACAACGATACGGTTTTTCGCCAGTGTGGGTGAGCATGTGACGACGTTGGTGTGCGGCAACGACAAACCTAAGTATAGTAAAAGGATACACGTTATGTATTATTTAAAAAAAAAAACTTTTGTAATTTTTTATACAATATTAAAGTCTAGGTAGATATTGTTTGAAAGAGAAGCAACACCCAGAAAATCCCTCCTATTTATTAATGCTTTGCTTTCTTTGGAAATGTTATAGATAAGAGGTGAAAGAAAGCATAGAGTAAACAGACACAACACTCGGAGAAAAGGAATTCATAAAAATGTATGACATATGTATATTTTACAAACATTCATCATTTCATAAAAAAATCATAAACAAATTTAATAAAAAAAAATACACAAATTATTTATTTGCAAAAATACTGCTATTTGAAATTCTATTAAGTGTGCATTTTTACTTAATTAAGTAATTTTGAAAAAAACAAATTGAAATTAAAGAAAACTTTATCATATTGACTTCTAATAAAATAAATCTAAAAAATAAATATGATGAAACTTCTTTATAACCATGAAGAAGAATTTAATAAATCTTACTTAATGTATTTTTTTTTTTTTTTTGAAAATTCATAATATTTAAGAAGGTTTCATAAATATGAAGAAATATGTCATCAATTTGCGTTTTTATGAAATTTCAATATATTTATGAAGTGTTACATGGATGGTGAGTCAGAAAAGTTTCACTTTTCTAGCTTTAGCGATTTTGCAGACCGTCAAAAGAAGAAATTCTTAATTTTTTTCCCTCCCCCTAGGCTTTTCCAAAAATCCAGTCCTAGCTGATGTCTACACCAGAGAAGGAACCTTCATAAACCTCCTACCTCCAACGGTTAGGGAAGTGTTAAGGGGAAGACTTTTCCCTCTTTTTGACCCTCCGAGAAGAAATTTTAGAAACAACAACTTCGTAGTTCCAGCGTATTTGGCACGCTATCAAGGGGAGAACTTACCCTTTTTGCCCCTTCGCCCGTCAGCTTCCTAGGTCCAGCGGTTTGGGCAGGCCGTTAAAGAGGGGAAATCCTACCTTCGAACCACCGTTTTTACCATGTCCCTGGTTAAAATTCTAAAATGTTCCTTATCAATGAGTTAGCGCATAATCCAGGTAACAAATATTTCAAATTCCAGGTTTCTAGCTGAATCGGTGTGGTAAGGCCGTTAAGGGGGAGACATTTCACCTTTTTGGCCCTCCCCGTAGGAATTTCCAAAATTCCGACCAAAAAAAAATTCCCAGCTCTAGCGTTTTTGCCAGGCCGTCAGGGGGAGGGCCAACCTCCCCATAGGGTTTTCAAAAAATCTCGCCTTATTTGATGTCTACATCAGAGCAGAAACCTTCGTACCAAATTTCAAGTTCCTACAAACGTGGTTAAACAATTAAGTCATTGTACTAACATATTTTTCAGAGTACATTTATAGCGGATCCTTAACTTTTTGTTCATTCCAAACCATGGTTGGCATTTAATACGATTTCATAATAACGGTAGTTGGTTACCACAGCTACTTAAAGACCGATATGAAAATTTGAAAATTGACATTCCATTAAAGGCAAGTGTCTTTTTGTATAACCTGGTTTATTGCGCTATTTTATTGGTTCAATTTTTAAATATCTTAAACTACCATTATAATAACGCTAAACTATTAAACACCGATTTACGGTATTTTGCAAGTATAACAAAATTTAACAGGTAGTGGCGTGCCCAGGATTTTGTTTCGTGGGGGGGGGGGGGGGGCTAAATTCCTAAACCTAATTCTTTTGACCTTTTTGAAGCATTTGAAACAAAATATTTAATATTTACATTTAAGTTGGCCCAAGTAACTTTAATGTTTATAAGGAGTACATTCGGATATTATTGATTTCATGCAATGTAAATGATGTGCATAAGCAACATTTAACAATAAAGCAGCAAATATATTATAGGAAAGTGGATTAGCCACGTGCAAATTTTGATTTAAATTCAAAGACCATTTCAACACGATTAGATTGTTTCAAAAACTTTTATAGAGCATTAATTGAAATTCAAAGACACCAAATTAAATTAAATAAATATTTGATGAATTTCAATAATTTTTTTAATTGCGTTTGGTATTTTTAAATTTTTATGCTTATAAGTATCGCTTGCGAATTTTTAAATTTTGTTTGTAATTTTTTTAATTTAAATTGTGTTCTCTTATTTCGGATTTTTTTTTTAATTTCAATTGTCATTTTTGGGCAATTTTGACTATTTTTTATCTCTGTATATATAACTACTTGTTTTCATATATGGACTTCAACCCGTGGCGGATTTAAGCCTGCTCCCTTCCATGGCACTCTCTGATATGCTGCCCTTTTGGTTGTATAGAAGTGATTATCATAAAACACATGTAATTTTTAAATACTTAATTTATTGTGATAATTTTTATTAATTTAGATACACACACATATATATACAGTGCTGGTCAAAACATTTGCAACTGAAATCCCATTTAAAGTAAATACTGTTTTTTTATAATAAAAACACTTCTACACTTAGTTTCTTATTTTGTTTTATTTAATTCAATTATAGTATATTATCTTACAAAAACAAAAAAAATATATTTATTAACTTACAACAATAAAAAAATAACTTTTAGCAAAATTTGTCGAAATTCAGGTGTTCAAAACATTTGCAACTCTTAACGAAATTAAAAATAAAAAAAAACTCAAAATGTTTAGTATTTTGTTGCATATCCACGATGTTTTATAACTTCAGAGCATCTCTTAGGCATGGAGGCTATGAGCTTATCTATATATTCGTTAGAAATTGCATTCCACTGCATTTCCAATTCGACGAAAAGTTCATCACCATTTCGGAATACTTTATTGCCGATGTTGCGTTTAACAATCATCCACATGTTCTCAATTGGGTTGAGATCGGGAGATTGAGGGGGCCACGACATGACATTAATTTTATTTTCCTCTAACCAAGCTTTAACTATCCTTGCCGTGTGTTTAGGGTCGTTATCATGCTGGAATGTCCACGAAAGTGGCATATCCCATTCAGCATACGGAAGCATAACTGAGCTAAGTAGGTCTCTACAGATTGGGGCTGTCATTGTATCTGTTATGCGGTGAATCGGACCAATTCCATTCCCAGAAAAACACCCCCATACCATAATATTTCCACCTCCGTGCTTTACTGTGGCTGTTGTGTACCTGGGATTAAACTTTTCACCTTGAGGTCGTCGAACGTAGGTTCTTCCATCTGACCCCCGGAGGTTAAATTTAGACTCATCCGACCATAAAATGTTTTTCCATTGATGTGGAGTCCAATTTAGGTGGGCGCGAGCAAATTCAAGTCGAGCTTTTCTGTTTTTTTCTGATACATATGGTTTTTTTGTGCATCTAAAGCTTCTAAGACCACATTCTACGGCTCTTCGTTTGATAGTGGAAAGACTGGCATCTATCGGAATTTCCGTTTTTGCTTTTCTAGGGATTGCTTTCGGATATTTGAAAAAAAAATTCTTTATTTTTCTATCTTCTCTTTTAGTTGTAATGGATATGGATATTGCCACTTTTAACTATTCGACATATCGTTGACTTGGGTACAGAATATTTTATTGAAATTTCTTTTTGAGAAAGTCCATTTTGATAATCTTTTAAAATTTTGGTCTTAAAAACTGAATTATATTTGTTTCCAGCCATTTTTCACAAAAATTATTATAATGAATATTACCCTTTCACCATGTAATGAAAACTACTGAAGCGCAATAGTTTTAAATTTTTTTTGTAAAAATGTAAAGACAAGAATATAAATAATTTAAAAAGAATGCAATTACCGTTATTTCCAAGCATTTTTTAGTGTTAATTAATTCGCTAAGAGTAGAAGAAATTGCAGTTGCAAATGTTTTGAACTCCTAAATTTCGACAATCTCTTAAAATATATATTTTTTGTTGTTGTAATTTAACGGAATCTGTTTTTTTCTTAATTGTTTAACAAAAGCAATAAATAAATGTAAAAAAATAATAAATAGTTAATAACCAAGAGTCATTTAAAAAAAGTTTATCAATTAAAAGCTCAAATACGGTCTCAGTTCCATATGTTTTGAACAGTACTGTATATATATATATGTGTGTGTGTATCTACATTAATAAAAATTAACCACAACAGACTGATGTGACGGTCTTATATTTCATACATATTTTAATTACACTGTCCAACAGCATTTTTGGAACAGAATAGCGACCCTATAATTCTGAAAGGGTATGTTGAGTAGATCATTTTTGTAGAACAAACTTATGGTCCAGCACGTCTGAGTATTTTTTTACAGTGGGTCAAAGTTTTCATTTTTCGGTCGAAGGGAGCATTATACTATATGAAAAAAATGCTGTAAGTTAATGTCTGAGAGAATTCTTATGGTCAGAGTTGTATTGTCGAATTGTATGAGGATTATTTTTGTGGAAGATCTTAACCCTCTAACTGGTCTCTTTATGGGTCAATTTGACCCTTTTTTCGAGAAAATCAAAAAATATCCTTTAAAAAAGGACATTTAAGGATTAAAATATTCTACGAAAATGTTTGCCGGAAAATTTCAGTGGGGGTCACCAAAGACACCATTGTTGTAAATAAAGCTCTTTACGATTAATTGGCAAAATTACACGCCAACTTCTATAAAAAAATTATAATTTTGTTTTAAAAGTGGTTTATTATAGTATGTACAATGTACATTGTACATATTTATTTTTTTGCTTCAAATTTTCGAGTAAAAGGGAATTGGGAAATAGCAGTAGTATGACAATGGATTAAAGATTAAACTTAATATGCTTTCCTGTATTTAGCTTGACGTGAATGTTCCGATGGGTCAAGGTTTCTGTACAAGCCCCATACGTATTCAGCAAGCATTACACTTTGGGATTTCCCTTTGAATCTTTCTTCCAGTACCTTTATATCCTGATGAAACCTTTCACCGTGTTCATCTGAACCCGCTCCAAGGTTTTCTTTAAAAAAATTGAGATGAGAGTGCAGAAAATGCAGCTTTAGTGACATCTTAACGGCAATATTGTTAAAACCGATTAGCATGCTTTCAATATTTTCTGCATAGTTTTGTGCTTTTGAGTTTCCAAGGAATTCTGATATAACCAGCTGCATAAAGTCAAATGCTGTCTTTTGCATATCCGACAGATGACCATAAAATTCTTCATCTTGTAATAATTTTCTTATATCGGGTCCATTCCTAGGAAAGGTAATTTACATTAAATGAAATAAATTATTTCTTAAAACCGTATTTTACCTTCTTTTAATTTTGCTGCAGATAATCTGGGGAAAATTGTTTGAATGCGTTTGAAAGCATTTCCTTGTGTATTTAAGCTTTTAATAAAATTTTCACCACGCCCAACTTAATATGCAGCGGTGGAAGTATGACCTTATCTTTCGGGACAAGGGATTCATGGATTACATTTAAGTCACCAATAATATTTTCTTTACTTTCTTCAAAATATTTAATATGATAATGGCTGCTGGTAGCACGTGAATCCCATTTACAAAGAAAGCACATATATTTTGTGTATCCTGTTTGCATTCCAGTCAATATTGCAATCATTTTGAAGTCTGCGCATACTTTCCATTTATATTTATAGTATTCAATTTTATTTAAGAGATTTGAAATATTTGCGTATGTTTCCTCCTTTTTTGTAGAATACGCAACCGGTATTGCAGTAAAACTGCTTTTAAGATGTGTTTGGAACTATCTATAAATAGTCGCCAAGCGGAAGAGTCCAGTGGAAGCTTTAGATATTTTAGAACCTCTTCAATACTGCAGAGTATACAAGTTCTTCTGATTTTTTAAAATAACTTTCCAGATCGGCGTGTCTTTTTCTTGGAAATGTAACTTTTACATCGGCATTTATCAAATTCCTGTTTTTCAATATGGAACATAATATTTCAGCTTTCTCTTTTGTTAGTCCTAAATCTCTTACAATATCTTCAAAATAAGCGTGGTCTATCAAATTAGGACATATGTTTGAACCATCAAGAGGCAAGTAACTTATATCTGATATGTTTTCAACCGCCGCTGTTATTTCTTTATTGGCGACTGTCATATTGGCCGAAAATTTATGTGTAGGCGGTTGAGGCACCGGAACACCTTCACAGCGCACTTCTGGTAAAATGACATTATTTGTTGCTTCGTATGTCATTATCGCGTAGTGCCTTTGGCTTCTACCAAATTTGTAATTTACGCAGAAATAGCATGTATCTGATTTGTGATCTTCAGGTTCAATCCATGTAATAGGCGCAGAAAATGGCAGCGCCTTAGTACCGCCTTTGTACCAGGTCAAAAGACTACTTTTGCTAGTAGTACATACGGTTTTTGGTATCCAAGCTTCAGATAAAAATCGTATTTCAAAGAAAAGAAAATATGGTTCTTCAATTGTAGGGAATATCTTTCTTCTGCTTTGATGGTGCGTAAAATGTCCACAAATAAAACAAAACCAATCTCTTAATTTGCAAACAGAATCCGCCATGCTTTTTTAAGCTTTAATTTTTCTTTTTTTATATTAATTTTAGTAAAAATCACACCCGATATGTACTGCTTAGTAGCTCAATTATGCTTGAATTTTTTCTTTTATTTTTTTATTATTAATTTTAATAAATATCACACCCGATTTGTAAGTCACAGCTGACTAGACGCGAGAACTCAGTGTTTGGCCCGTCCGAACTTGACGCCGATTTTACCTGTTTTGTATATGTTGGTGTATAATTTTACTAATTAAGCGTAAAGAGCTTTATTTACAACATTGGTGTCTTTGGTGACCCCCACTGAAATTTTCCGGCAAACATTTTCGTAGAATATTTTAATCCTTAAATGTCCTTTTTTAAAGGATATTTTTTGATTTTCTCGAAAAAAGGGTCAAATTGACCCATAAAGAGACCAGTTAGAGGGTTAAGATCTTCCACAAAAATAATCCTCATACAATTCCACATAACAACTCTGACCATAAGAATTCTCTCAGACATTAACTTACAGCATTTTTTTCATATAATATAATGCTCCCTTCGACCAAAAAATGAAAACTTTGACCCACTGTAAAAAAAACTCAGACGTGCTGGACCATAAGTTTGTTTTACAAAAATGATCTACTCAACATACCCTTTCAGAATTATGGGGTCGCTATTCTGTTCCATTCAAAAAGTCTTAATTTGTTGGACAGTGTTATTTTATGCATGCATAAAATTTTGATTATAATTTTCAAACAAAAAATTGGTAAAGTTTTACACATGAATAATAAAAATTTTATTCCAAATTTTATAATTTTCTTTCACAATTTGAGTTTTAAATAAAATAAATTAAAATAAAATACATATGTATGTATGCAGATAAAATAGAAAAGCAAAAGTTCTTGTGAAAAATAAAAATAACATTAAATGTAACTTTTAATAATTTTGTGGCTTGTCGTTTATACTTATGTAATCCCGTGTTTCTTCATTTAAATTCCATAAAAAGGAATCACTAATAATATTTATAACATCAGTGGTGCAATTCTCTAATTTTTTTAACGATAATTGTCGGTTGAGTTACCAAAAAATCTATTCCGTATTTTTTGAAATTATTTACCAGAGATACCGACCGACAACAATTGTTTATTTTAAATTTATTTGCTCTGAAATTTTATAAAGTAATGACAAATATCGTAACTTGAACCTTAAACAAAATTTTTGTAGTTAAGTAGACGATTTTTTAACTACAAGTATTAGTAGAAAAAAGTTAAAATATAAATAAACAATTCATAAAAATCCATTACTTTAAACACAAGGCTACAGTGCAAAATATAATTTTAACAAGAGCGGCTAAATTCGGCTATGCCGAATCTTATATACCCTTCACCATGGTTGGGAAAAAAGTGAAGGTTATATATGGACATATATGGAATGGACAGATTTATATACGGACGCCTTTAAGAGGAAATTAACCATTTAGGTTGGTGATAAAACTGGGACTTGGGAAGATTTATGGTTCCAGAAAATAGGTATTTAAAAAAAATATGTTTTGGGCATTACTTTTTTGTATCTGACCCGATATTTCCGAGTTTTTTTTTAGCAAATATGTTATACTAAAGAATTTCGATCTTTTGCTATATAAGACGTATCCATAGGTCATATTACAACTCTAAAATAATATATGAGAAATAAAATAATATATGCGAGCGCCCCGGTAGGCTAGTTGGTAGCGTGCTAGCTTATCAGTGCGGAGGTCGTGGGTTCGATTCCCACCAGAGGCTCTGGTCTGTTTTTCGCTACAACGAGCCGATGGCCTTTGTTGCTAGTGCTCGGTTAGGGTATTAGGATATAATTTGTAATTATATGATTAATATAAATAAATAAATAAATAAATAAAATAATATATGAGAAATAAAATAATATATGAGAAATTAAATGGTTTAAAAATCTTTTTATAAATTCTTTTAAATCGGAGCAAAAAATAGAAATAAAACCGTTTGTATTTTGTTTGTATCAGAGGGTTTATATAAAAATTTTGATGTTTTTAGCCTATTTATGGATAATTTAATTATTAATTTAAAATATTATTTAAATTAATTATTTAATGTTAAAAAAACAAAAAAAAATCTTAAGAAAATATAAAAAATTGTACAAAAAAAAAAGTTGAATAGACGGGGAATCGAACCCGCGCCTAAGAGAAAAAAAGTATTTGTGACATAGCGTCTAGACACTGAGCTATTGAAGCTCATACAAAATCATCGTTAAAAGAAGTACATATATAAAAAGTTTTCGTTCATTAGAGATTTGTTTGGTTTTTATTTAAATAAAAAATCTTTGTATGTGTTTGTGTATAAAAGGTGGATGTGAAAGAAAAGAATTTCAACAAATGGGTGTGTTTGTTATGCGTAAAATTCTACGTACATATTAAACAAAGGGATTTTACGGAAAAAATTAGAGGTAGTCCTGGTTTTTTGCTAATATCTCAGCCATTTATTAACCGATCTGTCTGATTTTCAATAGCAAACAGAAATGGATCACATGTAACAGAAATATATAACAATCAAGTCCTCATCATGTCTGGATTCTTTGGAAAACCCATTTCAACACACAGACGGACATCGTTATACCGTAGACAGACGACATCGTTAATTTGCATTAAAATTTCACTAATGCAAATTAACATTTTACCCTGACAGACGACAGTTTTTGCATTTATTAAACAAACAGCTGTTTGTTTGTAAACAACTGTTTGTCCAAAAAAAAAAAAATAATAGAAAATCGAAAAATTAGCTTATCAACTAATTTTTTTGGCAGTTATATCGAGTACAAGTGGATAGAAGACAGAAATTACGATTAGCAGCTATGCTGTTGGTGAAAAATCAGTATTTATTTGAAAGAAAGCTGAAATTACTTTTGTTGAAACTGCTCCATAATGTAAAAATTGTACATGCACTAGCAACCATAAATCTGAACGTGTTGCTACAAGTTGGGATCGCAGAAGGACACCCTGAAATAAGAGAAAGGCAATTATGGAAATTCGTAGGTTTAATATTATCTTTTCAAGGAGGATATAATTCATATTGAGCATTTTTTAAAGGACCGCAACAGCACGTTTTGGGAGTTTGACGTGCCTTCGATGGACGACAACAGATTTAAGGAAAACTTTCGCCTCAACAGGAAGGCTTTCCAAAAATTATCCGAAAAAGTTCAAAATATTGAGAGGTTGGACACTAATATGAGGCTTTGTATTCCATTCGAGAAGAGAGTGGCAATAGCATTGTTCGCATTAGGGTCGGCAGCGGAATATAGGACTGTTGGTAGTTTATTCGGTGTGGGACGCAGTACCGTTGGTGAAATTGTTATAGATTTTTGCCACGCGATATGTAATAATCTATCTCACTATATTAATTCCTATCCTCCGAATCCCCAAGAAATTAAACACATTGTGGATGGGTTCGAACACCTCGGGTTTCCGCAATGCTTTGGAGCTGTCGATGGATGTCATATAGAAATTCAGCCAAAAAAAGAAGATGCAGTAGACTATCACAATTATAAAGGCTGGTATTCAGTAATTTTATTAGCAAGTTGTGATTACAGGTAAATTTTTTTTGTTAAGTTATTGAAAACTTTAACATTTGTGCTTTCAGATCAAAATTCACGTATATAAACATTGGATCAAGTGGGAAAAACAATGACTCGTACATTTTTGAAAAAAGTTCTTTAAAAAGATTTCATGAAAGCACTGAAATTTTTACACAAAATAGCAAAGTAATTGCCGACGTCAATGTGCCTTTGTTGCTTATTGGCGATTCAGCTTTTCGTTTATCACGGTATATGATGAAGCCATTCCCATATTCAATAAATCAGCCAGATGTAGAAAAAACCTTTAACTGTCGTCGTGTAATCGAAAATGCTTTTGGCCAACTTAAAGCTAGATTTCGAAGAATAGGTAGGGGCTTACAAGTAGCACCAAAAAATGTTAACATAATTATAAAAACATGCTGCATTTTGCACAACTTTTTAAAAATGGAAAACGATGAAGTTTCTTCCGCATGGATGGAAAAGTTTGCAGGAGACTTAACTACACGAAACCAGCCCAACCACTCCACAAGAGTTGGCGAAAATGACGTGATAGCATCGACTATTAGGAATGCAATAGCTTTGAGTTTTAGTAAGTACAAACACCTTGATTATGCTTCATGCAATGCATGATTTTACTATAACTATATAGTAAGGTATCCCTTAAAATAGATTTGTCATTGCAAACTCCAGTTTCTGAATACAATTTTTAATTTCTGAAATACAATTTGTAAATTCTGAAATACAATTTGTAAATTCTGAAACACAATTTGTAATTTCTGAAATACAATTTGTAAATTCTGAAATACAATTTGTAATTTCTGAAATACAATTTGTAATTTCTGAAATACAATTTGTAATTTCTGAAATACAATTTGTAAATTCTGAAATACAATTTGTAATTTCTGAAATACAATTTGTAAATTCTGAAATACAATTTGTAATTTCTGAAATACAATTTGTAATTTCTGAAATATAATTTGTAATTTCTGAAATACAATTTGTAATTTCTGAAATACAATTTGTAATTTCTGAAATACAATTTTTAATTTCTGAAATACAATTTGTAATTTCTGAAATACAATTTGTAATTTCTGAAATACAATTTGTAATTTCTGAAATACAATTTATAATTTCTGAAATACAATTTATAATTTCTGAAATACAATTTGTAATTTCTGAAATACAATTTGTAATTTCTGAAATACAATTGATAATTTCTTAAATACAATTGATAAATCTGAAAAATTGAAATTGATATTGAATCGACAAATCATTATGTTAAGGGATGTCCTACTATAGTTATATTTTTATTATGCAGAGAATACATATTTTCATTAAAGTTATAAACTCTTTGCCAGTTTCGTTTTGCTCCCGAATTGCATTAACGATTTCATTTGACAATGATTGGCTTTCTTCTACCACACTTTTGAGCATTACATTTTGCTCTTTCATAATTTTTACCACTTCACCTAAATGATTTCTCTTTTTCGCAGAGGACGATGAAGCTGCGGCAGCT
Organism: Eustalomyia histrio; assembly: GCA_949748255.1. NCBI lineage: Eukaryota > Metazoa > Arthropoda > Insecta > Diptera > Anthomyiidae > Eustalomyia > Eustalomyia histrio. Next base: position 126,407,939 of record OX456525.1, read on the forward strand.
GAAGTGAATGTGGTGTCAAGGGCAGATAGTGGTGATGAAGGCGACGAAAGCAACGCTGGTGATGGCAATGGCTGTGACCCCGTCGAGGATAATGGCTGTGACACGGGCGATGGTAATGGCTGTGACACCGGCGATGGTAATGGCTCTGACTCCGGTGATATCTGGCAGCTATTATCTGAAATACTTTCCTAAATAAATAAAAATTTTTTTAATATTTTCAAATAAGTATATAAAATGTTTATTCTTACAAAGAAAAAGGATTCCACAATTTCAGCACTATTGGAGGCAGTGCTACCAATTATCCGGTGCACATCATTGAAAAATTTCCAATTCGATGGGCTCCCACCAGAAGGTCCCATTTCCTTTTTCTCCTCTCTAAAAAGTTCAATATATAGGTATATTTTGTGTCCAAAAAGTTGTTGTTAAATAAAAAAAAATTACCTGTATTTTTGCGTCAAATTCCGTATCTTGACGTGCACTTCTTCAGGACTGAATTTGTTATTCATTTGCACTGAAATTTCCTGATAGATGTGCCCATTCCTTCTTGCACGCCGCAAATCGGTGGCACGTTCCGCCCACAGCTCCAGCAGAACCTGCACATCTCTCTCGCACCACACACTTCGTTTATTTCCCTTGGAAATCTTAAAATGGAAAAAATGTGTTTAGATTTTAATATTTCTTTTTGTTTTTGCTAAAAACAATTAAAATAACTCACCTTTGCTGACTTTGTATCCATTTTCATTTGACAATAACAATTTGACAACAGCTGATTGCATGCTGTCTTTGAACCAATTTCCAATTCACAATAGCAAACAATTTGACAATTGTGATTGATTGTAGACTGTGTTGCCATATTGAAATAGCTAAATGCAGTATAAATTCACTCTGATTTCGTGCATTTACGTCAAAGTTAATGCACATATGGAGGGGATTATGCACGAGTTAATTTGAATTAAGACTGCTAATGCAAATTAACGCTGTCGTCTGTCTACGCTATTAAATAAACTTCGCTCTTCATAAGGACCCAGAATATATATACTTTATAGGGTCTAAAATCAATATTGTAGAAATAACAAACGGAATGACAAACTTATATATACCCTTCCACCTGTGGTGAGGGGTATAAATATTGTCTAATCATTAACTATCAACATAGATCATGTTGTAGATTTAATATGAATTAGGAAAAACATTTAAAATTAACGGCTTCATATAAGCTTTGTTATTGGATACTTTAAGAATTAATGTTCATAACAAAAACTGTAAAATACAGAGGATAAATGTAAATTGATAAATTTCGTTGATGTTAGTCTAATTGTGTGTTGCTTTCGAGTTTGTTAATTTGTTTCCAAACACTCAATATAAAATAGACAATCATCAACAAGCAATGACCAAAGGGGAGAAAGGAGAGCGTGGATATTGATAAGGTTGGGTAGCGTCAACCGAAAATACTAAGTATTCTATCCTGCTGGCTCTGTGGAATTTCTCAATTTTTGTTCTCTATAATATACTAATAAAAAAAATGTTCATGTTTCTTTACAATAAAATAATTTATAAAAAGAATATGATAATATGATCTAAAATCCTACTATACTATTCATTTACAAAAAACAGATGCATAGAGCCAATTTATACGATGCAATTGATTGCGTCCCAAATTTTCTTAATTCCGCTTTCACGATCTGCCCAAACCCCTTTAGCTAGAAACCTAAAATTTTAAATATGTGTTATCTGGAGTATAAGCTAACTCATTGATCAGCTATATTTTGGAATTTTAGCCGCCTACATGGTAAAAATTGGGGTTCAAAGGAAAAAATCTGAAATTTGAAATATGTGTTACCTGGAGCATGGGCTAACACATTATTGAGGTACATCTTAGAATTTTGATCGGAGAAATTGTAAAAATTGGGGTTATTATCTGGGGACTCCGTATACTCTATGGCAATCCCGGGCTTTAGCCCGGGCAACCTTCTTCTACGCTAACAACGTATCGGGCTATGCCCACGTGGTTTGATTTTAAAAGAATTTTCAGAATATAGTCCTTGTAGTATGTGTTTTAAAACTCTGAATAGCATTATTTGGAACTTTATAAAAGTAGATGAATTTTACCCTATTGATCGATTTTGTGGCAAAAAAAGCATTTTCCTCGAAATCCGCCGAAACTAAATACCTGCTCTCACTAAGTTAAACGAGGGATATATGCAATTTTTGTCATTTTTATTTCCTATGATGTATTTAATGAAACCCCAGTGTACAAACCTTAAATTTTTAATTTTGTTGAACAAAATTAGAAATTAGTTTTGAAAATGCATAAAAAAAATTTTTACATTTTAAGTCACTCTTACAAATTTTCTAACACTATCTTAGAGGAACAAAACTTCATATTTAAGTATTTATGGATCTGAAAAAAATATATAAATAATATAGCATTACAAAAATATTGTGAAAAAAATACAATTTGCTCTTTAATTTCCTAACCCAGTGGTGTTTGACAAATTATTGGCCTTGGGCATTTGTAATAACTTAGATGTTTATCTTATTTCCATTTTTGATACGTTTTTAGACAGATAATTAAGTATACATTTCGATTATTTTTATCATTTTTCAATCGATTTCCGCCTCGACTTTTTATCCAATCGCCACCAAACTTCATATTAAATGTTTTTGTATACAAAAGAAACCAAATTAGCACATTCGATGAATTTAGAATTCACTTTCACTTTTTTGAACGCCTCTAATGTAAAGGGTGGTTAAATTTTAAGGGCCGATGTTGAATGTGAACCACACCTAAACGTCAAGTTTTTTTCTGCATTTCATTTGACATTTCTCAATTTCAGACAAACTCAATTTGAACCATGGAAAGATACACAATCGAGCAACGCGTTTAAGTTAATCAGGCTTATTATGAAAATGGGCGCTCAAATCAAAATGAATTTCGTTCACTTCATGATTTTTTTTTGGTCAGCATAATCGACCAAATATGTCCACAATCGAATTGTGGGCAAATTTCAGCAAACCGGGTCTGTGAAAACACCTGTGCATGCTCGCTCAGTTCGTTCTGCTGAAAACATTGCTGTTGTTCGCGATAGTGTGTCATGAGGTCGACCAAGCATTTACCGTGAATGGTATTCGCTATCGCGAGATGATAACGAACTTATTTTGGCCAGGAATTGAGGATATGACCCTGGACGATATGTAGTTTCAACAGGACGGTGCCACTTGCTACACAGCTAACGAAACAATGGCTCTTTTGCGCGACAAATTCAATGGCCGTGTTATCTCACGTGGTGGCGATGTCAATTGGCCGCCAAGATCATGTGATTTGACACCGTTGGACTTCTTTCTTTGAGGTTATTTGAAAGAAAAGGTGTACGTCGATAAGCCAGCAACAATTCAAGAGCTAAAAGATGAGATAATTCGGCACATTAACAGCATAGAACCTCAATTATGCCTCAGCGTCATCGAAAATTTGGACCATCAAATGGAGGTGTGCCGCCGAGGTCACGGAGCCCATTTGGCCGATATTTTGTTCGATACATAATTGAACCATACCATATTATCATAATAAAAAGAAATGCCAATAATTTCCTAAATAATTTGTGTTTTATTCAAAATCAACATCGGCCCTTTAAATTTAACCACCCTTTACATAGATTATTTTTAATTAATTATATTTTGCATTATATCAAAAATTTCTAAGTAATGTTGCCTCGAATAGAGGTAAACTCCTTAAGGAAATTAAGCATTATAATGGTTTAAAGTGTAAGGACAAATCTTCAAGCCATTATTGTTAAATCAAGAAGCTATAAAAATAATTAAGAATTTAAATCATTCACAAAGGATGTACAATATTTTTTTTTCATTTTTCCATATTAACTAAATCTTACCGTTTATCACAATGTTCACAAGGATAATTTTTAATGTTGTTGTGATATAGATTATGCTTTTTTAAATGACAGGCCATATAAAAGGCTTGTCCACAAACATCGCAGACAAATGGTTTATTATTAGTATGTGATTTGGCATGAAGGAACAAGCCGCTAGCACATACAAATTTCTTAGGACACTGCAGGCATTCAAAAGTTTTCTCACCCCTATGACGTTGCATGTGACAACGTAAATTACTTGAAGATCTAAAGCGTCTTCCACATTCAGCACATAAGTAAGGGGTTTCGCCTAAAAACAAAACAAAAACAATGTTAAATGCATACAATTTTTATATTATATATGGGTATTCACAAATTCAGACTCTTATATGGAGAGAAGACAAATTTGATTGTTTTGCTTTGTTTTTGCTCATATTTGCTATTTTTCAATTTTCCTGTTTTTAGCTTTAAAGTAGCTATTTCTTACGATTTTTGCGTTTTAAATTGCTTTTTTCAAATTTTTTTGCCTGAGTGCTTTTTACTAATGAATTATATCTTTTCTGCTAGTTTTGTTCCTTTTTTTAAAAAGTGTTTTTCCCAGGGTTGGCAGGTAATACCGCTAAGATACCGTTATAGATTCAACTAACTATCGTTACCCCTAAAATACCGTTACCGAAATAACTGAAAAAATCGGTATCCTTAAAATACCGTTACCGAAATAATAAAAAATAGCGTTATCCTTAAAATACCGTTACTGAAATAATAGAAAATATCGTTTTAGTTAAAATACCATTACCGAAATAACTAAAATATCGTTACCCTTAAAATAACGTTACCGAATAATAGAAAATCGCGTTACCCTTACCGATAACCGCATTCGTTTCGGTTACCATCTATGATTTTTACCAAAATTTTTACTTTTGCTTGTTTAAAAAAATATTTTTTCTGCTAGTTTTGTTTTTTTCATAAAAAGTGTTTTCCCAACTTTTTCTTTAGCTTGTTTTTTTGCTTTTGTTGTCAACTTTTTTTATTTCGCTTTTTTTGTCTTCTCTGCTTATATGTTATAAAGCGTGGTCCAACCATAATGAACGATGTTAATTGTGAGTCACACCTTAACGTCAAGTTTTTTGCCCAACTTAATTGAACAGCGCGTTAAGATTGTTGAAGCCTTTTACGAAAATGGGCGTTCAAATCAAAATGCATTTCTTGCACTTCGTGATAATAATAGACCAAATGTGTCCACAATCGGAAGAATTGTTCACAAATTTCAGCAAACCGGGTCTGCTCGCGGAAAACATTGCTGTTGTTCGCGATAGTGTGGCAAGAGGTCGGCCAAGCAGTTATCGTGAATGGTGTTGGATATCGCGAGATGATAACAGACTTCATGTGGCCAGAAGTTGAGGATATGGACCTGGACGATATGTGGTTCCAACAGAATGGTGCCACTTGCCACACAGCCAACGAAACAATGGCTCTTTTGAGCGAGAAATTCAGTGGCCGTATTATCTCACGTCGTGGCGATGTTAATTGGCCACGATCATGTGATTTGACACCGTTTGACTTCTTTCTTTGGGGATATTTAAAAGAAAAAGTGTACGTCAATAAGCCAAGAACAATTCAAGAGCTAAAGGATGAGATTATTCGGCACATTAACGACATTGAACCTCAATTATGTCTCAGAGTCATTGAAAACATGGACCATCGGATAGAGGTATGCCACTGAAGCCGTGGCGAGCATTTGGCCGATATTTTGTTTCACTCATAATTGTCATAGATCCTTCCATCATAATAAAAAACATTAAGATAATTCTCTGAAAACTTTTTACAATTAATATCGTGCAATATGGTTGAACCACCCTTTAGTTAAAGGTCGAACATATGACACTATGATTTGCAAATAATTTTTCATTTGCAATATTTGCAAGTCCTCATTGTAAATACCTTCGTATATTTTACCTGTATGAATGCGCAGATGACCTGTGTAAATGGTTAATTTACGAAATTCTGTTAAGCAAAAAAGAAATTACATTAAGTTAAAAATTTTTGTTTTTATATCAAAATCTACATATAAATACATATATGCCTTGTTAAGGAAATATTTGTCGAAACTTGGTTTTATCGTATTAATATACTGAAATCGACAAAAATCAAACGGAATAATTCTTTCAGAGGAATTATAAAAATTGGGGTTAATTCGTTAGCTTAATTGCCAAAACTTGAAGTTGAACTGAATTTCAAACTCACATTACATTTTACAAATTAAATGCCCGAGTAAAAAAAATTTATCTGGCACAATATTTAATATTATCCAATTTGATATTCTTTAATATCTAGCTGATCAAAATTGGTCCGAAAAATGGCAGATCAAATTAGATCCAGCAATATATTTGGGGATTTAGAAGGATACAAATTGATCCGAAAAATGGCAGATTGAAATGTATTAGATTAGTTCTAACAATATAATACATATTCCGAATCTAGTATATTAAAAAATGTATAAAAAATTTTTTAATTAAAAAAAATTTAAATTCTAGCAAACAATGCCTTTCAACTCGGTCTGCCAGAGTTCTAGATAGTTAAGCACTCAGCAGTGTGTGGCTGACTTTATTAGACTTAATTTTTCTTACAATTGTGTTATATATAATTATATATTCGGGACTTATATATATTCGAAAATTTGGGAAAAATTTCTACATATGATGACTAAAATGGTTCTGTACTTATCTGATTTTTTATAAATATATATAATAATATCTTATGGACTGAGAAAAATAGTAGATAAATATTTAAAATAGAAAAAAATATATAAATTTTCACCACTTATAGGAGTTTTTGAAACAAAGATCATTATGTCTTATATCAAAAATTTTATGACAAATATTTTTGTTTACTTAGGCTTGGCAACATATTTATACATTCTTAATTTTTAAGTAGCTATATCTATAACTACTTAGCAAGTCTATATTAACTTAAATTTGTACTCAATATTTATATAAAGTTCGAAAAAAACAAACCTATTAATATAAAAAAAAAAATAAAAAAAAAAAACACTGAAAAAAATTGATCTTATTTTATAAAGATACATAATTATATATGGTAATACATACTGACATGTGTAAATATATATAATAATAGTTATAAAATAAGCTTTTGTACCTATCAAATAAAAAGTGAACGTTCTTATAGAGTTGTACTTAAAGGATTGCATTTTTCAACTCCAACTTCAGATATCAAATATGAACTTTTGTCATAAGGGTATCAAGTCAGAAGTGTTAAATGTTAAAAGCCACGCAACAAAACAACCATTACCCATGTTCTTCATCGATTTGGATCCAGGTGCAGATAACAAAAAAATTTATGAATTACGGCATATTAACCATGCCGCAGTTAAAATTGAGCCACCACGTCAAAAAAATGATATTCCGCAATGTCATCGGTGTCAATATTATGGCCATACAAAATCTTATTGTACAAGGCCGTTTACTTGTGTAAAATGTGGACTTGGTCATCCTACAGCAGAATGTAAAAAAAGTATTGAAGATCCTCCACGATGTGTGCATTGTTTAAATACTCACACTGCTTATTATAAAGGATGTCAGATGTATCAAGAATTGCGGCAAAAAATATTAAACAGAAATCAAAATCGTCAGAATTTTCCTATGAACTACAACGATTTCCCACAATATCATTCGAGAAATAACAATACGAACAATAATAATAATAATACTACTTATAAAAACAATAATAATTTTACAAACAATTGTCAATATTCTGAAGTATTAGAAAAAGACAATTCAAATGAAAACAACAGTATGAAAAACATAGAAAATATGTTTGGTCAACTTATGAACATGTTAACTTTACTTACCCAGCAAAAACATGGTATCAACTACTTACCAGGCTATTTACTCGCTTAATTACTTTTGTTCGCGATGTCCAAAAAGTAATGGGTACTCATTATTTTTTGGCTGTTCATAAGCGAGAGGGTAATGACCACCCATTACATTGTGTTTTTTGTAAGTGAGAAGGTAATGACCACTCATTACTTTTGGGACATCACGAACAAAAGTAATTAAGCAAGTAAATAGGCTAGTAAGTAGTTAAACCCCTTGTTTTTGCTGGGTATTAGTAAATTATGCAATTAAACTTAATAATAGCGGTCTGGAACGCCAACGGCGTGTCCAGTAAAGTAAATGAAATTGAGCTTTTTATGAAAACTAAATATATTAATATATTGGCCTACTGGCCCAAGAAAAACACCGGATCTATTAGGTTTCGCTGTACATAATGGAATACCTAGAAACCTGTTGGACGTAATAAATGAAGATGATCTAAGCTCAGATTATAGACCTATAATAATAAATTTAAACTCGACTATAGAAATTATGCCAAAAAATGTTAAACTAATAACACCAAAAACAGATCTTAATTCGTTTGCTTATTGGATTGATAAAAATCTTGACCTTAGCATTACCATTAAGTATGGAAAAGAATTGGATGATACGGTTGAAATTTTCTCAAATGTTATACATGAGGCAGCTCTTCTCTTTACCCCAACAACAAAACCTTCAAATGGCAACAATGTATATGTATCGGCAGAAATAAGAGATCTTGTCAGGAATAAGAGATTACTTCGAAGGATATGGCAGCAAAGCAGACATCCAAGAGATAAAGCAAATTTAAACTTAGCAACCAAGCATCTTAAAGAACGCATTGCACAGTATAAGAATCAAGAAATAGGAGAATATCTTCGTAATCTTAACATAAATCTACCGAATAATGAATACAGTCTTTGGAAAGCAACCAAATACTTGAAAAGACCAGCGAAGCGAAATATTCCAATAAAAGATTCTAATAGCTCTTGGTGCAGAACAGATAATGAAAAAGCCACCGCATTTGCTGACCACTTGGAAGAAACATTTAAACCTTTTTTATTTAATTTACATGATACACTATATTAAATTTTCTCGAATCTGCATGTCAAAAGGATTTTCCAATAGCTCACTTTACTCCAAATGAAGTTCGTTCAGAAATAAATATTCTTAATAAAACTAAAACACCTGGCTATGACGAAATAAATGCTCTAGTTGCTAAATCTTTACCAAAAAAAGGGGTAGTTTTCCTAACACTAATCTTTAATTCAATCATTAGATTGCAACATTTTCCAACTCAATGGAAGTGTGCCGAAATTATAATGATTGCAAAACCGAACAAACCGGAGAATATAGTTAGTTCTTACAGACCAATAAGTTTATTGGTTACATTTTCAAAAATTTTTGAGAGGATTTTCCTTCGAAGATTACTTTCAATTCTAGAAAAGAAAAACATAATCCCTTAACATCAATTTGGCTTCCGTCACAATCACAGAACCCCGGAGCAATGTCATAGAATAGTCAATATTATTACTGACGCTTTGGAAACAAAAAAATATTGCTGGGCTGTATTTTTAGATATACAGCAGGCTTTTGATCGAGTTTGGCACTCAGGATTGCTGTACAAACTGAAAAATATTCTTCCATCTCCATTTTACCTTGTCCTTAGGTCATATCTAGTTGAACGTTGCTTTTATGTTAAGAATGAGATGTCTGCACTGCGCAAAATTGAAACATGGTTAACTACTTGGAATATCAAAGTAAATGAACAAAAATCTACGCACGTAACGTTTACTCTAAGACGAGGCGATTGCCCAAAAATCAACTTTAATGGTACTGAAATTCCACAAAATAACAAAGTAAAATACTTGGGTATGTGTTTAGACAGAAGGTTAACCTGGAAAGAGCATGTTAAAGCCAAAAGAACGCAAGTTAACAATAAATTGTACTGGTTGCTTGGACGAAAATCAGAATTAAGTCTGAAAAATAAAATAATGCTTTATAAAGCAGTTTTGAAGCCTGTATGGACTTACGGAATACAACTTTGGGGAACAACCAGTAATTCAAATATTGAAATATTCAGAGATTTCAATCAAAAACTTTAAGAATGATAATCCTTTAGCTATAATCCTTTAGCTATAACCTTATTAGATGAAAGCGAAGAAGTCAGAAGATTAAAGAGGCACCATGTGCTTGATCTACCATTCAGAAGTTGATTTTATTAAAATAAATTTGTTGTATAAACATGTACATACTGTAAATACTTAGAAAATAATCTAACTATAGTAATATTAAGAAACTATGATCTCTATTGTTTATAGTGTTATTGATCTTATTGTAGATTAATAACTTATGTTAAGTTTTTTTATTTTTATCTCATTTCCCTAATATTGTAAAATAGATTGCAAATAAAGAATGGGAAAAAATATAATAATATATTATTAGATGAGACCACATATGATTATATCTAAACTTTTAAATAAATTTTAGTATGAATCATTTAGAAAAATTCAGTTGCATATAAAAACAAGTAAGATCGGCTAAATTCGGCTATGCCGAATCTTATATACCCTTCACCATGGTTGGGAAAATAGTGAAGTTTATATATGAACATATATGGAATGAACAGATTTATATACGGACATCTTTAAGTGGAAATTTACCATTTACTTTAGTGATAAAACTTGGACTCTGAAAGATTTATGGTTCCCGAAAATAGGTAATTAAAAAAATGTATGTTTTGGGCATAACTCTTTCAGCAAATACGTTCTACTAAAGATTTTCGATCTTTGGATATATAAGACGTATCCATAGGTCATATTACAGCTCTAAAATTTTAGTTTTTATAAAAATTTTGATGTTTTTATTACGGTATTACCGTTCTTAAGATATAAATTAATCTATTTTGTGCCACGCCCAATTCAAGGATCCCGCCCACATTTGGTCAGATATTGTGTATTGATAACCAAGATGCTTGCACCTTATTTGGAAACCTTTCCTCTTTCCGTTCTCCAATTATACAGAAAAGCTGACCGACATCGTTAAGACAACTGTGCTGGACGCATTTGTTTTGTTAAAAAAAAAAAAATAAAAAAATAACAAAAAGTCTTAAGAAAATAAAAAAAAGTGTTAAAAAAATATAAAAATAAAAAAAGTTGAATAGACGGGGCCCGATCGCGCGACTAAGAGAAAAAAAGTATTTGTGACAAAGCGCTTAGACCACTGAGCCATTGAAGGACATAAGCAAACGTCGTTAATAGAAGTAAATAAAGAGTTTTCCTTTAAAACAGATTTGTTTGGGTTTTATTTAAATGACAAACCCTTGTATGGATTTGTTGTTTGTGGATAAAAGGTGAGGAGGTGAAAGACAAAAAGTTCAACAAATAAAATAAAAACAACAACTATCACGATCATAATGCCAATCAATGTTGTCATATTATTTTTTTAAATCTTTTTAGTTCTAAAAAAAACTTTTTTCGACCAAAAAAATATTTTTTTACAAAAAAAAGAAATCATGTGCATGTGTTTTATTTCTACAAATATGTTTGATTTAGCTGGCAAACTTGCATTCGGGATTTTATTTCGCTTTTTTATTACAAAATATTTTTAATTTATTTAGCTTAATTTTAAAAATTTGAAGGAAAATAGTTTATAAATTTTTTTTATAAATTATTATAAGTTATGACCTAAAATAGTTGCTTTCAAAGGGGAATTATGTATAAAATTTTCTTAATATATGAGAAATAAAATGGTTTAAAAATCTTTTTATAAATTCTTTTAAATCGGAGCAAAAAATAGAAATAAAACCGTTTGTATCAGAGGGTTTTTATACAAATTTTAATGTTTTTAGCCTATTTATGGATTATTTAATTATTAATATAAAATTTTATTTAAATTAAGTTTAATGTTAAAAAAAAAAACAAAAAATAAAAAAATGTCTTAGGAAAATAAAAAAAAATGTACAAAAAAAAAAGTTGAATTGTGTCTTGAGTAGGATTCGAACTCGCGTTCTAAGAGAAAAAAAGTATTTGTGACATAGCGTTTAGATAACTCAGCTATGAAGGCCATATGGAATCATCGTTTATAGAGTTAAATGAACAGTTTTCGTTCAATAGGGATTTGTTTGGTTTTTATTTTAATGACAAATCTTTGTATGTGTCTGTTGTTTGTGTATAAAAGGTGAAGAGGTGAAAAAAAAAGAAATTGATGTGTTTGTTATGCGTAATATTCAACATACAGTGACTCACAGCTTATTTCGTGTGACTAAATTTTTAAAACATATTTGTTTATATTTTTAACATAATCCTAAATATTTAAAAAAATGAGACATATTTTTAAAGATTTATTATTTTTTATTATATTTACAAAAAAAACTTAAAAAAATTCATTAACAAAAAAAAAACGTAGAACATGAAAAAAAAATTCATAAGAATTCAGCCTCACAGCCTATTTCGTGTACATATTATAAATATCTTATATTAGACAAAATAAAATTTTTTAAACAAAATAACAAAATTTTTTTCATATTTTAAAAAGAATTAGTATTTTGTAGGATAACCCTTTTGTTTAATAACTTCTTTAAGTCTAGATTGCATAGAATAAACAAGTTTTTTTGTGTAGTCAGTGGTTATTTTCTGCCATTCAATATTGAGTGCAGTTTTTAAGTCCTGCTTATTGCTAATCTTGTGATTTCGAATATTTCTCTCCAGAACACTCCATAGATTCTCAATGACATTTAAATCTGGCGATTGGGCGGGAGTATTAACGATGTGGGGACAGTTCCAAACTAACCATGTTTGTACAAGCTGCGACTTATGTTTGGGGTCGTTATCTTGGTAAAATCTAAAGCCTTCTCTAACACCCAGTTTCTCGGCACTTTGCAACAGGTTGTTTTTTAATAAGTCTAAATAAACATGTTTGTCCATCGTATCGTCGATAAAGACCAATTTTCCGACCCCAGCTGATGACATGCATCCCCACACCATCACATGGCCTCCGCCATGCTTTACTGTGCCACGTAGATTTTTAGGTTGCAGTTCCGTATTTGGTTTTCGCCAAACATATGACTTACCATCAGACCCAAAAAGGTTAAATTTGCTTTCATCAGCGAATATTACGGTGTTCCAGAAAGATTGATCTTTGTTTACGTGGTCCTTAGCGAACTTCAATCTACTCTTAAGATTTTTTGGGCTAATAAACGGCTTGTTCCGGGCTGTTCTTCCATGGAAATTATCATGACGCAGTATTCTTCTGATGGTTTCGGGATTACATGTCTTTCCCAGTGATATTTCTGCTTCTTTTGCCAGAGCTGGTGCGCTTAAATGGGGATCTTGTTTAATTTTTCGCAAGATCCAACGTTCGTCTGATTCCGTAAAAATTTTATTTGGGGCTTTTCGGATTTTATCAGCCACTCTATTTTCACGAACAAAGCGTTGTATTATATACTGAACTGTAGAAGCACTCAAGTTTACCATTTCGCCAATCTGTTTTTGAGTTTTTCCATCTTTAAAATGCTGAATTACAAGTTCACGCTTTTCTAATGTTGTTCGGCGACCCATGGTAAAAATTTAACTGATTATCATTCCAATTGAACTGATTATTATTCAAATTTGAATTTTTTCAATTTTTATTCCTTCATTCTATGCAAATTCTTCTTATTTAAAAATATAACAATTGATTTAATAACGGTAAATTCGTACACACGAAATAAGCTGTGAGATCACATTTCTATAAATTTTGTTGTTGGTCTGAATATTTTCTAAGAGTGCATTATTCTAACGGTTTTTTTCCAGTATTTATAATAAGAGATAATAATTCTCTTATAATTAATGATTTTTTTTTGTTGTAATTGCATTAAATGAGAAAATATTGAGTAATGTTGTTTTAAAAATGATACACACGAAATAAGCTGTGAGCCACTGTACATATAAAAACAAAGGGATTTTACGGAAAAAATTAGAGGTAGTCCTGGTTTTTTGCTAATATTTCAGCCATTTATCAACCGATCTGGCTGACTTTTAATAGCAAGCAGAAATGGATCACATTTAACAGAAATATATATGGGGTCTTCGTAAAACCCATTTCAACACACAGACGGACAGACGGTCATCGTTAAATCAACTTCGCTCTTCATAAGGACCCAGAATATATATACTTTATAGGGTCTAAGATCAATATTGTAGAAATTACAAACGGAATGACAAACTTATATATACCCTTCCACCTGTGGTGAAGGGTATAATAACATAAGCCCTCGATATATGCGGTACCTTTTCCCGTGAGTTCGATATAACGCGATGCAATTTTACACTCAAAAAATCTCGTTTTAACGGGTAGCAATGTCAAAGTTAAAACATGTAAATCAAGAGTTTGCTGCACTTTTATCTAGTTTGAATCTAGTTTGAACTGACTTTAGATTAGGGAAGCCAAACACGACTAAATTTTAAAAAACCCCGGGATTCGAGATTATAAAATTTTTAAAATAAATTCCGGGATCCAATGATTTTTCGGGGTTTAGGAATTTTTTGTAGCATATTTTTAGTTAGTGCAATAGCAACAGCAAAAAACGGTTAAATCATAAAGGCATATATGATAGGAATATAAAGTGGAGCAAAATTTAAAATTTTTTCCAAAAAGTGAGCGCAATAAATATTGACAAATTCAGCAAAACAATTGAATACATTATTTATTATAATTTGGGAAATGCTGCAAATTTGACTATTTCAATAGAGATTTATATAGGCAATTAAAAAACTAAAAAAAAAAATCGGCATAGCTATGAATTTTTAGTGTATGAGGGTCGTACAGAATGTTTGGAAATCGATAGAAATAAAACATTTCTATATACATATTTCCAAATTGTATACCATTATGATCAATGTACTTTTGTATTCTTAGAAACCAGCTTTCAAAGCATTTTTCAATACGAACTTGGTACATCAGACACGTATATTTTGAACTGACTGATTGCTTCTTCAGACGTGTTAAATCGCATTCCGCGCAATTTATTTTTAATAAAAGGGAATAGAAATAAATCGTAGGGTGTCAGACCTGGACTGTATGGATAATGTGTCATAATTTCAATAATATCTTGGTTTGAATGATCAATTAAGCAACCTTAAAAATCTTTTAATCTATATCGTTGTTTTGCGAAATAAAAGCTGTTTTTGGACGACCTTCACGATTTTTATCGCGGAGGGAAAATCGACCACGCTTGAGTTCTGCAAACCAGTAAAAACATTTCATAAGCTTAACTAGAAATTGCATTTAACCGCTATTTTCCTTAACTGCGGTTACGGTTAAAATGGATGCGGTTAATCGTGGTAAGCGGTTAATCCCACTCACTATAAAAAAATTTTAACCTAACTGTTTTTCACAAAATTAATAAGAAATTTAAAATTTTAACGTTTAACGTTTAAAAGGACAAAGTATACTCGGAAAATTATTGGAACCCATTCTAAAATTATTACTTCTAGAATTACTTCTCAGGTGGTGTAACTAGTTCTAAAACACATGCATTATAACTACATCTTTGTTGAGTTTTAGGAACAAGTGATTTAGAGCAAGTTGTACATGACTTAGGCATCGGTTGCCAGAATGTGATACTAAGTTTCAAACCATGAAAATTTTAAATTTTATTTTCACCTTAAATTAACCAAAAAAATGTTTTAAAAATTTATCATATAAAAATAGAAAACAGCATTAATAAAAATAAACGTAATGAAAGTTAGGATGGGAGGACAACTTAATATAAATTTAAAAACTATATCCTCAAAATCTCTTTCGTTCCTATTTTTGTAACGAAGATTGCTTCGTCAGGTTTACCGCTTCGACTTTGTTGGAATATTTTTTCTCGAAATAAATAAAACATTATATTAGACGAATCTTTTTTTCGTATAAAATATATTTTTGAAAAAAGTTTGGACTAATAGTTCTTGAAACTAGACTTACACTATAACTAAAAATATTAGCTTTTAATTCGATCTTATGGATTAATGCTCCTTGATAGCTTCTTGGAACCAGTTCTGAGCGTGAGAATTTCATACAAAAATCACGGAAACAATAATAGGTTTTAAAACCGTTCCGTTGAACTAGTAACTGTTCCTCAAACTATTCCATAGAACTAATTTCGAGGTAGACAATTTCGAATAAAAAAAAACAAGTTAAGTATATTGCGTAGGTTTCTAAAGTTTTTGTTTAGGACAATTTAAAGCATACTGATATATTTTTCCTCTTTAAAAAGTGGAAGCAAACCCTTAAAACGCAGTGTGACTAAATAAACAAGAGCCACCACACCATGTCGATGTCTCTCACGTAGTAAAAAACGTTCTCTTGGTTTTATATGGGCAAATTACAAAGGTTCAGCATCTTTTCAAATTGGTTTTTTTGCGATTCCAATTGAATTTCTTTGCAAATCCAATTAGTTTTTAGCAAATTCCCCAATTGGATTTGAAAAAAAGGTTTAAAACAGGGAGATTTACTAAAATTTTTGCAGAAATCAGGGAAATTTGCTCAATTTTCCCCTGTTTGCTCTCAGTTTCCGAACCTTTGTATTCTGTATAAAATTTTATTTGGCCGCTGCCGGCGTTGCATCCTCTATACTATTCTTCCTCTATGGAGCCACCTTCAAAAAAATTTAATAACAAATTTTTAAAAATATAGTATGAATAGTTTTTGCGAAATTCCCAAAAGGTTAATAGAACTGCCACTGTTCCCACTCTTAAACTACCTGGTTTAAGCTTTAGAGTTAAAGAGATTATCTATTATCATTAACAAAAAAAAAACGTAGAACATGAAAAAAAAATTCATAAGAATTCAGCCTCACAGCCTATTTCGTGTACATATTATAAATATCTTATATTAGACAAAATAAAATTTTTTAAACAAAATAACAAAATTTTTTTCATATTTTAAAAAGAATAAGTATTTTGTAGGATAACCCTTTTGTTTAATAACTTCTTTAAGTCTAGATTGCATAGAATAAACAAGTTTTTTTGTGTAGTCAGTGGTTATTTTCTGCCATTCAATATTGAGTGCAGTTTTTAAGTCCTGCTTATTGCTAATCTTGTGATTTCGAATATTTCTCTCCAGAACACTCCATAGATTCTCAATGACATTTAAATCTGGCGATTGGGCGGGAGTATTAACGATGTGGGGACAGTTCCAAACTAACCATGTTTGTACAAGCTGCGACTTATGTTTGGGGTCGTTATCTTGGTAAAATCTAAAGCCTTCTCTAACACCCAGTTTCTCGGCACTTTGCAACAGGTTGTTTTTTAATAAGTCTAAATAAACATGTTTGTCCATCGTATCGTCGATAAAGACCAATTTTCCGACCCCAGCTGATGACATGCATCCCCACACCATCACATGGCCTCCGCCATGCTTTACTGTGCCACGTAGATTTTTAGGTTGCAGTTCCGTATTTGGTTTTCGCCAAACATATGACTTACCATCAGACCCAAAAAGGTTAAATTTGCTTTCATCAGCGAATATTACGGTGTTCCAGAAAGATTGATCTTTGTTTACGTGGTCCTTAGCGAACTTCAATCTACTCTTAAGATTTTTTGGGCTAATAAACGGCTTGTTCCGGGCTGTTCTTCCATGGAAATTATCATGACGCAGTATTCTTCTGATGGTTTCGGGATTACATGTCTTTCCCAGTGATATTTCTGCTTCTTTTGCCAGAGCTGGTGCGCTTAAATGGGGATCTTGTTTAATTTTTCGCAAGATCCAACGTTCGTCTGATTCCGTAAAAATTTTATTTGGGGCTTTTCGGATTTTATCAGCCACTCTATTTTCACGAACAAAGCGTTGTATTATATACTGAACTGTAGAAGCACTCAAGTTTACCATTTCGCCAATCTGTTTTTGAGTTTTTCCATCTTTAAAATGCTGAATTACAAGTTCACGCTTTTCTAATGTTGTTCGGCGACCCATGGTAAAAATTTAACTGATTATCATTCCAATTGAACTGATTATTATTCAAATTTGAATTTTTTCAATTTTTATTCCTTCATTCTATGCAAATTCTTCTTATTTAAAAATATAACAATTGATTTAATAACGGTAAATTCGTACACACGAAATAAGCTGTGAGATCACATTTCTATAAATTTTGTTGTTGGTCTGAATATTTTCTAAGAGTGCATTATTCTAACGGTTTTTTTCCAGTATTTATAATAAGAGATAATAATTCTCTTATAATTAATGATTTTTTTTTTGTTGTAATTGCATTAAATGAGAAAATATTGAGTAATGTTGTTTTAAAAATGATACACACGAAATAAGCTGTGAGCCACTGTACATATAAAAACAAAGGGATTTTACGGAAAAAATTAGAGGTAGTCCTGGTTTTTTGCTAATATTTCAGCCATTTATCAACCGATCTGGCTGACTTTTAATAGCAAGCAGAAATGGATCACATTTAACAGAAATATATATGGGGTCTTCGTAAAACCCATTTCAACACACAGACGGACAGACGGTCATCGTTAAATCAACTTCGCTCTTCATAAGGACCCAGAATATATATACTTTATAGGGTCTAAGATCAATATTGTAGAAATTACAAACGGAATGACAAACTTATATATACCCTTCCACCTGTGGTGAAGGGTATAATAACATAAGCCCTCGATATATGCGGTACCTTTTCCCGTGAGTTCGATATAACGCGATGCAATTTTACACTCAAAAAATCTCGTTTTAACGGGTAGCAATGTCAAAGTTAAAACATGTAAATCAAGAGTTTGCTGCACTTTTATCTAGTTTGAATCTAGTTTGAACTGACTTTAGATTAGGGAAGCCAAACACGACTAAATTTTAAAAAACCCCGGGATTCGAGATTATAAAATTTTTAAAATAAATTCCGGGATCCAATGATTTTTCGGGGTTTAGGAATTTTTTGTAGCATATTTTTAGTTAGTGCAATAGCAACAGCAAAAAACGGTTAAATCATAAAGGCATATATGATAGGAATATAAAGTGGAGCAAAATTTAAAATTTTTTCCAAAAAGTGAGCGCAATAAATATTGACAAATTCAGCAAAACAATTGAATACATTATTTATTATAATTTGGGAAATGCTGCAAATTTGACTATTTCAATAGAGATTTATGTAGGCAATTAAAAAACTAAAAAAAAAATCGGCATAGCTATGAATTTTTAGTGTATGAGGGTCGTACAGAATGTTTGGAAATCGATAGAAATAAAACATTTCTATATACATATTTCCAAATTGTATACCATTATGATCAATGTACTTTTGTATTCTTAGAAACCAGCTTTCAAAGCATTTTTCAATACGAACTTGGTACATCAGACACGTATATTTTGAACTGACTGATTGCTTCTTCAGACGTGTTAAATCGCATTCCGCGCAATTTATTTTTAATAAAAGGGAATAGAAATAAATCGTAGGGTGTCAGACCTGGACTGTATGGATAATGTGTCATAATTTCAATAATATCTTGGTTTGAATGATCAATTAAGCAACCTTAAAAATCTTTTAATCTATATCGTTGTTTTGCGAAATAAAAGCTGTTTTTGGACGACCTTCACGATTTTTATCGCGGAGGGAAAATCGACCACGCTTGAGTTCTGCAAACCAGTAAAAACATTTCATAAGCTTAACTAGAAATTGCATTTAACCGCTATTTTCCTTAACTGCGGTTACGGTTAAAATGGATGCGGTTAATCGTGGTAAGCGGTTAATCCCACTCACTATAAAAAAATTTTAACCTAACTGTTTTTCACAAAATTAATAAGAAATTTAAAATTTTAACGTTTAACGTTTAAAAGGACAAAGTATACTCGGAAAATTATTGGAACCCATTCTAAAATTATTACTTCTAGAATTACTTCTCAGGTGGTGTAACTAGTTCTAAAACACATGCATTATAACTACATCTTTGTTGAGTTTTAGGAACAAGTGATTTAGAGCAAGTTGTACATGACTTAGGCATCGGTTGCCAGAATGTGATACTAAGTTTCAAACCATGAAAATTTTAAATTTTATTTTCACCTTAAATTAACCAAAAAAATGTTTTAAAAATTTATCATATAAAAATAGAAAACAGCATTAATAAAAATAAACGTAATGAAAGTTAGGATGGGAGGACAACTTAATATAAATTTAAAAACTATATCCTCAAAATCTCTTTCGTTCCTATTTTTGTAACGAAGATTGCTTCGTCAGGTTTACCGCTTCGACTTTGTTGGAATATTTTTTCTCGAAATAAATAAAACATTATATTAGACGAATCTTTTTTTCGTATAAAATATATTTTTGAAAAAAGTTTGGACTAATAGTTCTTGAAACTAGACTTACACTATAACTAAAAATATTAGCTTTTAATTCGATCTTATGGATTAATGCTCCTTGATAGCTTCTTGGAACCAGTTCTGAGCGTGAGAATTTCATACAAAAATCACGGAAACAATAATAGGTTTTAAAACCGTTCCGTTGAACTAGTAACTGTTCCTCAAACTATTCCATAGAACTAATTTCGAGGTAGACAATTTCGAATAAAAAAAAAACAAGTTAAGTATATTGCGTAGGTTTCTAAAGTTTTTGTTTAGGACAATTTAAAGCATACTGATATATTTTTCCTCTTTAAAAAGTGGAAGCAAACCCTTAAAACGCAGTGTGACTAAATAAACAAGAGCCACCACACCATGTCGATGTCTCTCACGTAGTAAAAAACGTTCTCTTGGTTTTATATGGGCAAATTACAAAGGTTCAGCATCTTTTCAAATTGGTTTTTTTGCGATTCCAATTGAATTTCTTTGCAAATCCAATTAGTTTTTAGCAAATTCCCCAATTGGATTTGAAAAAAAGGTTTAAAACAGGGAGATTTACTAAAATTTTTGCAGAAATCAGGGAAATTTGCTCAATTTTCCCCTGTTTGCTCTCAGTTTCCGAACCTTTGTATTCTGTATAAAATTTTATTTGGCCGCTGCCGGCGTTGCATCCTCTATACTATTCTTCCTCTATGGAGCCACCTTCAAAAAAATTTAATAACAAATTTTTAAAAATATAGTATGAATAGTTTTTGCGAAATTCCCAAAAGGTTAATAGAACTGCCACTGTTCCCACTCTTAAACTACCTGGTTTAAGCTTTAGAGTTAAAGAGATTATCTATTAGAAAAGACATAAAAATCACGCATATTCCTGACAATTTTCCTGTGTTTGTGCAATTAAGAATTCAAATAAGCGAATTCTAAAATATTAAATTTTTTTTTTTATAAAATACAGTTTTCGAAGTTTAAGCAATTTTAAATTATTATTTTATAAAATAAGTAACGGCATAGGGCTTTTAAGGAATATACCTAGTCACGTGCTTCATTGCTAAGGAGAAAAATATATATTTTAATAGGTTTTTTGTTAAAGCTCTTCTTAGAGGCTCTAGCTTTTCTTCATATAATACATATATACGGATGCTGAAAGCTCTATTTAAATTTTTTGGACATGAAAATATAATTTTGTATTATTTAAAATTTATTTTTTAAAGGAATTGAAACAAAAATAAAAATTGTCTATCATATTTCCTAAAGCCTATATAACATTTTTTGATTCAGTCAATTTGAAAATAATTTGAATGTATTTTTTAGTTGATGTTTTTTCTACGATTTTCTTGGAAAAGTTAATTAACCGGTTAATCGATCTATTTTAATCGAGTATTCGGGCCGAATAATTATTTGAGTTTCAAATTATTTGTGTCGACATTAAGCGAAATAGAGGCGATTAATCGAGGAATCGGTTAATCGATTAAGCGAATTGGAAACACTAGTAACTTCCATTCTTTTTATTTGACGTAATTTAATTTTGCAATGAGTTACATTTTAGTTAATTGCAAATGAAAAATGAAATCAGTTTTTTTGCTGAATATACGGCGACTAAAAACAGCAAAGAAACTTTTATATCTAAAAAATTTATCTGTATTTGACCAAAATTTTAATTGAATGCATATAACATTCAACCCTGCTGCAATCAGAAATATTTGCCGCTTCTGTTTGCTATTGTAAGTCTCCTTATATTCGGCAAATATTTTGTTCTGATTTCAGCAGGGTAGATTGTTATTTACATTTAATTAAAATATTGCTAAATACTTAAACATTTTTGAAGTCAAATTATATTCAGCAAAATTAGTCAGAAATTTCTGAATTACGATTTCTAAAACTTATAATAATAGTGATTAAGTTTGAAAAATTTTGAAATTTTTATTCAGACTAATTCAATCTGTAATCTCTTTTAGTTTGAACTAAATTAATTTTTAAATAACTTTTAATAAAAGATTTGGTTTTATATGATTCCGGTCAAATATTAATAAAATAAATTTGTAAATCCCGAAAATCCCGGGATTTTTAGAATCGGGATCGCATCCCTAATTTCGATCATATGGTACTATTATTATCCCAGGAAAAATTTAGTAAAAACAACTCATAGGTTTTTGCATTAACAATAATGACCTAGCCCTGCCCACTGCATTACTTCTGAAGTGAAAATAATGTGTTATGCAGCTCCTTGCATACAGCATTATTTTCAAATTGAAAATAATGAGTAACTAGTAATGTGTTTTATCTACTTATTTGGAGCTTATTAGACCAACTTCAACAAGTAACTGCTCGTTCTAAAACCCATTATTTGGTACAGTGTTTTTTCCTGGGATTATCCACGAACTTTATTTCGAGCGTAATGAGGTAATTTTTGAATTATATTAATTAATGCCAACTTTCATCATTTCGTTTGACTCAATGAATGAACATTTTTACTAAATGAATTATGGAAAGTTATTATCATTCAACTGGAATTATTAAAAGTTATTAAAAAGTTTAGATATCTGGAAATATGTATAGCTAAAAACAATTATTTAAAAGTAAAAATATCTCAAAAGTATCGACAATATTTTCCAGTACAACGCATTGTAAAATACCTTTATCACAATGTTCACATTTAAAAATCTTTGATGAATTTGTATTTCTTTTTCTTATATATTCCTTCTTAGGTAACTGTTTGAGCTGATGGTCATGCATATGCTCCTGCCACAGTATTTCATTTTCTAATACAGTTTCACATTTTTGGCATGGTATGCTACCATCATCATTTTGTGATGGCTTATCAATTTCTTGAACTTGTTTATGTCTTTTGGGAACTTTTTTTTTTTGATAAGTTTTTATTTCTATTTTTTGATAAGTTTTATTTTCATTTTGTGGAGACATATTGTTTTTTTTCTGTTTTGATTTTTTTGCAGTATTTCGGTCTGAAATAGGACTGTTGGTTAATTCAATATCTGTTGTAATTTTTTCACCTGTTTCTTTTTCATATTCTTGATATGATATACTATCAAAGTCAACCTGACTTTCTGATGGAATATTGTTTTCCTGAATTTCTCTTTGTTTTCTGGAAACTATTTGTTTAGAGTCCATTGTAGTATTTCGGTCTGGAATAGGGCTGTTAGTTAATTCAATATCTGTTTCTATTTCATATTCTTGATATGATGTGCTATCAAAGTCAACCTGACTTTCTGATGGGATATGGTTTTCCTGAATTTCTCTATGTTTTCTGGAAACTTTTTGTTTAGAGCCCTTTGTAGTATTAGATTGGACAGTAAAACAATTTCTTTGAATATCTGTTTTACTTTTTACTAATGAAATTTTTGTAGGTGTTTTATTTTCGCATTCTTGACAGGATTTTTTATCATCTTCACTTTTTGAAGGCATATCGATTTCTTGGCTTTCTTTACGTTTTCTGGAATATTTTTGTTTTGGGTCTTTAGTAGTGTTACCGTCTGTACTAGAACTGTTTTGTGTTTTTATATCCGTTTTACTTATTTTGTGTGATATATTTGCAGATGTTTCATTTTTCCTGTAATAAAAATTTTTTAATTTTTATGTATTTAAAAAATAATTTATTTAAAAGTGTACCAAAAGACCAATGTCTCGGAAATCAAAAAAATTTACAAATTTTGTATTTAAGTGGAGTTAACTGGCATAGCTCCGATCGCTTCAAATAGGCTGGACTTTAAATAAAATTCAATTTTCTTAAAAGGTTTTGAAAATTTTTCTCAATTTCTGAGAATATGAGTTGTGGAGTTTAATGAATTGTTGATCTGTTATTTTGTAAGTGAATAGTATAGTAGGATTCTAGATGATATAATCATATTCTTTTTATAAATTATTTTATTGTAAAGAAACATGAAAATTTTTATAAGTAAATTATAGAGAATAAAAATTAGAAATAAAACGATATTTTTAAGCTGGCATTCCGATTAAAAAAATATTATGAGGCTTTATATAGTCCTATATAATTTAATATGTTTCTTTTTACAATTTTATTCGAAAATTTGTTCATATAAGTCCATAAGTTTTCATAAGTTTAAAGCTAATTTGATACTATCAGATATAATTGTATCCGAATAATGACACATACATACTGTGAGCATTCAAAGAAACTGTAGACGATAGTCTTTTATGTTTTCAACTTTATGTTACCAATTTCCATTTTTATTTAACCCTCTGACGTGTCTTAGGCCTAGTTTTTGGGATGTCAATTAACGTTGCTTGTTAGTTAAACAAAGGTTAATTATAGAATTCTGTTTTTCAGATGTTGATTATTTTGCTTTTAATTAAGGTTTAACCCAGCAGCCTTGTTCGGTTAAGTTCCAGTTAGACCTGTCAAATTAAAAGGTGATCTATTTCCTTCGTAGAAAAATTTGTGAATCTATTTGTCACTTGATTTGCATCATTATTATCCATTTTGAACAAATTTTACTTTTTTTCTCTCTTATAAATGAATGCAAATTTAATAAAAAAAATATAAGGATAGTATTGATACACTCAGAAAAAAAGTTAGTAGAAAAATTTGTAAACGGTTTTTAATTCCACTTTACTATTTTTGAACTGATTTTTAGTAAAAAAAGTATAATTTAGCAAATCTTTTTGCTATTTATATTTTACAAATTACACAATTTTTACAGAATATTTACAAATTTTTGTTGCTAATTTCAGAAATCATTTTACAAATTTTTGAAAACCGATTTGCTAAAATTAGCAAAAAAAATTAAAAAAAGGGAATATTGAGGCAGAAAAATCTGCCCTAAAAACAATTAAAATTTGACCTTAAAAGAAAAATTGACTAAAATAATTTTTAAAACAGAAATCAATTAAAACAAAATGATAGATTCGTTTATCCTTTAACAATTTTTAAGATTTTTTTTTAATTTTGTATAAAAATTTTTTTTTGAAAAAAAAATAAACAAAATAAAAAAATGTTGATGCTCGATAAAAAAATAAATTTTGTACTAATATTTTTGCTGATTTTAGCAAACAGATTTTAAACTCCACTTCACAAAAAGTGTACTAAAATTTAGTAGCGGCAGCTAATTTTTCTACAAATTTCATTGTACTACACGTCAGCAGACATGTTTTGCTACGATTAGCAAAAATACCGCTGGGCTCAAATTAGCAAAATTTCCCGTAATAACAGCAAAATATTCAGTTGCCATTACAGACTTTTTTTGGTAAGTGTAGTACTGTCATGTTAATATTTTGCATTTTTAATGATTACTTACTTAATCGGCTGTTACAGAACATTGGTTCCTGCAGCCGAACGTAGAATAGAATTCCAAGCGATTCGATCTTCTGCGCTTATTCTCCAATTTGTGACACCAAGTTTCGAGATGTTTCCTCCACCTGATCTTTCCATCGGAGTATTGGTCTTCCTCTTCTGCGTGAACCATCACTAGGTTCTTATTCAAATGACCTTTTAGCTGGAGCATCTTCTTTTATTCTCACTAAATGCAATTCAATACGCTTAACTACGTCGATGTCAGCATATACCTCGTACAGTTATTGGTTCATACGAAACCGATATTCTCTGTCAACACAGATTGGTTCATAGATTTTACGAAGAATTTTCTCTCGAATACTTCAAGTAAAGCCTCGTCTGCTTTCGCAACTACACATGCTTCAGAACCATATAACACTACGGGTAGTATCAGTGTCTTGTAGTGGGTGTTTTTTGTCTGTGGAGAGGTGGCTCTGTTCTTAAATTGCTTACTTAGTCCGAAGTAGCATCATTAGCCAGCATTGTTTTTCATAAAAACTGATGTTATTTGTTTTGTTTATGATGGTGCCGAGGTTTATAAACTCATTGACTACATCAAAGTTGTGGTTTTCAACTTCCGCTGTTCGCCCGAGTCTGCTAGAAGTCTTGGTGGTAGATACCATCAACTTGGTCTTATCTCCGTTTACTGCCAGACCCACTTTGGTAGATTCCTTTTCGACGTTCTCAAAGATTGCAGTTACTGCTCGCATAACCGAACAGCATGTGTTGCTTTGTGTTTAGAGTGCCAGTCCTATTCACATCTGCGTCTCATATCACCTTCTCCATCAGGATGTTGAAAAGGTCACACGAGAGACTATCTCCTTGTCTGAAACCTCGTTTGGTACTAAATGGCTCAGAG
The DNA here is from genome assembly GCA_949748255.1 of Eustalomyia histrio. Classification (NCBI taxonomy): domain Eukaryota; kingdom Metazoa; phylum Arthropoda; class Insecta; order Diptera; family Anthomyiidae; genus Eustalomyia; species Eustalomyia histrio. Next base: position 126,434,144 of record OX456525.1, read on the forward strand.
AGGTTCTTTCTATTTTAACTGAGGATCTCGTATCAGTTAAGGTCATCCTGCAAATCCGTAGTAGGTGAGCTTTTTATGAATGTCGGTTACTAGCCCGACGCCTCAACCATTGTTTTGTCGTTCCTATGGAAACGCGCGGCACAATTTAGCTCTCTACCCTCAACGGCCGCGGAAGGTAGCTACCCCAGGTGACACCACGTGGAGGTCAGTATCCACAGTTGAGATGATGGAGGGACCATGATAGGTCTGGGCTTTGCCATGTTGAAACCACTCAGAGCCGTTGCTTGGTGTCCAACACCCCCATTTGTTATTTTTTTTTCAAAAAAAAAAAAAATATGGCAGTACTATCAAAATTGACAGGTCTTAAACCACCACTGAAAAACACAATCCCAATTAAATTTGTTTCGAAGTTAGCCTAAATGTTCGTTAAGCTAATTTTAATTGACATCCTTAAAACTAGCCCTTAATTTTCAGAATTCCACTGACGGATAGAACACCAGACACCATTTCAACGGCTTATATTTTCCCAGTTCCGTTTTGTAAACCTTTTGAAATTATTTGTGTTTTTAGTTTAAGAAATTATTTGTTTTTAGTTTTTTTAGCAAATTTTTTCGTTTGCACTTAAAAATATTAATCTATAACAAAAATCGATTAATTCAGTGGTTAAATTAAAAATTATTTCGTGTTAAACAATGTTTATTAGCAAGGCATAAATTGGCCCTATAAAGTTTATACGAGGGCGGATCAATAAGTCCGTGACTTTTCGAACTTCCCTCGTAGTATATAAAATTCAACACTGCGCCCATCAATTACCACCTGTTAATAGACTACTGTCAAATTTTGAGCAAGTTCCGTCGTTTACTTTGCGTTTAGCAGCTGTTAAAAACATACAACCTCGTGCATTTTTTAAAATGAAAAAAAAAAGTAAACTTCGAGTGCAAATTAAACATTATTTTTTTCGATTTTAAATGATCCGTTGGATTTAAGAAAGCTGTCTGCAAGATGGGTGCCGCGTTTACTCTCAATTGACCATAAACTTAATCGTGTGACAACTTCAAAAGATTGTTTGGAGTTGTTTTAACCGCAATTCGAATGAGTTTTTGCGGCGTTTTGTAACTGTGGATAAAACATGGATCCATTACAACAATCCGGAGACCAAGCAGCAGTCTAAGCATTGGGTTTTTCCGGGTGAACCGGCTCCGAAGAAGGCCAAGGTAAATTTGTCGGCCAATAAGGTGATGGCAACAGTTTTTTGGGATGCACGCGAGATAATCCACATCAATTACCTTCAAAAGGGGAAAAACAATAAACGGCGAATTTTATGCCAACTTATTGGACCGATTTAACGAGGATTTAAAAAAAACGACCCCATATGGCCAAGAAAAAATTTAATTTTCATCAAGATAATGCACGGGTGCACACGTGTGTAGTATCAATGGCAAAATTCCTTGAATTGTGCAACGAATTGGTACATCATCCGCCATATTCTCCGGATTTAGCCCCCACTGACTATTTCCTATTTCCAAACCTAAAGAAATGGCTCGGTGGAAAGAGATTTAGCTCCAACGATGAAATTATTGATCAAACAAATGCCTATTTTATGGACCTCGAAAAATCCTATTTTTTCGAACGGATACAAAAATTGTAGAAACGTTGGACTAAGTGAGTTAAAATGAGATTATGTTGGAAAATATGGACAATAAATAAGATTTATAAAATGTTTTTTACAACAATCCTTAACAAAATGATACTTTATGTCTATATGTTTTGATCTAGCATTGAACCTTTCATTTAATACCATCTTAATACAACTCTAATTGTCCTCCATAATTGCAATTGGTGTATTTACAGTATGACCCATTTCGTGTAACAGACTGTGAATCCATTTTAATTCTTTTGTAGCTTCACATAATGCTATAAATTCGGCTTTGTTTGCGACAAGACCAGCTTATAGCACCCCCATTTAAAAAAAATACATAACCGCTATGAGATTTTCTATCTATCTTATTTTCCCCCCAATCAGCATCAACGTATCCAAATAATTTATTAATATCAGTTTTGCAACTTAATTTCAATGATAAATCTGATGTATCATTTAAATATTTTAAAACCCTTTTTACTTCATTCCAATCCTCTTTTGTCGGCGTTTGAGTCTTTTGAGCCGAAATTGCTACACTTGCTGTTATATCTGGTCTTGTATTAACTGATAAATACAAGTGATTCAATTGCCTTTTGATATAATTCATTACTTATTAGATTTTCTGAATCAATTGATTTGTTTTATGATGGATTTAGTCGAATGTCCGAAAACTTAGAATCACATAATCCAAATTCATTTAAAAGTCTTTTAATATATATATCTTGATTTATTAAAAAATTTTCGTCTACAGCTCTTCGCACTTCCATACCCAAATAATGTTTAATAGGACCCAAATTTGACCAACAAATAATTTGTACGGCAAACATACTTTATTTGGATGTTCTTTTGATGAAATCCAGGAGGTTGCTTCATATATATTGTTTCTTCCAAATATCCATTCAGAAATACAGTCTTTACATCAAAATGATAAAGGTACATTTGTTCTACTCCTGTTATTGAAAACAAAATTCTTGTAGTTGTATGCCTAACAACTGGTGCAAAAACCGCATCGTAATCAATTCCAAACTTTTGATTATATCCCTGAGCAACTAGCCGTGCTTTGAATCTGTCCACTTCGCCTTTTTCATTAATCTTTTTCTTGAAAACCCACTTACAACCAACAGCTTTACGGTTTGGTGGGAGATCTACAAGAGTCCATGTTTTGTTCTCATGAATAGAATTTAATTCCTCATGCATCGCCAAAATCCATCGTAACTTCTCCTCCTTAATTAAAATAGCTTCATTGAAATTATATGGATCGGATTTTAAGACTGCTGAATTTGTTTGATATCTTTTAGGAGGAACACCTTTACTAACACGATTGGATGAACGTCTTACTTGAACTGGACTTGGATAGCATCTTCAAATATAATAGAATCTGATTCTTCCGAATCCAAATTTTCAACACTAGCAGAGCTTTCTTTGAAACCAATAAAATCTTCAAATTCTTCACCTGTACTGTTTTCATCGGTATTAGATGCATCTACAATCTTATCCTTAAAATGGTTAGTTGGAAAATATACCATTTTATTATTTTCTGAAACTTTATTGTTTACTTTTTCATTACAATTCATATCATCCAAAAATATAACATCACGTGAAATTTGTATCTTATACGTTAACGGATCTAAAACTCTAAATCCTTTTGAATTGTATTCATATCATATAAAGACCGATTCTTTCTTTCTGCGACACCATTCTGCTGTGGACTGTATACTGAATTTCTGTCCCACAGCTGGCTTTTCACTTTTTCACTAATGTATTCTCCGCCTCTGTCAGATTTAAAAAAATAAGGATAATGACCAACCTGATTTTTAACTTGGTTCCAGAATTCAACTATTTTCAAGTAAACTTGGTCCTTAGTTTTCAGGAGATGAACTATGCAATATCTACTATAATCATCAATAAATGTTACAAAATATTTGTAACCTTGATTTGTTAAAGGTGATATAGCACCGCAAACGTCAGAATGTCAAAACATTTTGCAGATCTAGAGAAACTTTCTTTTGGAAATGGATATCTAGTAAATTTCCCTTGCAAGCATACTTCACAATATCGTTTTTTATTTTTACATTCAACTATTTTAAAGACCGTTGCCAAACCCTCTCCTGCTAATTTTTTAATACTCTCATTATAACAATGACCAAAAACACGATGCCAATAGTGTATACAACCTTTGTTACAATTATGTATAGTAAAAACCTTTTCAGAAGTTGCATTTAGGGTGTACAATCCATTTTTGTCAAAAGCCTTACAAACTAACTTAGATTTTTTTTAATTAAACATTCATTACTAGAAAAACTTACGGTGTAACCTTTATGTGTAATCCTCTTTACAGATAAAAAATTACAATTAAAATCAGGAACATAGCAGACATCAGAAATTCTTAAAACACCACCATTGGTCTTGATTTTGCATGTGCCTTTGCCTTTCGATTGAGAAAAATTTTCGTTTGCTACACTTATTATTTGATTTTTAACATTATAATTGATTTCCATAAATAAATCCTTATCATGTGCAATATGGCAACTCGCACCTGAATCTATTATCCACTCAGATGCATTGTCTTCTCCTGAAGTTAAAATTAACACATATTCAGCATTTTGATCATCGTCTTCTTCATAAGTTGTAACATTACCAATATTCTTGTTTTTCTTTAACCATTCCTTATATTTAACACAATCTTTTTTTAGATGACCAGTTTTCTTACAAAAGAAGCAGATTTTGCTATTAAGTTTATTACTGATATTTAAATTCAATGCAGAAAATTCGACAGAATCTTCACGATAAATTTTGTTGTATTCTTCAATTAGCTTTCCTTTTACCATAGCCATAGATAAATTTTGATTTGGTCTTACCTCTAACTCAGTTATCAAGTTGTCATAATTGGCTGGAAGACTACTTAATAACATTGAAACTTGCCAACCTTCAGTGAAATTTTGTGCACAAACAGCTCTTAGTTTGTCAAACAATTCCATCATTAAATTGATATGATTTTCCATACTTTCATTTTCATTTAACTGCATACTGCATATTTTCGCATTAGATGCACTTTTGAGCTTAATGAAACACGCTCATGTTGAGTTTGCGGTTTTAACCATGCATATTTTGCTGTAGATTCATTTCGTATATGAATCAATTGACTATCTTCAACACACAAGCTTATAACAGCAAATGCTTCCATATTCTTATTTCCCCAGATGTCGGAATCCACAGCTGGATTTTCAATTGCAGACCAAAGATCTTCCTTTACCATGTACATCTTGAGCTTCAATTTCCAATTATAATAATTATCTTCATTCAACTTTTCTATACCATAAAATCGATTTGAATCCATATTGAATCTTGATAAACTTTCCTTATTAAGTCTTGAATAATTTCTTATATATTTATATCTGAATTTCAAAACGCGAATAGGCCTATAACCTATTGTAATGATGTTATTCACACAATTTTTCTTTTCCTAATAATATAATATTTTATTTATTTTCAAATTTTCTAAAAACAATTTACATGTTTTTCACAACTAATTAAAAATAAAAAACCAATTTAATTTACAAAGTATAAACAAAGTGTTTTTGTTTATACATTTCTTTCACATTATTTTAGCATGTATCGTAAGTGTTGGATTTAGATAAAAATGTATTTATTTTTAAATTAAATAACACAATATAAAAAAAAAACATAGTTAACAGTTACTTACAAAGGATTCCGGTTTTCAGATAAAAAATTTAATTAAAATTTGTTCTTCAAAAACTATTTTTTTTAACTTCAGAAATACTTTGCTTTTAAGCAGACTTTTGCCAAAGCACTTAAGTGATACATTTTACTCTTTTTTTAATTTATTTCCTTTGAGACCAATATGCTCATTTGTTAATCGGAAATGTCAAATTTAGTTTATAAAATACCGTGTAATGGTAATAATAGTGAAAACTGTAATAAGGTATACATAGGTACAACAAAAAATAAAGTTAAAACCAGAATTGCAGGACATAAATCAGATCAAAAATACAAGAACACCATTCCTACACAAAAAACAGCATTATCATTACACTGAAATAACTCTAATCATTATCCTGATTTTGATAATACGACAATTTTGAACATAGAAAATAATTACAGACGTAGATATATGTTAGAAATGTTACAGATAATGAAAATACCATCTACACAACGCATTAACTATAAAACAGATATAGCGAATATAGCCCAAAATTATAGACATTTAGTGAATAAGAACTGAGCTAATTATTTTAATTTTAAATAATATATGAAATTCAAAATAGTTTTTTGTTTCTGTGTTATATTTTCATTTTAAATATTTGTAAAAACATTTTTGTTTCCTTATCTTTTTTAAACTTAAAATATTTTTGTTTCATATGATATTTATATTTTTCATATTGTCAAAAAGTATTTTTATAATTTCCCGCCTTTTTTAAAAATTTTATATATATAAGTTTTTATTGTTGAAAAAAATTATATAATTTCCCTGAAGAAGTCACCCAATGTGGTGACGAAATATGGAAGAAAAGAAATAATAAATAATCATTATTATTATTTTTTATAAAAGGATCTTGAACTCGATTTTAAGTAATAATATAGTATCTTACTTTTTAACTACTATAACTACTTTGAAAATCTATATAAGTCAAATTGTTAATTAAATATTTTCAATTTTAAATACATATGATTAGATTTAAAAATAAACTCATAAATCTAAAATGTTGGGGATTCCAGTTAAGACTTAATGTGGTATTTAAATCTAAAATTTTTAATTAAAAAAATAATTCAATTGGAAACACGAATTTTTTTGTTTTAAACGAAAATATACATATTATATAATTCCACTTAGGACCTGTGCAAGGTAGCTAAATAAATTCTAAATAAAATAAAAATTGAAAAAAAATTTTTAATTTCTTTGACAAAATATTTGAACAATTTTTAAAAAATTAATTTTTTTTAGAAATTTGGATACCTGAATATAGTTTAGATTTTATTTATCCAGCTCACACCCACACAAAATACAACATTTAAAAACAATAAACTACATATATTTTTTTCTAACGTTTTTACTATTTTGTTGTTTTGCTGATTTTGAAACCCAATACTGAGTAATAGCAGATAAAGATAGTCGAAGTATAAATCAACCTTTAATTACTCGTTTTTTTAGAAAATGTTCGAAAAAGATAAAAGGCGTTTAATTAAATAAAAAAGGCAATTCATCGGTTTTTAAAAACTTAAATGTATTTTTGGTTATTTTTACCCAAATAATATTACGAGTTTGGAAATAGTTACCGAAACAAATGCGGTTATCGGTAATGGGTAACGCTATTTTCTACTATTTCGGTAACGTTATTTTAAGGGTAAAGCTATTTTCTATTATGTATTTCGGTAACGTTATTTTAAGGATAACGATTTTTTCAGTTATTTCGGTAACGGTATTTTAGCGATAACGGTATTTTCTATTATTTCGGTAACGGTATTTTAGCGATAACGTATTTTAAGGGTAATGTTATTTTTGTTATTGCGGTATCAGTATTTTAGTAATAACGCTAGTTTCAGTGCACACCGATATATTAAACCCCATCATGATCAGACTTTTGGAAGATAGATATATGTATTTACAGAGAATATATTTTTGAATATTGTTACTTCACAGCGGCCCCTTGCAGAAATATCTATAACTAACACAAACATTTTTACATAATGAACCACAGATGATTTGAAATTAATTGGCAAAAAGTATGTCCGAGTTAAAAAAAATAATCTGGCACAATATTTAATCATTTCCAATTTTATATTCCTTAATATCTTATTTGATCCGAAAAATGGCAAATCAAATTAGATCCAGAAATATATTTGAGGATTTAGAAGGATCTAAATTGATCAGAAAAATGGCAGATTAAATTAGACCCAACAATACATTTATAAAGAAATATCCAAATTTATCCGAAAAAAGTCAGATCGAATTGTATCAGATTAGATCGAACAATACAGTATACACGAAAACTACCCCTTTTCCAATTGTATTTTAGAAACAGTCAATTGTATTTCAGAAAAATCAATTATATTTCAAAATAGTCAATTGTATTTCAGAAAAATCAATTATATTTCAATATAGTGAATTGAATTTTAGAAATAGTCAATTCTATTTCAAAAATTTTCAATTGTATTTCAGAAATTGTCAATTATATTTCAGAAATAGTCAATTGTTTTTTAGAAATTGTCAGTTGTATATCAGAAATAGTCAATTGTATTTCAGAAATAGTCAATTGCATTTCAGAAATAGTCAATTGCATTTCAGAAATAGTCAATTGTATTTTAGAAATAGTCAATTGCTTTTCAGAAATAGTTAATTGTATTTCAGAAATAGTCAATTGTACTTCAGAAATTGTCAATTGTATTTCAGAAATAGTCAATTGTATTTCAGAAATTATCAATAGTATTTCAAAATAATCAATTGTATTTCAGAAATAGTCAATTGCATTTCAGAAATTGTCAATTGTATTTCAGAAATAGTCAATTGTATTTCAGAAATTATCAATTGTATTTAAAAATAATCAATTGTATTTCAGAAATAGTCAATTGTATTTCAGAAATAAAAAAACAGTACACCCTACGATTTGGAATTGTTGTATTTAATTTCGTTATTGTCTTGTATTTTAATAATTTTTAGGTCTGCCTTAACCCTATAGCTAGAAACCGTAAAATTGAAATATGCTTTAAAAGCCTGCACAAACTGTTGGACCTATAAAGTTAAAATCCTAAGGGGTCGGATTTTTGTAAATGTCTACGAAGATGGGCAAAAAGTCGAACAGTCTCCCACTTAACGGGCTGCCCACACCGATTTATAGCCTTTTTTCACTGAGCTACATCTTTCACCAATTTGCAAAGATGTTAACATCTTCCCATAAGAATTATACAGGCCAAAAATTCTACATCTTTCTACATCTACAAAAGATGATCCTTTCTCATTTTGTTCCATCTTACATATCTCGTTATTTTAAGTGTCAGCACTTAAAAAATGACAAAAAAAAATAGATTTTCTTTGTGCCATCACTAGCAAACTGACTGCAGAAAATAAACAAAAAAAAATTATTCAACAAAGGAAAATGAGAGGCACATGTAAGAATTTGATTCTTATGTCTACCAAAAATTCTTCTTCATCATCATCTTCTTCCAGAATGACCTTTAATATTTCAATGTACTGCATTAAAATTCGGGTTTGTTCTTGCAAAGCAACAACTACTTCAATGATTAATGCTTTCTCTAAATCCATTTTTTATTTATTTATTTTATTGAATGTATTCTACAAAGATAAATTTACAAAATACAAAATGAAAATAGTACTACTGGGCCATTACACTATATATGTTGTTTAAATTTCGTTCAATACATTAGCAGACCGAAGAATATTCTTAATTTTTGTCGCTGAGGTCCTTTTGTTGCAGTTCAGAATTTCTTTTAGTGACTCATTTGTTGAGCTTATCGGGCAATCTTTAAAAATGTGGTTGATTGTGAGTTCCACTGAGCAGTTTTCACAATGTTTAGGCTGCGCTCTTTCAAAATAGTGTTGTGTGCTGAATTTTGTTGTTCCCACTCTTGTCCTCGCTATTGTAATACAGTGTTTCCTGCAGAGGTGTTTGTAGTAGGATACCTACGTATCCTGGAATCCATAGGATGATAATTTCCTTTTGCAATTTGGAATTACCCAGCACAAATTTTCTGCTTTCGCCATCAAGTTTTAGTGATTTGACGGCACTGAGACTGTCAGTACATATCAGGGATTTTTCTCGTTTTCTTGACACATAGGATAAAGCGTGTCTTATGGCTGCTAATTCGGCTGAAAATATGCCTGCATGTGATGTTTACATTGTAGTTTTCCTTCTCTCTCAAATAGAGTTGCTAAAAAATATGTGGATGAATTCCATCTTTTTTAATTGAATTTAGTGAAGTATTAACGATTAGTTTGGCATCAAACGGATTTTTGATTGTTGTAATGGTTGATCGAGATGGCAGTGGTATCTCCATTTCCTTAACATAACTAATTATATGTTGCTTCTATTCTTAACGCATCAATAGGAGTAGCTTGAAGAATTCCTGTAGCTGTGCGAAAACATCTGTTTATGCTAGCGTTTATCTTATTGATATTAGTTTTTGTTGTCCAGCCATAAATTGTTACACAGTGCTGAATAATACCCTCAGTCAATGCGTGGCAAATCGAAATTCCAGTTTCCATATGAGGGCCTTTATTTTTGGTACAAATTATTTTTAAAAAGATTGTTTGTTCTTTTTAATTTATTGATTGTATTGTGTACATGTTTGTTCCAAACCATATTTTTTGTAAAGGTGATGCCAAGAATTCTCATTTCGTACTTTATTGGAATGTTTTGTCCTCTTATAAGGATGGGTGTTAGATTACATTTGTATTTCTTGCAAACATGAATGGCTTCACACTTGCTTATGGGAATTGTTGCTCCTGTATTATTTGCCCATTCGTTTATTACTGAATCGCACCGATTTGGAGACGAAGTGAGACGTATCAGATGTGCCTGAAGAAATGACAAAAATGTTGTCTGCGTATATGGATATGTTGTCAATGCCATAGAGACTTTTAAGTTTGTCGAACAATGAATTTATGTAAGCAGTATACAATACTACCGATAGTGGAGAACCTTGCGGAACCCCATTATCTTAACTATGTGACTTTGAGAGATAGCCATCCACCCTTACTATTATTTTTCTGTGTGAAAGAAAAGATTTTAACAGTTTTAGTAAGTTTTTTGGTACACCCCATTTGTGTAGTTCCTGTATCACCACGAAATTGACAACTTTATCAAATGCTTTCTCTAGATCTTCTGATAAGATAACCGAGTGTTTGTTTTTGCTTATATTTTCTTTTATTTTGCTCCCGATTTGATGACATAATGTAAATACTCTTTTATTAGGTAGGTATGCATGTTGTTCTTGGCAGAGCTTCCATAACCTTTGTGAAATAATTTTATTTAATACCTTCGATATGACCGGCAGCAATGAAATTGGTCTAAATCCCTCTATGTTATTTACGTTTTTGCAGGTTTTGGAATTGGTGATAATATTGCTTGTTTCCATGCGTGAGGATATATTCCTTTATTCAAAATATTGGTGTATAATTTACAAAGTCTTAATTTGAAAGTTATCGAGGAGTTCTTTATCATTGAATAACTTATTTTATCAAATCCTGATGTTAATCTTTTACATTTTGCCAATGCGCTCTTTAGATAAATTAATGATATTGAATCGTTTAAACTCAAAATTTCATTAGTATTGCTTATAAGGAGATCAATATTAAGCTGATTTTTACGTTGTATAATCGTAGGACTAAGGGAATTGTTAGAACCTATTGAACACCATGCCTTTGCAAAAGCTTCTCCTATTTCTTGTGGATGCGACAAAACTTGATTTTCTCGATTAACCTAGATGACGTTATCTTTCTCACTTTATTCCGCAAAATTCTGGAGTCAGTTTGGGGGTTCATTGAATTAAGAAAATTTTCCCAACTTGTTCGTTTAGCGTCTCTGCATGCTTTACGTACTAATACACAATTTTTCCTGTAATGGCATATGATAGGGTTTTTCTTCTTCTGAACAGCTTCCAGGCTGCGTTTTTTTCCTTAATAAGCGAAGCAATATGAGTGTTAAACCATAACGGGCATTGTTTTATTTGCTGAGATTCTTATAATTTTAGTTATTGTAGCTGCTTCTTTGTTGACGTTTTCGGTGCAAGTTTATCATTAAATTTTTTAACGTATTTTTTGGTGTAATTGTTGTTGATCGTGTTCTGGATGAAGATTGGGAAGTGGTCACTCATTCCATGATTGAAACACTGCCGGCTTAGAGAGAGTGCTAAACTTGCTGTTGCCATTAAAACGTCTATTGCTGTGAATGTTTGTCTAGTGCTTAATAGTGTAGCAGACCAATCATTTAGAAAAGAGAGATTTCTTTCGTTCGCAAAGAACTCCCACAAGTTCCCCGCTTGGGAATTGTATTGGGAACCCCATACTGTGTTTTGTGCATTAAGGTCTCCAAATATCAAATGATGACCAGATTCAAATAAAGGTATAGAGTTTATTAGTTCTTGACTTATTGTAACATTTGATTCTTTATAAATATTTGTAACGTGTAGATTTTCTGCTCCACGAATGGTTAAGGTTTGATGAAGGAGATCCCCTGTGGATGTTTCATGTTGTGTGACATTTAGGGAACTCTTTATAAGTATTGCGATGCCCGATTTGCAGTACGTATATTCTTTGTTGTGATGAAATATTTTATAATTTGGTATGTGTAAAAGATTTTTGTTTTTTTGTATTATGTGAGTTTCTTGTAGGATGATTAACTTTGGTTTATATTTATGTACTAAAAGTTCCAAAGCGAACTTGTTATTTAAGAATCCTTGGATATTCCACTGAATTATGGATATATCTAGTCCTAAATTCATTAACTTAAAGGGATATGTTTATTTTTCTTTTCATCTTGTGCCTTTGTTACGCTTTTTCCCAATTGGCTTTTGGTGTCATTATAAATTGCTTTAGAGTATGGGGATATGTAACTTTCTGGAGATTGTGAATCCTGGGTTTGTGATATTCTTTTTGGTGTTGCTAGATTAATGTATGCGTCGCTGTCAATTTCCGTGGTATGTTTGTCTGTATTTTCTAGCGGATGTTGAATATTTTTTGTAATTGTAGTTAAGTTTGTTTTTTGTTGTTCTGGTTTGTTTGTTTTTGTTGTATGTTGTAAAATTTCTTTTTGAGGTTTTTGTATTACGGTTTCTTGATCTAAAACAGTTTTGTTGTTGTTGATTTGAGTAGTTGTTTTATTTCTTTTTCTGCTGTAATATTTTTTGTGTTTTTGGTGATATTTGCGAAAGTAGGTTTAGGGATATTTTTTGTAAATATTTGGTGTGATTCCGGACTCAAGTTGTAGGCTTTCCAGGCTCCCCTGATGGTGCAAACATCTGTCTATATTGATCTTTAAAACAGCTTTATGTTTAAGGAAGGAGGGACATGTAGATTCATATGAGGCGTGTGTTTCGATACTACAATTTACACACATTCTCTGCAAAGTTCTGGGTTTTTGCAACGATTTTTGGTGTGTCCCAACTTTTGGCAGTTTTTACATCTCATTGGGTTAGGGATGTATTCATTGATTTTAACGCTTTCCCATCCGAGCTTAAGGTAATCAGGAAGTCTTATTAAGTCGAAAGTTATGATTGCAGCTCCTGTAGGTACGAGCTTGTCTTCTTCTTTCTTCATTATCTTTCTTATTTCAATCACTTTTTGGTCTGTCTTCCGACAGATATATAATTCTTTTTGAGAATATTTTACCTTGTACATAATTGAGAGCTTTGTGGTATGTGATAGAAACACGTATTAGCTTTCAAGAGGAGGTCACCTGTTTTGAGTTCAACATCAGTGTATTCTTTTGAGATAAAATTGAATCCTTTTTCTATTTGAAAAACATTATATGCTGAAATAGGTTTTGATGTTAATTCCTTATTGGTATTAGTTGTTATCACAAGATAACGTGGAATATTATCGTCGCACTGTCGTCTTTCAGGAAGAGAAAAAAAATTCATCATCGCAAATGCATTTGCTTTTGTTGAATAAGTCTTCGTTAGAACCAAGTTTCCTGAACCGATTATGGTTCCGGGGATGAGAACCATTCATTTTCGGGCGGCTCGACCCTTGAAAAATATAAAATTTCTACTTTCACCACCATAAAAGAGAAGTTTGTTCTTGTAAATGTAATTATAGAGAAAATACACGTGTTTTTTTGTTGGTATAATATAAAAGAGATAACCGTTACACTATATACACAGAGCAATGGGAAAAACAACTTTACACGGCGATTGCCCGAGCGAGACTGATCCATTTTTTTATTTTTAACAAAAAATATGCGTCTTTTTCTTTTTTTGACAGCTGAATAAATGGCAGTTGAAAGATGTTGCCAATGTAAATACATGTTTCACGTTTTCAACATCTTCCACTCGTTTCACAAAGATGTTGTTCAGTGTAAAAAGCCTATTAGCTAGAAACCAGAAATTTGAAATTTGTGTTACCTGGACTATGGGCCAACTCATTATTAGGGTGCATCTTAGATTTTTCGTCTGGGACATGTTAAAATAATTATATTTAAGGTGAAAAAAATATATAAATTTTCACTATTTATGTCCTACCAAATTTCTAGTTCTTGTAAAAAAATATTAATAAGGAAATAAAAACAAACTAAAAGCACAAAAAATTGATCTCACTGGCTGGCATTCAAAACCATTGAAATGGGGCCACATATAATTATATGAAATTATATCTTTTACCATATCAAAAATACTCTAGATATGGAACTATATATATCAATATCTCAAATTTGTTTGCACATATTGTATCATATGTAATTATATCTTATACCATATCAAAAAATATTTCTTATATTATTATATATATTATATATTAAACCACATATCTCATACCATATTAAAAAATAAAAATTAAAAATTACACACAAAAGAACAACGAAAATAGTGTTGTTGTTTTTTGTGTAATTTTCATATATAATGGCAAATTTTATTGCATTTGAAGACACCTGGTAAACAAGATCATATCTTGTGTAGACATTATTATTATTATTTCAGTTTATTAAGTCAATGGAGTACATTATTTTACTTAATATTAATAATAATTAATAAAATTATATTCCCAGGTGAAAATGTTCATATATCATCATATATGGCTTCATATATGATCGTATATGTTTTCATATATGAACATATATGTCATGTATGGAAGCATATATGGGCCAATACATTTAAAGATGAAGTTCATATATGGTAATATATGAATCCATATATAGCAATATATGGTAATATATTGCATATGTTGGTCCATATATTGGTTCATATACGCCATATATGTTCATATATGAGTACATATATTATTCCATATATGGGGTAATATACTTAAATTTTTATCAGACATTGCCATATATGAGGGAAATTTAAACCTTTGTTCTACCGAATTAAGATACAGTTTGAATTCTTAAGTGAGCATAAAGGCAAAAACGTAATTAGATTAAATGACTTATACTAGGTATTGTATTTCCGTTATTGACAAATTTCGAAATCTTTCTTATTGAAGAAATATAAATGAAATTTCTAATAAAAAATTAAATAAAAATGTTTATTATTAAACGAAAATATATTTCGAATTTTAAATAAACTTCTGCCAACAAAGTTTGAATTGTAAGATAAAATGAAGAGTTGTTGTACTATAATCTAAAAATAATATTGGTAGCTTTTTCCCAAAATGTATGTGTCTTTATTTTAATTTTGTTGCATGCAAGTGTCCCTTTTTTCACACATAACTTTATACATTTTAAACAATACATTTAGTTTTATTTTAATGAATTATTTTATGGCTCCAAAACCGCCACCACTGTTAATGTTCCTTTTTATATCTGTATACTGTTTTAAACATACAGTTATGTGCGAAGAAAGGGATATTTACATGCAACAAATTTAAAGTAAAAATACACACATAAATTTTGGGAAAAAAAACTACCAATTGGTATTATATTATTAATAATATTAATATTATTTTTAGATTGCAAAAGCGGCTGATAGAGGAATTCGAGCGGCGTAACATTGACATTGCGAATTACGAATTCGATGAAAAAGAAGCAATGGAGGTTAGTACGCGTAAAACAGAAAGTAACTTGGAGTTAAGCACAATGTTGGCTGCTGTGATGCAAAAGATGGAAGACAACAACGCGAAATTGTTAGAAACTTCTAGAACAGACAATCATAAACTTTTAGAAACTTCTAGAGCAGACAACCAGAAACTTTTAGAAACGGCTAGAGCAGACAACGAAAAACTGTTAACTAAGATGGAAACGAAACTGTTAACTAAGATAGAAACTTCGAGGGCAGATAACGAGAAAATG
Source organism: Eustalomyia histrio (assembly GCA_949748255.1). Lineage (NCBI taxonomy): Eukaryota > Metazoa > Arthropoda > Insecta > Diptera > Anthomyiidae > Eustalomyia > Eustalomyia histrio. The sequence continues at coordinate 126,449,756 of OX456525.1, forward strand.
TTTGCTAAGGAAGAAAAACTTCAGGAAACTTCTAAAGCTACTAATGAAAAAATTTCTGTGGTTGAAAAACGAGTTTCTGACTTAGAGCATGACGTTGAGAAAAAACTAGAAGATCTAGAAAATAAAGTAAATAATCTCCAATGTCAAGAGGGTCCAGTACGAATTATTCAAGAAAGTTCTGGTATAGCAAAGGCCCCTACTTTTGATGGCAGCATACCATACATAAGGAAACGCTGCAGAAATTCTAGAAAGTGTGCCAATCACCTGCAGAAATAATTGTGACGACATAATGGTGGCACTGCAGCGAAAGTATGGTGGCGAACACAAAAAGGAAATTTACCGAATGGAACTTAGATGTAGACTTTAGAAAGCAAATGAGTCGTTGCAAGATTTTGCAACAGAAATTGAACGGTTGGTTCAGTTGACTTATCCGGGCGAAAATCATCCATTCTTAGATCAGTTAAAAATTGAAGCGTTTGTGTGTGGAATTCGGGATTCTGATGTGAGACATGCGGTATGTGCTACGCAGAAATCGAATTTCGCTGAAACTGTCTCATTCGCTCTGGCATAAGAGACTGCGAAGATGATTTCCAAGCCACAAACATTTAAGGTGCGTAACCTCGAAGTGACTGCTGAAAGAGAGCAAGATATAAGCACAAAGTTAACAGAAGGATTCAGAGAAGTGTTCACGGAGTTAAAGGATGCATTTAAGAAGGCATTAGGGGAGAAGCAAGCTACAACTGCGGTAGAATGGGACACTTTCAGCGAAACTGCAACGCACCCAGAAAAAGACTCCGAGCCGATCAGAAATCACCTTAAGAGTCACCGTTAAACTAAATAGAGCTAGCACTAGGGAGCATGGGCTAGCTCCCACAACCGATGGCCCCACAATCTCCATATCAGTAATACAGCAGGAGAAAAGCAATCTTACTGCTTATGGGTACATCAACGGGCGAAAGCACATTTTTACAATAGACACAGGAGCATCACAGTCAATCATCAGGCCCGATTTAGTGAAAAAGGCAGTTGAACCACTATACGGGGTAAGTCTGCGCACAGCTACTGGGGAGCCTGCCTCTGTCTATGGTAAAATAAATGTAAAACTAACAATTGCCAACATAAGCGTCAATAACGTATTTATTGTTGCCGATATTGTGGACGAAGTAATCATTGGTGCAGATTTCATGATTAGTCACGGCATTAATCTGCATATGGGGCAAAAAGTTATGATTTGGCGCAATGTTGAAATACCCCTTGATGTTGGATATGAGCAAGCGGATCGGGTAAGAAAGCTAGTTACCATCAGCCACCAAAAACTACCAGCACGGGCAGAAACTTTAGTATGGGTGCGCATGGAGGGAGATTGTGAGGACAACAGCTTGTGGGTAGTAGAATCAACAGAAATAAAAAGTATCCTGGTAACAGCGAAAGCCCTCGTGAAAGCCAGCAAATACAAAAGAGTTCCTGTAAAAAGTATCCTGGTAACAGCGAAAGCCCTCGTGAAAGCCAGCAAAGACAAAAGAGTTCCTGTAAGAGTACTGAACCTATCAAATTGTGAAAAAGTTGTCCGAGCGAACTCTGAAATAGCCAAATGTACTGCGCCAGAAGCAATAATCAGCTGCGAAAAGAACTTGGAACCTTCCAATGCGTCCATTGAAGATCGAAAGATGCTGGCAGAATATGTGGAAAAATGGGTAAAAGAGCTGGCCCCGCCTGATAAAAATAAAACCAAGCAATTAATCAGGAAATACGGCTCTGTCTTCGCCATGAGAAACCAAAGTCAAGGAAGAACGGCGATTGTAAAACACCGAATAAATACTGATGAATCGAGGCCAATAAAACAGGCGCCCAGAAGTATTCCTTTTGCAAAACGAAATGAAGTAAAGGAGTTAGTCAACGAAATGGAGCGTAGTGGAGTAATCGAGCCATCTTCTAGCCCATGGAGCTCGCCTATAGTTTTAGTTAAGAAAAAACATGGCAGCACCCGATTCTGTGTTGATTACAGAAAACTGAATGATATCACCAAGAAGGACAGCTATCCACTACCGAGAATTGACGACACTCTAGGCACGCTAGCAGGAACCAAATGGTTCTCCACATTGGACTTGCAAAGTGATTACTGGCAAGTAGAAATTTGTGACCAAGACAAGGAGAAAACTGCCTTTAGCATAGGTGACGGATTATAGCAGTTTAATGGGATGCCCTTTGGACTCTGCAATGCTCCAGCAACATTCGAGCGGTTAATGGAAAATGTGCTGAAAGGACTCCACTGGAAAACTTGCCTAGTGTACCTTGATGACATAATTGTCATGGGAAAAACTTTCGATGAACACCTGAAGAACTTAGCAGAAGTTTTAAGGCGAATATCTGCGGCTGGACTCAAGCTTAGCGCAAAGAAATGTACACTGTTCCAGAGGAAAGTATTTAGAGCAGCGCGTAACTGCAGAGGGTATATCAACAGATGAAGATAAGATTCGGGCTGTAAAAGATTGGCCTCGCCCGAAAAATCTGCGCGAGTTGCGCAGCTTTCTAGGCCTCTGCACATACTACCGACGATTTGTTCCAAACTTTGCCAGTGTGGCTGCAAGTCTACATGAGCTGACTAAGAAGGCGCGACCATTTCATTGGTGTGAAGCGCACGAACAAGCATTCCTAAGGCTCAAGGAGTTATTATGTACGGCACCGATTCTTGGATATCCTGTGGCCGGGGAAAAATTTGTGCTGGATTGCGATGCAAGCGGATACGGAATAGGAGGTGTGCTTTCGCAGGTGATCAATGCAACCGAAAAAGTTATAGGTTATTACACGGCGGGAACTTTCAACTAAGAACCGACCATTCTGCACTCAGGTAGATGCTGCTATTTAAACCAGAAGGGCTGCTAGCTCGTTGGATTGAACGACTTCAAAGCTATGATTTTAGCATCGAGCACAGGAAAGGCATGAAGCATTGCAATGCGGACGCCCTTTCAAGACGCCCCTATAATTTAGAGTGCAAACATTGTTCGAGGGCTGAAGGAAAAGAGAGCATTGGTGATATAAGACTAACGCATATCGAGTCAAGTGAAGCGTGGTCGGCGGCGCAACAGAATGACCCCATACTGTCAAAAATTATGTCAGCCAAAGCAGAGGACAGGAGGCCTACCCGTGAACAAATATCAGCTGAAAGTCCGCTAATGAAGGCGTATTGGGCCCAGTGGAACAGTCTACGGGTAATTAATCACTGCTTATACCGTATATGGGAAAGTGCGGACGGCAAAACTGAGACAAAGCTAATTGTGGTGCCGTCAAGCAAAATAGACGTAGTATTAAAAGAGTTCCATGACGGTCCCAGTGGTGGTCATTTCGGTGTCACGAAAACTCTAGAGAAGTTAAAACAACGATTCTACTGGGTCGGCTGCCAGCAAGCTGTAAGCGACTGGATAGCAAATTGCACGCAATGCATCGCAGCTAAAGGGCCAGTAAGGAGAAGTCGTGGGCAACTTCAACAATACAACTCGGGTGCCCCATTTGAGCGGATAGCAATGGATGTAGCAGGCCCTTTCCCTGTCAGTGATTCCGGAAACCGTTACGTTCTTGTGGTGATCGACTATTGAGGTAAATGGCCTGAGGTGTACGCTATACCGAACCAGGAAGCCAGAACGATAATAAGCGCATTTGTGAATAACTGGGTGTGCCGCTACGGTGTTCCATTAGAATTGCACTCTGACCAGGGAAGGAATTTCGAATCTGCTATCTTCAAGGAAATATGTGAGTTATATGGAATAAGAAAAACAAGAACTACCCCGATGCATCCACAATCTGATGGCATGGTCGAAAGATTCAATCGCACTTTACAGGAATACTTAAGAAAAGTGGTCAGTGCACATCAGAAGGACTGGGACGAAGACATCCCTAAATTTCTGTTGGCATACAGATCGGCTGTTCACAATTCTACCTCCCGGACGCCTGCGAAAGTTATTTTCGGAACGGAACTTAAATTTGGTGTTAAGCCTGCCGCTATAGATAAAGACAACGATAACGCTTCCCGGGAACAAGAAAACCTTAACGAGCTTCATGAGTTTGTGCGCAATCGAATTAAAATAGTCAGCGATAAGATGAAGGCGAGGTACGATCGAGCAGCGAATTCTGAAGGATTTAATGAGGGCGAGTTGGTTCTAATGTTTAACTCGCAACGAAAGAAAGGATTATCTCCCAAACTACAAACGCATTGGGACGGACCCTATAGAGTAATTAAAAGGTTGAATGAAAGATCAGAGCCCAAGGTCCAAAATGAAGGTTGTTCATCTAAAACGACTAGCCAACTATGGAAAAGGAATAGCTATGTCTGTTCGGGACGAACGGGCTTAAGTAGGCGGCAGTGTTACAAGAAATTTCCACAACTAGAAATTTCTTCACGCGAATTTTGACAGCTGGAAACATCTAGTGTCGTATTAAACTGGAAATAACTAGAATACCTGACTACTCATATAAATACGGGTATTTGGTGACGCAGTAGTTCAGTTCATAAGTAAAACGCAAAGTGTGAAGAACTAAAGCGTGGCTAACGTTTAGTCTATCTGCATCGTGTAAATAAAGTGTGCTATTAAAGTGTTTTTCTGTAATTTTTAGTGACTGTTATAAATAGAGCTATAAATAATTTCAAACGGTGTTTATTATTTGCAATATAGAATGAACTCGATTTATTTAAAAGGTAAATAAATCAACGATTTTATAAAGGGTAAAATCGTAACATTATATTAATATATATTATAACCCAGGATAATTATAAAAAAATGTATCGGTATTTTAAGGGCAAAGTTATTCTCTTTTATTTCTGTAACGCTATTTTAAGGGTAACGCTATTGTCTATTATTTCGGTAACGTTATTTTAAGGATATATATAGTTCCATATTTAAGAATCCTTGGATATTCCACTGAATTATTTTATTTATTTATTCACATTGCAATACAAAGCCATCCAGGCAAAAAAAAAGTATTGCATAACAATTTACAATTCCAAGTAAAGCACTAAAACTAGCTTAAAAATATAATAAAAGTTATGTAATAACAAATAACTGCACTCATTAATAAACTAAAATTATTTTAATTTAAATTAAATTTCAAATTTTTATTGGCTCCCCAGCCATAACAAATCAATAAAAAAAGGTAAAACTATTAATAGATTTAGTTAAGAATTCATTATCCGGTGATATAAGAACAACTGAGGGAAAAAGACAAGTCAAACAGTACAGAACCACTAATTTTAAGAATTAAATAAATGTTTCATAATTTTGAGACGAAAAACGTTATTAGATTGAGAGAAAATACGTAATTCATAAGGTAAGCTATTCCAGCAGCGAGCAACTCTCACAACAAAAGACCTCTCAAACAATGAGCATCTAATTCTAGGTATTATAATTTGTTTGTTTCTACTAGAGCGTGAAAAGGAGAATTCTCCTCTCAACGAGACTGGTATACCACTTTTAATTATTCTATGAAATAAAATAATACTGCGAAACTTAACAAATTTATAAAAAAAACATCCTAAAATTTTTTTTACAAAATTAGATGTTCACGTCTACGGATATTAAAAACATATCGAGTTACCGTATTAACAATTCGCTCTAGCATCTTTAAGTTTGTAGCAATAGTGCCTGATACCACCTCCAGACCATACAAAATTTGTGGCATTAGAAGTGCATGAGCTAATCTACACTTCACTCTAAAAGGCAAGAAAATATTTGAGGAATATACTCTTCTTAGGATATAAGAAATTTTCCGATGTACAGATTCAAAATGAGACACAAAACTAAGCCGATTATCAATAATAATACCAAGACATCTATGCTGACTAACAAACTCAATTCTGGAATCACAAATAGTTATAAAAAAATCAGTTACTAAATTCTCAGAAGGTCCAAAATAAAGGGCTTTCGACTTAGATGGATTTATAGCTAACGAATTCCTAACAGACCAGGCAGAAATTCTATCAAGGCTGTAATTAATATTGGATTCCAATACATCAACAAAATCTCTGTCAGTACTAAACAAGAGCATTATGTCATCTGCAAATAAAAACGGCTTTCAAATACTAGAATTCAGAACACCTGGCAAATCATTGATATATAAAATAAATAAAAGTGGCCCTAGAACTGAACCCTGAGGAACTCCCGATCTGAGAGGAAGTATGCTAGAAAATCTACCATATAAATCAACAAATTGTGACCGACCACATAAATAAGACATAATGAGTTTGCATGCAGATTTAGAAAAATTTAAAATCTCTTTAAGTTTAACAATCATCGTAGAGTAACATAAGGAATTAAAAGCTTTAGCTAAGTCAAGAGATATCAGCACACTGAGCTTATTATCATTCACAGAGTTCCTAATATTATCAGTCAGATTAAGTAAAAGTGTTGTAGTGTTATATCCACGACGAAAAGCAAACTGAGCATCAATAATATTATTCTTAACAAAGAAAAGCATTTGCTCCTTATCAATATGTTCCACAACCTTAGACAATGCCGGTAGAATAGATATCGGTCGCAAATCATCAGGACCATGAATAGTACCAGATTTAGGAATAGGCACAACCCGCGCTACCTTCCAAGCTTCTGGGAATACTGACGTCATTAAAATAGTATTAATTAAATGCAAAATAACATTAGATATATAAGGATAAATAAGTTTTAAAAACTGAATTGTAATATTATCAACACCAATAGACATTGATTTTACTTTATTAAAGGCTTCCAGAACTTCATTTTCAGTTACACAAGAAAAAGAAAACGCCCCATCCAAATCTTCAAACCCATCAAAATCAACTTCATTGTTAATAACAGTACCAAAGCCACGAACAAAATATTCATTAATTACATCTACATTCCCATCACAAACGATATTAGTAGAATTATCACAACCAGATCTCTTAGGAACCCTCCACATACCAGAGGTATCCAACCCCAAAACATTTCAGCATAATACTTCCTCTTCTCTTTCCTAATAGCAGACTTAGCTTTGTTCCGGAATTTACAGAAAACATTCCATTTATGAGCAGTTGGATCTAATTGATACGCTGAAAAAGCCAAATCTCTCAGAGATCTTGCCAAAACAACCGACCTAGACTTCATCCAAACGTCATCACTAGCAGAACGAAAAACACGTCTATAAGGCACAAATGAATATAGATTCGCAACAAGGGAAGACAAAAGAAAGCATTTAGCATTATCATCAGGCACATTAAAAATTGGAAAAAAATCAAAATCAGATAAATAGTTTAATAAGCCATTCCAATCAATGTTGTTTAAGTCCCGGCACTCAACACTCGATTCTGAAATATCTAAATTCATTTTAAAAGATGTAAAAATAAGAGCATGATGCGAAATAGAGGGGCATTGTACTTGCCCTGAAATATTAACCAAAGAAATATCACTTATCAACATAAAATCAATAAGAGATGTCGATACATGTTGGACATCAAAATGAGAAGGTCTCGAATTATGGCAAACAGACAGGTTGGTTCTAGTGCAGAAAGAACTCACAGAGCTAGATTTCGCAACATCAAGAAGATTGAAATTAAAATCACCAACAACTATAATATTTGAATAGTTAAAAAAAAGTTCATAATGAAGGTTCTCAAACTCACTAAAATCTGCAGGCGGTGGCAAGTATACAACTCCAAATAAAACTTTACAACTACCAAAATAAAGTTCCAAAAAAAGCGATTCACATTTGGAAACTTTAAAAACTGTTTTAAACTTAAGCTTGCACGAAATATAAATGCCTACACGATCATTACGGCAGAACTTGTACCTGGGTATTTCTACTGCTCGACTCGAAATATTCTTAGTCAACCAAGTCTCAGAAACTCCAATCACATCAAACTCATTACCACCAAAAATACTCTTAATTTCATCAAATTTGGAAGTTCTATAAGCAGGTTTTATACTATTGCAGTTTAGATGAGCAACATTAAACTGGCCCTTATAAGGTCGCAATTTTGCCTTTAAATACGAGCCGTCACTAACCACCGGGTTTGTGATATTCTTTTTGGCGTTGCTAGATTAATGTATGCGTCGCTGTCAATTTCCATGGTATGTTTGTCTGTATTTTCTAGCGGATGTTGAATATTTTTTGTAATTGTAGTTAAGTCTGTTTTTTGTTGTTTTGGTTTGTTTTTGTTGTATGTTGTAAAATTTCTTTTTGAGGTTTTTGTATTACGGTTTCTTGATCTAAAACAGTTTTGTTGTTGATTTGAGTAGTTGTTTTATTATTATTTAATTGTTTCTTTTCTTTTTCTGCTGTATAATTTTTTGTGTTTTTGGAGATATTTGCGAAAGTAGGTTTAGGGATATTTTTTGTAAATATTTGGTGTGATTCCGGACTCAAGTTGTAGGCTTTCCAGGTTCCCTGATGGTGCATCTTTTGTCTATATTGATCTTTATCGTGTGTTTCGATACTACAATTTACACACATTCTCTGCAAAGTTCTGGGTTTTTGCAACGATTTTTGGTGTGTCCCAACTTTTGGCAGTTTTTACATCTCATTGGGTTAGGGATGTATTCATTGATTATAACGCTTTCGCATCCGAGCTTAAGGTAATCAGGACGTCTCATTAAGTCGAAAGTTATGATTGCAGCCTTTTTCTTCATTATCTTTCTTATTTCAATCACTTTTTGGTCTTTCAAACCTTCAAGCAGTTCATCTTCCGACAGATATATAATTCTTTTTGAGAATATTTTACCTTGTACATAATTGAGAGCTTTGTGGTATGTGATAGAAACACGTATTAGCTTTCAAGAGGAGGTCACCTGATTTGAGTTCAACAACATCAGTGTATAAAATTCAATCCTTTTTCTATTTGAAAATCATTATATGCTAAAATAGGTTTTGATGTTAATTCCTTATTGGTATTAGTTGTTATCACAAGATAACGTGGAATATTATCGTCGCACTGTCGTCTTTCAGGAAGAGAAAATAATTCATCATCGCGAAAGCGTTTGCTTTTGTTGAATAAGTCTTCGTTAGAACCAAGTTCCCTGAACCGATTATGGTTCCGGGGATGAGAACCATTCATTTTCGGGCGGCTCGATCCTTGAAAAATATAAAATTTCTACTTTCACCACAAAATAAAAGAGAAGTTTGTTCTTGTGAATGTAATTATAGAGAAAATACACGTGTTTTTTTGTTGGTATAATATAAAAGAGATAACCGTACACTATATACACAGAGCAATGGGAAAAACAACTTTACACGGCGATTGCTTGAGCGAGACTGATCCATTTTTTATTTTTAACAAAAAATATGCGTCTTTTTCTTTTTTTTTTGACAGCTGAATAAATGGCAGTTGAAAGATGTTGCCAATGTTAATACATGTTTTACGTTTTCAACATCTTCCACGGGTTTCACAAAGATGTTGTTCAGTGTAAAAATCCTATTAGCTAGAAACCAGAAATTTGAAATATGTGTTACCTGGAGTATGGGCCAACTCATTATTGAGGTGCATCTTAGATTTTTCGTCTAGGACATGTTAAAATAATTATATTTAAGGCGAAAAAAATATATAAATTTTCACTATTTATGTCCTATCAAAAATTTCTAGTTCTTATAAAAAATATTAATAAGGAAATAAAAACAAACTAAAAGCACAAAAAATTGATCTCACTGGCTGGCATTCAAAACCATTGAAATGGGGCCACATATAATTATATGAAATTATATCGTTTACCATATCAAAAATACTCTAGATATGGAACTATATATATCAATATCTCAAATTTGTTTGCATATAGGCAAAAACGTAATTAGATTAAATGACTTATACTAGGTATTGTATTTCCGTTATTGAGATTAATAATACAAATTTCAAAATCTTTCTTATTGAAGAATATAATAAAAAATTAAATAAAAATTTTTATTATTAAACGAAAATATATTTCGAATTTTAAATAAACTTCTGCCAACAAAGTTTGAATTGTAAGATAAAATGAAGAGTTGTTGTACTATAATCTAAAAATAATATTGGTAGCTTTTTCCCAAAATGTATGTGTCTTTATTTTAATTTTGTTGCATGCAAGTGTCCCTTTTTTCACACATAATTTTATACATTTTAAACAATACATTTAGTTTTATTTTAATGAATTATCTTATGGCTCCAAAACCGACACCACTGTTAATGTTCCTTTTTATATCTGTATACTGTTTTAAACATACAGTTATGTGCGAAGATTTTGTAAATATCCTTTTTTCCCTTGAATTTAATGTTGATTAGATGTTACTTCATTTAATTTTAATAAAAAAAGCAATATTTTTGTTTAAAAATAAAAAACGCATTTTTAATATAGCGGCATATAGAAAAAGTACTTATATATGACCATATATGAACACTCATATATGTCCATATAAGACCATATATGGCCATATACCCTCAAATTTCGGATCCGAGCATGTATTAAATAATATATGAACCCATATATGTAGCCATATATGACCATATATGAACATTTTCACCTGGGTTATAATATATTGTTATGATTTTACCCTTTATAAAATCGTTGATTTATTTACCTTCGAGTTCTTTTTATATTGCAAATAATAAACACTGTTTGAAATTATTTATAGCTCTATTTATTTATAACCGTCACTAAAAATTACAGAAATACACTTTAATAGCACACTTTATTTACACGATTTAGAAAGACTAAACGTTAGCCACACTTTAGTTCTTCACACTCTGCGTTTTACTTATAAACTGAGCTACTGCGTCACCGAGTACCAGTATTTATATGAGTAGTCAGGTATTCTAGTTATTTCTAGTTTATTACACTAGATTTTTCCAGCTGTCAAAATTCGTGTGAAGAAATTTCTGGTTGTGGAAATTTCTTGTAACAATATATTAATATATATTATAACCCAGGATAATTATAAAAAATGTATCGGTATTTTATTTTCTTTTATTTCGGTAACGCTATTTTAAGGGTAACGCTATTTTCTATTATTTCGGTAACGTTATTTTAAGGATAACGATTTTTTTAGTTATATCGGTAACGGTATTTTAGGGATAAATATTTTTTCAATTATTTCGGTAATGGTATTTAAAGGATTACAATTTTTCAGTTATTTCGGTATCGGTATTTTAGCGATAACGGTATTTTCTATTATTTCGGTAACGGTATTTAGGGATAAAAATTTTTTCAGTTATTTAGGTAACGGTATTTCGAATCGAAAACGGTACTTTAGCGATATTGCCTGCCAACCCTGAATTTTTACATATTACAAGGTTCGTTAACTGAGAGGAAATTGAGCAAATTTCCCTGATTTCAAAGCAAATTCTTTTAATTTCTGCACAAATTTCAGCACAATTTGGTAAAACCCAATTGGACTTGCAAAAAAATCAATTGGTCTTGCAAAGAAAATTAATTGAAAACAAAAACAAGTAAAAAAAGGCTTAAATTTGGCTGTGCCGAATCTTTGAACACCTTCCACCAATGTTCTAAAAAATGTTCTCTACTGTTTTTGACACAAATAATGTAAAAAACTTTTGAAGTAGACTAGCTCTGCAGCAAAATATTCTTAAAGAAATGCACCTATTGACAACACAATAACAAAAATGGAAAATATGAGTTTTAAAAAACAAAAATACATTTTATGGAGTGAAACGAAAAACCAACAAAGCTTATGAATGGAAAATAACAGAAAAAATAGATACAGAAAAATTTGTACTAAAATACACCAATTTGCTCGGGAGGATGCCCAATAAACTGAGTAAAAATACGCACCCCCCTTGCGTCTTCGCGTTGTGATCGCCATTTCAACAGACGGACGGACACCGCTAAATTGACTTGAAATTGCATAAGGATCACGAATATACATATATACTTTATGGGGTCTTAGACCTATATTTCGACATGTTACAAACGGAATGACAAACTGATATATACCCTCGCCATATATTGTATTTTGGAAATAATTTCGGGGGCCCCCCTGGGCACGCCACTGGTCCCGTGTAACCCATATATAATTATATATAGTGTTATATATAATTTTATATGGTAATGCATACTGACATTTGTAAATATATCCTATTTATATTTATAAATTCGTTTGTTTATCTGTCTGCCTGCAGTATTTTGTTCCATCATCAGACCCAAACGACCGAACCGATTTTCCGGAAATTTTTTTACCATACTCTACCTACCCCAGAAAATTAGGCCATATTAAATCAGGATTGGACAAAGGGGTGTAGCACCTCCCATGCAACCAAAATTTTAAAATTTGTTTTTTTAATTTTTATATTTTTTATATTTTTTTTTTGTTTTGACCATATTTTACCTACCCCAGGAAATTACTATAAGCCAAATTAAATCGGGATTGGACAAAGGAGAGTGGCACCTCCCATGTAATCCAAATTTTTAAATTTATTGTTATTGTTGTTTTTTTTTTTAATTTGTTTGTTATATTTTTAAAAATTTTTTTAATTTTTTTTTTCACCTCAAAATTTTTTTTGCAGTTGGCATCACTCATGAGAGAGTAAACCATTTTTTTTTGTGCTGTCGGCTAAATTTTCTTTTTCTTATTGGAATTAATTAAACAAGAAAAACAAAATCATCTGATAATTTGCAAAATATCAATATTAATGATTTTTTCAATATCAATATTGAAATTTTGCGCATAAATACTTACAACTTGCTGTAACACAACAACTACTTGCTGTCTACCATCTTTTTAATTTATGCAAATGGCGCCTAAATGTGGTATATGTAAAAAATTGTTCGGGATAATGACTCTGGTGTTGAATGCGGAACATGTAAATGCTGGTTTCATGCTGTATGTGCTAATATAAGTGATGAACTTTATGCCTTAATTGGGAAAAGTGATAATATTTCTTTCAATTGCAATGGTTGCCTTGCAAATAGCACACCTCAAGCTTTCAGTTCTTTAGTGCGCACTTGTGTCGAAGAATTTAATAAAAACTTTATCAATTACTTCACTTCATTTGCTGCTGAAATGCGAACTGACAAAAAGGAGTTGGAAAATCTTATTGAAACGTCTATTTCTAATGTTCGTATGGATTTATCCACATCTATGAAATAATTTAAAGACTCTCTTGATCTTTGTGATGGTAAAATCAACTCGGTTGAAAACAATATGTCTGCTGAAATCTCACGCCTTGAGGTTGCTGAAAATGTGCTACATAGACAACTTAATCGTGGCGATTTTATTATCTCTGGCATACCATCTGGCTTACCGAACCTGTTAAATCCTGTCTTGGCTATTTTCTCCTTTTATAACATACAAATAGATTTTAACTATGTTCATAGTGGAAAATCCGTTTTAGTGAAGCTTAACAATGTCCATACGAGAGACGAGCTAATGAATGCATATTTCAAGAAACCGACTAATCAACTAAAAGATGTTATGACTGTTGATGTTGAATCCAGATTGTATCTGAACGACAATCTTACACCTCCCTGTGGCAAATTGCAGAACTTATGCAGATTGCTGCGCAAAGAGAAAAGAATTATCTGGTTCCATATATTGAATTCTGATGTTCCTAAGGCTAAAGTAAAACTACCTGATGGCACCACCAAAACTTATGATGTTAATCAATGTCTTGGATTGCGTTCAGCTTGATGTTCCACATCATGGTATTCATTCTATACATAAACACATATATTCAATTTTTGTGTCTTTCTTTCTACACTAAAATGCTATACATTCCTTACATTTTTTTTAAAAAACAATATGTTTTTTATGCATAATAAATTTTATATTATTGCAATTTTGTGTAGAAATGAATACAACATTAATAAGTTTTTTCTTTTTTTGTTTTCAATAACTTTTATTTTATTTTGTTTAATTAATTTCATTATTACATGGTATGTTCTGATAATTACTCTGTGATTTTTATTACTTTGTATAGCTTCAATGCTTTTTCCTTTTTTTTACCTTTTCAGTAATTTTCTGATTTATCCATTTGTTTCTGAAATATAGTTTTTTTTTTCGAACTTGCCCATTTTCAATAATATGTGTATGTATGTATGTAGATTTAGTTGACGGCCGTGCATATATTCTACTTAAATTGCACTTTTCTTTTTTATTATGTTTTGTTCAAGAATAATTCCTTATTGCCTATTGTTAAAACTACTTATGGATTATTTTTCATACTTTACTTTTAGGTTCCCCACCCAACTAAAAAAACTCTTCGGTTTTGATGTTTTTTAATCAATATCTTGGTCCTTCTTTCAGTGGTTATGTTTCTTCTGATTATATTTCAAACTGTTCATCTGTGCATTTAAAAGCTGGACATCTAAATTGCCAGAGTTTAAGACCGTCAAGTAATAACTCCGAAATTGATAAATTGAGACTAATTGTTAATAATAACAAGTTTAATGTTTTTGCTGTCTGTGAGACTTGGCTCAAACCTTATATTTCTAATAGGGCTATTTCCATTCCTGGTTATAATATTTTTCGTAATGATCGCAATGGTGCTAGAGGTGGTGGCATTTGTATATATGTTTCGTCCAAGCTTATATGTAAAAAAGTTTTTGTAATTTCTGACCATCATGTTTGCGAATCAATTTTATCGAATTTTCTTTTAATGATATTCGGGTACTATTTGGTGTGGTGTATTTACCTCATGGAGACTTAGTTTCGTTTAAGGATTATCATCATGAGCTTTTTCTGAGATATTCTAAATTAATTATTGTCGGAGATTTCAATTGCAACATGTTTGATAATGATAAATCCTACAGAATGAGGTCAATGTGTTTAAGAAACAATTTATTCGTTTCTCACAATTCGATACCTACCCATTATGATGTTGCTCATGGATCTTCTTCCCTTATTGATTTTTGGTTGGTAAGTGATCTTTCGCTATTACGAGACTCATATCAGTTCAGTTGTCCCTCTCTATCCCATCACACACTTATTTATGCATCTTTTTCCATTCGAGTAGAGCGAACTGACGAATTTATTGAATTTCGAGACTTTAATTCCACAGACTGGGATGGGTTACTATTTTGTGGCTAACTTTAACTTAATTCGTTTTTCAATGGTGATGTTAATGCTCAGTGCACTGAACTTTCTTCACTGCTTGAGTCTTTATTTAATTTGTACCTATAGTCAGGAAAAAAGTGAAATATGCCACTGATGATTGGATGTACAGCAAGCAAGTCATATATGCTAGATCTATTAAAGATATTTCTTATAAGTTTTATAAATCAAATCGTTCACTTGAAAATTGGAAGGTATATTGTAAGTTTCGGAATAAGGCAAGAAAAGTAACTCGTGAAGCGAAAAAAATGCATTTTAGCAAAGCTTTTTCTGGATTAAACACAGCTGGCATCTGGAAAATTTTGAGAGGTGCTGGTTGTTTTGATGATGACTCACCCATTGAAAATTTAGATGTAAATTATTTAAATGATTTTTTTGTAAGTGGTAACAATATTGCATATCAATACAGTCTTGACTTTGAAGCTCTAACGAACGGTGTTAACTACTTCTCTTTTCATTGTGTTTCTGACTTTGAAGTGAGAAATGCCTTGTATAAAATTAAATCCGCTTCTGTTGGTGTTGATAATATTTCGTTACGCTTTTTTAAACTAGTGTATCCTTATGTCTCGAGTTACATTCTTGCTTTGTTCAACAAAATCTTAACTACATCTACTTTCCCTACACTGTGGAAGTGTGCACGTGTTGTACCAATCGCTAAGGCCAAGTTTGTACGCAAAATTGAAGATGTTAGATCAATTTCTATCCTTCCTGTTTTGTCGAAAGTGTTCGAACACATTGTTAAAGACCAAATTTTGTCCACGGTCTCAAATAAAATATATAATAGACAATATGAGGGAGAGGACACAACACTACGTCTATGATGCTCGACATTACAGATCTAATAAGAAATAACCTTAACAATAACAATTTATCAGTTCTTATATCTTTGGATCTGTCTAAATCTTTTAATTCATTATCTTTTTCTAATGTAAACTCAATAACGAATTTAACTTTTCAAGAAGGGCATGTCGTCTCATATACTCATACCTCACAAATAGAACTCAGTTTGTTACTTTTAATGGTTTATGCTCAAGTTCTCGTTTACTTCTTTCAGGGGTTCCACAAGGATCGGTCCTTGGACCAATTTTGTTCATACTTTACATAAATTGTCTTCCTGATCTATTCTAAAATAGTCATAAATAGTCTTCCTGATCTATTCTTCGCTGATGATATCTTCTTACTTTTTACAAGTAGTTCAGATTTTGTTGATGTTTTGGAGTGCAACATTCAATATTGTCTTGATGGTGTTGCTGATTGGACGGTTTTAAACTCCCTTAATCTTAATCATTCTAAAACTAATGCCATTATGTTTGGTAAAACAAACCATTTTTTCCTGCTTTAAATATAAAATTTGGAAACGTTCGATTACGATTTGTTAATCATTTGAGATGATTAGGTATTATACTTGATTCAGGGCTATCCTTTGATATGCACATAAATGTTCTTAGTTTAAATTTTTTTTTTATATTTTACGTAAAATATACTCTCTGAATTTGTATATTCCTCCTTATATCAAATGTAGACTAGCTCAATCTTTACTTTTGTCTTTGATTCTCTACGGGTTTGAAGTATACTCTGGGACAACTACTAGCTTTTTGGAAAGAGTAAAGCGTTTAATTAACGCAATTGTTCGATTTGTATTTAATATCAGGCGCAGAGAGCACATATCGCTATTCGTTGGTAATTTCCTCGGTTTCTTTCTTTACAACTTTTTAAAATTTCGCTGCCTATTTCTTATTTATAAAATGGTTAAAAACAACGTACCGCAGCCTTTGCTAAGCTTGTTCACATACACAAGATCTACCAGAAACCCTAAAATTATTATTTCCAAAATTGCAACGTCTTCTTTTGAGAGATCTTTTACTATAAGAATTGCTCGATGGCGGAATTCTCTTCCACTGGAATTACGTCTTTTCTCACACTCGAATAATGTGTTTCGACTAAAACTGTTTCGATATTTTTCAGATCAATTAACGTCATAAAAATTAACTTAACTCCAATTAACACTTTTACCACTGTCTGGGACCATTCTTTTATTTAACTCTTGTTTTTTTTTCTATCGTCTGGCTGGGGAGCCTGTTAGCAAACCTATAAAGTAAACCTATAAGCAAGTTTTATATAGTGTTTATTATATTAGTAGATATATTATATAAATTTAGTGTAAATAAATATGTAATATTATTCAATGGGCCATGAAGGCCTTATATTACAAATGAAGCAAATAAATAAATAAATAAAATTCGTTTTTACACCCAAAAAAATTGTTCACCTCAAAAAATTTTTTTACCCATAATTTTCAAAAGTTTTCTACATTATTTGTATCAAAAACAGAGAAGAAAATTTTTTTAAGACATTGGTGGAGGGTATTCAAAGATTCAGCACAGCCGAATTAAATCCTATTTTTTCTTATTTTTGTTAATTTAAGGTGGAAGAAATATTTAATATTTGTTTTATCTGTATCTGATTCTGGCAATTGATTTGGAAGTCATATACAACTAGTCCTAAAGCGCAACAAAGATGTAGTTAAAAAGCATAAATCACTCTTTTGGATGAGTTTCAGATTTAGTTACTGCACCAGTAGTTTCAATGGTGCTTTTTAAGAATATGTAGTTACTATTCCCTAAGAATTTGTTCAAGAACTAGTATTTTTAGAACGGTTTACAAAAATTTTAATGAGTATAAATTTCTTATTAATATTGGGATAAACAATTAGGTTAAAAATATTTTAAAGTGAGTGCGATTAACCGTTAGCCGCATCCATTTAAACCGTAACCGCGGTTAACGAAAATTGCGGTTAAATGCAAACTCCAATTCAAGTGGTTTAAGTAATAAAATAAATTAATTTTTCGAAATATTTTGAATTTTTGAATCGTATTTCGTGAGCCTGAGCAAAAATTTAAATTATTCTCGTGATCGTGCGTGAGCGTGTGTAGAGAAAAAATCTTCGTGCATGATTGTAATTTTTGGTTCGTGATCGTGCGTAAGTCAAAAATAACTGAAATAATAATACCGAAAATAAGTAATTAAATTTTTTAACGATTTTTTTAATGAGAGCATCTAGGCTTTGGAATATGCTGCCTACGGACATGAATAGGTTCAGTTTCTCGAATTCAGTTATACGAGTAAAGCAAAGTATTTCGACTATTTCTCTAACAATTACTTAGGGGGCTAAAAATGTGTATTTGTCAATAAGTCCATGACTTTTTGAATGAAACAAAGTTTTTTTGCAAAAAAAAAAAGAAATTATTTTTCAACATATTCTCCGTTTAGCTCAATACACTTAGTCCAACGTTTGTCCAATTTTTGTATCCCTTCCAAAAATAGAATTTTTTGAAATCCATAAAATGGGCATTTGTTTTATCAATAATTTCATCGTTGGAGCTAAATCTCTTTCCACCGAGCCATATCTTAAGGTTTGGAATTTTTGCCATGGAAACTAAGCTGTCACTCGATTCCGTTGGTGGTCGATTGAGAGCAAACGCGGCAGCCATCTTGCGGAAAGCTTTCTCATACCCAAGTGATCGTTCAAAATTGAAACCACTGAGCCATGTGAGATGCCTGTGTCTTCTACAATCTATCGCACATTCAATCTCCGATCGGCCAACACAATATCGTGAATTTTTTCAATTGTTTTGGGTGTAGAAATCTCAACTGGACGTTCAGAACGTTCGGCATCTTCCGTGCTTGTAAGGCCACATCATTTTATAGATTGGTTGGTTTTTATAAAATATTAATTAAATAATTTATTTAAAGAAAAAATACGACAACTTCTTCAAAGAAAAGTTTACAAGAGAGTGATAATAAAATAATGAAATATCAAATATATTCACACAAACAATTCTATGATTGCTTTTCTACAATACCCCTTCTCAATCATGCAAGCCTACGGTATCACAAAGCTTAACAAATCTACCACTATCTAATGATTTAGTAAACATGTCGGCCAATTGATCGGCTGTTCCAATAGGTTCCACTTTAATAACTCCTTTTTCAATATAGTCCCGGATAAAATGATGCTTGATATCAATATGTTTTGATTTCTTGCATTCAACGTTTGAGGTCATACAAATACATCCATGATTATCTTCATAAATGGTAATTGGTTCGTTATTGATAACTTTTAAATCTTGAAGCAAACCACGTAACCAAATTGCTTCTGATACGGTTAAACTTAATGCAACATATTCTGCTTCGCTTGAAGATGTAGAAACTGTTTGTTGTTTTCTACTAGCCCAAGAGACTGTACATCCATATACCTTAAAAACATAGCCGCTTATTGACTTTCTATCGATTTCATCACTAGCCCTGTCAGCATCAGCATAACCAACCAAGGTGTTATTATCGTTTACTTCATAATATAATTTTTTGTTTAATGTTCCTTTAAGGTATCTTAAGACACGTTTTAATGCCTGCCAATGTTCCTCTGATGGATGTTGTTGAAAACGTCCAAGATATCCTACGTGATAACAGATATCTGGTCTAACGCACAGCATTATATACATCAGGCTTCCAAGCAATTCTCTGTAGGGTTTATCAATTTTGTTTTGAGTTTTATTTAAAGACAACTTTAACCCTTTATCCATCGGCGTTTTCACTGGATTACAATCGATCATTGAAAACTTTTCCAAAACTCTTAAAATACTAGCTTCTTGAGATATCATCATATTTGAACCATAATTTTCAAACTTCATTCCCAGAAAATGCTTGAGAACTCCACAATCAGTTAATTCAAACTTCTTAGACAATTGTGTTTTGAGACGTTTAATCAATTTTATATTGCTACAAGCAATTAATAAGTCATCTACATACATTATTATATATATAGCAAGAGAATTTTCAAATTTTGTGTACAAGCAATAATCATGCTTTGACCTGGTAAAACCTAAGGCGATTAAATGTTGATTGAGTTTATCATTCCAACATTTCGGAGCTTGCTTCAAGCTCCGAAATGTTGGCCATACCGAGCCATACCAACATTTACAGCAACCCCTTCTGGTATTTCCATGTAAATTGTTTCATTTAGGTCGCCATACAGAAAGGCTGTTTTAACGTCTAGTTGATGTATGATCAAATTTTTTTTCAAAGCTATTGCCAAAACCACACGTACAGTTGTAAGCTTCGTCACAGGTGCATATGTTTCCGTATAATCGATACCTTTCTTTTGTAGAAAACCTTTTACAACAAGACGGGCTTTGTATCTCATTGGATTTCCATTTTCATCCCACTTCAATTTAAATACCCATTTAGATTTTAGTAATTTTGATATTTTAGGAGGTTTCACAATTTTCCATACTTCATTTCTTTCCATGGACTTCAATTCATCTTCTACAGCTTTGTACCAATTATTTGCATCTTTACGACCAGATATATCAGAATATTTTTCAGGAACATTATCGAGATCAACTTTATCAGAATAAGACGAATATCCAAATTTAAAACCCAAGAACCTGGATGGCAGTTTTCGTTCTCTTTGGCTTCTTCTTGGAGTTTGGCCTTCATAAACATTGCCAGTACCATCTGTAGCATTATCATCATTGTTGATTGTATCATCATTGTCGTCAGCATAGGTAGCATCATAATTGTTATTAAAATCATCATCATCATGGTTGTTGGTATCATTAGAGTCATTGCTGTAGTCATCATCAGTTAGCAAAACCTCAGGTGTATTTTCATTATCAATTCTAGACTCTCTTGTTAGTTCAACACCAGATGCATCATTATTATTAGAAGTAACAGGCAAATAAACTTCTTCCCCTTCTTGCATGTTGCTTGTTATAATATTAGGTAATTCTTCTCTACGTTCATCATCAAATGGAAAGTTCATTTCGTCGAATTTGACGTCTCTAGAAGTTACAATATTTCTTGCATTCATGTCCCATAATTTATAACCATTTGAAACATAGCCAATCATTACCAATTTTTTACTTTTAGCATCAAGTTTCTTACGTTTTTGTTTCGGCAACCAAGCATAAGCCTTACATCCAAAAACTTTAAGGGAGCTAATGTTTGGTTTATACCCATACCACATTTCAGCAGGTGTAACATTATTTGCAAGTGCTTTGGTTGGACTTCTGTTGATTAAGTATACTCCAGTCAAGGCAGCTTCATTCCACATATACTTAGGCATTTTAGATTCGAGTATCATCGTTCTGACTTTTTCTACCAGAGTTCTATTAAATCGTTCTGCCACACCGTTTTGTTGGGGAGAATAGGCAATTGTCTCTTCAACTTGAATACCCTTTTTTTATACCATTTTTTTTGTTCGTTAGATACGTATTCACGACCTTGATCTACAGTTAACTTTGAAATCGATAACCCAAATTTAGCAGTAGCCATGGCTTCGTATTCTAAAAATTTATCAAAAACTTCACATTTCCTTTTGATTGTAAATATTATTGAGAAATGAGTAAAATCATCAATAAACGATACGAAATATTTTGATCCATCCCAAGCCACTGGATCTATGGGACCACAAACGTCAGAATGAATTCTTTCAAGATGACGGGTAGATTTTTCACGGGATTTGTTGAAAGGATCACGGCAATGTTTCCCTTCAACACAAATATCACAAAATTCAATCTTTTCTGGCCTTACATCAATGCCAGATACCATATTCTTGTTTACCAATTCATTCAAACTTGACTGACCAATGTGACCATAACGTTTATGCCACAGTTGATTCTTTTCAACGTTTGATAAGTTAGCCACCCGTTGCTTGGTACTAAGACTCACCTCATACAAACTTCCACGTGAGTAGGCCGTTGCAATTAAATCGTTACCTTTTATAATTAATGCCTTATCTTCACAGAAATTTACTTTAATACCAGCTTTGGTCATCTTCTTCACTGACAGTAAATTATCTCTTAACTCGGGCACATACAACACATCCTTTAGGGTTTAATCAAAATTTTTGTTGCTTACCCCTTTAATTATACCGACTTGATTTGCAATCAGGGATTGATCATCTTTAGCAATTTTTATTTCAATAGGATTTGACAGCTTGTTAATTTTATCAAAGTACAATTTTTCATTTACCAAATGGTCGCTAGCACCAGAATCCAATTTAAATTTTATACAAGACTTACCGCTATAGGATTTCTCAAAATCCGCCATAAAACAAACAGATTTTGAATCTTTGTTGCTTTTGTCAGCACTGCGGGCTTCACCTTGGCGACACACATTAGCTTTATGACCAGGTTTGTTACATTTAAAGCAGCGTCCTTGAAATTTCTTCTTGAAATTCTTTTTTCCAGTAAATGCTGTCTTGACAGCAGTAACTTCTTCATCTGAACGATTTGACATCTTAGTTTCTTCTAGCAATAAACGCTCCTTTACCATGTTATAGTTTAGTTTAGATTCTTCCAAATTTTGTAAAGCGGTAATCAATGGGTCAAATTTTTCAGGCAAACTCATAAACAATTGCGTAAGAATATCGCTGTCTTCAGCCCTCGCACCAGCAATCTTTAGATTTCGTACAAGATTTTCGAATTTCATTAAATGTTCTGCTACGAGCTCTCCATCCTTCAGCTTTAAATGCATAATTTGCTTCCTTACTAGAACTTGATTTACTATAGATTTTTTGGCAAATACACCCTGGAGACTCTCCCACATCTCTTTCGCGGTTTGTTTTTCACGGATGTATCCCAAACAATCATTACTTACAAATGATACCAATTTGTCTCTTGCTTTGCGATCCTTCTTTAAAAATTCTGCCTTAGCAGCAGCTTCCGGTGGCGGTAGGCCCGTTAAAACCTCCTCCAAATTCAAATTTTCGAAATGAATTTTTACGCGAAATTGCCACTCATCATAACCGCGACCGTTAAATTGCGGTATACCAACACTATCTTTTTGATCGCCCATAACCTTTTATAGATTGGTTGGTTTTTATAAAATATTAATTAAATAATTTATTTAAAGAAAAAATACGACAACTTCTTCAAAGAAAAGTTTACAAGAGAGTGATAATAAATTAATGAAATATCAAATATATTCACACAAACAATTCTATGATTGCTTTTCTACAATACATCAAAAGTCAGTAAACCACTTTTTTGACATTGAAATCGATATTGCAGAGTCCCCATAGTATTTATCAAGCTTTTCCTTAGTTTGATTGACAATTTTTTTCGCAAAAAAAAAATTTTAATGAGCACTCGAAATTCATTTTTTCCATTTAAAAAAAATGAACGAACATCTGTTAAACGCAAAGTAAATGACGGAACTTGCTTAAAATTTGACAGTAGTCCATTAACAGGTACTTGATGGGAGCAGTGTTGCATTTCATATAACTACGAGGGAAGTTCGAAAAGTCATGGACTTCTTGACCCGCCCTCGTAACAACTAAAACGAATTTAATCAAAATTGGAGGAGGTCGATACAATTTTTAACTACTTTGACACGGAATGGTCCTTATAACGACCTTTTAATGCTGAGTTCAATAGTGCATTTTTCTTTCGGCGACCCGTGGTTCCCGAGTTACGGAAATCCAGTTTCAATTTTGAATTTTTATATTTGCCATTTATTATCTGATCAAAACAAATTGAAAAAATTATTGAAGCACCTTTCATTTGAGATGAGACTCTATTTTTGAAAAGTCTACGGGGAAGTGCGAAGAAAGGGAAATTTCCCCTTGACGGCCTGCCAATACCTCTAAAACCTAGACACCCTCTCAGGCGGGTTTTTGAAAATTCCTACGGGAAGGGGCAAAAAGTGTAAACCCTCCGCTTGACGGCCAGCCGAAACCCCTTTTGCTTGAAACCTGAAATTTGAAATCGTCTTCGCTAAATTTAGCCCATATTAGATTATGGTAAGATGGAATTTTTTTTTATATTTATAAGGAGAAGGAAATAAGGAGAATCTCCCGCATGACGGCCTGCACAAACCCATTTGTCTAGAAACCTGAAATTTAATGTACCTGAAATGTGGGTTAAATCACTGATAAGGTGCATAAATGGGAACCAAAGGGTTTAAAGTCTCCCCCTTAACGGCCTGCCTAAAACGCTAGATCTAGGTAGTTGTAATTTGGTATAAAGGTTCCTTTTCCATTGTAGATATCAGCTAAGACAGGATTTTGGAAAATCTTACATATTTAACTAGAAATTAAAAATTTGGTATACAGGGCGAAAGGTGCACTCCTTAACCGTAAGAACTGGGAATTTGAAATTTGGTATGAAGGTTCCTCCTCTGGTGTAGATATCAAAAAAGGGCTAAATTCTCCTCCTTGACACCATTTTTAAAAAGTAGATTTGCTTGCTAAAAAACAACATTATGATAATAAAATTTTTTTTAGTAGATATCAAAAGAAATTGTAAAATGAAAAAAAGAAAATATGACCCATATAGAGATACAATTTTTTTCCTCAATTCTCCCTTTTAACCCCTAATTTCGGTTTTTAGCTATGCCCGTACATTAAGTTGGTTCAAAAAAGTTTTTAAGAGAATGTTTATTTTATTTTTAAGAGTATAACATTCTTATGGCACATAATAGGTTTTTAGATCATATTTCATTTCATTTTCATTTATTCAAATCAACCGTGCCCAATTGTGCCATATAAATAGATAGTATTTATTTATATTAAAAATTTTAAAATTTTTTAGCTCCCTCTAAATAATAACTTTCTCAATTATGTATAGTAATTTTACTATATCTACAACCTTAACAATGTTTACAAGGATACTTTACTACCAACAGTGAAAACCCTCATTAATTTTTGTATAAGCTTTCGCATTTGTGGGGACTTTCATTCTAAAAACCTTAATGACCAGCGTATTTAGCGGTCTTTGCTCCCTTATAATAAATATACACACCTTGCATTGGATTCATTAACACTTTTATCGCTATATGGATTATCGTAATATTGAAGATTTTTTTCATCATAAATGAGGGGCTGCTCATCAAATTCTGGCCAAATCTGCACATTTTTGTATACTTTATTTTCCTTCTGAAACTTCGCAGTATTTCTCTCGATTTCTACATCCAAATTAATTATTTCATAAGCTAGTTGTTGATCCAACTCTTTTAAATTATCGTTATCAAAAACGTAATCATTCGAGTTATCATCATCGAAATAATCATCATTTACAGGATAGTCAGCAAAATTAACGTTTTCCTCATATGATTCTAAATAGTGGCCACTATCGTTTATAACTGCCTTTTGCATCATATTATGAATTTTTCCATCTGTTTCTCTATAAATTTTCAGAAATTTATATGTCTCTTGCAATTTCTTTACGCAACTGAAGCACATAATTTTGGACAGGTTATCTTTAATATCAACTTTTATTTGAGGTTGCACTAGTTGAAGAAGTTCCATTATACATTTTCCTTCTTTACTGCCAAGGGGTATCTCATTAATGTATTGTTTATTTCTTATATTTGGATTTCCTGTATCCCAAACTGCATACAAGCATGTTCTGCACATTTTTCTAATAGATTCTGTAATTTTAGTCATTTTTAAATTTTGCTATTTTTGTTTTCATATAATTGTATTATAATGAACACAGCGTACACAGTGAAGACACGGTGATTAGAGGGCCTTTTTTTTACGGCCTTTTAGAAAACTACGTGGAAACTACTTTTTTAATACACTATAAAAGCAACTGCGCTATGACGAACTGTAGGCGAAACAACTGTATGACAAATTATTCTGTCTCTCTTTATGCGTCTGATTTTCCACTTCGTCAGCTTATTATTGGTTTGGCCCACTCACCATTTTGTAATAATAGAGGCGAATGGATTATATATAATATGAATATCCTCTTTCTATTTCTGAAACTTGTTTTTCGATATCTGGCATTATAACTGAGATAACTAATATCAACTTGGATATAAAATTAATAATGAAAACCATTTTCATTGTTTTTCTTTTAAATCTTTGGGCAAACTAATAATAAGCTGACGATTAATTAAATGTGTTTTGTGTGTTTTTTTGCTTATACATTTCACAGATCATATAAATGTGAAACTTTGTTGTGTTTTGTTCTTTTGAATACTGAGATAAAATTAACACAATACATTAATTATGTGCAAAAAAGTTATAAAAACATAAAACAGTTTTTGTTATTACAATAATAACTAATATCAACTTTGATATAAAATTAATAATGAAAACCATTTTTATTGTTTTTCTTTTAAATCTTTGGGCAAACTAATAATAAGCTGACGACTAATTAAATGTGTTTTGTGTTTTTTTGCTTATACATTTCACAGATCATATAAATGTGAAACTTTGTTGTGTTTTTTTTAGAGTATTCAAAAACCGAAAACCGGTCAACCGGTTTTTTTATTTTTAAAAACCGATCGGTTTCGAATATTTTGTAAATTCGAAGAAAACCGAAAACCGGTCTTTTTTGTTCGGTTAACTGGTTTTTTTAATTACATCCGAACACTTTTATAATCGTTTGTTTGGTTATAAAGATTTAGATGTAAGTCTGATACACTCAGAATATTATGTAGTTAACTGTTTGTAGTTTAATAAAAAAGTTTTCCGTTCCATTTAAAAATAAAGGAAGATACATTTATTTTTCAAAGAAACATCTATATTAACTTTTTTATACATTTATTTGTAATAATTTACTATCATTTACCGATTTTTTTCAGTTTCATTTATTTTTTTATTTGTTTGAAATTTAATAAAAATTTACCCACAAAACGGAAACTTGTGGTTTATTTGTGTCCGTAACAGTTATTACAAATTTAAATTTTGTTTTCTGTCTGTTTCAAAAAAAAAATATTCAAAAAATTTCAATTTGTTTTTTTATTTAAATTGGTTGTATATATACAAAATTTTTCAATACAATTTACAAGAACTTCATAAACACACATACATACACAAATACATTCTCACAAAAAGTTTTTATAGCTTCATATGCATACATACATTTTGTATTGTACGAGTATATTAAAAAAAAAACATAAAATACAAAAACGGAAATAATTTCAAATAAATAAAAAAACATTTATTTTTTAAGGATTGGTGGGTAAAATTTTGACATTTATTTTAACTGATTATAACAGTTGTTTCTTACGGATGTGTCAGTTGATTAATCAACATTTAAAAATAAATAACAAATGGCATTTAATTTAAATGAAAATTAAGTAGACCGGTTTTTAAATGATATTTTCAGTTATTTTAACTTACAAACTTTTTTAAGTGTAGATTCCTATGAAGACTTAACTTTGGATATTCCAAATTCAAATAGTTTAATTTCTGATCTAAATAACACAAACATTATTCAAAATCCTATGATGATTTCATATATCTTGATATGTTGCGGTGGCCCCTTTTATGGGTAACCAGTTGCCCCTTTTCCGCAGGCTACTTACACCTCTGGCAGCCTTGTGAACTCCAGTACCCATCATCCAGACCCAAGGGAAGCTAAAGGAAACAAAGAAAAATTAGTAAAATATTGTATAAAATACTGAAGAATGCTAAAAAAAGAAAAAACAAATGGAAAAATTTAATTAAAAGTTAATTCGACACATTTTACTCACGTTGTTTACAATATTTTTCTGCGTTTGACATTTTGCTTCTTGGCTGAAATGGTGCTGAATGTAACACATGGTTGTCTAGAAAGGGTAGTAAAAAAGGGTTATGGTAAGTCAGGAGTGGCAAATCGTTTTATGAATGAAATCCGTTGAGTTCGAGTTTTTTTTTATTAGGTATTGAAGGGGGAACATGGCGAGTTAGAAAAAATTGGTATAGAAAAGGATAGCTAGTATTTATGGATTTTAAAAGTAATAAATGTATAGAATAGGACAAGGCTATGATATTAAATTTGGATATACAGAAAATTTGTGTTTTTTTGTTATTCTTATTGGAAATCAAGATGGTTATGCTTGGTTGGAACAAGAAACTGCCATTTTTCGGCACCATAAGTGCTCCGGGCTGTAATGTATATTTGATTAGTCGAATCATCTAAAATTTTAATAATATTTTAACATTGTGTGGAAATAAAGTAAGCATAAAGTATGCCAACTTTATAAAAAAAAAAGAAAATTAAATAGTTTAAGGGTAGTTTTAAATCAATAGGGTACCGGAGGATCACGAGTTGAGGATCCAATCGAGAAGCAATTGATTGTCCCTGCGAAATAGAGTTTATAGTTCGGAAAACGTAAGTCATAATAGAAACAATTGCCGTATGAGCAAATATTTATTAGTTTTGTTATTATTAGTTGGGACTGGCCACCATCTGGAGCAGGGCCAGACGTGTGGATAAGTGGTATTTGGAGACCAGAAGCTTCGGGGAAGCGCCCCTAAAAGTTTTCCAGAAAATTTTTAATTATATGAGCCAGGATAAGACTCTAATCATCATTGTTACAAAACCCCGGACTTAACGTTCCCAGTGTGACCAACTCTGACCGCCTAGCTCAGGGATGTCAGGGGGGGAACGACCGGTCACCTAGGAAGAGGCAGAACAATAAAATTTTCTATTTGATAATAGAAAAAAAACTAAATCACAAAAAAAAACTTAAACCACACCACAGCGTACTGGGTGCACACACTCTATAAAACTGACGGACAAAAACGTATATACAGGCAATATTTGTCGATACTAATAGATTTTTGGGGGAAAAAAAAAGAAGTAACATTCCCCCTATCTGCCCACCCTGCCATGGTAATCAACATTAAAAATTCACGAGATTACCCCACAAACACGCATAAACACGGGTCACCCTACATACTTACGTTAACACAGATACTAACACTTTAGCCAGACATTGTATACCTAACGTTCAGCCAAATAAAAATAACATTTCAAATTCCAATAAAAAAAATTACAATGTATCAAACTTTATTCTAATAAATGAGAAATTTAAATTGAATACAACAAAAAAACCAAACGGTGAAAATAAAACAAAACTTAATTGGAAACTAAACTTTAAAAAAAATGAATAAATGTAAATATAAACGCTAAGGTAAGTATAAATGGAAAATAACTAAAAGACTACAAAAAAAACTAACAAATTAAACCTCCCAAAAATTCCTAAACTAAAACCCTTGACCCAATTTATCGGTCACAATAAAACTAAGGAACTACCTAATAAACTTATGAGAGAGCTCTCTAAACCGTTTTATATTAAATATTCCTGGTAGCCAAGTTAAGCTACAATCTCTACTCTACGGGGTTTTTCTTTCCTCAGAAGTTTCGGGCTCACAATAACAAAAAAAATGGCTAAAACTAATAAATTTTTCTTAAAACCTAATAATTGCTGATTTTTCTTTCTTTTATATTTATTTATATATTTTTTTTAACACACCTCCCTCTGGAGTCGGCGGCACTTTCCCCGGATTTCCACGAACTAGTTTTTCAAAAAACAAGAACGGACTCACCAATATATTCCCGGCGTATTTTGTCTCCTTCTACCCAACCAATTGCTGATTCGCATTGGACAAAATTTACCAACCAGCTGACTAAATCAAGAGAGACACTGGTGTAAATCAAAATCTCCTATACCACCAAACATCCAAGTCTGTCAGGGATAAATATTGGCTCCGACAACCACACGAAAGGGACGTGGACCACAAATCCAAATCTTTCTCTGAGCCTTCCTGCCTATTAGAGATTGGACCTCAAGGATAAAAATGGCCTCCAAACGGCTTAGCAGATAATCCGTTCCTTTTTACTTTAAAAACCAAAAAACCGTTCTAAAAAAAAAAATCTTCACACAAAAACGCACCGCCGTGATCGAAGGTTCTAGCAGCAATCAATTTTTCCGCTAAATTTTCATTTCAGCTAAGCCGTTTTCTTTAATCTACATTTATCTATTTTCTCACTTACTAATACACAGAACACTGCACCCTACTATCTGTGAAATGCTCAAACACTTCACTCAACTGCATAACAGTTATTGAATAGTAGGGTGACAGCCATATCCTGGATGTTTAAGAAAATAAAAAAAATATTGTATATGAAAATAATGTACCGAGATATAAATCCATCCACCGCTACAAATCTTTCGATTTTCAAGGCCTGTCTGCAGAAAAGTGGAAGAGCGGTCGCTACTCAAACATTCGATGCCCAACGCAGGCAAACGCCCACACCCTGAGATAGAGCATGCACTACCGACAAACTAGCCGGGCAACAAACTCCCAAAACACAATCCCGCAGTCTGGTATTCTCAAAACGCTCGATAGTGGAGCTTTCAAATGGCAGAACCAAAATCGCTACTTTATCTGTGAAAATCAGATCTGGCATCCCCGCCAATAAACTCGGTATCAGGTAACTGGTAACCAAATACCCAACATTCTTACAACAGTAATTGTCATCCATAAGCTGTCATTAACTAAAAAGAACTTCCGCTGGAACGCGTGCAACAAAAAAAAACAAAATCTTAAACTAACAACAAAAAAAAAAAATAAGTTCATATGTATAAAATAAAAAAAAAAACTAAATAAAGGTTAAAAAAAACATATAAAAAATATGTGCATAGTGCACCAATTGGGTGCAAATAATATTGCAAAAAAAAAATGTGTGTGTGAAGCTGTGCACCTGTTCAGAAGAAGTGACGAGTTCTTCGACAACCATAACCCCCAGGAAGCAAAGGTGTCGTTTAAGACGAATATAGGTAAGTTATTTTTTTATCTTTTTTAAAGGTTGAGTGCGAACTGGCTAAAAAAAAAGAATCTAAACTAAATTCAGGTTCCCAAATTCCTATAAAATTTACAATACATTTTCAACCATTCTGGGTATGTGTTAAATGGTAGCACAGTATGTTTCTTGGTAAATTTGTATTTAGTTTAGATATTAATTAGCCATCTCTCACATGGCCTAACATGCATGTGTACGCGGTAATAAAAAAGCACAGAGGAATGATAAGTTATCCCTCAAATCAACTTAATCCGTAAAACTTTCCTTTTCCGATTCGCGTCAAAACAAAAAAAAAAAACCCTTTAATTTTCATTTGGTGTTACATAAAAAAAATTATTGTTTTTCATAATTCGTGGTCAGATTTTAATGGAACTGGCTATATATGATAAACAAAGAGTACATAGTCGCGCGGCGTCAAGCCGTCTTGTCGCCGCCATTCGAAACATTGCCGCGTTGTCAGAAACAAACAAATATTTCTATCTATTGTTTTAATAATGTTCTATGGCCATTAAAGGTTTCAAAAAAAAAAATAAATAAAATATTTATGCTATCTTCCTTTGCGTTGTCAAGTAAAATCGTAAAAAATAAACAAAAACGTTGAAAACAGAAATTTACTTGACAATTACGAATTTTCCGCTTACCGGTTCGCGTCAAAATGTGTAAAAATTCGTCATCTGATTATCTAGCAAGATATATAAAATAAAAAAAATTAGCTTGACCCCTAAAACCTTTCGTCAAAATACTTTGGGATTGATCATGTACAATCAACTCAAAGGTTCCAGCCGCGTTGCGAAACACCGGCCTCTTGCCGCTGCAAACTTTTCCTTAAAAGACAATACTTTTACTTTACAAATACAAAAAAATTATGACGTCACACAACAGATGCAAAAAAATCTGTGCAATATTCGTTTACCATTAAAGGTTTCAATACCCGACGAAAAAGATGTATGCAAAGGGGTAACTAAAACAATCCATATTTGTATTTCATAATCTTTCTCCAATTTACTTCTGATGTAGCACCATAAATAATATACTTTATATAAATAAACATTGGAACTTTTTCATCGGGTATATTTAAAATGAACTACTCGTTCACAATATACTTACGACCGCACTTGTGTGCAAACGCAACGCACTCATCTCCACGGACAATAAAACCAAAGGTCATACAATCATGAACCTACAGATTCATTTCAAGCCAATATTGCATTCCAATATTAGTTGATGAATCTGTAGATAAAAGACAGTACAACCAATAAATCTTCTAATCCAGTAAAAGAGATATGGTTGCTTTATTTTCGCCTATACATAAAATATAGGAAAAAAATAAAAATAAATTTAAAAATGGAAAATCATTTTGCTTCATTTAAGAGCATAAGTCACAAAAGTAACTTTCACTGTTGTTTTAAACTCTAATTTTTTTAAAATTATTAAAATATTGCACTTTGTAAAATTTAAAATTTTTCTGTGTGACGTAAACTTAAAATTTTATATAGCCATATAAACACATAAACAAACTCACAAAATGTAAATTTAATCTAAACATTTTTTTTCTTAGAATATTCAGTTCCAGATACTTTGTAAACTGACGGGGAATAAAGAATAAAGAGAAGAGACGATTTTGCAAAATGCTAGCCAAAAAACTCGCTCTGAGGATGACCGATAACTGGAGTTCTGAGAATTACGGGAAGTACAATTGTTTGATTCGGTTCAAAAATCCGGTACTTTGTTTAAAATTAGTTTCCCATTTTCTTATTTCAGGTATGGTAAGTGTTCAAATTGGCCGTTTCGAAAAACAAGTGGAAGACTGCACAAGCAACGGATTTTCATCAAATTATAAATCCTATACCATATAAAAAAACAAACTTTGTTCTACTAACAAATTACTCATGAAGTAGTGAACGATTTTGTTGGCAGAAATCGCCGAATATAGAGTGTAAACAGGACATTCCACAAGGACACTTAAATGTATAATTGGCTTAATAAATTTGTAAATAAGGGACAACACGAACAGGTAAATAAATGTTTGAAAATAAATTATAATAAATATTGCATCCCTTATAAACTAATATCACAGCCGTAAAAATTGTAAATAGGACTTTTCACAAGGACACTTAAATGTATAATCTGATAAATAATTTTGTAAATAAGGGACAACACGCACAAGTAATCAAAAGGTCTGAAAATAAATTGTAAAAACTATTGCACTATCCCTTATAAACTAATATCACAGATTATTGTTTGATGTCTTTGGCATGAAAAATTCCTAGACTTTTTCCTTGAAGAGTTTCCACCTCATACATATTGTTTCCTATAGCTTTAAATATTCTGCATTTCTTAAATTTCGGTGCAAACTTTGCATTAAAATTTGTCTTAAAATTGCTCTGAACAAAATTTCTAAGAAAAACTTCTTGTCCAACCGTAAATTTTATATCCCTGCATCTTTTATTATACTGTTTTTCACTTTTCTCGTAAGCCTTATGTAAGTTATCACTTATAGCTTCCCTAAGAATTTGTAGATTATCTTTTCTTTCAAGGATTTCAATTTCATTTTCGCTTAACGAGTTCAACTTTCTTGCCAAAGCATAATCGGTACCGCTGCTGAACATTGGTTGACCAAAAAGTGCCATATAAGGACTGGTTCCAATAGATTCATGTATGCCAGAACGCTGAGCACACTCAATTTCATCTATATGAGCATCCCAGTCTCGATGATCACCTTTTAAATAAGCTCTTATGCCTGCTAAAACCGATTGATTCACCCTTTCCGAAGCATTCGATTGGGGTGCATATACGGCAGTTCTTATATGGTTGATTTTATAACTTTTGACCATTTGTTGAAACTCTTGCGAAATGAATTGTTTTCCATTATCTGAATGGATTATCTCTGGCGTGCCAAACGTATGAAAAATGTAACGTACTAAATAATCAATCACCTGTTTGGACGTTGCTTCTTTCATGGGTTTCAAAAATACAAACTTCGAGAAGTGATCTAAGACTACGAAGACATACGCATTACCACACTTGGACCGAGGATATTTACCTAAGAAGTCTATGTACAGCTTCTGAAATGGTCGATTAGTAACTACTTCTTCTCCTAATTTTGGTCTCATTTGATAATTGGACGGTTTTGACTCTTTACAAATGCTACAATTTCTAATGTAATTCTTTACATGAACGACCATCTTGGGCCAATAATAAAATTGACTTAAACGGTGCAAAGTTTTGCCTACCCCACCATGAGACGATATTTCAGAATCATGGGCTTTTGAAATTAAAGTGGAAATTAAATTTTCGGGAACCCAAAGTTTCCATACTAGACCGCTGTCATCCCTTGAAAATGATGTTTTTTTAAAAATCATACCGTCTTCTATTTTCAAATCTGGTAATCTATCCTTATTTTCTTCAACGGTTTTTAAAATCTCGATATATTCAGGTGACTCAAACTCAGTTGTTTCAAAATCCAATAACTCAATCGCTTCTACATTTAAATCTTCAACGGATCTAGAAAGCATGTCGGCAACTATATTCTCGGAGCCTTTACGATGTTCAATTCTGAATTTGAATGTTTGAAGCTGCAACGACCAGCGAGCTAAACGACCACTTAAATCTTTTAAGCTCATAAGCCATTTTAAGCTGGCGTGATCGGTAATAATCGTGAATTCCATTAGCTCGACATATGGTCTAAAACGTTTCACTGCTAGAACTGCAGCCAAACATTCTTTTTCAGTCACCGTATAATTCAATTGTGCCCCACTTAATTTCTGTGAATAAAAAGCAATTGGTCGGTCGTTCTTATCATCGTCCTTTTGAAAAAGGACGGCACCAATTCCTACTTGTGAGGCATCACATTGAATATAAAATGGACGTTTAAAATCCGGGTGAACTAAAACCGGTGCCGTTGTTAAAGCCCTTTTCAATTCATTAAATGCTTGAGATGCTTCCTCAGGCATAACAAATTTAGTTCCTTTCTTAAGAGTGTCACTTAGAGGCGCGGCTATAATAGCAAAATCTTTTATAAAACGCCGATACCAGCCGGCAGTGCCTAAAAAGCTTCTAACTTGCCGTGGAGTTCTAGGTATCGGAATTTTTTCTATGGCTTCTATCTTGCTTGGGTCAGTTCTAAGTTGACCACCTCCTATAACAAAACCTAAATATTTCAACTCTTTAAAACAAAAAACGCTCTTTTTCATTCCTATAGTTAGGTTTGCTTTGGATAAACAGTTGGCCACCTCACGCAACAAAGACATATGGGTTTCGAAATCTTTGGAAATTATGAGCAAGTCATCGAGGTA
The DNA here is from genome assembly GCA_949748255.1 of Eustalomyia histrio. Classification (NCBI taxonomy): domain Eukaryota; kingdom Metazoa; phylum Arthropoda; class Insecta; order Diptera; family Anthomyiidae; genus Eustalomyia; species Eustalomyia histrio. The sequence continues at coordinate 126,484,674 of OX456525.1, forward strand.
TATAAAAACATTATTCTTCAATTTTTGAGGAATGACCCTATCCATCAATCGACACAGTCGTTGGGCCGCATTACAGAGACCGAATGGCATCACCTTATACTGGTAATGTGGCCTGCCAGGTATGGTAAAAGCTGTATATTCCCGACACTTTGGTTCAAGATCAATTTGCCAAAATGCGTATTTAAGATCAACGCTGCTAATATAAATGGTCTCATCGATTCTGCTAAGTATACCTTCAATATTCTGAATTGGATACGCGTCCTTAATTGTGAGGTTATTTAACTTTCGGGCATCTAAGCACAATCGATTCTTGCCGGGTTTCATTACAAGGGTGACTCTATTGTTCCAAGGACTCTCGCTTTCCTCAATTACTCCTAACCTCAACATACTGTCTACTTCCTCATATAATAGTTCCTGCATTTTCGGCGAGACAGGATAATGTCGTTCCTTAAAAGGAACTGAACCAGAAATTAGCTGAATGTTGTGTTTCTCAAGGTGAGTTTTACCTAATCCATCTGTTTCAAACGTTTTGAATAACCTTTTTACTATTTCTAGCTCTTCTTCTTGCCGTTTTGTTAATTTGTGTGGTTCTGGGTTTTGATTTTGTGAAGGTTTCAGATTCTGTATTAATTTTGCCATATCGATTTCATCGACATTCAACACGTCTGATGCTAAATTGAAACTCCTCCAAAAATCAATACCCAGGTAAACTTTTTGCCCTAACGATGGGCATAAATAAAACTTAATCTCACGATCCATATCACGATATTTCACCGGGAGAACAATCTTGCCATTAATTAGGTGCGAACTACCTGCTGCTGTTCTAACATTGGACCTATATCTATTTGCAGTAACACCTAATTCTTTTAAAAGTTCGTTACAACCCCTGCCCAGTATGCTCACTGAGGCGCCGGTGTCTAACAAACCTTTAATTGGTTTGTCCTTTAAAATCACGTTGGCAAACACTCTAGGATCACCTTCTGAGATAGCTTCTACAGATTCCATTACGCTTCCCCGGATTGCTTTTCGGATATTGTAACGATTCCTGGCTTTTCTAACTCTCTTTGAGACCACATCTGGCAATTTAGAATCAACATTGGCAAAAATACGGTTTCTAACTTTAATATAATTTTGCAATCTCTCCTCATATGATTTGAGATGCCTCGATTTAGTATTGGGTGATGTATCTGAATTATGTTCTTTTATACTATGACTAAAATTTCTATTTTCTTTCAGTTTGAAAAACTTTGTTACTGTTCCGGTAGTGCGGACGTTTGGGTAGAGCGTGACTCGCCCGCTTTCGTCATGCCCCTCCTGCGGTTTTCCTGCTTATTGCAGTTTGGGCATTTGGGTGTCACTGTACGCTCTAAACCACATTTAAAACAAAATATATTTTGAATCTCTGATTCGCAATCCATATACGTATGTCCTGTCATTTTACAGTTCCAGCATTTAATTTCTTTTCTATCGTTTGGTTTAAATGCCTCAACCGCAAAAGAATTTTGATTTTCTTCGTAATATCTGGTTTGCTCATCATCTTCATAAAGTTCATTCACTTTTGGACGGTGTGGAAAACGCATGGAAGTTATAGGAGGTGTTGTGCTCTTAAATTCACGCCTTGGGAATCGCTTTTCAATCTCTTTGCATTCTTCTCTTAATTGTTCAATATTATAAATAGCCATGGGATAAACTAATCTGGCTATATGTTCCCTAACATTTCGCTTTAATACCTTTATCATCTCATATTCTGGGATTGGGGTACGGAGTTTGGAACGAAGAACAAGCATAGAGTGAAAATAATTATCCAATGATTCATTAGACTGTTGTCGTTTCTCAACTATTTCCTGCATGATTTCAAAATCACTTCGATTCGATTGAAATTGTTTTAAGAGGCTAAAACGCAGAGTTGGCCAATCCGTAATACCATTCTGTGTTTTCAAATACAGCCAAAACCATTCCTTGGCGTGGCCTTTCAAAAGCCGATGAAAGTCTCTTAAAACTTCCTCCCATGGTATAGCATATTGTGCTTGTAAGAGTTCTACACGAAAAACAAAATCTTCTATTGACACGTTACCAGACCCTTCAAAGAAAATATCCCACTTATCAATTCGAATTTTACCTTCTACAGGCTTAACATTAAAATTTGTCTCATATGAGGAAAATCTTGGGGCATTTGATAAAATGTTTGAGAATCGCTGACCCTCATCAAAACCTCTATTTCTGTAAGTATAAGAAGTTGGCTTATCCGGTGGATTTTCTAAATCATATTGTCTTTCAGTGTTAATAATATTAAACTGCCTCATTGGATTATTAGGCTGGCTGTTGTATGGCCGTAAATTGGAAATTCCAACTCCTGGCGCTGGTTCCCTACGCAGCTCGCATAATTTTTCCCTACCGCATAAACTACTCCTATTTGATCCAGCATCGAAAGGATTTGCAGCAGTGTTTTGGTTATTTTTCAATGGTTCTATGACCTGATTAATCTGTTTCATTATATCGTTCAATCCTTCCTTCATCAGCCTAGACATTTCTGCCTTAAGGGATCTTCTTAACTCATTTTCTACTGTGGACTGCAAATTCATGGCCCCCTGTTCCGGCAAATCCTCCTCATAAACATCTATGAGATTTATAGCCGCATTAGGTCTAGGTGTTTTCGGTATAGCACCTCCACCTGAATTTGCATCCATATTGCCTAAATTTTCTGGAATCTGCCTTCTTATAGTATTAGATAAATCCCTAACACTAGGATCTTGAAAAATCCCTGCACCTTGAGGTGTATGTTGTACAGGTCCCGTGTTTAAACTACGATTCTGATCATATTGTGAGGATCGTTTACCCTTACTATTAGAAACTGTTATATTATCTGTATTTTCCATAATTGTTTAAACAAAAAAAAATCTTATTATGTATACTTTGACAAAAATATAAATAGCTGTATAATTTTCATAAACATTTAAATGTGTTAACATAACACGTTTCGGGTGACCCAAAAAACTATAAGTTCTCGCGAACCTATTTATAATACTAGTTACCTAAATCTATTATCACAGTCCAAATATTGCCTCTAACCCTATAATTTAACCTAATATTGCATAAAAAAAATTCCTAACTAATTTGACAGTGCGAACATTCGTATAATGTAGGACAAAAGGTCACTGTACCTCATTACCAATGAAGCTACGTAGCTCTTGCGATGTCTACGGCCTTCATAACAACTATACCTAAACTAAAAAAAATATCACAGACTAAAAAAAAATAATTATAATATTCAAAGGGATATAAAAAAAATAATGGAAAAGAATAAAAAAAATTTCGTAGATTATTTAAAAATATTATTCAAAAGAATAAAAAAAAATCTCAGACTATAAATAAAATCAAGACTCCTTTGAATTTAATGCTAAGATCACCATTTTGTTGAGTATACGGTTTCATGCTATTGACATAATATGCATGATATTTGTCAAGCCACTATGTCGATATTTCACAAAATGGATCACTTGATAACCGTTAATAAATTTCATTGGGCGCCATATTGTTACAAAACCCCGGACTTAACGTTCCCAGTGTGACCAACTCTGACCGCCTAGCTCAGGGATGTCAGGGGGGGAACGACCGTTCACCTAGGAAGAGGCAGAACAATAAAATTTTCTATTTGATAATAGAAAAAAAACTAAATCACAAAAAAAACTTAAACCACACCACAGCGTACTGGGTGCACACACTCTATAAAACAGACGGACAAAAACGTATATACAGGCAATATTTGTCGATACTAATAGATTTTTGGGGGAAAAAAAAAGATGTAACATTCCCCTCTAGCTGCCCACCCTGCCATGGTAATCAACATTAAAAATTCACGAGATTACCCCACAAACACGCATAAACACGGGTCACCCTACATACTTACGTTAACACAGATACTAACACTTTAGCCAGACATTGTATACCTAACGTTCAGCCAAATAAAAATAACATTTCAAATTCCAATAAAAAAAATTACAATGTATCAAACTTTATTCTAATAAATGAGAAATTTAAATTGAATACAACAAAAAAACCAAACGGTGAAAATAAAACAAAACTTAATTGGAAACTAAACTTTAAAAAAAATGAATAAATGTAAATATAAACGCTAAGGTAAGTATAAATGGAAAATAACTAAAAGACTACAAAAAAAACTAACAAATTAAACCTCCCAAAAATTCCTAAACTAAAACCCTTGACCCAATTTATCGGTCACAATAAAACTAAGGAACTACCTAATAAACTTATGAGAGAGCTCTCTAAACCGTTTTATATTAAATATTCCTGGTAGCCAAGTTAAGCTACAATCTCTACTCTACGGGGTTTTTCTTTCCTCAGAAGTTTCGGGCTCACAATAACAAAAAAAATGGCTAAAACTAATAAATTTTTCTTAAAACCTAATAATTGCTGATTTTTCTTTCTTTTATATTTATTTATATATTTTTTTTAACACACCTCCCTCTGGAGTCGGCGGCACTTTCCCCGGATTTCCACGAACTAGTTTTTCAAAAAACAAGAACGGACTCACCAATATATTCCCGGCGTATTTTGTCTCCTTCTACCCAACCAATTGCTGATTCGCATTGGACAAAATTTACCAACCAGCTGACTAAATCAAGAGAGACACTGGTGTAAATCAAAATCTCCTATACCACCAAACATCCAAGTCTGTCAGGGATAAATATTGGCTCCGACAACCACACGAAAGGGACGTGGACCACAAATCCAAATCTTTCTCTGAGCCTTCCTGCCTATTAGAGATTGGACCTCAAGGATAAAAATGGCCTCCAAACGGCTTAGCAGATAATCCGTTCCTTTTTACTTTAAAAACCAAAAAACCGTTCTAAAAAAAAAAATCTTCACACAAAAACGCACCGCCGTGATCGAAGGTTCTAGCAGCAATCAATTTTTCCGCTAAATTTTCATTTCAGCTAAGCCGTTTTCTTTAATCTACATTTATCTATTTTCTCACTTACTAATACACAGAACACTGCACCCTACTATCTGTGAAATGCTCAAACACTTCACTCAACTGCATAACAGTTATTGAATAGTAGGGTGACAGCCATATCCTGGATGTTTAAGAAAATAAAAAAATATTGTATATGAAAATAATGTACCGAGATATAAATCCATCCACCGCTACATCATAGATATTTCCAGGTAATCTAAATATACGTATTTAAAGTAAAAACCAGCCAGTGTACCATAGGCCAAGTGCTGACAGGAAGAAAGAAAAGAAAAAGGGGAAAATTTACATAGTGGCACTTACCAAGAAAAAAAAAAGAAAAGATAGAATTTGTGATATTTTTTTTTTTAGTTTTAAGGTTAGGCTAATTAAGTTGCATGTTAGTTTAAGTATATTTGATCTTTAGTTGAAATCAGAGACTGCTATCTAGGGACTGACGTTGTGAATGCCCAAAATACCCACATTCAGATAATAGATACATATGTATACATTTTTTTTATTTTTTTATTTGCCCAAAGTAGTTTTGCAAGAACATCGGTAGAAGGTGTAAAAAAAAGGGGATTCAAATAAAGTATTCCTCACACGAGAGGTTTAAGGAAGCTCCTTCAGGCCTGGGATTAGCAATTTTAAGAATTAGAATCCGCATCCCGGAAATAGGGAAACAAAAGAGAAGAATAATATTGTAAAGCAACATTTGGGAATCGTCGTATTGCCACTGCGTTAAATGGGCAAAGATATATGTTGGGTATTAGCATTAATATATAACGCATATGAACGCAGGTTTTCATAATTGTCAGTTTTAGTGTGTACGTCGTTTTTTTTTTGTTTCATTTATGTATTTCAACCCTATATTACTTACCGTGGCTAAATTCCTGATAAATTAAAAATACGTTAAGTTTTTTTTATTGCATATTTATTAAGTATCATATATATTTTAATTTTTTTTTTATATATATAATCTTTAATAACTAATTTTTTTTATATTAATATTTTTTTTTTGTCTGATTTAATTTTTTTTTATATATTTAAATAATTTTATTTTTTTGACATTTTTGATTTAATCGATGACCGGGAATTACCATTATAGTTGGTTAGAATATAATTTGTATTCGAACTTAGGATTATAAATAATAAAATTATGTATTGAGATTATTAGAAAAATTTAAATGACGGAGTAAATCTATTTTTTTTAGGGGAAGTTAATAGAAGGTAAGTGGTGACAGTGTGATCGGAATCCAGGGGGTCATTAAGTATCATATGAATGTAAGTGACCAAGGATGGGTAGGGCGGCTGAAGTACTCCATCTTCCTCCCACTCATGATGTATATTTGTGTTTAGTGTAAAATTAGTTTTTTTTTTGAGTTTTAATTGGAATGGTCCTTGTGGGCTAGGGTTGAGGGATGGGAACACACCCAGAGTATTCGACCAAGAGCTAGTTGGCAACATCCCCTAGCGCCACCCAGAGGAATCATAACAATATGGCGCCCAATAGGAAGAATCTCGGCGTCTTGGACGCCTCTAAATTATGTGTTTTTTCCATGTGTAAAAAACCTATACACATTACAATAGCCTATTAGATGTTTTTTTGGAAATAGCCTAAAATTTCTTTTTTATGAAGCTAGAAAACATAGACGACATCCTTTGTAACCGTTCTGGATATTAAACCAGAAGTCCGATGCACAAAGACCTGCTGCTATGAATTCTGGAGAAGTAAAAAGAAATTGTTTTGTGCAATGGGGGTCAGTGAGTATTCATAGGAGTTCGTTTTAAAATGATCCTATATGTAAATTTTGTCCTCCAACTTTGATATTTTTTTCTAAAATTAGTTTCAGTTTGAAGGGTAGTTTATGTAGCAGCATTCGAATTGTCCGATAGCCGCTCAGGACTAGGTCTTAGAGGTCTGGAGTATCGGAGAGAGGAGTGACTGGCCTCTGGTTTAGTCGTGACATAACATAGCATGGACTACTCTGTTTATATTTATTTATTCCTTTTGTTTAGAGTATTGATTAGCACATCATTTGAGTAGCTCTGCAAAAGGAGAGCCCGATTTGAAAATTAAACCGCACACACCACCACTTTTTATTTACAACCCCTAATTTACGTATGAGCTTAATAAAGTATTTATCGTATTTATTTTGAAAATCTACATTTTCGTATAGATTATTTTCTTTTAGAATTTTTAATAGTCCATTATTTGTTTTTGAAAATCTATTTTTTTTTTAGATATTATATATTAATTCGAAGTTTTTGGTAGTCAATTCTTATAAAATTTTTAAGTATATATACATTTTTAATCACTTTTTATAAAATTTTTAAGTATATAAGTTTTTTTTAAGTATTTTGTCTGAAAAAGTTTTAGTTTCTACGTATTTTAAGTATTTAAACAATTTTTTTTTAAGTATTTTGTCAGAGAAAGTTTTAATTTCTAGTATTGACTCGCGTAGTCGATATTATTTTATTTTTAAAGTATAGCATATTGCGTCTCATTATTTATTTTTTTTATCTTGGTTTTAAATTTTTTTTTGAATTTAAATTTAGCTTTGTCATTATACTTGTTTCTATCTAATTTATTGGATAATATCGTCCAACGAATTTCAGATTTTATAGGATATGAGTGTATCGACTAGCGAGCAAGAGGAAAATCAAACTATAAATGGGAAACGTAGAGCCGGCTTTGACGCAAATAGGTCATCTCACACTACACTACCTAAGAGGCCGCGAAGGAAGGCATCACAACCCAACATGTCTAATAAAACTGTTAATGGTCAGGACACGTCAAGGGGTGGTCAGATAACTGATTTGTCAGGTTCTATAATGAGAGAAAACCCTATAAATTCTGGGAATCAACAGCTCGATACGGCAGTCCAACCAACTTCGGCGGATAATGGCGTATCAAGTGGGCTCATAGCTCCTGAAGTTAGAGACATGGTTGTTGATGAGGCCTTGATAGTTAGGAGATCATTGGAAGAGCAGGTAAAACAGATGGTACAATTAGAAATGGTAGATGTGAGAAAATCTATAGGAGATTTAACAGTCACCATAAAGGAACTTTCGCAGGCAGCTGTTCAAAAACGGCCGGTTGCCAATGATGGCTTAAATGCGGCTGGGAATGCCCCTAGTAATAGAACCACTGCAGCACGTGGTGTTTTAAATGTAGTATATGCAAATCCTCCTATTGGAAATTCTATTAGTAGTCAGATTGCTACAGGTAATCGTGGTACCTTTGAGGTGCCACAATCAGTAGGGCAGACCGTGCCGAATTCAGGCTTTACAAATGCTAGTAATTCGCAGGGATATAATTATTTGAAAAAATTGTGGTTGATATTTTTATAAAAGAATATAGATTTATTTATTGAACAATTTGAATGTGAATAATAATGAAGAATGAAAATTTTTTGACAAACTATATTTCAATTTGAAATATAAAAAGAATTACTTAAAAGCATTTTACAAATTAGCAAGTGATTTTATATAAAGTATTTTCAACACTCCTCCTCAATCGCGAATTAGTAAATGTTCGACTTCAATCTAAAACTTTCTAGCTTGGGTGTTGGCAAGGGCTTAGTAAGCATATCGGCAATCATTTCTTCTGAAGCACAGTATTTGCATTCAATTATTTTCTTCTCTACATAATCTTTGACGAAGTGGAATTTTGTGTCAATACGCTTTGATCGATTACTTAATTTCTCTTCTTTAATTAGATTAAGGCAACTTTGATTATCTTCAAACATTATTGTAGGATGTTTTTGTTGGCATCTCAAATCAAACAGCACATTTCTAATCCAAACGGCTTCTTTTGCAGCTTCAGACAAGGCGATAAATTCGGCTTCTGTTGTTGATAATGATACACATGTTTGCTTCTTACAAGCCCAGCTTACAGCACTTCCATTTAGCATAAATAAGTAGCCAGAGTTAGACTTACGGTCGATTCTACATTCTGCCCAGTTAGCATCAGCATAACCAACAAGCTGGTTTTGAACTTCAGAGATTCTATTTAAGTTTAAGTATAATTCGGATGTCCCTTTAAGATATTTAGCCACGCGTTTTAACTCATTCCAATCTTCATGAGTTGGATTACTTGTTTTTCGTGCGAGTATTGCTACACTTGCAGAAATATCAGGTCGTGTATTTACAGCAATATACAATAATGAACCCATTAAACTTTGATATTCATTGTTTTGTAATAATGGTTCAGAATCGGTTTTTCCATAAGACGGATCAAGTGGATATTTGGACAGCTTTGCATCTTGTAGACCAAATTTAACTAACATCTTATCAATATATTATTTTTGTCTTATCTTATAATGAAATTCCTTTGTTTTGTCGACTTCTATACCAAGATAATGTGATATAGGACCAAGACTATTTACTTTAAATTTACAATTCAGCATATCGTGAATTGTTTTGTGCAATGGGGGTCAGTGAGTATTCATAGGAGTTCGTTTTAAAACGATCCTATATGTATATTTTGTCCTCCAACTTTGATATTTTTTTCTAAAATTAGTTTCAGTTTGAAGGGTAGTTTATGTAGCAGCATTCGAATTGTCCGATAGCCGCTCAGGACTAGGTCTTAGAGGTCTGGAGTATCGGAGAGAGGAGTGACTGGCCTCTGATTTAGTCGTGAGATAACAGAGCATGGACTACTCTGTTTATATTTATTTATTCCTTTTGTTTAGAGTATTGATTAGCACATCATTTGAGTAGCTCTGCAAAAGGAGAGCCCGATTTGAAAATTAAACCGCACACACCACCACTTTTTATTTACAACCCCTAATTTACGTATGAGCTTAATAAAGTATTTATCGTATTTATTTTGAAAGTCTACATTTTCATATAGATTATTTTCTTTTAGAATTTTTAATAGTCCATTATTTTTTTTTGAAAATCTATTTTTTTTTAGATATTATATATTAATTCGAAGTTTTTGATAGTCAATTCTTATAAAATTTTTAAGTATATATACATTTTTAATCGCTTTTTATAAAATTTTTAAGTATATACGTTTTTTTTAAGTATTTTGTCTGAAAAAGTTTTAGTTTCTACGTATTTTAAGTATTTAAACAATTTTTTTTAAGTATTTTGTCAGAGAAAGTTTTAATTTCTAGTATTGACTCGCGTAGTCGATATTATTTTATTGTTAAAGTATAGCATATTGCGTCTCATTATTTATTTTTTTTTTTTATCTTGGTTTTAAATTTTTTTTTGAAGTAGCTTTGTCATTATACTTGTTTCTATCTAATTTATTGGATAATATCGTCCAACGAATTTCAGATTTTATAGGATATGAGTGTATCGACTAGCGAGCAAGAGGAAAATCAAACTATAAATAGGAAACGTAGAGCCGGCTTTGACGCAAATAGGTCATCTCACACTACACTACCTAAGAGGCCGCGAAGGAAGGCATCACAACCCAACATGTCTAATAAAACTGTTAATGGTCAGGACACGTCAAGGGGTGGTCAGATAACTGATTTGTCAGGTTCTATAATGAGAGAAAACCCTATAAATTCTGGGAATCAACAGCTCGATACGGCAGTCCAACCAACTTCGGCGGATAATGGCGTATCAAGTGGGCTCATAGCTCCTGAAGTTAGAGACATGGTTGTTGATGAGGCCTTGATAGTTAGGAGATCATTGGAAGAGCAGGTAAAATAGATGGTACAATTAGAAATGGTAGATGTGAGAAAATCTATAGGAGATTTAACAGTCACAATAAAGGAACTTTCGCAGGCAGCTGTTCAAAAACGGCCGGTTGCCAATGATGGCTTAAATGCGGCTGGGAATGCCCCTAGTAATAGTACCACTGCAGCACGTGATGTTTTAAATGTAGTATATGCAAATCCTCCTATTGGAAATTCTATTAGTAGTCAGATTGCTACAGGTAATCGTGGTACCTTTAAGGTGCCACAATCAGTAGGGAAGACCGTGCCGAATTCAGGCTTTACAAATGCTAGTAATTCGCAGGGATATAATTATTCGAAAAAATTGTGGTTGATATTTTTATAAAAGAATATAGATTTATTTATTGAACAATTTGAATGTGAATAATAATGAAGAATGAAAATTTTTTGACAAACTATATTTCAATTTGAAATATAAAAAGAATTACTTAAAAACATTTTACAAATTAGCAAGTGATTTTATATAAAGTTTTTTCAACACTCCTCCTCAATTGCGAATTAGTAAATGTTCGACTTCAATCTAAAACTTTCTAGCTTGGGTGTTGGCAAGGGCTTAGTAAGCATATCGGCAATCATTTCTTCTGAAGCACAGTATTTGCATTCAATTATTTTCTTCTCTACATAATCTTTGACGAAGTGGAATTTTGTGTCAATATATATGCTTTGATCGATTACTTAATTTCTCTTCTTTAATTAGATTAAGGCAACTTTGATTATCTTCAAACATTGTTGTAGGATGTTTTTGTTGGCATCTCAAATCAAACAGCACATTTCTAATCCAAACGGCTTCTTTTGCAGCTTCAGACAAGGCGATAAATTCGGCTTCTGTTGTTGATAATGATACACATGTTTGCTTCTTACAAGCCCAGCTTACAGCACTTCCATTTAGCATAAATAAGTAGCCAGAGTTAGACTTACGGTCGATTCTACATTCTGCCCAGTTAGCATCAGCATAACCAACAAGCTGGTTTTGAACTTCAGAGATTCTATTTAAGTTTAAGTATAATTCGGATGTCCCTTTAAGATATTTAGCCACGCGTTTTAACTCATTCCAATCTTCATGAGTTGGATTACTTGTTTTTCGTGCGAGTATTGCTACACTTGCAGAAATATCAGGTCGTGTATTTACAGCAATATACAATAATGAACCCATTAAACTTTGATATTCATTGTTTTGTAATAATGGTTCAGAATCGGTTTTCCATAAGACGGATCAAGTGGATATTTGGACAGCTTTGCATCTTGTAGACCAAATTTAACTAACATCTTATCAATATATTGTTTTTGTCTTATCTTATAATGAAATTCCTTTGTTTTGTCGACTTCTATACCAAGATAATGTGACATAGGACCAAGACTATTTACTTTAAATTTACAATTCAGCATATCGTGAACATTTTTGATTTCACGATTATTTTTAGCAGCAACCACCAAATCATCAACATAAAAAAGCACATAAACATCTTCCCCATTGATGATTTTACTATATAGACATGGATCAGCTTTACTTTGTATAAATCCACCATCAATTAATGCATCATTCAGAGCTTTATTCCATACATTGGCGGCTTGCTTAAGGCCATATAAACTCCGCTTAAGTTTACATACCAAACTACCATCACCTTCAATAAAACCAGGCGGTTGCTTCATGTATATTGTTTCTTTCATTTTACCATTAAGGAAAGCACACTTTACATCCATGTGTTCAACATGCATCTTTTTTACACCAGCGACAGACAACAGAATACGAAATGTAGCTTGACTGACAACAGGCGCAAACACTTCATCATAATCACAACCATACTTCTGGTTAAAACCTTGTGCGACCAAACGAGCTTTAAAACGTTGAACTTTATCATCACCACCACGTTTTATTTTGTAAGTGCATTTGGAACCAACTATATTAGCATTTGGTGGAGCACGAACCAAATCCCACGTTTGATTCTTTCTTAGCGATTCCATTTCTTCCTCCATGGCAGACTTCCATTCAAGTTTTTCTTTACATACCACAGCTTGCTTGTACGTTTTAGGTTCAAAAACAACCTCAGAAATAACATAATTTGCAGAATATTTTACAGGAGGAACACCATTATTACTTCTGGACGAACTTCGTACTGTTGGTTTAAATATGAGAATGTATCAAATAAAGTACTTCTTCTGTTTTTGACTCCGATTTTTTAGGAAATGGTTTTCGACTCAATTTGCATTTAATGCATACATCACAGGTTTTCCGAACCCCACAATCGACAATTTTAAAATCTAAATCTAGCTTACCAGATTGCATAGCTTTTATCGCATTTATATCTCTATGACCAAACAATTTGTGATAGAAATGTTGACATCGATCAAGACTACAGGCAGCAACCAGAGCTTCTTCACTTTGTTTTGTTCTCAATTGGTTTTATATAAAAGAATATAGATTTATTTATTGAACAATTTGAATGTGAATAATAATGAAGAATGAAAATTTTTTGACAAACTATATTTCAATTTGAAATATAAAAAGAATTACTTAAAAACATTTTACAAATGAGCAAGTGATTTTATATAAAGTATTTTCAACAATAATTCTAATATTAATCGTGTAAGTAACCCTACAGAAGGAAGCAATCTTCCGATTCCAAATCCACCCATAGGTAATTTTTTTGCTAACTTCGTTCCGCCAACTAACCAGAATGTTGTTCAAATACCACCAACCGCGGGAGTCTCCCGAACAATGCCTAATACTAGTAACAACATTAATAATACTACCAATAACTTACCAAATTCAAATCAGCCAGTGGCTTTCCCGTTTTACTATTACAATCAGTCCAGTAGCTCAAATTCAGAAAACGGATCGTCTCAAGTAAACGTGCCAGGAAACGGAAATCCAATGATGCACCCAAATTTTCAGCGAACATGGATTAGGATCGACAAGTGGGGACTCAATTTTGATGGCAATTCGCAGCGTATGAGTATTGAGGATTTCATATTCCGCATTGAGCGACTACAGACCCAATATGATATCCCCTTTGATGAACTTTTAAGAGATTTTCACCTTTTACTGTCAGACCCAGCAAAAAGCTGGTACTTTTTATTTGTTAAAGGCATACCCGACGTAAAATGGCCGGATCTTAAGGCAGCACTACTCAGTAAGTACCAGACATCACGCTCGAATTTCGAAATGATGTTAGAACTAGTAGAACGAAAACAACAACATAGTGAGTCAATTGATCAATTTTTTCAAATTATGTGCCAATTACGTGCTAGATTGTTAGAACCCATACCTGAATATGATATGATTAAAATTTTGAAACGTAACATCAAGGAAAGCGTTGGAAAAATCGTTTATCCTATAAGTGCTTGGTCAGTTGAGCAATTGCGTATTGAATGCAATGAAGCCGAGCGAAATTTTCCCAAAAGAGAGTTCAAAAATTTACAACCACAGTCGCGTCAAATAAGACAGGTAAACGAAATGTACGTAGATCAATATAATTACCAACCAGGGATGGAAAACCAGTCACAAGTCTTTGATGAAGTGGCTGCATTTCGCCTTAATCAACAGCAACAACAACCGAAACAACCAGTTGTATGTTGGAACTGTAAAGTTCAGGGTCACATTTTTAAGGAATGCCCTTCTAAGGAACGGAACATTTTCTGCTATCGGTGCGGTAAACCGAACTTCATCACACCTGAATGCCCTGTTTGCCAACAGGGAAACCCACAACAGGGCGTGGGAATGATGGGGGCCCCCATCGCTCAGAAAACCCTATATCCTCAAGGGATTAGAAAAAAATCGCGAGATATCAGTAACAAAAGAAAATAGTTTATTAGTTAAAATAAAGAATGCAAATAATAAAGAGTACTTACCCGGAATGAGACATTATATACCCGCAGAAATCAGGAAACAAAATTATGATCAGGTCAGAGCACGCATTTTTAATTCAGCGTTAGGTCTTAAAAATCCCTCTAAGTTTATAATGAAAATTAGAAAAAGGTTTGCGGAACGACGCCGGTTAACCCGTGTTATTGTAGAGTCCATCCAGAGAGCCTCAAGTGCCAGCAGAGATCCCCGTGTTTTCACTGACGTTGAGGTTGAAGGCCATTATTTGAGTGGTTTGTTAGACACCGGAGCGTCTGTTAGCATTTTAGGAAGAGGATGTAGAGAGCTCATTCAGGATTTTAAGACTAGTATTTTTCCAATGTTTACTAATGTGAAAACTGCCAGTGGGCGGCTACATAGAATACTCGGCAAAGTATACGTATCTATAAAGTACAAAGAGCAGGAGCATGAAATGCTAGTGTACCTTTGTCCTGATTTGGAACAAGTTCTCTATTTGGGCATAGATTTTTGGAGGATTTTTGGCTTGGCACCTGAAATTATAGGAGTAAATGAGATCAATTTGGAAAAAATTCAGCAAGATTTTGCTGATGATAGAACGGATTATCGGTTGAGACCGCACGAACTGACATCAGAACAACAGGAGGAGTTGAATGAGGCAGTGAAAAGTTTTAATACGTTTGAAGAAAAAGGTTTAGGCCATACATCTTTGGAAAAACATACAATTACTCTTATAGAGGGCGCTGTTCCCGTAAAAGACCGATATTACCCTATATCTCCGGCGGTACAAGAAATAACATATAATGAAATTGATTTGATGCTAAAATTAAACGTAATTGAAGAAAGCGAAAGTCCCTGGAGCAACAGAACCACTGTGGTCAGGAAGCCAGGTAAAAATCGTTTTTGTTTGGATGCGAGAAAGCTTAATAAGTTGACCGTTAAGGATGCATAACCGCTACAGAATATTGATGACATCTTGAGTAGAATCGGCGAAACATATTTCATAAGCAGCGTAGATTTGAAATACGCTTTTTGGCAGATTAAGCTGGACGATGAAGCAAGGCATATACTGCGTTTACAGTAGCTGGTAGACCACTTTATCAATTTAGGGTCATGCCGTTCGGGCTGTGCAACGCTGCTCAACGTTTATGCCGCCTTATGGACAAAGTGGTCCCACAGAAATTAAAAGATAACGTCTTTATTTATCTAGATGATTTATTGGTGATATCCAGCACATTTGAGGAACACATTGAGCTTTTAAAGGAAGTGGCTAAATGTCTCCGCGACGCCAATTTAACCATAGGCTTGAAAAAGTCTCAATTGTGTTTTCAGGAGTTAAAATACTTAGGCTTTATTATAGGCGGGGGAATGTTAAAGACAGATCCTGAGAAAATCCAAGCTATTCGCAACATAAAATTGCCAAAAACCACAAGAGAGGTGCATAGCTTTTTGGGAACTGCCGGATGGTATAGGCGTTCGCCGTAGTTACTGATCACGCCAGCCTCAAATGGCTGATGACCCTGAAAGACTTGAGTGGGAGATTAGCGAGGTGGTCCTTGCAACTGCAGGCATATGATTTCGAAATCATTCATAGAAAAGGCTCTAACAATGTCGTGGCTGATATGCTTTCGCGATTCCCCCAAGACATAGAAAACAGTGAAATAGAGCTGGAAAGGACTGATTTTTTTGATTTTGAAACAACAGAGTTTGAAGGCGAGGAATATCTCGAACTCATAATTAATATTCCAGAAAATGCTGAAAATCTCCCAGATTTAAAAATTGAAGATGGAAAAATATACAAAAGAACTGTATTTGAACAAGATCTTGGGGAAGAATACCAATGGAAATTGTGGATCCCAACAAGCATTTCGCAAATTATTATTGAAAAAGCTCACACTGTAAATACCTCTGCCCACGGTGGAATTGCAAAAACGCTTGAAAAAGTAAAACGTTTCTTCTATTGGCCGAAAATGACCAGTCAAATAAGACAATACGTAAAATCTTGTCAGATATGCAAGGAAACAAAACCAGCCAATCAAAACTTAATGCCAGGTATTGGACAAGAAGTCATAACAGAAAGACCGTTTCAAAAACTTTACATAGATTTCCTCGGAAAGTATCCTCGTTCAAAAAGCGGAAACTGTTACATTTTTATAGTGGTTGACCACTTTACAAAATTTACTCTACTAAAGGCAATTAGGCTACAACTAATAATGTCACCAAATTTTTAGTACAGGAAGTGTTTCACAAATTCGGAGTACCAGAGGTGATTCACAGCGACAATGGCGCACAATTTATCGCGAAAGGATTTGAGGACATGATAAATGCATATAAAATACGGCATATGAGAACTGCACCTTATTCACCACAATCAAACGCATCTGAGAGAGTAAACCAATCAATATTGGCGGAATTAGAGCGTATTTGCATGAGGATCATAGAGACTGGGACCTATATATATCAGAAATAGAATGTGCATTGCGAAACTCTGTCCATTCGGCTACAGGTGTTTCCCCATTCTTTGCCCTTTTTGGATTTCATATGTTTACGTGTGGAGCTGATTATAGGCTGGCAAGAAAATTGTTGTCGTTGTCAGACCATGAGATAAATAAGTTAGAAAGAAATGAAAAGCAAGAATTATTAAGAGAAAAAATTAAGGTAAATATGCATGAGGCTTATAAAAAGAGCGCCGAGAGATACAATAAACGCGCTCGGACTATAAAATTTGTACCTGGTCAGGAGGTGTATCGGCGAAACGCGGTTTTGAGCAATTTTAGTAAAAATATTAATGCAAAATTTTGTAGAAAGTTTTTAAGGTGCAGAATATTGAAACCGGTAGAAAATAATATGTATGAACTGGAGGATATGCAGGGAAAACCGATAGGCGTGTTCCACGTGAAAGATATAAAGGTTTAAATATTGCAATATTAGAAAAATTTAATCCATGATATGAGGTATAACGCTGTGCAAAATGAGAAAAATGATATGAGGTAGAACTCGGTGCAATATTAGGATAGTAGCAATGCATGATTGATATTATATTTTTAGTTATGAGTTGTAATTGTCCTGATAAGTTTAAGTCGTTCGGTACCTGATTTTATAGATTTTAGGTTATCATATCTCTTTGTGTTTGTTGCCATTTATACATAACGTCAGATAGTTTTATTGAGATATCCTCTGGGGTACATAGCGTGTTGTGTAAAAATCTGATTGACTGGAACGGCCGGTGATGAGGTGTTTAACTGCCTTTAGATTTGATATCGGTAAGATAACTTCAATTTTGGTGAAGTCTTTTAGTTGATTCATAAATAACTGAAAATCGTTTGGTAACATTGATGGTCTAATTTTGCCAATACAGAGTTAAGTTTTTTTTTAATGAGTTTTTAATTTTATAAACAAATTTTTTTTTTATAAATTTAAAATTATTGCAAATTAAATATTCGCGTAAATTTCTTAAATCAAAATGTTTATAAAGTTTTTGTTAACATTTTATTACTTTCAAATTTACATCAGCAACAATTTTTTTTCGTTTTGATCCCAATCCACAGACATTTTTTTTTAAACGAAATAATTAAATTTTGTGATTTTTTTTCATGTATACAAGATGCATTTAGTTTTTTTTTCTTTCTAGTTGAACAAAATTAGAAAGAAAAAATCGTGATAATTTCCTAGAAATCATCGGTATAACTTGTTGCAATCTAAATGATAATAAATTGTTCTCATACCACCGAATTATTTAATATTTACTCACCCCATTATTTCCTTTTTTGTAACGCAAATTCCCATAATCTATATTGCCCGGCTGTGAGACTACAGGGATTGTGGGAGTTCCCCACGTGGGGAAGAATTATCGGATGGCCACGTGTATGTGGCTTACGGAACGGCCCACGCACACCAGTTTTGTGGTCGTTTTCCTTCACAATCCTGGAGTTTTGTTGCGGTGGCCCCTTTTATGGGTAACCAGTTGCCCCTTTTCCGCAGGCTACTTACACCTCTGGCAGCCTTGTGAACTCCAGTACTCATCATCCAGACCCAAGGGAAGCTAAAGGAGACAAAGAAAAATTAGTAAAATATTGTATAAAATACTGAAGAATGCTAAAAAAAGAAAAAACAAATGGAAAAATTTAATTAAAAGTTAATTCGACACATTTTACTCACGTTGTTTACAATATTTTTCTGCGTTTGACATTTTGCTTCTTGGCTGAAATGGTGCTGAATGTAACACATGGTTGTCTAGAAAGGATAGTAAAAAAGGGTTATGGTAAGTCAGGAGTGGCAAATCGTTTTATGAATGAAATCCGTTGAGTTCGAGTTTTTTTTTTATTAGGTATTGATATACAAAAGGATAGCTAGTATTTATGGATTTTAAAAGTAATAAATGTATAGAATAGGACAAGGCTATGATATTAAATTTGGATATACAGAAAATTTGTGTTTGGTTGACCGGTTTTTTCTGCAAAACCCGAAACCGAAACTGGTTTTATTTTAATTCTATTTTTCGAAGAAACCCGAAACCAGTTATTTCAAAAGGCCGGTTTTTTGAATACTCTAGTTTTGTTCTTTTGAATACTGAGATAAAATTAAAAAAATACATTAATTATGTGCAAAAAAGTTATAAAAACATAAAACAGTTTTTGTTATTACAATATGTAACCCAAATATAAAATTTGTTGTGAGTTTGTACTAAGTTTATGAAACAACAAGATAGTTTAAATTTTAGTAAATACAGTCATGTTGCACTTCTATGGTATCTTTTTGATATTTTTGGCGATCATATGTTTTATAACATGCTGTGTAGTTGTTCACTTTTACACATTATTTTTTTGTATACATTGTTTTTAAATCTCTTTCTCGCCTAGGACATGAAATACAACAACAACCCTCACCATACGGTTTTTTATCATCCGTTTGACAGCTGTCACTTTTGACATCACTGTATACCCTGTGATAATGAAATCCAATTCAATTTGTACTGAGTACACAGGGCACGGGGTTATATACACTGTTGCCAGATTTGACGATTTATCGTCATTTTGACGATTTTTGGTACCCAAAATGAGTAAATGACGATTTGGCTCCTAAAATTAAGATTTTTTAAAAAAGGCTCGAATTGGCATCATTTTATCAATAAACTTATTTCGTGATATTGCAGACTTGTTACACAGTGCAAAACATAAATTGGTTCCTCTTTCGTACCCGGTTTTTTTTGAAGTGTATATCGAAACTAAAAAAAATCCGCAACGGACTTGGCCAGATTACATCGAAATTTTTTTTTATGGACACCCTAAGTTTTTGCACCCAAACATGATTTTTTTAAAAAGGAAAATTTTTATGGAATCCATATATCATAAACCGTTCGGAATTTTGTTTTTATGTCTTTGGCAAAGTTGTAGATCCAAACCAAAGCAAAAAAATTCTCATATGGACCGACCCAAAAAAATTGCATCTACTGCATCAAAATTGCAAAAAATTGGGAAAAAATGCTATTTTTCATGATTTTTTCACGATTTTGTCCTGAAATGGCTTAAATACTGGGAATTTAAGAAATCTTTCTTCAGCTAAATTATATCTAACAACAATATAAACAACTCTCTAGTACATGTCATCTTAATACGAACATTCCTTAACCCTAGAAAGCACATCTTTTTGCTCACACTTATTTTGCATAGCCAATGTTTGTCGTTTCGACAAAGAAAGACTTTATAGGTTAATGCCGTTTTTGTTGTTACTTGTTTTCAAATTTACTATTTCTTAAATTCCCAGTATTTAAGCCATTTCAGGACAAAATCATGAAAAAATAGCATTTTTTCCCAATTTTTTGCAATTTTGATGCAGTGGATGCAATTTTTTTGGGTCGGTCCATATGAGAATTTTTTTGCTTTGGTTTGGATCTACAACTTTGCCAAAGACATAAAAACAAAATTCCGAACGGTTTATGATATATGGATTCCATAAAAATTTTCCTTTTTTAAAAAAATCGTGTTTGGGTACAAAAACTTAGGGTGTCCATAAAAAAAAATTCGATGTAATCTGGCCAAGTCCTTTGCAGGTTTTTTTTAGTTTCGATATATACTTAAAAAAAAAACGGGTATGAAGGAGGAACCACACGATGACCTTAAAAATGCTGCACTGTGTTATTCAACAAATGGAATATTTGTTTTCCGTATAATAGAAGTAAAGAGGGATAGACATATTTGTCTATAAATGTTGTAATTTTTGTGTTTTAGTGCTGAGTTCATCTTGGTATTACACGAAAATCATCATGTTCAGAATATAAAAATACCAACACTGTTAAAAAAAACAAGAAGCAATTAAATTCTAATGGTTGTCGAAAAAAGCAGAAGTTATAGAAAAGTAAAATTAAAACTGCTTTAAAATGCTAAGACATCTACAAAGAAGAGGTAATTAATAAAAAATTGGTAAAATTGTTAGTTTATAATTAATTTATTTTAAATTTTACAGAAAATGAACGAAGATGAATCCCTTGATTACTAAAAAAAGATATTCCCAACTTATGTATTATGAAATGTGTCTGTCATTGTATAGCATTATATTCTAGTTATGCATATCTTCAATTACCGTCAGCTGTTGAAACTTTAGCCCAAGATATTTACAACTATATTTGAAATAGTCTCAAACGAAGTAGTCAGTTTGATGATATTCAAAAATTATTGTATATTAAACCCAAAAAAATTTTACATCCGAGTCAAACTCGGTGGCTATCATTGGAAGTAGTTGTAAACCGCTTGTTGGAACTGTTTGAAACTTTAAAAATTTATTTCTCATTTTTTGTTCACATTAATAAAATCGACACGGCCAGATGCATTTTAACCAATTTTAATAGAACTAATCAAATTTACTTATCTTTCTTAAAATATATTCTTTTTGTGATTAGTAATGTAAATAAAATATTCCAAAGTGAGACCACATAGATTCACAAATTCTTAATACAAAAGATTATTTAAAAGTGAAAACATCAAATTGCTTTGATATACCGATAAAACAAGGTTTATTAAAAATGTATAATAAAGATATACACTGCCGCTCACTTTATTAGGTTCACAAGTTTTTGCAAAATTAATCTTTACTTCTCTTAAAATATACTTTAAGAGAACAATTTATTTAAACCAAAATTGAGAGATGTTTTGTATACTTTTAGATTAGAAAAGAATCAATAACGGTATAATTAACCGTTACTTTAATTTTGTACTTCTATGTAAATATGCATTAAAAAGATATGTAAATATTAGCTCATTTCATTAGGTTCATTAAGAATAAATTCAGTTTCCGTTAGACAGCGGATAGAATCTGTCATAATTTTTGAAATATTTGCAATACGTAATCGAAAAATCCTTAAAAATGGGGCGCGGTAAGCTCTTAACCGAGGAAGAAAAAGGCAAAATTTAGGCGTTTATAGAATCCGGCCTAAGCTATAGGAATAGTCAAAATGTTGTCAGCCACTTTCTAAGAAATCAGTCTGGTTACGGAAAATATATGAAAGAACGTACACATAGAGTCACAACATAAGCGGATAGAAGAATAATTATAAAAGCTGCCTCCAATTCCACTGATTCTGCTACAAAAGTTAAACAAAAAACAGGGGTAACATCAAGCTTAGCTACTGTCTATCGTGTTATACGCAGTGCTAAGCATTTAAAAAGACTAAAAATTAAAAAAAAAACGCCCCTAAATGCCACTCGTAAAGCAAAACAACTTCAGTTTGCACGCGAATACATGACGTACAAAAAGGAATGACAACGTATAGTTTTTTCTGATGAAAAAAAATTAATTTGGAGGGTCCTGACGGTTATAATTATTATTTCCACGAATTACGAAAAGAAGAACGCTATTTGAGTCGTCTGAATAGTTGTGAGGGGAGTGTGATGGTGAGGGGGGCAATTTCGTACTATGGGACTTGTGAGCTTCAATTTCTTTCATCTAGAATGACAGCGACTATTTACAAAGTTATGCTTGAAAAGGCTTTTCCACATTTTGCTACAGTTTTTGGACCCATTTCGTGGAAATTCCAAAAAGATAATGCCCCAATTCACACTGCTAAGATCGTAAAACAATGGATTCGAAGCCAAAATGTCAATAGTTTAGAGTGGCCACCATACTCTTCTGACCTGAATATAATAGAAAATGTGTGGGGATTGCTTGCTCGTGAGGTATATCAGTCGAGTAGACAATATGAAACAAAAGAAACTTTAATTGAAGGAATTAAAAAAGCTTGGGCCGAAATTTCAACTAACGGTAAGTTAGTTGAAAAAATATATAACTCCCTACCAAATCGTATTTTTGAAGTTATATTAAATAAAGTATTATATACACATTATTAAAACTTTATAAAAACATTATAAAAAAACTTTAAAAATAAATAAATTGACAAATAAATTAATTTTTCTGGTTTTTTTATTGCCTTAATAGTACTGAACCTATTCAAATGAGCCAAAAATATTGCCTTCTAAATGATAAATTTTGGGGAAAAAATATTAAAATTTATTATTCCTGTAATTTTTTTCTTTAAAATGGTTGAAAATAAAATACTTTACAATTTAATCAAGTATCATAACTACTTTCTCTAAGGAATATTGTGAACCTAATCAAGTGAGCGGCAGTGTATATTTGTAAGATATATAATTGTCAATATTCTATCATATTGGTTTTTACTTCAGATCTTTAAAATTAATACTATTGTTTTTCTAAAAAATCTATGCCATGCTGTGTTTAAAATATGATTTTAAATACTATTTTTTGTTATAAGAACACGTTTTAATGAATTGTTGTCTTGTTTTTTTGTTAATAAAACTTTCATACTAGTAAAAACAAAATATGTTTTGTTTTGACGATTTTTCAAAATAAATTGACGATTTTGGCGATTTTTTTCAAAAAAATTTACGATTTTAGGACAAACATGCCTGGCAACCGTGCTCTCAACATAGTAAGTATGACATTTGGCATTTTTTTCCTTTTAGTTTACTCCCCATCTATGTTTTAGGAATAAAAATCTTATAGCAATAGGTAAAATGCGTCGTCAGAATAACGGCGCGAATTGCCGAGCTTATGTTAAGGGTGAAGAAAACGTATTTATGTTAACTCGTATTTTGAAAAATTGTCGTATTTTTTTATATTTTCCTTATAATTTGTTAAAATTTATTTAATTTTTTTAAATTTAATAATTTTTTTTTGTTTTTCTATCATTTTTCTATTTTTCGTTTATTTGTGGCATCTTTTTATAATTGTAAAACGAAAATGACAGCTAGTTTGACGTTTTATCTCAAAGCGAATTTACATTAGCACTTTTTAGTAGATTCAACATCGTTTACATTATATTTTTCGGGATTTCGATTTGACAATACACAGCTGATTAAGAGCTACTTTTTTGGATGTAGTTCAACCTTGTTTATTGGTTTAACTTGGTTTAAACTTGGAATGCTATTTTTGGGATCCAGTTTATTTTTTTAAATTTGAGTTTAACTGGGCAAGATGTCAAAACACACAGCTGATGAAAAGCGTCTCTAAATAAATCAGCTGTTTCGTAAATACTAAAAAGTTGTTTACAAATTAAAAAAAATAAAAATGGATTATTACTCATATTATGCAGATTGCAGCTATTCTGAAACATGCAATTTAAATAAGACCATAGCAAGAAAGCCTAAGACAATTAGAACTCGTCCAAATAATTTATTTATATTCGTGAACAAGTGCTTTTGTTTGAAAAAATATTTGTTTTGATTTTTTATTAAGTATTGTTTGCTAAAAAATATAAAATTTTGTTGGAATAAAATATGGCAGCAATACCTTATCTGTCAACTCTTAAACTACTACTGAAAAACAACAAATGGGAATAAAGCCAGTTTAAATTTATTTTCAGTTTTACTAATAACCAAGTTCAACTCATATCCAACAAACTAGCTCTAAGTCTACAAAATATATAAATATACAAAACAATAATTTGAAAACTTTAAATACAAAAGCGTCCTCATTATGCATCTGGTATTAACAAGAAAATTTTGTTACAAAGAAAAAGGTCAAACATCGACTTCATGTGTTATAACGAAAACACAAAAAATACAAATATATTGTGCAAATATACAAATTTATTTTGTACGTGACCATGTTTTTGTGCGTTTTTGTTAAACGCTAAACAATTCTCAAAGTACTAGCGTTCCCAACCACTTTTACGATTTATCGACAAATTCGATAAAAAAAAAGTCTTCCAAATTTATTAGATTTCCTTTTGATTTCAGCGGAATCTAACTTTAAATTTCATTTTGTATAGGAAATCTGCTTGTAATCCCAATTTTTTTAGATTTCCTTCCAAATCTATCGAAATCTACTTTTAAGTTTTTTTCAAGCATAATGTAAGTTCGCTATTAGCAATAATTGCTATTGAATATTGGCGCAGAATTATTGCCAAATATATTGCTGGCAATAAATATGGCCGAAATCTAGTGGTCCTCAATGGAGATATTGTAATTTTGACATTTGCTGCAATTTATGTATACATATATATCGCCAGTCTAAACCACAAGTTAGCTACCTCTAAATAATAACTTTCTCAATTATTAATTTTTTGTAAAAGCTTCTTATACGCCTTCTCATTTACGGGGATTTTGATTTTAATCACAGCTATTTATGTTCCATTATCACCTTTTGTGCAAGTAATAAATAAGCGACAAGTTGGCAACATTTAATCCATCGAATGTAGTAAACACAACAGACAACGCAAAGCAGAAAAACAACAATGAAACCAAATACAAATTTCCAAGAATTTTGAAAATTTTTTTATTTTATCAAGTGCAACATTAACAAGTAAAATAAAAAAAAAATAATAAAACAAACTGAAATAGTCTCTAAATATTCATATTTTAATAAAAATGTTACATAGTTTTGCATAAATTAAGAAATAATCGAGAAAATATCAAGCGCAATAAATTCAAATTCCAAGAAAAACAACACACTAAAATTAAACGGATTTCCTGGAAAAACGAAATTTAAACTCAACACATACTCAAAGTGGAGTATAGAAAATCGACTCCAAAGGGGCTGTGTTAGGAGTTTTAATGGTCCCGAAGGCTTCGAGAGAATCTATTTTAGATAATAATATTTATAAAACCTGATAGAATAGTAAAAACAAAATAATAATGACTAATATTCATAAATGTGTTTCGCTGTTTCTGATAGCATTTATGTTGGTGATTCTGACGGCAAAAAATAACGTTATAGGTTATCATCATCCTGGCGAAACACAACCCATTGCGGTAGAAGCTGCTATAGGGACAGATTTTAATATAACGTGTTATATGAATCCTAAAGCATTTCCTGGAAAAAATTCAAGTAGTTTGTATTTCGTAAATGGTCGTACAAATGAAGAGTTATCACGAAAGAATATCATCATTGTAGACAGTTCGACTATTGTTTATATGGTTCATAATGCTAGCGAACAACAAGCCGAGTATCGCTGTAAATGTGGTCCCGATGCCATAATGGAAACAAAGGTATTTGTTGGTTCTCGCCCAAGGCCTGGTAAGAATTTTACATGTCGCAGCTACGATTTTGATCACATGATTTGTAATTTTACCAAACCACCAAATCCCATACTGACGACATACAACGTTTCCTACTACAATGATATGCCAAATTATGTATATCATCCACAATGTAATTATGATGATCGTAATTTTGTTGTTTGTAATATATCACTAACAGATCGTTATCAGGAATTCTATCATTTCATAATAGAATCTAGTAATGCCCTGGTTAAAGCCAATGAACAGCCATTAATCCAATACTTCGATATTAACAATTTTGAAATAATGATTCCCTCTAAGCCAGGCGATAATATGCGTATCGATAATATAACGGTAAATAATATTAAAATGGCCTGGCAAATGCCCAGTTGGGAAAAGTATCGTCCCAAAGGTCTGCTATGGGAAGTTCTAGTGCAACCAGAAAATTCAACAACATTAAAATATGATGCACCTTTCAGAGAACATAACGAAATACGTTTACGTCTTAACAATTTACCCTATGCGTACTGGCGTTATGAAGTAAAAATACGTGTTCGTGTTAATAAACCAAACTCAATTTGGAGTGAACAATTGATATTTACATTTCGTACTGCTGCCCGTCGACCTCAACGCGCTCCTCTTATGCAGCCGGGAAGCTTTTATATAGACTCCTCGGAGACTCGAGTTACAGTCTATTGGAAGGAGTTGTTACCATATGAGTATGATGGTTATAATTTTACATATGTCATAACGTCTATGCGTCGGGATGGCAAATTAATGTGAGTATACATAGTTACAAATATCTTGTAGATTTTTAGAAATTTCATATGAACATAATTTCGCTTTAAATTTTAATGGGGGAATTTATATATCTATTAATTATTATATGTATAAATAAGTTGCATTGTATTAGAAATTGATGTTCCTGTAATGCGTGAAGCGATTTCGTTTCTTAAATTAGACATCAATACCATTGTAAAGAAACATGATCTAAAATCCTACTTCAAGTTTTTTTGCAATAAAATAATTTATAAAAAGAATATGATTATATGATCTAAAATCCTACTAATACTATTAATTTACAAAATAACAGATCAACAATTCATAAAAACTTCAATATTGATTATTTTTTCACAAGTCTTTTGTAATTGTTTTTGCTCATTATCTTCAAATTGTATATATATATATTCACCTTTGAAATTCACTTTTCTTTATATTTTAATTAAAAACTTTAATTTGCACACAGCTATGTACATGTATTTTCAACAAAATGAAACAATAAAAAAATTAAAAAGAAGCACAACTTTGCAGCTGCAAATAAAGGAATGTAAAGAGTGCAGTATACGCTTTTTTGTCGACTATTTGGGTAAAAAAGTCACCCAAAAAAGTCGATAAAAGTGATGACTTGGAGACAATTGACCCCAGGCTTCCTACAGGGTACTGTTTTTGTATGTGTATTGGTTCGTGAGTTATAGGCACATTTGTGAACATAACTGTATTTGTACGTATATGGGGAAATAATTGCAAGGTTAGGTTGCAAATTAGAAGGGGAAAGAAATGAAATGGAGCGAGTGGAATTGAAACGATACACAAAGGAAACAAATGGAATGAAACGAGGAACGAGTGGTATTAAAACATTAGACAAGGGAAACGAAATAGTATGAAATCGATACACTAGACAGGATAAAGAAATATAATGATATTGAATGGAATTGAAGCATTAGACAATGACAACGAAATGGAAAGTAAAGGGGAACAAGTGATATTAAAACAGTTAACACTGGGAATGTCCCCCTGAAAGACTTATAAACAAGAAATTCCAAACTTTTAATTTAAACATCCACTTCAAAAGTTTAAACAAATTTATTTAAATAGTAAAATCTTTAAAAAAAATATATATGTATATTTTCTTAACATATGATATTTAAAACTAACGATACCGAAGTATCGGGCTTTTTGGCTATTAAATTATTCAAAGACTAGAGCCTACATGAAACTTTCTAGTTTCAGTATTAATAATCCCAATAAAAAGGGAGGTCAAACCAAGTTATGTAAAAAATAATAAGTATGCAGGGTTCAACCATACAGAAAATATAGCAATCTGCTAAATTAAGGCCTGCAGGGCAGTGTCCTTCATATGATTTGCATTGTAACAAAAAAACTAGAAACTTGCGTCATATAGGCTTAAACCAACAAAAACATCTATTCCAACTTTTGGTTTACATGAATTGACACTTACATGGATTATATGGTAACCGAAAGCATAGAATATTTGGCAATACTATCCCCTTGTAAACTGGCTGAAAATTATTTATTTGCCGATTTCAAATAAAACAAATAAAAAATTTATTCAAAATGGTTTGATGTGTTGTCGCTACAAGAATATACAATTTCATGTAGAAAAAGTAAAATTAATGCACCAAAAAAATAATATTCTGGCATTCGTTTGTTATAGTTCAAAAGTTATAATTTGCTTCACAACTTTTGATGGTTTGACGCTCTACAAATATTCTGCATAATTTGATGTAAAAAAGTAAAATTAATACACAAAAAAATTAAATATTGCCAAAATTTTGATTTCTTTATAAATATGAAAAATTCTCAAAAGAAAAGAAACTACTAGTAATTTATTTTTTTTTTGATAATTTAATGAATTTACTAAAAAAATAGTTAAAAGATTGCTTCTAGAATTTCTTTTGAAACAATTGCATGATTCTTGCAGTCTCTTACAAAGTATTAAAATGTTTTTATTATATTAAAATACTAGAAAATACTATAATTTATCATTTTTGACACAAACAGTTGCAAATTAAAACAAATTTAATTGCAAAAAAAAAAAATAAAAATTGTATATGGTCAAATTCATAGAAGACAAATTGATTAAATTTAACATATGATGGAAAATAAAAAAAAGTTTTTATATTTTTTTTATACGAACAAAGTTTTTGACAACAGATTAATTTTTACCGATATTTAACAAAATCAAGCAGTTTAAAATACAGATTTTGAAGTTTAAATTCTAAATTTTGGTCATTTTGATCCAAACGAGACAGAAAAGTTAAAACAAAAAATATTTTAAAAAGACAATAAAGGAATGCACATTTTATAGATGTCAAATTTCATTTAAATTATTTTTTTTAGTCTTAAATATGTTTTAACCTTATTTTTTATTGTTAATGATATTTAGGACGGGTAACTTATCTAATAAATAACCAGACTAAAACGTTAACCATATATATATATATATATGTATACATTCATAACTATGGTTAGATATGGTTGGATATATGGTCTGATATAAGTTAGCAGGTCTTACTGTAACATAATAATATTTGGACTTTTGATAAAAGCACTTTAGTTTTTTGTTATTTGTTTCAAAACAAAATTAATCCAGCGCATAGTGCCAAATACCAGGAGGTAGACATAAACATATTCGATTACAACAAAAAAACATACGATTACAAGAAAAAATTTAAAATAATTCATACAAAAGGGAAAAAACCCTAGACCTTACCTGGTATTGTTTTGACATGAGGGACTTAAATAAATTTTCAAAGATTTTTGTAGTCAAAATGACTATATGTGTATATTTTTTCGGTTTTCACATTTCTACACCTTATACAAGATGTCTTAAATTTAATTATTTCGAAATATCAATATCTGTTTGACAAAAGAACTTATTTCATTTTGAAAATTAAACTGCGTTTGCGTTAAGCATGAAATCTAGTTTAGACTAGTACATACTACCCTGAATTCGAAATCCGTTTTAAATTAATTCCGAGCGTAATCAGTGTTGCTATATCGTTAGCTTAGTACGAAAATATGATAAGTCAATTTTTAAAATTTTTTAGGAGGGACAAAAAACAGTATAACGTTTTTATTTTTTAAATCTGTAAATGCAGTTTTTTTCTCTTATGTGTCCTCTTCGAATACCAATAAACAATCAATTTAAAAATAATACGGTTGTAGATTAATGGACCATTTGCGGATTTACAACATTTTCTCTTTTTATTTTCTTTCAAAATTTTTGTTTTTGACCTTAGATTTTTTGGTTGTTTTTTATTGTTTAAATTACAGTCTTATTTCATTGCTGTTAAGATAAATAACTAATGAGATTTAAAAATGTTTATACTATTAATGAAGTTTAGTAACTAAAAATAAAGAAATAAATCATTGGTGAGGTAAAACATCATAAAATTTATGGTGGTCTTTGGCTAAATTTGATTTTAAAGATTGCAAATCTTCGTATTTTAGAGCAGTTATTTTTCTTCTTTCCTTTTCTTTTTTGTGGCAGAATTATCCATTCATCAGAAAATCGGAGTTTAAAATAAATTTCACAATCTGGAGTGTACTTAATTCCACCAATATCCGTCACTTTGGCATTGCCTTTACGACGTCCAGGTCGAATACTTTTACAAAATTGAACATAATTGAAATTTCTGAAAAACGAATGATCCGAATAAGTAACATCATAGGGTTCTGGTTTTCTTCGAGCTGCTTTATATATTCCAATATATTCAGCAGGGACATCAGTATTTCTATTTTTCATAGCTCGTTCTATGGTGGAGTGTACGCTGTCTGCCTCCATTTGGCTAATTTTAAGTATTTTTTGTTCAACAATAATATTATGTTTGCCTGCTTATTTAAGCAAGGCATAACTTATCACACAACCATCGCTATAAAAAATTATTTTTGGAAGATTGTCGTTTTCGCAAAGAACTTTTGTTTTAATAAAGTAAATCCAAATACTTGCAAACTTTTCAGCGACTTGTTTACCTTCTACTACATTCCATAAAAAACAGTAAGATTGTTGGGTTTTAAGGTTGTAAAAAACTAAATTGTGAACCTGTAACTTTGTGCGGTAATATAGGCTGCTGACTAGATTGGCGCCATTAATACAGCTTGAAGATCTACGTTGAAAACATGTGTTTCTTCATCTCGATCTTTGTTCTTTTCATGTCTGTCCTCTATTTTATTTTTTTGGTGAAGATCATACTTTTCTTTCTTGATCTTTTTTAGGCGCAAACAATGCCAGATTTTTGGCCTCAAATGTTTTATAAAAAACCGAAGTGAAAAGTGTTGGAATATTTTTGGTTACACCAGTCATGAACATAAAAGTCGTAATGATTCTTTTTTGAACACCATTCTGCCAGCAGATATTCTTTTTTAGTTACAGCACGACAATAGTGAGACTTCATTGTTTGCAGAGAATCAAAAAACAATTGAGGCTTGTCTCCCTTCTGTTAATTTTTTTAGGAGCCTTTAGTTTGGCTTTTTCACCCAACCAGTAATAGTTTGCCGACTAATGTTTAAAGTATTTAACTCGCATATTTGTATTTTTTACACTGAGATGGTACTGCAAGGTTCGATTTCTTCTGGATTCATTGCCTACTTTTGTATTCCTAAATCTTGAAGTTGGTAAAATCTGAATCAATGTATTTATTTTATTTATTTATTTCATTTATTGTAATTTTTAAGCCCATGGGGCCAATAAAGAAAATTACAAAATCCACTTATATACTAATGTGCAAAAAACTAAAAAGTTTATATGTATACAAAAAAAATAAATAATATAATATAACTATTATAATTACCACTCGGCGATAGTGTTTTTAATTGAATTTAAATTTGTAATTGTATTGTAGATAAAAAACTCTGTTAAAATAATTGAAATATTTAAACAATAATAGTTAAGATCGGTTAAAACTATGTGAGAGAAAACTATGAAATTGCAATAAATGGTTGTTCAAATGCAACAAGACGTTTTTTCTGTAAATCAAATGAGTTTGTAAAAGATTTAAGTGCTCTCGGAAGAGCATTATATAACCTTGCCACTCTAACAAAATATGCTCTGTCTAATATTGTAGTTAGCTTCGGAACTAAAATCTGTTTATTTCTAGTAGATCTACTAAATCTAAATCGGTCTAAGAATATTGAAGGATAACCCAGCTTAAATGTTTTGTAAAATAGAATAAGATTACGAATTTTAATAAAACTATTAAAGCTACATCCTAAAAATTTCAGTACATATGAAGATACATGATCACAATTTCTGAGTGAAAAAACATATCTGACAACACGGTTAAAAAGTAACGAAATTCTTTTTAAATTATATGCAGGGCTACCAGTATATATCTCAATACCATAAGTAAAAATTGGCATAATTAAAGCATGTACAATTTTTGTTTTAACATGAAATGGAATGTATAAATTAGAGCAATATAACTTCCTTAGCATGAAATGAACTCTAGATGATATCGAGTTAATTTGACAATCAAATTTAAGCTCACTATCAAGAATCACACCAAGGCATGTCAATTTATTCACAAATTCAATTTGCTTAGGTCCAACAAAAATTGATATATTATCCCTAAGAAGGGATCTTCCAAAAAATAAAGCTTTAGTCTTGTCAGCATTGATAATTAAATTATTGCGATTCATCCAATTAATTGTCACATCCACATAGTAGTTGATGTTTGCCTGAAAAACGTCTAAGAAGCTCCTATCACCAGATATTACCAGCTGCAAGTCATCAGCAAAAGCAAACGGAGTACACATACTATTATCATAAATACTAAATAAGTCATTAAGAAACATTACAAACAAAAGTGGCCCTAAAACTGACCCTTGCGGCACTCTAGATGTCACTGGAAGAGTACTACTAGAGCTACCACCAATAGAAACATACTGACAACGATCCTGCAGATAAGAATATATTAGTTTGCAGGCACTAGATGAAAAGCCAAAATAATTAGCCAACTTATCAATAAGTATTGAGTGTGGAATAGCATCAAAAGCTCTACACAAATCAAGTGACAATAATATAGACAACCGATTATCACTCAACGCACAACGCACACTGTCAGTTAAACAAAGCAAAAGGTGTGTAGAACTACTTCCACGCCTAAAACCAAATTGACAATTATGTAACATTTTATTGGAATCCAAATACTCACTCATCTGATCTTTTATCAAACCTTCAACCAATTTGGCCAAAATAGGCAAAACTGAAATAGGACGCAAATTACTTGGTTCGTCTGAAGAGCCACGCTTTCTAATTGGTGTAACCCTGGCCAACTTCCAATTATTAGGAAAGCAAGAAGTAGTCAAGATTCCTTTTACCAAATGTAAAATGTGATTCATAAAAAAGGGAAATACTAATCTTAAAAATTTTAATGAAAAGCCATCACAACCAGCAGAATTTGATTTAATTCTTGAAAAAGCAATGATAAGTTCATTAATATTAACACATCTAAACATAAAGCCTTCCAAGTTTGAGTTAATTAAAATATTATTTGAAACACTATTAGTTTGAAAATCCACAA
The DNA here is from genome assembly GCA_949748255.1 of Eustalomyia histrio. NCBI lineage: Eukaryota > Metazoa > Arthropoda > Insecta > Diptera > Anthomyiidae > Eustalomyia > Eustalomyia histrio. The sequence continues at coordinate 126,518,006 of OX456525.1, forward strand.
AAAATCTATTTAAACTATCAACATCTGAACAGTGTACTTCATTATCATTATTCATTATACCAAGATTTCTGAGTCTAGACCACATCTGCTTAGTAGTTATATCCTCGAATACTTTATAATTAGACTCCCTTTTATACCTTCTCATGATTGACTTCGCTTTGTTTCTAATTCTACAAAAAATTTTCCAATTTTCATCAGACTTCACATCCATATAAGCTCTATATGCCAAATTGCGTAAAGATAAATAATACTTCACCTCAGGAGCGTTAATCCACTTCGTTTGATTTAACTCTCTTTTACGTTTAACTAATGGAACAATAGCGTGAACCCTATTTAGAAATAAGTTTAAAATATCGACACGTTCGTTTACATCACTTGTCCCATATAGCAAACTAAAATCAAAGGAACCTACAACATTCAGCAACGCATTATTATCAACAGCATTATAATCATAATATTCAAAAAAATTATCCGATCTTACAATTGGAAGACTAAAGCTCAAAAAAATTAACGAGTGGTGAGAAATACCTGGACACTGAACCTGTCCAACTTTGGAGACCATTGATTGATTAGAAACCAGAAAAAAGTCAATTAGTGATGATGTCCGAAATCTCAAATCGAAATGCGTAGGCAATGAGCCATGTACACATGAAATATTAAGCCTATTGCAAATATCACGTAAAGCTACTGATCGTGATGCTTCAAACATATTACAGTTAAAGTCGCCCATAATCAAAATATTATCATAAGTTATAATGAGATCACTTATAGCATCCTCTAGAGCAGTAACATTGCCATTCGGCAAATAAACACAACCAATTAACATCCTGCCACCATGTACCAGAACCTCCACAAAAATTGCCTCAACTATACCATACATTCTACTGACAAACACAGTTCTAAAATTAATGGAGTCTCTGATATATAAGGCAACACCGCCCCCACGCCTGCCCGGACGATCACTTCGAGCACATTTGTACCCAGGAATATTCACGACACCATCACTTATATTAGGCTTCAACCAAGTCTCAGAAAATCCGATAAAATCCAAAAAATTACCATCAACTATTTTTTTTATCTCATCAAATTTGAGTTATCTGAAATGCTAAAGCTAGTGCAATTTAAGTGAGCTACTTTTATGTCATCACAAATTAATTGAGAACGAATAAAATTACTATCGCTAACTGGTATACCCAAATTAGTGTTAAAATTCATTTTTATGTTTATATATATATAAAAAAAGAAAACAGTTCAAAATATAGTTTGAGACTGCAAAAACAAGTTATAATACAAAATAAGTAAAATTTTTGAAAAAAAGAAAGAAAAAAAAATATATAATATAAATATAATTTTAGTATGCGACTTTGACGAAATCATTTAACAGGGCAAGTAATAATACGTTCACATTAAACAATATTAGGAGTTTTCAAAAATGAAAATTGTATTGAAAACCAAACAGTTTACATTACAATGTTTGGACCTGTACACCATAATTACCTTTATAGGAACATGCATATACAAGTATTAAAAAAAATAAAAAGAAATGTATTTAACTTTAAATTTACATTTCCGAACTCATTTTCAAAATGCCAATATTTTTAATTTTCTGACATTTTTCAAATTTTCCTAATCGTAATTGTATAAATGCGAATATAAATAACAAAGTTGCATTTAAAATGTATTAGTTTTCCAACATAATAAACGTATTTTCGATGTCAATGTGAAAGTATTATAAGGATTAATTAAGTAGTAACAATGAAACAACATGTCTACAATTGTTTAATTAATTAACAACAAATCAAGTTACAATTTAGATATTCCACTTTGCCCTGTTAACAAAGCCGCAAATTCGCACAACATAGGATAAATATAGTGTAAATTAATTTAATTGAGAACCGACTAAAGCAGCAGAATGCTGATTATCATTGTTATTAGTTACAGGTAATCCACTTAGTAAATTGCTACATTGTTGCATATTAAACATCTTCGTAGTACCATCCAAGTTAGTAATTTTTGCCTTTGGAATGTCTGTATTGATGTATGTGAATTTAGTAATTTTTTTATTTTTGACGAGATTACGACATGTATTTACTAATTTTAAAGCTTCATTCGTCAGGTGATCATTTAAATATATTTTGGAATTAACTTCCCCTCCAATCACATCCTTTAACGTAATATTGCGATTTTTTATATAACCTGCCATTATTAAATCTCTCAGAAACACTGAATTAAACTTCACTAAAACTGATTTACGCCCAGCAAAGTATGTACAATGCAAAATATCAGCTTCTCCTAAATTAACACCACACAATTCTGCAATTTTTACGATTGGTTTCCTTAGATGCTTAATGGACTCAGGCAGACCATTAATAATTATATTGCTTCTATTAAGTCTTCTTTCATTAATGTTCAAACGGCGTTCGAAATTGTCAGATTTGTTATTGGCACATTTCTCAACTTGCTTTACCAAATTATAACAACCAGCAATATCAGATTTTACTACTTCCAATTCTTTTGCATGTTCGACACTCAATTTACTGACCATATCTTCAAATTTGGCTTCTATCTTTGACATTCCTTGCTGTAGTTGTTCTTCACAGCTCAATTTATAGCCTTCAAATTCATTAGCCAACTTAGCTTTTAGTTCGTCGAAACCTTTAGTGAACTCATCTTTAAAGAAACGTGCTGGCGGTATCTCATTGCAGTTACCACAGGTATATTTACAATTTTTATGCTCCACGAAAAAAGTAACTTCACTTTCAGTTAGACTTGTACATTCAACATGGTAATACTCAAAACAAAATCCACAACTAATGCTGGGCTTCGTTTTAGTTATATTTCTTAAGCACGAAAAGCAAATATATGGCTCTTTTCTTGAAGGCATTATGGAAAATACAAAACGGTGAATGCAGTCTTTATTACTACTGGCACAAAAAGCAAACAATGAAGAGCACGTTGAGACTCCAAACTTAACCAAAAAAGATCAGCAAGACAATATATAATATGAACTCCAACAAATGTAAGAACTTATTAATTAGAGTGTACCAGCTTTCCAAAATACTTTTTTTGTTTTTTAATTATTACTGTATTTAATAATAATTAAGAATTTATCGCAGTATTGCGGCCAGATGTACCGTAATTTATAAATTAAATAAAAAAAAGATGTAATTCTTCTGTTTAATACACTTTTTCAACTAAAAAAGTTTATTTTCTTAATTTTCATCAAAAAATTTTACCACAAAGAGAAATAAGTTATCTGCACATGGCAGATAAACCTTTTTTCATTCCATGTCATTTACATAAACCTTTTTTCATTCCATGTCATTTGCCAAAATTCTGAAAATATTTTTCTTCTATCGTCATCAGTAATCTGTGCACATTTCATTACTTTATTCTTTTTACAACTGCATCTTTTTTTCAACGTCCGTCTGTTGTTTCTTTCTGTTTACTGAGTATTTGTGTAAACAAAGGGTGCCCAAGACCAATGCGCTTGGTGCTCATTTGTTTTTGTGAAAGCACTTAGCTATAAGCCGTCAACACTAGCAATACGAAATACACAAACAACTTTGTCTTATTAGTTTTTTGTCGTTCTTCACTGTATACACGCAAGTGCAAAGCAACAACACTTTCGTATGCTTTGCTGGTAAACATTGACGATAGCGATTATCAATGTAGATTTTGTTTTAGTTTAACGTATGATATGAAATATTTTTGGTTTTTTCAATAAAATTGGTTTTTTCAATAAAAAATATTGAATCAAAATCCCAACATACCAAATGACTTGAGAAAATATCATTTTAAGCTTTCAAGCACAAGCCTTAAGCTTGAAAAAGACTTGAGAATATATTGAAAAAGGCTATCGTAACAATTGTAGAAGAATCAAAACGGAACCCTCGTGAAAATATTATATGTGTATGATTACTATAAGCTTATTCTTGCAATTGTAGAATAAGGTTACAAAAATAATATATTATTAATAGTTGAAAAACAGAAATCATAATTATTTTCTTTAATTTAATTTATTTTTTATTTTAATTTTAAAAATAAATAATAATAACTCATTTTAAATATAAAAAATAATAATTAATTTTAAATATAAATAATAATAATTAATTTTAACCATAAATAAAAATAATTAAATTTAATATGCAATTGCACGTTCACTATATAAAATTTACAACTAAATGTACACGCAAAACACGTTTGACAAATTTAAAGAAAAAGTAATGGCACTTGTTGTATGCATTATAAGCGTAGAACAAAGACAACAAGACTAGAATGTATTGAAAAATATTTCTATTTCAATCGTCAAATTGCGTTGTTCAATATGTGCATACTTTAGAAAAAGTTATGTATAATAATCTTTTCTCAAGCATTGTTAAATACTGCTTGTGAATTCACATTTTATAAACATTACAATAAGCGAAATTAAGAAAAGCTTAAAACACACTATTAATATAAGCTTATTCTCAAGTTGTATTGCAGTTGGATTGCTATATGGTATATTGGGATTAGTTATTATTTAATTGTATTGGTGTTTGCTCTTCCATAAGGAACGAACGCTATCCACTAAAAATGTACAAATGAGTTCAGAGTTCAGCGGCAACATGTTTATATAAGTGGGCAACATTTTCAAAGTTGCTAATGTGTTGAAAAACATTAAATTTGGTGTGTGTAGTGTTACCATATAAACAGTTTAATTGTTTTTCCCAGTTTTTATGATTCTGAACTGGTTTCCAGTTTTTTCATGATAACAACTTTTTTCAAATTCATGCATTATTTAGATTTTTTTAACCCATTTACGCTCGCTGTGCCAATTTGGAAACACTTCATTATTGGCGGCATACGAGAAAGTTTTTGACATTATTCAATAAATATTTGCATTATTGATCAAGTGAAAGTTCAGACATTAAGTATAATATCAAAAAATTGTATTGCATTAGGTAATTTTGTGGCAAAAATCGTTTAAGTTTCACAATAAAGGCACCTGTGGAGGTGGGTATGTTTTTTTGAATATTATTTTTTATGCAAACTGAAAATCGTCATAATTTTATATTTTTTATAAAATTCAGTATATAATAAAATATTTACAAGTCTCTTCAATGTAATAACTTAACTTTATATGATTTTATAGCACTTGAAATATTGATGTACCAATTTGGGTACAACGGGCACAAGTGTACTAAATCTTAGAAATCTGCAAACGGACAAAAACAACAAAAACATATTGAATAATTTTAGAATTCGATGCATCTATGTAGCAATGCAAATGCGTTGTCAACAGCTTGTTGTTAAGTGTTTTTGATATGAGAAAAAATAACGGTAATTAAAAAACACAACGAATTATTTTAGATCTGGAGTAGTAAATCATCAAAAAAGAAAACAGTAGTGAGAATTTGTCAAACGTTGAAGCACTTATAAGCATTTTTAAAGTTTAATTTAATTTTTTTTACTTCTTGTTTTGAGTGTTTACCTTGATGTGAGTTACAGACATAAACGTATCATTGCAAATTTTTACAAATATAATTTTTATAGAAAAGAAAAATGAACCACAAAGAATATTTTAGCGGCAGAAAAAATTTTCATGGTTTGGAGGAAGCCGTAAATGCCATAATAGAAAACAGTAACCATGATTTAGAGTACGATTTAGCTATAATTCCACCACAACCTAGTGTTGTATCTGATGAAGAAGAGGATCTCGATGAAAATAAAGTTGAAGGCTTACCAAATGAAGTTCCCGGAGAAATCGAGTTATTTATTCGTAGTGTTCGTAATATTTCGGACTCTGAATGCAGCAGTGATGATGAAACATTAGCAGCTAAAAGAATTCGACTAAGAACGAATACTCCGCAATCTGAAAGCATTAGTAATGCACATAAACGTCCAGCTTTAAATGTTCCGTCTTGGCGAAAATGTGACCCAATTTATTCAAAAACTTATACGGAATCTGACAACCGATTGCAGAATAAGAACCGTATGAAAGAAGATGTAAAAGACTTGACCCCTTATCAACTATTTAGGAAATTTTTTGACGAAGAAGTAATGATTATGATCGTCAACTTTAGCCAGGTGTATGCAAGTCAAAATAATCGACACATTTTTACTCTCACTGTAGCAGAGCTAAAGGTTTTTTGTGGGATACTATTTTTTTCAGGTTACCACAAATTACCAAGAGAAAGAATGTATTGGTCACTAGATGAAGATATTGGAGTTGAAGTAGTGTCAAAAGCAATGTCCAGAAATAGGTTCGAAGAAATAAAACGAAATTTACATCTTGTTGACAACAATGATGCCGAGACCACCTCGGACAAAATGTTTAAAGTTAGAAAGCTTTCAGATCTTCTTCAAAAAAAATTCAACCAGTGGAACGTTTTTCATGAAGACATTTCTATCGATGAATCCATGGTGAAGTACTTCGGTCATCACTTGGCAAAGCAATTTATTCGGGGCAAACCTGTACGCTTTGGCTACAAGAATTGGGTTGCAGCAAGTTCCTGTGGATATTGCTATGCCTTTGACATATATTGTGGCAAATCGAGTGTTAATGCTAATGAACCATTGGTCACCAAAGTTGTCAAAATGCTGCTAAACAAATTGGACACAAATCCTGCCAACCGTAAAATATTTTTTGATAATTTTTTCACTAGTTGTGATCTTCTTCGAGACTTACGTTATTTGGGATATCGTGCCACGGGAACCATACGTGAAAATCGTACAAAAAAATGCCCACTTCCAACAGTAAAAGAGATGATGAAGAAGTCCAGAAGTGAGTTTGATTTCAGGTTCGATAAAAATAATGAGATACTGTTGGTCCGCTGGAAGGACAACAGTATTTGTACAATGGCAACAAATTACGACTCATTTGATCCGGTAGGAACCATCAGAAGATGGAACTCAGAAAAAAAACAAAAGACTGACATGAAAATTCCATATGTGTTCCAAAAATATAATAAGGGCATGGAAGGTGTTGATGAGATGGACCAGTCTATTTCAGTGTATAGAATTGGTATACATGGCAAAAAATGGTGGTGGGTTTTATTCACATATATGATTAATATGGCCATATCAAATGCATGGCGGTTACATGTAGCATCTAGAGAAAATGCCATGGATCAATTATTATTCCGAAGAAATATAGCTAGATTCTATCTTAGCCAATTGCCCCAAAAATACTCCGCCCGCCCATCGTCATCAAGCATTAGTGGTTTACGACTAGATGGAATTGATCACGTGCCAGAGAAACTGCCAAATCGTGTGCGGTGTGTTGTTTGTCACAACAGAAGTCGTTGGAGCTGCAAAAAATGCAAGAAAACACTTTGCATTGAAAAATGTTGTTTTAAAAATTTTCACACATAAGTGACCATTGTGCCAATTTGGGTACACCCCTTTAATTTCCAAAAAAATATATATTTTTTATTTTTTTCTTATTTTTTTGTTTATACGTAATGAATTTAATAATAAAATAAAAGAAATTTAATTTTTTTCCCGTTGGTTTTGGTTTGGGCTTAAATGGGTTAATTATATGTTGCAAAATAGAAATGGGAAATAATGAATATACAGAGTTGGTCAATATGTGTATACACTTCAATTCAGGGACTGAAACCCTGAAAAAGGGGTTCAGGTTCCAGTTCGGGTTAGTCGAAATAAAAAATTCAGGTTCGGGTTCGGTTCGGTTCAGGGTTCGGGTTCAATTAATATATATTTTTAAGTTTTCTTCTTTAAAATTTGTTCTTTGTGGCGACAAAACGAATTTCAAGGCTGAAAAAGCCCTCTCATTGGAAGAATTTGATTTAGAAAATCGTTCCTTCTTTTTTAGAACTTGTTCGAGCATATCTTCATCATCTTCTGAAGAACAAGGTATTGATTATCTCATAAAATTCTCTTCTCTTTCCATTTGAAAATTTTTGAAAATTTTAATTGTTTTTAAATCATGTTTTTTTTAGCCATTTCAACATCTTCGGACTTAGCATTAACTTAAATCTGCTATCTAGATATTTAAATATAATTCTTGTGAAAATGTTTTTGGTTTGTCATCTTTTGTTAGCTCTAATTTAAAACTAAGCCAGATTCTATAAAAATTGCCTAAAGTTATCTGTTCTTCTTGTAGTTTCAGCGTTAATTTTTAACAGTTACAAAAACTTTAACGAATTCTTTACAAATATTCCAAATATTATCATTCATAGTTAATGCAGCATCCAGTAATTCCGAACAAAAACTACTGTATTCCAATAAGGCTTGAACCAGTTTAGTCAAGTTTAGCTAAAGAAGAAATTTTTGGTGTTGCAATTTTTTGCAAATAGCTCTGCATTGATCAATTATTTGCTTAAAAGGACTAGATATAGTATCGAGCAATGCAATCTGGAATCCAAGAAATGTAATGTTTTTTATGATTTTTCTATCAAACATTTCTCTCGCCATGAACAGCAAGAATATTTTTGAACCCGAACCTGGTTAAATTTTTGGGTTCAGCGGGTTCGGGTTCAAAGTTTTTATAAACAGCGAACCTGAACCCGTTTGGGTTCGGGTTCGGCTTCAGTCCCTGCTTTAAGACTTTTCATGTCACAATGTTGTGTTTGAATTCGTAACTATTTTTCAACACAATTACAAAGTTTGGTTGTATTCTTTTACTTATATTAAATATGTCCAATTTTAGTAAAAATAAATAATATATTGAACAAATATTACATTTTTATATGAATAATCTGAAAAAATACATAAAAAAATAAAAAAAAGTTTTTTTATTAAAAAATCTGAAATATCTTAAGCATCCCAAAAAAAGGCAAAAACCAGTTAAAATTGGCAGCGCTAAATACTACTAAAAGTTGCCGACCAAAACTCACCTTTGTTGACGCCAAACTATGTGCGTGTTCTAAGAGGGTACTAAAAATATCGTGAGAGAGAACTATACTCTTGAGAAACGGAACTAATGTACAATACATATTAAAACATAAAAATATAACATACATTTTATTGTATAGGCTTTTTTTTTAGAGGTTGAGAACTTTTATTTAACCCCCCGTCAAACACATATTCTGAAACCTTCGGATAAACACATATGCATGGCCAGACCCCTATACGTTTTCATGCATTTGTATGGCGAAAGGGGTACCGTAACTTTGAATTTCTAAGTATGCTCGAATATTATTTTGGTCTTTACACTAAATGTAAAAAAAAATTTATTAATTTTGTAGAATGCATGAAAAACAAGTATAATCAACTTTAGAATGTTGTTGGCCCACAGGATTAGTGCATTTGGTGTAGTAAAAACGTGTCTTCCTACGCAGCTTTTCGTCTTGCGTGACACAAATTCTGCAATCTTTTCTGAAATTCAGTGTACTAGGGCCGCTTTGTTGGTTAGGCAGCATGTTGCTGGGAATATTCAACGGAATTCCAAAGAAAGATTCAATGGCCAAACGGGTTGAATTTTGTCCCAAAATATGGTTGTTGTTCATGCGATTTTCAGTATTAGCAAGCACCAATTGTTTACTCAGCGTGTTCAAGAGCAATCGTCGCTTCTCTTTTCTGGTTCCTTCTATATTTTGATTGCATATGATGTAAGCAGCTAATCCCATGACGTCTATCATATTGCAAAAAAATGCTAATGGTCAACGTCTGGTTGACCGTTTTGTGGAGTTATGCGTAAGCATTTGGTCCATTGTATCAACGCCGCCCTTTTTTGAATTGTAAAATAATATAGCTTTCGGTTTTTTTGCTACGCCTTCAACTTTCTTGGTGTAGTGCACAGTGGATAGTAGATTTACTGTTTTGTTCTTCTTTGGAACGTAGCTGCACAGTGATATAAGGTTATCATAAAAACCGAACACAGATGAAAGCACTAGCCGTTTGCTGTCCTTTTTCACTTCTTTGGGAGACACCTTTTGTTGGATCTAATGGTGCCAACGTATGCTAGTCCAATCGACGAAAGACTTTTAGCTGCGTCTAATGTTGTAAAGAAGTTATCAGAAATAATAGTTCTGCCGTTGTTGGTGTATCGATTAGCCAAACTTATGAGCACATTTGCGCCTTGGTTTGTCTCTCGTTGTTTTCCCTCTTTACTAGTGTACAGTTTTCCTTGCAACGGATATTTGGTTTTCGCATCGCATGCCCACCATACTTTTATGTAATGATGCAAGTCAATGATTACTAAACCATACGGCACTCGTTTCTATGTATTTTTTTGTCGTTTTTCAGAAAAATATTGTTTTTATAAAATAAAAAATTTATGAAAACTTGTTTGTTAATTAAAAAAGAAAAAAGAGTCAAAACAAAAGGCCCAGTAAAAGTGTTACATAGATAATGATTTTATTGTAGATAAAAAAGTATTCAAATAACCGGTTTTATTTTCTTTGTTTTGATTAAACAACACACCACTATAAAACACAATGAATAATATCCAAAAATATTATTATTTTTGCTTAAATTTTTTATCCGGAATTGAAAACGGGTCGCTCCTCTTTTTGTAAATTTTCGTCTGATGATTGTTTGAAATTTTGGCAATAGTTTCTATTATAAACAAAATACAATTAAAAATATCACATTTTCCATATAAAAATGGTTCTTACCAATTCTTTTCATCAAATAAAGAGGGTCCATTATTTATTGAACAAAAACAAATAACTTCTTTTGTTTAAATGAAAATTTTTTTCAAAAATGTTTAAAATGAAAATAAACACAAAGAAAAATGTCATCTTAAAATAGGTTTAAAATAGCGTCGAACCAATTTTAAAATTCGTTTATTTAAACAAGGTTTAAAAAAGGTATTTTAAGCTAAAATTCGTTTATGAATACAATTTTAACAAAATTGATTTGAAATACTGTTTAAAATTTTTATGAATACCGCTGTAATAATTTATTTCATACAAATTGTATAGGGGTCTGGCCAGGCATATGTTAAGGGTTTAACTAAAACAAACTTTCGAATTAGTTTCATTCGTTTACCCAAAAATTTGTACAAATTTGTACAACAAATATTGTTAAATGAATTATAGAAAATATAAGAAAACCTTCTAAAATGTTTCTGCTTAAGATTTTACAACAAGAATACTTTTTTTTTCATATCGACCAGTTATATTTATTTTTGCATTTGGGTTTACAATCAGCTGAGAGTAAATTGGTCTTACTCTCTGTTAGTTTGTTACTGAGTAAATCTTACTGGACTTGACTGAGAAAAGAAAAGGAATGAACCTAACAAAACATTATTTTTTTTTGAAGTCTCATCATTAAAATTTATGCTCTTGTAACATATGGACAGTGTTGCCACGGAAAAAAAATTTTTGAAACCAAAATTTAAAAAAAAGTTACCAAATGAGAAAAAATATAACCAAAATTTAAAGTTTTTTGTTTTTATTTAAATATTAAACTATTTTTTTTTTAATTTGTACTGGAAATATTATTTTATAGCAAAAATTTAAAAAAAATTAAATTACCTGCTTTCATTCTCGCATTCAAATGATAAATCTTCGGATTCACTATTTGCATTGACTGTAGTCTTTTCCAATAAAAACTAAAACAACCCAACAAAAAAAGATCCGCTTACGTACCGTTTTCAGTACGTTATGAACGGAATCCAACTCAGGTTACGTACCGTTTCCTGGATCCGTAAACGTACCAGAAAACAGATTTTAAGGAACATTTTAAGAAATTTATTCGAATTTGTGCCCCTGTATGGTGTAAAAACCGGAGTTGAGTCCGTTGAAGGACTGGTTACGGCCAGCTGTGTAGTGTAAAAACGGTCTTGAGTTTTTGGTCCTATTATTTTTTTAGATTTCTTAAAACAAAAATAAACAACACAAAGAAAACATTCGAAGCAATTACCATCCATTACCACGTTTTAATTTTGGCCTTTTATAAAATTTAATACCTTATCGAAATAAAAAACAAATTAGTTTATGTTCAGCTAATAATATTTACAATATACATTTCGATTAGCCGCATAAAAGTACTTCAAGTCACTAGTTCTGCACCTTGGTTTGCATTCATGAAATTTTAAATTTAACAGAAGGGTTGCGCGATTTTAGGTATATATTCTATTATATTTGGCTGCATATTTATATTTTTATAAAAGCAGTAAACAACACCGTTTGTTACGAAATCAAGACTGATGAAAAACGGCGAAGTCGGTTTTAACGGCACGGAAACGGTTACAGCAAACGGAGTAAAATCGTAATGTTTTTGAAAACCCGATTATGCGGTCCGTTAACATTCCGTTTACGTACAAGCTTTGACGGATACGTGTTTTACGGACGTTAACGTGTCGCACAATCCGGATTCATGATTTCGTATGTGTTGGAGAGTTCTTAAAAATGTTTCTTGGGAAGCTAAAATTTTTTTCTTGAATTTACATACATTCAAACATGTAAAATACAAATACTTATCCATTGTTCATTTATTTAATGTTTTTTTGTTTTTTTACCACCAACACTTAAGTTTACTTAGCAATTGTTCAATTCAGAATACTTGTTCTCATCGTTAGAATGTATATTTTCGTCATGCATATTTTGGTAATCCAGATCTGATTAACATATTTTGTACAACGAGCTTCATAGTTTTATAAAAAAATTGACAGTGTTTTCAAATCAACGTAATAAAAACGCGTATATAAAAAACTTTACTGTTAAATACAATTTAAAAACACAGAAAAAACAATTTATATTTTTGATTGCCAAAAAAGTTACCAAAATGAAAAAAATTTTCACATCTCCACATTGGAAAAAAGTAACCAATTTTGGTTGAAAATAACCAAAAACGGCAACACTGCATATGGACCAATTTATGAGCAAAAGTGGTGAAAATGTTTGTATTTCATATAAAAATATAATATTTGTTCAATATATTATTTATTTTTACTAAAATTGGACATATTTAATATAAGTAAAAAATACAACCAAACTTTGCAATTGTGTTAAAAAATAGTTACGAATTCATAATTTTTTAAAAAAAAAAAGGTTTTTCGAATTTTACATCTATATCTGAGGTGGTCCATAACAAAACGCAACAATTCCACTTTTTAAGTTTTTTGATTTTTTTACTGAATACTATTCTACATATTAAATATAGTCATTGCTATAAAATTTACCAAATGTCAATAATTATGGTGTTATTCAATAACAAATATAGTTATTCAATAACAAATATAGTAATTAATGATATGGCAATGAAATAACTGTAATGCGGTAAGAATTTTTTAAAATTTGTTAATACATTCTGTTTTATTAAGTAGATTATGTATTCAGTACAGTTTAATGAGCACATTTTGTGGTGATACCTTATATAAAGGGTGTCCCAAGAAGAACGCAATTTTTAAATTTTAAATAAAACTCAGATATTTAAAAAAAAATCGTGAAACTTTATTATATCGTAAAGTAGACAGAATGAGGTTATGTATGGAACAATATATCGTGCAGATGGCCGCCGCGGCTTTGCTGGCATGCACGCGATCTTTTAATGAAATTTTCAATGACCGTTTTGCATGAATGCTGCGGTATTTCATTAATGCAGCGTCCAATTTCCTCTTTTAAGGCTTGAGTCGTCGTCAGCTTATTCGCGTAAACTGTCGACTTCAATAAACCCCAAAGAAAAAAATCTAATGGTGTTAAATCGCACGATCTAGGCGGCCAATTCTGATCTCCAAAACGCGAAATAACACGACCGGGAAATGACTGATGCAGCAATTGAATTGTTTCTCTGGCTGTATGACATGTGGCGCCGTCTTGTTGGAACCACATGCCCTCCACATTCATTTCTTCAATTCTAGGCAAGAAAAAACTGGTTAACATTTCACGATACCGAACACCATTGACTGTTTGCGCTTGACCTGCCTCATTTTTATAAAAAAAAGATCCAATGATTCCTCCAGCCCAAAAACCACACCACACAGTGACACGTTGAGGATGCATTTGCTTCTCGTGAATTACTCAAGGATTTTCCTCACCCCAAATGCGACAATTCTGCCTATTGACGAAGCCATCAAGATGAAAATGGGCCTCATCACTGAAGATGATTTTATCGGCAAAATCAGCATTTTCATGTTGTCTATCCAATACCCAATTAACGAACTCCCTTCGCTGTCCATGGTCAGCTGGCTTCAGTTCCTGAGTCAATTGAACTTTGTATGCATGAAGATGCAAATCTTTCGTCAAAATTCGCTGCAAAGTGGATTTGGAGACACCAATTTGCTGAGCTCGGTGTCGAATTGAGGTGGATGGAGTTTGAGCGACATCATCACGTACAGCTGCGACATTTTCGGTCGATCGACCTGGTCGATGGCGCGTTGTTGTCTTTACATCACTAACAGACCCAGTTTCGGCAAATTTATCCATTAATCTCTTTACAGTTGACTCTTTTGGAGCATTATTGTGACCCCAAATTGATCGCAATTTGCGAACTGTAGCCGCAAAACTTTCACCATTTTGGTAATACAATTTCACAATGAGAATGCGTTCTTCATTCGTGTAGCGCTCCATTTTTACAAACCTCGTACCTTCTACTAGCAAACAATAACAATTGTTCAAATGTCAAACAATGACACTTCGAATGTTGCCAGATTTAAAAATTGCGTTCTTCTTGGGACACCATTTATTTACATTGGAACGAGACTGTAACACAATGTTGCTTTTTATACCCTCCACCATATATGGTGATATATGGTCATTCTGTTTGTAACATGTCGAAATACAGGTCTAAGACCCCATAAAGTATATATATTCGTGATCCTTATTTAATAAACATGTTAACTTTTCTATAAAGCTTATGATATTCAAAACAAAAAGGTAAAATTACAATAATATTGTAATGAAAAGGTCATAACTCTAAGCCTAGTTCATGTCAAAACGCAACATTTCCATTGGGTTCATATCAAAACGAATTTATTACTATGAATCGGATCAAAACGCAACAATTCCAAATTTGTTTTCTAAGTAACTTAAAAACTAACTGGCAGATATATCAATTTATTTTTGATTTTTATAAGTAGAAGAAAACTGTTACACCACAACAAGTGTTTAGAAAAATATATATATGCTACTGACTTTAATTAGTATTATTAGTTTCATTTGTTCATTTGTTAGCTTTTGTTGTTTTTAATATTTTATCAAATTAAAAATAAAAAAATTTTAAATATTTCTATGACAAATATTTTTGTTTACATTTAAAAGAGAAAAGCCAATAATTTCTTAGGCTTGGCAACATTTTTATACATTCTTAATTTTTAAGTAGCTATATCTATAACTCCTTAGCAAGTCTATATCTACTTAAATTCGTATGGAATATTTATGTAAAATTCGAAAAAGAAACAAACAAAGCTGTTAATTTTAAAACCTAATTTTTAGTTTTTAAATTCATTTAAAATTTTGATTTAAGACTTTTTAAAAAAATCTATTTGTCATATTAGAGATTATTTCAACTTAATATGGAATGAATAAGACTGATCTGTAATATTCCGATGGATCATCTGTTTGTAAATTTTGACGGTATTTTTGTGTTCTTACCCGTCTTGATAACTCTGGATCTATACCACACAACTTTACGATTTCGGTAGTCCCGATATAAATAATAATAAACTCCTCAGTTTTGTTCTGTATCGAATTCAACATATCAACTACTAAATTAATAAGTTCCTAAACCTTTAATTTATTAAGATGTACAGGGTAATTAATAATTTAGTAAATATTTTAGTAAATAATAACTTAATACAATTTTTAAACATTCAATTACAAATAATTTCTTATTAGCCTAACCGAGCACTAGCAACGAAGGCTTTTGGCTCGTTGTAGCGAAAACAGACCAGAGCCTCTGGTGGGAATCGAACCCACGACCCCCGCACTGATAAGCTAGCCCGCTACCAACTAGCCTACATATATTTAAAAAGAAGAGCATTTTCATTTAAAAAAATAACAATTGTAAATAAAAAAGTCACATTTTAAATTTAAAACATATTTCAAATTAAAAAAACAAAACATTCCAATTCCAAAAATATCAACTGAAATTTAAAAATATTAAATGCTTTTAAAAAAAGTCAAATAATCATTCTATGGATATCACTAAAAATTTGGGCATGGATATTCCACGTTTCTGTGATATCTGTGGGTACGTTCGTAAATGCAGTAATTGCGCATAACAGTAGCATAATAAAAGTATAGCGTTCAAAAAAGCATCACTTGGCAGCACTGATTTACGTCAAACGTTTTTTTATGCAAACAATTGACAGTGCTGCCGCAAATTTTTGCAACTATGGCATCATTAAAGTTTCTGATGCAATAGTGCGAAATCAGTCTTCTTTTTTGTTTTAATTGATTTTTAATCATCAAAAGTCGTTTCATATTTCTATTAATTCTTTTTTTATTATAAGTTAACAAAAAGTTGTAATTTTACCATTAATATTTTCAATAATATTTGTTAATGTTATTGTGGTCAAAAACTATTGCAAAACCTTCTAAAAAGCAAACTGTGCAGTTGTTGAGCAGTAGCAAAGCATCAGCAACAGATGGTTACGCATCAGCAACAAAAATTGGCATAACTGCCGCAGTGATGCACAAATTTTCTGCATTTACGAACGTACCCGATGCTAATAGTTGGGTACTTTTAGCGGCTTAAAGTCGGATAAATACCTCATGTTTAAACTGATCTAACATTTTAAGCAATTATTTTTACAAATCGTTTCTCAGATGAAATCTTAGATTTTTTACTTTTTAATAATTGTTTCGAAAATAAGCGGTTTATTATCATCTTGTATGTAAAAAATTCAAAAATTTATGTATTCACAACATTTAAAAAAACACGTTTTTGATTTAAAAAAAGACTCCAAATGTAATTGATGTAAAACATCAATTGAAATTCAAAAACACCAAATGAAATTAAAGAAATGTTTGTTAAATTTCAATAATTTTTTTAATAGCGTTTGGTATTTTTTTATTTTAATTGATCTTTTTTGAGTATTAATTGCGAATTTTTTAATTATACCCTCCACCATATATGGTGAGGGTATATATCAGTTTGTCATTCCGTTTGTAATATGTCGAAATATAGGTTTAAAACCCCATAAAGTATATATATTCGTGATCCTTATGCAATTTTAAGTCGATTTAGCGATGTCCGTCTGTCTGTCTGTTGAAATGGCGATCACGACGCGAAGACGCAAGCGGGGGTGCCTATTTTTACCCAGATTATTGAACATCCTCCCGAGCAGTTTGGTATTTAAAATGAGCAAAATCGGTTAAGCGGTTCAAAAGTTATGAGTGAAAATTTGAAGGTATCTCTAAATTTTCCATACAAATTTGTAAAATTTTTCTGTATCTGTTTTTGTTTTCTGTTAAGTAAGTAAAAATGTTATTAAGTCTTCTTCTTGTTCGACTACATTTATTGTCTTACATGAGAATAATAACATTCTTAGAGCTATATGTGTGTTACTCTTAATAACTAAGTTAACGTTAAAAGCAACAATGTTAAAGTCGCTAACAGAGCAGACCTGTGTAAATAACATTTCTAAAACTAAATAACAAAAGTTCGTTACATAAATTGACAAAACATATTCATTCATATTCATATTACAGTTCATGCAAAATTTAGTATATACGTATATCATCTTCAGCCCCTATGTGGTGGAGGGTATTCAAAGATTCGGCACAGCCGAATTTAGCCCTTTTTTACTTGTTTTATTTATAATTTTTTGAATTTAAATTTTGTTCTTTTATTTCGTTTTTTTTTTTTTTTAATTTTACTGACTTAAATAATTTCATTTTATAAAAAGCTATGTTTTTTCTAATTGTGTCTATATTTATAACTACTAGTAAAGAAAACGACTGTCGTAACATGCCTTGCCTTAGTACGAAAGTAAAAATGGTGCTTACCTGTAAGCAGGGTAATGGGAAAATTAAAGTAATCCCTTATAAATCGGCTTACATATGCTATGATTTTTATATGGTGAATTCCCACTAATTTCATGGCTTACAGTAAGCGCATTTTTCATGTCTTGTAGTAGTTGTATCTGAAAAGGACTATACAGGGTGATTTAGTCACGACCCGCCGAATTTCACCAGCGTATTCCTTGGCTCATTTCATGAAAATATGTCGACTACGACCATCCCCGAAAATGCAAGTGTGCAAAATGGCAGCAGTTTGAAAATTTTCGGATTGATGGTCGGAGGGTAGTAGGGTAAAATTGCTAACTTCTGAACCAGTGGTCGGGTTTTTTGTTTAGGGCATTTTGGAAACATAAGTTACCTACTATCCGGCTGAGAAAATTGAGGTTCATATGTCTTTTTTCCAATTTATTTTTATAGCTCTGTATCTTGGCGATTTCACTTTTTTAATTTTTTTATTGATTCTGAAAGGTCTCCCAAAGACCTTTCCAACAAGCCCAAAATCCGACCATTGGTTCAGAAGTTAGATATTTTACTCTACAACCCTTCAAATATTTTTATGACAACTATGTTTGTTTACATTTAAAGGAGAAAAGCCAAGAATTAAGAAGACTTGGCAGCATTTTTATAAATTCTTAATTTTTAAGTAGATACCTGAATTTTTATTGAATATTTATGCAAGGATAGATAGATTTGTTGAATGAGAAGTTGCATACAATTTTAAAACTGGGAAATGAAATAAAAAATCGAATGGCATATTTTATTAAAAAAAAATTAAGTACACTCAAAATTAAAACGTGAAATTGGGATTCCAGTTAAGACTTTATGTGGTATTAGAATCTCAGATTTTTAATCTAAAAAAGAAGTGACACAATTGGAATCACGATTTTTATTGTTTAATATAAATATATCATATACCTGTGCGAGGTAGTTATAAAATTCTAAACTAAATACAAATTTACAAAAAGTTTTGAAATTTCTTTGAAAAATATTTGTAATTTTTTTTGTATTCCAAAAAATTTGGAAACCTGGAACAAATTACCTAACAATTTAAGAAATTTTGCAGACTCGCATAATGTTTTCAAAGGTAAACTTTTCTCCTATATTTGTGAATCCATGGAAAATTAAACATTAAAATCATTTTTTTGCTTTACTTTTTTATATTTTTCTTAAAAATTTATTACAACTTAGTTTTTTGAGTCAGGTGATTTAAAATTTGTTGCTAATATGGACTTAATGTTATTATATAATTTTTTTTTGGGAATATTTATTTTTGCAGTGGTTTTTTATTCTGCTTTTTGGCTGGGGGCCATAGATGATATTTATAGATATTGTAAAATTATTTTCTTTATGTTACATAAACTTGTTAAACACTATTATTATGTTTTTTCTAAAGTTTTTATTATTTTGCCTAATTTTAAACCCAATACTGAGTAATAGCAGATAAAGGTAGTCGACATGTAAATCGTCCTTTAATTATTCACCCTTATTCTAGTTGTCGTTATCAATGTCGTCGTCGTTTTTAAGTCAACATCACTTTGCTTCGACGTCGACATCACTTTGACACCAAATTGGTATTCTAAAACAGTGTTGTAACGACGTTGACAGTTTATCGATTTAAACAAAAACACATCTCTAAAAATTGAGTCGGCAGATTTATTTTGTTTATAATTTTTGCGAAAAAATGTTTTTTATGTGTAATTTAAATTCTGATACCAGTGATGATGAAGAAAATAAAGAAAATCTAGTATTGGAAAGAAGACTTCTCATACAGAAATTCAATATCTTGAATCTGCCGGATAATAAGTGAGTAGCAAAATCAAAGTCTGTTACTTTAAAGAATGTTAATCTTCTATTTTTTTTAAAAGGTTTGAAAGTTACTTTCGGCTGAACAAAACAGCCTTCAAAGATGTGCTGGAAACAATAGCACCTAATTTGAAAACCGGAATCAAGTCCACATTTATTTCCAAAATAATAAAGTTGGCAGTTACATTTAGCCCAGGGGTCGTACCAGCTCAGTGTTGGAAACGACTTTAACTTAGGGTTCAGCTGTTTCTGAAACTGTAGAAGATTTGCCACAGCTTCCTCCAGCGGGCTCAATATAAATTGCTTGAATCTTCCGCCACCTGTAGCATTATACTCGGCTTTGTTGGCTACCATTTTCTTTTTAACTTTAAATTTTAAGTCTCGCCAAACCTATAAATAAATTTTGTTATATTTTTATAATGCACTTTATATGATCATTCTTTCTTTACCTTCTGCCATCCATCTCACATTATTCTCGGTGGTCCAAGTGCATTTAATAAACTTGATATTTCTTCCCATTTATTCCGTTTTTTTTTCAGTCATTACTTTTCCTCAAGTCTTTACTAAAAATTGTGTCAACAAAATCAGAGTCGTTTCAAGACAATATCGGCGTCACATTTTCTTACAGAATACCAAATACTTGTTGACATTTATCAATTATTTTCGATAACGGGAATACCAATTTCGAAAAAAAAATCCCAAGACAACATTCACCCTTATTCTAGTTGTCGTCATCGACACAAGACAATGTCGTCTTGGGATTTTTTTTGAAATTGGTATTCCCGTTGTCGTTATCGAAAATAATTGATAACTGTCGACAAGTATTTGGCATTCTGTAAGAAAATGTGACGACGATATTCACCCTTATTCTAGTTGTCGTTATCAATGTCGTCGTCGTCTTTGAGTCAACATCACTTTGCTCCGACGTCGACATTACTTCGAGACCAAATTGGTATTCTAAAAGAGTGTTGTAACGACGTTGACAGTTTATCGATTTAAACAAAAACACATCTGTAAAAATTGAGTCGGCAGATTTATTTTGTTTATTATTTTTGCGAAAAAATGTTTTTTATGTGTAATTTAAATTCTGATACCAGTGATAAAGAAAATAAAGAAAATCTAGTTTTGGAAAGAAGACTTCTCATACAGAAATCCAATATCTCTAACTTGCCGGATAACAAGTGAGTAGCAAAATCAAAGTCTGTTACTTTAAAGAATGTTAATCTTCTAATTTTTTAAAAGGTTTGAAAGTTACTTTCGGCTGAATAAAACAGCCTTCAAAGATGTGCTGGAAACAATAGCACCTAATTTGAAAACCGGAATCAAGTCCAAATTTATTTCCAAAACAATAAAGTTGGCAGCTACATTAAGATTTTTAGCCCAGGGCTCGTACCAGCTCAGTGTTGGAAACGACTTTAACTTAGGGTTCAGCTGTTTCTGAAACTGTAGAATATTTGCCACAGCTTCCTCCAGCGGGCTCAATATAAATTGCTTGAATCTTCCGCCACCTGTAGCATTATACTCGGCTTTGTTGGCTACCATTCTTTTTTTAACTTTAAATTTTAAGTCTCGCCAAACCTATAAATAAATTTTGTTATATTTTTATAATGCACTTTATATGATCATGCTTTCTTTACCTTCTGCCATCCATCTCACATTATTCTCGGTGGGCCAAATGCATTTAATAAATTTGATATTTGTGTCGACAAAATCAGAGTCGTTTCAAGACAATATCGTCGTCACATTTTCTTACAGAATACCAAATACTTGTCGACAGTTATCAATTATTTTCGTAATTTCAAAAAAAAATCCCATGACGACATTCACCCTTATTCTAGTTGTAGTCATCGACACAAGACAATGTCGTCTTGGGATTTTTTTTTTTTTTTTTGAAAATGGTATTCCCGTTGTCGTTATCGAAAATAATTGATAACTGTCGACAAGTATTTGGTATTCTGTAAGAAAATGTGACGACGATATTGTCTTGAAACGACTCTGATTTTGTCGACACAAATATCAAATTTATTAAATGCATTTGGCCCACCGAGAATAATGTGAGATGGATGGCAAAAGGTAAAGAAAGCATGATCATATAAAGTGCATTATAAAAATATAACTAAATTTATTTATAGGTTTGGCGATACTTAAAATTTAAAGTTAAAAAGAAAATGGTAGCCAACAAAGCCGAGTGTAATGCTACAGTTGGCGGAAGATTCAAGCAATTTATATTGAGCCCGCTGGAGGAAGCTGTGGCAAATCTTCTACAGTTTCAGAAACAGCTGAACCCTAAGTTAAAGTCGTTTCCAACACTGAGCTGGTACGACCCCTGGGCTAAATGTAACTGCCAACTTTATTGTTTTGGAAATAAATTTGGACTTGATTCCGGTTTTCAAATTAGGTGCTATTGTTTCCAGCACATCTTTGAAGGCTGTTTTATTCAGCCGAAAGTAACTTTCAAACCTTTTAAAAAATTAGAAGATTAACATTCTTTAAAGTAACAGACTTTGGTTTTGCTACTCACTTGTTATCCGGCAAGTTAAAGATATTGGATTTCTGTATGAGAAGTCTTCTTTCCAAAACTAGATTTTCTTTATTTTCTTTATCACTGGTATCAGAATTTAAATTACACATAAAAAACATTTTTTCGCAAAAATAATAAACAAAATAAATCTGCCGACTCAATTTTTACAGATGTGTTTTTGTTTAAATCGATAAACTGTCAACGTCGTTACAACACTCTTTTAGAATACCAATTTGGTCTCGAAGTAATGTCGACGTCGGAGCAAAGTGATGTTGACTCAAAGACGACGACGACATTGATAACGACAACTAGAATAAGGGTGAATATCGTCGTCACATTTTCTTACAGAATGCCAAATACTTGTCGACAGTTATCAATTATTTTCGATAACGACAACGGGAATACCAATTTCAAAAAAAATCCCAAGACGACATTGTCTTGTGTCGATGACGACAACTAGAATAAGGGTGAATGTTGTCTTGGGATTTTTTTTTCGAAATTGGTATTCCCGTTATCGAAAATAATTGATAAATGTCAACAAGTATTTGGTATTCTGTAAGAAAATGTGACGCCGATATTGTCTTGAAACGACTCTGATTTTGTTGACACAATTTTTAGTAAAGACTTGAGGAAAAGTAATGACTGAAAAAAAAACGGAATAAATGGGAAGAAATATCAAGTTTATTAAATGCACTTGGACCACCGAGAATAATGTGAGATGGATGGCAGAAGGTAAAGAAAGAATGATCATATAAAGTGCATTATAAAAATATAACAAAATTTATTTATAGGTTTGGCGAGACTTAAAATTTAAAGTTAAAAAGAAAATGGTAGCCAACAAAGCCGAGTATAATGCTACAGGTGGCGGAAGATTCAAGCAATTTATATTGAGCCCGCTGGAGGAAGCTGTGGCAAATCTTCTACAGTTTCAGAAACAGCTGAACCCTAAGTTAAAGTCGTTTCCAACACTGAGCTGGTACGACCCCTGGGCTAAATGTAACTGCCAACTTTATTATTTTGGAAATAAATGTGGACTTGATTCCGGTTTTCAAATTAGGTGCTATTGTTTGCAGCACATCTTTGAAGGCTGTTTTATTCAGCCGAAAGTAACTTTCAAACCTTTTAAAAAAATTAGAAGATTAACATTCTTTAAAGTAACATACTTTGATTTTCCTACTTACTTGTTATCCGGCAGGTTAAAGATATTGGATTTTTGTCTGAGTAGTCTTCTTTCCAATACTAGATTTTCTTTATTTTCTTCATCACTGGTATCAGAATTTAAATTACACATAAAAAATTTTTTTTTTGCAAAAATAATAAACAAAATAAATCTGCCGACTCAATTTTTATACCCTCCACCATATATGGTGAGGGTATATATCAGTTTGTCATTCCGTTTGTAACATGTTGAAATATAGCTTTAAGACCCCATAAAGTATATGTATTCGTGATCTTTATGCAATTTTAAGTCGATTTAGCGATGTCCGTCTGTCTGTCTGTCCGTCTGTCTGTCTGTTGAAATGGCGATCACGACGCGAAGACGCAAGCGGGGATGCCTATTTTTACCCAGATTATTGAACATCCTCCCGAGCAGTTTGGTATTTAAAATGAGCAAAATCGGTAAGCGGTTCAAAAGTTATGAGTGAAAATGTGAAGGTACCTCTAAATTTTCCATACAAATTTGTACAATTTTTCTGTATCTATTTTTTTTTTCTGTTAAGTAAGTAAAAATGTTATTAAGTCTTCTTATTGTTCGATTACATTTATTGTCTTACATACATACTATGAGAATAATAACATTCTTAGAGCTATATGTGTGTTACTCTGATAACTAAGTTAACGTAAAAATCAACAATGTTTAAGTCGCTAACAGAGCAGACCTCTGTAAATAACATTTCTAAAACTAAATAAATAACATTACTAAAACTAAATAACAAAAGTTCGTTACATAAATTGACAAAACATATTCATATTACAGTTCATGCAAAATTTAGTATATACGTATATCACCTTCAGCCCCTATGGTGGAGGGTATTCAAAGATTCGGCACAGCCGAATTTAGCCCTTTTTTAATTGTTAGAATACCAATTTGGTGTCGAAGTTATGTCGACGTCGAAGCAAAGTGATGTTGACTCAAAAACGACGACGACATTGATAACGACAACTAGAATAAGGGTGATTGTCTTGTGTCGATGACGACAACTAGAATAAGGGTGATTGTCTTGAAACGACTCTGATTTTGTCGACACAATTTTTAGTAACGACTTGAGGAAAAGTAATGACTAGAGTATTCAAAAAACCGGCCTTTTGAAAAAACCGGTTTCGGTTTTCTTCGAAAATCTAATTTTAAAAAAACCGGTTTCGGTTTTTGCAGTAAAAACCGGTCAACCTGTTTTTCCGGTTTTTTTTTAATTTGAATAAAAAGCTTATGTAATTTGTTAATTGTTTTTATTACAAACAAAAAAAAGGAAATTTAATATATCGACGGTTCCATTCTAAAACATGCTAAGTCTAAAAAGCTAGTTTTGAGATAAACGCCTTCAAAGTTTATTGACGATATCTCGGGAACGGTATGAGGTAGAACCTTGAGACTTTTTGTGTTCATATTATAATTATAATATAATTTTTTTACTTTATTTGAACTTTATAAACTTGTAGTAGATCATAGCTAAAAGTGACTTAGAATACTTTAGCATGTACACAAATCTATTACCTAGTCGTCTAAGTTGACTTAGCATCTTTTCAATGGTTCCTTTTTCCTTACATTGGTCATCTAAGTACAGATAGCATGTTTTAGTTTGGAAAAATTTTAAGATTGAAATACCTTTTTACTACTTAGAATAAATATTGTTTTAAATTAATATAACAAATACTGATATATCTTTTTACATTTTATTTATTTAATAAAAGAGAAACAATAGTAATTCACATAAAATACAAAAATCATAAAATAAACGTTTTTTTTATACAAAAATTAATAAAGTAAGAAATTTAATTATCACATTCGGAATTGACTTCATCTTCGTTTCCAACAACGCTTTCGAGGTTTCGGTAGAAGTTTTGGTAGAACTTTGGAATTAAGTTTTGGTCACATAAATATAGCAGATCCTTATGTTTTGCTTCTGTTATTGGAAAAGTTGATGCATATGCTCTAGGTATGTCTTGAGGAGGCAAATTTGTTTTTCTTCGCCTTTGAGTTGCATCATAAAGCTTAATTTCTTGAAAATCTTCATCAAATTGGTATTTATAAAATAATTTATAATTTTCTTCTTTATGCACTCTCATTTCTCTAATTTTGCATACACTTACTTTTTCATTTTTTGTATTTTTTGACCAATTAAAAGCAGATGCAAATTCCCTGAAGTCTAAAAAATCTTCATTTTCCATTTCAATTACGTTATATAGCGGTTCCTTCTTTGCATTTCTTATTAAAGAGAACCATTCACATGGTGTATATATACGTTTGTTTTTCTTGGATTGTTCTATAAGAGCATGCACACTATCACCTTCATTCTGAGTATGACCTTTTTCGAGGAATTTGTGACTTATGTCAATATTGAATTTACGAGAAGCCCATACGTAAAATGCAAAAACAATCTTATTTTTATTTTGTCTACCACAATTATCGGACCAAAAATTAAATTTAGTGATACCTCTATTTTTGTTTTCAGTTTCTACAAACTGGTATAGGCAGGTCGCAACTTCTGTTGCACCTTTCTTTGCTATAGATTCATCCCATACAAAACATGACGCTTGCTTCGAGTTGAGTTCAAAGATGGTAAAATTATAAGCATGTAGCTTCCTCTTATAATAAAATGTGCTGACTTCAGCACACGGGGAAGAGAGAATTTTTTGGAAATCAAAGCACGCAGTTACAACATTTACATTATCAGAATTATCTTGTTTGTCAATATCTTTTAGTTCTCTAGATTTTTGTTTACAAAATAAATGCTGATTCAATAGCATTCTTTTCATTCTAATTCATGTTCTTAAACTTTTCGCATAAGTCGCATTGGTCCTTTTTCGGAATGTAAAATGATATATTAAACGAATCATGAAAAGTATCCCGATACTGCCTTAAGGTTGCCTTTAGTTTTAAATCATGAACATTTTCTAAAAACCATTGATCATACATTTGCGCTACTGATGATATCTCACCTCCTAGGTACATCTTTCTTGATTCTTGACGACAGTAGTGGGATTCTACTAAGGGAAACGCATTAATATGCTGTTTTACTATTTCTTTTATTTCAATATTTTTTTCATTCGATTTAGTATGCTTTCCTCTTTTGTCAGGTGATAAATTTAATGGATTTAAATGTTTCTTGAGTACTACAGTTTCAATTGTCTGATGTGTTATTGAAAGTGTATTCAAAAACATGGGTTTGCATACGGCTTCTTTTACTTCTTTGCCATCTTTAAAAAAACTTAGAAAATACTTTCGTGATTCAGCTTTTCGTGAATTCTCACTATTTTTGCAAACCTTTTTTTTTTTGAAATGTAATTAATTGCGAAATATAGGATCTTTGAAGAACTTGATTGCTAATATTATAAAAGTATTTAAAAATTAGCTTTCTATTTTCTTCGGACAATCTTTGTGAACATTTCATTCTGCAGAAGTCTCCACAAAGGGTTTTCAAAACACCCTTTGAATTGTAATATTATTTACCTTGGCTTTTTAGGACTTTTGCCTTATTTTTGCGCCATTGAGATGTACGTTTTTGTCTCTTAAGCAAAATCTTTTCGTTTGGTGAATCCAAATTTGGGTTTAATGATCTTTCTTGGTGTTATAGGACTGAATGCTGGAGCTGATTCTGAAGATGATCCTGCCATAGATGATTCTGCATCAGATGGTTGACAATATTCGCTTGAACTTCCGGGAAATGATTCTATATGTGGATAGGTTACTTTTTTATTATAATAAACTGAATAAAAATATACATAATAGCAATTACCAAGATTATCCAAACTGTTGTCACTTTCATTACAATCCATATTGTACGATATTTCATGTGATATGCCAGGTGACATCCCGGATGAATTCAACTTGAATGAAGAAATATCTTCCACTTCATTTTCTATTAAAATATTTTAATATAAATATTCACATTACTTTACTCTGTTTATATTTTTTTCCAAAAACACTTACCAATATTTCTCTTATTATTGATTTGCGGATTTTTTTTTTGATTCTGATTCTTCTTTTTCTAAAAGAAAAGCGATTAATTTTACCTTCTTATGTTAAATATAAATAAGTAATACCGTTCGATTTGTTTATGGCCAATTCCAGAATTTTTTTTGCGCGAGAACTCATTATCTTTAGAAAAAAACACAATTATGCACACATGTTCTACTGACAACTTTCTCCAAACTAAACAATGTTATGTACACTTACGCGACTAAAGTTTTATTTTGAATTAGGGGAAAACCCTGCTAAGTATACTTAGAGATGTAAAAAAAGTAAAAAACTATATTACGTCCATGCTAAGTAGACATAGAAAACACAAACAAAATAAATGTCCATTCTATAACATGCTAAGTACACTTAGCATAAAAAAGAAAAAAAAAATATTCCAAACTAAATCATGTTAAGTGTACTTAAACATTTAAAAAGGGAGGTTTTTTCAAATTGATAGATTATGCTAAGTACATTTTTGCTTATAACTTTTGATAGGATAGTCCGATCAATACCAAAATTTTACAGAATCTAAGTTAACAAACGATGAATTCAGAAATGCTATTCCCAGCAAACATGCTATGTCGACTTAGCATGTTTTAGAATGGAACCGTCGATATAAAGTCCCCAAAGTAACAATATGTCTTCATAGTAACTTGTGGAACGAAAAGCCGTCCCCGCTTTAATATTCTAAAACTATACTAATATCAAATGAGAATTAGGTACGTTAGTAATTTGAACGTTTAAAACGTTTGGCATTAAATAAGTTTTTTTAATATTACATTTTAAATATGTAAAAATAAAATCTATTTTTCACTTCTAAACTAATATTTTAGAAATAATATGCAATTTAAATGTTTCGTTTTAAGATTATAAAGCTAGAAGTGGAAAATACCCTTTCACTAATAGTAGATGTTGGGCAAATAGTCAAAAGATAATTATATAAATTGTCCAACTTTTCAGTTCTTTTGTCGCATTTATGTAGATATATGAAAGCATCATATGTGACCTTCTCCGAGAAAAGGGACCTAGTGTGTCAAAAAACGGGCTTGGACTTAAGAGTGGATTCTGGTACCTAAAAGGGTGTAGAAAAAGATGAAATGAGTTAGATTTCTGATAAGAATTAATTTACAACATAAAAACGTACAAAACGAACTTGGGAAAATCGATAAAAAATGAGACAAACATTAAAATTTTACTTCTTTTGATTTTTTGGTTTCAAATTGGATTTAAATTGTTTTTAAATTGTCACTTTAAAAGCGAAAAAATACGTCACCAAACCATAACTAACCATACCAAATCGCATCTCCCAACTGAAGGTGTGTTCACAGTGATAATGCGTTATGAAACTTTAAATGCATTTTTCTCAAAACTTCATTTTCACACATTAGGAACCTTTTCTCAGAGAAGGTCACATATAATGATGAATGATTTTATACAGTCTCTTTTTTAGGATTTTGAATACTGTTTATTGTGTTATTTAGATCAGAAATTAAACTATTTGAATTTGGAATATCCAAAGTTAAGTCTTCATCGGAATCTATCAGACTTACATCTTAATCTTCAGAACCAAACAAACGATTATAAAAGTGTTCGGAAAAAATAAAAGAGGCCAAGTAACCCAGCTGGTGATGTAATTAAAAAAACCGGTTAACCGAAAAAAAGACCGGTTTTCGGTAATGACTGAAAAAAAAGAAAAAAATGGGAAGAAATATCAAATTTATCAAATGCACTTGGCCCACCGAGAATAATGTGAGATGGATGGCAGAAGGTAAAGAAAGCATGATCATATAAAGTGCATTATAAAAATATAACAAAATTTATTTATAGGTTTGGCGAGACTTAAAATTTAAAGTTAAAAAAAAAATGGTAGCCAACAAAGCCAAGTGTAATGCTACAGGTGGCGGAAGATTCAAGCAATTTATATTGAGCCCGCTGGAGGAAGCTGTGGCAAATCTTCTACAGTTTCAGAAACAGCTGAAACCTAAGTTAAAGTCGTTTCCAACACTGAGCTGGTACGACCCCTGGGCTAAAAATCTTAATGTAGCTGCCAACTTTATTGTTTTGAAAATAAATGTGGACTTGATTTCGGTTTTCAAATTAGGTGCTATTGTTTCCAGCACATCTTTGAAGGCTGTTTTATTCAGCCGAAAGTAACTTTCAAACCTTTTAAAAAAATTAGAAGATTAACATTCTTTAAAGTAACAGACTTTGATTTTGCTACTTACTTGTTATCCGGCAGATTAAAAATATTGGATCTCTGTATGAGAAGTCTTCTTTCCAATACTAGATTTTCTTTAATTTCTTCATCACTGGTATCAGAATTTAAATTACACATAAAAAACATTTTTTCGCAAAAATAATAAACAAAATAAATCTGCCGACTCAATTTTTAGAGATGTGTTTTTGTTTAAATCGATAAACTGTCAACGTCGCTACAACACTGTTTTAGAATACCAATTTGGTGTCGAAATGATGTCGACGTCGAAGCAAAGTGATGTTGACTCAAAAACGACGACGACATTGATAACGAAAACTAGAATAAGGGTGAATATCGTCGTCACATTTTCTTACAGAATACCAAATACTTGTCGACAGCTATCAATTTCAAAAAAAAAATCCCAAGACGACAACTAGAATAAGGGTGATTATTTTTTTAGAAAACGCTCAAAAGAGATAAATGCGTTAAATTAAATAAAAAGTCAACTGACCGGCATTTAACCACATGAAAGTATATTTTTGGTTGTTTTTACCCAAATAATATTATGAGTGCAAAATAACTATTTAGGAGGAAGGATTAGTACAGAGATTTTATCGTAAGCAGCGGCCAAACACAACTTTGTACAGATTACGAAGGTTCGGTAACTGAGAGAAAATTTGGCAATTTTCCCTGATTTCAAAGCAAATGTTTCTCTTTCTGTAAGAATTTCAGCAAACTTCACTGAAATCTGCTAAATCTGAATTGGAAGTGAAAATTACAATTTTATTTACATTCATTCTTATTCTAGTTGTCGTTATCAATGTCGTCGTCGTGTTTGAGTCAACATCACTTTGATTCGACGTCGACATCACTTCGACACCAAATTGGTATTCCATAACAGTGTTGAAATGACGTCGACAGTTTATCGATTTAAACAAAAACACATCTCTAAAAATTGAGTCGGCAGATTTATTTTGTTTATTATTTTTGCGAAAGAAATGTTTGATATGTGTAATTTAAATTTTGATTCGAGTGATGAAGAAAATAAAGAAAATCTAGTATTGGAAAGAAGACTACTCAGACAGAAATCCAATATCTTTAACCTGCCGGATAACAAGTAAGTAGCAAAATCAAAGTATGTTACTTTAAAGAATGTTAATCTTCTAATTTTTTTAAAAGGTTTGAATGTTACTTTCGGCTGAATAAAACAGCCTTCAAAGATGTGCTGGAAACAGTAGCACCTAATTTGAAAACCGGAATCAAATCCACATTTATTTCCAAAACAATAAAGTTGGCAGCTACATTAAGATTTTAGCCCAGGTGTCGTACCAGCTCAGTGTTGGAAACGACTTTAACTTGGGACTGTCGCAGCCAATCGTTTCTAAGATTCTTTCTGAAACCCTTGATGCCCTGGAAATGACAGTTTGCCCAAAATGGATAAAATTTGAAATGACAGATGCTAAAAAAATTAAGCAAAATTATAATTTTTTGAAAAAACTGATTTTCCTGGTGTTATTGAATACGTGGATGGAACCCATATCAAAATTATCGCCCCAAATAAAGAAGACCAGCATCTGTACTTCAACCGTAAAGAATTTTTTAGTTTAAATGCTATGATAGTACGTATGTTATATATTTCACTGTATTTTATAATCATAGATATTTGATTTTAAAATAGATTTGTGATCATAAAATGAGGATACGGTTTTTAGATGCCCGATATGCAGGTTCAGCTCATGATTCATTAATCTGGAACGTTAGCCATGCAAAAAGTGTGTTAAAGGAACGATATACTGCTGGTGATCGTAATTCATGGCTTTAAGGTAACCAATTCAATATTTATTTAAATATCATTTAGCAACATAACTTTTTTAGCAGGTGATGCAGGCTATCCACTTGAGCCATATTTGATGACCCCATATCGCTCTACTGCTGAAGGAAGTGCTGAGGCTATTTTTAACACAAAGCATGCTAAAGCGAGAAATATAGAGGAAAGAACAATTGGTGTATTAAAAAACCGATTTCGCTGTCTTCTTGGAGCACGTCAACTTCATTACAAGCCTAAAAAAGCGACAAAAATTGTTAATGTTTGCGCTGCACTGCACAATATATGCATTGAATACGGCTTAGATAATACATATGAGGATGCAAGCAGTGCAGAAAATAAAGAACCTGATGTTGAAGTACATGACGCAGATATTACGCAACGTACTGAGGCTTCTGAAATTAGAGATCAAATAAAACAAAGTTTTCTCTAATTTAATTCAGTCTTTTTATTATTTTTTCATAAATCCAAGTGTTACTAAATTATATTAAAATAAATTAAACTAAAATAGTTATAAATTAAAATCTAAAAAATTTAATTCTAAGGCACAAAACAAAAAAAAAATAGAATTTGTTAAAATTATTCCGTGAGTTTTTTGTTCAGGAGTTGAAGATCTTTTTCCTTTATTTATAGTTCAATTATTTTTATTTGCATGTCGCTTTCATGGACTTCTTCCTCTCTTTTACTTCTTTCTTTATCCATCTGATTTCTTTCTTCCAATAATTTTAACTTTTTTTCTTCTACAACCAGCAATTGTTTTTTTAGGCGTTCTACAATTTTTTGACGAAATAGATCGTTCTTTTTGCAGAAGAGTGCTTTCAGGCGGACTTTCATGTAATTCCTGGTCACATGGCGAATTTATTATAGAAGATTCGGTATTTTCTTAAATATTCAAAGCATGCTCTTCCTCTGGCACATCACATTCGTTTCCCTGATTTTCACATTGAACTCCCTGAACGGTGCCCTCAGGGTTGAGCTGTTTCTGAAACTGTAGCAGATTTGCCACAGCTTCCTCCAGCGGGCTCAATATAAATTGGTTAAATCTTCCGCCACCTGTAGCATTACGCTCGGCTTTGTTGGCTACCATTTTCTTTTTAACTTTAAATTTTAAGTCACGCCAAACCTATAAATAAATTTTGTTATATTTTTATAATGCATTTTATATGATCATGCTTTCTTTACCTTTTGCCATCCATCACCCGTTCTTCTCGGTGGGCCAAGTGCATTTAATAAATTTGATATTTCTTCCCATTGCTCTTTAAAATTACTTGGAACAGTGCCTCTGCGAAATCCTATTGCAAGCGACGGATTTTTATCCAACTCTTCTATGAGTTTTTGAAATTGATTTGCGTTCGTTACCTTCATTTTTTCAATTTTTTCCGTTTTTTTTCAGTCATTACTTTTCCTCAAGTCGTTACTAAAAATTGTTTCGACAAAATCAGAGTCGTTTTAAGACAATATCGTCGTCACATTTTCTTACAGAATACCAAATACTTGTCGACAGTTATCAATTATTTTCGATAACGACAATGGGAATACCAATTTCAAAAAAAATCCCAAGACGACATTGTCTTGTGTCGATGACGACAACTAGAATAAGGGTGATTAAATAAAATTTTAATAGAACAAAAAAATATAGTTTATATCATTAATGGTTGCCAAGTAATGATTAAAAAACAAAATTTTATTAATTTTTCATTGCACTTTTTTAAAAAATTGTTTTAGTTTATGAAGTAAAACCGACGTGTTAAAAGTGATGTGCTGTTTTGGATATATGAGATAATTTTTAACCCAATATGTACATTCGAGTGGCAGTTTTTTTATAAAGAAAAACTTTTGCAATTTACATATATTTCATGGTTACTCTAATACGACTCTATATACAATTTTTTTCTCGGGTAACTCACATTTGACTTTGGTTTTGTTAACCGAATTTATTGGTTGTCGCAAACAAAATACATTTTTAAATTCGGCTACCACTTTACTATTTTCTGTGTGTATTCCGACATGTTACAAACGGAATGACAACCTGATATATACCTTCACCATATATGGTGGAGAGTATCCAAAACACGGTTTTTCGCTATTTTCATTATATTTTCGCTATGAATGCAAAAAATTAAAATTTTTTCCTACTTTTAGCTTTTGTTTTACAGCGAATTCATAAGAATATTTTAGTCATACTTTTTCCCATAAAAATGTTTTTTGATTTGCTGAGATATCGTATGTGACAGGTTCATGACGTGCACATGAACACGACAACAAATTTACTTCATTTATGTTTTGTTAAGGTGATTTTAATATTATTATTTTAAAAATGCCATGAATGCAAAAATGCCAAGAATATAGCGAAAATTCGGATTTTTTCAAACTTTAGGCTAGGATATCTTAAAGAAGGAACAAGATATAACAGACGTTAATCCTTTATTTTAAAGGCAATTGATAGGACTTTCAGACGACATAACAAGTTTTTGCAATACAAAAAGAACTCGGTTTATTTGAAAGTAAATAAATCAACAATTTTAAAAGGTAAAATCGTAACAATATTTCAAAATATCAACTGAGGAGGTCCATAACAAAATGCAACAATTCCACAATAACAATTTTTTGGATAAACGAATAATACTCAAGTCAGTAGGATATACACATAGCAGAAAAAGTCTGCGTTCACCCATAATATTTTTCCCAAATTTGACATAACTTATTAATTTTTGCTACAACTCAATACTGTCTTCTTATTAATTTGAGAAAAAGAAGCAAACAATAAGATGAAAACATAAAAATGATACATATATTCATAAACAAAAAATTAAATGCAATTCTATTCAAAAACTATGATTCTTAAGGCAGAAAAAGTCTGCGTTCACTTCTTAGTGTTAAGGTTTGCCGTTACCGTTATTTTGTTTACAAGCATAATTGTCCAGTTAAATGATTTTGTGTAAACAGTAGTATTGCAAACTTATTGAAATCATTGAATATTTTAAGAAAAATAGTGGTTTTAAAGCTATGGAAAATAAAAGACGCGAAATTAGTGTAAGTGAACGACAACTTATAGCAAAATTATAGAAAGATGGTAAAAGCTTACGACAAATTGCCAAAGACATTGGCCGCCAATATTCTTCTGTACAGAGAGTGGTAAATAACTTTAAAGAAACGGGCGTTTACCTTTCAAAACCTCGCACTGGCCGACCTCCTATACTAACAGAAAAAGAACAACGTGATCTCATCAACCAGGTCGAAGTAAATCCAACAGTTACAGCCACCAAACCAGCTGAAAATATTGCCAACAAATTTAGGAATGATACTATGGACCCAAGAGGAAAGTCATGTGGAGGATCAGCTACTCTCATTAAATCTAGATTAAAACATTTTCTTATGTGTGATCTTTGCGAAAATTATCTTCAAGCCACTACTATATGTTTTGAAGAATTCGATAAGGACTTAGTGATTTCGTCAATTTATTCTCCCCCCAGATTCTCCATAACGGAGGATCAGTACACAGGCTTTTTCGAATCATTAGGACCGCGTTTTCTGGCAGCTGGGGACTATAATGCCAAGCATACATTCTGGGGGTCACGGCTTGTTACCCCTAAGGGCCGTGTTTTGTTTAATACAATTTCTAAGCTGGGTATGGATGTGATCTCTAGTGGAGAACCCACGTACTGGCCAACGGATCGTCGGAAAATACCCGATCTGATAGACTTTGGAATAACAATTTCTATTGCGAGAGAATTGGTCCATGTGGAATCATTATTGGATCTCTCATCTGATCACACACCTACAGTTGTTACTATTTTAAACCCCCGAGGAATTGTACCCCCCTCTGGTGAATTAGCACTGACAGGCAAAACAACGGATTGGTTGAAGTATAAAAAATTTATCAGTACACATTGCTCGGAAAATACCGCTAAGAACACCGGAAGATATCGACCTCTCGATTCAAAATTTTGAACTAAATCTCAAACTTGCTGCTCAACTTGCTACCAAACCCCCCCCCGACACAACAGACAAAATATTATTTTGTCTGCCGATGTCGAACGACTCTTAAATGAAAAAAGAAGAGCTCGAAGAGAGTGACAACAGCACAGATCTCCTCAACTTAAGGAACGGTTGAAAGAATGCACTAAAAAATTAAGAAAGCTACTTGAACATAAGAGAACTGCTTCATTAAACAGATATCTTGAAAATTTAGATCCAACAACAAGAACTGATTACTCATTATGGCGTGCAACGAAAAATTTAAAAAGACCTGTCTTATGTAAGCCTCCTTTGAGAAAATCAGACGGAGGTTGGGCTAGAAATGATACTGAAAAAGGAGATCTGTTTGTAGAACATTTAAGAAAAGTATTCACGCCAAATATAACAAGTTCTGTAACAGAGTTGCCACCGATTTTACCCCAGCACCGAGCAGCTACCCGATTAACGTTTGAGATGAGAGAGGTCGAAAAGGCAATTTTTGAACTAAACCCATAAAAAGCTCCTGGTATCGATGGAATCGGTAACAGGATGCTCTTGGAGTTACCCCGTATAGCATTAAAGATAATTCTCTTTATTTTTAATGCTATTATACGCCTTGAATACTATCCCCCAGAATGGAAAGTTTCACTCGTTAAAATGATACCCAAGCCAGGCAAAGATCACACAAAAGTGGAATCGTATAGGCCTATAAGCCTATTATCCAATTTGTCAAAGCTGTTCGAGAAAATCCTAATGGAAAAGATAACTGTTTATGTGGAACAAAACAACTGTATTCCATCACACCAATTTGGCTTCAGGAGAAAACACAGCACCATTGAGCAAGCCCACAGGCTAGTTACTGTTGTCAGAAAAACGTTCGAGGAGAAAAAATACTGCTCTGCCCTTTTTATCGATGTTTCGCAGGCTTTCGATAAGGTTTGGCATGAAGGTCTACTGTTTAAAATAAAACTTTTGTTACCAACAAATACAAGCTACTCAAAAGCTATATAACAAATCGAAAATTCACTCTTGCTGAAAAAAGTTTTGTCAGCTCTCCTTAAGATATACAAGCCGGAGTTCCACAAGGTAGCATTTTGGGTCCTCTGTTAGATATCATTTATACTTCAGACATGCCATTAGATATTAATACCCACACATCGACTTTCGCTGACGATACTGCAATCTTAAGCGTCCACGATGACTCAAAAATAGCGTCTAGAATGTTACAGACTCACATTTCACAATTGGAAGCTTGGTTGGATAAGTGGAAAATTAAGGTGAATGAACAGAAATGTATCCACATTACTTTCACACTGAGAAAAGAGACGTGTCCACCCATTAAAATTAATAATCTGAATATACCCCAACACACATGTGTGAAATATCTCGGTATTCACCTTGACCGTCGACTCACGTGGAAAAATCATATAGATGCGAAAATAACTCAGATGAGGCTAAAAACTGCTCAACTCGCTTGGCTTACTGGCAAAACTCTAAACTAGGCCTGGACTGCAAATTACTCATTTACAATTCGATCATGAAACCCATATGGTGCTACGGAATTCAGCTCTGGGGTACTGCCTCTGCGTCCAATATAGGGAAAATTCAGAGAATGCAAAATAAATTCTTGAGGACGATCACGAACGCACCCTGGTATGTTAGGAATTACAACATACATAAGGACCTGAATGTACCCCTGGTCAAAGATGAAATTATTAGACACTGTCAACGCTATTTAACAAAACTGGAAATACACCTCAACATACTAGCCCGTAACTTAACTAATAATCACGGCCATCAGCGTCTTAGGAGGAGGGACACTGCGGATTTGGTCCGCTAATAATAAGGGGAAATAATGGTCCCAGTTGAACCACATAACATCAGTCTGGCACTGGCTGGACTTAACAATTAATATTTAGTTTTAAGATTTGGATAATTATTGTTAGTACACAGTTTGCGTGCCGACACCGTCCAGAAAATTTTGAAGAAACACAGCTATCATGGCCGGGTTGCCAGAAAGAAACCATTTGTATCCAGAGTGAATATAATAAAGCGATTAGAGTTTGCAAAGGAGTACGTAAATAAGCCCTTAGAGTTATGGAAACGAGTGATTTTCTCTGATGAGAGTAAGATTTGCATATTGGGGATTAAAGGTAGAAAACTTGTGTGGAGTAAACGTTATACAGCCTATGAAAAACAAAACTTACTTCCAACGGTAAAACATGGTGGTGGAAAAGCTTGAATGGTGTGAGAAAGCTTGAATTTATTGAAGATACAATGGACAAATTTGCTTACTTGAACATTCTAAAAACGAATTTGAAAGAAAGTGCCAGAATGTTAGGACTTGAACGCACCTTTTTGTTTTAGCAGGACAACGACCCGAAACATATGGCATGGGTCGTACGGGATTGGTTGTTGTACCATGCTCCCAATCAGCTTCGAACTCCTCCACAATCACCAGATCTTAATCCTATCGAGCATCTGTGGGATTATTTGGAAAAAAAATCCATCAACACTCAATTTCCAGCAAAGAAATGTTAAAAAACGTCATCAAAGAGTAGTGGGCGAAAATAAGTACACAATACACCAAAAAACTAGTGGATTCCATGCAAACACGTCTGACTGAGGTTATTAAACGACGTGGATAACCTACTAGCTATTAAATTATTGACTTGAATCATTTTGTGAAGTTTTTATATCAATACTAAGAATCACAATTTTTGAATGAAATTGCGTTTAATTTTTTGTTTATTAATAAATGTATAATTTTTATGTTTTCATTTTATTGTTTGCTTCTTTTTCTCAAATTAATAAGAAGACAGTATTGAGTTTCAGCAAAAATTAAAAAAGTTATGTCAAATTTAGGAAAAATATTATGGGTGAACGCAGACTTTTTCTGCTATGTGTATATATTTTTCTAAACACTTGTTGTGGCATAATAGTTTTCTACACGGTAAAAAGTTTTAGTTTATTTTTAATGCCGAGGCGGTGTATATATGTATATAACAAATCCGAAAAAGAAATTAAATGTATTTCAATATGGTATACTTATAAAGAGATTGAACGAGAGACAGTGAGAGAGAGAGAGAGTTTTGTTTTTAGAGCATAAAAGAAACACCAATACTACACCTGACCAAGAATTGGTATAATACCATAAGGAATATATTGTATTCTTGAATAGGTGTTATTTTTAAGACACAACGGAATGAATTTTATACTAAACGGGTGTTGTTTTTAAGCTAAGCGAAATGAAATTAACACCCTTTAGGTGTTATTTTCCATACCATACGGAATGAATTGTATACTAAACGGTTGTTGATTTTAATCTAGGTAGGACTAAAATTTTCAATACCCAATGGAATGAATTTTATACTAAACGGGTGTTGATTTTAATCTAGGCAGGACTAAAATTAGGGTGTCAATTTTAGTCCTGCCTAGATTAAATTTATAAAATTTCACTAAAAATATTTATTACCAAGAACTAATTTTTAATTTATTTTTTATTTAATAATAAAGTATTTAATATTAGCCTTACTCTATAATATCCGGTGTTAATAAATCAATCGAAATCAATTACGGCATCGTCCCGATCTCTAAATTGCAGTTCTCTGCCTTCTACGTCGATGTTCAGCTTGTTTACAACTAAAGTGAAAAAAACTGTATTATAAACGTATTTAACTGTATTCAATACTTACTTGAAATTACGATTTTATTTGAAGTGAAATCCTAACTTTGTGGTTCAACAATTTTTACAATTGAAAATTTCCACCAATTTTTACTTTCACGAACATTTTTACACTTTTCTTTTCAATGACTTTTCAACTTTTAAACCGCGTGGTTGTAAAATAGATATCTTTAACACCTTCATCGGTATTAATTGTAAGGAATAGAGAAAAAGAGAGAGTTTTAAACCAATAGTTCTTTCTAGGTGTTGTTTTTAAACTTGAAGGAATTAAATTGTTTTAAGAGAGAAATTTAATTCCTTTTTGGCATTAAAATTAAACCAAAAGTAATAAAACAAAAATAAAAAAATTTCTGATGCCTGTTTCGGTGTAATTTGTAAACTAACAGGATAAGTTTTTATTGTTTTTTGGTGTTATTTCTATTCCAATTTATTTATGGTGTTGAAACAATTCCCTTAAGTATTTAAATTTTGACCGTATGGTTTCAAATATAAACTATTAAGGTATTAATTTCAAATTTAATTCCAAAGAAGTTTTCAATGAATACCGCTAAGTGTTAAAATCAAACCAAAACTTTTTACTATGTACTATTAATAGAAATCATAAATAAATTGATATATCTGCCAGTTAGTTTTTAAGTTATTTGGAAAACAAATTTGGAATTGTTGCGTTTTGATCCGATTCATAGTAATAAATTGGTTTTGATATGAACCCAATGGAAATGTTACGTTTTGACATGAACTAGGCTTAGAATTATAACTTTTTAATTTTAATAATAGGTTTTTTTTTTTGAATTTTATATAAATATTCCATACAAAATTAAGTAGATACGAGTGAGGATCAATAAGTCCGTGACTTTTCGAACTTCCCTCGTAGTTATATGAAATGCAACACTGCTCCCATCAAGTACACCTTTTAATAGACAGCTGTAAAATTTTGAGCAAGTTCCGTCATTTACTTCGCGTTTAACAGCTGTTCAAAACATACAACCTCGTGGCTTTTTTTAAAAATGGAAAGAAGTCAATTTCGAGTGCTCATTAAACATTGTTTTTTGCGAAAAAACCCGACAATCAAACCAAGGAAAAGCTTGGTAAATACTATGGGGACTCTGCACCATCGATTTCAATGGTAAAAAAGTGGTTTACTGACTTTCGTTGTGCCCCAGTTGAGGTCTCTACACCCAAAACAATTGGAAAAATTCACGATATGTTGTTGGCCGATCGAAGATTGTGCAATAGATTGTAGAAGACATAGGCATCTCACATGGCTCAGTGGTTTCAATTTTGAACGGTCACTTGTGTATGAGAAAGCTTTCTGCAAGATGGCTACCGCGTTTGCTCATAATCGACCACCAAAGGAATCGTGGCAGCTTAGTTTTCATGGCAAAAGTCCATTAAGTAGACTACGAATTGCCTCCTCATTCACCTTTGTCAAGAATCAAAGACCCTTTGATGTTCGGAATAACAAAATTGTATTTTAAAAGTTTATATAATTTATTTTATTATTATTGAATTTTAAGTATAAATTAATTTATATCGAGAGCACGTGTCTGTACGGTTTCAATTTCAATTGTCGACTCTCTATTGCATGACAGGTGAAGAAAAACTAATAGTTCGCAGAGTTGATCTTTCTGTTATTTTCACAGGGTGACAGTTCGGCCTATTCTGACGTCAAATCGTCCTCGATTTCGGCGGTTGGACAGTCGGGTGTGTCATCAAGTGTTGGACAGCTACTGCACCAAGGTTTAATTTTGTCAGCGGCATAAACGGATGAAAACTTTCTTCTTGAATTCCGGGAACATCCTCAATCAAATAACGGTCGTTGCCCAAAACTCTGGCAACAATGTAGGGTCCACGGTATTTTGGCTCTAGTTTTCTGGAGTCCCCTGTTGCGGGCGCTTCATTCTCTATCACAACTATATCATTTTCTGAATTCTGTTTTGGTATGGCATGTTTGGCATTAAAACGTTTCTCCCATTTTTCCCGTTCTATTTGAGTGTTTTTAACTGCCATGTTTCTTTTATCGGTTATGGGAACGGTGTCATCTTCAACGTCATCATGGATGGCGGCTACCAACTGGTTGTGAACAATATCACGTAGTTTAAAATCAAATACAAGTTCGTTTGGCGTAAAACCAGAGGTTGAGTTTCGTTGGGAATTTACGGTCCATTGGAGCTCTCGTAACGTGAGATCCCAATCCTTCGGATTTTCAACGGTGGTACAAATATACGATAGAATCGTCTGGTTGGCACGTTCGACTTGCCCATTTGCTCTCGGGATACGCACAGCAGTTTTAACATGCTTAATCGCATTATAATTACAAAAATCTTCAAAAGCTTTTGACGTAAAAGCGGTACCTCGATCACTAACAATACGTCCCGGAAGACCAAAATATGACGTCATCTCATTCAGAGCATTAATTACGGGTGCGGTTTTTGTACTACGTACAGCCTTTACAACTAAATATTTACTAAACGAATCGGATATAGCAAGAACATAACTTTAACCTCTTTTGCTTCTCGTAAAGGGACCCAAGTGATCGATGTGAACGGTTTGAAACGGGATCGGATGAACTTCATCATAATGTAAACGAGCTTCAGGCTTCCCACTACGGCCTTTGTTGTAGCAGCAGGTTATACAACTGGCGATATATTCTTTGGTGTATTTTCGAATTTTCGGGAACCAAAATTTTTGTTGTATTCGTTGAATGGTTTTTTCTAAACCGAAATGACCCATATCATCGTGTGAGTACTTTACAATTCTCCATCGGATATCCTTTGGAACAACCAGCTTTACTCCATTTTCATCCTTATGTGTAAAGTCTAAAATTACGGAGACAATATTCAGATTTAATTTGTTTTCCCTGGTCAGATTCTCGTTCTCCTCTCAGTACGGCAATAAGGTTCTGTAGCTTTTCATCTCTAAGTTGCATGGATACTACCCAGTCATCGATTTCTGCAGTAACCTTCATTACAAAGGCGGCAGGTTCCATTACGATAGCCGGTTTATCAGGGGCTCTGCTCAGGGCATCCACATGAGCCATTCGACTACCTTCACGGTGAACAAGCGTAAAATTATATTCCTGTAGCCGCATCCACCACCTGGCAATTTTCGGCTTGAGTTCCTTGTTGTTCTTCATCCTAGCCACAGCACTACAATCTGTTACCAAACGGAATGGCTTACCAAGTAGATAAATTCTAAAACGGTCCAGTACCTCCACTACTGCGAGAGCCTCGAGCTCATAGCTGTGATACCGGCTTTCGGTGTCTGTACAGTGTCTACTGTAATATAAAATGGGTTTTCATTGAATACCATCCGTGGATTGTAACAAAATTCCATCAAGACCCAAACTGCTGGCGTCGGTGTGAACCTCATGTTGAGCACTGCTATTATAAAGTGCGAGAACAGGTTGTTGGGTAAGGACTTCGAGTAGCCTTTCGAAAGCGTGTCGTTGGTCTGGACCCCAATCGAAAGTATTTTCCGTTTTTCGTAGCAGCATTGTAATCGGTTTTGTTATTAACGAATAATTTTGAACGAACTTTCGAAAGAAACCTGTTAAGCCCAAGAATCTTCGTACCTCGGTTGTATTTGACGGTGGACGGAAGTTTTTAATGGCACTAATTTTATCATCACCGGGCCGAATACCGTTTTCATCTCTTAAATGTCCTAAATAGGAAATCTTCGTTGCGAGAAAAACACATTTGTCAAGCCGGAGCGTTAGACCACCCCCGGCTAAAATATTAAGAAATCTATCGAGGCGTAATAGACCCTCTTCGATCGTTTTACTGGGGATTACGATACCATCTAAATAGGCTAAGATTTCACCACGACCCTTTTTGGCAATATGCTTATTCATTACGGATTGAAAGACGGCTGGGGCGTTCACTAGCCCAAACGGCATACGGTTATATTCGAAATGTCCATAATGAGTAACAAATGCGGTAAACTTCTTGGAATCTTCCTCGACTTCGATTTGATGATATCCCATGCGTAAATCTAAAGTTGTAAAATATCGGTTACCAGCAAGCTGGGCAAATTGTTCATCCATAACCGGCATTGGGTATGGGGTTTTATGCGTTATCGAATTTAGTTGACGATAATCAACACACATACGGTGTTCACCATTACTTTTGGCCACTAGTACAACTGCAGAAGCATATGGCGAATCAGACGGGCGAATAATTTCGTGTTGTAATAAATCCTCTGTTATATTCGTTAATATTGAACGTTTGGCGAACGGAACTCGATATGGCTTCATTTGAATAGGCGTGTCAGATGTGAGCTGAATCTTCATTTTGGTTACGCTACATTTTCCAAGGTCGGACGTATTTTCCGCAAAGCAATTACGATGATTAACAATTAAAGCCTTCAGCTTTTCTACCTGCGGTAGCGTTAAATCTGTTGAGTGTACTATATTTTCCACTTTCTCCAAACGGCAAATATCATCTTCTATTATTAATCGCTTACCCTTTCCACATAGACTATCTCTGCCCAATAAGATGTTCTCGCAAATGAGATCGTCCTCAACGAGGAACAAATCTATATGCACTGAATTATTGTCAATTACCATATTAACGTGCACTTTGGCGTTACACTCGTATTGGCCTCCGGCGAAACCTCCTAGTAACATACGTGAGCTTTCAACTT
This sequence comes from Eustalomyia histrio, assembly GCA_949748255.1. NCBI lineage: Eukaryota > Metazoa > Arthropoda > Insecta > Diptera > Anthomyiidae > Eustalomyia > Eustalomyia histrio. The sequence continues at coordinate 126,561,675 of OX456525.1, forward strand.
TACCAACCGTAGCAGCGTATGATTCACGAATTAAAGACCGCTTACTTCCCGGGTCTACGAAGGCAACAGTTTTGTGTCCGTTGACATTCACTTCCTTGATGATTTCATTATTGTTGGTTTTTTTCGGAACTGGTGTTGAACGAATATCGATTTTGTTTACTTTGGCTTTTGGTAGTACACTTTCGGGGCACTTTTCGGTTGTATGTGTAGTGCGTTTACAATTGTTACAACGCTGTTTCCGTTGCGGTTCCGGGCACTTTACGGAATAGTGACCCAACTTAAAACAGTTGTAACACTTCACAGCTGACAACGAATCAATTTTGTTTTCGAACGATTTCTTGTTGGTTGTATTGGCGGCAGAAACAGGCACAAATTTCTTAGACTGATTGTTGGTTACTTTAATTTCATTATAAGTACAGTATGTTATTATATCCTTCAGCAGGTCGTTGCATGTTTTGTAGTCGTTTGAGATTTTTCTTTTAAGATCCAAATCGTTTATACCATTTATTATATGACGCATTGTAGCAGATTCGGGTAGACCGGCTTTCGAACCAATTGCGACCATTTTATAAAAGTAGTCTTGCGGCGTTTCGTTATAATGACGTTTGGTATTAGCCATTTTTATATGAACATCAGCAACATTTGTTGCAACCGGAAAATCAGCTATCAATTTTGCACAAAAATCTCCCCACGTAAGAAAAACTTCTTCGATTGCATCAATCCAATATTTCGCTGGGCCTTGTAGTTTCTGTTGAACGGCAAACAAAACAATTCGATCATCCCATTTGTAAGCTTGCTTGAGACCATCGACTCGTCTTACAAATTGATGTGCGTTTAATGAAGTTTCTGCCGACGGATTAAAATCCGGTAGCAGTCCCACTATCTCACGGACGTTGTTGTACGGGTTAAACATTGAATACTGCATCTGCGGTACAGATGGCGGTGCTATAAATGCACTTGTTGAATTATACGTGGGTGGTATAAAACCACTTGTAGTCGGGATATACGGTGGTGCCACAAAAGCACTTATTTGATAATACGGTGGTGCAATAAAAGCACTTGTCGGATGATTCGTTGGTGCCACAAAAGCACTCAATGTTGGGTTGAACGATGGCGATTTTTCTGTACCAGTTTGATGATTAACGGTGGTATAAACGGGATCATTTGGTAAATGTTGATTAGCAAAATGACTTAACGGTGGTACATTTTCCTTTGACGATGGTTGTACTATATATGGTGTAGAACGTGATGCTGAGGTTACGTTTGCTGGATCGGCTAGTGGTGATAAAATAACGGCTGCACTTGTTGTAGCTACAGGTGACTGTAAATTGGAGTTGTGTCCAGTTGTGTCCAACGGCGATGATGCAAAACCACGAAAACCACCACTTTGTAAATCTGAGAGTGACCTTTCCAAGGCATGCACTCTTTGCAATAATTGGGAATCATTTGTAAAACTTCTGTATTCCTCATCTGCGTAAAACTCCTCAAGGCGTTTTACCAATACGTTTTTATTACCCGAATATGGTAATCCAATGTCTTTACATTTTTGTTTTAACTCATCGAGTTTTAACTTATTAAAATTACGATTAGAACTCATAGTAAAATGTTCGATTACAAGGCACGTTTTTATTCTCGTTTTTTCTTTTCCTTCTTACAATAAACTGCAAGTTCTAGAAAAAATTCAATTCCTTCTCTTTTGTACGTTTACTAAAAAAAAACGACTGCGGCTGTGTACAGGCTACAACACAAAGCAAATGACAAAAACTACACACACTGATGCACACCAGCAACAAAAAACTGCATACACGGCAAGCAGCTCTTATGATGAAACGAATATTTCCAAAAATTTTGGAAACTGCAACTAGGCTGGAGTAAACGCTTCTAATCAAAAATACGGCTATGATTATACGGAAAACGTTTATATACGGAGTCGCGTATAGTCAGTTGAAGAGTACAGACGTGATTTATCTTCGCTCGCAACATCAGTTATAAAAAAGTTTTGTAATAGGTTTAGTTTTTAATAGGTTTATTATATTTTAGTTTTTAATAGGTTTATTATATTTTAGTTTTTAATAGGTTTATTATATGGGAGTAGTGTTCAGTCTTTTAAATAGGTTTAGTTTTTAATAGGTTTATTATATTTTAGTTTTTAATATGTTTCTGTCTGTCTGTGTTCTGTCTTTTAAACTGTCAACACGCATTTTGTCTGCATATATCGTTTTTTTTAGTGTCGTTAAATCGAATTTATATGCGCGGTTTTTTTGTCCAGTGTTGATATAATAATAATTACAATAAATCAATTAATAAAAAAATAAAAAAAACTGAAAGGGGCAAAGGGCTTTAATGTCTCTATTTGCCTGTGTTATTGTTGCTAGATTTTTTTCCTTCCCTTTCCTCTCCCTTTTTTAATTTTTTTCTCTATTTTGCATGGTACAACCGCCTTGTATTCTTTTTGTTGTTGGGCCAATTAGTGATGAAGGCATAGCACTGATCACTGAGTAACCAATTCAGCAACAAAGTGTGTACCCGGTTGTTGTACTATTGTAGATATATTGCATATTGTCTGTACTCTTCAACACTACTCCCTCTTTCCTCCCTCTCATAACATATTTTCCTAATTCTAACACAATGCACTGCATTAGTAGGGGACATCCCCTGAGTGTTAGTCTAACATAAAAAAAAAAAAAAAAATTTGTTATTTTTAATGTTTTTCTTCTCGAAGCACAACTATACGGCCATGTGCCCAAGCTTTTTCTTCACGTTTGTATTTCGTTGCGTCGCAGGTTAATTTCACTTCTGAAATGTCAAGAATCAAAAACCCTTTGATGTTCGGAATAACAAAATTGTATTTTAAAAGTTTATATAATTTATTTTATTATTATTGAATTTTAAGTATAAATTAATTTATATCGAGAGCACGCGTCTGTACGGTTTCAATTTCAATTGTCGACTCTCTATTGCATGACAGGTGAAGAAAAACTAATAGTTCGCAGAGTTGATCTTTCTGTTATTTTCACAGGGTGACACCTTATTCTCCGGATTTAGCCCCCAGTGACTATTTCCTATTTCCAAACCTAAAGAAATGGCTCGGTGGAGAGAAATTTAGCTCCAACGATGAAATTATTGATCAAACAAATGCCTATTTTATGGACCTCGAAAAATCCTGCTGTTAAACGCAAAGTAAATGACGAAACTTGCTCAAAATTCAACAGTAGTCTATTAACAGTTGGTATTTGATGGGAGCAGTGTTGCATTTTATATAACTACGAGGGAAGTTCGAAAAGTCACGGACTTATTGATTCGCCCTCGTATAAATTTGCTAAGTAGTTTAGATATATAATATTGAGAATGTATAAAAATGTTGCCAAGTCTTAGAAATGTTTGGCATTTCTCTTTAAAATGTATACCAAAATATTTGTCATGAGAATATTTGAAATTTTTGTATTTTTAATTAAAATATTTAAAACAACAAAAGCTAACAAATGCATTATGTGTTTATAAGTAAAGGTAGGGCAGGGCAAACCATATAATTGCTTTATTTCGCGTTCCCGCGAAGTACATATACGAAAACACCTTTCGTACAAAGGTGGCCCCAAAAGTTAAAATTATATTTGTTTAAAAAAAATGAAGAAAAGTCAGGTAAGTAGGGATAAACGTTTTCTTTACAAGAAGTTAAAGATATAAAATTTGAAAAAACAAACCTATAATTGTAATTTTACCTCTTTGTTTTTAATTTCATAAGGGTTATAGAAAAATTAACAACACGTTTATTATATAAGCAATATTTATTATTCAAATTCATACTTTACATAAAAAAATCAACATTGTGTTACAGTCTCGTTCCAATGTCCTCCTCCAAACAATTACATAAGGTTATGTCATCTATTTCATAGGCACTATTCCCTTGCGGGTCTAAAATTATATTTTTATGGTATCCTAGCATGTTTGACCACTGTTGCCCATAATGTTTTACCAACCATTTAACAACATCCGTTTTCTTTTCTGTCTTGATTGCTACACCAATAGAAAGTTCTTCAAGCAAACAGGGAGGGGGTCTTTTGCCTTTTTTAAATAGGCTTCAAACTTGTAATTTTCAAAAGTTTTCAATACGCATTACCTTTGGCGTTGTATAGAGAGTTTAAAATAAATTCTTTTATATTCTGTATACCACTTATTAGACTTATTAGTAATATTCTGTCAACATTTTTAAGATTTTAAGGTTCCAATCTTTTCCTAAAATCTTGACTGTCACATGTTAATTATAGACTTCGTGATAACCTTCTTAAATAAAAATAGTACCATTTTTTCGTAAGTCCTTTTCAACACGTCTAAAAACTCGATCGGCTGGCAAAAAACAGGAAAATAAAGTTCTACTTGTTTCAGTTGTGGTGCTGCACTGTTTAACACCCAATGTATGATATAGATATTTTTATTTTGCATCTCACAACCGACAGACTGAGTCAATCGAAATGTGCTAATAAAGCAGACCCAACGCAAACAGCACTTGTTCCAGCTTGATCTTCTGTCAATGTATAAAATAAAGAATCCTTAGATTTTATGTCGACAACACATAAAGTATGGTAGCCTATTTGCCTTAAATAAAAAGCTTCTTGAATAGGAGCGCATTGCAACGGTTGAACTTGCTGCATATTATAATGTTAAGAAAGAAAAATGCGCAGTGATTTTTATAAAGTGTCTTTTATACAATAAGGTTTTTGTATGGAAGCAATATTTTCAATATATTTTTTTCATTTGACAAAGTTCACAAATTGGTTTTTATAATATTTCAAAATACAAAGTTAATTTAAACAAAGTACAATATTCTGTTATAAATTGTACAACACCCCTTCTCAATATAACAAATATTGCACAATGTTTTTATACAAGCAGAAAACAATTATATAAACGCAAACAAAAAAATAAAGTTAATTACATAATCCAACTAATTCTCTAAATTTACAAATTTTAATTTTCTGTAACGGTTTAGTAAAAAAATCAGCTAGCATATGCTCGGTTGGGCAATATTCATAACAAATTCGTTTTGACTTCAACAAATCTCTAATAAATAAAATATTTCACATCAATATGTTTGCTTCTTGGGTTGATTTTTTCTTCTTGAATAATCTTGAGACAGCTTTGGTTATCCTCAAACATTATAGGATTATACATTTTAATTTCAAATTCGTTCATAAGTTGTAAAATCCATAACATTTCCTGAGAAGCTTCTGCTAAGGCAACGAATTCTGCTTCAGTTGATGATAACGTAACTTTTGTTTGTTTTCGGCTTGTATAACTAATAGTAGCATCTCCAAGTTTAAAAACAAAACCACTTGTAGACTTCCGACCATTTGCATCTCCGGCCCAATCAGCATCAGCGTAACCTTTAAGTTCTAAAGCATTTTTAGAGCCAACACATAATTTTAAATTTTTACTTCCTTTGAGATATTTCAGAACTCTCTTGACTTCTGACCAATCCCTTTGATATGGGTTGCTGACTTTGCGAGACAGAATAGATACAGCGACTGATATATCATGAAGTGTGTAATTAGAAAGATACAATAACGATCCAATTGCTTTTCTGTATAAATTGTTGTCATCTAAAGTATAATTTTAAATCACCTAACTCGGTTATTTCGAATTTATTTTTCAAAGTTTTAACAACATCTTTAATTGTAGCTTCGTATTTACTTGCTATGATAATATCATCTACATAGATTAAAACGTAAACCATCAAATCATTTTGACCCCTTACATAAAGACATGGTTCGGCTTTTCCCCTTCTGAATCAAGAATTAATTAAAACATCATTTATTCGCAGATTCCAACTACGAGCCGATTGTTTTAAGCCATATATTCTTCGTTTAAATTTATAAACTAATTTATCTTCACCATGTTCTATAAACCCCTCAGGTTGTCGTATATAAATTTCATTTTCCAACTCACCATTGAGAAAAGAAGTTTTTACGTCTATATGTTGTACCTTCATATTTTTGAAACTCGAAATTGCTAACATCGTTCTTAAAGTTGTCTGCTTAACAACGGGTGCGAATACTTGATCATATTCTTCACCATATTTTTGGGAAAACCCCTTTGCAACCAATCTTGCTTTGTATTTACGATCCCCATCAACAGTTTTCTTGATCTTAAAGACCCACTTGCAACCAACCAATTTGCGTCCTTGGGGCATTTCCACAAGTTCCCAGATTTCGTTGTCATACATAGATTTAATTTCATCTTTCACAGCTCCAAGCCATTTCTTTTATCTGGTCTTGACATAGCACAGAATCTTCATTAAAACTATACCTTACAGGAGGAATCCCTTTGTTAGCTCTTGATGACAATTTTCGTTCAACTGCTGCCTCCGATATATTGTTTTGTTCAATTTCTTCTTCAGACAGCAATTCATTCGTCGGCAACTCATCAGATGATGACAAAACTGATTCTACAGCCGACTCAAAACCATTACAATATTCAGAAATTGACGATTCACAATCGTCTAATATTTGGACATTTCCGATGTTTGTGGTATAACTGCATCGACATTTGAACTTTGTAAATAAACATTCATCATGTTGTCTGTAGATTCATTTTTAATTGAAACATTATTATGAGATGTACTAGATTCAATAAATTCAACGTCTCTACTAATAATTATAGCATGAGATTTCATGTTTAGCAAACGAAACGCCTTCGATTCTTTACAATAGCCAACCAAATTGCATTTTACCGCAACATCATCCAATTTTCTTCGCTTTTGCTTTTTAATATGTGCATATGCAATCGACCCAAAGACTCGAATATAATTTAGATTTGGAGTTTTATTAACCCATAACTCATACGGAGTGATACTTGCAGCAGAAGATATTAAACGATTTTGAAGATAATTAGCATTATTAACAGCTTCAGCCCAGAACTTTATATCAATTTCTGCATCATTTAACATGCATCTGGCCATCTTCATTAAACTTCGATTCTTCCTTTCTGCAACTCCGTTCTGTTCAGGAGTATAAGGAGCTGTCAGTTGATGATTAATACCTTTAGCTTTTACATCATTTTCCATCTTTTTGTTACAAAATTCTCCACCACGGTCAGTTCTTATAGCTTTCAAACGCTTTCCAAATTGATTTTCAGTTAGTTCACTAAATTCTTTTATTTTTATCAAAACCCATATCTTTTGTATTAACAAAATAAACACAACAATAACGATTGAAGTCATCAATCATGGTTAAAAAATAACGGTTACCACCCGGTGTTGTATTCTGCATCGGGCCACATAAGTCAGCATGCACTAATTCTAAAATAGCATCTGATCTAGACTCCGAAACTTTTGGAAATGGTTTTCTTGAAAGCTTGGATTTGAAACATACTTCACATTTATCAATACATGAACATTTCCTTATATGAACACCAGAAATCAAATCTTTATTTACACTTGATTTGATTGCTTGAATATTTCTATGTCCCAAGCGACGATGCCACACATGAACACATTCTGCTTTACCTTCAGAAATTTTATTTTGTTGCTTTGATTACGTACATATAAATTATTTTTCAAAAATGCAGTTGCATGTATTTGCCCCTTCATAGAAATTGAACAACACTTTGCAATAAAAGACACTTCAAAACCTTTATCAGTCAAAACTTTAACGGACAACAAGCTTCCGTCCAATTCCGGAACATACAAAACATTACAGACAAGGATCTCCTTGTTTTGACAGAACAATAAACAATCACCAGATCCACTTACTTTCAATTCAGTTCCATCTGCCAAATAAATAACTTCATTTTGATTATTGCTTATTCAATTTTATGAACAAGTTTCTTCACAGCACATGAGAAATGTTGCAGCTGAATCAACAAACCAATCTTTATTTGTTTTTATTGTTGTAACACCAAAACAAATATTTTTATTATTCTTTGCAATATTAGCACGATTTCCATAAAATTTCTAATTTGGACAATTTTTCTTGATATGACCTTGCTTACCACAAGAAAAACATTTGGGATTAAATTTCTTCTTTTGAATCTTGAACGCCATATCAGCTTCTCGCTCACCACCAGATTTTCGTTTGAATTCTTGAAGCAACTTTTCTTTTACTAGATCTAATGTTAGATCTGTTTCAGATCGCATTTCTTATGACGAAACAAATGAATTATATTCTTCTGGCAGGCTTCCAAGCAAAAAAGCAACGGTTTTGTGTTCTTCAATTTCCTCTCCCAAATCATTTAATCGATCCACAAGATTTAAAAATTCAGTTATATGCTCTTCCATCGATTGACTACTATTCATCCTTTTTGTAGAAAGTTGACGAAGAAGACTTACTTTATTTGTAAGGTTTGCTTTTTCATGATGCTTCTTTAAAGCGTTCCAATAATCTTTTTCTGTCTTCAATTTCTTGATGTGTACCTTTTGAGGCTCTTCTACTGCTAATCCAATAGTAGCTCTTGCCTTTCCATCACGTGTAACCCATTTTTCGTCAGGAACACTTGTTTGAGAGCTTGGGAAATTGCACATTTGTACCATTCATTTTTACCGTCCGGACAAATCTTTACGATTTTAACAATTCGAACATAAAACGAGATTAAAATCACGTTAGTCGATTTTTACACTACAACTTAATAACCACGATATAAAACACGTAAACGCAGGCCCATAACCTATTAAAATGTTAATTAAGAAAAAAAAAATGCGCAGTGATTTTTATAAAGTGTCTTATTGTATAAAGTTTTTGTATGGAAGTAATATTTTCAATATATTTTTTCATTTGACAAAGTTCACAAGTTGGTTTTTATAATATTTCAAAATACAAAGTTAATTTAAACAAAGTACAATATTCTGTTATAAATTGTATATTAACACTGCATATCGAAGCAAAGCTCAAAGTTCTAGGCGGTTCAGCTGTAGGCTCTTAGCTTGTGGATTCGTTGTTGAGCAATTAACTGCTGTTTAACACCAAATTTTTTCCAATTTGATTTTCTGTTTATTAAATACGCATTGAGCACATATATCTGTCGCAGGAGAAGAAAAGCCTATGTTAAGAGTATTGAAAATATTGCAAAAATATTTTTTCTTAACTTTCAGTGAATTATCTACTGAATCGTTATAAATCCCCCATAACATTTTTATATTGAGTTTTGGTGAAAGATAGCATCTTTTAGATTTATTTCTATTGTAATGGCTGTATTTTGCTGAAACTTAGTTGTATACCTATTTCCACCTCTATTTTCTTTAGGAATTTTGCCATGAAAAATAGTTTTTGGAATATTATTCAGTTTGTTGCGTTCCAAACAAAAATTATATCCGAATTTTAAATACTAAAAAGGAACAGAACTAAAATAAGTGCGTTCCAAACAAAAATTATATCCGAATTTTAAATACTAAAAAGGAACAGAACTAAAATAAGTGCTTAAACATCAAAACATTAAATTGAATAATGTAAAAAATATACATATATTTAACATTAAATAGTAACTGTCATATGCATAGACAATTTGTTGATTTTTATAACCCACTTATAAATATTAATATTTACATGGCCAAATGATGACAGTTTGTGTGTATTATGAATTTTTTATTTTTAGTAAATCGAGCCCACTACATCAAGAAATGAATCTTGCTAAATTTGATTGGCAAAAAGATTATCATTATGAATTTGAAATTCGTAGTCGAAATCATATGGGCGATTCTATAGACGCCAGTCACTTGTCTATATATCCATTAAAACGAAGAAATCCAAAAGCATTTACCCCACAAGCCATACATAATGTTTATCATGCCGATAATCGGACCTATACCTTGACATGGTCAAAACCACATAATGTAACAGAACTAAAAAGTTTTACGGTGTATTGGTGCATTCCGAAACGAGCCCTACCAAATGAATGCAGAGTAAGTTGTTAACACTATAAGGCACGTGGCACGTGTATATTTCAAAAATAACATATATTTGTTTATTTTTATATAGGAATCAATGTTTTTTCAACAAATACCTGTAGAACAATTTAGTTTTACTACAGAGAAACAAAATGCTTTAGAAGAACATACCCTAAATTTAGCTGTTTCAGCGAATTATGAAAACTTTAACACCGGTCTTCATTGGACCGATTGTACTATGGATGTAAATAGTGATTTAGTTAAAATGGATCCAGATTATGTGGCGTCTGCCAATTCTATTAAAGTTCATTGGAGTGTCAATGGTGTGTGCCCATCTATTTTAGATGGTTTTAATATAACTTATTGTGAAGTAGCCAATAATAATGTTACAGCAGAAAATGCTACATGTCTACATAAAATTATTTCCAAAGTGGCAAAGAAGAATGATAAAAAATATAATATAATCAATTTGAAACCTTTTGCAACGTACAAAATATCTATGTTTATGTTTCAAGGCGCCAAAAAGGGCAAACCTAGTGATCCAAAATTAGAGAGAACTTTGGAAGGTGCCCCGACACCACCACGTCATTTACGTGTTGATAAAATAACAAATACCACGGCTACAATTAAATGGCTAGAACCGAGTCAACCCAACGGTAACATACGTAAATATATAATTATGTTAAATAATGATAAAAGGGAAGTTAATGCTACAATTTTAACGTATCATTTCGAAAATTTGGAAAGTTTTACGGCATATAAAGTTTATGTTTTAGCCGAGACGATTAAAACATCGGTAACCAGTAATGATGTACATTTTACTACAGCAATTGGATGTAAGTATGGTTTTAAATTTAATACTCTCTATTTTCTAGTATTCAATTAGACAAGAGAAGAAGAGATGACTTATTTTAGAGAATGATGATGAAAAATTTTGTAACAAAGTTAAATCACCGGTAAAAACTAGAAAAAAAAAATAATACTTTTAAAATTCTCTGCCCTCTAAATTTATTAAGACGACAAAAGAAGAAGAGAAAAATTCTAAAACCCAAAAATCTAACTGGGGCGTTATCTACAATTTAAATCCTAAAAATTCAGATGAGCCCTTCAGATTGCATTCCAGAGAAGGAAATGAGAAAAATTCCTAAATCAGAACCAAATACCTTAATACAAAATATACAAATTTGTAAATCAATTTAACTTCACCGTTTTTTTTTATTAAAAAATCGCAGTGTTACCTTGACGTACGGTTATCAATTTTTAATTTGGGCTGGCAACATTGTGTTTTTTATAACAGCACAATTTGTTGTGAAAATGCAATTTATCACTAATAGAGGTACTGGTGTATCGGTAACAGTAGCACTGATACGAATAATATTCTGATTTCAATACAGAAACAAACAAAAAGTAGAACCAATACCGATATCAATACCATTATTCGCATCGGTAGCTAACCTTGGGCCAAAATAATTTGATTTGATAATCGTGATTTTACACGCAAAAAATAATTGCACTGTGCAACAAAATTTGGGCCATCGAATGTAGCCTCAATGATTTCAACACAGTATGAAAGTATCCCCTTAGAAAAACAAAATTTCCAAGGAGTTTGCCCAAGTTGGTCCGGCTTCTTGAATTTTGTAATTTTTTACCATGAGCTTACTAACATGTGAGCATACATTGAAAAAGATAAATCTTTATTGAATTAATTCGCGAAAAAAAATAATTCCTTGTGTAAATCAGCGAGTTGATGTTATATTTTATAAATCAGATTTAAAATCATAGTTGATTAATCAATTTCATTTGAATCTTTTCGATTCAATTGATTCAAATCATTTCAAACGATATTTTTTTTTTCATTCGCGAATTAAATTAAAAAAGATTGATTTGATTTGTGAATTAAAACAAAATAAAAAAACATTAAAATTTACTTGCAAATCTAGCTTAGTTTTCTAGATATTCGCCATTTTGTAAAATGGTAATTTTTTAAAATGACCGGTATCTCGAAAAACAAAGCGAGATAGGGAAAAACGGACTCTAATAGAGTATTAATACACTGCGATAACAAAAATAGGCCAGGCCCGGAAGACATCCTGAGCTATCCATTTTTATAAAACAGCCACAGGCTGACCCATTTTTATAGGAACGAAATGGAACGGGAAACGAAATTTGTTTTATCGGAGTTTGTGAATTTATATTATCATATAAATTGTTAAAAAAAACTAGTCATCCATGAAAAATTCTTTTTCTTTAAAATTGAAATATTCAAATGGAATAATTTCGTTTGTTTTATAAAAAGAATTATTTAAATCAACTTGATTCTTCTAATAAGAAAAATACTGAATTATGGTAGTGAATAATTCAATCAGAAAAATTAATTCACGAATTAATTCGTAATAATTTAAATCATATTTGAAAATTGATTGAAGGAATTATGTTTTTAAAGTTCTGCATGTGAGTTAAGCTGGCCACACACGGTAAATTTATGCCTGTCATTCTGAAAGGTCTCCCAAAGACCATTCTAACAACCCAAAAAAAATCGTCATTATGTAAATTAATTAATGCCTAGACAGACCCCGCTTAAAACCAAATTGGTAATTAGACAGTAAATTATGCAAATTAAAGCTTTCCAATTTAACTTTGACAACCCTTTCAAACAATTTGTAGTTTGACAACATTGATATTTTACGATATTTTACAATTGTTCCGACAATTGTTAAATATTATGACTAAAAACTCTATCGCTAAAATCGTGATCTTTTTGATCAAAAAATTTGATAAGTTATCAACTTCTGCTGATTTCTTTGCATTTGGAGACTTAATAATGCTGCTGACTTGGGAGGGTCAGTGAAGAAGTTACGGGTTATACAAATTAGTGCACTACAATCACCATAAAATTGACAATAAATACTAGGACAATTATTAGGAAAAAAATTTACTGTGTCTGGAACCTCTGCCACATATTGATAAAATAATTTTTGAACTTATCCACTTTAACCACGTCTTCATGATAATGGGTAGGTTACCTCATTCACAATAACTTGCTCAAACCTCTTATACTTCTTATTACCAATAATCTTAAAAACTTTCCTAAATGCCTTAGGGACAGGTGTTATGTTTTCAATCATCTTATTAAACTCTTTAGTATGTTTCTTGATAATGATTTTAAGAAGTTGAAATTAACAACTTAATGCTCGATACTCGACCGAACATCGGTTTCCGTTTCTGTGAAAAATCTTCTTCAGGTCTTTTTGCAAGAAATATTTATTCTTAAAAATCTTTTTTATACTATTCGGGACCTCAATTTTTTTCCCAACTCGATTTTCCTTCAATATCTATTAACAATGCAGTAGATGCAGTCATTAAATTGAAAAGTCCTCAAATCAATTTCATCCGTACCCAAATTTCTGTTTTAAGGTAAAGTCAAATCTAAGATATTGAGATCGACGTCATTACCAAAACCATCCTAGTTTGTGCCCTCAAAAGATTGAAAGAATTTCGGAGGACACAATATTAGATCGAAGTCGGCGATTTTAAATAACAATTTCAAAGGATAATGATCTGAGAATGTGGGTAGTGAAGTTTACTTAAACTTGTACTGATAAGGAGGTGATCGCAAAAAGATGGATCTCCTGGAAAAGATGGATTTACATCACACAGTCTTGTTAAATTCGTACCAGAAAAGTTTAACTAATCAAATAAACTTATCCCATTTAAGTCCTCAAAAGAGTCGCCAGAATCTGCATTTCTTGAATTAAAGTCGCCCACAAATACAGACGCCGTCCTAGGAATTGGAAAAATTGCTGATAGAATCTTAACTAGTAATTAAATCATTACGGGGAAAATTTGTTGGAATATAAACACAACTTAATACAAATTTTTTAATCTGTCCAGCAAAAGATAAATTCAGCTCAATAAAACAATTTTTGAATTTTAAATCAATTGTATTAGTAAAATTAAATTTAATTATCATATTTATAAGAATTGCCGTGCCTTGGCTAGAATAATCACGAATAACATTGTAGTTTTTAAAAGTATCTTTAGAATTTTTACGAAAATGTCTTGCAATAAACAAAAATCAACCTTATTTTGGTTTAGAATTTGAAATAATTCGATGTGTCTGCTTAAATTGACTAGGGACCTTACTAGAGTATTCAAAAACCGAAACCGAAAACCGGTCAACCGGTTTCTTTATTTTTAAAAACCGATCGGTTTCGAATATTTTGTAAATTCGAAGAAAACCGAAAACCGGTCTTTTTTGTTCGGTTAACCGGTTTTTTTTAATTACATTACCAACTGGGTTACTTGGTCTCTTTTATTTTTTCCGAACACTTTTATAATCTTTTGTTTGGTTATGAAGATTTAGATGTAAGTCTGATAGATCCCGATGAAGACTTAACTTCGGATATTCCAAATTCAAATAGTTTAATTTCTGATCTAAATAACACAATAAACAGTATTCAAAATCCTAAAAAAGAGATTGTACAAAATCATTCATCATTATATGATGATTTCATATATCTTGATAAATGCGACAAAAGAACTGAAAAGTTGGACAATTTATATAATTGTCTTTTGACTATTTGTCCAACATCTACTATTAGTAAAAGAGTATTTTCCACTTCTAGCTTTATCAAAAGCAAACAAAAAAATCGTCTTAAAACGAATCATTAAAATTACATATTATTTGTAAAATATTATTTGTAAAATATTATTTTAGAACTGAAAAATAGATTTTCTTTTTACATATTGAAAATGTAATATTAAAAAAACGTATTTAATGCCAATCGTTTTAAACGTTCAAATTACTAACGTTCCTAATTTACAAACTTAATGATCTCTATTCATTTGATATGAATATAGTTTTATAATATTAATTTTTAAGATATTATATTAAAAAATATTAAAACCAATAAATAAAATTTTGAAATGAAATACAATAAAAAAATTAAATTTAAATGAATATATGAATGTATTTTTTTATTTTTATTACTTTATATATTAAATTTCCTTTTTTTTTGTTTGTAATAAATACAATTAAAAACTTATATAACAAATTAATAATAAAAACCGGTCGACCGGTTTTTTTGCAAAAACCGAAACCGAAACCGGTTTTTTAAAATTCGATTTTTCGAAGAAAACCTAAACCGGTTTTTTCAAAAGGCCGGTTTTTTGAATACTCTAGACCTTACATTGTATGTGGCAAAAATTTAATTATTTCGGGTCATACTTAGAAAGAACTTCATTAAATAAATTTCCATACTCTTGTTTTACCCTGCCCAATGACGATGATTTAAATGAATTAAGAAAACTTGAAAATTTCGATTCCAAAGTTTGTGTCCTTGTCTTCGTAAAAAATTTAACGAGCTTTAGGAATTCCTCCGCCAAATAACTTTTTTTTTTTGAAAATGCTATAAAAAAACTACTGAATATTTTCTCAAATTTCTTTTTTTATTTAAAAGTACAATCCTTCCGGTTAATAATGGAAAAATTTCATTAAAATGGCTGCCTCGGCTGGCCATGCAGTAGCCTACACGATCGGTCCAATTTTTAAGCACATTATCGATTGTGTGCAGCTGTATTTCACCAATGGCTTCACGAATATTGTCCTTTAAAAAGTCAATTGTCTCTGGCTTGTCGGCGTAACACTTATCTTTGACGGCACCCCACAAATAATAGTCCAACGGTGTCAAATTGCAGCTCCGAGGTGGCCAAATGACATCAGCTCTGCGGCTGATAATGCGATCTTCAAAAACAGGGCGCAAAACATCGAGTGAAGCTTTGGCTGTGTGGCACGTAGCGCCGTCCTGTTGAAACCAAATTGTTGCCAATATCCTCCTCTTCAATTTTTGTGAACAAAAATTCGTTCAACATGGCCCGATAACTATCGCCATTGACTGTAACGGCCAGCCGAGGCAGCCATTTGAATGAAATTATTTTCCATTATTAACCGGAAGGATTGTACTTTCAAATAAAAAAAAATTTGAGAAAATATTCAGTAGTTTTTTTTATAGCATTTTCAAAAAAAAATTTATTTTTCGGACCCTATATTTAATAAAATTAATACTACGAGTTGTATTAAAACGACTAGCGAAACTTCTCCCTTCGTTTACAAAGTGACTATTATAGCTGTATTTAATTAATTTTTAATTTCCTCTTTTTTATCATTGGCGTTCGCTAATAACTCTTATTTCTTCTTTAAATATGACTTGTAAGCTGTACAGTAGAGTACGCAGAAGGCGGGAAGGCGTGGCTCAAACGCCCTTAAGTTGCTAAAATATGTAAAATTTGTAGAAAATTTGCAAAAATGTAAATTTTGAGAATCTGAATTTTCATAACACTTCAAAAACAAATTATGGTATTTTTTATTTGGAAAAAATTGATTTTTGAAAACTTTTTAAAAGGTAATAAGGCAACGATTCTGCTGCACATATTTACAAACATAATACAAAATAATTTATACTACAGTAAAACCTTCTATTACGAACACTTAAAAAATTATCTTCCTTCAAGGGTCGCTATCAATTATTCAAGAGTCGCTATTAATTATTGAAATGTTTCACTTTATATCACTTTACACAAAAATTAATACGTTTATTTTTGACAAAAGGACTTCCTTGAATTTTTAAATTTTCATATAATAATTAAAATTAGTTTCTACCAAATTAAATATTATTTTAAGACTATTTATTACTTGTTTTATTATGAAGTTTATTTCTTATTTTCAAATTTATGTCTGCAAGAAATGTTCACTAATTAAAATAAGTGTCTAATTTTTATATTTTTGTACATCAATTTGAAAGACCTGATTTGGTTGAATCAGGATATTGTTTTCTATAATCTGCCACAATTTGCTTCTCTTCTTCGTCTCGTGACAACACTTGATTATAGTTTTCCATGAGCTTTACTTCCCGTTCTGCTGAGTCATTAACAACTTTCAATTTACTTACTATGTCCAAACCAATATTATAACAGATGTCATTTTTCCATTCCTTAGGTTCTTCCTTTAGAAATTCTGTTGAAATAGAAAATCTTTTAAAAAAGTTTAGTGCTTTTTTCGAAATAAAGTCCTCAATGTTTTAATAATTTGATGGGGAAGAATTTTTAATTTTTTGTTGTCACTGTCATTAGATTGATTTAAAGCCGCTACCATAAGTTTTTTGATGCATAAGAAATTTTATCATCGAAAAAAGCCAGAGCTGCAGATTCTGGTGATAAATACAATAAATGATTGCAAAATTTGCGTAGTAATTCTCGACTTATATTTTCATCAATTGAATTGTAAGCATATAATGTTTTTAATAAAGGTAAATCTTGATTAGGAGCTCTTGCAGCATTTATAGCTTCTATCCAAAAATACAAATGTCTCTTATACCATTTTTCTGCATTTTTTAAAATGTATAAACCAGTTAACAGGTTAAGTAGTCACTCCTTATTTTTAAATACTAAACTTATTTACAATTGGAGGTAATGATATATTCTTACAGGTAAAGACATGGTAATGGGTAAACATGATTATTGGTTAAAAAGTTTTATTTTATTTTTTTTTTTTTTTATTCAACATTTTGTAATTTAGTGAGTGCTTACCAAGGATTTTCTGGGAACTTGATAACCCACTGTAATTCTGTTACATAAATTCCCAAGCGGATGCACATTTCTCACTCATGCGACGTTCTTTTTCTCGTCGAAGTGTTTTTCTTTCTTCTCTTTTTGGTAAAACGAAATCACTGTCTATCATTGCACCAGGTCTTCCTTTTTTTCTTTGATTTAATAAAATTATCTTCCCCAATATTAATCATATCTATAGCATTGGCATTAGCAAGGTCAAACAAATCATCAAATTTGTCTAGAAAAATTTCTCTTGTTTTTCCTGTTATAATATCGGTGTTTGGAATTTTTCTGCAATTTCCTCAATTCAAAGTATAAACTCTCAACTTTTTTGACACATTTGACAAAAGCTCTAATTGAAATTCGTGCTTTATTTTATAAAACTTCTATTTCTTTCACGACAAGGAAACCACTTGCTTTAATACGCAAATTGTAAAATAATACACGCAAAACTTGGGCATTGGATGGTAATTAAGCACCGATAATTTGGTTTTCGTCATGATCGTGCAGATATAACTTTTCTCTTCCTCTTGTTTTCTTTTTCTTTTATTTCTTTAACTTTCTCACTTTAATATTCGCTTTTATATTTACTTTATTCTTTTTTTTCACTTTAATATACATAAATGATTTATTGTCTAAATAAAACTTTTACTTCAGAAAACTGCTGTTTTTGTTTTCTTTGTAAACAGAGATTTTAGCTCTGGGAATTATTTATGGGGCAAATAATAAGCTTCATTAAATGGTAATTATGATTAATTTCATAATTCCTTTGTAATTATATTATTTTGATTGGAACCTAGCTGTGAAAATCTGAATATAACAAAAAATGGTTTGACTTAGTTACATTTCGAAATGTAATTTTGTATGCAATTGAAAGCCGTCAAAAAGGTATCTGTTTTATAAAAAATAACATCACGCAAAAAGTTGACGCGCTATGATAATTTAATTAACAGATTCGGACTCAGCGTAAGATTTTACATCATGATCCATCTTAAAATATTTCAGTTTAATATTTGTGCAAATTTTATTCAAATTACACATATCTTAGCAAATTTAGGGCGTTTGAGCCACACCTTCCCTATATTCGATCAGCCTAATTTTTTGCAAAATATAGTTTTTCGCTAAGAGGAACATTTCTAGGGGGAGTTACGGTCGAATTTCACAAGTTGAAAAATAAGGTACACTGTACAGCCCTATAATTTGCGGCGTAGCCTCTTTAATTACAATTGGCACAGACTGTGGAAGTTTCCCCTTTTATAACTTTACAAAATCCTGGTCCATGACTAATATTACACTTGAATTTCGGGATGAGTGCCCCAATATTGAAACCTAAAACATTGAATCTTCGTTCTTTTACCCTTGGGCGACTTCTAAGAAATAAATTGGTTGAAAATAAATCTTATTTCCCTTAAGGTTTTCTCTTGTACGAAGAGTACAACAAATAAACCAGTATCAAATTTATTTTTTACAGAATACTGCTTAAATAATTAACAAAGTTTTTCAATCGTGTTAGGTATTAGCCCACCAAGCGCCATCTTGATTTCCCACTCTTCAGTCTAATGATATAAACCTATTAAAATAAACTAATTCCTCCTTAATTCATGTAGGGTAGAAGAGTAGGATTTAATATTTTGAGCTCGAAAAATTTCTATCATTCTAAATGAGCGGACAGGTTTTCGAAGTAAAGCTAGTTCTTAGTTCTAGAATAATTGATGATTTTATAAACTAAATTAGTATTTCTCTCATTTAATTGGAGGACAAAACTTTTTCCTTACCAGTTTACCAGAGTTTTTGCCAATATTTTTGTTGTTGTCATTGATGCTAGCTGCTTTGCATGTAGAGGCGCTCTCATTTACTTCAATGTTGAGATTTCCCAATAATTCCAACTCGATTCTGTGAAATTGTGGTAGATCCAAAACTGGAGACGTCCACATTTGTCCACATTACGTTCCGCCCTGACTAAGAGTTCGGTTTCTTTGACTTGATTTCTTGGAAATTTTCCTCATCACTATAAAAATTGAAAATACTATCCATAATTAATTCATTAATCTCCGACTGTGTGCTTTGAACATTTAGTCCCCGATAACATTATAAAGTATGTTCGTTTACCAAATAATTTGTACAAATTTTTACTGGATGTTGTTCGTTTACACAAATACTCAGTAAACATAAAGAAAAAAGAGAGAATAAAGTGACAGTTTGATGTTGAGAGTTCTTCTTTATGCAAATTTTTACTGGACAAATTATTGCCACCAAGAATTTGCAAGCAGAAAAAAACATATGATTGAAAGAAATGTGTTTAAATTTTTGTAATACAAAAAAAAAATGTTTCACAACTACGTTGTTTTATGCAAAGCAACAAATATTGTTAAATGAATTATAGAAAAGATAAACAAAAAAATCTTCTAAAATGTTTCTGCTTAAGATTTTACAACAGAATCCGTTTTTTTCATAGCGACTAGTTATATTTATTTTTGCATTTGGTTTTACAATCAGCTGTTTAACAAACTTGTAAATTATTGCAAATTTTCCGTTCGCGTACTTTTTTAGAAAATTTTAATTTTGAGAGTAAATTTGTCTTACTCTCTGTAAGTTTGTTACGGAGTAAATCTTACTGGACTTGACTGAGAAAAGTAAACGAATGAACCTATTATGTAAACAAAAATATTTATCATAAAAATATTTGGAATTTTTGTATTTTTAATTTGATCAAAGTAAAGGTAGGGCGGGACAAACAATAAAATTGCTATGTTTCGCGTTCCCGCGAAGTTCATATACGAAAACAGCTTTCGTACAAAGGCGGCCCCAAATGTTTAAATTTGTTTACAAAAAATAAAGAAAAATCATGAAAAAAATATGAAAGGTTTTCGTTAGTTTCGTAAAATTTTTCAATTCCTCACTGATTTTCGTAAAAAATACGAAAATTGCATATATTCTACGAAAGTTTGTTTTTTCTTAAAATGCCACATGGATTTTGTTCAGTGTATATAATTAAATTATTAAATATTATTTATATTTCAGATCCCTCACCACCCGCTATTGTACCCAGTGAAAACGGTATTATACATTGGAGTAAACCCGTGAAACCCAGAGGACGTATTGAATTTTATGAAGTTTCCATAACCCAAAAGCGTAATGATGATATAGTTAGACAACGTATTAGCCATATTATGGGGGATACCGCATGTGCCTTTAAGAAATTACCAACATGCATAGGAGCCGAATACAAAACCACCGTAGAGGTAAGAGCTGTTAATACGGCCCTTCTAACGCATGAAATAGCGCCGGCTTTAAGCCATACTCGTGAGAATGGCTACTATTATACGCATGATTATAACAACAACTATGATAGCAATGAAGATTTAGTATGTGAAAGTGAACGACAAACACAAAGAAGCATGAATGAAATAAAACGTTATATGAATGACACGATCTACTGTTTATATAGATCACCTTGGCAAACACTGGCAACATATTCTTGCTCTACCAGTCGTATAAGTAAAATAACAACAATTGCTTTGGTGGTAGTGGCTATGTCTTTAGGTGTTATGGCTGCTTTATATATGGCTCGCAAGAAGTATAATAAAATGGCAAATATAAATTGTACCTTACCAGCTGGTCTGGAAACGTACTTTACAAAGGATTCAGCATCAGGATTTCCCGGTGACTTTGGTGGATGTAATAACAATATGAAAGAAACGCGAGCGGCCGAAGATCAATGGATAAGTGCCGCACGTATGCATGAGTTTAATTTGCGTAATGAACATCATCATTTATTGGATTCCTTGGGAAATGATTCTGGTTATTTAGGAGGTGGTGGTGTTGGCGATGGCATAAACACTGGTGCTGTTAGTGGACGCATATTAAGTAGTAGTTTAGAAATGTCCAATGCCTGCGATGATAGTGGGCAACGTGATGACGATGACGAGCAATATGTTAAAGATAATTCGAAGAAACAATCAAATTCATCATCTTTATCGGCCGACTCTTTAGTAGAAAGTACAGATGGTTCTGAATGTCATAATTCTGAATTGGAACGCAATTCACCACTAACAATCTTTACCACTAATAGCGGTTATATTAAACAATCGATGTTACAACCCTGGCAAGATTTCAGTGATCCCGATAATAACGATAGTATAGAATCAACAGTGATGTCGGCAACTAGTGGTTATATAACAGTTCAAAATTTGAATCCTTTGATAACAAAGCCTCAGACAAATGACTTTACATCCACACCAGCTGGTTATGTTTTACAACAAGATTTACAGAATTTTTTCAATACTCCAGCAACTACAACTTTAACAAATCAATTGTCACAAGCAGATAATATACCAACATTTAATAGTGGGGGCTACACCACCCTAGATTATTTAGCCAAATTAAATATGAATTCATCCATAAATTTACCTCGCAATCAATTACAGGAGACCTCTAATGCCACAAATACACAAGATGTTGGTAATGGCGTTGTTAATATACCAAGTGGTGTTGCAAAGACAGGAGTTATTTCCGGTTATGTTACACAAAATGATTTAAATATATTTGCTCAGCATCAGCAACATAATTAAGTTGAAATCTTAAGAACTGAATTTATTTTTTTATAATTACAATTAAATTTGTATGCATAAGATAAAAACATATAGATGAAACTATATTTAAACAAAGAGAGTTAGAGCTGGCTTCCTAAGTAAAATATTTACAAACAAATACTTTAGACCTAAAGCGTCCACAACATAAACAAAAGCTGATAAAAACATTATTTAATTTAAAACATTAATTAAAATAAAAAGAGGTATTTTACTATAAGTTTCACTACAATATTATTCAGATATCAAAAAATTTAAAATTGTTTAGTCTAGTATTACGTCAAACAAAAACTAAAAATTATTTAAATCTCACTTGTCTTTCCCTAAAAACGAAATCTATTTACCTTATCTCTTCTTACTCTATTGTGATTTTCATTTTGACCACCGTTGCTTATTATTTTTTAGTTTAATACTCATCATGGCAGCCTTCCCTATAATATACATACCAAGCAAAAACATGGTATCAACTACTTGTCAAGTAATTAAGCGAGTCAATACGCTTAATTACTTTTGTTTGCGATGTTCAAAAAGTAATATGTACTCATTATTTTGGCTGTTGTGTAAGCGAGAGGAGTACGACCAGCTATTACTTTGTGTTTTTTGTAAGTGAGATTATAATGACTACTCATTAAGCAAGTAAGTAGGCTGGTAAGTAGTTGAACCCTGTTTTTGCTGGGTATTCATATGTTAATTATCTTTAATATTTTCATTTAGTATGTTTATTTTATTTGTAAGTATTAATGTCTATATAAGAATTTAATTTTTTCACAAATCTGTGGACTTTTGACAAACGCACATTTTAGAGGAGAACGAAAAGCACCTTTACCATTGTATAAAACTGTTTGCATAAATTCAATTCAATAGTTATAAAATAATAAAATATTTCATATATTTTTTAAGTCTATGGAACATAAATTCCTTGCAGACTAAGACAAAATAAAAACAATTGTTTATTAAATACATATATATTTTTATAAATGAATTGATATTGTACATATCGCTTAAGTATATAAAAGTTCATGTTGAACACTGGGCGTCATGTAGACGTTTCAGTAATAAGAGTTTTTTTCGGGAGAGGGATATTAACCCTCAGCCCAACCCGCTTGAAGGCGAAGGACTTGGAATAAAAGTTACACGTTGCCAGGCGTGTCCATCTGAGACCCTCTTCTCCAATCCGCCGAGTTGTCCGCCACTGCTTATTTAATTCGCAGTTATCCTCCACACTACATGGTAGGGTTCTCCGCTATCCGCAATCTGCGGAGGCGTCCCATAGTACCTTAGCTGTGCTTCCTGAAAAGGTTCCTTTATGTTTATATCTACGTAGGAATAAATCCTGACGAAGAAGAAATATAAAACATTACAGGGGGAGTAAATACGTATAATTGTTATATTATTAAAACACTGAAACGAGCGTATTCTTAGATTAGCTGGCAACAAAGAGGATTTAAATCGCTTATTGTAGAATTCGGCAGAAACACCAATTTTAAAAGAAATTTGTTAAGGCTCGTTCAAGTAGGCATCCTTTTTTACCAACTTAAAGCAATTTATGATTTTTTCTATTTTTGCATATTTAGCAAATAATCCACTTATTTTTTTCTCAGTAACAAAAAAGCAGATTTGAAATAGGCCTTAGCAAATTAAATATTTTTTGAACGCTCATAACATAATCATGTTAATTTCTGATGAAAATTTCGATTTTTTTTAAGGAATTTTTCAAACATTTTCGTTATTTGTTTTTAAGTCATTTATAAATCATATTTCTTGTAGAGTTACGAAAAAAATTAATATAAATCTCTGAAACTAGTGCTTTTTTATAGCGAATTAATTTCTTTTTTACTTTGAAGAAAAAGCTTTAAAAATATTGCGATTAATTTATAATAGATAAATGGCATGTTTATAAATCGTAATCGAGATTAAGGAAAACTTCAATTAATTGCAAGCTCTAATTTGAAGGGTCTCGTGTCTTTTTGACATTAAGGTATAACAACGTAAGATCCAGGTGAAAATATGCGTATTAAAGTTGAATTGTCAAAATTCCAGAGAAATTATGAACATATTTTATTTTTTAATTAAAACAAAAAATAAATGACTAGTTTTTTTAATTGCGGCCTTAAATTGTTTGTAAAACAAAATAAATTCTGTATTGCTTTATAATTTTTGAAATAAAAAATAAGTGTGTTTGCGAACTCAAAAATTTGTAAAAGTTTTTACTTGATGGTGTTTGTTTACAGAAATACTCAGCAAGGAGAGAGCAAAAATAAAGAACTTACTCATTTTTACTGGATAATTTTTTTTTTTAATTTGTAAGCAAAAAACAGCTGATTGAAAAAAAAATATAATGAAAAACAAAGAATTTGCTCAAACGTTAAATATTTTTTTATAAAAGTAAAAAGCATATGTAAAAGAAGAAGTAAGATGGAAGTCCGGAATGTTCCTTGAGAACACTACACATCTAATTTCTTTTTTTATTCATATTTTCTATATTGCCCGGTTGGATTTAGTTGTTTGGTAAATATCAGCTGTTTTAACTATCTTATTAATTCTTGCATATTTTCCGTTCGCGTACTTTTTTGGATGATTTTCTTTTTGTGAGTAAATTTTGTCTTTATCTGTATAATATTAAGCGTTTTCACTCTTGGTAGTAAAGTACCCTTGTAGAGGTTGAAGATATAGTAAAAGTACTACCATTTACTTCACCACAACAACAAAATGTATATAACTAAAATTTACTAGGCTGTGGTTAAAATACATGACAAAAAGGTATAATAAATACATGTTGTACATTTACAAGACTAAAATAGCAGACCGTTTAGCCGCCAAAACTATTGTTTTATTTATTTTTTTTTTATAATTTTTCATTTTGTTGAATAATGGATCAACTTAAAACAATAGCGTAAAAAATAACTAATAAAAGATAGATCGATAGTAAAATTTAGCAGCTATTCGTTTTTATTATACAAGTAACACCGTATCTTCAAACCCAGAATCTCTACAAATTCTATTTGATTAATTGCATTTTGCACTAAAAACTTTATAATTCTATCTTTTTCTGTAATTATGGGCATTTTTGTTAACTTTCAATTCTTTTTTGATATTTTAAGTTTTCAAATTGATAAAACAAAAATCAGCTGATTCAATAATTTACAATAGCTGTGTTTATGCGGTAAATACACGAAAAAGTCGTTCACGCTTTGTAGGTTAAGATCGTTGTAAATATACAAGGGTTGTAAATATACCACCAAGAGTGAAAACCGCTATTGTTACTAAGTAATTTTTACTACACTTTACTGGAAAAGTACAGAAACGAAGCTAAAATATATATTGTGTATTTTTAAAAATTTGTTTAATTTTTTATAAAGGTCTGAGCGATATAAGTAAAAATAACATCTGGGTCGACTGACGACAGCAAATGCCGCCACTGCGATTAATTTAAATTAAGCGATATTTACCTCGATATTTTTTGACGTTTAAAAAAAGGAAATCAAAACACGACGAAAAGGTTTCCGATATAATGCTATGTTAGTAAAGGACGATTTTTAACCGATTGGGTTTTGAAAATTGAAAAAAAAAAAACAGAAAATTTGCAAAAGTGAATGAAATATTTGTTTAGGGCAATAAATGAATGCCTGCAATTTACTTTTTGAAAATTATTTCATGTAAAAAATTTCCCGTTGCAAAGCCGTATTGTGTCTATCCATGAGCTCCGATTTTGACATACTATTTCCAGCATTTTAGCCGGTATCTCACTAATGGTAGCTGTAATGTTGTCTTCCAGGGCTAAAACTGTGGCTGGCCTGTCCCTGCACACAAGAGACTTTACGTATCCCCACAAAAAGTAGTCTAGTGTGGTAAAATCGCATAATCTTGGCGACCAATGGACTGCTCCAAATCGTGAGATTAATTTTTGGAAATAAAAGGCGAAAAAATACAATTAGGAAAGAAAAAATTTAACTTTATTTTCACCAACTATTCTGGTAAGAATGTTCTAGAGGAATGATAAAGAAATATACATGAGAGAATATAAAAATGAATAGGGCAGTGTTGCCATATTACTTCTTATGAATATAAAAGGAAAATGGTTGCCAAATAACAAAAGGAGAATATATATTACATACTTCAGGAGTTCAAATTTAAATAATAGTAAATATAAATTTAACTACTCGAAATTGATTTCCAACACTCCTCCTCAATAACGAATTAGTATACGTTTGATTTCATTCTCAAGATTTCCAGTTTTGCTGTTGGTAATGGTTTGGTCAGCATATCTGCAATCATTTCCTCGGAAGGGCAGTATTCAGAAGCAATTATCTACTTATCAACATAGTCCTTCACGAAATGAAATTTTGTGTCTATATGCTTAGACCGATTACTTAATTTTTCATCCTTAATCAAGTTTAGGCAGATTCTGTTGTCTTCAAACACTGTTGTTGGCAGTTTTTGTTGACATCCTAAATCACTTAGCACATTCCTGATCCAAACAGCTTCCTTTGCAGCGTCCGATAACGCAATGAATTCTGCTTCTGTTGTTGACAAAGAAACACTAGTTTGCTTTTTACAAGCCCAGCTAACGGCAGTTCCATTAAGCATAAATATATACCCAGAGTTTGATTTTCTATCAATTCTGCATTCCGCACAGTTGGCATCTGCATAACCAACAAGTTCATTCTTTTTGTCAGAACATTCGTTCAAATTTAAATACATTTTGGATGTTCCCTTGAGCTATTTCGCTCCAATCCTCTTGAGTTGGATTGCTCGTTTTTCTGGCTAGTATCACGACACTTGCGGAAATGTCTGGACGTGTATTCACAGCTATATACAGCAAACTTTGGTACCCATCATTTCGTAGTTATGGTTCGGAATCGTTTTTTCCATTGATGGATCAAGCGAAAATTTTGAGCACTTTGAATCTTGTAAACCAAATTTGATTAGCATTTTCTCAATATATGGTTTCTGTCGTAACTTGAATTCGGTCTTTATGCCTTCCATACTGAGATATTGTGATATGGCACCAAGATTGTTCACTTCAAATTTAGCGTTTAGCATATTGTATACATATTTTATATCACAACATAAATTAGAACATAAATATCTTCCCCATTGATGATTTTGTTGTATAAACACGGATCGGCTTTACTCTGAACGAAACCACCAGCAATTAAAACATCGTTTAGAGCCTTATTCCATACATTAGCAGCTTGCTTGAGGCCATATATACTGCGTTTAAGTTTGCACACTAAATCACTATTACCTTCAATAAAACCAGGGTGCTGTTTCATGTAGATTTCTTCCTACAAATAACCATTTAAGAAAGCACACTTTATATCCATATGCTCGACATGCATCTTTTTTACAGCAGCAACGAAAAATTAAATACGAAAAGATTGACGCACAACGGGTGCAAACACCTCATCATAGTCACAGCCGTATTTTTGTTAAAACCCTGTGCGACTAAACGAGCTTAAAAACGTTGAATTTTGCCATCAACACCACGTTTAACTTTGTACGTCCATCTACAGCCAACGATATTTGCATCTAGTGTAGACTCCCATTGAAGGTTTTGTTTAGATATTATAGCTTGTCTATATGTTCTAGGTTCAATAATGTCATCAGACTCTATTAGATTAACGGAATATTTAGCAGAAGGAACTCCTTTGTTCTTTCTAGTCGACCGTCTTAAATTTGTTCCTATATCTTGGGGTTCTTCTTCAATTAAATCACGATTTTCTTCATTCTCAAAATATTCAAGATTGGTGTTAAGACTACAATAAGAAACATCGTCATAATTATCATCAGCAACATTTCCTGCCAGGGCATTAACGAGAACGTTTTTATTACGCTTAGGAAAAATATTTATTTCCATACATTTGTCGTTTGTAGATGAATTACAATCATCCTTTAGCTTAATTTCAGCATTTAAAAATATAAATTTATAATCCCTGCTAATAGTGACTTTATTAGTACTTGTGTCGACAAAACGTAACCCTTTGGATTGTTCATCATAGCTCATAAAAGTCAATAAAGATGATTTGTTATCAATTTTTTTCCTATTGACTTTAGGAGTTAATACGTAAGCCTTAGAACCAAAGATTTTAAAATTAGAAATTTTGGGTTTACGACCCTCCCATCTTTCATACGGAGTACAAGTGCTAGAACTTGAAACCAATCTATTCTGTAAGTGATTTGAGCACATAACGGCTTCACCCCAATATGAATTGGATAGACCACCCTCCTCAAGAAGACAGCGAAACATTTCAACAAGATATTTATTTTTCCTCTCAGCCACGCCGTTTTGTTGTATACAATACGGAACGGTAAATTGGGATCTTATACCAAAGCCTTGGAGAAATTCAAACATTCTCTTCGATTTATACTCGGCCCCGTTATCTGATCTAATGCATTTGGGAACTTTTCCGAATTTGTTCTTTACCATTTCAACGTACATTTTTATTTTATCGAAAACTT
Organism: Eustalomyia histrio; assembly: GCA_949748255.1. Classification (NCBI taxonomy): domain Eukaryota; kingdom Metazoa; phylum Arthropoda; class Insecta; order Diptera; family Anthomyiidae; genus Eustalomyia; species Eustalomyia histrio. The sequence continues at coordinate 126,590,205 of OX456525.1, forward strand.
CGGACTTCTGATTTAATAAATAGACGACAGTATAACGACTGAAATCGTCGATTAATTTTAGAAAGTATTTTTTTCCGCCAGGGGTTATAGTTTGCATTGGACCGCAAATGTCTGAATGTATAAATTCTAGAACTTCCCCAGTTTTAGATTCCGATTTTCTAGGGAATGATTTTCGGCTCAGCTTACATTTTGTACATACGTCACATGTCATTTTCAAGCTTACCAGATTGCATACTTTTAACGGCATTAATATCTCTGTGGCCAAATAGTTTGTGATAAAAATGTTGACATCTGTTAAGATTACAAACAGCAACTAAAGTTTTTTCATACGATCCTGTTTTCAGTAGATATAAATTGTTGATACAATCTGCAACACCAATTTCAGCATTATTCATATCATGTATTTTGCAACTTGAACCACAAAACAAAATTTTAAAACCAGCGGCAGACATTTTTATTACGGACAGCAAATTTCCTTTAAACTACGGGATATACAAAACATCATTAACAGTAACAATTACTTCAGCGCCTTTATTGTTTACGAGACTTAATTTGCAAGAACCTTTACCCGTACAATATACGATATTACCGTTAGCAACGGTAACTTTTTCACGCCAGGATAAGTCGAGGTTTATAAATTCATCTTGATCACTACAAATGTGGCATATAGCGCCGGAATCGACTACCCAAACACCAGCTTCACAACTGACGCCGAAACAAGAATTAGTACTGGCTCCGTAATTTTCAGCGACTTTAGCATTTTCATTATTTTTTGATTTACTGTTTTTAAATTTCCAACAATCTTTACGAATATGACCGACACAATAGCAATAATGACATACGATTTTCTTAGAGTAATTAGCAATGGATTTAAATTTGTTAGTAGTTTTTAACACGGTATCTTCACCGGATTGCCTCTTTTTATGCTTTTCATCCTCTTCAAGTAATTTGTTTTCAACTAATGTCATTGTAAGGTCTTTTTCGTCTCTTATCTCGAGAGCCGTAATTAAAGTGTCATATGTATTTGGCAGACCACTTAACAACATTGTAATTATCCACGACTCAGACATCTTTTCGCCAAGCGATTGTAATTTTGAAAACAGGAGTTTCATTTGATTATGTTTATCCATATCGCCTCCGGGTTGGAATTTCAACTCAAAAATTTCTTTCATTAATTTAACCTTGTTACTAAGGGTTGATTTTTCGTGGTACGATTTTTAGATTTGCATCGGCCATTTTAACAGCAAGTACAGTATATGTATATCTACAAAACAAAACAGCTACAGCACACGAGCCCACAGCACCGAATTTGCAAAAAAAAAGTTACAGCAAACAGTAGCAATTAAAATATACTATAAATTATACAGCAGAATTTAATGATGGAGGCCCATAACCTTTTGGAAATAAAAGGCGAAAAAATGCAATTAGGAAAAGAAAAAATTTAACTTTATTTTCACCAACTATTCTGGTAAGAATGTTCTAGAGGAATGATAATGAAATATACATGAGAGAATATAAAAATGAATAGGGCAGTGTTGCCATATTACTTCTTATGAATATAAAAGGAAAATGGTTGCCAAATAACAAAAGGAGAATATATATTACATACTTAAATAATAATAAATATAAATTTAACTATTCGAAATTGATTTCCAACATTAATTGCTCACCAAACTCGCCTCTCAATAGGTTTATGGTATCGCGTGCCGTGTGGGGAAAACAGATAAAACGGGTAAAATCCAAAGGGGAGGGGCAAAAGGAGGAAAGTTCTCTCCCTTGACGGCCTGCCAAAACTGCTGGAACTAGGAAGTAAAAATTTGGTATGTAGGTTTCTCCTCCGACGTAGACATTCGCCCAGGTGGTATTTTGTAAAATTCCTTCGGAGAGAGGCAAAGAGGGAAGTCTTCCCGTTAACAACCTACCTTAACCGCTGTAGCTGGGAAGTTTAAATTTATTTTGAAGTTTATTCCTCCGGTGTGGACATCAGCTAAGACGGGATTTTTGTAAAATCCCTGAGGGAGGGGCAGAAAACGGGAAATTCTAAACCTTAACGGCCTGCAAAAACGCTGGAGCTAGGAACGTGAAGTTTGGTATGAAAATTTCTCCTCAGGCGTAAACATCAGGTAAGACTGGATTTTTAGAAAATCCTACAGGGAGGCGCCTACAAAAACCGCTGGAACTAAGAAGTAGAAATTTGGTATGTAGGTTCCCTCCAGATGGTATTTTTGCCAAATTCCTACGGGGAGGGAAAAAAGAGAAAAGTCTCCCCCTTAACGGCTTGCCAAAGCCGCTGTAAACAATTAAGTTGAAATTTGGTATGTATGTTCATTCTCTAACGTACACATCCGGTCAGACGGTATTTTCGGAAATTCCTTCAGGGATGGGCAAAAAGGCAAAAAGTCCTTCTTAACGGCCTGCAATTACCGTTGGAGCTAGGGAGTTGAAATTTGGTATGAAGGTTCCTACTCCAGCGTAAACAGCAGCTAAGACTGGATTTTTGAAAATCCTACGGGGTAGGGCGAAAAATGAGAAAATTTCCCCTTGACGGACTGGCTAGAAACTTTAAATTTAAAATATGTGTTCCTTGAAGTATGGGCTAACTCAGCGATAAGGTACTTTGGAACTTTCGCCAAAATCGTGGTAAAAATGGGATTCCTTAACGGAGGAGGTTCCTAGTTTGGTGTAGACATCAGCAAAGACGAGACTTTTAGAAATTTAGAGAAAGGGACAAAAAAGGAGAATTCTCTTCTTGACGGCCTGCCAAAACCGCTGGAGCTAGAGGGATTGAAGTTTGGTAAAAAGGTTCCTCCTTCGGCGTAAACATCAGCTATGATTTGATTTTTAAAAATCCTTCGGGGAAATTCTCCATTTTGACGGCTTGACAAAACGCTGGACGAAAGATGAAATGTGGTATATGAGTTCTTTCCCTGGTGAAGACATCGACTTAGACGATAATTTCGGATATTCCCAAGGTGATTTTGCCTAGATACATGAATTTTGCAATATGTGCCCCTGGAGTATGGGCTAGCTCATTAATTAGATATATTTTAGAGTTTTCGCCAGATACGTGGTAAAAATGTGGCTTCAACAGTCGAAAAGTCTATCCTTTAACAGCTTGCACAAACTGCTGGAAATAGGAAGTTGAAATTTGGTATGAAAGTTTCTCCTCTAGTGTAGACATCAACTAAGACGGAATGTTTGGAACATCCTACAGGAAGGGACAAAAAGGGAATGATTCTCCCCTTTGACGCTCTGAAATTAAAATTTGCATGTAGATTCCTCTTACTGCGTAGACATCTGGACAGGATTTTTGAAAATTCCTAGGTGGAGTGGTAAAAACGGGAAAAGTCTCTCCCGTCGCACGGAGTTTGCTAACATTGTACATTTTTATTTTAACCCATTTAAGAACTACTGTTTGCTAAAGTTACACCATTCTTTAAATGGTAAAAAGGAATTTTAAGACATGCATACTGGGAGGGGCAAAAAGAAGAAAACTCCCCTTAACAGCCTGCAAAACCCCTTTGACTAGAAGCCTGAAATTTGAATGTATTTAAGCAGAGACAAGCACGTTGTTTTTAACAATAATTCTAAGCACTGCCAAAAAAGTGGGTGGATTGGAAAAACGGGACAGGGTACTCAATGTTACCCAAGTTTTAATAGTTATATTCCTCCATACCTTTTGAACAAATTTTGTATGAATAAAATTTTGAAACAGCATCTGATAACAACTCCTTAAGGGATCATATACGGGACAGATTGAAATAAAGGGAGTGGAACTTTACATGCAACCCAGAATTTTTTATTGCTTTATTTCGGCTCCAGTAACCAATAATTTAGCAAAATTTGGCACCAGAATTTCTAAAAATGTTTTTAAACTGTACTAAATATGGTCTTTATAAAAGAAGTGGGACTGCCACCTCCTAAACAATTCAAGTTCTTTACGGTCATTTAGGCAAATTCCTTTACTTCCACTCCTGTTGTTAACAAAATTTTAAGCCATGTGAGAAAAGTAAGTGTGATAGAGCGTGGCCCGGCATCTTATAACAACTTCCTTAGCCACTGTGCGAAAAGTAAACGGAAATTCGAAATTTAAAAATGTCTTTACATGGAACATGGGCTAACCCATTTTAGTGCCAGGGATGTGGTAAAAATGGGAGCTTAAAGGGCGATAAGCCTTCCTCTTAACAGCCTGCCTAAACCGCTAGAGCTAGGAAGCTTGAAGATTTTAAGACTAGCTTTTTTTGAAAATCCTACGGGGAGGTGCAAAAGGATAAAGTCTCCCCCTTGACGGCCTACGAAAAACTCCTCTGGATAGAAACCTAAAATTTGAAAAACGTTCACCCATACTTTAACTGGTAAGACAAAATGCTTGGAGTATGGTCTAAATACTGACATGACCGGATTTTTTAAAATTTATACGAGGATTTGGAATGTCTTCTGTTTGGCGTTCTGTCCTTCTTTTGAAAAAAAAAAATTATAAAATATGTACTCTAAAATTTAAAATATGTGGTCCCCTCTAATAAGGAATCATTTTCATCTGGGGACTCCGCTAGCCATGCTAGTATTGCATATAACATGCTAGAAAATTTCCAAAAAAAAAAAAAAATGAGAGATGTAATCATTATCGTAATATATAAGCATATACAACTAATACATAGGTAAATACACATAGGTGTTTCTGTTCTTGAAATAATTTTTAAGAAATATTTAAGTGCTGTTCAGAGGTAACAATTTGCAAAGAATATATTAACTTCGAGGTGTGTTTAAGAACTATCTGATAGTTTATAATACTCGCCCCAAAAGTCTTGTTCCGATAACACCAAACCGATACAAAATATAAGTAGTAGGGAAATAAGGAGTCAATTTGATTTAATTGCTTTTTGATAAGTCAATTTGATTTAATTGCCTTCATTTTTGATAGGGAGTCAATTTGATTTAATTGCCTTCATTTTTGATAAGGAGTCATTTTAATTTAATTGCTTTAAGCTGGGGTATCAGAATGCTTTAATGTTTTTTTTTTTTTTCAAGTATGTCATAAATTAAATATTTATTAATATGAGATTAGTTTTGGAGTGCACAATTTTTAGGATCAAGTGAAAGTCATTGATCTACATATTTGTTTTTGTATTAATAGGAAATTTGCATTTTTTTCTTTCTTTCTTGTATTTATGTTATATTTTTGAATTTATTCCAGTATTTTTTTGGTTATCGGTTGTATGCTTGTAATGTAAAAGTGGTGGTTATACAAAATTTTTCTTGTGCGTGATTGTAACGAGGGTCTTTTTTGAAATTATGTTGTTAGTGTTGCCGTCGGTTGTTTGCTTATAATGTAAAAGTGGTGGTTATACAAAAATTGTCATGTGTGTGTTTTGCTAGAAGGTGTTATGTGACAAGGATCTTTTTTGAAATTATATAGGGTGCGTTGTCGTCGGTCAATTCTTTTTATCTCTTGTGTGTTTTTTTTTCTATTCTTTGGTGGCATATACATTCTACCGTCGGTTGTTTGCTTATAATGTAAAAGTGGTGGTTATACAAAAATTGTCATGTGTGTGTGTTTTGCTAGAAGGTGTTATGTGACAAGGATCTTTTTTGAAATTATATAGGGTAGCGTTGTCGTCGGTCAATTCTTTTTATCTCTTGTGTGTTTTTTTTCTATTCTTTGGTGGTCATTGATCTACATATTTGTTTTTGTATTAAGAGGAAATTTGCATTAAGTGAAAGTCATTAGTCTACATATTTGTTTTTTGTATTAATAGGAAATTTGCATTTTTTCTTTCTTGTGTTTATGTTCTATTTTTGTTTTTATTTTTTTTTTTTGTGTTTGGTATATACATTCTACATATAAATGTACAAGTAGGTCATAAATTAATTATTTATTAATGTGACATTTTCATTAATCTACAAATTTTTGTGTTTTAATGAAATTCGAATCTGTTTGTTTGTTCGGTTTTGTTTCTTGTAATAAAGCGGTACTTGGAATCTGTTAGTGTTTTGTTTGTTTGTTTGTTTAGTTGAGTATAATAAAAAACAATACTAAAAATTAGTTTTATGTATTTGGTTTTATTTTACTTTCTTTTTAAATAATTCTTAAATTAAAATCTCATTAAATATTTCTTATAAATTTAAATACGTATAATATAATAATTTCGGTTATTTTTTTTTATTTAATTAAAAATTTAGATGTTTATGATAGAGATTTATAGCGTGATACATGAAACACAAACGATTACACCCACCCTCCTCTGCCACTAGCGAATGAGACGCAGGCAGCGAGTCGAATAATAAAGATGTAGAATCATGGTTGGACGAAAATTCCATCAGAAAATTAAGTTCAGTATCCTTTACTTCATCATATAAGTAGATTACTTTATCCGGTTTTTTGTGTTTGTTGAACTTTTTAAAAAATTTTTGTTAAAACAAATTTTTAATAAAAAAAAAAAAAATCTCTAAAAACTTTATCCACTTATTTTTTCTGTGTGAAGTTATTTTTACTGTGTGAAATTTTTTTTTAATAAAAAAATAAAAAACTAGCTCAAAATGTTTTTCTGCGTGATATGCCAAGCTGTTGAAAGCAAACACAACATGCTTCAACATAAAAATAAACATTGTGTTGAGTGTGGAAAGTTTTTCCTTAAGCGCTCCACAATGAAGGAGCATGAAAGGACCCATGCAACCACCTCATCAAAATTTTGCGTTCCTTGCAATGAAGCAGTTAGTAGCTTAAACTATAGCCAACACTTGCGAACACTACAACATCGCAGCAATTGTGGGATGAAGACAATTAACCCTAGACTCACTGTAAGGAGCAGTGATTATAGTGAACGAATAGCAATTTATATGCTAGTAAATGAAAAAGATGAAATTCTCATTCCCGAGGAATTTTTCAAAAAAGAGGAATCTATTTTAATAGAACTCCTAAAGGACTGTCAAGCTAGACACATATCCTTTAAATTCAATATGGAGCTTGTGTGTGATTATATCAAAATCAGCGAGCAAGAAATGGTTGCAGCTACAATGACTCACTCAACAAAAATGGCAATGGTCACTTTAAGCGATGACTTGAATAATATCTATGACTCGCAAACTGATGAAATTAGAAATAAAATGTCTGAGTTCCAAGAAAGGGATAGTGGATGGTCTCTGGTTACCATAAAATTTTTAAATATTAATGTGAATGAAGTTAATATTATAAGAGGATCACAATATATACCTCTGCCAAAGGAATTAGTCAGAAACATAGAAAGTATTTCTGCCGACATAATAATTGTAAACAATTTGCAATTAAACTTTTCCAACCTCACCTTTCCATTAAGTCTAAAAAGCTTAAAAGACTTTGAAAGGCAAAATGTAGATATAAGTGTCAACGTCTTCGGATATGAAGATAAAAATATAGTCGGACCCTACTATCTAACGAAGGAGGAGAAGAAATATCATATAAACCTCCTGCTTCTCATAGAGGAAGAAAGGTCGCATTACATCGTTATAAGTTTTATTTCAAGGTTAGTAGCAAAAAAAAAATACATGTAAAACTTTATAAAAAAGAAATATTTCAAATTTGTTTTTTTTTTGTTCTTTTGTATTAAATAAAAGGTTTATTCGAAGCAGTTTGACTGGATACAAAGGAAAAATATTTGTATGTAATGCATGCCTTACTTACAAATATAGTCAACGAGATTTATCACTTCATAAACAAACTTGCAATAAAGTTTGCACAAGGATGCCAGAAGGAGCTGATGCTGTTCTAAAATATTCAAATGCTCATAAGGAACTAGATGTTCCGTTTACAGTCTATGCGGACTTTGAATCGATTTTAAGTAGCATAAGTGAAGAGGTTAGTACTAAAACTACAAAAATACAACGACATATTCCATGTGCTTTTAGTTATTTTATAAAATGTAGCTTTAATGATAATTTAGACAAGTTTAAAATTTATTAAAAAGAAAAGATGCACCTAATGTTTTTGTTAAAGATTTAGTTGAGGACTTAAAAGACATTTATTCAAATTATATTTACAAAGAAGTTGAAATAATAATGACTGAAGATGATATAATTTTTTATAATTCATCTAATATTTGTCATATTTGTGAAAAGGTGATATATTTATCCAAAGTTAAAGATCACTGTCATTTTACTGGCAAGTATAGAGGCCCTGCTCACAATGATTGTAATTATACCCTCCACCATATATGGTGAGGGTATATATCAGTTTGTCATTCCGTTTGTAATATGTCGAAATATAGGTTTAACACCCCATAAAGTATATATATTCGTGATCCTTATGCAATTTTAAGTCGATTTAGCGATGTCCGTCTGTCTGTCCGTCTGTCTGTCTGTCTGTTAAAATCACGATCACGACGCGAAGACGCAAGCGGGGGTGCCTGTTTTTACCCAGATTATTGAACATCCTCCCGAGCAGTTTGGTATTTAAAATGAGCAAAATCAGTCAAGCGGTTCAAAAGTTATGAGTGAAAATGTGAAGGTACCTCTAAATTTTCCATACAAATTTGTAAGTTTTTCTGTATCTATTTTTTTTTTTTCTGTTAAGTAAGTAAAAATGTTATTAAGTCTTCTTATTGTTCGATTACATTTATTGTCTTACATACTATGATAACTAAGTTAACGTAAAAATGAACAATGTTAAAGTCGCTAACAGAGCAGACCTCTGTAAATAACATTGCTAAAACTAAATAACAAAAGTTCGTTACATAATTTGACAAAACATATTCATATTACAGTTCATGCAAAATTTAGTATATACGTATATCATCTTCATCCCCTTTGGTGGAGGGTTTCAAAGATTCGGCACAGCCGAATTTAGCCCTTTTTTACTTGTTTAAAATATAGAAAACCTAAATTTATTCCAGTATTTTTTCACAACTTTTCTTCATATGATTGTCATATGTTCTTTAAATATTTAAATAGTATTCCAGATAGTGATATACGTGTAGTTCCTCTCAACAAGGAATTATATATATCTTTATCTATATATCTACCTTTTCAAGAAAACTCGACTAAGGAAAAATTCGAAATAAGATTTCTGGATTCGTTCAGATTTATGGCTTCAAGTTTAGATTCCCTAGCAAAAAATTTACGTGTTGAGGATTTAAATATTGTCCGCAAAAATTTCTCTGATGAAAGCCATTTTAATCTAATTAGGAGAAAAGGTGTTTTTCCATACTCTTATATGGATTCTGTGGAAAGATTCAATGAAACTGAGCTCCCCAGTCGAGATAAGTTTTTTAATGTTTTAATTGACGCAGAATGTTCTGAAGAAGATTATGAACACGCGAAAAATGTTTGGAATACTTTTAGATGTAAAAATATGTTAGATTATACAAAATTGTATTTAAAAACGGATGTGCTTTTATTGGCAAATATATTTCAAAACTTTAGAAAAATTTGCAAATCCATATATAAGTTAGATCCAAATCATTATTATACCGCCCCAGGTCTTTCATGGGATGCAATGCTTAAAACGACAAAGAAGGAATTAGAATTATTCACAGATAAAGATATGCATCTGTTTATACAAAAGGGAAAAAGGGGTGGTCTCGTACAATGTTCACAGAGACATGCCAAAGCCAATAATATATATTTAGATGATTATGATAGTAGTAAACCATCTGAATATTTAGCTTACTTAGATGCAAATAATTTATATGGATGGGCAATGTCACAGTATCTTCCAGCTGGGGGATTTGAGTGGCTTGGCGAGGACGATTTAAAGAAATTTAATCCAAATAAAATATCTGATACTTCTCCTGTCGGTTACATTTTAGAAGTTGATTTAAAATATCCACACTCTCTTCATAAACTGCATAATGACCTTCCTTTTGCTCCTGAAAATAAAGTAGTTGGAAACCCAAAATGCAAAAAACTTATTGCAGATTTGACTAATAAAACAAAATATCTGATGCATTATCGAAACCTTTTTCAAACTTTTAAATAACGCTGTTTATGGGAAGACCATGGAAAATGTTGAGAAATGGGTGGATGTCAAAATCACAAGAAACTGGGAGAGTGAAGATAGAAATCGTAGAGGTGCAAGATATTTTGTTTCTCGCCCCAATTTTAAAAGCATTTCAAAGTTTTCTGAAGACTTATTTGCAGTTCAGATGCGTAAAGTTGATATATTATACGACAAGCCCATATACATAGGTTTTGCCGTACTTGAATTATCTAAATGGAAAATGTATGATTTTCATTATAGGATAATGAAGTCAAAATATGGTCAAAATATAATTCTCAATTATATGGACACCGATTCATTTATATATTCAATAAAAACTGAAGATTTTTACAAAGATATACTTAATGATTTGTTGTCTGAATTTGATACCTCAGATTACCCCGTTAATAATCCTTACGACATACCGTTAGTGAATAAAAAAGTTTTGGGTAAAATGAAAGATGAGAATAATGGTACTATTATGACTGAATTTGTTGGTCTTAGATCGAAAATGTATTCCATTAAAACTATTGACAACAAGGAAATTAAAAAAGCAAAGGGGGTTAAGAAGTCTGCTTTAAATAAATATTGTATGTTTGATTATAAAACTGCCTTATTTAATCGTAAGCGATAATATGTGTTTATTTGCATCTAGATTGCATAATGTTTTTACAATAAATATATATAAAATCGTTTTAAGTTATAAGGATGAAAAACGAAAAATTATGAACAATCAGGTTCAAACAGTCGCTAGGGGGCATTGTGAATATGATTAGTATAATGAAATCCCTGACAATGAATGTCTAAAATGTAGCAATAGTAATTATATTTTTGATGAAGATGGAGATAAAACTATTAATGGAGTAAATATTGACTTAGTACAATTCCAGAATGATTCTGAGGATGAAATATTTAATAGCATCAATTATTAGGGAATAAAACATTGTATTTTAATAGCTTTAAATTAAATTTGATGTATATTTTGTAATATAATTTAATAATTTCTTTTTTTTAATAATATAATTTAATAAGTTTAAGATTAAAAGAGATTCTTGAAAAAAAAATAAATATTTTGTATTTTTCTCTTAAAATTTTTTGATTATTAAGCAAAATAAAACACTGGTATTTTAGTTTTCTATTTTAAGAATACATATTTTTATTTACAATTTTAAGACATTGTTTTTAAGTGTGTATTTTCTAAATATTTAATAAAGATAATAAAAATGGAAAAATGCCTTTATTTATTTTAAAGTTTAAAAATTTTTGTAGTAAAAGAGCATTTTTCAGTGCACATGTTTCATATTTGTGCGAACTACAACGGATGCAATCGGGATATTTTTCATCGAGCTCTCTTAAATTACAGCAGTTGATATTTTCTATATTGAAAACGTTTTTCCGCAGCATATTCTCCAACCACTTTTTCTTTTCCAAACCCTTGACAAAAATTAAAGAACCCTCTGTGTTTGATTTGAGAAATTCGCACACAGACTTGAATGATACGGATCCATCTTCCCATTGCAGATGATGATAATTTTTTGTTAACCAATTGACTTGTTTTTGATTCTTTGGTGATAAATAACTATAATCGAAGGGGGGTTTTATGATGAAATTTATATACTCCTTAGCGTTAAAAACCAATGCAATTTCTTTGGCAATAAAATTATTAGAATCTGCTCTAAAGCCTTGGAGATCAATAAAACCTATTTTTGGCATTTCCATTGCTTAAACAATTTTATGAACCTGTCCTGTCAAAGGCGTATATTCAATTAAACGATCATGAATAAGAATGCAGTAAGCTGATGAGTTTGGTGGTATATTGATGCCAGTCTCAAAAATAATTTTTATATCAATCGGACCCCTTGCAACCGTTTCATTTTGATGGCTTACATCAATAACTGTAATAGGAGCTTTATTTTTGAATTCTTGACAAGTGAGTAGAGGTTGAGGTTCTCTCATATAGTAGTTTTGTTGAAATCTGACATACATATCATAGAGGATGGCAAACCGTTCTTCCCCAAATTTAATGTTTAGATCATCATAAGGATATGACTCTGAGTTTAAGTGAACTTTGATGTTGGTTAAATCACAATTAATAAATTTATTCTCACCCAGGAATGCTATCAAAACGAAGCGAGGTCGTTCCCTATTTGCAGATAATTTAACATTCCAAATGTGATTAGTTCCGCTTGATTATTGAGGATTAAAATGACAGTCCCAACTGCGGAATGCTATTGGTAAATTTGTTCCATTTTGTATAATTTTTATCATATTTATTTTACTCAAGTAAGAAAGCTGTACATGTGGTATCCTCCATATAAAATCGTTTTAAGTTATAATATTCTTAATAGTAATTTTTGGTTTTTGAACAGATGCTGTTGAATATACGAGATCATCATCACTTTTGCTACGAAGTAATATCAATTCATGTTTGGAATTTAAAATAATTTTATTAAAGTCTTCAGCAAATCCCAATAATATTTTTAATGGTACATAAAAGTTAAAGTGTCCATTTATTACATTTAGGTCATCTACTTTACTCCAAGCAGCATTTTCCATGAGAGCACCGTCCGTTGCCATCAAAGAAACATAATTTTGAATATTAGTTGAAACTCCTAGGTGTCTTGTGCGATCAATTTCAATGCCATTTAGCTCATAACGAATTTCATCAAATAGGTGAGCAACAAAATTATTTTTCAATCTGAAAGCAGAAGATGTTACCACTTTTTTACTATCGCCGCTTTCTTCTTCTACTAAACCTTCAATGTAAATAAAACTTTCACTCGGCAAAACATACAAATCCTGATTTTGTATTGATATTCTTATTTCATCGTTATTTTTAAATGATTGCAAGTATGGAGTATAAGTGTGATAATCTTTTTTTATAATGCTTTCATCCGATAAGGTTTTATCCAAAACATTAATTATTGATCTCATTCTCTTTGGTGTTGCTTCTTCAATTGGAAATTCAATGATTTGAGAAAATTTTTATTTGATTCTGTTAAATTGTTGGCTGAATGTGAAGATGAAAACAGCGTGGACGCTAATTTTGGTTTGACTGATGGCAATAATATGGATTTTGGCGATAACAATGTGGTATAAGGAATGCTATTTGAGAGAATTTCTTTGTTGTAAATTATCATTATTTTCTTGGCCTTAAATGTAATCGAATAGTAATTTCTTCTCCTCGAAAATTAATTAAATCACCGTCTTGATCAACTATCCGTAGTGTTAGTGAACTTACTTCTTTGGAATTCACTGGCAAATAGATGAGATTTGTAGGTATTTCATCCATTTTATAGCCAGGTGGAACATTTATTGCAAATTCGTGTAATGTATCTGCATACGAATTGTTTATATATGTGTTTACCACAATATTACATTCTATCCGAGAGAGATTTACCTTAAAAATATTTACTGGTAGATCTGAGAAATGGGGGACATTAGGAGAGAGGACATTCTTATTGAAGCCAAACAATTTTCCTATCGAATTCTTCATGTTAAAGTATATCGAATCTTCGGAACTATACAATTTGACTTGCATTGTATTGTTATTAGCTTCTATAATAATTTTCTTCTTCCCCAACCAATCTTTCTCATATTCCCCCTTTATGAAATCAACAATATCATTCAGCTGATAGGATCCAATAGGTATTGTAATAATTTTACTACCAATGTGAAACAAATTATTGTATTTGTCCACATTTGGTATGCTGTTGTATGTGTGAAAATCTACGAGAGCACACTCGTAATCGCCGTTTAAATTTATTGGAGGAAAGTAATTTGCTGATAAATTTGAGGAGTTTCGCGCTCAATGTTACTGTAATTGACATTTTGCTTACCAAATGGCTAATGTAGGAAATAAAACAATATATTCTTTTCTTAAAGGGTTGCTTTTTTCTTTATTTTAGATAATTTTATATCAATACTTAAAGTACATGTAGTATATACCTATATATATATTAATTTTAACATTCTTTCCAGAAGATTCTCATTTATTAACTTTATTATCATCTTTCTTCTGATTACATTTATTTTCATTGTGATCATTACTACCACAATAATTACAATACTTTAGTTTTTCATATTTAATCTCAGAGCTCTTAAAAATCTTATCCATTCTCCTCCTGCTAATATATAAATATAATGTATTATCAAGCTAAAGTTTTTTATTCAACTAAAATAGTGGAGAAAACATTTAATCCTTTTATACTTAATTTTGTAGTCGTAAAAGTAATCACACACATTACAAAATATCATTTTTATTTATCCAAGAATTATGCTGATTTGAAAAACCCAACCATTTCACGAATACTTTATTATCTTTAGTTTTAATAACTTTTTCAACAAGATATGTATTAGGCAGTCGAGTTTTTGAGAGTTCTTCATCATAGAAGGCACCTTTAATTCTATTTCCCTCGTAATCCACCAAAATATTTGTTGCTGGATAAGTGTTGTTTATAGATTTGATTTTAAAAATTTCTGTTGTCCAGTTAGGTGTGTATCCCTTTTCAAAAATATGCTTATATTTGCTGATGCGTACCGAATCTCCAACATGAAATTTTGAGATTTTGTACATTTTCAAGTGATTATACACTGTGTCTAGTAACATTTTCTCATTCGTAGAATTAACATTAATGGGTGCCATTTTTATGGTACGATGAATCTTGTGATTGTACTCATCAATTAAATCTTTATATAAATCAATCCAATGATATGATCCGTTGTAGCTAAATTCCTTCCACATCATATCTTTATGAGTTCTATTGAATCGTTCAACAATAGACGCTTTCATTACACTATACGTTGAGTAGTGATTAATATTATGCTTTTTCATCAATTTACTAAAGTTTTTATTAAAGAATTCCTTGCCATCATCAGTATGTAAATTTTTTGGCACACGACCCAAATTCAATATATTTTCCATTGCTTTGCAAACATCCGATGAACTTTTAGATTTGAGAGGTGCTGCCCAAGCATATTTTGAAAACGTATCAATGACCGTTAGCAGATATCGATAGTCCTTGTTATCCGATGAATAATTACCCATTTCAACTAGATCTGCTTGCCATAAATCATCAATGCCTTTCATTACAACTCTTCGACGCTTAAAATTTTTTCGAGCCTGTTTATGCAACTCTTTTACCAGAATTCTCTTTGTATTTATTATCGACAACATATATTAGTTTATTATGTTATCAGTGTTAGTAGTAAACTCTGCAAAAGTTTAATTCGTTGACGCAACAACTTAAGTTCTCTGTCAAAGTACGATTTTTGATCATGATTTATATCAGGAATTTTCTTATATTATTTTCTTATATCATTATTTTTATCTATATTCAAAAGTATGTCTGTCTGCATTTGGTTGACTTGTAAGAGTAGAAAGTCTTTTGTGACGGCGTCGTTTTCTTCCACAGGGCTCGCAACATGTTTAATTCTTTTGTTTTGGATATTAAAGTTCTTATCGCTATCCAAAATGGGGCCAAATATTTTCGAATCATTCTTTCTTATTATATTATTATAGTTCAACTTAGAATTGTAATAGTGTCCGAACTTGTCGACAGACATTTTCAATATATATCCTTAACTCACAAAACTTTATATATATTATAATATTATATCAGCTTCCTGCAGTTCTTCGATAATAGAAACAATTTCATTGTTATGATTGTTATGACCAGCAGATTGAGAGGCGATTAATAATCTGAGGCGGTCAACTAACTCATTCGGATCATTCCAATATACATAATTAGGTTTATTAGAATTTAATTTCATTAGACCACTTCCTGTTTTGTCATTTTTAAATAATTTGCTGATAATGTTTACATATTTGTAGGCCCTTTGTCCCTTTAATTTGTCCGTCTGATTTATAGTCTCTTTTGTGAGCATTTGTCTCCATTAAAATCTTTTTGTAAATCTCCAATTCTGTTTTATCATAATTTTTTGGAGTTTTATAAAACATTAACTGAACCAAACCTGGTGTTAGCAACCAATTTTGATTTCCTAGCATAATTTTATCATCACTCAACTTAATGTAGCTATTCCCAAATTTCCACTCACCATTCGAATCTTTGTGAGGACCATAAAGCGTTTCCAGTTCATTTTTTCGAGCTAAATGCGATAAATCGAGTGAGTTTATTTTTGTATCGTTTGTAACATCAACGGGGGATTCAGTTTGATAGTAAATATCATCATCATCATCATTTTCATCAATTGTTTTGTATTCATCACTCGTAAAATCTTTCTTTGGGGTACTTGTCCCCAGTTTCATTGGTAATTTTCTCGTCTCATTTTCTATTTCATTTTTAATTTCTTCTTTTTCATCTTTAGAAATTCTCTTTTCTTTAGAAGAATTATTTATAAATTCTTTCAGCGGGTTAGTTATGGGCTTAAATGTTTTTTGTAGTCTTTCATGAGTATTAGCTTCACCCATTTTTATGCTTCGAAATTTCTTCTTCAAAGCATTTCTTACCTTGACCAGTTCCTCCAACACTTCAGTCATATCAGACCAGGAATAGTTAAGAAACAGACCAGGAATAGATCAGCAACAGACCAGGAATAGATCAGAAACAGACCAGGAACAGATCAGCAACAGAGCAGGAATAGATCAGCAACAGACCAGGAATAGATCAGAAACAGACCAGGAACAGATCAGAAACAAACCAGGAATAGATCAGAAACAAACCAGGAATAGATCAGAAACAAACCAGGAATAGATCAGAAACAGACCAGGAATAGATCAGAAACAGACCAGGAATAGATCAGCAACAGACCAGGAATAGATCAGAAACAGAGCAGGAATAGATCAGAAACAGACCAGGAATAGATCAGAAACAGAGCAGGAATAGATCAGAAACAGACCATAAAATGTAGCAAGCTTATTTGGAATCAGCTGAATTCATAAAAGGATGTAATTATTTAAATGTTTTTAATTTGTTAATCCTATCGATTCAAGAGGTCAAACTTTACTAATATCATCATATTATTCCAACATCCTTATATTTCAATGAAAACATTAAATGTCTTTCTATATCGACCAGCATTTAAGTTATCATCTTTACATATTGTTAAAAATCCATAGTTTTCTCTCCAACATTCTTGACATATTTTACGAAATTGTTCAAAGGACATATCCGTTCCAACATGATCACTATAGACGTGTTTCATATTCATTTCATCCTGATTAAACATTATAATCATATTGGCATTATCTCGTATCAAATGTTTAGGTATTCGGGTATAAGTTTGACACAAGTAAAATGAATCCACATTTTTGTGACGACCCATACAAAAGTATGCACGTATATTATTTTGATTTTCACATGCAACGTCATTAAATATAATTACTGAGTTATTTTTAGCTTCATCTGGTGGAATAACACTTTCATTGTTAGAAAATGTAAAATAACCCATTCCTTTAATCGTTGATACGAGTTTATTTAAGTACTCATATTTAGGTTGAAATAATGATTTCGAATATAAATAGATGTTTTCGAATTTTAATCCATTAGGACTTTCAATCAAACTAATCATTACATTAGTCTTTCCACAGTTCGAAGGTCCCACTATAAGTGCTCTTATAGAATTTGGCAATAGAGAACTGTGTTTTCTTCTCATATCTGTACTTGTTGAGGAATCAACATTCCTAACAACTATATTTTTATGTTGTTTGGTCAACCGCATTTTAACAACTAAAACCAAAGTTTTAAATTTCCCTTTTAATTAGTTTCCAGATTATATAAATAGGTCTAACAATATCATAGAATTATCAATCATATGCATTCTGTCACTGGGAGTGGATTAGTAGATAGAGTAATAAATTCTCTACCATTTGAACTTCATTTACCGGGTTATGAATTTTGTGGACCAGGTACTAAGCTAGAAAAACGTTTAAAGAGGGGTGATAAGGGGATAAATCCGTTGGATGCTGCTTGCAGAGAGCACGATATTGCTTACTCTCAAAATAAGGAAATCAGTAAGCGACACCAAGCAGATAAAATACTTGAAAATCGAGCCTGGGAACGAGTTTTATCGAAAGACAGCAGTATTGGAGAAAAAAGAAACTCATATTTTATAACTAACGCCATGAAGGCTAAAGTCAAACTCGGCATGGGTCTAAAGTCAAAAAATAAATTTGGAAAGAAAATTTTTGGCACAGCAATACGAATGGCTACGGCAACTTTAAAGAAAGAAACCTAAAGATATAAACGACGCAATTAAAATTGCTCGTAAAGTTTTAAATAAATCGCTGAAAGGAAAAAAATCAAAAGTTGTTATACCTCGCATTATCAATGTACCAAAAGTTGGAGGGTTCTTACCATTAGTGCCAATACTAACTGCTTTAGGGACCTTAGGTGGTCTGTCATCTGGTGGAGCAGCTATTGTTAAAGCTATTAATGCTGCAAAAGATGCTAAGAAACAACTCGAAGAGGCTACTAGACATAATAAGAGAATGGAGGCTATAGCAATGGGAAAGGGTCTTTATCTTAAACCATATAAGAACTGGTATGGTCTTGTATTCGATAAAATGTCAAAAAACTCATTAAGATGCTCCCCAAAAGACAACTTACTGATATCGATTTGATTAAGTTTACCACACATATTCCACACTTTAGAGGTATTTTTATGAGAGATTCACTCCCCAAACATCCTCGACAAATAGAATGTGGCATTGTTAATCTGGATTCCTCAATTGGAGCAGGCACTCATTGGGTAGCATACTACAAAAATAAAGATCATAAGGAGTACTTTGATAGTTTTGGAAATTTGCAGCCACCACTTGAATTAGTAGCATATTTGGGCTCAAATATAGTGTACAATTATAGAAGACATCAAAAATAAAATTCATTTAATTGTGGTCACTTATGCCTGAAATTTTTGTATGAAATTATTAATAAATAAAAACGCATTTTTTTTTTTTTGTTTTCAATGTATTTAATATTTTTATTTCTCGTTGTTTAATACAAATTTACAATTTCATCTCCAAAGCGGATATTTGCCACTTTCAGGAACAATATATTCATTTATATCAAATAACTCCATCAGTTATAGCATTAAATCTTTTTGGAAGAAAGATGACACAATTTTCTCCCTCAATCTGGATACTTTCCCCATATTTCGTTTGCATTTTAATTGCTTTCAATATTTTGTATAATTTAAGATCCTCCATATCTTAAATATGGAGAATTGGTTTGTTGTTGAGGTCATCAAATTTGTTTATTAATGATTTTGATACAGCGCTCATGGTTGTTGTTTCTTTGAAGACTTTGTTAAGAATAAAACTTTCACATGAATTAAATTTTAAATTAACTTCTTGTTATATATTAAAATTACTACAATAAATTGCCTGGACTAATATGAAAAGAGGAATAAATTTGTTTTCTCTTTTTTTTTTTTTTTCAAAGACGGATTAATTCTTCACTCTTTATTTCAAAATATTGTGAAATGTATCCTAAAGATATTACAATAAATTGCTCACTTTATTTTCATAGTATTGTCAAATAGTTTAAATATTCACATTATAAATGCGGAGGGTACAATAAATAATAATTTCTGGATTCAGACAGAAAGAACGACTCAGACGATTAAGATGTCAATGCGGGAACAAATTGTAGAATTCCTTAATGAATATAAGGAGTTTATATGTCTAGAAGATTTACACTTCTTTTTAAAGAACGCTGATTATTTCGAATTATATGAGAATAAAAGAATTCTTAATTCAGCGCATGGAGAGCATTTTGAGGATTGCATATGGTCTGACGACAGATGTACTGAAGGACCTGATACATGTAGTTGCATCATCTATAAATTTAGAGAAATTTCAGTCAACGATCTTATAAATCTCTATCATAAACATCTAAATTTTTAATTAAATAAAAAAAATAACCGAAATTATTATATTATACGTATTTAAATTTATAAAAAATATTTAATGAGATTTTAATTTAAGAATTATTTAAAAAGAAAGTAAAATAAAACCAAATACATAAAACTAATTTTTAGTATTGTTTTTTATTGTACTCAACTAAACAAACAAACAAACAAACAAAACACTAACAGATTCCAATTACCGCTTTATTACAAGAAACAAAACCGAACAAACAAACAGATTCGAATTTCATTAAAACATAAAAATTTGTAGATTAATGAAAATGTCACATTAATAAATAATTAATTTATGACCTACTTGTACATTTATATGTAGAATGTATATACCAAACACACAAAAAAAAAATAAAAACAAAAATAGAACATAAACACAAGAAAGAAAAAATGCAAATTTCCTATTAATACAAAAAACAAATATGTAGATCAATGACTTTCACTTAATGCAAATTTCCTCTTAATACAAAAACAAATATGTAGATCAATGACCACCAAAGAATAGAAAAAAAAAACACACAAGAGATAAAAAGAATTGACCGACGACAACGCTACCCTATATAATTTCAAAAAAGATCCTTGTCACATAACACCTTCTAGCAAAACACACACACATGACAATTTTTTATAACCACCACTTTTACATTATAAGCAAACAACCGACGGCAACACTAACAACATAATTTCAAAAAAGACCCTCGTTACATAACACCTAGCCAATCACGCACAAGAAAAATTTTGTATAACCACATTACATTACAAGCATACAACCGACAAGCATACATCCGACAACCAAAAAAATACTGGAATAAATTCAAAAATATAACATAAATACAAGAAAGAAAGAAAAAATGCAAATTTCCTATTAATACAAAAACAAATATGTAGATCAATGACTTTCACTTGATCCTAAAAATTGTGCACTCCAAAACTAATCTCATATTAATAAATATTTAATTTATGACATACTTGAAAAAAAAAACATTAAAACATTCTGATACCCCAGCTTAAAGCAATTAAATCAAAATGACTTCTTATCAAAAATGAAGGCAATTAAATCAAATTGACTCCCTATCAAAAATGAAGGCAATTAAATCAAATTGACTCCTTATCAAAAAGAAATTAAATCAAATTGACTCCTTATTTCCCTACTACTAATATAATTATGCATAAATATATCTAACACGAAATGAAGAAGCTTCATTAATATGACAACAATTGTAAAACATGTGTGTGCTAAAAAAAGTTCGAATTTACGAGCTCCACAACTCTACAAATATGCCATTATGGAAAAATTTATTGTCTGGCAAAGAAATTAAAAAAAAATTTTTATTTAGAGGTAGCACATCGCCATGAAAGTTTCCAAGATGTACTAGTTCTATTATTTTAAATAAATTTAAAATTAAATATAATTATTAGGATTGCGACTAATCAGATCTAATATATTTTTGGATGTACATTGCGAATATAAAATCAAAATTAACTTCGAAGCAGCGAATTTCGCGAAAATTTCATAAAAAAATGTTCAATTTTCATCAAGAAATTTTCTTAATTTAATAATATTACGCAAAATTATTTTATGAATTATTATTTGTCTACGGAATTGTCTTCTTATGTGCGACAGGATTTTTGTTAACAAGTTAATTTTAATACGCTAAATAATAGCGAAAAACTAAAAAAGTCAAATTTTACAGTTAGTTGTTCCACTCAGAAGAAAGTTACGGTTTTCAATTCCAATATACTATTTTTGTCGTGATTTTTAGTAAAAAAATATTATTTAGTATTTTTTTCTTGCTATTTACATTTTACAAATTACAGAATTCTTACAGAATATGTATGTATTTACAAATTTTTTAAAACCGATGTGCTTAAATTAGCAAAAAAAAATTACTAATTTAACTCTTTTTTTAATATTAGTAAATATTATTGATATTGGTTCTATTTCTAATAATTAAAACTTATACTTACAAACTTAAATTGCCTTGAAATGCCATACAGGTTGACCAACTCATTTCCAAAAATAGGACATCCACTTAAAATAGCACTAAATAGTTCTAAAAATCAGGCCTTAAAACAATTAAAATTTGAACTTAAAATCTAAAAATTTGACTAAAAATATTTTTCAATACAAAAATTAGCAACTTCGTTTATGTTTTTGCTCTTTTTATTTTCGTCTGAAATATTTGTCGCTCAATGGCTCATAATAAATTTATTAATATAAATAATTTAGAATGTTTGTCAATTTATATTAATTTTTTTGTATTTTGTTAATATGATAATTTGCGATCTTCCCTAATGTACAATTTAAAGTAACGTTTTGCCTTATGTTTTTGTTATTGTCATATTTTGTATATTTGCATATTCTTCTTTAATGTTGATCTTACTGCAGTGGTTTTTATATTCAAGTTTTTTTTATTAAAGGGTCCGTTAGTTCTTATTTGTTATACAAGTAAGAATGTTTGGTTCTTTTTCTTTTGGTATTGTTTATAAAGTTAGTTTGTGAGGGGAAAAACACTGCAGTAAGTAAGTGAAATATATATGTTAGATATTTTTATAATTATTATTTTTCAAATTTAGAAATAAACGCATAGCATCGCACACATATACAAAAACATTGTTATTTATTTGGAACGTCTAGGTGTCGTTAAATTCGCTCCTCGCAAACGACCGTCGCAGTCAGTGACAATTTCTTTATTTCGATATATGTGTGGTGTGAATTTTTTTATGCAATATTGTGCGAAAATTTGTGTGTTCCAAGTGCAACTTTTTGAGTTTATGTGTGGCTTATAATGGAACGATCGCTTGTAAGAAGAAGTCCACGTAATCAACAAAGTGGTTCCATGCCTGTCGGAACAACTTTGTCGAAACAAAATACTCCCCTTGTCGCTGGAGTGCCTTCTTTGCCTGCCGGTTCTACTGTCATTGGAACAAATTTAAGAAAAAACACTACTCCCTCTGCCGCCGGAGTTTCAGCCAGTTCCATGACTGTCGAAACAAATTCTGCCATAGCCACCATCACTGCTGCCGGAACAATTCATGCCATAACCACCACCACTGCTGCCGGTAATCAAAATATGAACCCTAATATACAAAAAGAAAAAAATGTTCATGGTTTGTCGACGTCGACTACTGGTAGTGGTACACAATTGGATCAACTGCAACGACAAATAAATGAACTTCAAGCCCAGTTGTTGAATGCCCAAGCAGCATTAAGTGTCGCTGTGAATTCCTCTGCTGCTTCAAATTCATCCGTGGTTCTGCCGCAGCCATCAAATGTTACGCCGCCTGCAACAGGTAACAGTGAGGGTGAAATAATTCAGCTGCTAATTCTGTCGCCGTCAACGCCAATTCTGCTGTAAACGCTAATTCTGCCGCTGCGAATGCCGTTTTTGCTGAACGCCAAAATCAGACGCCATTTTCTACCGCGAGCTATGCTGACGCCAATAATTTTTACGGTTTTTATGGTAGGCAACCGCCATTATCAAACATGATGCCGCCAAATGTACAAAACCTGTTTCAAAATGTTGGTTCAATACCAATGCATTCAAAAATTTATGATTTGCCTAGTTTTGGTGGCGCTCCTGAAGATTGGCCCATGTTTTCAACGGCCTTTGAACAGTCAACTTTTATGTACCAATACAATAATTTTGAAAATTGTTTGAGGTTACAAAAAGCTTTAAATGGTGAGGCACGAGATAGCGAAAAATCATTGCTAATTCATCCAGATAATGTGAATACGGTTATGGAACAATTAAAATTCCAATATGGTCGCCCAGAAATTCTAATTCGCTGCCAGCTACAACGGGTAAAGGAAATTTTGCCTATCGGAGAAAACGCTATAGATAAACTCAGACCATTTGCTGTAATGGTGCAGAATCTTGCCGCCTTTTTAGTAACTGCCAACGGACAACAGCATTTGGCGAATGCAACTTTAATGGAAGAATTAGTTGGTAAAATTCCTATGAGTAAACGGATGGAGTGGACTCTTTATGCATCAAAAATTAAGCCTTATCCAACAATTTTGGATTTTAACAACTGGCTTAAGGGTGTCGCTGATTTGGTAAGAATAGTTCATAGTGCCAGTGTAAATAAACAAAATAGTGAACCGAAAAGTTGTCCTCCATGCTGCGGAGGAACAACGAAAACAACATGAATGCCAAATTTGCCAAGCAAATCATAAAATATATGAGTGTAAAAAATTTAGTCGTCGTAAGCAGTTTCCAGTGAATGGTTGCCTAAGAATAGCATAGCAAATTATTACATGACGTTAAAATAAATAGTGGTGAAAACAAATTTAGTGATTCAGAGTCAGCTGGTCCAACAAATAGGAATGAGGCAGTTCTTAGCTGTATGTCTGCTAGTGCTAATAAATGTGTTCTATTATTTCGTGTTGTGCCAGTTGTACTTTATGGTCCTAATAGCCGACTTGAAACATATGCTTTGCTAGATGAAGGTTCATCGGTTACTATGATGGAGAGTTCCTTGCTGAAGCAACTTGGTCTTCAGGAACAACAAAGCAAATTGAATCTTCATTGGTATGCTGGAAAGGCATCACAGGAATTGGCTTCGGTGGTTGATCTACATGTGAGCGGTATTGGTAAGCAAAGAAAATACGCCTTGCGCAGAGTGTATGGAGTTTCCAATTTGAAATTGCCGGCTCAAAGTTTTAATGTGGATTTTAGTGGCCATCGTGGTTCCTAAAGTGTTGATTGGTTTGGACCATTGCCATCTAGGCCTGCCAGATGAAATCGTGCCATTGGAGGAAAATGGTTCATTTGCAACTAACACCCCGTTAGGCTGGGTTGTCTTTGGTCAGATGAAAGGTAGACCATCCGATTCACAATTATGTCTACTTTCAGTTCAGCCAGAGAAGAATTTCTATGACTTGGTGGCAAATTATTTTGAAACTAAAAATTTTGGCGTAAAAATTTTGGAAGTTATAGAATCCAAAGATGATCTGCGCGCTCGAGAAATTTTGAAGGCTGCCAAAAAAGTTGATGGAAGATTCCAAACTCGGCTCCTATGGCGAAGTGAATGTGTGGTGTTGCCAGATAGCTACTCCATGGCTCTTAACAGACTTTTAGGTATCGAAAGAAAGATCAATAGGAATCCAGATTTTGGCTCCGCCTATAAAGCCATTATAAATGATTATGTTTCAAAAAGGTATATGCGTAAATTGTCGTCCATCGAAGCTGCTGATGTTCACACTAGAACATGGTACCTTCCACATTTTGGCGTGGTCAATCCCAACAACCCAGGGAAAATTCGTTTGGTGTTTGATGCTGCCGCATCTGTTGAAGGAGTTTCATTAAATTCAAATTTGCTAAAAGGCCCTCAACAGTATAAGCCGTTGCCAGCTGTTTTGTTTAATTTTCGTGTTGGCGCTGTGTCAGTGTGTGGGGACATTAAAGAAATGTTTGACCAGCTTCTAGTAGCTCCTGAAGACAGATGTTCCCAAAGATTTCTCTGGCGCGATGATTTAAATAAACATTTGGCGCTGCTTGTTCTCCTTGTGTGGCACATTACGTTAAAGTAACGAATGCATTGTCCTACCGTGAAGAAAGTCTATAGTTGATCATCATTATGTGGACGATTTTGTGGACAGCTTTCCAACGTCATCAAGAGCCACTGAAGTTGCCAAGCAAGTTCGGGACATACATAAATCAGCTGGTTTCGAATTGCGCGATTTTTCATCTAATTCTGTAGAAGTGGTCGAGGCTCTTAAAGGTATTGTGGATAAGCCAGTCAACTTTTCTAGTGATGTCATGGAGCTACAATCAGAAAAGGTTCTTGGAATGTATTGGCAGCCAAAAGATGATACTTTCAGTTATAAATTGAAATTCCATAAAGTGAATTCTGCTGTTTTAGAAGGTACACGGTTTCCAACAAAACGTGAGTTATTAAGTGTGGTAATGTCCATTATTGATCCTATTGGTCTTCTGAGCAATTTCATGGTAACGGCCAAGCTATTGATGCGTGAAGTATGGCGACACGATATACGTTGGGATGAATTGTTACCTAGTAACTTAAGCGACATATGGAATAGTTGGCGCAAGAACTTAAAAATGTTGTTGATGTAAACGTACCACGGTATTACTTTGGAAATGGAGTTCCTCATTGCCTGGAACTACATATTTTTGTCGACGCCAGCGAAGACGCCTTTGGTGCCGTGTCATACTGGAGGTCAATACGTGCTGATGGTAAAATAAACGTGTCCTTTGTTTCTGCTAAGACAAAATGTGCTCCATTGAAATCCATGACTATACCACGTCTTTGGAAACTCGTTTGATGTCTACTATTTTGAAAGAACATTGCCTCAAGGTATCTCGTACTATTTGCTGGAGTGATTCTTCAACAGTCATTAGTTGGATTGGTTCTGAAAGTCGAAGGTATTAACCCTTTGTTGTCCATTCTAGATTCCACCAGCCCAGCAGATTGGAGATGGCTGCCAACGAAACTTAATGTTACCGATGAAACTACAAGAATAAAAAGCCAGGTTGATTTTTTTGGTTCTCGGTGGTTTAGTGGACCCAGTTTTTTATACGATGTTGAAGATGAATGGCCAGAATCTAATTCCGTAACTACAAATGGCTCTAATGAAGACGAACTTCGTCCAAAATTTGCCTTACTGGCCAGTACGCCTGCTATTTTTGAATTCGGAAGATTTTCATCATTTCTGAAGCTAAAACGTTCGATGGCATGGGTGTTACGTTTCGTTAATCGTTGCCTAAATAGATCCAGTCCTGATGAAATGTATGGTTTAACCGCTGGCGAATTGAAAGCTGCTGAAACATTCCTCTGCCGCCAAGCTCAAGATGATAGTTTTGGATCCGAACTACAAATTATTAAAAATGGAGGTAATTTAGAAAAATAAATATATAATTTGTTACCCTATATAGATGAAAATTCATTACTGCGAGTCTATGGTCGTGTCGACGCAGCGGGTTGGTTACCACTGGATACAAAGCGTCCAATAATATTGCCACCATTTCATCCAGTCACCGAATTGTTTGTAGCCCACGTACACAAAAAGATAAAACATCAAAACTTTGAGGCAACTATATGTGACATTAGAAGAACGTTTTGGATTCCACGCCTTCGAAGAGTTTTACGTAAGTGTATTTCAAATTACTTAATTTGTAAATTTTGTCGTACATTGCCAGTGCCACCACTTATGGGTTCCTTGCCAAAATACCGATTGACGCCCTTTGTTCGGCCTTTTTCATATACGGGCTTGGATTACTTTGGCCCCGTTATAGTAACTATTGGACGCCGCCACGAGAAACGCTGGATTGCTTTATTCGACGCGGTACACCTACAAAGTTGAGGAGCGACAGTGGTAAAAATTTTATTGGTGCTGACCAGGTATCGAAGCATTTCGACGAAGTATTTGATGTGTCCCGAATCCAAAATGAGTTGTCCACTAGAAATATCATTTGGGAATTCAATTGTCCACATAACCCAGCTGAAGGTGGTGCATGGGAGCGTATGGTCCAATGCGTGAAACGAGTTTTACGTGTGACCCTGAAAGAAACCTGTCCACGAGAACACACTCTGCAAAGTTTCTTGATTGAGGCAGAAAATATTGTAAATTCACGCCCGTTAACACATTTGCCTTTAAGCCACGAAGACGAAGAGCCACTAACTCCTAACCATTTTTTGCTGGGAGCGGCTAACACTGCTCAAACTCCTGCCGGAGCCATATCAGATAAGCCAGCTATTTTGAGGAAACAGTGGCGCATATCTCGTCAATTGCGTGACCACTTTTGGAATCGATGGATAAACGAATATTTACCTACTTTGACCAGGCGTTCTAAATGGTGTAAATTTACAAAGCCAACTGCAATTGGTGATTTGGTTCTCATCTGTGATCCTGCTGTTTCCCGCAGAGATTGGAGGAGAGGTCGTGTTGAGCAGGTGTTTAAAGGCAGTGATGGCGTCATTCGTCGTGCCGATATTAGAACGAGTACAGGTGTGAATCATGGTCGATCCACGGGGGTGGGAATGTCGCTCAATGGCTCATAATAAATTTATTAATTTAAATAATTTAGAACGTCAATTTATATTAATTTTTTGTATTTTGTTAATATGATAATTTGCGATCTTCCCTAATGTACAATTTAAAGTAACATTTTGCCTTATGTTTTTGTTATTGTCATATTTTGTATATTTGCATATTCTTCTTTAATGTTGATCTTACTGCAGTGGTTTTTATATTCGTCAAGTTTTTTTATTAAAGGGTCCGTTAGTTTTTATTTGTTATACAAGTAAGAATGTTTGGTTCTTTTTCTTTTGGTATTGTTTTTAAAGTTAGTTTGTGAGGGGAAAAACACTGCGGTAAGTAAGTGAAATATATATGTTAGATATTTTTATAATTATTATTTTTAAAATTTAGAAATAAACGCATCGCACACATATAGAAAAACATTGTTATTTATTTGGAACGTCTAGGTGTCGTTAAATTCGCTTCTCGCAAACGACCGTCGCAGTCAGTGACAATATTTTTTTGAAAAAAAAAATAAAATTCTGTTTATTTTGAGTTAATTTTTGTAATTATTATTGAAAATATAAAAAAAAATACTTATGGTATATAAATTATTTTAAACTAAAATCTTTTGTAATTAATTATAATATTAATTACAAATTGCCTATATGACTGTTACAAACACTTTACCCAAAACAACATTCATTTTACGAGGTGACAACACCTCTGACCTACTCTTGGTATTTAAATATTGAATACGAATACAATTTGGCATTACAGTCTGGATTCGTCCAGCGGGGATAAAGCGAGAGGCAGTTGCTGTGACAATTTTGTTGAAACTGTTTCTCCTCTAAAACCATTTTAGTTGGCGACCCAGTTGTGATTAATGTAGCGCCTGTTCGGAAATGCATCGGTGATCTGATGCGATTAGCTTACGGTTCTGATGTAAGTCAGCAGCATTTTTTTGTGTGTTTTACACATGTTTGCACATAAACTGCTTGAATGATACATTTTCGGACATCCATCTGACAATTGTAGAGATGCATTTCCGGACACTAGTTCAATATCATAATTTTTGGTAAAGTTGTCAAGTTTTCATAGTAAACTGACAACTTAGCTACCAAGCTTTGTCATTAAAAAATTAGAGAATTGCGATTCCGTAATAGCTTGCAGTAGTTACTTTGTCAAAATTCGATAATTAACAACAAAATTCGCTAAACGTTATTCTTTAACTTTATTTTTGTTGTAAATTCATAAATTTAAAGCAAATCAAATTTAGTTTTATTAATGTTTTGTTGCTTTTGTTTTGCGCAACACTCATCTACCTAGCCAATTTTAATTAAAATTTTTTCCAGAATACCGCACTGTGGTGCGATGCCATGCTCGTAATGTTTGTTAACTTGAAAACCTTTTTGAAATAATTATATTAACAAATTATGTATAGGTATTATAGTTTTTTCCATAATAATTTCGTTTATTTTTGATTTGTATTTAATATCTTATTTCATAAATAATAATAATTTTAATAAAAAAAAATCTTAGCATTACATTTACATAATTTAAATATTCAATTTTTTGTTTATCTTAATAAAAATAATTCTATTCAAATAATTTGTGTGCAAAAATATTTCTTCTCTACAGAAATGCTTCCTTAAATTTATTTTTGAAAAAAAACTTCATTGATGATTCAATATAAACAAAAACCATTTTTTTTGATGAATTAATGTAAACAAAAACAAATTTTTAATGTTCATTAAAATCAAATTAACCAAAAAATAATATAACAACTAATTTGTTTTGTATATTATTGTTTTTAAATAAGAATACAAAATAGGTATCAGGAAAAATGGTAGTATCCATTGTACATAGTATATTATAAATGAAAGTACATATATATATATATATATATATATATATATATATATAAGAGCGTTTTACTCAGGAATTTTAAGGTTGTTGTAGTTGTTTCACGCAGTAAGTTCATGATTTCGAAAAATTAGGGTATTCGAATTAATTTTTGTTCTCCTATTCGATCCTTTCCGATTTAAATTACGGGTGATATACATAATTATCAGTACAATACAATATATATATAACTACGATCATTTAATCTAAAAAAGAAAGTAATATAAAATTTAATTAATAAAAAATAGTCATAAACAAAATAGATATTTTTCGAATTTTATATAAAAATTTCATATAAATTAATGTAGATATAGGCTTACTATGTTGTTATAGATATAGCTACTTAAAAATTAAGAATGTATAAAAATGATGCCAAGTCTTAGAAATTCTTGGCTTTTTTCTCTTAAATGCAAACAAAATATTTGTCATAAAAATATTTGAAATTTTTCTATTTGTAATTTGAAAAAATATTAAAAACAACAAATGAATTAAAAACGCTTTCGTACAAAGGCGACTCAAATCTTCAAGTTTACAAAAAAAAAAAAAAAATAAAGAAGTCAGGTTAGTAGGGATATTCGCTTTCTTTATAAGTAGTTATTGATATTGATATACAAGAAAATTGTAGTCGGCCAAAACCGACTTTTTTTAAAGTTTTTTGGACCAGTAAAAAAAAGAATATGCAAGAGCAGTAGAAAACGCACTACAATTAATGATCGAGATGTACTTCTTTTTTAACAGAAACTAACAACAAGATTCAAAATTATTTGACACAAAATTAAATATTCTAATGTCACAGATAAAATGTTTTAAAAACAAATATTGCCAACGTTTTGTTAATAAAACACGTTTGACGGATGTTTATTATTTGAAATATAAATTAATGAAATATATTTTAATAATCTCGTTTATTTTTATTTAAAAATGGTTCTTCTCATAAAATTCACGTGTTAGTCAGGACGCTTGTTATACCAAACTATTTTAATGATGATCTATTACAAAAGTCAAATAATACAACAGAGTTGCATTTCCAGTCAGTCTCTAGTTTACACTTGACACTAATTTGATGATTATCACTGTGTGTCTAACGTCGTATCATACAGCTATTTCCATTTGCTTCTGTTCCAACTCATTCAAATTTTGTTTTCATTCAAGTGCAACAGGCACGTTTAAAAAAATAATAGAAACAGATGTAGTGTAAGTGTTAGGGAGGTAAGTTCAAATTGAAAATATTAAGGGTTATCACTCTTGATAGTAAAGTACACTCGTATGTAACCCTTATAAAGGTTGAAGATATAGTTAAAGTACTACTATTAACAATACCACACTAACAAAATGAATAAACCTAAAGTTTACTACGCTTTGGTTAAAACACAAGGCAAAAAGGTATAGTAAAAACATGTTGTACATTTACAAAACTAAAACAGCTGATCGTTTGCCGCCAAAACTATTGTTTGTTTTTTTTTTTTTATTTTTCGTTTCGTGATCATTATTAAAATAAAGTTGAATAATGGATCTAAATAACGAAAAACCCAACGAAAGCGTGAAAAAATAAGTAGTAAAATATGGACCGATAGTGAAATTCAGCAACTATTGGTTTTTATTATTACAAGTAATACCGTACCTTCAAACCCAGAATCTCTGTACATTGCATTTTGCATTAAAAAATTTATAATTTTATCTTCAAATTCTTTTTGATATAAAGTTTTAAAAATTGATGAAAAACAAAAATCAGCTGATTAATTAATTTACAATAGCTGTATTTATGCGGAAAGTAAATACACGAAAAATATGTTCACGATTTGTAGTACAAAATCGCTGTAAATATAAAAGGATTGTAAATATACCACCAAGAGTGAAAACCGCTATTGTTTATTAAGGTTAAGTTACAAATAACCTTTAAAATATTAAATTTAGCATTTTCGCAAGCGATTGTTTCCAAATGAATAAATATATAAGCTGCAATGGTGCGAGGAAAACATTCAACTGAATCGGAGCAGCATGTCAAAAAATCTGTTTTAGAAGATGGATAAACAATGGATGAAATCACAAAAATATCGAAATGCTTTAAAAAAAGGTTTTCAGTAAAATCTATGCCGTAAAACGTGTTACAGCTTGAGGAAGAGAACCAATTACCGTTAGGACAAATTGTTGATGCGTTATTGCATAAATAACCTATTTTAAACTCCTAAGGATCTGAAAGGGGACTTAAATATAGAGGTAACTGGCAGAACCATAGGAAACAGGCTAAAAGAAGCCAACTTAATGACAAGAAGTCCACTAAATGTACCATTGTTATCTACTCAAAACATTAAACTGAGAATAGCTTTCGTAACCCGAAACCTCGACGGCCCGCAGTGGAAAAATGTATTGTAGTCTGATGAAACAAAAATAAATTTAGTTGGTTCCGATGACAAAATTTATGTACGGCGTCCCTTAAACTCAGCCTATGACCTAATGGTCCAATTAATTGGGTAGAAGGTAAAATGTGTGCACCTGACTATGTGAATATTTTAAGATCAATGCTTCCATTTGCGCAAGAGGAAATACCTCTAATATGGGAGTTTATGCAGGACAACGATCCCAAGCACTCGTCCATTATCGTAAAGAAGTGCTTCCGCGACAATAGAGTGAAGGTAATGAAGTGGCCATTGCAATCTCCCCACCATAACCCTTTAGAGCATCTGTGAGGGGTCTTAAAGAAGCGACTTGACTTTAGGTCACGAAATAAGCAACAGATTCGGAAACAAAATCTCTATCTTCAACAAAAAGGAGGATCGACTAAGTATGGAATTTGAAATAAGCTTGTTATTCTTTTTTTAAATGAACTGATAAAATATATATTTTTAGTTTTTGTTTCAATTATTTTTTCCACCAGCGGTTTTAAAAATGCATTAAATTTTCCTTTTAAGTTACGTTGTGTTTCTAAAAATTAAAATTTTCAACACTTTCCATTTTCATATAACTTGCTACATATGACTTTTATGAAATGTTTGATCAAAATACATATGTATTTCTTTTTAGTAAACAATATGCAAATGGATACTTCTTAAAAGACAATGTCTTTGAACGCATTTTATAAATTTTTTAACTGTATGATTTTTTAAAATTTTTAACATTTGAAACTATGCTTGATTGGTGATTTGACTTAAGAGATACATTTACCCTAGAGTCTTCAAACATTTCTAATTGATAACCTTGAGATTCTAGAGGGCTTTTCCATTTGAAAAATGCCTTTCATTTTAAACCGTTAAACGGTTAAAAACGGTGCTTCCTCATTAGTTTTTACCCTATTTATAGGATCTCATATTGAAAGTTCTTGAATATACATCATATGATTTTATAATTTATAAACTAAAAATAAATTTAAAGCTTCATTCACAATGTTGGAGTAATCCACGCTGCAGAGTGGAGTGTACTAAAATAGGGATTGCAACATACAAAAAATATGTATGTGCGAATGAGAAAGGTATTGTGAATCTGGTTTTATAAGAAAAATTTACTTGCTTATAAGAAATGTTAACTAAATTTAAGTAAAATGTTTAAGATGAAATTTACCTAATTTATGTAAATAGTTCGTTTTTAATTTTAAGAAGAATATATATGTACTTGATAAAAGTTCAAATTTCTTTGAAGCCAAATCATTTCTTAAAATTTAGGTTAATTACTTAGTATTTCGTACAAATTTTTACGAGTGTAGGTGAAATATAACATTTTATTTTTTAAATCTTTCTAATTGTACATATTTTTTAAAGCTTTAATAACTGGAATACAATTCCAAATACTTAGTATTTGGTAAACATTTTTACGAATTTAGGTGAAATATAACATTTTATTTTTTAAATCTTTCTAATTGTACATATTTTTTAAAGCTTTAATAACTGGAATACAATTCCTGCACATGTGTTGTGTTAATTTATAACTAGTGTTACCAAATACAGATAGTTCATACACTTATAACGAATGTACCCCAACCGAAACACTAAAATTTTGCAGAAATTTGGATTTGTGACAGAAAAAAGAAATCAAAGAGTGACTCGGCTCGATTTTTAGACCACCTTGAAATTTAAAAGGAACAGAAAGGCATTAAAAGTGGGTAAAAAATATTTTTTATTTAAAAATCAAAACAATTCAATTTAATATACACAAAAAATTTGCGTATTAAAAAAATAAGATAAACATAACAACTAAAAGGAATAAACAAAGGAATGCAAAACAATAGAAACTTAAGTTTTTAAAAGGTATTACGAAAAACTGTAAATTTTTCCATATTTCAGTCAATTCTACATTTAGTAAAATAAAAAAATTAAATATTTTTTTTTTATTTTGTTAGGTTTTGGACTTTTTTTTTATAAAAAAATACGATTTTCAATAAAGGTTGTTGTTGCAATAAACTACAAAATTTTGATTCAAATTTTCAAATAAAAAACGTCTGTTACACATAAGCATATTTTTGTACATTGAAAAAGTTCTTTCAACACCAACTGAGGTAATGGGGGCGAATTTAAAAGCAAACTATGCCAAAACTTTACTTTATTGAAGATCCAGTCAGCCGTTTGCTAATTCTTTTTATTACTTGTAGACCATCATTTTTTGTTACAATCTGTTCAAGTTTGTTCTTAATATCTTTTTTGGTATAGCATTTTGCTACTTTTGATTGTTTCTGCTACTAACCTATATTGCTCAACAAGTGGGGGTTTGAGAGAGGGAGAGCGCTAACAAATATTAGGTCTGTACGAGGTAATTTTGGGTAAAGTCTGGTAAAATGGGTAAAGTCAAATAAAAAACGTCTGTTACACATAAGCATATTTTTGTACATTGAAAAAGTTCTTTCAACACCAACTGAGGTAATGGAGGCGAATTTAAAAGCAAACTATGCCAAAACTTTACTTTATTGAAGATCCAGTCAGCCGTTTGCTAATTCTTTTTATTACTTGTAGACCATCATTTTTTGTTACAATCTGTTCAAGTTTGTTCTTAATATCTTTTTTGGTATAGCATTTTGCTACTTTTGATTGTTTCTGCTACTAACCTATATTGCTCAACAAGTGGGGGTTTGAGAGAGGGAGAGCGCTAACAAATATTAGGTCTGTACGAGGTAATTTTGGGTAAAGTCTGGTAAAATGAGAGTAATCAAAAAATTCTCTCACAAAACCATAAAAATGCCCAAAATACTGCGAACGCACAAAACCACATTTCATACCCAAAAATTAACGTCAAATTTATTCATATTAAGAAACAGCTTAAATAGTAAATATATTTGAAATGGCAAATATCTATTTAAATTTCCAAATGTATTTGGCATTATTAGGAAGGAAAAGTTCTTTATAGTACAATTTTACTTAACTTTAAATTTTTTCAAAAATGCAAAATAGCTAATTTATTAGCAACAGCTGATGATTTAACAATTTTACCATTTTACCCAAACAAAAAGTACGGGTAAGTTCTGGTAAAATGAGAAACACAATTACTCTCTCATGAACGCTCTCATTTACCCAATTTTTATTACAAGAAACGCTTTCTGGTAAGATTGGGTTCCCGCGGGCACACACCTATTAGTTTATCGTATATTAAAATGAAAAAAAAAAACATATGTGTAAAATAAGTCAAAATATGCTTTAACCTCAAAATATGCTCTTAATGCTGAAATATGCAAAAATATGCTCTTAAGGATAAAATATGCTTAAATATGCTCTAACAAATCGATGCCAGATTTCTTAAATTGTTCTGAATCGGATAAATAGTTTATCCATGGGTCCAAACGACGCACAGGAACAAACATGATATTGCATATTTGCGGTTTCCTGCTTATAACAGTCTTATAAGAATCAACAAAATGTCTACTAAAATATCAATAAGTCGCAGGTGAAATAGCACTTTACTTCAGTTTATTTATTTAATTGAATTTAACTAATTTAAATTTCAGAATTATATTTAACAGAACTTTCAGTAAAAGCAAAACGTAATTTGAAATTCGTAGCTAATAACCGATTCAATCGTTTAAAATAACTTCATACATCTTTAATTGGTTGTTAATAAATACAAAATTATGCATTTCACTATTTATTTAATATTAAATTATTAATAATTATGTATAATTTTATTAAAAATAAAACATAATTAAAATATATGAATTGATTAGGAACAATAATCCTCTATTTACATATTAGTAATTTTCTGTTTTATTCTTATTCCAAATTCTCAATCTCAAAGTAACATTTTTAATCTTTCTTTAATATACAATACAATTAACCAGGCTTGCCATTTTAGCACTATAGGTGCTAAATCCAGCACATTTCTTATGAGTTAGCGCAAGTGTTTCCAATTCGGTCAATCGATTAACCGGTTCCTCGATTAATTGCCTCTATTTCGGTTAATGTCGAAACAAATAATTTATAATTATTCGACCCGAATAATCGATTAAAATAGGTCGATTAACCGGTTAAGTTTTTAATATGAATTTTTCTGTTATTTTTCTTAGAACTTTATAATTTTCTTTATTTTGGCAAGAAAATCGTAGAAAAAACATCAACTAAAATACAATCGACTGAATCAATGCAAATGTTCTTTAAGCTTTAGGAAATAGGAAAGACAACTTTTATTTTTGTTTCAATTCCTTTAAAAAATAAATTTTAAATAATATAAAATTATATTTTCATGTCCAAAAAATCGAAATTGAGTTTTCAACCTCCGTATACATGTATTTCGAACCGACAAAAGATCTCATCAGAATACGAAATTTTAGAAAAGCTAAAGCCTCTAAGCAGAGCTTTAACAAAAAACCTATTCAAAAAAATATTCTTCTCCATAGCAATGAAACACGTGACTAGGTCCATTCCTAACAAGCACTATGACATTACTTTTGTTATAAAATAATAATATAAAATTGCTTTAAATTTTAAAACTGTATTTTCTAAAAAACCGTTTCATTTAAAATTATATGAAAAAATTTATAAAAACTAAAAAATGACATGGAATTTTGTTTCTAATTTAATTTATCAACAAATTTTGATCACGTAGAAACTTCAGTAGAATTAAGTTGTTAAGTCAAAAATATTTAAGAATTCGATTATTCTTATTGGTGGGTACTTGTCACGAATATGCGTGATTTTTATACTCAGGGAACAGTGGCAGTTCTATCAAACTTTGTTTGTGAATTTCGCAAAAACTATTCATACCATATTTTTAAGAATTTGTTATTGAATTTTGCTAATCACATTTTTTCTAGTAGATCTTAACCCAAATAATACAAAAATAACAAAAAACCAATTTCTCAAAAAATTAAAAATAGCACGATTTGTTCTGCGACTCCTCATAGTTACATATGTATTTTTATTAGACCGACTCACGAAAAAGTTTATTTCGTCCACCCCAGGGCCCCCTTACACCATTAAAAAAAATCATTTTTAATTCTCTAGAAGGACATATATATTATTTGATTTTTGAGGGCTGTCATAAAAAGTTAACTTTTGACAAAAAATTTACATATTTTAGATGTTTTTTTAAAACAAATTTTTAGTGTTAATAAATGTTAAAATGGTAAAAATAAGCTTGAAATTAGTTCCGTTCGTTTACTCAATAATTTGTACAAATTTGTAAAAAATTTTACTGTATGTCGTCCGTTTACACAAATACTCAGTTTGATGTTGAGAGTTCTTCTTCTTTCTGCAAATTTTTACTGGACAAATTATTGCCTGCAAGAATTTACAAGCAGAAAAAACATATGATTGAAAAACATGTGATAAATTTTTGTAGATACAAAAAAAAATGTTTTACAAATACGTTGTTTTATGCAAACCAACAAATATTGTTAAATTAATTATAGAAAAGATAAGAAAACTTTCTAAAATAATTTTGCTTAAGATTTTACAACAAGATCCTCTTTTTTCATATCGACCAGTTATAATTTATTTTTGCATTTGGTTTTACAATCAGCTGTTAAACAAACTTGTAAATTATTGCGTACCTTTTTAGAAAATTTTCACTTTGAGAGTAAATTGGTCTTACTCTCTGTAAGTTTGTTACTGAGTAAATCTTACTGGACTTGACTGAGAAAAGTAAACGAATGAACCTATTTTTTGGCGGAAAAATTTTTGAGGTGAAAAATATTTGATGTGAATACAAAATACTATTCACCTCTAAGCGACTGGTGAAAAATATATGAGAAAATATATTATATACCAGTCGCTACTATGAAATTGTACTAAAATACACCAATTTGTATGGAAAATTTAGAGGTACCTTCGCATTTTCACTCATATCTTTTTAACCGCTGGACCTATTTGTTCATTTTCAACACCAAACTCGGGAGGATGTTCAATAATCTGGGTAAAAATTAAGACCCTCGCGTGCGTCTTTGCGCCGTGATCACAATTTCAACAGACAGACGGACATCGCTAAATCGACTTGAAATCGCATAAGGATCACGAATATATATACTTTATGGGGTCTTAGACCTATATTTCGACATGTTACAAACGGAATGACAAGCTGATATATACCCTCACCATATATGGTGAAGGATATAAAAATTATATTATCACTTCAGGGTTGACAAAAATTGATTTCACATTTTCAATGTCAGAATTAAAAAAGCTTAAAAAATTTCAGAACAACAATTAAAAAAGTTCCACAAATTTAGTTAATATCTTCGGTAGAATAAAAAAAGGTTGTAAAAAAGCCTTATAACATAAAACCCACCTTAGCAGATACCTTATGTTATGATCATTGCGTAAAATAACCCACAACGATAGTCAAAGATAATGTGCAGGCCAGTGCCCAGATACGAGCGACGAATCAAAATTCTATAGAAGTTAAAATTCTATCGAAATTAAAATAAAGGGTATTTTTTTAGAGCGGCACAACTTTGAGTTGTCATCACTGCTTTATTTGACAAACCTGCGCAGCACAGGATATTAAATCGACTGTTCGAACAAAATGTTTTCATAACAAATATTCTTTATAAGAATCACCAAAATTTTAGTGACCATACGTCCCGTATTACGCGGGACCGTCCCGCATTTCACCTTGTTGTCCCGCGATCAAAAGTGTCCCGCAAAATGTCCCGCATATTTCCTATTTTCCAATATATAAAATAATATAAATCAGTATTTGACGATAACAGGCGTTATACATTATAAAAACGCATTCTGTTTCAACTCCAAACTACAAACTACGGATACCTGCAACATTTAGAACTGCAGCTAACAGCCAAACCTAAATCAGCGCGTTGAGCGTTGCGTTGAGGTTTGCTTCATACAATTTGTATGGGCATGAGAATTGTTGGCAGCTTTTTGGCACAACGCTCAACGCGCTGATTTAGGTTTGACTGTAACTTCAAATATTTTTTGTGCATATACAATGTTGTTTTGTTTATTCATTCTAGTTGGTTGTGTCTTTCTTTGTAAAAATAAATTTATATATTTTAATTATTTATTATTCATTTGGCGCTTTCTATTTATACAGTTTATTTATATGGGTTATCGTGGACATTAATGATTAATGAACGATAAGATACATAGTTATTAAGAATTAAGTTTTGGTAATTAAAAGTTTTTGTGTGGTTATTTTTCATCTTGTATTAATAATTAATTAGTTATAATTTTAACTTCTGTTATTTTAGTTTTGCCATTCTAGAATGACTGCAAGAAAAAGATCAAGCAAGCTTACAGAAACTCTTTGCAAGGAATATCCTTTCATTAAAAAAGGAAAGACGGATTATGATGCACAATGCTCAATATGTAATAGTGTATTTTCTGTTGCTGCAGGAGGAAAAAATGATATAACTAGGCATATTTCTAGTGATAAACATGAAAAATCGCTGCAAAGTTCTATTTCATCAAGCAAATTGGTAAATTTCTTTCCCAGAACAATCTTTGGAGATAGAGAAAGACAGCTGGCTCTCTCAGAAGCTGTTATATCTTTTCATGCAATTTGCCATCATCATAGTTTTAGGTCAATGGATTGCACCTCAAAACTCATTAAGCAGTTATTTGACAAACAATTTTCTTGTGGTCGGACTAAAACCGAAGTAATTATAAAGAATGTTCTTGCACCGCACGCATTTGAAGAATTACAAAACGAATTAAAGTCTATAAACTTCATGTCTGTATTCTCGGATGCATCAAATCATAAAGATATCAAGTTATTTCCGACATTAGTTCGTTATTTCAATTTTACAGCTGGCGTGAAAATAAGATTGTTAGATTTTGTGTCTTTGCCTGGAAAAACTTCAGAAATTATAACTAATTCCATAATGAATATTCTTAATAAGAACAATTTACAACAAAAAATCGTGGCATTTTGCGGAGATAACGCAAATACTAATTTTGGTGGCATATCAAGAAAAGGAACAAACAATATATTGAGGCGATTGAAAGCTAATCTTGAACAAAATATAATTGGCGTGGGTTGTTCTGCTCACATAATTCACAATGCTATACAAACAGCGGCAGACCTTTTTGCCGATTGATATCGAAAATTTAATTGTGAAAATTTATGGACACTTTTTCATATACACAGTTAGAGTAGAAACTTTGAAAAGCTTTTGCGGTGATGCAGATACAGAATACCATCGTATACTTGGCTATTGCAAAACTAGATGGTTGGCTTTATTACCTGCTATTGAAAGAGTTTTAAAATTATATGAGCCATTAAAATCGTATTTCCTTTCAATTGAAAAATGTCCCAAAATTATTGAAGTCTTTTTCAATAATCCAGCTTCTGAATTATGGCTTATGTTCTTGCACAATCAGTCAGCACTATTCCATAATGCTGTAAAATCTATAGAAGGAGATAAAACAACTATAATGGAAACTGATAAAAAAACTAAATGAATTAAAATTCGCATTGACGGAGAGAATGAAATGCCAATTCTTACCAACTCAGCTGCGACATATTCTAAACAAGTTGGATGAAAATGGAGAAATTGATAAAAAAAATGGTTTATATTACATACTACGAACTTTTATGCTAATTGTCTGGAGTATTTGGAAAAATGGACATTAGAACTTTCTTATGCCAAAGTTTTTCAATGGGCTTCTTTAGCAAAATGTTTTGATTATGAGGATGTAAAACC
Organism: Eustalomyia histrio; assembly: GCA_949748255.1. Lineage (NCBI taxonomy): Eukaryota > Metazoa > Arthropoda > Insecta > Diptera > Anthomyiidae > Eustalomyia > Eustalomyia histrio. Next base: position 126,630,996 of record OX456525.1, read on the forward strand.
CAGTTTAGATTTTATTTCAAATCACATTCCACACATCAATATTTCCGAAATCGAATTATTCGACGAAATATCGTATATTAGGTTATACGTGGATAATGGAAAAATAAATAAATGGATAGAAGAACATATACCAATTGATTTAAAGTGGGTAGAAATATTTACCCATTTCACATTAAATCACATTCCATTTCAAAATATCGTAAAAATTATAGAATTTATTTTGGCACTACCTGGCACAAACGCAGCTACCGAGAGAATATTTTCAGTTGTAAATAAATTGTGGACAATAGAAAAAACGCAAATGGAAACATGTACTGTGAAAGCGATATTATGATTAAAAATGCATTATGATAATTCATGCACAAAACTAATGGATGCAATTAAAGAGAATGATGTGATTCTTAAAAAAATCCACTCATCTCAAAAATATTCCTAAAAATTTTAAATGTTAAAGTAGGACTTAAATAATTATAACTTTTTTTGGTTTTGTTTTGTTTTTGTTTATTTTATTAAGTTTTTTTTTTATTTTAAATAATTTTTTCTGAATTTAAGAAAATAAATGTGATGAATTGTAAATTTTTTATAGTATGTATTTTTAATTGAATCTTAACAAGAGAATGTCCCGCAACGGTATGAAAAAAATATGGTCACTATAATCAAAATGTCTTTGCATTTGGTTGTTAGTCTTTAAAAATTTTTGGATTTCAAATCCAGTTTCGTGTTTCTAGGGCACTGAATAGCAAATCAGTATTAAACATGTGGTACAATTATTTCTTAATGTAGGAGAATATGGGTTAAAAATTATTAAAAATATACTCACATATTGCTGTTTATATAATTTTCTATAGCTGTCACTTACTGGGTCCCCGAAATAAATTCGTAATACCGGAATTTTGATTTGTGTCAATTAAATCAGCCGCAGGATTTTTCAATTTATGTGATGGCATCGGAGGCAAATTTGCTATTTTAATTTCGTGACGAAATAATTGATTGATACTACGACCCACTAGGGGTGCTGTCAATTTTTTAAATAAATCCTTTTTAGCCTTATCTACTTTATTACCCTTAACGGGGGCAGCTGCAACTTTTTCATCGAATTTTTGCACATCTGCTGATGAAACATTCGGTATACTCTGCAGTACTTCGGAGAGTGAAGGGAATTTGGGACGTAACAGTTCATAGAATTGTACACCTAATGTAATAAGACCTGCTTGATTGGCTTCATGTTGGCCGTGTACTTGAAGACCGCGCAAAACAGCGGTGAATGCAGTTACTGCCTTATTGACATCCATTAACTGTTCGGCAGCCAGGAAACGCATAACGGGAGCGGCAACATTGACTGCTTTTAGATTACAAGTACCATCATTCCAAGAGAGAGCACCGAGTAGAGTCATTAAGATGTAATTGGTTGTTGAGGGATTTCGTAGCAATTTAGCACCCAAATCACTAATGATGTCGGAAAGTAAGGCTGCCTGAGCAGCTCTGGTGTGGGCTACACCATCCATGGAATGTTCTTCAGCAGCATCCATTGCTACATCTGAAGGTAAGTTAGATGTGGCACTCGAGGCATTCGCCGAGCTATTATCAGGACCAATTTGTCCACCAACCAAAGCCACTTTGAGGACATCCAAATATTCGCGTGTTAATGAACGATTAAGCATATCCTCTAAAACTTCCTGGGTATCATTTGATTCTTCTTCATTCAGTTGGCCCGACTCGTAGAGAGAGCTTATATAAACCCATCTGGCAGTTAGGTGATTAAACATTGTTGGTGATATATGAGCAAATATGGGTAATAATACCGTGTCATAAAATGTCGGTGGACAGGAATAAACAAATGGTTTGAAGAATACTCGAATAATGGGGCGTAATCTGTAATCGGGTAAGTCATCTAAACATGTAAATGCACTGTTAATTAAAGCATCAGCTACACCCTCAAGTTGATAGAGATCACGTCCTAACGAGGGACCTGCAGCGCCCATCATATGATAACAGCCCTCGTAGAGCAAAGTCATAAATTGTTGCATTTTATCAAATGGTGAAGGTCTCTTTTTAACCGAAGGATCTAAGGGATCGGACGGTACTGCACAGACACCCATTAACACTTTCTTTTCATGTTCCAGCATAGAGTGTATATTACGATAACCATCTGATAGACCAGCCATCGCTTCCTGTTTAAACAATTCATTTAGGACACGCAACAAAGACAATATATGTGGCAATAGGGGAATAACATGAGGAGAAGCAGGATTGCGGCATATGGGATTACCTAACTCAGTAAAACCCACGACGAAACCACCCCTTGAAGCACGATCCGGATCATCGGGCCAGGTGCAGCGTTTTATAACACCTAACACTATGTATAAACCATCGATTAGGGTACTGCGATTCGGACCACAAGGATCATTTTCTATGGGATAAATGGGAGCTTGATCGAGTCCCACAAAATGCATAAAGTCCAAGGCTGATTTAAAAGCCTGCGAGAAAGCCGACCAATGAGGCAAACTGTCACGCATTATTTCGCCTATAAAAGTAAACTGTCGCTCGTAATCACAAAAATGATTAGAGATCAATAGTAAAGCCTCTTGCAATGTTACGCGATCCATTTTACTAATAGGATGTTGTGGTTGAAGGAATAATGATTTAACATGTGAATTTATTTGATCAAACACTGGTAGCAATAACAGCGGATATTTGTGGCCCAATTTAACGATGAGAGAGGCAGCATGACGCCGTAGGTTTTTGCATGCCTGCACCCGAGGTGTCAAGGGCTGGTGAGGCGAAGGATTTGGATCTGTGGGATCGCGAAATACCAGAGCATTGAATATTTTCTCCAAAACACGGGGCAGCAAAGAAACGCCCGTCATTGCTACACAATTATTGGGTGTTATTTGACACGACGACATCGATAGGAATACAAAAAGAGCAGAAATGCAAGAGAGTAGTATAGACAGTGTTAAGGGATTATCGGTGTCTAATTTTAAACAATCTTCTAGTAAGCGTAGACCAGACTGGACAGAAGGCCGTTCGGCCACCATTAAAATACGACTGAGAACACCATCGAGTACCGATACCAGAGCCTCCCATTCCAAGTAGCTAGGATCGAGGACACTGCAGTCCCCATTAGCTCGTTCTGTGTGGGCCTTTGCCAAACGAACATTTAACCATTGCTCGCAGTAGGCAAATGTAACCAATGGTTGTACCATTGTGGATTGACGAAAGATTTCCAAAAAATCTGTACGGCTTCTGTAGAAAAATACAGCAAATTCCTCCTCGGAATCATATTCCAAACATATGTAAGATGCTGTGACAGCATTTGGACCGCCAGTTAGCCTTCGGGCCAAAGGATAAGGTGTTTTTATAATGCGTGGTGCTATTACTTCTATTACTTTTGGAATATATGATACCAGACAAGGATCTTTAGAAATAGCATCATGTTTCAATAAAACATTCCATATTAGAGCAGAACCATGAGCCACATTTAGCGATGAGTGACGTACGAGGCATAGTAAACATTCCAGGAATATCTCCAAATGCTGAGGCCTCTGTATAGCACCCTCTTCTTTGCCCCAAAGTACAACCAATTGTTGAGCCATTCCACTTAGGACCTGAACAAATTTCTTTAGGAATTGATGATTTTGTTCCAAGCTTCCTAGACTGTTATCAGTTGGAATCATTTGTGAAGCTGAGTAAATGTAGCGCATTGGTTCCTCACCAAACAGGAGCAATAAGGGCTTCCGTTCCTTAGCCTGTCCCTTGCGATTTGTTATTTGTGATAGACATTCGGCTGCATTACACTGAAAGGCTTTATCGTTTAAAAGAATGCATAAGATTTGTAATAACTTGCCATTATTGCAGGTTATATGATTAATGGAGACCCATTCGACAAATCCGGTCATAGTTAATAGAACGACCTCAACCACACGTTGATGGGCATTTGCCTTTTGATATTGTCCCTGGCCAGTAGCCTCACGAAATGAAGTGACATGTAATTCCACCAAACGTAAGAAAAACTCAAATATATCATTCATATTGTTGGTTAATGCCTGGTACATGTCTTTTCTCCGTTGATTTGACTCAATAGTCTGAAGCAGAGCCACATCTTCTACTAAACGTAGGAATACTAATAATACCAATTCAGTTTGTGCTTCTCCTTTTGTACAAGCATCTGATAATTCTGCCAATAATGTGGTCCATTGTTGAGGCCATTCTCTCTTTATCATTTCCACTATAATTCGAGATACGGCGTCTTTTAAATGAGACAATGAACGATCTTCGGCAGGTCCAACACCCATTAATAGTAGTTTCATGGCATGCTCCTTAATAAACAATTTCTCTTCTTGTGATATACAATTCCATTTGAATTTTATGGTATATTCCATCAATTGTAAACCAAAATGTTTAACATTTTGTGTATAGTGACCACTGGCTAAATATAGACCCACTTGGGCGCACAATGGACTTTCTTCCTTGAATCTTTCACAGGCCATATATGCCTCCATGCGGGCTTGTTGGGTGGTTTGCGGGTGCATTATTAACTCTACGGCTTTGGAAAGTTCATCTGCTAAAGCAGCTACCGTAGCATGTTGTGCCATTTTTAGATTACTTATATTAAAAAAAAATCAAGTTTATCTGATTATTGCAAAAATCTATCAGACGCGTGCACCCTATCGTGTTACACTTGTTATTTTTAAAAACTATTTTCACTAAATTTTGTATAATTTTTCACTCAATTATTATCTCAATACGTCTACACAATTTTTTTTTTTTTTCAATATTAAATTTTTATGTAAAAATTTTCTTGTGTAAATTTTTCATAAAAACACCAACTCCACAAGCAGTAGCAACAAAAATGTGTAGCAGTATGTTCGTAGAAAATGAAGTTGAATGTAAAAGGGTTGCCAGCTTTCTTCAAAATATCGTATGTCGTGTTTACGTGCAAGGAAAATTCCGGAATTAGGGGTACGTTCGTAAATGCAGTAGTTGCGCATAACTGTAGCACAGGGAAGGAAAATATGTTTTCTGTTATTGTACCAACCAGACAAACCACATTTTGAGGGCAATTTAACTTTTTCAGGATTTGCTTATTTCATCTTTCTCTTAATTCTTTTTTACTATAAGTTATTAAAAAGTTATCAAGATTTTCAATAATATTAATTTTTTATTTTAGGAATCCGCATTTTTTTCGTTTTAATTGATTTTTAATAATCATAAGACGTTTCATCTTTCTTTTAATTCTTTTTTTATTATAAGTTAACAAAAAGCTGTCATTTTCACCATCAAGGTTTTTAATAATATTTGATAATATTATTGTGAACATGTTTTTCATCAAACGTTTTAAAAAGCAAACATTGTGCAGTTGCTGGGCAATATGAAAGCATCTGCAACAAAACTTGGCATAACTGCCGCAGTTATTCACAAATTTACTGGATTTACGAACATACCCTAGATTATACTGTAAGCGTTTTATCCAGCACTTTGTAAAAACAATAGGTGACGGCCCAGAACAACAACGTGCCGTATTTTTCAATTGACAATTCGTCAGCTTATTGTTGTTTTCTTTCATATGCCAAAAAGTCGGTGTCGCGAAAAACGATAAAGTAGGTTTTCATAAATTTTTCATAAAATCTACATAACAAATATTTCTTTATTTTCACCATAGAAAGTGGAGTATGTTATGAACATTATACATTTTCATTCATTTAAACAAAAAAAAATCATAATGTTTTAAGCTTTTATAAAAAAAAAATAAGTAAAATCTTGTTTTGTACTAAATATAATTTTTTTATTTAACTTGCTCTGCTGTATTAACATACATCAATGTGCGCCTAAAAGTTGATGTTTTTGTTTTGATTTACATTCGCTGTTATGGTTATGCAACAAACAATTATAAAATATATTTTCGATGCATATGCAAATTTGATGCATATGCCACAATTGCAGCAAAACAATAATTTTTTTTTTTATTTTTGTATGCAAACTTTGATGTATATGCCAAACAGTGGTGTTGTAGCAAACCAATGTTCAAGCTCTACGTATGTAGAGCTAAGTAGACACATGATACAAGATATCGAGAAACGGGTTTCGGAATGAGAAAGGGAATATTTAAAATATATATAACCAATTTCTAACTAAATCTTTTTCAAAAATACGCTAACTAACTAAAACGCGTCGAGCGTTGCAGTTGCAAATGATAAGCGTCCTATAAACCAACTTAACATGTTCGCCTCTAAATTTTTATTTAAATAATAAGTTTTTTTTTATTGTTTTATAAAATTCAAATTTAAAAACAAAAAAATGTGTCGTTAGTAAAAGCGTTAGTAAATATGACAGTTTTTACACTCACCGTCGTTATTCTTGGCGCTTTTTCTCTCACAGCAATAATCGTTATACGTCGTGTTCTAGTTTTAGGCCGCAACTAGGTTTGCTGTTTGGAATTCTATATATGAAGTTTGTTTTTTTCCAATTTTATATCTATAATTACTTGTAAAGACAACGACTATGCCTACCCATAATTAAATTTTCGAAAACGGTACGAATACGGAACCGTAAGTGGTCCGTCATTGACGGACTTTCAACGGGAAACCCCGTTTTTCATCCGATATATAGCTCCGTAAACGATTCGTCTTTGACGGACAACTCCGTTTTTCATCCGATATATCCGTCCGTAAACGGTCCGTCATTGACGGTATTTTAACGGATTCGAATCACTTTCGATGTTCCTTAAAATCCGTTTTCTGGTGCGTATACGGATCCAGAAGACGGTATGTAGATGGAGTCGAGTTCCGTTTATGACGGACCGAAAACGGTACGTAAACGGAACGTATTGCTTGTTTGGCACTATAAATTCAGGTTTCTAAATTTCTAAAGCTGAAAGTCCATACCACGCGTTTTCGCGTCAACGCTTTGTACGCGTCAACGCTTTAAACGATTTACTTAAATTCAAGTTACATACGACGCTTTTTACGCTTTTCTTTTGATCAGCTGAATTGTAAATTTGTTGAATAAAATAAATTTAAAATAAAACAAGTAAGAGCGGCTAAATTCGGCTATGCCGAATCTTATATACCCTTCACCATGGTATTCTGAAGGAGATGAATACATCGTTGGAATCTACTACCTCATAGCTCTCCACAAACAAGCGGTATCCCCATTTATTTTTTCTTAAATGTCCAAAAATTTTAATCCAAAATAATATGTCATGTAAAATCTCAAATTTATATTTTTCCATATGTTTCAGCGCTTTTCTTGTCAAATTTGGCATTTTCTAGGCAAAAAAAAGTTGGCGACACTACTATTTATTTTTTATTTATATCATTCACAATAGTTGTGAAACGTATTTAACCTACGTATTTATCTTCACACTCTTATTAAACAAAGGGATTTTACTGGAAAAATTAGAGGTAGTCCTGGTTTTTTGCTAATATCTCAGCCATTTATTAACCGATCTGTCTGATTTTTAATAGCAAACAGAAATGGATCACATGTAACAGAAATAAAAAAGAATCAAGTCCTCATCATGTCTGGGTTCTTCGGAAAACCCATTTCAACACACAGACGGACAGACGGACATCGTTAAATCAACTTCGCTCTTCATATGGACCCAGAATATATATACTTTATAGGGTCTAAGATCAATATTGTAGAAATTACAAACGGAATGACAAACTTATATATACCCTTCCACCTATGGTGAAGGGTATAAAAATAAAAACAATTTTTGCAAAATGGAGAGTGAAATTGAAATTTTAAAGAATTTATAGAACTTATTGAGTTTGTTAATATTATATTTTGTGCTACAAGTGTGTACAAAAAGCTCAATAGGAATAGATGATTTTGGGAACGTCCCTTGTTCTTAGAAGGAGAAGTTAGTGAGTTTTTTGCCGCCACTTTCCGAAAAATAAAAGATGTTACGGTGGATATTTCGCCCCACTCATCCCTAGCAGTAGTCACGCCACTGACTACCAAATTATTGATATTTACGCCACTGAAAGGCGCTCAGCTGTGTTCTGTTATGTTATGTATGTATGGGTGTGGTACACTGTGTATATTTGTAAATGTACTTAGAGAAACAAAAGTGTAATTGTGAATTATGTTCTCTCTGTTTTTGGCTTTTGTTCTTTTGTGTGCCCTCTAGTGGTGGATTCATAGAAGGGGACAACTAGCTAGCAAAGAGAAAGAGTTCACTACAATGTGAATTATAGATAAAGGGTATACATATCCAGGCACAGTGGCCATTTTTAAGAAAGAAATAAAATAATAAGCGAATTAAAGCGTTTTTTTATAATAAAAAAAATTAAATAAATAATTTATAATTAACGCGCAAATCCTTGTTTGCCGGTGTTCCAACAAAGAACGTGAGTGTTATGTGAATTTTAATTTGAAAAAGAAATATTCTTATAAGTTTTTTATCTGCGACAGATTGGCACTGGCCTCCAGCTGGTTGCAGAGTCCAGATGTGAATTGGAGGCCAGAATATTCTTATATATATGTATACGTTTTTATTATACTTCCCGGACATTTCAAAGGAAATTAGCCCTGCCTTAGGTAACAAAGTTAAAAAAAATGGCTTCAAAAAAAAAAAGGAAATAAAAAAATGGTGGAAAGAATATAAATAACAAAAAAAATATAAGTTAAATTTTAACCTGAGATTATTAATATTTCTTCGGGTATAGGGTGTTTTGTGACGTTTAAGCCTTATGTTTTTTTATCTCTTTTTGTATATAATTTGTTTTTTTATTTTATTTATATTATTTTTGTTTCTCCCTTTAGTTATTCTTTTTTTAATTTTACATATATTTTTATTATTATTTATGATTTTTTTCTATTATTTATATTTATTTTTATTTAAATTGCTTTTTTTATTTATTTTACATTATGCTTTATTTACGTATTAATGTTTTGTTTTTATTTTGTACTTTAAGTTACTGTGTCCTGTGTAATTTGTTGTTGGCAGTCATTTCGTCCAGTGTAAGCTACTGTTTGACATTGTGATGCCACCTTGCAGATTTCAAAAATTCTCATTTGGAATTTTCAAAAATCCCAAAATTACCTAGACGTGTATATACTTATTGTCATTATTATTGTTATTATTACAAGAATTTTAATTGTTAGTTTTAAGAGATTATTTAATAAAAATTTTTTAGTTATAATGAGTTACAAAAAAATATTATTTGGTGGCGTATATTTAAGAGAGTAATTGTGTGAGTATCGAGGTTATTGGAGTCGTGTTAATTGTACTGGACAGACGGACGACCAAGGTAGGGAGGGCCAGTGGGGGCCAACATCCTCCCCCCTTTTTGCGACGCGTTTTGTTTTTGTTTCGAGATTGTTTTTTTTTTGTGAATTTTAATTGTTCGGATTGATGGGTTAGGGTTTTGGCGGGATGGACCGACCTTTAAATGTGTTTTTGTTCTGTCCGCGTGTTAGCCGGTATTTGCCACCCTAGCGCCGTTTCGATTCAAACAAAGACCACGACCATGAACAATTCCGTATACCAACAACTAACTTGTCAACTTTTAAAATGCCACTACACGTACATTTTTGAGCCCCCTCTGGCAGAAAGTTGTTATTTTTATATGTTTATATTATATTATATATTAAATTTTATTTATAGAAAAATTGATAAATACAAATTAAATTCATAACAAAAACAAAATAAGTTCATAACAAAAAATTAAATACATAAAAAAATTCACAAAATAAAAGTATTGTTTTTTAACATATTTAAAAAAAAAGAAAAAATGTTATTTTTTTGTTGCTTCCACTTGCTCACGCAAATAGTTAATGAAAAAAATTTCGCATTTTTAACTGCATCATTCGGTAAATCCTCGAAAATTTCGCGTACCATAGAAAAAAACCTTCATGTGCATCGGTTTCTTTTTTTGAGGATAGAACGGTAAATCGAGTCTCTGCTGTTTTTGTCATTTTATTCAAAAATTCGCTGAAAGCTTCACTATCACTATCCTGTCTTGACCTCTTTCGGCTACTGCTTGGAACTTCGGATGTGGAGTTGGTTTCCGTACTTGAAGTTCCAACGCCGGTATCTGGTTGGTTTGTTCTAAACGGTGTCACTGAAGTCAAGCTTGTTACCGTCCTGTAATGGAATAGAAAATGTATAAATTTAATGAATTTATTCACACAAAAATATCTTACTGTCGTGGTTTTTTATGTTAAGTACTTCGTGTTTTTTTACAGCTTCAATTAGTTTTTCATCCATTGTGTATTTTTTAAAATAAAAATAACCTATCACAATCAGCTGATCTGTTCATACGCTGCTTATGACGCTTACAAAAGTAGAAAGTAGACCTACTTTGCGCGTCATACGCGTCAAGGCTACCTACGCTTTGGTACTATGTAACTTGCAGCATACAATTACACTGATTCTACTTTTTTGACAACCGCGTGTGACGCAAAGAAGCGCAGCATGCGTGGTATGGACTTTCAGCTTAAGAAATTTTAAAATATTTTTAAATAATTTCCAAAGAAATTCTAAACCCTTTTATCAATTTTTTTTTTTTTTTATTTTCTGATTTATATCTTGACTTATGTACAAAATATATGAATTAAAAATCTTAAATAAGTCTAATTAAAATTTATCCCTAACTAATTTAAAATCTAATAATGGTGAGAAGCTTTAGACATCTATTTATTGGTTCATTAATACCATAATTAGTTCTGTGAAAATCCTGATAGAAAAGACGTTCCTGACGTAAATCACGAGGAGAAACATATAATTTTACAATATCAGATAACTCATTACATTTAATCCGATTTGAAAGTATATTATGTATAAATAAAAATCAACAATCACTTAAAGATTGTTATCCTAAATATTTACGTCTTATGTCATATAAAGGCATACTCTCAGACCAGTTCAATTTCCTAAATGATAATGTGCAGCAAAATAAGGGTTAGAGAACAATATTCTAATTGGCTCCTAACAAATTAAACATATAGGAATTTAGTATAGAATTTAATTACCCATTCCGCAAGGGGCCTTAATACAAATAATTTTAAAATTTAATTGAAATAATTTAACAATTAACATGAAAAAGGATCAGCTGTTTTTAAACACGTCTCAGGCATAGCGTTGCCAGATTGTATGCTTTGGCGGAGTATAAGTTATATAGAATTTTCAATTTATTTATTGCAGGATAACATAATTAAAATCTCGTGATTTGAATGCAGATGTCAAAGAGGCTTTACATTTTCGACTGGGTAATCAAAGAATTTCCCGCTAGATCCAAATTAAAATCGTCATTTCTTATGCGAAAATTTTCAAGTTGACAGCAGTGTAATCATTTGAATTTCAAAACATATTTCTTTTTCTTTTGATGACAATTTTACCGCTTTTTGACAAAATTTAATCATAAAGTGCGATATTATAGATACAGAAATTAAATTTATTTAATTAAACAATTCAAACAATTTTATTTAGCTAATAATAAGAAGAAGCAAATTTTTGATTTCACTGAACATACCTTGCGTTGAAATTTTAGAAAACACAATTTATTCCACCGCGAAACGTGAATAATATTGTGGAAAACTAAAAAATATCTAATAGTAAAGTATATAATCATATAATTAACTAATTCGTGCTAATATTCAATATATTTCCTAGATATTAAAGTAAGCACAATGGAATGGTACGATGTTGAAATTGATGGCCGGCATACGGTCAAGTTTGCTGATTTGCCGTATGTGCCGTTAACGAGCACTATTCAATCTCCTGGTGATGAGGAGAGCATAGATGGTTTGTATTTTTACATTTTAAAAGAACATTCAATAAAATAACTAAAATTTTTGAATTGTTAGGTCGAAAACAAGGTGGTATTATACGCCAAGGAGAATGGGCTTGGTTGGCACGGAATTCGATGTTACAAATTGTTAACTTGCGCAATGGCCAAACCATTTCCACTTTTGAGTTTTGTGATTCTCGTGGTTATGAAAGCTGTTATATCAAATGTGTTGAGGAAATATTTCCCAAAAATCCCGAAATAATGTTGCTGGCCGTGATTTTAGAGAGCTTTCTCGGTCCCGGAGGTGGCTGCAGTTATGTAGCCTTGTATTCGGTGGAACTTAGTAATGTTTTGAGTAGAATCGAGTTGAGTTTACATGTTACTTGTGCACGTTTTATGAATGCATCCGCTTGTCGTTGTACTCTTTTACAAAACTTCGATGGTTGTCTTGCAGTTGGCAGCGAAGAAGGTGTTATTGTTTTATTGGATTTGAATATTAGAAAAATATTAGCAGTCCAGAGTGAAATGCGGGATAATGTCTTTGTACAATGTCATATTGTAGATTATAAGTTGTCTTTGACGGAAATACATCGTAATTTTCGACAGTGTCAACAGGATGCTATACATTTTGGCTTGCAAATGGAGGGTAAGTGTATTTTTTCTTTTGAATAACAGAAAAATAGTAGTTTGCGGGCAAATCACCAATTTCTTTTGATATTTTGCAATATGCAGTTGTGTCCGGATAAGTGTACAAGATGGATAAGTGTATACAAGAACTGCACCTATATTTTTTTAAGAATTTTAATAGAAATCACTGCATAAGTGTATTATTGACAAATGCACAATACGGTTAACATGTTTTCTTAAACAAAATTACAAATTCATATGAAACCTAATCCCTATTGAACAATTAAAATGTAAAAAACGATTCCTATGTAATGTACATATTTTAATTTGAGGTATCAGTTTTTTAAATTCAATTTTTAAATACATTTAAGTTAAATAAATTTTGCAATTCCTATAAGTACGCTGTTGAGCTTAATAGCGTTCACTATAAAATATTTTTTTACCTTGTTTTCACTAAATTAATAGGAAACTTACCTTTTTAACGTTAAAAGGGCAGAGTATACAAACAGTGGTGGTCATCTAATAAGCCCACACAACAAATACAATTTTTATTCAAGTTGATTCTCAGTTCAAAATCTTTTTTAAAGAAACTATTGGTTAAATATATTTTATAGAAAATGTTGCAAATTTAAAAATTAAGCTTGAAATTCTTAAATATAAGTATTACTCGCCGTTAAAAGCTTGAATTAATTTTAGGTGTTTAATATTGTTTAGTTAGGTGAATTATACAAATTTTTAATTTGTGTACTGTAAATGATTTAGTCATTTTTGGAATTTTTATGAAAATGGAATGAAGTTTTGTATCAACTTTTTAAGCACTGACCAAAACATGGAACGGAAAAAGAAAGTGGAATATCCTATTCTACCAAACAATTCAATATGATTTACATCGGCTCATGTTTTAGGTATACAAACAAATTTTTCATTTTACTTTAATTTTGAGCTTTGTATCGGTTTGAACACTGAATGATTATGATAACATGGACAAATTCCATACAATAAATATATAGAAATTAAAGCTTATATTCAAAAATTTGTATATTTCGTGTCATTCGATACAATAAACAGCTATAGGGATTTATGATTCTGGAATAAAAAGCTTTCTCAATTAATTTTTATAAACCTCTAATAAGAATTATCATTCACGGGAATTTATAAGAACCTTATGCCGTTTTCTTTTCTAAAAAAAAATTGTTTAATTTTTTCTGTCCTTATTTACAAAATGTCTTATTAAGCATAGTTATAAAAAGTAAAAGCAGACAAATTAGCTGTCAAATTACCGGTATTTAAGAGACCTATTTAAATTTAGTGACATTTAACAAAATGTCACGTTTTGGATATTTTGATGTTTTATTATGAAGTTGTGCATGCTTGGACATGTTTTAAACACATTCAAATAGGCATCGTTTTATCTGATACCTAATTTATCCGCTTTTACTTTATATGACTATTTTGTAAAAAAGGGAAGAAAAAAGGCAAGATTTTTTGTCAGAAAAGAAAACGGCATTAGTTATTTATTTATTAAAATATTCAAGAACCAAGCCCTCTGGGCCAAATATGGTTTGTATACTACCAAAACAAAAAACAATTTAATATAAAAAAAATATAAAAAATATATCTATATAAAACTCATATAACTAAAATATAAAATAAAATTTAAAATTTTAGGTACATAATGTAGCAATTAAAATCAAAGAAAAGATAAAATTACAGTTATCAGAAAACAAATGTATAGTATAACATAGTATATGTTCTTGCAATGTAGGGTGTACTATTTTTTGATTTCTGAAATACAATTGACACTTTCTGAAATATAATTGACTATTTCTGAAATACAATTGACAATTTCTAAAATACAATTGACTATTTCTGAAATACAATTGCCTATTTCTGAAATACAATTGACTATTTCTAAAATACAATTGACTATTTCTGAAATACAATTGACTATTTCTGAAATTCAATTGACTATTTCTGAAATACAATTGACTATTTCTGAAATACAATTGACAATTTCTGAAATAGAATTGACTATTTCGGAAATACAATTGACTATTCTGAAATACAATTGACTATTTCTGAAATACAATTCATTATTCTGAAATATAATTGACAACTTCTGAAATTCAATTGACTATTCTGAAATACAATTGACTATTTCTGAAATACAATTAACTATTCTGAAATATAATTGACAATTTCTGAAATACAATTGACTATTCTGAAATACAATTGACAATTTCTGAAATACAATTGACTATTCCGAAATACAATTGACTATTTCTGAAATACAATAGACTATTCTGAAATACAATTGACTATTTCTGAAATACAATTGACTATTCTGAAATACAATTGACTATTCTGAAATACAATTGACTGTTTCTGAAATACAAATGACTATTTCTGAAATACAATTGACTATTCTGAAATACAATTGACAATTTCTGATATACCACTGAATATTTCTGAAATACAATTGGAAAAGGTGTAGAAAAACAACTTAACCACGTGTGTGATTGCTAACAGAAATATAGCAAAGCATGCGTGTTTAATATGTTTTCAGGATCTGCCTTTTGCTGATGCTCTCATAAGGTACACTTTGAATTAATTACATCTGGGGATTTCGACTATCCCTGCATCCTTGCACACCTAGTTAAACCAACACTTATTTCTTGGTTAAGCCAAAATATGCGTTACAGGAATGGAAGACTTCGATCCAAGCAAAATCACCCATCAACATTGTCGTCCAGAAAATAAAGTTTTCAATTAAATTTTCAATAAAAATCCTTGAGGCCTACCCTTAGAGCGTTTTTATAAATAAAAACTAAGTTCAGAATAAGAAAAGGATGCGTAAATGATAATATGATCCGTGTTACCGTGAGGTGCAAAAATGTCTTCACTTCATATTTGTCAGGGTGTGAAGTAAGGAAAAGGTCAAAGGTATTCTGAAACTGCCCTTCATCACACGGAATGTATGTTCGTTAATCATCCACTAATTGCGAAAAGCTCAGCGTAAGTGCCAACGGAAGTTGTGAATATTAAAATCGCCAGCTATAGGACGATTACAATAGTTAACAAATTTAAAAAAATTTTGTGCGACAAGCGTGCGAATATTTTTTGTTATTGATTTGGGTCTCCTGAATCCGAAAATCGCATTTAAATATTTTGTTTCTGGAGTAGTTTTTGAAAAATTTTTAATTTTTTGTTTTTATATATTAATTTTTGAGTAATTTTACTCAAGCTAGGACCAAGATATTTTGATCAATCAAATTGCATAAATTGTTATTTAATTTTATTTCTAGAGTACGGGTTTTAAATTGGTTCAGTAGTTTTGGACCTATAGGTCAAAATTTTACAGAAAATTCTCTTTTTTTCGGCAAAAACTGAAATCTGAAAGTTAAAAAAATAAAAATGGTATTAATCTTGAAAGGAAAAATATAAAATAATTGTTTTCTTTAATGTATTACATCTATATAAAAAATAAGTCATTTTCAAAGAACATACATATATGTGTAAATACCAAAGCTATGACCGCTTATGTAAAAGTACCTAATTTGAAATTTTCTCCTTTTTTTGTGTTATGTTATTATGAAAGCATGTCCAATAATATTGTATAGTTAAGATCAACAGTATTAAAAAAATATAATTAACTTTTTATTCATAATATTGTTTATTGATTTTCTTTAAATTTATTTGTATTTTAGTATTAAAAATAGTTGTTGGACCTTCTTTACGTTTGTTTTCTTTGGGGTTCGTTTCTCTTAAGAGAAACCAAATGTAATCTCCCATCCCAATATCCCTGATATCGCCTCTCGATGGATTTCATTTCTTGGTGGAACCTCTCTCCGTGCTCATCACCGAGATTCTCTGGGAAAAAGCTCAAGTGCGAATGTAAAAAATTAATCTTAAGTGACATATTAACACCTGTTGAAAAAGTAAAAGAGACAAATTAGGAAATAATATTTGTTAAACTAGAAAAAAAAAGTATTTAATATCCATTTTTTCATAATACTTAATCAAGTCTTGTAATCCGAGTTTTTGTTGTTTCCCAGGAAACCTCCAATTTAAATGATTTCCAAGCTGCAGTCTCATGTGGGGACAAATATTTCTCGAATTTTGTATGTTATAAGTTTTTTTTTTTTTGATTTGTGGACCATTTAAAATTCCTTCCTTGATTTTTGCAAAAGAAATACTTTTAAAAATTTTACTCAAATAGGCGAAAGCTTGGCCTTCCTTATTCAATGCTTTGACGAAGTTTTTCAAGAGTCCAAGTTTTATATGCAATGGTGGAAGAATATTGTTTTCTTTCCTAATAGGAGGCACATACTTTATGTTGTCTTGGACCACTGTAATGGCTAATATTTCCGGCCAATGTTTTCTCTTATAATGAAAATCACGAGCTCGACTGTCCCAGAGGCAAATAAAACAACAATATTTTGTGTATCCACATAGCATGCCCACCACATTTAATTGTGATCTTCATAATAACAAATTTTAGCAATTCAAACATTGTTTCGTACGATTCTTTAGTGTTTACAACATGTGCGATGGTTTCTTGTTTCCATTATCTAAAAGAACTGCTTTGAAACTTTCTTTACTACTATCAACAAACAGTCGCCATTCAATTGCATTGTGCAGAAACATATCTCATCTTGGGTTGAATAATACTTCGCGTAAGGAGAATCGCGGTTTCTGTAGTATGTTACTTTTACATTTGATTCCAAAAAGTTGTATTGTTGTAAACGAGTTGCAAGTACTTCTGCTTTTTCTTTTGCGAGCTCCAAGTCTCTGACTTTGGAGTAAGTAAGCGGCTCTCTCCATTTGTGTTATAAATGTCTTCAGATGAGTTTTGATTTACAAATCATAATTCGGAACTTACGTTGGTGTTAGTTGATTTTGGATATTTAGGAATGGGCAATACATCCGAATGAGGAACTGGAAAACTGACAGAGTCTACATTAGCATAAAAGCACCTTTTTTTGGCTTAAAATCCAAAACTCTTGCATTGAAAAAAATTGCAATCGTCGATATGATTAGATGGTTTTCTCCAAATCATTGGTACTCCGAATTTCATGCATCGGCTTATTAAAAACAAATTTTAACACATGATCTATTTATATTAAATAAATCAGTAAAAAATAATTTAAATTTCGTGCAGAAGCCCTTCTTGTAAGATTTCTATAGCACGGAAGACAAATGATACTTGGTGTCCATCTTTCTTGCAAATTTGTCAAAAATATCTTTGAGTAAATTGCATACCACCAACACATTCTCATTTTTTTTTGTAATATAACTAATACATTCTCATTTTAAGACTTCCCAATATACCATATAGCAATCAAACTGCAATACAACTTGAGAATAAGCTTATAATAATAGTGTGTTTTAAGCTTTTCTTAATTTCGCTTATTATAATATTTATAAAATGTGAATTCACAAGCAGTATTTAACAATGCTAGAGAAAAGATTATTATACATAACTTTTTCTCAAGTATGCTTATGAACAACATACAACAACAACGCAATATGACGATTGAAATAGAAATATTTTGCAATACATTATAGTCTTGTTGTCTTTGTTCTAAGCTTATAATGCATACAACAAGTGCCATTACTTTTACTTTCAATTTGTCAAACGTGTTTTGCGTGTACATTTAGTTGTAAATTTTATATAGTGAACGTGCAATTGCATATTAAATTTAATTATTTTTATTTATGGTTAAAATTAATTATTATTATTTATATTTAAAATGAATTATTATTTTCTATATTTAAAATGAGTTATTATTATTTATTTTTAAAATTGAAATAAAAAATAAATTAAATTAAAGAAAATAATTATGATTTCTCTTTTTCAACTATTAATAATATATTATTTTTATAAGCTTATTCTACAATTGCAAGAATAAGCTTATAGTAATCATACACACATAATATTTTCACGAGGGTTCCGTTTTGATTTTTCTACAATTGTTACGAAAGCCTTTTTCAATATATTCTCAAGTTTTTTTCAAGCTTAAGACTTGTGTTTGTAAGCTTATAATAATATTTTTTTCAAGTCATTTGGTATGTTGGGTTCTCTTTTTGGCATTTTTGTCATTTATATTTATGAGGGCACTTGCTTTCTTGTCTACATAATTTGCAAATAACCCCCTGTTGTCACATGCAAGTAATTTCTTGCAAGTAGTTTATACGTGTTATCTACGAGAAACAACACAATTTTTTGAGTGGCTACACTGTACAGTGGAAGTTCATTTGTAAAATGTCGTCAACAGGAGGTGCTATCTTTAATGAATTACAGAGTACTCTGCGGTACCTACTACTCTGCGGTTCTTACTTACTACTCTGCGGTACCTAGGGATATATATCATGTTATTATATTTCTTTTGTTAAAACGTAAAATTAGTATTTAAACTTATCTTCAAAAGACGACTTTATATCCTTTCTCATTATTCTTCTTATATGTGCACAAAATCAACTATAATATTAACTCCTATTGCAACAAATAAATAAATATAAAACTCATTACTCGGCAACTCTGTTTTCGTTTTGTCATTCTACTTGCATCAAATGTCAAAAATTCACTTGCATCAATATTTGATTGCAAGCTGACCCAACATACCAAATGACTTGAGAAAAATATTATTATAAGCTTACAAACACAAGCCTTAATCTTGAAAAAGACTTGAGAATATATTGAAAAAGGCTATCGTAACAATTGTAGAAAAATCAAAACGGAACCCTCGTAAAAATATTATGTGTGTATGATTACTATAAGCTTATTCTTGCAATTGTAGAATAAGCTTACAAAAATAATATTGTATTAACTTGGGTATAGAAAAGCTTATTTGACTCAATATATTTATAAGCTTTTTTACATAATTGTAGAATAAGATTTCACATTAAATATTATATTTTTTATTTTAATTTTAAATATAAATAATAATAATTAATTTTAAATATAAGAAATTATAATTCATTTTAAATATAAATAATAATAATTAATTTTAAACCATAAATAAAAATTATTATAAAAACAAGTAAAAAAGGGCTAAATTCGGCTGTGCCGAATCTTTGAATACCCTCCACCAAAGGGGATGAAGATGATATACGTATATACTAAATTTTGCATGAACTGTAATATGAATATGTTTTGTCAATTTATGTAACGAACTTTTGTTATTTAGTTTTAGCAATGTTATTTACAGAGGTCTGCTCTGTTAGCGACTTTAACATTGTTCATTTTTACGTTAACTTAGTTATCATAGTATGTAAGACAATAAATGTAATCGAACAATAAGAAGACTTAATAACATTTTTACTTACTTAACAGAAAAAAAAAATGATACAGAAAAATTGTACAAATTTGTATGGAAAATTTAGAGGTACCTTCACATTTTCACTCATAACTTTTGAACCGCTTGACCGATTTTGCTCATTTTAAATACCAAACTGCTCGGGAGGATGTTCAATAATCTGGGTAAAAATAGGCACCCCCGCTTGCGTCTTCGCGTCGTGATCGTGATTTCAACAGACAGACAGACGGACATCGCTAAATCGACTTAAAATTGCATAAGGATCACGAATATATATACTTTATGGGGTCTTAAACCTATATTTCGACATATTACAAACGGAATGACAAACTGATATATACCCTCACCATATATGGTGGAGGGTATAATAATTAAATTTATTGAGTTTTTGGCACTTGCATGTGGCAACGGGGGGTAAAATAAAAAACGGGTTCTCAGTACCTGCTAAGAAACACAAAAATTTCACAATTTTTCCTCCCAAAATAGATTTTTTAACTGTCCAATTTGAGTTTTCTTAAAAAAAAAAAAATGATTTTTGTGCAGTAATTCTGTTATAGTAATATAAAACAAAAAATTTAAAATTTTTATTTTTAAAATGGCTTATTTTCTTTGTAGAAGTATAACATTTAAGAAAAAAATTATTTCCTATTTTACTATGTAAGACGAATATCTTTATTATTTTTTTGAAATTTCAAAATTTGTGTTTTTATCAAAAAAAAATGTATTTTTTCGCGAAATTTGACCCATATCTTCTAAACTATTTAACCGATTGAAAAACCATATTCACAAAACATGTGCCAATTTGACTGTTAAACAAATTTTGAGCCCAAGTCCAGATATAGTCAAAATGGTAAATTCATTAATAAATTCAAATAAAAAATTAAAAATATTTCAAAAACTAGCCCAGAAAAAAATTTTTAATGCAATTTTCGGCTTTAGGAGGCCCTAATACATAAAAAAATAGTAGCATGCTTGTCGCATTTTGGCTGTAAACTAGTGTTATAGTTTGATGATATCGTTTTGAAAATTGATTTGAAATCGTTTTTTTTTTGCAGCTAATTTGCTTCCTATAAGCACAATCATCGTCCAAACGATTGAAAATGTACGATAACAAAATATGTATCGTTTTGACAATACATTTAAAGAATTTTCTTACCTACTTAAAAATGTGTCAATATTTCGACTGTTTTAATTATTTTCTGCAGGTTTTGTAAGAAAAATTTAAGAACAAATAGAAAAAGCAATAATTGTTTTTCACCGTTGGCAATAATATTGGTGATGGCGGTTTTACTAGATCAATAACTTTTAGTTACACCCAAAAAAAAAAAATGGCCATGAAGGATTTCTTTGTATTGATATTGAATAAATAAAATTTGATGCTGATTTTAGCAGAAATATTTTGCACGGTCCGGGAGTCCCCAATTATTACCATGTTCCTGGCCAAAATTCTAAAGTGTACATTATCAATGAGAGCATACTCCAGGTAATATATATTCAAATTTCAAATTTCTAGCTAAATCGGTGTGGGCAGGACATCAATGGGTAACCCTTTCTCCTTTTTGCCCTTTTTTAGGCGAAAAAGTTTTTTGTGTGTGAAAACAATTTTTGTTGGAAAAAAATTTCTTAGGTGAAAAAAATATTTTAGTGGTTAGAAAATATTTTAGTGGTGACAAAATTGGTTAAGGTGAAAAATATTTATTTGAATATAAAATATAATTTACTTCTAAGAGCAAATTTTTATTTGTCAGTCTAGTAGCGACTAAAATTCAACAAATTTTTATCGAAAATTTAGAGGAACTTTCACATTTTCACTCAACTTTTTACCCGCCGGATCGATTTTGCTAGATAGGGGGTCTTTAAAACATTCTTTTAGTAAGAAAATAAATAATAAAAAAATTAACACGGTTTTTTCTTTCTAAATTCTATTAAATAAATGTCGGTTTGATTTGTTTGATATTGCTTGTTTTGTTGTATTTTCTTTTAACTATCATCTGAATATTGGACTAGCTGATCGCTACACTGAATGCTACATGGTTCCCATTTTCGCGATTTTCCCTCTAAACCTAAAGATATTTTATTCATGTTAAATAAAAGAATATTTTAGTTAACGTAATAAATATTTAATAATTTTAAGAATTATATATTTTTAGAATTTATCAGGTTCGAGGTCATTATTACATGTTTCTAAGGAATTGTGAGCATCAGCGCTAGAGTGAGTGCACACTTCGGACCTGAGCGACCAGGTCATCGTCAGCCTCCTTATGAACCACCCAATCCACAAACAACTCATGGTTTGAACAGGTGTATATATCAAACACTCTAAGTAAAATGACTATGCGAAACTTTTTCCATATATTTATACAATAGAATATCCCTTGCACAAATTCTGCGAGGATGTTTTTATAGGTGTTGTTGTGACGATTGTTTTTATATTTATTATTTTCGACTATGTGATTTTTTTTGTAAAGTACTGGCACACTACTGAATATTTTTAATTTAATGTACTGGGAATATACTAAAATCCAACACCATGCTAATGACGGCTTATCGTGTATTATTAAGGGTTTTCACTCTTGGTGGTATATTTAAAACCCTTGTACATTTACAACGATTGTATACTAAAGCGTGATCGACATTTTCATGTATTTACTTCCCGCATAAACACAGCTATTGTAAATTAATGAATCAGCTGTTTTTTTTTTTGTTTTTTTTATCAATTTGAAAACTTAAAATATCAAAAAGAATTCGAAGTTAACAAAAATAATCATAATTACGGAAAAATATAAAATTATAATTTTTTTGGGGTAAAATGCAATTAACCAAATAGAATTTGCAGAGATACTGGGTTTGAAGATACGGTATTACTTGTATAATAAAAACCAATAGCTGATAAATTTCACTATCGATCCATTTTGTATTACTTACATATTTTTTCACGTTTTTGTTTTATGTTTGGTTTTTCATTATTTTGATTCATTATTCAACTTTATTTTAATAGTGACCACAAAATGAAAAATAAAAAAATCAAACAATAGTTTTTTTCGGCTAAACGATCAGCTGTTTTAGCCTTGTAAATGTACAACATGTATTTAGGTCTTGTTTTTTAACCACAGCCTAGTAAATCTTAGTTCTATACATTTTGTTGTTGTGGTGTAGTAAATGGTAATACTTTTACTATATGTACAACCTCTAAAAGGGTACTTTACTACCAAGAGTGAAAACCCTTATTGTTATTGTTTTGACACTGTGGCAGTACTCTAAAAGTTAAAAATCCAACACATTGGCAGAACATGTACTACCACTTCCAACATTGTGCCAGCACAGTACGTTTGTATTTTTCTACCTGGGTAATTTTTGACCTCACTTCTTAATAAAAACTAAAAATAAAATTGTTTACGGTCCTTGGCTGACGGGTTAATAAAACGCTGTTTATTTACCTACAGAAAGTCCTATGTGTAATTTTTGAAACGAATTAGCAGGAATGGTGATACATTTTTTTTGCACAAGAAAAAAAAATTCGCACATAGGACTTTTTACAGGCAGGTGAACGTTATATTATTATTTTACTTTAATTCTTAACAGAATGTTAAACTATTTTATTTTATGATAAACTTAAAAAACTCACACATACGTTTTTAGGTATTGATTCTTATAACAGTTTTATAAATCAAATTTGTTGTTGTTTTACATGTTAATTTGATTAGATAATTCTATTATAAAAATCAACAAAATGTCTATACATATGACTGTTATTCTAAAATAATGTTTTTATATAATTTAATTTTTATTTCAGTGTTAGTAATAATATTATTAATAATAGAAATTACATTACTAGGAAGATGTATAAAACTACATGAATTGTTAGGAATATATTTGATAAAGTCACTTTTATGTTGGTAGCTTGTTATGATTGCTTATCATTTTCCTTAATTCTTTGTTTAATCGATTTATTTAATTTCCCTCTGTATTCATTTGCACATCCAACATCCCACAAATCACAAACGACAAATCTTCAGGATCATTATCTTCCCAATTAAAGTTAGCAGCGGCAGCAGAATTACCAGCCTGCATATAGGGTGGTATATAGTTATAATAATGATTTTGGGTATCTTCTGTGGGCGATAATGATTGCCCAGATTCTTCTTGTTGTTCCATAACAAAGTCCGCATCATCATCGCCTATAATATAGGTATTATGAGCTGATGACGATGACGAGGATGATGATTGATTATATAAAACTGGTGGTTTTCTACGTCTCATTGTATTATTCACAGAAGACATGGTTGACGACGATGATGTCTTTGATGAAGGTGTCTGTAAAATGACTATTGTTTGAATATGTTTGGGTAAAATATGTCTGATATCGTGTTGTTGGTGTAAATGTTTTACAATATTACCACGATGTAATTGAACGTAATTGCATAGTGTGCATACACGGGCCTCAACTTTTGTGGATTTCGCGTCGTGGGAATAATCTTGCACAATGTTACCATTTTCAGGACAACCTTGCGACTGATGCTGTGTGAGTAAAGAACGTGTTGGTTTGCGAACGCCACAACCTGAACAACGATAAGCATATTCACCTGTATGCATTGTAAAATGCTGAAACCAATATGGTAACATAAAACGTGATTTTTTCTGGCAAAATATACAGTACGCTTCATATTGGGGTTGACCATTTTTATACATACTCATAATGGAATCACTGCAGTTGCCTTGTCGTAATATATGTATTTGTGAAGATGTCAAACGCGAGTTATACACTTCAGAACCACGGTGTTCGTTGACATAATGGTGAACAATGCGTTGGCAATTTATATTACAAATGACGCATTTGTCTTTAAATTTACCATTAACATGCATTTCCCGATCGATATTATTAGGATACTGACTTATATCAACATTTGAGAGGATATTATTGTAGAAATTATCATTTTCAATGTAATCATCATCGCCGGTTATTATTTCTTCTTGCTGCTGCTGCTGTTGATGTCTTTTATATTGTTTGTTGAACTTTGGAGTTGTATTATATGTAGTGGGAAGTTTCTGTGTTGGTTGATATTGTTGTTGTAATTGCTGCTGCTGTTGTAGCAAAAATTGTTGCTGGTATTTCTGCTGTTCTTGTTTCTTATAGATGCGATGTACTTTAGGTTCATCATCATCTGAAATAATTTGAGCATCTTCATTATCAACCCATGTGGCTTGTAAAAGATCTTCGGTATCATTATGAGCCGTATATTTTTGGACATCATTATCAGTTGATGTTGTGGAATTTTTTAAACGAATACGTTGATTAGAAACTAAAAAAAGAAGAAATATTTTCGAGTAGTAAGCAAACAAATCAATACATGCAACAACAATTCAGTTTCAAAAATTAATTATTTTCTTGAATGGATTCGCAATAAATGGAATTCGATTTTCATCTAAAGTGAACGAATTTTTTTTTTTAGTTTACAGTGAGTTCATTAAAATCCAATATTGATTTAAGATCTTAATCAATTGTACAAGTTCGTTTTTTTTATAAACTGAAAGGAAGAAAAAGTATTCATTTAATTTATGAACCGTTCTGTGATTTAAAATTTTTTTCCGTTCAGTCATTTAAAATCAATTTTTTTTAATCGACTTTTTTTACCGTTCCGTGGTTAAAAATCAAATTTTTATCGTTCACTTTATAAAAAACAAAAAAAAAAATTAGCAGTTTTTTTCATATTTTGCTTTGAATATTTAAACAAAATAAATAATTAAGGGAGGGTACCTTATTAAAAAAATAAGAGCTAAACATACAAATTTGATATTTATAACTATGTGTGCTATTTTTTTTAAAAGTTATCAGGTCTTAATGATACATATTGCATATTAACAGCATTTACAAGCGTATATATGCATAGACATTTTATTGATTTTTATAACACACTTATAAATCAAATTAACATGTGAAACAACAACAAATTTTCTTAATAAGACTGTTATAAGAATCAATAAAATGTTTATGCATATGTATGCTTGTAAATACATACATAGTAAATCAGTGAACTGTAAAAAAATTGATTTTAAATCACTGAACGTAATTTTTTTTAAATCACTAAACATTAATGTATATATTTTTTTAAATCACTGAAGGGTTGAGTGAACAATTGGTAAATTGAACGAATTCGTTTTTCCGTTCGATTTATACAAAAATTATTTAAATCATTTGATTTGATAAGACAACTGTTTTAATTGATTTAATTATTTTCATAACAAATCGAATGGGACCAAATGGGAATTAAATCCATTCAATGATTGGTCATTTTCGATTTAGTTTATTAAATTTCAATTCAGTTTATTAAATTTCAATTCAGAATTGAAAAACTGAATTAATGAATTAAATCTTCGAAAGCATGGACTTATCCGACTGTAAAATTTTCTTCAGTTTAATTTGTTTTTATTTTTGTTCACAATTATTTTATTTTCTAAGAACCCTCAACTTTTTTAATAATTATCGAATATTTAAATCTACAAGGTCCATCATCTTTTTTGTTTTTGATATCCAACTTTATATAGAATATAAAAATTAGGGACATCGTTGTAAAGAGTGATTTATTTCCGATAACAATGTACAATTTAATGTTTCTGAAACTATTGTTTTTTAAAAGTACGTTTTCAAAAATATTTAAATTTTAGTTAACCTCTTGACGCCCTCGTTCACATATGTGAACATTTACTTTTGGAGCTACAAAAATAGACATTTTTAGACCTATAACAAATATAAAACCACCTAGGTAGAAATTACCGGCGGTACGAAAAAAAAACAGTACTGGGAGAACATTGTATTTTTTATTTTGCCATTTTTATTTGTGTCAAAAGTTATCAGCTATTATTAGGTTATGCAATTCTCTAAGAATACATTTAAATTCTACCATATGTTAATTTTTTCGATATTTTTTAAATCATATTTCTTTAACAACCATAACTAAAAAAACGTTGTCAGGATGAGATGTCGCAATATTAAAGCCATAAATATTTACAAATGAAAGCATAACTTTAGATTCAAATGCTTCAATAACATTTCCAAAAGAATATTTTGCGTTTCTATACAGTGGATATAATCAAGGGAATTTTTATTTCTTAAATTACCGCATAAAAAAAATGTATTTTCGAATTTTACATAGGATCACATTATTAAATTTATTTATGAATAAGAAAATATTGTTCTTGTCTAAAAAATGAGATAAAATATCTTTAATATTTAAATTAACACTTTTTTTCTTCTTTAAAATGCAAAATAATGAAATAAATCAAAAATATATACATTTCCATTACTTTTTTAAAATTTAAGGTGCATTTCACCACCACATTTTTAATTGTACTGGCTATATATTGAATTATTTTAGTTAAAATCCATTTGTGTTATCATTTTGACACTGTGTCAGTACTGTAAAGGTTAATAATCCGACACATTGTCAGTACATGTACTACCCGCCTACAACACCGTCCCACTACTGTGCCCTTTGTATTTTTCTACCTGGATAGTTTTAATGTGTAAATTTTATAATATTATATTCAGTAGTTTTAAAAATGAAATTATGGCCGATAAAAAGAGTGTAGGGTTCCTATTATAATAAATGTTTTAGATTCTACAATATTTTTTGTATAAAATACATGTTAATATTCTTGGAACATGATTAATTTAACTAATAGGGAATTTTTGTAACTTTCATTTTTAATAAAATAAATTTTAAGAATACTCACCATTTCTTGTGGTGTTTGACGATGATGAAGAAGTAGGTCCATCTGAACTCTTAGCAAATGCTTGTATAAATGCGCTTTCAAATGATTTAACTTGTTGCTCTCGTTGTTTTTGTGCTTCCAAACGCTTTTGATTAATTTTACGTTGCACTTCCTTTTCAGCAACTTCTTCTTCGTCATCAATTTCAAATTCAGCCAACAATTCGTCTTCGTTGTAACTGAAACTATTGTCTAAACGTTTAGTGCGTTTAGTACGCAAAGAACGTTTACGATCTTCACTTGTTTCGCCGCTATCACCATTTTCAGAAGGTGGTTTCTGAGTTATTGTTTTTAGTTTCTGTTTATCAGGCATATATTCGTCTTCCTCTTCTAGTTGTCGCTTACGCGTTAGAGAATTGGATGTAGATGTATTTGCCGCATTGGATGATGTTGAAGCTTTAGGTATATCCATATTACAAGTTTTCAATGTAACTCTACCACTAACGCTATGGGCCATTAGCGTTACAGGTTTACCAGATGAATTACATGTCAACTCACAAAAACGTCGTCCATGCGTTGTTATTTCTCGATTATTTTTCATCAATATAGTTCTAAGATCCACCATTAAATTATTATTCAATTGTTCTATAGCGGTTTGAGCATGTGTATTCATATTTGATCGTATAGTTTTAATGCGTGCAAAATCTTTGTATTTCAATGATTTTTGTAGAAAAACAAAACATGAATGTGTTACCACCAAATGGGGATTGCAAAATTGATTTAAGAAATTTTCCAACCATCTAGCATAACGACGATCCAAGTCGACTTCGTTCCTACCTCTAACAGGATTACCATAAAAAGCATTTGGTATTATGACACTTTTATTCGAAAGTAAAGCTGAAAATGCCGGAGGATTAACACCTGATACAGCTGGTTGTAACTGAACGGCATTTAAGAAATTTGATTGTGGCGTAGATGGCGGCAAAGGGGGAGGAGATGGTTTCTTAATTTGTTTTTTTATTTGGGGTACAAAATTTGTCGGTAGTTGTGCCCGAGGAGAACAGAAATTTTTGTTTGAATTTTTATTGTAATTTCCTTTGGCTGCCAATAGAGTACGTTTTTGTGGAGTTCTTAATTGCTGGGTTGATGATGGTCTATAATGTGATGCTGATGATTCTTCATCAGAACTATCTAGTAATTCAATACAATCAACAACTTTTTGCTGTTTACATGCTGACGAACGTGCATAGTATGTGGCTTTTTCCAAATATGAAGTATTTTTGGGTTTATTTTGTATTTGAGGCACTGTTTTGGAGTTGCTTGTTTTTATTTGCGCTGCTGGTGTTACCTGCTGGTGTTTGGCTGTTGATTTTCTAGCACTTGTACGTGTTACAATAATATTTTTGGGTACTGTTATTGTGGCTGTTGGTGTAGTTATAGTTTGTTTATTTGTTCTCGGATTTGTGGTAATACTGGTGTTGTGCATCATTTCTGATTTATCATTAGATTCAACATCTTCGTCATCGGATTCTATACAAATTGGGGAATTTCGAGTTTCTACGAATTGAACTTCGTCCTCATCATCATCATCGTCAACATCATTGACGTCATTTTCATCATCATCGTCAACTTCATTGACGTAATTTTTGTCATCATTTTCTATAGATATATTTTCATCATTTTCAGATTCTTTTTCTTCCTGTTCTTGATTAGTTGCACAGTTTAATGGATCATTAGTTGTATTCTTTATGGCATCTTCAGTAATACCATCGTCATCATCATTTGTAGTTTCTTCGGTTAAGGAAGCTCTTTCTTTGGCTCCTTCTATAGCTACCAATTCTGGTTGCAAGTTATCAATGTCTGCCTCTTCTTCAGTATCTTTAGTCAAATCTTCTTCTTCGCCTTTTTCATTTGCATTTTCGTTTTCATTATTTTCTTGTTCTGCTGCTTCACTGTCTTCTTTTGTTGTTTCCTCTTCATTTGTGGATTTAGCAGGATCATCACCATTAAATGATGTCAAATCCTCTGTTTCACTGTCTTTTGTGTTTTCATCCTCATTTAAAGATTTGTCCGGATAATCACCATTGCATGAAGTCAAATCTTCTGCATCAGCTTCATCGGGTACTATTAATTCTTCAACCTCTTCGGGTAATTCAACATCTTCATATTCTCCTTCAATTTCATCGGCCATCTCAGATTCCGACTCACTTTCCAATTCCTTATTTTCGTCGTTTAACTTGATTTGATCATCCTGTTTTTTATTGTCTTCGATGTATAAATCGGTTTTATTAATGCCTTTTTCTTCTGATTTTTTTTCTTCTTGATTTTCTTTTAGAACTGATTCAGATTTTTCTTTAGATTTTGTATTATCTTCTTCAGATTTGGTATAATCATCTTCTAATTTTTTATTATCTTCTTCACATTTTGTATTATCTTTTTCAGATTTTGTATTATCTTCTATATATTTTGTGTTATGTTCTTCTCCTTCTTTTGTATTAACTTTTTTGCCTTGTGGATTTTCTGAGTTCTTTGTATCAAGACCTTCTTTTGCATCACAATTTGTTTGATGTCTTTTAAATTCTTTACTTACAACAGACTGCTCATTTGGTGAATTTTTCTTTTTATGATTTGTTTCTATATAGTTTGTTATTTTTTTCAAGTCGATTGATTGTTCTTTATTGCTTTCATTTTCATTGAATGCTTTAACATTCACTGTTTCTTCTTGTTGAGTTTCAATGATATCATCATCTTTAGATTGCTCCTTAAGAACTTCAGAATTTTCCTTTTCTTTTAACTTTTCTGTTATTTCCATGTCTTTCGTTTCATCATTTGTTTGTATTTCAGAATTATTTATTTTTCTTGATTCCACACATTCAGCAGTTTCACTTTTTTCTTTAGCCTCTAAAATAGATATTTCGCCATTAATGGGATTCATTTTAATTAAAGTTAACTGAAATAAAAAAGAACATATTAGATTTTTTTTGTTTAAACGTTGGGTGCATCAAATCACTACTATCTGAGGAATTTTTGTGTAAAAAATACTTATAATCCAGAAGTCGTTTGTATAGCAAAATATATTTAAAACGAAACAAATTTTATCAAACCTTACCAAATTCAAAAACATTTGGCGAAACAGCTATTTTTAATTAAAATTTCAAACTTAATTAAAATTAAATAAAATAATTCACATTTCGAAAGCTGAATGCTGAATATACAATTACTTTAATTACTCAACGTTTAAATTTCACTTTTTTACGATTTCGTTAATAAATAATCTACAACGAAATTATGGTCGAAAATTTCAATTTGAACCATTAGTAAACCCCACAGGTTACTTCTGCTTTAATTTTCTTTCTGCTTTAATTTTAAGAAAAAATTAACTAAAACTGAAAATAATTGATTTCCTCAAAAATAAGGAGTATGCGACAAAAATTAATAATAAAATTTAGATAAAAATATACCAGCAAATATTTTGCTAATTAAAGTGCAAAATCTTAAAATAAATGATTTTAATTTTCTTTTCCCCATACGCCATAATAAATTTATACAAAACGAATTTAAAACAAAAATGTTATTAAGTTTGTATTTCAAATTGATTTTCTGAAAATTCTTATGTAAAAGCTTTTATTTTTTCCCGATGAAATCAATTAAGTCGGATGTAAACTTATATCGTGTGTTAAAATTTGGCAAATCCGATAAGGATTTTTATAAGATTTTCAATTTACTAAAATAGGTGATATTTTAGAAGATAATATATTGCATGTATCCGGAATATATACTTTACGGTACTTAGGAAAAGAGTACTTCAATGTTCACTTAAAGATCATTACAATTTGAATTACTGAGTTGAAAAACTAAAAAGGGAAAAACATATTTATATCACCTAAGACATTACGCTTTCGCGGCAATCGGATCTACATTCAGGAGCGACTCGAGTGTTTACTCGACTATGAATTGCCAACCTCAGGAAATTTGTATGCTCAACTTCAACTAAAAGAATTTGTGGAATATTATATGAAAATAACATAATTTTTTAATAAGTTTATTAAAACATTCGCTTACTGTACATATTTCCCTAAACGCTGTAACAAAAATAGGAACCTAATAGTTCATGTATTATTTTTAGACATTTTTATTGGTCAGTAGTTAAATAATACTCTTCTGTATGACATGCAGGAAAAAATTTGCGTTGATTTCAAATTAAATTGGAGTTTTGTGCACGATAAAAATGCAAAATGTGTGTGCACACTTCTCTGTATTACACTTAGCCGTAGTACACGTATCCGGAAGCTAATGTATAAAATGTAGGAGCTTCGGTCAGAACCGGTCTACCCGGACGACCGGGGTTAGATCGGTCTTTAAAACTGGTCGACCAGTTTTCACGGTCTAGACCGGACGACCGGGTAGACCGATCTACCCGGTTAACCGAGCTATAGAATTTAAAATTTAAAAAAATAGATAGCTTTGTTTACAAAATTGATAATGACGTATTTTTAGTTTATAAATGCCTACATACTTCGTATACTACACATTTATGTATTTATCTTTTTCGGCCTATTTATACCGGTATTCGCAATGGGTAAAAATTTTGTAGAAACAATAAAGACATAATTTGGACTTAAGATTGAACAAATTTAATTAAGTTGTGGAGTAAAAATGTTTCGAATCTGGCTGTTAAATTTAGAAAGTTCTGCGCTTTTCATACATCTATATGAAAATGCCAGGGTCTATTTCGATCCATGTGCATCGTTTTTGTGACTTGGCTTACAATGGTCTAAAACTTTGCAGAAATACGTAATTCTAGGATATTTCTAGACATTTTAATTTTCACTCATAATCTTTTTTTAACCGCTGGGCCGATTCGTTCATATTCAATACCAAATTGCTCGGGCGGATGTACATTAATCTAAAATTAGCACCCCGCTTGATCTTCAACAGAGACAGACGGACAGAAAGACGAAAATCTCTAGACTTAAAATTTCACAAGGATCGCGAATATATATACTTTATGGGGTCTTATACCTGTATTTCGACATGTTACAAACGGAATAACAAACTGATATATTCCTCACCATATATGGTGGAGGGTATAAAAAATTCATATGCAAATTTTATAATTTTTCTCAAATTTATTACGTAATCTTTCGGGAACTGCTAGGGAAATTTTGAGAGGATGTCTTATTTACACTAGGCCTAACTACCATACCTCGGAGAGAGTGAAGTGCTAAATTTTAAATTTTTGTTTGGTTGTTATCGGAACAACACAATTAGGTTGTTCATCACGAGTCTACTATTTGTTTTACGTTTTGTATTGTGCTATTCGAAACAGAGCTGTTAAAATTTAAGTTTAGAAAAATACAACAATTGATTATACCTAGTACGATACAACATTTATACCTACAGAAAGTGTACACGTTACTTTATTATAAATATTTTAAATTTTAATTTAGTTTATTACATTGTTGGCATTCAATACCTTTTCATAATAACGGTAATTGGCTGCCACAGCTACTTTAAGGCCGATATGAAAATTTTAAAATGACAATTCCATAAAAAGCACTTGCCTATTTTACTATTTTACGGATTTAATATTGAAATATCTTAAACAACTGCAATAATAACGCTAAACTACCGAAACGACGATTTATAACGGTATTTTGTATATATGTATAACAAAATGTAACATGTAAAATTATGAAATAAACCCCGTGATATTAGAAGACACATGTCACTATTGGAATCGCAGTTTCAAAATTGTGTAATGTATCGGTATTAATCTGAACTAGACAGAATAAAATTACAAAATTCTGTTTCTAATATTGAACATCTTTCATAGAATATTTTTGTAAATACAAAAAAATATTTTTTAAAAAGGCACCAACAAAACTTTTGTTATTTTTTTTGTAACTTAAATTTTTATTTTCAAAGAATTTTTATATGAAAAATAACAATTTACAATCATTTCAAACAAAAAATTCTTAGAAATTGAATTTGAATTTTAACAAATATTTTTAATTATTTAAAATTTTGTGATACTTTTTTCTGTGTACCGTTATAATGAAAATGTATTGCTTGTCAAACATGGTTTTTTACATTACAATTTAATTCAACATTTTATGCTTTTTAAATAACATTTCTCATTTAACAAAAAAAAACAACATATATTTAATCATTACAATAATTTACAACAAAAACTAAAAACTTATGTATAGCGACAAAAGAAAGTGTACAATTTGCTTTATTACGTTTTTGAGAATTTCGTACCGTTTAAAAATACAGTTATTTTTCTTAGTTTTTTTAAGAATCACGTTTTATATAATATTAATAATTCATGCTTGCTCTTGTTGCGATCGTTTCAAATCGCACTTTTACTGTGCAACAAATAGTTTTCTAAAATGCGTAGGATACTCGTAAACTCGTGCTTAAGTTTCACAAAGAAGGAAAATCATTGAGCCAAATTGGTCCAATAATCTACAGAAGACACAATACTGTAAATATATACGGTATGCAAAAGAAATTAAAAATTTTAGAAAATCGACCCAAGCCCGGTAGGCGAAAGTCTTTATGAGGCAGAAATTTAATACACCGCAAGAGATGTGAAGAAAAATCCCAATGAAAGTGCCGTTAAAATATCGGAAGCATCAGGTGCAATGGACTACATGGTCGAGTTCCTATGAAAAAGCCTTTTATACCAAAAGTCAACCTCGGATGAATTTCGTTAAAAAGTAATTTTACGTAATTTTTACCGATGAAAGCAAATACGAAATTTTCGTTAAAAAAACAGTTACAAGTTTAGAGGAGCAAGAATAAGGAACTCGACGAGCACAATTTAGTATCGTAAAGCACGGTGGGGGTTCGGTGATGGTGTGGGAATATATAGCGTCGAAGAAATGGTAAACAAATAGCACCTTGTCAAATCGATGATCAGAAGACTGCAAGCTGTACTTAAAGCAAACTAAATATTAAATTTGCTTCCTCTAAATAAACTCATAATAGTGCTTTTTTATGTACACTTTTGACGCTATAAATATGAGGTATTTTAAGTTTTTGTTATAGATTTTTTGAAGTGTAAGATTTTTGTTATTTTCCCATAAACTAAAATAGTAGTAATAGTATTTAAAAAAAAACACAAAATATTGAATTAATTTGTAATGAAAATATAATAAAGTAACGTGTACACTTTCTTTTGACACTCACAGTATGTGTTAGTGTGCTAACAAAAAGAAAACTAAACAGAAAATCATCGTTGTAGAGAAATGAAAATTTTACTGTTTTTTAATACGACAATACAACACTTACTACACCTTGTGAACTTCTTTAATAGTTTTTTTATATCGAACTTGATATCAAATAATATTTTTAATGATTTAATTTAATTGAATCAGAATTAAAAGGCAAAATTTTTAAAAGTGGTTAATACTACTGATTATAATATAGCTTAACAACTATCAACCTAAATTAAATTGTAAATTAAAAAGTATTCACTTTTAGTGAAATGCTAAACATGGTCGAATAATCGATAGGCCGTCTAGAAGAAATGACACTATGATTACACACACTGTAAATTTGTTAGTTCAATCGCAATTTAAATTGCCGTATGATTCTGCCTCACTACATTCGGTGTATTTCAACACTACAGGCCACTGACTCTACACATACTTCGATTTACACATAGATACAGGCTCTACGTGCTGCTTTGTGACGTCACAAAAATTTTAGGAAACCAATATGGAGTGTATTTTCCTATAAAGGATAATAAATATATATTAATTACTTAAAACTAACCTAGTTCAATTTTCCTAATTAAAGGATCGTTTAGTTAAAATTTTGTTAAGTTAAAAAAAATAAATTTTTTTGCTGAAAAAATTACATTCACATTTTTATATATTTTTTTTACCTAAAGACAAAATGCTATGTAGATTAATTTTCGTGGCGTTCAACAGTGGGTCATTGAATATAAAATTATGATAAAAATAGAATGTTTCGTAAGTCAAACTTGTATTGGCAACAAATTAATGACTAGCTGTGCCGTATAAACCCAATTTCTAATGTTTAATAACATTGAATGTGTACGTGTGTTAAAATTGAGTTTTTACCTATATAAATTTGAAATTTCATGAAATCTTTATACACTTTATTCAAATATTTATATGAAAGAAACATATTTTTATAAAATATGATTTTGTTTTAACTCTATTTTTTCTTTTAAATTTTTGATATTTGGTTTTTAAAGTCAGTTATAGATGAAGAAATTAAAATTTTTTATTAATTTAGTGAAAATATATAAGCTTATTTTATAAAAATTTGTTCATCTTTCGGAAATTAAAACTGATTTAACATTTTGGTTTTTTATAACAATTTCTAAAATATTTTTATTAATATTAATATAATTTATTCTTTAATACCTATGTAATACTTTTTTAATGTTTTTTAGAATTAAAAAATTGTATTGTGATTTTTTAAATTTTGTCACATTTTTCTTTTCTCAAAACCACTGTCAATTGATACCCAGCAGTTTGTGTTTCTGACATAAATTTTAAGTTTTAAATACACTAACACAAGCATACAAAAATACACACAATTGCAAGCGACAAAAAAATTTACACTACCAATGGAAAATTATGATGTGAAGAAATTATTTTTTTCATACACTATTATTTACACATTTCATTAATAATTCTTAATGGTAGTCGCTTCAATTAAAAACTGTCAGATTTATGACAATCGGCAATGTTTGACTTGGTAAAAAAAAACTAATAACAAAAACAATATTCCGCTTTTGGGAGAAAGAAAAAAAATAGATACAGCGCCTCTGCTTGGCACAAACACACTACTTTTTTAATTTGTTCTAAATTTTTGTCCATCAAGTATCAGGGTTGTATACTATAGGTAGTACAAAAAGTTTTTAGTACACACAACATAATTTTGTTGTGTTTATCAATAAACTTAATATGAACTAAATATTTCATTTCTTTCTAATTTTAATGTGTATAAAATGATTATAATTTAATTTAAATCCGTTTATTTTTTTTTAATAAATAATCGATTTTTTGTGGATATATCTGCATTTATAATTCAACTATATTTTCCTCAAGGTGTTTTTTATGCAGTGCCTACAGCAACTCTTTTTTCAATAAATTTAATTTTCTGTGTTGTATAATTTGGGTGTGTTTACCAAAAACTTAAATTGCAAAATGGCTGTGTTGCCAGAAATCTCATTTAGTATTTTTGCGGGGTTGTAAGCAAAAAGTATATAATTTTCTATAGAGTATGTTTTTTCTCTCACGAACTTTTTAGTACTCTCTTAGAACACGAACATAGTTTGGCGGCAACAAAGGTGAGTTTTGGTCGGCAATAGAGTATTCAAAAAACCGCCCTTTTAAAAAAACCGGTTTCGGTTTTCTTCGAAAAATCGAATTTTGAAAAAAATAGTTTCGGTTTTTGCAGAAAAAACCGGTTGACCGGTTTTTTTAATTTTAACAAAAAGCTTATATAATTTGTTAATTGTTTTTATAACAAACAAAAAAAAAAAAAGAAATTTAATATATAAAGTAATATAAATAAAAAAATACATTCTTTGAAATATATATATGTATATATATATACACTCAGAATATTATGTAGTTAACTGTTTGTAGTTTAATAAAAAAGTTTTCCGTTTCATTTAAAAATAAAGGAAGATACATTTATTTTTCAAAGAAATATCTATATTAACTTTTTTATACATTTATTCGAAATAATTTACTATCATTTACCGATTTTTTTCAGTTTCATTTATTTTTTTCATTTGTTTGAAATTTAATAAAAATTTACCCACAAAACGGAAACTTGTGGTTTATTTGTGTCCGTAACAGTTATTACAAATTTAAATTTTGTTTGCTGTCTGTTTCAAAAAAAAATATTCAAAAAATTTCAATTTGTTTTTTTATTTAAATTGGTTGTATATATACAAAATTTTTCAATACAAATTACAAGAACTTCATAAATACATATACATACACAAACAAACACATTCACACAAAAAGTGTTTATAGCTTCATATGCATACATACATTTTGTATTGTACGAGTATATTAAAAAAAAACAAAAAATACAAAAACGGAAATAATTTCAAATAAATGAAAAAAACATTAATTTTTTAAGGATTGGTAGGTAAAATTTTGACATTTATTTTAACTGATTATATCATTTGTTTTTTACGGATGTGTCAGTTGATTAATCAACATTTAAAAATAAATAACAAATGGCATTTAATTTAAATGAAAATTAAGTAGACCGGTTTTTAAATGAAATATCATTTCTTTTAAATGATATTTTCAGTTATTTTAACTTACAAACTTTTTTAAGTGTATATATATATATATATATATATATATATATATATATATATATATATATATATATATATATATATATTTAATATATCATTTAAATTTAATTCTTTTATTGTATTTCATTTCAAGATTTCATTTATTGGTTTTAATATTTTTTAATATAATATCTCAAAAATTCATTAAGTTTGTAAATTGAACGTTTAAAACGTTTGGCATTAAATAAGTAAAAAGAAAATCTATTTTTCAGTTCTAAAATAATATTTTAGAAATAATATGCAATTTAAATGTTTTGTTTTAAGACGATTTCTTTGTTTGCTTTTGAT
This sequence comes from Eustalomyia histrio, assembly GCA_949748255.1. Taxonomy (NCBI): domain Eukaryota; kingdom Metazoa; phylum Arthropoda; class Insecta; order Diptera; family Anthomyiidae; genus Eustalomyia; species Eustalomyia histrio. Next base: position 126,669,047 of record OX456525.1, read on the forward strand.
AAAGCTAGAAGTGGAAAATACTCTTTCACTAATACTAGATGTTGGACAAATAGTCAAAAGACAATTATATAAATTTTGCAACTTATCAGTTATTTTGTCGCATTTATCAAGATATATGAAATCATCATATAATGATGAATGATTTTGTACAGTCTCTTTTTTTAGGATTTTGAAGTGTTTTTATTGTGTTATTTAGATCAGAAATTAAACTATTTGAATTTGGAATATCCAAAGTTAAGTTTTCATCGGAATCTATCAGACTTATATCTAAATCTTCATAATCAAACAAACTATTATAAAAGTGTTCGGAAAAAATAAAAGAGACCAGTTGGTGATGTAATTAAAAAACCGGTTAACCGAACAAAAAAGACCGGTTTTCGGTTTTCTTCGAATTTACAAAATATTCGAAACCGATCGGTTTTTAAAAATAAAGAAACCGGTTGACCGGTTTTTGGTTTCGGTTTTTGAATACTCTAGTCGGCAACTTTTAGTAGTGTTTAGCGGTGCTGCCATATAACCAATTGTAACTATGTTTTTGCCGTTTTTTGGGATGCTAAAGATTTTTCAGATTATTTCATAAAAAAAAAATGTTTTTATACCCTTCACCACAGGTGGAAGGGTATATATAAGTTTGTCATTCCGTTTGTAATTTCTACAATATTGATCTTAGACCCTATAAAGTATATATATTCTGGGTCCTTATGAAGAGCGAAGTTGATTTAACGATGTCCGTCTGTCCGTCTATGTGTTGAAATGGGTTTTCCGAAGAACACAGACATGATGAGGACTTGATTGTTATATATTTCTGTTAAATGTGACCCATTTCTGCTTGCTATTAAAAATCAGCCAGATCGGTTGATAAATGGCTGAGATATTAGCAAAAAACCAGGACTACCTCTAATTTTTCCCGTAAAATTCCTTTGTTTTATATGTATGTTGAATATAACGCATTACAAACACATCAATTTCTTTTCTTTCACCTCTTCACCTTTTATACACACAACAAACACATACAAAGATTTATCATTTAAATAAAAACCAAACAAATCCCTATAAACGATGATTCCATATAGCCTTCATAGCCGAGTCGTCTAAATGCTATGTCATAAATGCTTTTTTTCTCTAAGAACGCGAGTTCGAATCTTGCTCAAGACACAATTCAACTTTTTTTTTTTGTATATTTTTTTTTATTTTCTTGTGACTTTTTTTATTTTTTTGTTTTTTTTTTAATTAAGCTTAATAAATTAAAAATATTTTGTAACAAAAAAGCGAAATAAAATCCCAAATACAAGTTTGCCAGCTAAATCAAACTTTATTGTAGAAATAAAACACATGTAGTTCTAGTGATTTCTTTTAACGATTTGCTGAACTTCTTTTCTTTCACCTCTTCACCTTTGATACACAAACAACAAACACATACAAAGATTTCTCATTTAAATAAAAACCAAACAAATCCCTATTGAACGAAAACTGTTCATTTAACTCTATAAACGATGATTCCATATAGCCTTCATAGCCGAGTCGTCTAAACGCTATGTCATAAATGCTTTTTTTCTCTAAGAACGCGAGTTCGTATATTTTTTTTATTTTCTTAAGACTTTTTTTTTTTTGTTTTTTTTTTTTAACATTAAATAATTAATTTAAATAAAATTTTATATTAATAATTAAATAAAAAAAATTTGTATAAAAACCCTCTGATACAAACAAAATACAAACGGTTTTATTTCTATTTTTTGCTCCGATTTAAAAGAATTTATAAACAGATTTTTAAACCATTTTCTCGTATATTAAGAAAATTTTATACATAATTTCCCTTTGAGTGCAACTATTTTAGGTCATAACTTATAATAATTTATAAAAAAAAATTATAAACTATTTTCCTTCAAATTTTTAAAATTAAGCTAAATAAATTAAAAATATTTTGTAATAAAAAAGCGAAATAAAATCAAAAATACAAGATTGCCAGCTAAATCAAACTTTTTTGTAGAAATGAAACACATGCAGTTCTAGTGATTTCTTTTAACGATTTGTAAAAAAATATTTTTTTGGTCGAAAAAAGCTGTTTTTAGAACTAAAAAATATCCAAAGATCGAAAATCTTTAGTACAACATATTTGCTGAAAGTAGTATGACCAGAACCTAAAAAAATACCTATTTTCGGGAACCATAAATCTTTCAGAGTCCAAGTTTTATCACTAAACTAAATGGTAAATTTCCACTTAAAGATGTTCGTATATAAATCTGTCCATTCCATGTATGTCCATATATAAACTTCACTATTTTCCCAACCATGGTGAAGGGTATATAAGATTCGGCATAGCCGAATTTAGCCGCTCTTACTTGTTTTATTTTATTCATGTATTTTTTCAGATTTTTCATATAAAAATATAATATTTGTTAAATATACTATTTATTTTTACTAAAATTAGACATGTCTAATAAAGTAAAAAAATACAAAAAAATTGCAATTGTGTTAAAAAATAGTTACGAATTCGAACATAACATTGTTAGCCTGTTCCTCTATTTCTAAAGAACACGTTCGTTCGCTTTCTAGTCGAAAGAAAACTGATTTGGGTTTCACTAACTCTATTTCTATGCGAACGATGACTCGAACGACAAGTCGAATGAAAACGTAACTGTTTTCACACAAAATTTGGTTTCTCTATTTCGAACAGCTCGAACGCAAATGTCAAAATCAGTCACTTGCTATTTTTTGTCGAGTAAATATATATTTGATATTTTTAAAAGCAAAATGAAGTTAAAAAAGCAATGGATAACAAAAAGTAAGTACAAAATAATACAAATATTTGTAGTTTATTAAGAATTTTAAATTTTAGTTAAAAAAAATCAACAATGGACCATCCGAAGACGCTTGTATTTTATATGGAAGAAAGGCCTGATTTTGCCAGAAGGACTCTGGTGTTCGGAGCAAACAAATTTTCCGCAGAGGAGGAAAATTTGACCAGAAAACTAAACTCCGTTTCACCCCCTATTACGCTGCTGCTGAGTGGTAAAAGGTATGTGTGTGTTGTTTGTGGCTTACGTTTGCCCAAGAAGCTCATATTTACATTTTTTATTTTACATCTTTTATTTTACAAGGACTTTAGCAGTGACCGCACCGAACAGACAACAGGCAACAGAAAAGCTCTCCAAACAACAATTTCACCCACAACCAATCGATAACAAACATGTTCACAAATAAACACACTTTCCAAATAAAAATTGATTTGTTTATTGTTATTTTTTTATTTCATTTGTCATACACAGCTGATCACTATTAAACAGGGTTGTTTTTGTCTTTAAGCAGTTTAGTAGTATTTTTGCTACATTTAAAGAAAATTGTAACAAATGCTTAAAATATATGATCTGGCATCTCTGTGATTTGCAAATGCGTAAGAAACAAAAATTGACACACGTAAGTCAAGTCGATCGAAGGCTTTCGAAATAGAGAAACCCAAATTGATTCGAATTCGAGTGACTTGTTTTCGTTCGACTAGTTTTTCGTTCGAGATTGAGGAACAGGCTATGTGACATGAAAAGTATTAAAGTGTGTACACACACATTGACCAACTATGTCTACTCATATCCATTATTTCCCATTTCTATGGTAAAAATATATAATAAAGAGAATAAATATGCTATTAATTGTTGCAAAATATAACTAAAAACCTATAAAAAATGCGATAATTTGAAAAAAAAAATTGTTTTCATGAAAAAACTGGTAAACAGTTAAGAATCCCAAAAACTGGGATAAAAAATTACACTGTTTATGTGGCAGCACTGCATAAACAAAATTTAATGTATTTCAACACTTTAGCAACTTTGAAAATGTTGCCCTCTCATTTAAAAATGTTGCCGCTGAACTCTGTACCATGTTGAATTTCTGGTAGAGCGTGAAAAATACTCTATAAAAAATTATATACTTTTTGTTGTAAGCAACCGTTTTTAAATGCCCGAATTTACCAAAACCTAACTAAATGTAATTTTGATTTTTTTTTGTAAATGACGGTAATTGGCTATGCTATCTATCATAACCAGACCTTGAAGGCGCAATTCCTTAATCTTTTACTGCATGAAACTCAGGCTTTTAATGAAAGTTTTATATTATGGTGGAAAATCGAGAAAAGGGATGACTGTTTCAGAGGTTTTCTAAGTTTTGATTTTTAAGGATAATGATACTCCATCATTCTGAATCTTTAAAAATGATTCATATCTTGAGAAACAAATGTCGATGGCACCTTAAAATAGCGAATTTTTTAATTAAAGTTACTCATGCGAAATAAGCTGTCAAGTTGTTAAAAATTGTCAGTTAATAAATATCACCTTATGACCATCAAAATGTAGATTGGAAAAAATCTAGATATTCAATTTAAATGTAGTTCTTTAAAACATAATTCTTCTTTAAGAAATGTGCAACGTTACATTACACTCACCAAAAATAGTCTGTAATGGCAACTGAAAATTTTGCTGTTATTACGGGAAATTCTGCTAATTTGAGCCCAGCGGTATTTTTTGCTAATCTTAGCAACACGTGTCTGCTGACGTGTAGTACAATGAAATTAGTAGAAAAATTAGTAGCCGCTACTAAATTTTAGTAGACTTTTTGTAAAGTGGAATTTAAAATCTGTTTGCTAAAATCAGCAAAAAAAATTACTAAATATTATTAATATTAGTAAAAAGCTTTGAATTTATTTTTCTTATCGAGCATCAAAAATTTTTAGAACTAAAAAACCTTTTTAGTGCTATTTTAAGTGGATGTCCTCTTTTTAGACATTAGTCGGTATTTTCACTTCTCATCCCTTTTTTAATATATGTAACATTTTAAGGAAATTTAAGTTTGTAGGTGTAAGTTTTAATTAGAAATAACATTTCCTTCAATATCCACTTTTTTAAAATTAGTAATATTTTTTGCTAATTTTAGCAAATCGGTTTTCAAAAATTTGTAAAATGATTTCTGAAATTAGCAACAAAAATTTGTAAATATTCTGTAAAAATTCTGTAATTTGTAAAATGTAAATTGCAAAAAGATTTGCTAAATGATATTTTTTTACTAAAAATCAGTACAAAAATAGTAGAGTGCGATTGAAAACCGTTTACAAATTTTTCTACTTACTTTTTTTCTGAGTGTACTCACATTTGCAGAAAGTTGGTCTTTATCTTCCTCTGGACACCATTTTTAAAAAATAACATATTTACGTACAGTCCTGGTCACAGAATTAAGTCATTCTACCAATATTTTTTGCTAAATACATATATAGCGGTTTCTTGACTTTTTGTTTATTCCAAACATAGCAAATATGTATATAGATAAGTTTGTTTTCTAGTAATTCTTAGAATATTGAGTCTTAAGTGGACACATAATTAAGTCACTTAAGCTTAAGTAAGAAAATAAGTTTAGAAATATAAATATTTGATTGCAAAATGAATGTATTACAAATTTTAGCATCTGCTAAGTCGATTATAGTGATTATTTTAACTATTAGGCAAAAATATAAGTACTACCCCCACAGAGAAAGAACTCTTTTGGAAATGCTTCCAAAATGTTATACCGTTTGCTAAAGTGTTAAAATCACTTTCATTATTACGTGGAAAAATAGTCAATGCCATTAAACATTATAAAAAATATAAATCTTTCAATAATTTTCCAAGAAAAAACCCCGAAAAAGACCGTCTTTCGCATACAGGCTAATGATTGAAATAGATCAAAATTACATTTTCTTAATATTTACGCAAATATTGTCTAGCATGTATTCAGAATATATTGTAAAAATATCAGCAAAAACTTAAGAAGGCTTTTGGCCGAAAGTAATTTTCACGATCGCAAAGAAAGGCGAAAACCGAATGTGCCAAAGAAAAATATTAAGCAGGGTATAGAGTTTATAAAAGAATGTCTTCACTGTGACCAACATTTTTTGAAACTGGTGTCTGGAGCGAAGCATCTAAGCTTTATGTGCTTGGTAATAATGGCAGACCGAATGTAAGACATCCAAAAATGCTCAGTTAAATACCAAATATACAAAAATCCAGTGAAGCTCGGTGGGTCGTCGGTGATGGTATGGGGATTCTTTACCTCATCTGGGCTTGGTCCAATGTATAGGGGTATCTTAGAAAATAATCTGGATAGTGATTATGCTGAAGATTTGCCACTAGTCAAAATATTTCAAAAAGATAACGACCTGAATTATAAGTTTCGGGTTTTCGACAGGTCAAAGCTCAGATATGCATCCATAAGAGAACCTATGGTGAATCATAAAACAGGCAGTTTCAACAAGAAATCCTACAAATGTAAAAGACCTGTGGGAAAGTGGAATAATATCACCCCTGATTAGTTTTGGAAAATTGTGAAAACAATGACAGTGATGTGTCGAATTAATACGTCAAAAAGGATATCCTACTAAAGTGTTAAAAGATACAATGTACCATTAATTAAAATGATTTTATTTAAATTATATTTTTAAATTGACTTTTTTTATATCGACAAAATAGTTAGTGCATTTAAAAAAGTTTAAAAACACTTAAGTAATCGTGAATTGTTTTTGTTTTTATGTTTAATTTAGTTTAAAAGATTTTAATTTTTGTTTATGGCTCAAAAATATAATATTTATTCTTCATAGGAATAACGTGAGTTGGAATGACTTAATTGTGTGACCACGACATTTGTGTAACAAAATAAAAACTTATTTTCGGAATTTAGAACAAATATCTATATTTTTACATTCGGAGTACATTCTAATCCATGATTTAGTTTTCTAACGCTTTTTTAGTGGCGTTAAGAAGTGTAAATCTTAACGCAACTAATAACTAAGTTGTTTTAATTTTACGTGAAACTGTTTGATCCATATATTAAAAAAGAAAGATTTTTTTACTATAACAAATTTCAAATGAATATTTAATACAATTTGTTTTCACGCAAAATTTTATATACAAGACTATTATTTTTGTATGTAGTGGAAAAGTGGCATTTTAGGTTCATTGTTATTGTCTTTATTAATATAATTTAAATTACGATTTGAGCATTTTTTCCCAATTTTTTGCAATTTTGATGCAGTGGATGCAATTTTTTTGGGTCGGTCCATATGAGAATTTTTTTGCTTTGGTTTGGATCTACAACTTTGCCAAAGACATAAAAACAAAATTCCGAACGGTTTATGATATATGGATTCCATAAAAATTTTCCTTTTTTAAAAAAATCGTGTTTGGGTACAAAAACTTAGGGTGTCCATAAAAAAAAAAATTCGATGTAATCTGGCCAAGTCCTTTGCAGGTTTTTTTTAGTTTCGATATATACTTCAAAAAAAAAAAAACGGGTATGAAGGAGGAACCACACGATGACCTTAAAAATATATATATATTTCCATATTATCATGAAAAAATAGCATTTTTTCCCAATTTTTTGCAATTTTGATGCAGTGGATGCAATTTTTTTGGGTCGGTCCATATTAGAATTTTTTTGCTTTGGTTTGGATCTACAACTTTGCCAAAGACATAAAAACAAAATTCCGAACGGTTTATGTTATATGGATTCCATAAAAATTTTCCTTTTTTAAAAAAATCGTGTTTGGGTACAAAAACTTAGGGTGTCCATAAAAAAAAAATTCGATGTAATCTGGCCAAGTCCTTTGCAGGTTTTTTTTAGTTTCGATATATACTTCAAAAAAAAAACGGATATGAAGGAGGAACCACACGATGACCTTAAAAATGCTGCACTGTGTTATAATGGGATATTAAGTAATGGGTCCCTATTTATTAAATTATTCTATTCGAAATTCACGCAATTTTTACTACTATAATTTTTTTACTTTTTCTGGTAAATTGTAAGTTAAAGACTAAAATAAATCACTTAAACTTAAACCATAGTTATAAATGTCAAATTTATATAGAAATATCTATGATTAATGTTTAACTATGGTTGTTTTTAAAATAAGTTACCCGTCATATATTTGAAAAATGTTAAATTTCATTTAAAATTATATTTTTAGAAGAACTGCCTTAGAAGAGGAAAATTAGAACTAAACGAATTAATGAAGAATTAATTCAATAAGAATCACAACCATTTATTATATACCAAAACCCTTTAGAAATATATTACACAGTACGACAACATCAAATTTTTTGAAAAAAAATCGATTTTTAAGCTTCGAAGGACCGTGGAGGTTCACTTGTAATTTAATACTATTATAAAAAGTTCTATAAAAATTTTCGTATCGGCGTGATAGATAACTACCGTTATTATGAAAAGGTATTGCTTACCAACCATGGAAAAAAGTCTAAATGGTTGTACAAAAAATTAATTTTTAAAGACATGTTAACTTTAATTTCACCATACGCTGAAACCATTTCTTTAACAATATCTTTGTAGTTATCCGCTTTCTTATTTCCCAAAATTTTTTTACGACATCAATGAAACCATCAAACGTTTTTCAACGGGATTCAATAAACTCCTAAACACATCATTCTGAATTAATGTTTTTGTCTGTGGACCATCGAATACACCTTCAAGAAAATAAAAATAAAATCAATTAAAGTTAGTTCAAAAATAAATTATAAACTTTAAATTTTTATTACCTGCTTTAATTTTGGCATCACTTACATTGTAAAACGATTTAAAATTATTGTAGAAAAATCAAAAAGGAACCATCGTGAAAAAGTGACTGAAATAATAGTTTATTAAGCTAAAATTGTAGAATCAGCTTATGTTTGCAGTTAGAGTATTCAAAAAACCGGTCTTTTGAAAAAACCGGTTTGGTTTTCTTCGAAAAATCGAATTTAAAAAAAACCGGTTTCGGTTTTTGCAGAAAAAACCGGTCGACCGGTTTTTTCGGTTTTTTTTTTTAATTTGAATAAGAAGCTTATATAATTTGTTTTTTTAATTACAATCAAAAAAAAGAAAATAAAGTAATAAAAATAAAAAAAAATACATTCTTTGAAAAAAAATATATTTTATAATATATTTAATTGTATTTCATTTCAACATTTTATTTATTGGTTTTAATGTTTTTTAATATATCTTAAAAATTAATATTATAAAACTATATTCATATCAAATGAATACAGATCATTAAGTTTGTAAATTGGGTAAAATTAGGTACGTTAGTAATTTGAACGTTTGGCATTAAATAAGTTTTTTTAAGTGTAAATTTTGTCTATAATTTTTTAATGTTACTAACGAACCGAACTCGGGTCGAATGTGTGCACTCCCTCTAGCGCTGATCTTAACAATTTTTTCCATTAAATAAAATAAATTAGTGTTTACTATTCGTTAGTAACATTAAAAAATTATGATCTTGAGCCTGAAAAAAAAAGTTTTTTTAATATTACATTTTAAATATGTAAAAGGAAAAGTGTTATCTATTTTTCAATTCTAAAATAATATTTTAGAAATAATATGCAATTTAAATGTTTCGTTTTAAGACGATTTTTTGTTGGCTTTTGATAAAGCTAGAAGTGAAAAATACTCTTTTACTAATAGTAGATGTTGGACAAATAGTCAAAAGACAATTATATAAATTTTCCAACTTTTCAGTTATTTGGTCGCATTTATCAAGATATTTAAATCATCATATAATGAATGATTTGTGCAGTCTCTTTTTTAGGATTTTGAATACTGTTTATTGTGTTTAGATCAGAAATTAAACTATTTGAATTTGGAATATCCAAAGTTAAGTCTTCATCGGAATCTATCAGACTTACATCTAAATCTTCATAACCAAACAAACGATTATAAGTGTTCGGAAAAAATAAAAGAGACCAAGTAACCCAGTTGGTGATGTAATTAAAAAACCGGTTAACCGAACAAAAAAGACCGGTTTTCGGTTTTCTTCGAATTTACAAAATATTCGAAACCGATCGGTTTTTAAAAATAAAGAAACCGGTTGACCGGTTTTCGGTTTCGGTTTTTGAATACTCTATTTGCAGTTGTAGAATAAGGTTATGCTTACAATTGTAGATTTAGCTTATGCTTGCAATTGTAGAATAAGCTTATGCCTACAATTGTAGAATATGTAAGCTTATGCCTACAATCGTAGAATTAGTTTATGTTTGCAAAAAAGAAATTCACATTTTATTGTATTTTTTTTAATTAACTTTTATTAAAATTTAAAAAAATACTTAAACAAAAATTGAAAATGGAAAAAACTACACCCTCTTGAAGCTAAAATTAAGGCTACGTTTCCACTGAACGTGTTTTGCATGTGTTTTGAACCAAAATACTGTTTTGTACATGTTTTCCCCATATATTTTCCCCCAAAACAACATGATTCGTCCAAAACAAGCAAGCATAAGAATGACAATGCACACGGTACAAAATATTCAACGATGGACTTACGGTAAAATTAAAGGCTTTAATGGAACAAGACTTCAAAGAGTTTGAAAATATTGTTTGCAATAAGTCTTTTATAATCACACTTACAATGCTGTTTAAAAAATGCTAAATATGACAAGCATGTTTAATATAAATTTATAGTGAATAATAGTTTTTTAAATATAAATAAAAGCAAAACAAAGAAGTGGCGAAGAAATATTAACGAAATTATAATATAAAATTTGAAAGAGAATAGTTTGAAGGAGAATAGTTTATCAAACATACTGTTATGATTTTTGCTAAAAGTACTTAATTCCCTTTTCAGAGTTGCTTCCAAAGTTATGTCTATCTTTTGTCGCACGAAAACCAAATGCGAAAGAATCAACAAAAGAAGAATACATATGAGTGTGAAAGAAAGATAACAAAAACATGCACGAAAATTGAAAACCGTGCCTTTTTTCTTACCCCGCTTGCTTCTCTACCCCGTTCGCCAACAAACAAAAATTGCACGCAATAATTGCATGCAACAAAGTCACCGTCTAAATTAGCTCTAATTAATTGTTATTTTTTATCTTTTTATTTTATTTTTAGTTATCGAAAGTCCCTGTTCTATACAGTGCATTCTGCCAATTGATTTAATATTGGGTCTTGCAATAGGTCTAGAAGATGGCCGTTTGGCATTGTATGATCTGGCTGAATTACAAATATTTTATATTGCCCGTCCCCAGCAATTAGTAAGCATGTCAGCATTAGTAGGAATGGATTTTCTTGAGCCACCAGACGATCCACGTCCTTGTCTCTACATATGGACATTGCATGAAAATGGGGAAAATTTACATGCAATTTTGCACAGTTTAATGTATGAAAAACGTTCAACTGAAGATGATAATGGCAATATATATCTCGAGGTAACGTAATTAATTTTTTTGGTCGGTATCAAATTCATATATCTTAATTTTTTCTTTAAGTCATTTCACACGAGTTCGATACGATTACAATTGCCTCTGGAGGCAACTAAAAGTGTGGCTTTAGCATGTCAATCTATATCTACATTGTCCTGCCATGGTGAAGATGATGCAAATTGTTTATGTGTCATATCATGGTATTCGGTATTGGAAGAAAAAAATAAACTATTGATATTTGATTTGAATCAATGGTATAAAGAGGAAATGCCATTTGCACTGGAATATGGAAAACAACCAAATTACTTGGCTGGTTATATCCTAAATGGAGAGTGCACTGGTTTGCATACTGTAATGAATCCTAATAACGTAGCTCATTTCAATTCAATGCAAAGATTTGAAGAACATTTTTATCCAAACTCCTTAAGTTTTGGTAAGCAGGAAAGAACAGTTTCAAAATTATATAAAAATTGATGGTATTGTTTTTTCTCTTTAGATTGTTCATTGCTTCATACAGAAGGTTGCAGACGTTACAATTGGGAAGGTGCGCAAAATAGGGTTATAAACCTTTTGCGATCAAGTAATGCAGCCATCTTTTTAGATCCTAGTGTTTATTTCAATGAAGTTATACGTACTCGCTTATTGCCCCAATTCACCGAAATGAATATGAATTCAACATTTTCAAGGGTAAGTTATAGTTCCGAACAAAAGTCTTGGCACAGTTAGATTTCGTCATGTAGTCTAAAAGTGGCTTAATTGCTAATTTGGACATATAGTAATAAAGGAGAATGTAAAAAAACACAAAATATAGTAATTAAATTTCATCTAAATTCAATAAAAAAAATCAACTGGATGTTAGAATAAATAGCTCTTTCCTTTGATTTGACAGTTAAGTAGGGATATTTACAATTAGCACTTTCAAGGGCAGGAAGAATATTGATGAAGGTCGTAGTTGACCAGAAAATGCATTCCATTAGGCCAAAAAGTATATAAAAGATAGAGAGAAGTTTGCTCTCACGAATTTTTTAGTACTCTCTTAGAACACGAACATAGTTTGGCGGCAACAAAGGTGAGTTTTGGTCGGCAAACTTTTAGTAGTGTTTAGCGGTGCTGCCATATAACCAATTTTAACTATTTTTGCCGTTTTTTGGGACGCTAGAGATTTTTCAGATTATTTCATAAAAAATATGTATTTTTTTCAGATTTTTCACATCAAAATATAGTATTTGTTCCATATAATATTTATTTTTACTAAAATTGGACATATTTAATATAAGTAAAAAATACAACAAAACTTTCCAATTGTGTTAAAAAATAGTTACGAATTCAAACATAACATTGTGACATGAAAAGTATTAAAGTGTGTACACTAGGGTGGGTTGAAATATCCGCTTTTTCAGAATTTTGATTAGTAATAGCAAAATTATTGTTCTTTGTAAAAAAAAATTTTTTGGTAAAAAAAAAAAAATTAGGTCGATATCTCAGGCTCGCCCAACCCGGTTAAAGATAAAAATTTTCTATATTTTTTTTCAACTATGTTGAAATTTAATTCTCTACAAAAAAAGTAAAATGGTAAATTTTTCTAAAGATTTTTCTAAGATAATGATAATTTTGGTCATTAAAATATTTATTTTTATGTTATCACTCTTTGAGGATGAAAAATGATTTTGAACATATTAATTTTATAGTAAATTCAATTTTCTAAAATATGGTCGTAATTCCCAATAATATGTCTTATGGACTTATTTTCTCAACCTTTTTATCCGTAACAAAACTTACAATCTGCTCTCATAAAGCCCGTTCTTTTTTTAACTTTATGGAGAGTTTTTATTTGCACGGATGAATTAAGAAACATATTATCAAGTAATGTAAATGAACCAAAATATGTATGGAACTTTGAAATCTCGTTAGAAAAATTCCATCTTTGATTGTAAACAGCAATATAATGTTTAATTTTCAATATATTAATTTTAAAATTTAAAAATTAATATGATTTAATTATTTCGAAATTTTTTACTTAAAAATCTTATTTTTAATTGTTGGATTACTTTATTAAATTTAAAACAATTTTTAGCATAATATACTATTGTGGTAAGTATTGTTACCATTATAAAATATTTTTTTTTTACCAAAATTGTCATTATCTTAGTAACTATCAACTATAGAAAAATTTACCATTATACTTTTTTTTGTAGAAAATATAATTTCCAATCAACATAGTTGAAAAAAAAAAAAACTTAGAAAATTTTTATCTTTAACCGGGTTGGGCGAGCCTGATATCGACGTAAATTTTTTTTTTACCAAAAATTTTTTTTTACAAAGAACAATAATTTTGCTATTACCAAGCAAAATTCTAAAATAGCGGATTTTCGGCCCACCCTGGTGCACACACATTGACCAACTCTGTCTATTCATATCTATTATTTTCCATTACTATGGTGAAAATATATATATATAATAAAGATAACAACATACAATTAAAAAAATTAAAAAAATGCATGAATTTAAAAAAAATGTTTTCATGAAAAAACTGAAAAACAGTTAAGAATCCCAAAAACTGTGATAAAAAATTAAACTGTTTTTGTGGCAACACTGCATACATCAAATTTAATGTTTTTCAACGCATTAGCAACTTTGAAAATGTTGCCCACTCATATAAACATGTTGCCGCTGAACTCTGTAGCATGTTGAATTTCTGGTAGAGTATTTCTGACACTATACTAAATTATATACTTTTTGATTCGGCTTGTGTTTAAATAACTTTGTGTATTCTCCATGATTACTAAATAAAAAATAATTTTTCATTTGAATTTTTTTTGATGTGGTTGAAAAAAATTTTTGATGTGAAAAAAATTTTGTGGCAAAAAAATTTTAGTGGTGAAAAAAAAAAAATTTAGTGCTGAAAAAAATGTTTAATGTTTGCTAATAAAGCAGAAAGTTAGATTAAAATAATTTTAAAAAAATATTCATAGGTGTTTTTGAGCCTAATCAAAACTGTTCCTAAAATTCGATATGTTCTTAGCCTAACAATGAAAAGCAAGAGTTAGACTTTTAAAATTATGTTTATTTTTCAATATAGTCTCCTGAAACTTTTTAATACACTAGCATCTAGCAATTCTCTCTCCTGATTAAAAAAATTTTCTCGAAGCTCTGTAAAATAATCGTTTACAGATGCAATTGCATATTCATTCTAGGTAAAACGCTAGCCAGCAACGATTTTTTTTTAGATTTGGAGACGGGTAGAAGTCACAGTGAGGTAAGTTAGTAGAATAAAGCGGATGGTCAAGCAATTTATACTTAATTTATTGTTTTTTGCCATTGTTAAAAAACTCTTGTGTGCTGATACTTTGTCTTGATGAAAAATTTTTTTTTGTGTTGTAAACCAGGTCGTTTTTTCTCGAATTTTCACATTTAATTGATTCAAAAGTTTAAAATAATATTCTTAATTTATTGTTTTACATTTCTGAAGATAGTTGATCAATAAAATACATTTGTAATCGCAGAAAACAGCCGATTGAATTGTTTTTGCATACTTTGGTGCATTTCTACAGCTTCAGTTCATTGCTTTGATTGTTCTTTTGTCCTTGGTGTATAATGATGGATCCAAGTTTCACCAACAGTTATGAAACGACGGATTAAATCCATTTTATTTTGTTTAAATCGATCCAAACAAACTTAATTTTTAAAAATTATTTTTTTTTTGTCTAATTTAAAAAGTACTAAGTAAAAGAAATCAATATACATATAATAATTTGAAAACAATTCTTTTTTTACGAAGCTAAATATTCTAAATTGAAAAGCTGTGTGTGAGTTTTCGATTTTCATCACATACACCATTATTCGTTTGCGACAGAACGAAAAAGAAAAATTCTTACAAACATTCGACTTGTGGTATTTTTATTTGTTGTTTGGGTATACAGACCCACTTGGGCACAGCCCCATTAACATGTAACAAAACGTCGAGCACGAACAAATCGCACGCACAAATCTTTTAACGATGATCGGTGTGTCTTTATATACAAATGTATGTATGATCGTGCAAAATTTACTTTGGTGTGCGTTGTTGGCAGTGTTGCCATATATTTTTTTTCGAAAAACTAAAAATCTGTTTTTTGAACAAAAAACTTTTTCAAGAAAAAAAAAAAAATAAAATCAATAATGTACAATTCATTTTGAATTCAAATTTATTTAAAAGTCGTTCAAAACACGAATTTGTCCAATGGATTTATCATAAATAACAATCGAATTATGAGAAATATATAATCAGAATTTAATTTCTTTATAATTTTCAATTTACGCAAAACCATTTTGTATGGAATCGAAAATTTCGACTGCAAATTCGACCACCGTCGATTTTTGTACGGCCTCGAAGAAATTTCAATTTCGTCTTTTCATTCGTCTTCACATTTTTTTTTTGTAAATTTTTTTTCAAAATATATAGATTAAAAATTTATTCTTCACAATATTATTCCTCTTTGTTTACGTACTAGTTTTTAATGTTTTTACTAGTTTTTTCCCCTTAAATTCGTTTTGGCGTAAAATATTAAGCTTTATTTTGCTGCTGTTGTTTTGAATTTTTGACTATTACCATTTTTCACGATAATGAAAGTTAAATACAATTTGTTTCCACGATTTTGGGGGGGATAATTTTTAGTTTTGGCACTAACAAGGTTTTTTTTTTAACTTACCTCTATTTCTATTAATTTCAACTTTTTGCTTCTTTAGTTCGAAATCAATTAAAAAGAAAAATACCAAACAGCTGATTTCTAAATCATTTTCACTTTTTTTATTTTCTGAAATAAATGTCAATGACAAGTGCAGAAAGAAAGTCAATCAATTCAAAAATAATTCTTAAATTAAAATTCCATTTCGTTGGTGCGCCGTCATAAACACCTACATATGTGTAATGTTTTATTTTAGCATTAGGATGCCTATTTGGTCATGCATTTATCTACCAAAGCGTTTCGCGTTAGAAATTCTCGCGTAGAAATTCTCCGTCAAAACACCAATGTGCTTTTAATTTAAATTTAAAAACTATACATTTTCCAATGATCTTATATTAAAATAAAATTGTATGAGTTTTCTTAACAGGCTTTAGTAATATTTCAATACTCATTTGCAAAATAAGTACCCGAATTAGACATGGAAGACAAATGTAAGGAAACTGGAGTTTTTGAAGCATTTGATAATGAGAAGCAGAAAAATAAAATTGGAAGTATTCTTAAAAACGGAAAGAAACTAGGAGTTACGGGTGATGGAAAGTTAAGCGCACATTATGTCGCCATCGTATTATGGACTTGATACAACCTAGTAAAAATCCAATTAGGAGAAGACCAACTTCGATAAACCGAAAGGTAATATATGTTACTTTGACTGTTATTTACCACCTGCAGGCGGAAAAAAATTTTGTGTGTGCAAAAAAAAAAATTGGGAGACTTTTTGAGTTCTGCTTTTAAATAAAACTTCTTATATCATTTTATAAATTAAAATATATTGCTAAATGTGATACTCCACACTACTCTCTACAACATACTGCACACTAGTTTGCCGTACATCTTCGAGTCTCAATTATTTTTGAAAGACGGTTTCGAAAAAATTGTTTACAGTCGGATTTTAAAGTGTGATACATCGACGTTTTTGTTTGCAGGTGACCAATATTTTTGTCTAAGGGTCATTGACCTTAAGTATCTCTTTATAGTATTTACTTACCAGATCTGAACAACCATATTGTAATATCTAATATCAGAAAATTAAGGCTCGTAAAAAATGATTAAACTTTCTAAGGAAGTTTTTCATAATTCTAGCAGATTTATTGCAATTTATGGTTTAATTTTTCAAGATTCAACTGTAATGCCGAAGATATAAAGAAAAATTTTAAAAGGCGACCAATACGTTCAGCAAGAAAAAATTTTTCGAAATTGCTTTGCAAAAATACTTTACATTCGAAGGTGTACGCCGCATTGTTTTTTGCTTGTAAGGTGGTTCGGTCTACCGCATACTCTTCAATTAAAATTCGGAAATCATAATTTAATTGCAGTCTTAATTCTGACTTTCAGTTGGGCTTTTTAAAATATTATTAGGATTTTCTGATTTTCAATTTGTATCATAATGTCTTTAGATATCTATTGATTTTTGTTCGTATGCACGGTAGGTACCCAAGAAACATTTTTTCGGACTCTCCGACACGTACGGATTCATGAATCCGGCTTTTTCTAGACTTTTACGGTCTGAAAATATGTCAAAGCTTGTACGTAAATGGAACAATAATCCATTTTATACCAGACTACATAAATGTTTAAATATCTCTATAATAGGAAAAAAATATTTTTTGGACTTTTTTGCCTGCGATTTTCCCGGAATTCATCAGTTTTCTTCCGTTGCTTCTGAATTAGTTTTGTTGACATAAACGTATACTTAAATATCCATGAGGAAAATATTAATGAAGTTTGAAACAAGTTTGACGATAATGTGTGCAAATGTATGCAGTTTTGTAAATAAAAATATTGTCTGACAGTTTATAATAGATTTTGTCAAAAAATGTGCAAATTTGCACATTTTATATTTTATATTTTTATGATTTTCAATTTGCCGCAACTGCAGTGATGAATAGAGATGCGAATGCTGCTAGAGATGAAAATTTGTTTCCACATCCAAAAAAGGTTTTCACCTCAAAAATTTTTTTCACATCCATAATTAAAATATTTATTTTTCATAGGAATAACGTGAGTTCAACTGACTTAATTGTGTGACTACGACTGTAGTTCAAATAAGCTAGCGAAAATTTGTTATCAAAATTGGAGATGACAGTAAATGTTTCGTGGTTCGCAGCAAGATGGTTCGCTCTAAAAATTTTGTATGGCGAAACATGTTAGTTCAATCATGAATGAGAGAACGAACTTCGAATTTCGTTATTCGTGTGAACATGCTATTACAGAGAACATCAATGTCTAACATAATTCAACTTATTTTTATATACCCTGCGGAAAAAAGGGGTCAGTTGGGAGTTGGTGAAAAGAGGACATGTTCCTAAAGTAATGACATGTTCCTTTATATTAGTCCTGTGACGTGTCACAGAGGGAAATTGACCCCCTTCTATCCTGGGATAGGTCCTTTTCCCGCAGGGTATGTACAGCAAAGCCAGGCAAAACCATTACGTGGCGTTTTTCTCTCACACCTACATGCGCTCACTCATTGAACAAAAACACAAAAGTCAATCAGTCTCGCTTGAGCAAAAAGTATATAATTTACAATGGAGTGTTAGAAATACTCTACCAGAAATTCAACATGCTACAGAGTTCATGAGTGGGAAACATTTTCAAAGTTGCTAATCTGCTGAAAAACATTAAATTTGGTGTATGCAGTGCTGCCACATAAACAGTTTAATTTTTTATCCCAGTTTTTGGGATTCTTAACTGTTTACCAGTTTTTTCATGAAATCAACTTTTTTCAAATTCATGCATTTTTTATAGCTTTTTAATTATATGTTGCAACAATTAATAGCATATTTATTATACATATATTTTTACCATAAAAATGGGAAATAATGGATATGAATAGACGTAGTTGGTCAATGTGTGTACACACTTTAATACTTTTCATGTCACAATGATATGTTTGAATTCGTAACTATTTTCTACCACAATTGGAAATTTTGGTTGTATTCTTTTACTTTATTAGACATGTCTAATAGTAATAATAAATAGTATATTGAATAAATATTATATTTTTATATGAAAAATCTGAAAAAATACATGAATAAAATAAAAAAAACATTTTTTTATAAAATAATCTGAAAAATCTCTAGCATCCCAAAAAAAGGTAAAAAAATAGTTCAAATTGGTTATATGGCAGCACCGCTAAACCCTTCTAAAAGTTGCCGACCAAAACTCACCTTTGTTGCCGCCAAACAAATTCGTGAGAGCGAACTATACTCTTGAGAATTATATACTTTTTGGCTTGAGCTTTTCAACAAAGAGGTTGTGTAGACGCTTGTTGATTTATATACACTTAGCGAAACTATAATTAACGAAGAGTTCGAACTGGATAAAGCAGACGTATGTACCTTGTCACGCTACGCTAAATATGACATCGTAAAGCATTTTAATATAAAATGAATATAAAAATTTACCTTATGGTGAAAATAATCGTTAGTTTTATAATTAATTTCTATTTATATTATTTTATTTATCTTTATTTACATTCACCTTTAATTCAATTTATATCAAAAACACTTTAATATTTTCAATATATATTCACATTTTTACTACCAGTTTCGCTAAGTGCATTGAGTAAGGGAGAACTGCAGCAGC
Organism: Eustalomyia histrio; assembly: GCA_949748255.1. Taxonomy (NCBI): domain Eukaryota; kingdom Metazoa; phylum Arthropoda; class Insecta; order Diptera; family Anthomyiidae; genus Eustalomyia; species Eustalomyia histrio. The sequence continues at coordinate 126,688,557 of OX456525.1, forward strand.
GTTGCCGTTTTGGTTATTTTATTTTTAAGTAAACTTTAGTGTTAGTCGTTAAAAAAGCAAAAAACATTAACAGCCGTAATTTTAACCAAAAATCAGGATGGATTTAACATGCGTATTATTTATAATGCACTTGTTATCCCCTCTGATAAATCCATGTTAACGAACTATCAAACATTTACCAAATGTTAAAATCAGCTGTTCTGTGTCAAAGTGATTTTGTAAATAAACGTGAAAAATATATAAAAAAATTTTGTTTGCGAAAAACAGATTTTTTATTTAAAAGCTATAGGAAATCTTGATCATTGCTGATTTTTTAACAATTTTGTTTTCTTGTTTCTCCATACTATCTTCACGAAGCATTTTACAGATTGGGGGAAAAAATTAAATATATATTGCAATATCTTCATCAGTTGTTGAAATTTCAGTTAAAAGGTTGGCAATAATGAAAAAACACGATGACAGCACAATTTTCAGAATTACAAACCATTAATTGACAAATAAAAAATCATTATAAATAAACTCTATGCTTACTCTCTGCTTAGCCTAATCGGTATGTTAGTAAGCAGATCGTATTTGTATTTTACATGTGTGAATGTATGTATGTGACATACATACACATACAAAATCATGAATTCGGATTGTGCGACACGTTTACGTCCGTAAAACACATATCCGTCAAAGTTTGTACGTAAACGGAACATTAACGGACGGAAAACACTACGTATTGACTCCGTGCCATTATAACGGACTTCACCCTTTTTTCATCAGTCTTGATTCCGGTGTTGTTTATTGCTTCTATAAAAATATAAATATGCAGCCAAATAATAAAAAATAATTGAATAAAATATATCTATAAAATCGTGCAACCATTCTTTTAAGTTTAAAATTGTATGAATGCAAAGTAAGGTGCGAAACTAGTGGCGTGAAGTACTTTTTTGCGGTTTATCGGATAGTACTTTTTACATTGAAAATATTATCAGCTGAACATAAAAAAATTTGTTTTTTTTTTCTATCAGGTATTAAATTTTATAAAAGGCCAGACGAATGAGTGACATGTATTTTTCCTTTGTATTGCATGTATTTTGTTATTGTATTTCCGTTCGTCTGAATCAAAACGTCATCTGGAAACACCACCTAAAACGTGAAAATGGATGTTAATCTAAAGAAATAATATGTACTACTCAAAATTAATAAAAAAAAAAATGGGAAAAATTTAGGTCCGGATATGGCAATCTGAAAACGAATTCATTCCGTATTCCACACGACACAATGGCCCCTAAACGGTCCATCAATGACTGGCTTTCAACGAAATCAACTCCTTTAGTACACCACACAACGGTACGTAAACCTTCGGTCTTTGACGGTCTTTCAACGGATGCGAATCACTTTCTATGTTCCTTAAAATCCGTCCTCTGGTCCGTATCCGGATTCAAAAAACGGTACGTAACGGGAGTTGGATTCCGTTTATGACGTTCTGAAAACGGTATGTAAACGGAACGTTTTTTTTTGTTGTGTTGTTTTAGGGTTTAATTGAAAAAGACTGCGCCAATGCAAATAATGGATCCGAAGATTTATCATCTGAAAGCGGGTAATTTAATTTTTATAAATTTTTACTATAAAATAATATTTCCAATACAAATTAAAACAATTAATATTTGGTAATTTTTTTTTAATTTTGGTCCAAAAATGATTGTCCGTGTATGTTTTTCCCTGAAACTAATATATAGTGACGCAGAGCTTATTTCGTGTGAGGAACATATTTGAAAAACAAGAGCGGCTAAATTCGGCTATTCCGAATCTTATATACCCTTCACCATGGTTGGGAAAAAACTGAAGTTTATATATGGACATATATGGAATGGACAGATTTACATACGGACGTCTTTAAGAGGAAATTAACCATTTAGTTTGGCGATAAAACTTGGATTCTGGAAGATTTATGGTTCCAGAAAATAGGTATTTAAAAAAAAAATTATGTTTTGGGCATAATTTTTTTGTATCTGAACCGATATTTCCGAGTTTTTTAGCAAATATGTTACACTAAAGATTTTAGATTTTTTGCTATATAAAACGTATCCATAGGTGATATTAAAGCTCTGAAATTTTAGTTTTTATAAAAATTTTGATGTTTTTAGCCCATTTATTTAATTTCGGTCTTACCGTTCTTAAGATATAAAGTAATCTATTTTGTGCCACGCCCAATTCACAGATCCCGCCCACATTTGGTCAGATGTTGTGTATTGATAACCAAGATGCTCGTACCTTATTTTGGAACTTTTCCTCTTTCCGTTCTCCAAATATACAGAAAAACTGACCGAAATCGTTAAGTCAACTGTGCTGTACCTATTTGTTATGTTAAAAAAATAAAAAAAAGTCTTAATAAAATATAAAAAAAAAAATTGCACAAAAAAAGATGAATAGACGGGGATCGATCGCGCGACTAAAAGAAAAAAACTATTTATGGCAAAGCGCTTAGACCACTGAGCCATTGAAGGACATACGCAATAATCGTTAATAGAAGTAAATAAACAGTTTTCGTTCAGAACTAATTTTGGTTTTTATTTAAATGACAAATCTTTGTATGGGTTTGTTGTTTGTGTATAAAAGGTGAAGAGCTGAAAGAAAAGAAGTTCAACAAATAAAATAAAAAAACAACAACCACAAACATAATGCCAATCAGTGTTTTTATATTATTTTCAACAATCTTTTTAGTTGTAAAACAAAAACTTTGTTTGACCAAAAAATTTGTTTTTACAAATCGTTAAAAGAAATCACTAGAACTGCATGTGTTTTATTTCTACAAAAACGTTTGATTTAGCTGGCAAATTTGCATTTGGGTTATTATTTTGCTTTTTTTAAAAAATGTTTTTAATTTCTTCTTATAAAAATTTGTTTTATAAATCATTATAAGTTACGACCTAAAATAGAACTGTGGAACAAATTCAGGTTAGCAAAAGTTAGGTCGATTCTGAGAGTGAGGGGTGAAAATAGAGGCTAAATTAGAAGACCCGTATCGCGGCGTTTGTTTATGTTAGTTCGAATTTTTTTTAAATCGACCTTCAATATGCCGGTTTTCAGCATATTGTTTATATGGTTTTTTGCCTATAACTCGCCGACTAATTGATATTTTTTAAATCTGTAAAGCCAAAGTATTGCTAGAGACCTGTGCAACAATTAAAATTTTTTAAAAAATTGATTTAGAAAATTTTTTGGTGCTTATGAAGCAAAATGTTGTCTTTTTTGCTTTCTGTTTAATCTATAATATGCTTCTCAGTTTCTTCAATAAATTTCATTTGAAAAGAAAACAATCATAATACAAAACTTGCGTTTTCCAGCTTAATATTGTTACAAGAAATTTCTATCACTAGAAATTTCTTTACACAAATTTTGACAGCTGGAAGATTCTAGTGTCGTAATAAACTGGAAATAACTAGAATACCTGACTACTCATATAAATACTGGTACTCAGTGACGCAGTAGTTCAGTTTATAAGTAAAACGCAGAGTGTGGAGAACTAAAGTGTGGCTAACGTTTAGTCTATCTAAATGGTGTAGATAAAATGTGCTATTAAAGTGTATTTCTGTAATTTTTAGTGACTGTTATAAATAAATAGAGCTATAAATAATTTCAAACGGTGTTTATTATTTGCAATATAGTAAGAACTCGATTTATTTAAAAGGTAAATAAATCAACGATTTCATAAAGGGTAAAATCGTAACAATTGGTGTCAGAAGTGGGATTGCAAAATAATAAGCAGTCATGAAATTGGAGGAGCTTAAAGTGGAGCAACTCAAGAAGGAATTGAGTAAGTTGGAGCTACCGACAGCAGGTAATAAGACAGAATTACAAAAGCGGCTGATAGAGGAATTCGAGCGGCGTAATATTGACATAGCGACTTACGAATTTGACGAAAAAGAAGCAATGGAGGTTAGTACCCGTAAAACGGAAGCTAATATGGAGTTAAGCGCGATGTTTGCTACTATGATGGAAAAGATGGAAAAAATGAGAAACTGCTAGAAACTTCTAGAGCAGACAACCAGAAACTTTTAGAAACTTCGAGAGCAGACAACGAGAAACTGTTAGCTAAGATGGAAACGAAGCTGTTAACAAAAATTGAAGAAAAACTTCAAGAATCTGGAAAGTAAAATAAATAATTCTCAATGTCAAGAGGTTCCAGTACGAATAATTTAGGAAAGTTCTAGTAAAGCAAAGGCCCCTACTTTTGATGGCAGCATATCGTTTAATGTTTTCAAGTTCCAGTTCGAGACCGTTGCCGCCAGAAATATGTGGAACATCGAAGAAAAAGCTATAGAGTTGATTCTGGCCTTAAAAGGAAATGCTGCAGAAATTCTAGAAAGTGTGCCAATCACCTGCAGAAATAATTATGACGACATAATGGTGGCACTGTAGCGAAAGTATGGTGGCGAACACAAAAAAGAAATTTATCGAATGGAACTAAGAGGTAGACTGCAGAAGGCAAATGAGTCATTGCAAGATTTTGCGACAGAAATTGAGCGGTTGGTGCATCTAACTTATCCAGGCGAAAATCATCCATTCTTAGATCAGTTCAAAATTGAAGCATTTGTGAATGGAATTTGGGATTCTGACGTGAGACATGTGGTGTGTGCTACGCAGAAATCGACTTTTGCTGAAACTGTCTCATTCGCGCTGGCACAAGAGACTGCGAAGGTGATTTCCAAGCCACAAATATTTAAGGTGCGTAACCTCGAAGTAACTGCTGAAAAAGATATAAGCACCAAGTTAACAGAGTTAACAGAGGCAGTTATGAAGGCATTAGGTGAAAAGCGCAGCAAACCAAAGGACAAATGCTACAACTGCGGTAAAGTGGGACACTTTCAGCGAAACTGCAAAGAACCCAGAAAATGTCTCAGAGCCGATCAGCAATCACCTCAAGAGTCACCGTTAAACTAAAAAGAGCTAGCACTACGGGGCATGAGCTAGCTCCCACAACCGATGGCCCCACAATCTCCATATCAATAGCACAGCAGGGGAAAAGCAATATTACTGCTTATGGGTGCATCAACGGACAAAAGCACCATAGATACAGGAGCATCACAGTCCATCATCAGGCCCGATATAATTAGAAAGCCAGTTGAACCATTGCGCGGGGTAAGTTTGCGAACAGCTACTGGAGAGCAGGCTTCTGTCTATGGTAAGGTTAATGTGAAACTAACAATTGCCAACATAAGCGTCAGTCACGTATTTATTGTTGCCGATATTGTGGACGAAGTAATTATTGGTGCAGATTTTATGATTTGTCACGGCATTAACCTGCATATGGGGCAAAAAGTTATGATTTGGCAGAATGTTGAAAAATGGGCAAAAGAACTGGCGCCGCCTGATAGAAATAAAGCCAAACAGCTAATGTCTTCGCCATGAGAAACCAAAATCAAGGAAGAACGGCGATTGTAAAACACCGAATAAATACTGGTGAAGCGAGGCCAATAAAGCAGGCGCCCAGAAGTATTCCTCTAGCAAAACGAAATGAAGTAAAGGAGTTAGTCAACGAAATGGAGCGTTGTGGAGTAATCGAACCATCTTCTAGCCCATGGAGCTCGCCTATAGTTTTAGTTAAAAAAAAATGATGGCAGCACCCGATTCTGTGTTGATTACTAAACGATATCGATTACTAAACGATATCACGAAGAAGGACAGCTATCCACTACCGAGAATTGACGACACGCTAGCAGGAACCAAATGGTTCTCCACATTGGACTTGCAAAGTGGTTATTGGCAAGTAGAAATGTGTGACCAAGACAAGGAGAAAACTGCCTTTAGCACAGGTGACGGATTATGGCAGTTTAATGTGATGCCCTTTGGACTCTGCAATGCTCCAGCAACATTTGAGCGGTTAATAGAAAATGTGCTGAAAGGACTCCACTGGAAAACATGCCTAGTGTACCTTGATGACATAATTGTCATGGGAAAAACTTTCGATGAACACCTGAAGAACTTAGCAGAAGTTTTAAGGCGAATATCAGCTGCTGGACTCAAGCTTAGCGCAAAGAAATGTACACTGTTCCAGAGGAAAGTCAAGTATTTGGGGCACCGCGTAACTGCAGAGGGAATATCAACCGATGAAGATAAGATTCGGGCTGTAAAAGATTGGCCTTGCCCGAAAAATCTGCACGAGTTGCGCAGTTTTCTAGGTCTCTGCACATACTACCGTCGATTTGTACCAAATTTTGCCAGTGTGGCTGCAAGTCTACATGAGCTGACTAAGAAGGCGCGACCATTTCATTGGGGTGAGGCTCAAGAACAAGCATTCCTAAGGCTCAAGGAGTTATTATGTACGGCACCGATACTTGGATATCCTGTGGCCGGGGAAAAATTTGTGCTGGATAGCGATGCAAGCGGATACGGAATAGGAGGAGTGCTTTCGCAGGTTATCAATGGAACCGAAAGGGTCATAGGCTATTACAGTCGAGTACTTTCGAAGCCTGAAAGAAACTATTGCGTAACGCGACGGGAACTCTTCAAAGCTATGATATCAGCATCGAGCACAGGAAAGGCATAAAGCATTGCAATGCGGACGCCCTTTCAAGACGCCCCTGCAATTTAGAGTGCAAACATTGTTCAAGGGCTGAAGAAAAAGAGTGCATCGTTGATATAAGACTAACGCATATTGAGTCAAGTGAAGGCTGGTCAGAGGCGCAACAAAATGACCCCATACTGTCAAAAATTATGTCAGCCAAAGCAGAGGACAGGAGGCCCACCCGTGAACAAATGTCAGCTGAAAGTCCGCTAATGAAGGCGTATTGGGCCAAGTGGAACAGTATACGGGTAATTAATCACTGCTTATACCGTATATGGGAAAGTGTGGACGGCAAAACTGAGACAAAGCTAATTGTGGTGCCGTCAAGCAAAGTAGACGAAGTATTAAAAGAGTTCCTTGACGATCCTAGTGGTGGTCATCTCGGTGTCACGAAAACCCTAGAGAAGTTAAAACAACGATTCTACTGGGTCGGCTGCCAGCAAGCTGTAAGCGACTGGATAGCAAATTGCGCGCAATGCACCGCAGCTAAAGGACCAGTAAGGAGAAGTCGTGGGCAACTTCAACAATACAACTCGGGTACCCCATTTGAGAGGATAGCAATGGATGTGGCAGGCCCTTTCCCTGTCAGTGATTCCGGAAACCGTTACATTCTTGTGGTGATCGACTATTTCAGTAAATGGCCTGAGGTATACGCTATACCGAACCAGGAAGCCAGAACGGTAATAAGCGCATTTGTGAACAACTGGGTGTGCCGCTACGGTGTTCCATTAGAATTACACTCTGACCAGGGAAGGAATTTTGAATTTGCTATCTTCAAGAACCACCCTGCTGCATCCACAATCTGATGGTATGGTCGAAAGATTCAATCGCACTTTAGAGGAATACTTAAGAAAAGTGCAGTACTCATCAGAAGGACTGGGACGAACACATCCCCAAATTTCTGCTGGCATATAGATCGGCTGTTCATGATTCCACCTCCCGGACACCTGGAAAAATTATTTTCGGGACGGAACTTAAATTGCCTGGCGACTTGCAATTTGGTGTTAAGCCCGCCGCTATGGATAAAGACAACCACAATGCTTCCCGGGAACAAGAAGACCTAAACGAGCTTCATGAGTTTGTGCGCAATCGAATTAAAATAGTCAGCGATAAGATAAAGGCGAGGTACGATCGAGCAGCGAATTCTGAAGGATTTAATGAGGGCGAGTTGGTTCTGCTGTTTAACCCGCAACGAAAGAAATGATTATCTCCCAAACTACAAACGCATTGGGACGGACCCTAAAGCGTAATTAAAAGATTGAATGATGTGGTATACAGAATAGTGAAAGATCAGAGCCCAAGATCCAAAATGAAGGTTGTTCATCTAGAACGACTAGCCAACTATGGAAAAGGAATATCTATTTCTGTTCGGGACGAACAGGCTTAAGTGGGCGCAGTGTTACAAGAAATTTCTTTACACAAATTTTGACAGCTGGAAGATTCTAGTGTCGTAATAAACTGGAAATAACTAGAATACCTGACTACTCATATAAATACTGGTATTCAGTGACGCAGTAGTTCAGTTTATAAGTAAAACGCAGAGTGTGAAGAACTAAAATGTGGCTAACGTTTAGTCTATCTAAATCGTGTAGATAAAGTATGCTATTAAAGTGTATTACTGTAATTTTTAGTGACTTATAAATAAATAGAGCTACAAATAATTTCAAACGGTGTTTATTATTTGCAATATAGAAAGAACTCGATTTATTTAAAAGGTAAATAAATCAACGATTTTATAAAGGGTAAAATCGTTTCAATATTAATTTACTTCTCATTTTTTATGTACCAATTTTGTTCAGTGTTGGTTTTGAAGAAACATTGAAAAAGCAATTATAAAAATATGGAAAAAAATATAATTTTGAAATGTTAGGAAAAGTTTTAAGTAAAAAAATTAAATAAATTAATGATTTGGCAGTTGCCGTTTAGCAGGCGGCTGTGGATCAACATCACTGCTCTCTCTTATATATTGGACATCGCCATTATCATCAGAAAGGTCTATAATTTCGTCCAACAGATATTCTGGAATTTCATCTTTGTCTTCCCCTTCTTCCTCTTTTTCCTCGTCTTCCTCTTCTTCAAAGGTGTTTTTATACCACCAACAAATTTCAGCGAGTATTGCATGTGGAGATTTCTTTTCTCTGTACCTGAAACGAAAATAGTTTTCAATCGTTAACATGTTTAAATTGAGCACTCTGACAAAGATATTAGAAAAATCTAGGAATTCAAAATATGCACACTCTATAGTTACCTTATTTCAAATGGAAGCGCAGTTTGGTGATAACGTTCGCCTTGTTCATCAGATTCAGTTGGCAACTGTTGAGCGAGTTGATCAAGAAGATGATGCAAGAGATGATTTTTGTACGACATTTTAACCCCAATTTCATCGAAAGCTGCCAACATGTTTACAACAGATTGCCTGTAGTTGTCTTTGCGTTCTTTACCCAAAAGTCCTTTAATGATTGTTTTCAATGCGAGCCATGCATTTAATTCTCGGTCTGTCAGAACTTGGTCAAAATCTTGACGACTCATTAGTTTCCGTATGTCGGGACCATTAACAACCCCTTTCTGAATTTTGGCGTTACTTACTCTTGTGAAAATGTCTTTTAAGCGGTCTTTTTACGATACATTTCAAAAAATTTTTAGCAATGCCAAGTTTAATGTGGAGCAACGGCAACAAAATTTTCATTTCAGGAACAAGACTTTCGTATAGCCTATTTCCTTTAGTCCGTCCAATGCGACTATTCCAGTTATGCTGTTTGTACTGGTTTCTTCCTTCAATACCTTCTCCGTATCGTGAATCCCAATCGCACAAAAAACACGCATATTTTGGACGCCCAGATGCTGTTAAACCTGTAATCAATGAAACTATTTTGAGGTCGCAGCAAATGCGCCACTGGTGTTCGTTATACTTGACTACTTCCAGAATGTGTTTCAAATTATCGAAATTTTCACTAGTGTCAGTGTTATACGCAATCGGAACAGAAGCCATTCTATTTGTCTTGTGCAAAAGCGCAACTTTTAAGCTGATTAGTGAACTATCGATGAATAAACGTCAATCATCTTTTTTATAGGTTAACCCTATCGTATCCATTAACTTTTCAATATCGTTGCAATAAGCGAATTTTTTCCATCATTTACATTGAAGAACTTTTCTAACTCTTTTTGGCGTTTTCGATATGCTGTTACTTTGGTACCTTTCGCCAGCAAATTATTTGCTTTCTAAAATGAAGCCAGTAGTTCTGATTTTTTCTGAGTCGAACACAAATTTGCAACAATTCCATCCAATTGGTTTTGTGTCACTAGGATTGGGTCCTTTGATGTTTCATAGGATGTACCTTCACCAGGGTCGTATTCTGAGAAGAAATCCATGGATGTAGCAGCGGCGGTTGTAGTACTGATATCTGTTTGAAGATCAATAGTTCGGTACGTTGGTACTGGAACGAATTCTGAGTGCGGTAATGGTAATTGGACACTTGGCACTGCTACATAAGTTTTATTCTTTGCTTTCCTTCTATTCAAAATTTTATGGTAGTTGATACATCCATAGCAATTTTCTTCTTGATGTGGGCTGTTGTCTAACCACATCATTGGTATACCAAAAGGCATAGCATTCTTCTTTCCACTTTTCCATTGCATAAGAGTTGAATAGCAATTAAATCAAACTTTCTTAGGGGCATAGTTTACGTCAGTGATAAACTCTTGCGAGAAATATTGTTAAAAGGCTTCCAAAAAAAAATCACTCGCATTGCCACATTTTTCATCGCTTGCTATGAAACGTCCACAAACATTACAAAAATGTTCCATTTTACATTTGGGTTCCGACTTACTCAGCTTCGGCTGAGTTCCAAGTCTTAACTGAATCTTTATTTTTGAAATTAGTTTGCTTGTACCATATAAACGCAGGTAAGTTTCACCTTAGGGATTTAAAAACGAAAAGTAATAATTTCTGGTAAAAAAAATAAGTAACAACAACGTGTTCACTCATTTTTTTAAACATAAAGATGCATTTTAAATTGTATAAGCATAATAAAAGTTATATGGGCACATATATTCCTTTTTGTTATAAAAAATTTTTGTTGAAAAAATAACGCAGGTAAGTTTTCACCTTAGGGATTTAAAAACGAAGGGAAAAAACTTTTGCTCTCATTTTTTTCAAAGATAAAGATGCATTTTAAATTTTAGCGTAATAAAAGTTAAATGGGTCACATATATACATATATTACTTTTTGTTCTAAAAAATGTTTATTCAAAAAATAACGCAGGTTAGTTTTCACCTTAGGGATTTAAAAACCAAGAACTTTTCCTTACTAACATTTCAAAATTATATTTTTTTCCATATTTTTATAATTTCTTTTTCAATGTTTCTGCAAAACCAACACTGAACAAAATTGGTACATAAAAAATAAAAAATGAGAAGTAAATTAATATTAAGCTGGAAAACGCAAGTTTTGTATTATGATTGTTTTCTTTTCAAATGAAATTTATTGAAGAAACTGAGAAGCATGTTATGATTAAACAGAAAGCAAAAAAGACTTAGTTTTGTGGAAAATATTTTCAAAAAGCATGAAAACAAATAATTTTTCCAACATTTTGCTTTATAAGCACCACAAAAATTTTCTAAATCAATTTTTTAAAAAATTTCAATTATTGCACAGGTCTCTAGCAATAATTTGGCCTTAACAGATTTAAAAATATCAATTAGTCGACGAGTTATAGGCAAAAAACCATATAAACAATATGCTGAAAATCGGCATATTGAAGGTCGATTAAAAAAAAATTCGAACTAACATAAACAAACGCCGCGATACGGGTCTTCTTATTTAGCCTCTATTTTCACCCCTCATTCTCAGAATCGACCTAACTGACTTTGTTCCACCTGAATTTGTTCCACAGTGTATTTGCACTCAAAGAGAAACAAAAAAAGTCTTAAGAAAATATAAAAAAAAATTGTACAAAGAAGGTGGGTGGAGATTTGTTTGATTTTTATTCAAATGACAAATCTTTGCATGGGTTTGTTGTTTGTGTATAAAAGATGAAGAGGTGAAAGAAAATAATTTCAACAAATGGATGTGTTTGTTATACGTAAAATTCAACATACATATAAAACAAAGGGATTTTACGGAAAAAATTAGAGGTAGTCGTGGTTTTTTGCTAATATCTCAGCCATTTATCAACCGATCTGGCTGATTTTCAATAGCAAACAGAAATGGATCACATGTAGCAGAAATATATAACAATCAAGTCCTCATCATGTTTGGGGTCTTCGGAAAACCCATTTCAACACACAGACGGACATCGTTAAATCAACTTCGCTCTTGATAAGGACCCAGAATATATATTCTTTATAGGGTCTAAGATCAATATTGTAGAAATTATAAACGGAATGACAAACTTATATATACCCTTCCACCTGTGGTGAATAAAAGTGGTATATTTTATTCTGAACTCTACAAGTAAATGATATAAAACACCAAACAAAAATTACACAAATATCAACATTGAACGATTTATTAAAAAAAACTAAACAAACACATAGTTATCCTTCACGATATAATTTAAAACGTATTGGCTGAAGAAGAAAAATCTAAATTGGTTATAAAGTTACAACATACAAAATTTTCTGTGCTTGTTGACGAAACCAACAGAACCATGTGTGTACTAGTGAGATTTTATGATATTAAGCAGGAACAGGTAATTCTGCAACTTTTGGATCTTTTACCTGTTGGATCTGGCTGTAGTGCAGAAGTTGTCTGTAAATCATTTAAAAACTGTATTATAATTTATTCCATTTCATTTTCTATTATGATTGAAAAGTGTTGCTATGGAGCCAACGTTATGGTGGGCCAACACAACTCCTTTTCCTTTAGTTTACTGGAATACAATCCGGAAGCGATAAAAATAAAATGCATCTGCCATTCTGCAGCAATTATTGCTAACAAAGACAAATCGGAACATATTGTTACAAGAAATTTCTAGTTGTAGAAATTTCTTCACACGAATTTTGACAGTTGGAAAAATCTAGTGTCGTTATAAACTAGAAATAACTAGAATACCTGACTACTTATATAAATACTGGTACTCGGTGACGCAGTACTTCAGTTTATAAGTAAAACGCAGAGTGTGAAGAACTAAAGTGTGGCTAACGTTTAGTCTGTCTAAATAAAGTGTGCTATTAAAGTATATTTCTGTAATTTTTAGTGACCGTTATAAATAAATAGAGCTATAAATAATTTTAAACAGTGTTTATTATTTGCAATATAGAAATAACTTGATTTATTTAAAAGGTAATTAAATCAACGATTTTATAAAGGGTAAACTCGTAACAATATATATATAAGGAAATTTTAAAAGATGTTCAGAATTAGAAGAATTTCAGATTGTCTCGAGTATTTTAAATTTTCTTTCACAAGAGATAAATTAAAATCAGCAGAATTAATTTACAATGAATTGACCAATAAATGCAACAAGGCATATCTATTGTTTTTAAAATATGTTTTGAAAACACTTGATCCGCGCACTTCATTCTGAATCTATTAAAATTGGACCAAAATCTTATTAAAAAATATAACTGAGAACGAATTGTTTAGTTCGATCTCCACATATTTCGCTGCCAATTATAGAAGTGTTTGTCGGTAACGAATGTGAAGAGTTTTTATATACTTTGCCTGAATGTAACATAAGTCAAATTAAGTCTGATGGTCTTTAATTTTACTTAACGGCTTTGGAAGACATTCCAAGATGACTTCCAATCCTTGTGCTGCTTTCGGAGAAAATGAAGATGAATTTAAGTTTGATTTATTATGTAAAAAGTTTAATATGAACATAAATGATCTCAAACAGTAATGCCGAACATTAGAATATATTTTTTCTAAAGATGAAATAGTCGTTCAAAAACTTGGATATTGTTTAACTTTGGTGTAAAATAATTAAAATGAAAAACTTTAATGATGAATAAATAGAACCAAATTTTTAAAAATTAGTAAAAATAATGGGTGATTTTTTAAAAGCTTTCGGATTTCATTAAAAAAACATTAAATTTAGAAAAATGTATGAAATTTTTATTTGAGTCGATAGAACGGTCTATATAATTCAATGTTTAAAGATGATTTCATGTGAATGTTGACCATGGCTGCGCCTCAAATGGTTCATACGCTCTCCAACATATCGGCCGGTATCTCACGAATAAATTCTTCAATATTGGCTTCCAGTGCGTTAACCGTTTCGGGCTTGTCCCTATAGACATGAGCCGAGCCTTAGCATAGCCCCATAAAAAATAATCTAAAGGCGTTAAATCGCACGATCTAGGCGGCCAATTGACCAGCCCCAAACGTTAAATAAACTGTTCACCGAACTCGCCTCTCAATTGGGCCATTGATTCGCGTGCTGTGTGGCACCGTCTTGTTGAAACCACATGTCAGCCAAGTCCAGCTCTTCCATTTTGGGCAAAAAAAAGTTTGTAATCATCGCACGGTAGTGCTCGCCATTCACAGTAACGTTCCTTCGTCGTCTTTAAAAAAGTACGGGACAATCATGCCACCGGCTCATAATCCACATCAAACAGTGCATTTTTTGGAATGCATTGGTAGTTCTTGCTATGCTTTTGGCTGAACACAATTTTTCGATAAAAAAGTGGATTTTCATTCAACTTTGCCAGCCAGCGCCCATTCACCAAAAGTTTTAAAAGGTTTTACACCCAAATCCTTCTGAAAAATGTTCCACGTAGTAGAGTAACAGAGACCCAATTCCTGCGAACTGCGCGGAGTCGATAATTCACGGTCATCAACAACACTGGCGGATATAGCTGCGATATTTTCTTCTGTCCGCACTCTACGTATGCGTGTTGGTGGTTTAATGTCTAATAATGTAAATTCCGAATATCCGCCTCAGAAGGTCGCTCAAACTGACCATAAAGTGGAGAAGTGTACGATGCATGAATTTTTATGATAAAATCCAATAATCTTCAAGCTTTGTTCGTTTGTCGATTCATGGTAAAATTATAGACCAAACTGAACATGTTTGACAGTAACATGTTACACGAAAATAGCTGAGCTGCCAAAAGGAAAGTTGCTTTAAAATCACCCTTTAATATTTTCATTGTCTCATTATTTAAATTAAATCCGACACATTTTAAAAAATGTGCACCGGGCAAAGTCGCTACGTTGTTAGCGTTGAAAAAAGTTGCCCGGGCTAAAGCCAGGGTTTACCAGGAGTCAGTGGCATGGGTGGCTACCTCGCACTGGTCCCTAATGGAATTATTTAAATTGTATATTTTCTTTTAAAACAATAAAATTCGTTATTCCAATCGTATTACTACCACATTATCTTAACTGGAATCTCCAAAAATTCAGAATTATGAGTTTACTTTAATATCAAAACATATGTATTTAAAATTGAAAATATTAAGTTAACAAATGAAAGTATTGTTATATGTAATACTATTTATATACTTCCAGTAGTTTTTTATATTTTGTTTGCCAGTTGTAAAATTGTATTCAACTTCTCATTCAACAAATCTATCAGTCCTTATATGTATCTAAACCAGAGATCCCCAAAACACCGCACATGTGCGAATGCTCTCACACAAATGAAGAGAGTATGAAAAGATAATTTGTATTTTTATTAACTAAAAACATTTAGTCTCATTTGAGCTTTCATGTGCGCAGGTTGTGTAGTCGCTTGCTGCTTTTATTCAGGGTTGACATTTTTATCTTATATTATTTGTATGACCCGGTTGTGTAGTCGCTTGTACTAGACAACACTGAAAATGTAGAATGGGAGAATGCCTTTTTATTTGCTGAAAATTACTTCAGCAAAGCTGAGCGCTTATTGTGCCAACGCATTTATTTTTTTGTTTTAAAACTTGTCCTTTTTATAATTACGAATTATATATATTCATATATTAAAAGCTTCTGTTTGACTTCTTTTGAAAACTAGTTTAGTTTCGCGTTTTATATTTTTTTAAAATTTAAAATATATCTGAAATTAATTTATTATATACGATTTGAAATACATTAATACATCGGAGAAATTTACTCTGATTTGGTTTACAGAACAGTTTTTTTTTTGTTTATTTTTGTAATAATAAAATTTTATAGAGAACTCTCTAAGCTTTCATTAAATGTTTATTTTACATTTACTGTTTGTTTGAGTACAAAATAAAATGGGGATTTGTGTAGATTTTTTCGAATTTGTTAGGGGACAGCGACAAATATGTCTTTGCAGCCCTGGTAAAGTGAGAAAAAAAAATAAATTACGCTCAAAAACAAACAACCAACACACACATAAATGTGAATGTATGTGTGTGGGGATCACTGATCTAAACGACGCGTGCTGCACTCATTCTATCGTTATCCAAAGATTTTAGGTTTGTTTGTCGAATTCAATATAGCATTCTAGCAATTTAGAGGCACTTGATGTAGTTTTTTCGGTAAGTTTGTTTTACACTTTTTTCTCCTAATCTATATATACAATTGCGCGGAAGACATGAAAACAAAATTGCAATTGCTTTCCGAGATATAGCCGTAAGAATAACTGCATGTTCTTTGGAAAAATCAAGGTTTAGCCAAAATATACATGAGACTATAAAATCCGAACGGCAGCTAAACTAGCAAAACTTAAATGGGGTTTTGATAGTTTCGATAAGTACTTCAAGAAATTCCACACGAGAGGGAGTACTCAAAAATGTTACACAGTGTTATTTATCCAACTCTGAGAAGCTAAAAGTATCAAACTTTTAGCATCGATTCACCGTGAATTTAGAAAACCAAAACACCACAGATATCACAGGATTGTTTAATATCCATGTCCAAATTTTTAGTTATATCCATAGAAAATCCCTTTGGTTTTTTATTAGCATTTCATATTTTTTTTCATATATATATGTAATATATGTAATATTTGTTTAAATTTTTAAAGGGGTTTTTTATTAAAAATATTTTTTAAATTTAAAATGTGAATGATTGACAATTGCTATTTTTTTTAAATGAAAATGCTGTTTTTCTAAATAAATATTCGAATTAAAATTACCTATTAATTACTAAATAATACGTGAGGGCAAAATATGTAAATAGAAGAAAAAAATACAATTTCGAATTGTTGAGAAAAAGATCTCAGTTTTTATTAAAATTTTTATATATTACCGTCGGTGACGATGAGCACAATAGGTATCCAAAAAACGAATGAATATCTCAAAAAAGGAGACAACTTATCTAAAGTGATGAGCAACAATGTTTAATACCCGTTAACGGTTTTACTCGCTAGAATCTGTGTAAAAACCCCAACAAAGTTGTACAAAAAGGGAAGTAATATTTAGATTCTAACAGAGCATTAACCCACCAAAGGCAAAGGTGCCGAAAAATACTCGGACACAAAATTAATGATTTGTAATTAAACATTGCCGGCCACCTTGCAACATCCAGGTGTGTTGCAAACCAAATCTTAAAGTTATCCTTAAACTAACAAGAGGTATAGTTCAGTTTATAAATAAAAGAATGTGAGCTTGATTTCAAATATTTTTTTTCAAATAACACTTACAACTAATTTGGCCAGTAGGGACCACGCAGAAAATTTATATATAAATGTTTATTTAAAAGCTATGTTAAGTGGGCCAGTAGGGACCCCGTAGACTTTAAAATTACGAAAATTTTAATAAGTATTTTGTGTATGTGGGCCAGTAGGGACCCCGTAGAAATAAAAAAGTATAGTGGGTCAGGAAGGACCCCGAAGCGGCCTGTAAAGACCGATTACATAAATAGCGTGATAATTAAAGTTAATTAGTCAGAATGACCAGTTTTGTGATCGGTCGCTTGAAGTACGTATATCCGCAACCCTTACATGTCCATCGCTTCCAAGATAAACTTTAATGACCCTGCCTAACCGCCACGATGTCGGAGGTGATTGCTCGTGTCTAACTACGACCAAGTCGTTAACCTGAAGGTCGCGTTGCGGATTTATCCATTTATATCGCTTATGTAAGCTCGTTAAATACTCTTCTTTCCATCGACGGCAGAAGAGTTGAGCAAGTGCCTTCATTTTTCGAAATCGATTAACTAAACTCAAAGGGGGGTCGTGTATCGCAGGCTCAGAAGGGGCCAGAATTGGAGAACCAATAAAAAAATGACCAGGAGTCAGGGCTATCGGTTCCTGAGGATTGTCTGTCATAGGACAAAGAGGGCGCGAATTTAAGCAAGCTTCAATTCGGGAAAGAACCGTAGAGAATTCCTCAAATGTATATTTAAAAGCTTGTGCCTCCCCTAAAATGTAGTTTGAAACTCTTTACACCGGCTTCCCAAAGACCGCCCATATGAGGAGCCCCAGCTGGGATAAAACGCCACGACAGACCCTGTACGTTGTACGCCGAACACAACGTCGATTGACTTTCTTTTATAAAAGCCTTAAAATCTCTCTCTATTTCGCGCGAAGCGCCGACAAAATTTGTTCCGTTGTCAGAAAATATGGTATTTGGACAACCTCTTCTCGAAATAAATCTGTGAAAAGCTGCTAAAAAAGAAGCAGTAGACAAGTCAGAAGTTGCCTCTAAATGAATCGCTTTCGTAGAAAAGCAAACAAAAACACAAACGTAGCCTTTAGTTATCTTACAAGCCCTACCAGTGAAACTTGATATCAAAGGGGCCTGCGAAGTCAACACCAGTAGTAGTGAAAGGCCTATCGATAGTGCTTCGTTCAGGAGGAAGAGCTGCCATAATCTGAGCACAAGATCTTTTCCGGTCAATAATGCACCGTTTGCAACGACTGATGACTCCACGAATTTTAGACTTTAATCGTGGGATCAAATATTCAATGCGAAGTATTCGCAACATTAACTGATTTCCACCGTGAATGGAAATCAAATGAGTATATTCCGTTAAAAGTAGCGTAAATCTACTGGAATATGGCAAAATTATAGGATGTCTCTCTGTGTATGATAGACACGGCGATTTAGCTAAACGACCATTAATTCTAATGACGCCATCCTTATCAAGAAAAGGATTTAAAGGTATAAGCGAACTTTTCGAACATAAAGGTTTTTTCTCCAAGAGACATTTATATTCATCAGCGAAATAGTATTTTTGAGCCACAATGGCCAAACGCAATTTGGTTCTTTTCACCTCAAGACTAGAAAGCGTTTGATCAACATACTGATTTCGACCTGATTTATGAGCTGGGTGAATATTATAAATGAATCGCAAAACATACGAGAGAACACGAAGTGCTCGATCAAGACCCGAATAATTCGTAAGAATATCCTCATATACGTCGGCTCCTCCGGAGTCCGTAAAAAACGAAGCATGAGTTCGAACAACCCGAACTCAATGTCTGTAGTAAGGCAAGAAAGATCAGATTTATTCCACTTAGCCCTGTCCTGTCGAAGCCATTGTGGACCATGCCACCAAAGTTCACTAATCGCCAGCTCAGAGGGAGAAGTTCCCCGACTACCTAAATCTGCAGGATTGTCCCCAGATCGGACATGGTACCAATTATGGTTTCCAACGTTTTCCTGAATACGACAAACTCTATTCGCAACAAAATAAAAAGAGTCCAATCGAGCGTTCCATTGGATTCCCAAAGTCTTTGAGCTACTATACTCCACAAACGTCAATAATTTAGCGTCAACTAAATGTTCCGAAGGGAGACCGTTTAAAATCGTACGTTCGTTTGAAGTCCATTTTCTAAGTTGAAACAAGACAAGGCCGCTATCAGCTGGTCACGAGCGATCAAAGCAGTAGAAACATCGCTTCAGAATCGTCCGCTAACTGTAATAAAGTCCGAATCGCAAGATATGGAGCGCAATTGACACCAAAGGTCACAGTCTGTAACTCATATTCCCTAACGTCCTCCGATGGAGAATTTCGAAAAAAAACGCTGAAATGGGGTATGAGAAGAATCGACCAAAATTTGCTTATACATCTGGGTAATATCACAATTAAAAACAAATCTAAAAAGGCGCCACCGAAGAATCAAGAGGACCAAGTCTGCCTGTAAAGCAGGCCCAACATATAAGCAATCGTTAAGACAATTCCCATTCGAAGTCTTATTTGAAGCGTTGAAGACAACCCGCAACTTTGTAGTTTTCCTTTCAGGTTTAATAAGGGGTGATGAGGCAAATAACAAGACAAATTAGGATTAAAAATAGGGTTCGAAACAGGTTTCATGTGACCGAGATCTAAATATTCCCTAACGACGTTGTCATACACCTCCTTAATCTCAGGTTTTCGCTGAAGGGAAGATTCGGTCCTAAGATACTGTGCCAAGACACTTAACCTAGATGATCCTAACGAAAGAGTTTTAGGAAATTCGGGTTTAAAAGGCAGAGTCACAATATATCTACCATCAGGGGAGCGACGAGTAGTCGCTTTGTAATTTTCCTCACAATATTTGTCAAAAACAGATAAATTTTTCGTTTTGGGAGCCTCCTCAAGTTCCCAGAAACGAAGAAGATTTTTATTAAGATTATCTTCTTCTGCGAAGTCTACATGAGTAGAATAGACTTGAACTCGAGGTTGCACTAGTGGACCAGAAATGATCCAGCCGAAAACCGTGTTCTGAGCTATCAAAGAACCCAAGATATCCCGAGGAAAGTCTTTTACGATAATTCTAGGATACAGTTCAGAACCGAGCAAAAGATCGACAGGTCGACTGTCATAGAAATTAGAATCAGCCAAACGAAGATTTGGCAAATTTTCCCTTATATTGGAAGGTACTTTAAAAGACGGAATATTCCCAGAAATACTGTTCAACACAAGAAGTAAGGCCTCTAATGAAAAAGCGGAATCAATAGGAGAGCCAACTTTTACTGAACAAAGTTTTATCGACGAAGTCGAGATTAATTCCACACCTGAAACGCCGACCTTCGTAGAAAGCGTCGGAAGTTTCAAACGATTCGCTAAACGTTCCGAAATGAACGAAGTTTCGGAGGCGGGATCAATAAGTGCGCGGGCAGGGTACGTAATACCCTGGTGAACAATGTTAACCATAGCCATCCCTAAGAGCACATTTATATTTACAGAAGCATGAAATACCTGTCTATTAAGAGGCAATGCGGAATTACCACCATTAGAAGTGGACTGTATATTTGGATCAACTGATGCCAGATTGGGAAGACGAGGAGCTGTACCCGAACCAGCAGCCGAATTAGAAGAAGTATTCTTCAGAGTTGATGCCTCACCAGCAGCGGAATCGCGATGCAACAAAGTGTGATGCCGTTTATTACACTTTGAACAACTATGAATGCTGTTGCAATCTTTAGCTTCATGTGTCCTTGAGAGACAATTGACACAACAATGAAATTTCTTTACATTCGAATACCTATCAGCAACCGATAAACTTTTAAATCGAGGGCAAGAGCGCAAAAAATGCACCTGATTTTTACACAAAGCGCATGAAGTGTTTGTAGAAGAGGAAGCCGCAGTATGATGGGATTTCATCTTTAATTCAGCGGACCTTTTCGAAAGATGTGAACCCCTAAGATCACGAGAGCACTCTAAAGTGTCGATCCTTTCTGTCAGAAAGCGGTCTAAATCACTCCAGAGGGACAACGCCTTTTTATCCTTAACGGACTGCTCCCAAAGATTAACGGTGATCGCAGGTAACCGTTGAATACACATAAAAACGATCATATGCGAACTTAAATCCCCGGTCGCGGAAATGTCCAAAGCAGACAAGGCAGAAAGACAACCGTTTATACCGCGTTATAAAGTTTTTAAGCCCTCGTCTGTTTCCTTGTCAAGGAACGGAAGATCGAAAAGCATAATAAGCTGGTGGTTCACCAGTCGACGTAAATTCTCGTATTTGTCCGTTAAACTTTTCCAGGCAATATCGAAACCTTTAAGTTCCCGCGCATCGCCACTTGTTTTCTCCAAAAGAGCAAACAATCGCACAATTGGACTAAGACGCGAGTTATTAATGTAAACCGCTGTAAAAAGATCGCGAAAAGTGGGCCAAGAAATAACTTTACTGTCAGAAACAGGTATATTGCACGGCGGAATGTTGAAATTGTGGCAAAAATCATCAGAGTTGACCGGTAAAACCGGAGACTGATTGCCGGTTTTCATGGTATCAGCTTTTCGCGGTTCAAAATTATTCAATTTTTCGTTAATAGCAGCTAAGCAGTTGACGTACGCATTAAAAGTCGCGTCGTATTTCGCCTCAGCTGCGTCTACATCAGCTGGTTCAGCGCTATCCACTTTTTCCAAAAAACTTAAACACGATTAAGACAATTTAACGCTTTCCCACAGAACACTTAGTTCCTTTCTTGGATTCGAATTTTATAAGAGCATCGGACTCTCTAATAAAAATATCCAAAGCGTTATCAGACATTTTATTTTAAGTTTATAAAAAATAATTTAAAAAAAAATCCGAAAAAATGCAAACAAATTCGAAAAAGTTCGAAAAAACCCGAAGAAATCCAAAAAGATACGAAAATTTACGAAGCAAATCAAAGATTTTTCAAATTTTCAAAGAGTAATATAAAAGAATTCGAAAATATATAAAAATCAAAAAAATTCCGAAAACCCACGAAAAAATCCAAAAAAAAATTCGAAAATATACTAAGAGTATTAAAGTACTTTTAAAATTTCGCAATGAATTTGACCGAAAATCCGAAACAAATAATCCCAAAATTATTTGAAATTAAGAAACACAAACTCTTATAAGTCGCGACTAAAACGGACAGTAGGGTGCTTATACGCAGTTTATTAAAGCAATAACAACAACAAAGCTGTAATGTTAAATTTTTTGTAAACAACACAGTTTGTATGTTTGTATATTTAAATTAAAGGAATAGCACAAAGAGAATAGAAAAAAAATTAATAAAAACCACTTGTATGTATATTACAAATTATTAGGAAAAAAATCACTTTTAACCAATCCGACGGCTTTTTGCAAAAAAAAAAAATTAAACTATTATATATTTATGCCTTTTTTTTGGTAATGAAACACAATTATTTTTATAAATTTTTAGGGAAAAAATAATAATGTCCGTCCGTGTAAATAAACTCACGACACCAAAGAGAATTTAATAAAAACAATTGTTGTAAAGCAATAAAAATAAGGGTTGTAAAGCGATCTCAAAACAACATTAACCAAGGTATCAAAAGAAAAAGTTCTTAATTTTATTAAATTAATTTTATTAAATGAATAAATTTAATATCCTTATGTATGCACTTAATCCTTTTTTTATTTTTTAACACTAAAAAACTCACATATAACTGAACTATACTCACCTTGTATTAAATAAAATAATTCGATGAATATAAAATTAAAACTTTTTGTTGTTGTTTCCAAAGCACCAAGATGGAGGCTGCGGGAAAATTAAAATGTTGTATAAATTAATTTGTCGTTCCAGAGTTTTAAAAACAATATCCGGCTCGAAGGATCAAAATGTTTGCGTGAGGGCAAAATATGTAAATAGAAGAAAAAAAATACAATTTCGAATTGTTGAGAAAAAGATCTCAGATTTTATTAAAATTTTTATATATTACCGTCGGTGACGATGAGCACAATAGGTATCCAAAAAACGAATGAATATCTCAAAAAAGGAGACAACTTATCTAAAGTGATGAGCAACAATGTTTAATACCCGTTAACGGTTTGTAAAAACTCCCAACAAAGTTGTACAAAAAGGGAAGTAATATTTAGATTCTAACAGAGCATTAACCCACCAAAGGCAAAGGTGCCGAAAAATACTCGGACACAAAATTAATGATTTGTAATTAAACAATTAGTGAGTAAATCTTTGTAAAATAAAGGCATATGAACATATTAATTTAGTTATTGATATGTTCAAATGAAATGCTGAGAAGTTCATTATCGTTTATCATACATTATCCTGAAATCGTAAAGCTGTATGGTATAAAGCCAGAGTTACCAAGACGTGTAGGAACACAAAAATTTCGTTCAAATTTACAAACAGATAATCTAACGAAATATTACAGATCTAATTCATTACATATTTAGATTAAATAATCTCAAGCATGACAAATAGATTTTCCAGTAATGAAAATGTTACTTTCAAAAACGTATGAAAATTTAGGAAAACGGTCATACGTTAATATTTGTGGACTGTAAATGTATTTTTAAAAAGTCATGAGATACCAATTTTTTTAACGATTTCTCGATTTCGATTGTTAGTGAATTCATAAAAAAAGGAATTAATTCTTCAAAGCTCTATGTGTTGCATGTTTTGCTATCAGTTTTTGCTGAATGCTGTAAAAGCACAGTGATGTATCACTTCTAACTGGATTAAAAATTAAGTTATTAAACTGGATTTTTTGAAAATATAGTTATTTTACCGGATTTCCTTATATGGGAAATCTGGTTTAAATCCAGTTATATTACCAGGTTTTCTCCAAAATTCTAGTTTAAATTATGTATATTTCGGGTATAATTGAAATGTAGTATAAAGATTCAAAAAGTAATCCGGACCTGGGTTGCTGTTATTACGGGAAATTTTGTAATTCAAACTTTTTGATTTTATTACAAAAAAAAAATTAATATATATATATATACATATAAATTAATATTATAAATTTATATTATATAATAATATGTTCAGTTCTAGTATTTTAGAAATAATACGAAATTTAAATGTTTCGTTTTAAGACGTTATTTTTTGTTTGCTTTTATTAAAGTTAGAAGTGTAAAATACTCTTTCACTAATAGTAGATGTTGGACAAATAGTCAAAAGACAATCATATAAAATTTTTAACTTTTCAGTTCTTTTGTCGCATTTATATATATAAAATCATCATATAATGATGAATAATTTTGTACAGTCTCTTTTTTAGGATTTTGAATACTGTTTATTGTGTTATTTAGATCAGAAATTAAACTATTTGATTTTGGAATATCCAAAGTTAAGTCTTCATCGGAATCTATCAGACTTACATCTAAATCTTCATAACCAAACGGTTATAAAAGTGTTCTGAAAAAATAAAAGAGACCAAGTAACCCAGTTGGTGATGTAATTAAAAAAACCGGTTAACCGAGCAAAAAAGACCGGTTTTCGGTTTTCTTCGAATTTACAAAATATTCGCAACTGAGCGGTTAAAAAAAAAAAAGAAACCGGTTGACTGGTTTTCGGTTTCGATTTTTGAATACTCTAAAATTTTGCTAATTTGAGCCCATCGGTATTTTTTTGCTGATCTTAGCAACACATGTCAGCTGACGTGTAGTACAATGAAATTAGTAGAAAAATTAATAGCCGCTACTAAATTTTAGTAAAACCACTTTGCTAAAATAAGCAAAAAAATTTACAAAATTTTAGATTTATTTTTTTTATCGAGCATAAATTTTTTTTATTTTATTTATTTTTTTCAAAAATATTTTACACAAAATTAAAAACAAAAGGTTTAAAAATCTTAAAAATTCTTAAAACATAAACGAAATAATTATTTTGTTTTTATTTGGTAATTTCTGTTTTAAAAAATATTTTAGTCAATATTTTTTTTTACTTTTAAGGTCAAATTTTAATTGTTTTTAAGGCTGATTTTTAGAACTAAAAAATTTTTTAGCGCTATTTTAAGTGAATGTCTTATTTTCAGACATGAATCGGTATATTCACTTCCAATACCTTTTTTAATCTATGTAACATTTTAAGGAAAATTAAGTTTGTAAGTGTAAGTTTTAATTAGAAATAACATTTCTTTCAATTATTAATTTTTTTTTTTGCTAATTTTAGCAAATCGGTTTTCGAAAATTTGTAAAATGAAATTAGCAACAAAAAATATTGTAAATATTCTGTAATTTGTAAAATGTAAATAGCAAAAAAATTTGCTAAATAATAATTTTTTTTACTAAAAATCAGTACAAAAATGGTAAAGTGGGATTGAAACCCGTTTACAAATTTTTCTACTAACTTTTTTTCTGAGTGTAATACTTAGAAATAAATACCTACATTTTTTAATTGTGTACTATTAATTAATTTTTAACTTTATTTTTTTTTTTTTAGGATGCCAAATATAAAATTTTATTATCTACTGCATTGGAGCATAGTTGTGTTAGTTTGCTTAGGGATTGTGCAAAATCTTGGATTGATGGCAGCTTTATGGGCAATTTTACTGCTTCAACGGGTTTGTCTTTATCCACCTTAACTGGATGGATATGGAACAGAGCCACTGATATAAAAACACGTTGCAATGATTTATGCAAAAGTCTATTTGAATTTGGTGGTTATCCGTTAGATAATAGGGAACAAAAAGAATTGGGTTTTATAACAAGACAACTGAAATTGTTATCAGATCTTTTGGGAGAGATATTGGTTTATGGCAAAAGGCAAATTCCTGAAGGAGGTAAAAATGCTATAATTTTTAATCCATTTAACTTATTTAACATTCTATTGCTATTTTCTGTTTAGCCTATTTAAGTTTGCAAAACAAACATACTTCTTTGTGTATGGCTTCTAGTTATCAGGATATACTTTTATGGCTATTAAATATAGGACTTTTGCCCGAAGCTTCTCCACATAAAGGCGGTGATTTGGTGCCATATCCTTACAAACAACTCAAGGAGTTTTATAAAAAGAAAAGATCTTATTTTGCCAAAATCAATGATACATTTGTATCGAAAAAATCTGGTAGTTGTCGTTTACTCTATATCGATGCCTTCATTGATCATGCATGCGATAGTAATATTTTACATGAATATTGGTTGGAAAATGATAGTGATGGCCTGTATCCTCCTAATTCAATAGAGGCAATGCTACGTGTTATGTTGGTACCGGATTTGGATTACGACAATAAGTGTGCCATTTTGTTGTATTTCTTTTTGGACTTAAATATGGCTATTGATGAGGATGCCTATAAGGATGTAGTTGCAAATTTTATTAAATTCCCAAGTGTATTTAAACTTTCAGCATCTCTGATAAAAACTGTTCAAGCATTTTGGAATTTGGACCATGATCACTTTTTGGTACGTCGAAATTATTAAAAATTAAAAATAACTTTTTTTTTCTATATTGTGCCCTGTCTACATGCTGTTTTTTTTTAGCCTACTGTTGATGAATTCATTTCCCCATTTAATAATAATCAAAATTATCCTCAATGGCTGGTTGAACTACTCATAGAAGCTTTGTTAATGCAAAACTCTGCCAATTTAGCATTGAGAATATTAGAACCTCAACCCTTTCTTATATCGCCCATGCTTAAACTAAAAACATTATTGGCCAATGAACTCATCTCAGAAGCATTTCATTTTGTGCGTTCCAAAAATGATAATAAACTTTTAGAAATATTTTTTACTTGTTGTTTGTGTAATGGTCAATTTGGCGTTATACGGGATTTGGCTTTAAGCGAACGAGAGGGATTTGTATTGCAGAATATATTGAAAAGAAGTAAAGCACCCGGTGCTGAAAGTTTACATTTTGTATATTTGCTGCAAAAATCGAAATACATCGAAGCTGTTTCTTATATGGATGAATTATCTAATAAATCAAAATGTATGAGATCATCGTCATTGCAGCAATCCTCATCATCATTCTCACAGATGGATACCCCAAATTTGGTATTGTCTGCATTTAATACCACTATGACACCTGTTACACAAGGTCTAACTGATGTTTATTTTCGTATTAAAAACAAAATCAAGAAAAAGGAAGTAAATAACAAGTCACCAGTACCATTAAGTTGCCAACTGATAAAGCAAAATGCCAATAGCTTGTTGGGTGGCATCTATCACAGTTCGGCTTTAAGTGCCCATTTTGCTACCTACTACTGGGGTGAAATGGAAGAACAAAAGCAAAATGAAGCCAAACATTTGTTGAATTCAAATAATGCTCCATTTTTAAGAAGACCACAGATGGAAACTAACTACATAGATTATTTAGTGAAAAATAATCTATCATATCCTCAAGTCTATAGAGTTACGGAAAAACGTACTTTGGCCGAAAGTGAGTTCCAGGCCGATGAATTGGAAAGACAGAAAGTGGAGCAACAGCAAAATCCAAAAAAGAAACGTCGTTTAATTGGACAAGAAATTATTGATGATTTATCAAATTTTATGAAAATGAATAAAAGTTCCAATTATTTAAATGCTACCGAATTTAAATTTGCACCGGAAGAGCCACCACTTAATGAAAATAAAACACAAGATTCTAATAAAGCATCCATTGAATTATTGACCAGACCCTTAACGTCAAAACCAACTAGATATAGTCAAGAAGCAGAATGGCCAGAAATACATGGTATTTTGAAAACCCATACACCAGAACCTGGTCACATACAACGTGATGTGACAAACGAAGAAGAAAAGAATCTACGATTTAGACTGCCATCAACAGAGTTAAATAATTCGCAAATTCAAATTGTTAATATTCAGAGTGCAAATGTGGAAAAAAAGGACACAGATAACGAAAACGAAATGGAGGACATACCATGTT
Source organism: Eustalomyia histrio (assembly GCA_949748255.1). Lineage (NCBI taxonomy): Eukaryota > Metazoa > Arthropoda > Insecta > Diptera > Anthomyiidae > Eustalomyia > Eustalomyia histrio. The sequence goes on from OX456525.1 coordinate 126,716,483, forward strand.
CGTCTATGTCCTTTAGAACAAAAACAGAGCGTAAGGAAATTTCCAGGGCTGTATCCGAAGATTCTAATAAAAGTTCGATTACATTTAGTAATGTCTCAGAGGATAATTTCTACTCACCATTGTTTTCGCAAAACAATTCCAAATTAGATAGTTCTAGTTTGAGTAAAAGTAGTTTTTTAAGTGGACCTCAAGCAAGGAAACCATTGGCAAGACTATCGGTAGAACGATCAGATAAATCCATAACGCCAGAACCGAAAACTAAAACTAATGCAACTAAAGCTGGCAAGGAATCAAGTAATTTGGGTTATGTTACAGCTAGGGAGACTTTAGGCAAAGAGGGTTCTTCACCCCGAAAGTCTTTAGAGACACTTGTAAAGTCTGTTCCACCAGCACAATGTGTTAGCAAAGAATCCAGCAACCAAGGTTATGTTACAGCGTTTGACACTTCAGCCAAACCTTTGACTTCATCCTCTTTGCGTACTAAAACCGAAGTTACACAAACTTCAAGTGGTTTCGGTAGCATCTCCTCTCATGGCACTTTTGCATGTAGTAAAATCAATGAGTTTTTACCAGAAGTTTCCTCATCTAAAGTCGGCACGACTCCGGTTGAAACTGCTACCGAATTAAAACCACCTTCTCCTGCTAAACTTTCAGAATGTTCTACTGTATTAGGTTCTTTAACAACTTTCGAATGTACCAATTCAGGATCTAATAATGCAATTACAATGCCTAGTATTAGATATACCACAGAAGATAAACCCACAGAAGAACAAAAACGTCAAATGTTAGAAACCACCTTAAGCATGAGTAACTATGATTTCTCAATTTTAGACTCAATATCATTGCAACAAACAAAATCTTTGTTAATGGTAACGGCTAAAGATACATCATATAAATTTGAGACAACAAAATCTGAATGGAAACAAAAACAAGAAAGTAATGAACAAATGGTTGAGATGGATGAAGTAATTGAAGATTTAGCCGAAACTGACAAAGAAGATAGACAACAAGATTTTGAAGAAAATCCCAATGATGAATGTATAGTTTTGTTATCATCCTCATCTTATTCTTCTGAAGAAGAAAATATATTTAGTGACAATGAGAGAGATGAAATTGAAGATGAAGTGGAAGTTGAAGATGGAGATGAAATTGAAGATGGAGATGAAATTGAAGATGAAGTGGAAGTTGAAGATGAAGTTGAAATTGATGACGAAAATGACGTTGAATGCGATGACTATGAAGATGACAATGAAGATGTTGATAACGAAAATTCTGAAATTGGAGAAAGTAAGGATAGTAATAATTTCAATAAAGTTGACAACAAAGAAGAACAATCGATTGATGAAACCGATAATGAAAGCTATACAGAAAATGAAGAAGCGGTCCAACTTATAGAAGATTATTCGTATGATATACATCAACCTACTACTTACAATGAAAATAGTGACTGTGATGAAGATAATGTTGTAGACGTTGAAAATTCTTTAGGCTCTAGTAATGCGGAAAAAGCAGAAGAAGGAATAGCTTGTGCTAATTATAAACCAAATCAATATGACCAAGTTATTTCTACTACCACCACCAGTAAAATAGCACCACAATCTTTGGCAAATGAGAATAAAGAAAGATTGTCTGAAACACCGACTACGTCATCTGAGATTGATATACAAAAGATTGTAAACGTGAGTACTTCTGCAACTGAAGAAAATCAGAAGAAAGATACACCCATCACTGCAACAGATATTTCAATGCTAGAAACTTCATCTGAAATTAATACACAAAATAAGGAAAATTTAAGCACTTCTGCTATACAAATTGTCAAAGAAAAATATAGATCAAAAGGAGGGCCCAAAAATACGGATATTTATATGAAATCCTGTGAAGATAAAGAAGAAGATAAACCAGAAATTCCACAGGAATCAGAAAATGCAGACAATTTCAATGAACACAAGGTTAAAATACATGACACTGCAGGAGACGTAAAAGATTTAAATGAATACTCTAACAATGATATGATTAAAAACCAAACACCTACATTTGATACTCAGGATAATGCAGAAGCTGTTACAGATTTTAAAAGAGACTCTCACAATGAATTAATCGGAGCACAAACATCTATAGCTAAGATTCAGGATATTAAAGAAGCTCCTGGAAATGCAAAGGATTTAAAAGAAGATTATTCTTCTAAAAACAATATTAAAGATACTCCAGAAGCTAAGAAGGGTACAAAGGAAAATAAGGAAATAGTAATGAACGAAAGTCAAACTAAACTTAAAAGTACTGATAAAGTGCTAGTCAGTAACATTGTGGATTACACAGAAGAAGAGCCAATATATTTAATAATGGAAGATTCCATAGATTGTTCAGATGAAAAATTACAAAATCCACCAATAACTATTGAACAAAAAACCGAAGAAAAATCAACAAAAATCAACCAGGAAGAGATTACCGAAAATACTAAAAATGATGGCGAAATGTCTCATAGAAGTGAAACGTCAAATGTTCCTACGTCTACTAAACGCAGATACTTAAGAGGTTCTTCTGTACCTCGCATGGAATTAGAGCCTAATAAAATTGCAGTTTCGTCGCCTCGCAGAAATACTCGAGGTATTTCAGTACCCCCCCAAGCATTATCAGAATCTGAAGAGTTTTTTACTCTTACTCCACGAACCCGTCGTAGTTTAAGAGCTAGTTCTTTACAGCCTAAAAATAAACTATATGAAGACATTGTAGGCGATACGGGTACACCGCGCAAACGCGATAATTTGCCGGATTCTGAAAATCCTGAAACTATCTCACGTGCTTTGAAAGGATCTTCTGTGCCTCCTGATGGAATTGCTGCGAAAATTTCTTTACGTAGGCGTTCGACTATGTTGGATGCTATTAATGAAGATCCTGTGTCATTGGATTCTCCTTCTACACGTACTCGTTTTAGGTCTCGTCTCAATTCGATGGACAGTGAATTGGATTCACCAATTGTTGGTACTGATCCGCTTGCACGATCTAAACGTACCCGTAGAACTTCCATATCGAACAATATTTCTGAATTGACTCAAACTCCAAAACGCACAAGACGTAACAGTATCACTTCCCAACCAGAAACAAGCGCTTCACTTACTCCACGAACCCTAAGAGGTCGTAGTGTACATTCCGTACAAGAAGAGGAAACCGAGAGTATTCCAGATTCACCTAAACCTGCGGCAAGTACAAAAAGATTGGCTACAAAACGTAAAAAGAGCACTGATGAACACACAACTGTAGCAAATGAGGAACACTCTAAAACTGATGGGCGTCAACTTTCTCCGAAAAGTGATCAGTCAACAACAACTGGTGTTTTATATTCTACAACATCTCGTCGTTTAACACGCACACAATTGGCCATGGTGGAAAAGTCTACTATAGCCACTCAATCAACAACCCATGATGCTGTGACAATTTCACCTTCACCCAATAAACGTAATGCAAAATCACGCCCATCCAATGTTCATCAAGATAGTGATGATGCTGAATCGGTATCATCAAGACATAGTACCGCCTCTAGTGCTGCAACTTCAACAAAACGTCGTGTTACCCGTAAAGCAACTAAGGAAAAGGTACATATATTTCTTTGTAGGAAAAACAATAACCATTTAAATTTTTATTCAGATTCAATTAGGTACTAAAATTGGTTTTGTCTAAATATATCAAATTTATACAAAAAATTAGACATAAATTATATATATAGAACGTTCCATATGGCATTTTTAACCTTGGGTCTTCCGATTTTAAATATATTTTGCACGCTGAAATTATTTGAAGCCACTTAAAGACTGATGTGTATGTTTTCTGAAATTCGAAAAACTCCATGGTTTTATATGTGATTTTCTTTTGTTTACAGCATTTGTATTTTCTTTAAAATTCATCGAATTGGACCACCATTTAAATTGCAATGGAATGGTTTTAAAGTTTATTCAATTTGAAAAATTTTCCAGAAAGAAAAGTGGCGTTTTTTTATTTCAGTAGGCATATTTATCTATGACACAAAGAAATATTTTTAAAAATTAATAAATTAGGTATTTAAAGCTACATATTAACACTATATTTTCAAATTATTTTTTTTTTTATTTATTTAAATTAAATTTGAAAATGGTGTCTCTTAAATGCATCTATTTTAAAGACTATTAATTCAACTTTTGAGATTTATTCTTTGTGTGAATGATAAATGTGTACCTGAATACTCTGCAACCTTACAATTATTTTTATAAAAAATTTGATTTTTGATAGCAAAAGCATTTTTCTTTTACTTCTTTATGTGCAATCTCAAAAATTTAATAAATAGCCCTTAAAAACAGGCATTTAAGGAGACACCTTGAAGCTACATTTTTATATTTACGTTAATTAACTAAAAAAATTCTAAAAATGTTTTTATAATGTAAGCTTTTTCAAAAAATCATTCAAAATTATTAAACCCCGGGCTCATATTTAAATATTTTGTAATTATACACACTTTTTTTAAATCGAAAATGGCCAAATCTTAGAAAAATTATTTGAACTAAAAATTGCATAAAAAAGGCATGTTTTTGATATTCAGAAAAAGTTTTATTTTACTATATAAATATATTGTAAGATTCCAATGCGAATAGTGATGATTCGGTAAGTATTAAAGAAAGTACGAATATTGAAACTTATACACTTTTTACAAATTTCTTATTTTAAAAAAGAAAATCGCGAATAAAACCGAGTTTTTTATTTATTATTTATTTTATTTAATTTTATAAATAAATTTCTAAGACTAAATAATTAAAGGAGCGCTAGCTGCAGATGCTATCGGCTCAGCAGAGGTTTTTATGTACAAGTAATTTTTCTTTTTTATGTTTATCTTAACAATAGTTAAATTATAAATTTAGTGTTTTTAATGTAATTATAAATGTTGTTGATGTTTGTAATAGATGAGTTTTTAGGAGATTAAAAGCTGAGGTTTTACCGAAATATACTTTCGTAGGATATTCAATTATGAGGACTCATTGAGAATGTGGTTGATGGAGAGGTTAACGTTGCAGCTGGAACATATTGGTGTGTATTCATGAAAAAATATTGCGTGTCCGAGACGTAGTCTTGAAAAAATTCTTATCTTATCTTTATCGATTGATGTTTGGTATATAGGAGTTTCAAAATTAGGATTAATGTTATTGTAGTGTGGATGCTGTATCTAATCGACTTTGACTTTAATTTTAGTGTAGTTGGCTATGTGGCGACGTATGTCTTTTTTTCAAAAGTTGCATCTAAGAGCGAGTTTTTTAATTTAGAGAAAATATAAACGGAAATAATTAAGTTGCTCTGAAAAGTTTCAGTGTGAAAAAGATAATTAAAGTTAGAAGAACCAAGGTGTCAGAATTTGACCGATCTACCATGTTGTACTTTGATATCTGCTTTTTGGTCCGTTCAATTTATATCCAATTAATCGAAACTCATCTAAAGCCAAGGAAAAAAAAAACAAGAAACGGTACAGTATCGTAAACTATAAGAGAGTACCAATTATTCACTCATTTATCACTCATGCACATTAAAAAATATTTTTTTTGTTGTGTTTTGTTCTATTCGTGTGTAAAGATACAAAAAATAGTTTGCTTTATGTATGATAAGATTTGTATTGTTTTTATTTTCATACAAAAATAAGAGAGATTTGTTTTCATACACTTGACATTTTTGAGATGCAACATTTTTGTAAAATTTTTCACAAATTAATAGGGGCATCAAAGTTTATTTTCATTCGCATTCATAAATGAATATCAAAAAATTGCTATCGTTCTGAGTTTATATAAATGTGCGAATTTGTTTTACTTAAGTTGTGTATACATACATGCATGTACATCATGCGTATTTTTTAAAATGGTCAGTATTTCGAAAGCTAAACGACATAGGGCAAAACGGGCAAAATTTTTGCTCTGGCAGAGTATTAATATACTGCGATAATAAAAATAGGCCAGGTCTGGAAGACATCTCCAGGAATCTATTTTTATAAAACAGCCACAGCCATTTTTATACGAACGAAATTTGTATAATCGGGGTGTGTTAATTTATATTATCATATAAATTGATAAAAAAATAGTCACCCTGTGGCTGTTTTATAAAAACTCCATGGAACCCTTCGCGGACCTACCGAATCAGTTCTACCCTTTGTCGAGCTATTTCGCTTTGTTTCCGAGAAATTCGTCATTTTATAAAATTGCCATTTTTTTTAAAATGGGTGGTATCTTGAAAACCAAGCGAGATAGGGCAAAACGGAGTATTATTATACTGCGATAGCAAAAACCTGGCCTGTTTTTGACATCGCCAGGGATCTATTTTTAGAAAACAGCCACTGGGTGACCAATTTTGATTCGAACAAAATGGAACGGGAAACAGAATTTGCATTATCGGGGTGTGTTAATTTATATTATCATATAAATTGATAAAAAAATAGTCACCCTGTGGCTGTTTTATAAATGCTCTATGGAACCCTTCGCAGACCTACCGAATTTATTCAATTGAAGGGTAACCTTAGTCGAGCTTTGCAAAAATTTGGTCCGTTTTGCGCTATCTCGCTTAGTTTTGTAAAATGGCGATTTTCGCGACCCGAATTGTCAAAAGACCATTGGTTATTTTTTTCTTTAATTTTTGTATAGAATAAATAAAACAAACAACTCACACATAAATATACAAAAATTAAACTGAGATCTTATTACATACGAACACGAACATATACGATAAAAACAACCAATGGAATTAGTGTATATGAACAGCAAGAACAGCTTCCAATCTTCTTGGCATACTGTTCAACAAGTTTTTACAGCAGCTTGCTGGAATCCTCCCCCATACTGCATCGACCTGCGCCACAACTCTTCAATATTTGTTGGAGTTCCAACCACTCTCCTTTTAGTTCGCCCCCAGAGGTGTTATATCGGATTGAGATCAGGTGACTGGGGTGGCCATGGCAGTACCTTGAATCCACTGTCGATAAGCCATTTTTGTGTCATTTTGGCGGTGTGTTTTGATTCATTGTCATTTTGAAATACAATGTCCTGGGTTTGTTTGTTAAATTTTTCGCATATAGCAGAGAGGTTTCTTGACAAAATGTCAACAAAATAGCTGGCATTTATCATGCCAACTATACGTTGCATTGTTCCAACACCCCTTGCCATCATGCAGCTCCATATCATAACACTACCGCCACCAAACTTTAATGTCGGCTTCACATAACGAGCCTCCAAAGCACTACCAGGTTTGCGCCATGTCCACACCCGGACATCTGATCCCAACCGATTAATTTTCGACTCGTCCGAAAATATGACCTTCTCCCAATCCATTGCAGTCCAATGTGCATGAGCACGGGCGAACTCCAGCCGTAGCTTTTTATGTCTTTGCGTTAGCAACGGTTTTTTGATTTTAACGTGCCCTTTGTGGCCAGCCGCATGCAAAGTATTCCTTAAGGTTTTCACTGAGAGGTTGATTACGTCATACGCTACCAGATTCCTATGAATTTGGACAGCAACTTCCACTTTTTGCGTGCGGAGATCTCTAAGAATCCGCTGTTCGTGATCCATGCTCAAAATTTTTTTGCGCCCGCTGTGACAAATTGGAGGAGGTGAAGCCATATTTTTGCGAGTTTTGATAACCACACTCTTGCTCACTACCAGGGCTGCTGATATTTCACGACAGCTTTTACCTTCATGTAAAAGCTGGTGAATCTGGTGAAAGACCCCTTTACTTAGGGGCAGAACCGTTTTTTGTTTTTTACCACTAGTAGAAAATAAATTAATAATTATTAATAATTTTGAAAGTATGTGTTATGAACTTACCTGATGAAAAATATTCACTTTCAAAATAATTTATTTGATGTTATCGTTATAACTTTATGTACACAAATAATTGACCACATGCATTTATTTTTACTTATTTTGTTACAAAATGATAACGGTACCACTGATCCGTTGAACTTAGACTTATTGCATTGCTAACAAAACAACAAAACGAAAGCAGCAAAAATGAGCAAATTCTGATGAGTAGTTTTGTTTTTACAGTGACTCACACTCTTTATTGAAACATGTGGTCAATTGTTTGAGTCACTTTATATGAGCATAGGAATTTTTTTACTTCTCACTATTCACATACGTATATGTACCATACATGGGACTAATGCATATATATTTTGCCATATGAAATGCCTATGGCATCAACAATCTCACGCACTTTTACTCTTCGATCGGCCAACACCATATCGTGGATTTTTCGACATTTTCGGGTGTATTGCCTCAATTGGCCACCCAGAACGTTCAGCGTCATTTGTACTTGTGCGACCACAACGATAGTCAGTAAACCACTTTTTTACCATTGAAATCGATGGTGCAGAGTCCCCATAGTTTTTATCAAGCTTTTCCTTGGTTTGATTGACGGTTTTTTTCGCAAAAAATAATGTTTAATGAGCAATCGAAATTCACTTTTTGCCATTTAAAAAAAAATCCACGAGGTTGTATGTTTTGAACAGCTGTTAAACGCAAAGTAAATGACTTTCTCAAAATTTGACAGTAGTCTATTAACAGGTGGTACTTAATGGGAGCAGTGTTGCATTTCATATTGATCCGCCCTCGTAATTAGTTTTTTTATGCACCCCGGTAGGCTAGTTGGTAGCGTGCTAGCTTATCAGTGCGGGGGTCGTGGGTTCGATTCCCACCAGAGGCTCTGGTCTGTTTTCGCTACAACGATATAATTTGTAATTGAATTTGTGCTATTTCATTACCATTAGTTAGTAATGAAATTTTTTCATTAGCATTATTGTCAACTAATTGTAATGAAATTTCAATGGTAATGAAAAATTCCCAAGTATGATATGTACATAAAAAAACAAATTGTATTAATTTATATACACTTAAAATTCCAAAAAGTCTTAATTATTCATTTTCGAATGTGAGCATAAGACAAAAAACTTTGCAATTTTCATTCATTATAATTTATCATGAATGTTTAAATTGAAGTGTTTATATACATATGAATTCTTCTAAACCATGCCAATAAATAATAAAAAGTCAAAAAATATTTAAAAAATCGGAGGAAGCTTTTTGAAATTTTTTCCATTTTTGTATTATTTATTTTTAATTAGTAAAAATTAATAAAATAAAAATTAATTATATAAATTTTGTATATTTTATGTATTTTTTTAAATTTTATCAGGCTCGAGATCATAATTAAATGTTACTAACGAATAGTAAATACTAATTTTTAAAATTGAAAGAACGCGGGTTCGATTTAAAATCGTTTTTCTATAGTTTCTCAAGACTTTTTAAACCTTAAGGCTTATGCGTGCAAGCTTATTATAATATCTTATTGGGTAGATTGAATATTGCCAAATGTAACTGTATCAGTCTAGACACTACTTAAAAAAATAATTTTTAATCAGGTAACGAATTTGCTTTTCTATATATAACTTTTAGGATGAAATAGACGATGATTCAGCAAGTGTGGATAGTTCTGTGGGCAGTAGTAAACATCAGAGATCATGTCGTTCAAATGATAAGAGTCCTAATACAACTTTAACTGTCATACCAGAAGAGGGTAATATATCTTAATACTAATACATATTTTGTTACCATTAATCATATCGTTTTTATTTTTTTTTTTTGCAGCTCCAATTGAAACTAAGAAACGTGGTCGTTCTGCCAAACATTGATTATGTTTGAAACCATTTTTCTATTGTTTTTATTTTGTATGAATATTTATTTTCTTTTCATTTTATGTATTTAACAGCATACAAATTTAATTGTTTGATTGGAATATTGTCATTAAAGGGCACGGTTTTATTAAAAAGTGTATTTGTTTTTTTTTATTTGATTATTTGGAAGAATATGATATTCCACATTTATGTGATATCTGTGCTGTTTTGTTTTTTTTTCAAAATTTACGGTGTTTCGAAGCTAAAAGTTGGATACTTTTAGCGACTCAAAGTTGAATAAATATCTTGAATTTTGAAACAAAAAACAGCATAGATATCATGGGAAAGTGGAATACCCACGTGCAAATTTTTACGCAAATCCAAAGGCCATTTCGAACATTTATAAAACATCAATTAAAATTCAGAAGCACTAAATTAAATAAATGTTGAATTTAAGTAATTTTTTTAATTGCGTTTGACATATTTTAATTTAAATTGATCTTTGCTTAAGTATCAATTGTTTTACTAACAAATACATTATTTATTTGTTAGCTTTTGTTGTTTTTAATATTTTATCAAAAATTTTAAATATTTTTGTTTACATTTAAAAGAGAAAAGCCAAGAATTTCCAAGACTTGGCAGCATTTTTATAATTTCTTAACATTTAAGCAGCTATTCCTTTAAATACTCCGCAATTCTATATCTACTTAAATTTTTATAAATTTCATGAAATTCGAAAAAACAAAACTAAAATCAAAGGTTAACGATAGAATGAATGTTACACGCGTCGTGTGTAAGAACAGATAGATTTGTTGAATGAGCAGTTGAATACAATTTTACAACTGGCAAATCAAATATAAAAAACTAGCGGCATATTTTATTAAAAAAATCAGTACACTCAAAAGTAAAACGTGGAAGTTGTTAATTAAATATTTTGAGTTTGAAATTAACTCATAATTCTGAAATTTTGGTGACTCCAGCTTAGACTTTATGTGGAATGTGAATCTTAGATTTTTACTTAAAAGAAAAGTAAAACAATTGGAATCAAGAATTTTATTGTTTTAAAAGACAATATAGAATTTTATTAATTACATTAAGGGCCTTAAGCTAAATAAATTCTGAACTAAATACAAATTGAGAAAAGATTTTGAAATTCCTTTGAAATATATTTGAAAAATTTTTCATATTTCATAGAAATATGGAAACCTAAATTTCGTTTGGATTTTATTTAGCCAGCTATATACACATACATATATTTTTTCCTAACGATTTTATTACTTTGTTAATATGCTGATTTTTAATACTGAGTAGTAGTAGATAAGGGTAGTTAACGTGTAAATTAACCTTTAGGCCCTGTGCGAGGTGGCTTAACAAATTCTAAACTAATACCCAAATTTTGTAAATCCCCTGCGCTCAACGCCTCACCTACACCTCACTTTCTAACGCCAACCCGAGTGTAAAAAAATCGAATTTTATAAATCACTACGCCATTGCGTTGGACTTTTACGTTATCAGTTTAAGTGTCAAATTAAAATAATAGTAAAACATTTTCTTGTTTTATTCCAGAGGGGGTCATTTATTTCTTTTTTGAACAATGGCAGAGGAAGTGCACTTCAGCACAAATGCAAATAAATTAATTTTGGAAATGATAAAAACAATTTATAAAATGATTCTGCTCAACTTTTAATAATTAACCTGCATTTATGCATATAGAAATTATGTTTGATTTGATACATTTATCCCTACTTTTTAGCTATTGACTGACAACACAGCTAATTGAAAATAATTTTTTTGTTAGGCGATTTTGAAATTTTTTTAATTTTTAAGAGTTTTTCAGAGGCATTTTTACCATTTCCACGACATATCGACCCAAGAACAAAAACAAAAATTTAAAAACTGTTTAATAAAAATAAAATTTTTGTGTTTGAAAAAAAAATTCAAACCAACGCTCAAACAATTCAAGTGATGATTTTGACATCTTAAGTGATTAATTTTTCAACACAGTGATTTATAAAATTCTAATTTGTATGTACGAAATTTCAAATAACGTAACGAACAGCTGTTTCAACGCAAGCAAGCACCTACTTTATTCAAGTGACTTACAAAATCTTTTTTTTTTAATTTTGTGAAGTGAGGCGTTGCGTTTTGCAAAATGAGGCCATAAATACTGTCAACTTAAAATTTCTTTAAAAAATATTTTTTAAATTTCATAGAAATTTGTAAACCTTAATTCAGTTTAGATTTTATCAGGGACAGAAACCGAACCCGAACCTGAACCCAAACGGGTTCGGGTTCGCTGTTTATAAAAACTTTGAACCCGAACCCGCTGAACCTAAAAATTTAACCAGGTTCAAAAATATAAAAAAATATTCTTGCTGTTCATGGCGTGAGAAATGTTTGATAGAAAAATCATAAAAAACATTACATTTCTTGTATTCCTTTTAAGCAAATACTTGATCGATGCAGATCTATTTGCAAAAAATTGCGAACATCAAAAATTTCTTGTTTAGCTAAAAAGCTAAACTTGATAAAAGCCGTACTACACTCAAAAAAATGAACTAGAATTAAAAAAAATTAACTTATTTAGAGGAAAAATTGAAATGAAAACTGCGCCAGACACTTTTTACCAATATTTAATAAAATTTTCCTTGAAATTGAGCAACAAAATTTAAATTAACGGTTCTGCTTGAGAGAACTACAAAAAGGGACGCCCTATGGCTAAGGATCACTGGGGGTCCTTTGTCTTCTTAAATTAACTAATTTAAAGAAATTGTTGTAAAAATACAAAATATCACAGTTACATTTCTTGTTATTATTGGAAAATAGAAAAATGTCATGTTTTTTAATGGGATTTTTACCGTAAACTTTATTTGACATATACAAATTTAAATTTTTTTATTATTAAGTGAAAAAAACAGTTCGATAAAAATAAAGTTTAATAAGCGCTACGTCAATTATAGGAAAGCCATTATGCCGTAATGTATAAAATTTGCTTGCGATATTTTGTATTTTAGTCAGCAAACAAAATTATTACATAAAAGCGCAAATACGAAATTTTTTACCTTTTGCTAACAAAATTTTAAAAAAGAATATTTTAAGCTACTTTAAGCTCAATATTAAAGACTATTAGATTAGAGATGGGCATGTGAGCCATTTTTGAATCACGCACCAAAAATTACAATCATGTACTATAATTTTTTATGGTTACTTGAATTTGTTTCCTTTAATAATAGTTTTTCTTGGATATTAGGAAAACTAACTGTTTTTAATTTATTTTTTTTTTTAATCGAAAATTGAAAATAATTTAAATGCATTCCAACAAAAAAATTCTATACCAAATTTTATTATTTTTTAAAAACTAGAAAACTTTTACTTGAAAAAAGAATATTTTTTTAAAATTTTAAAATTTATCTTAATTAAGTTGCATGAAAATTTTCTTAAGAAATAGTTCATCAGTTTCTAAAATCAAGTAAATTTTTATTATTACATAGGAATAAATTTATTACTTTTTTTTTAATTGTCTGAACTAATAGGAAACAATTCTTAAAAATTAGAAAGTGGTATACTTAAAAACTGCATTTGGAAATGGCTTTCTAAAATTTAGTTCATTTTACTACTTGCGAACAATAAATGAACACACATTAAGTTCAAGTATTTCTCGATTTAAGTTAGACACATTATGTCCTAAATTTTTTTAACTACACTTAATTTTATTACATTTGAGTATGCAAATTTCTTAAAACTAAGATGTTTTTTCTTAAAATTAATAAATATTTATTAAATTGACTTGTTTTTTCCTAAAATCAAGAAATATTACTTAGGAAAAATATGAACTATTTCTGAGTATATAAACTATTTCGTTTTTCCCCAAACTTATGAATTTTTACTCTTTTTAAGAAAATTTTTCAATAAAATTTTACTAAAATTGAGGACAATTTATAAACTAATTTCATGGAAATTTTTGATTACGTTTTAGTTCATGTCTTTTTTTTAGTGTACTGTCAAACTAGATGGAATTCCAGTTATGACATGGTTCAAGCCTTTTTGGAATATAGAAGTTTTCGTTCGAAATTACTGGATGCTGCATTAACTATGAATGATAATATTTGGAATATTTGTGAAGAATTCGTAGAAGCTTTTGCACCTGTTAAAAAATTAACGCTGAAACTACATGAAGAACAGATGACTGACTTTAGGCGATTTTTTAGAATCTGGCTTAGTTTTAAATTACAAAAGATGAAAAAACAAAAACATTTTCAAAAGAGTTATATTTAAATATAATAATCCACTTTTGATTGCAGCATTATATCTAGATACCAAATTTGCAAATGGAAAGAGAAGAAGAGAATTTTATAAGAGAATCCATATCTTGTTCTTTAAAAGAGAATGAAGATATGCTCGAACAAGTTCTAAAAAAGAAGGGAAGATTTTCTAAATCAAATTCTTCAAATGAGAGGGTCTTTTCAGTCTTGAAATTAATTTTGTTGCCACAAAGAATAAATTTAAAAGAAGAAAACATAAAAAATATATTAATTATTAAATTATAAGAAAATTTGTTTGAAAAATAAATAAATTTCCTATTAATAAAACATTTATCCTTTTTTTAAATGTTGAACCCGAACCCTGAACCAAACCTGAACTTTTTATTACGATTAACCCGAACCTGAACCCATTTTTTCAAGGTTTCAGTCCCTGGATTTTATTTATCTAGTTCGCACCCACACTTTTTAGAAAATGATCGATAAATAGATGAACGGGGTTTAACTACTTGAAAGTGTATTTTTGCTCGTTTTTGTCCAAATAATATTATAAGTGTGGAATTAATTATTTACGTGTCGTCATAAAGAAAGGATAAGTATGTATATTATAGAGATTTCATCGTAAGCAGCGGCCAAATAAAATTGTGTACAGATTACAAAGGTTCGGCAACTAAAGGGTGGTCCAACCATAATGCACGATGTTAATTGTAAGTAAAACAAAAAGTTTTCAGAGAATTATCTTAATGTTTTTTATTATGATAGAAGGATCTATGACAATTATGTGTGAAACAAAATATCGGCCAAATGCTCTCTCGGCTTTAGTGGCATACCTCTATCCGATGGTCCATGTTTTCAATGACTCTGAGACATAATTGAGGTTTAATGTCGTTAATGTGCCGAATTATCTCATCTTTTAGCTCTTGAATTGTTCTTGGCTCATTGACGTACACTTTTTCTTTTAAATATCCCCAAAGAAAGAAGTCCAACGGTGTCAAATCACATGATCGTGGCGGCCAATGAATCGCCACGACGTTAGAATTTCTCGTGTAAAAGAACCATTGTTTCGTTGTATGTTTTTTGGCCACAAGAAGTCCGTTATCATCTCGCGGTAACGAAAGGCACGATGACACCACCAGCCCATAAACCGCACCAGTCACTCTTTGTGGATGCATCGGCTTTCCAACAATCACTTGTGGTTTTCATTTGCCCAAATGCGGCAATTTTGCTTGTTAACGAATCCACTGACGAGTCGCTGAAGATGATTTTCTTTGTAAAGTTACCATTCACTTCTGTCTGTTCAACCAAACATCCGGCGAGTTGACGACGCTTGAAATGGTTAGTAGGCTTCAGCTCTCGAGTCAATTGATCCTAGTAAGCATGTAATTCAAATCTTTATTTAAAATTGGCATCAGTGATGTTCGGGAGATGTTCAATTGTTGGGCACGACGACGAGTCGAGGTTTACGGCACTTCTATCGCCACACGAGGTAATTTTAGGTAAAGTCTGGTAAAATGAGAGTAAGCAAAAAATTCTCTCACAAAACCACAAAAATGCCCAAAATACTGCGAACGTACAAAACCACATTTCATATCGAAAAAGAAACGTCAAATTAATTCATATTAAAAAGCAGCTTAATTAAAAAAATATATTTTAAATGGCAAATAACTATTTACATTTTCAAATGTATTTTTCATTATTAAGAAGAAAAAGTTCTTTATAGTAAGTTTTTTATTTAAGTTTAATTTTTTCACAAATACAAAAGTGCTGATTTATCAGCAGCAGGTGATGATTTGACAGTTTTACCATTTTACCCAAACAAAAAGTACGGATAAGTTCTGGTAAAAAGAGAAATAGATGAACGCTCTCATTTACCCAATTTTTGTTACAAGAAACGCTTTTTGGTAAGATTGGGTTCCCGCGGTAACGTACGTCGAACATACCTAATGTTTTCCGCAGAACGAACTGGGCGAAACAAACACGAACACTGAAACAAAGAAATGTCAAATAAAGTTGGGCGAAAAACTTGACGTTAAGGTGTGACTCACAATTAACATCGTGCATTGTGGTTGGACCACCCTATATAGATGAATTTCATGTAAAAATCGAGATGCATTGAACCCGACCCCCTCAGATATCGATGAAATTTTGTTCATAGCTAAATTTGATCAATACAAACAAACTCTCATTTTTAGAAATGACTTTTTTGCGATTTGTTGGGCGTGGCACAGTGGGAAAGGTTTCGGAAAAACGCGAAAATGGTCGAAACGAGCTCCATTTAAACTACAATAACTCAGAATCGGCTGAACCGATTTACATGATCTTGGTATCATTAAAAAGATATTTTAACAGGCTTTATGACACGTGACACTACTTAATAAATTATATAAAAAAACTAAAAAAGAACCCATTTTTATTTTTTGATATGGTATAGGTGAAGGATAAACCTTTCTAAAAAAATAATACACTGTAAAAAACCCTTGATCTTTTTGGATTTTTCGTTAGTTAAAATTTTCTTTTTGTTATAAATTTTTTACAGTGTAATTTTTTTTTAACGTGTCATTTTCGCGTTTTTTCGAAAACTTTCCCACTGTGCCACGCCCAAAAAATCGCAAAACAGTCATTTCTAAAAATGAGAGTGTTTGTATTGATCAAATTAAGCTATAAACAAAATTTCATCGATATCTGAGGTGGTCGGGTTCAAAATTTCAGTTTTATCTCGATTTTTAAATGAAATTTATCTATATTACATTTTTGTATATTACCTAACATTGAGCCATATATAACCACATCCATTATTAATATAATATACGGTGTGACTAAATTTTCGTTATAAATACGGCTGTATGTATATGTCTGATACAATTCGATTTCACATTTTTTGGATTAATTTGGATCTTAATTTATCTCCCCTTTTTCGGATCAATTAAGATCTTTCTAAATTCCCAAATATATTGCTGGATCTAATTTCATCTGCCATTTTTCGGATCAATTTAGATCTCATTTAATCTCCAAATACATTGATGGATCTAATTTGATCTGCCATTTTTATGATCAAAAAAGATCAGTTAGATATTGCATAATATATTAAAGAATATCAAATTGGATATGATTAAATATTGCGCCAGATCAATTTGGACATCAAGTATTGGGGTCACAAATAAAACAAAAACATTTTATAGATTTATTATGTTTGAGAGTTTATTTTAAAAGATTGCAATTATTTTGTGTCCCATTCATATTACAATCGTTTGCTTCACTGAACTAAAATCAGCTTTCGTTTTTTTTTTGCGACTTATCTTGGCATATTCTGTAGGATGATAAATTTTAAGATGGCGATTAAAATTTTCTCTTAGAGTAAATTTCGACGGGCAATGAGGACATTGAAGAAGATTCCTCAAATTATGCCTAGCTTTATGCATACGAAAACTTTGTGGGTATTTAAATTCTTTATCACACATGGTGCACCTAAAACGTTTAGTTGTATGGACAGTTTTCTTGTGACTACTTAAAGTTATTTTACTGGAAAACATTTTACCACATTCACTGCATACATACGCCTTAGAACCATCAGAATGAAATGCTCTTTTATGAGCATACCGTGTGTTAAGTGTTTTAAATTGGATACCACATATCTCACATGAAAATTTAGATGTTGCTGTAGAAGGCGGTTTTCGGATACCGGCATGAACACGTAGATGTTGTGTGAGTGAGCTCAGATTATAAAAGGATTTACCACATTGATCACAAAGACGTTTTCCTTTATGGTAATTAAGTTCATGTTTCTTTCGTAGAAGTTCTGTGGAAAATCCCTTGCCGCATACCTTACACTTATCAAGTTTTTCTGTAATGTGTATGCCAGAGTGAAGCAATAATTTACTTTTGTTAATAAAATATTTTTTACAAACTTTACATTGCAATTGAGGATCTTGGATGTGTGTGCGCATATGAATTCTTAGCCTACGACCACTGAGAGTACGTTTGCCACATATTCTACATGTGAAAAAATTTGGGTCCGAATGAAATCGAATGTGTTCGACCAATGCCAAACGATAACTTAGTTTAAGTCCACAACATAGGACATAACATTTATCCTTTGGATGTTCAATATCAAAATGTCTATTTAATAAACCGAAGTTCGTGAATTTATTTTTGCAAACATAACATTCTAATTCCTTTTCCCACTTGGCTATAAAGCCGTCATAATCTGAAAATATTTCAAATTCTGTTGGATGGAAATGTTGGAAATGATAACGAAGATCTTTTCTTTCCTGAAATTTTTTTGGACAATGGCGACATTGATACTCAGTATGTTTGTACTTCATGTGTTTACCCAATACGTTGTCATTTTTAAATTCTTTACTACATATAGAACATTTAGCTTTGCATTCGCCTCTAGTAGAATCATTCTGAAGATCATTTAAAGTTATTTTTGGTTTATTAACACAATATTCTACATAGTCTTTAGGGTGGACGTTTTTTACATGACGTCGAACGCTTTCTTTGATTTTAAATTTCTTGGGACAGTAGACACACTGATACTGTAAACATTCGGTAGAATGAATATTTTGAATATTTACTTCAAATTTTCTTGAACAGGGGAGACATTGGTGAATATTTTCAGTATGTGCTCCTATTTGTTGACGTAAATGACTATCATGTTTATATTCTTTACCACAAGTGGTACATTTAAATTCACGTCCACTTTGAGAAAATTCTTCATAATCCAACGAATTTATACATAATTTTGATGTCTTAGAGTATTCTGTCAAAGGAATGTCATCATCATCATCATTGGTAAAAAGTGGATTAAAATCTGTTGAATTAACTAAATCTTTTACTGATATATTTTCATTTTCCCTTCTTTTTTCGCCAGCGAGAATATTAGTCTCAATATTTTCTTTGATAAATTCAGAAAATTTGGGAGTATTTAAATCTACATCCACTTGAATTATTTTTGGTTTATTAATAAGGTACTCTACAAATTCGTTTGCATGCAATTTTTTAACATGAAAAGAAACATTTTCTTTAGTTCTAATTTGCGCTGGACAATAGGGACAAAGATAAGCTTGTTTAGTAGAATTTAAATATAATGGCACCTGGATTATTGTTGGTGGATTATCGCAATACTCGACATATTTTTTAGGATGTAAATCCTTTATATGACGACGCACATTTTTTTTTATTTTTAATTTTGCTGGACAATACGGACACTGAAACCCCTGTTCGGTTTGATTAGCTTCAGTTATTTTAAAATGTTTGGATTCATTATCAGAACAAGCGAAAAACTGTTTAGGATGCACATTTTTAATATGACGCCGAATGCTTTGTTTCAGTTTACATTTGGTTAGACAATATAGGCACTGATACTGGACAAGTTCTTTAGTGTGAATATTTTTGAAATGTTCGGTATGTGTTGCGTTATGTTCACGTTTACTTTCTTTAGATTGTCTATATAATTGGGTAGTCGTAGAATATGCAGTCAATGACAATTCACCATCACCATCATCCACTGTTTCTTTTTTGGATTTAATACATGAATTTATTGTTTCGGTAAATTTAGTCAGCGGAATTTCATCATCGGAGGAGAATGGATTATAATCGATAGAGTCAACGGAATCGTTTATTGGTATATTCATGTTTTCTCCAAGATGATCATCATTATTATCTAAAAAAAATATATATGAAAAAAAAAAAAAAAATATGGTTAAAACAATTGGATTTTTTTTTTGCACAACACATCAGCATGTTAGTACAATACTAATTTTTTTACAAAAAGTGTACAATAAAGGTTACGAATATTTTTAACTTTATTTAGATCGCGCTTATGATTAGTTCGGAAAAAGTAATTTTTTTAACAGCTTTTTCTCTATTGGCATCTGGATCAATTTCTTTCAATTTTTCTACCATTTTGCTATATAACTTTGGTAAAAATATAAATATTATTTCTTTCGAATCCATAGCCGCACGATGTTGCACATGTATGCTGGTACCATGTATAAACCCTATTAATCAATTTTTGCAAGCATACCAAAGTTATGACAGTTTATAGTTGCAAATTTGAAAATTACATTTATTGTTCAATTTTTAAAAAAGTTACATAAGTACAGAGGTCTGAATTTTTTTAGATTGATATTTTAATACACCGTCCAATTTTCCATTTTGTAAAAAATAAAGTTAATATCTCAAACAGAAAATACAGCTATTTAAACATTAACATTAAACATATGGCTATATGCATAGAAATTTTATTATATTTTATATTTATAACACACTATAAATCAAATTAACATGTAAAATAACAACAAATTTTCTTTATAAGACTGTTTTAAGAATCAAAAAAATGTTTATGCATATGACTGTTAATATCATTTGGTACACTCCAATATAATGGAATGGGAAATGAGTAGAATTGAAACACTAGACAAGGGGAAAGAAATGGAATGGAAAAGGAACCACTGAAATTGAAACACTAGACAATGAGAACGAAATGGAATGGAATGAGGAACAAATCATATTAATACAGTTAACGGAACGTCCCCCTTGAATGACCTATAAACAATAAATTCAAAACATTAAATTAAACCATCCACTTCAAAAGGTTAAAACAGGTTTATTTAAAGAGTAAAATATCTTTTTTGATATTTAAAACTCCAATATATAAAACTATCGATAATGAGGTATCGGACTTATTTTAGTACCAAAATTGTGATGATTAACAAATTAATAGTTGTGACAACAAGTAAAGACAAGAGGACAAGAAGGATGCGGCATGTAGTACAGACTAAAAATGATACTAAAAAATAAAAGGTCGCCAAAAATGTTTATAAATACTTACAGCCGTATGCATAGACATTTTGTTGATTTTTATAACATACTTGTTAGAAAATCTGAATAAAAAAATTAAATATTGTAGTTCCTGCGACATACATTACCGCAGGAACCGAATTCTACAAGAAGGAGTTTCTATGGTCAAACTTGTGCGTAAATTGTTGTTGTTTGTCGCGGCTAGGCTATTCGCGCATAACGACGTGAAAAAGCCCTTGAGTTAACCCCGGTTTCAGATTTGAATTATAGACAAAATAAAATATTTAAAAACAGATATTTTTTATGGAATGTAATGACAAAACAAACAGGGTTATAAGGTCAGTTTTAGGGTTATAAGGTCAGTAAATTATTTTTAATATTTTCTAAACTAATCATATTATAATGTTATGATGTTTTAAAACTTTGTTGTACTGTAAATAATAAAAACAACAACAAAAACTATTGTTTTGAGTAACGGTAAAACCGTTATCTCTTCAAAAACATATTGTGCTTGTTTCATGTTTATAAGGTCAAATTCATTTATTTGAGAAATTTATAAAGTAATTAACAAATTATTAATAAAAAAATATTTTTCTGTTCATACCACATCTCTCTTTTCCAGCACTTCATTTATTCTTCGGTTCATGCTACAAATAAAATTTGTCAGCATTCGTTTCTCTTTCAATTTGCTTATTACTTTTATAAATCCTCTGTGACAGGACCCCCCACAAGTTCTCTGAAACGTACCTTACTTACAAGTAGATCAAAAATAAACGAAATACAAGGACTGACATTTTTCTTTAGGTAATTTATTATGTTCCCTTTCGTTTTTGAAATAAAATGTGTTTTAATGATATGTAACCTATACTTTGTTATTTATTCTGATTTTTTTTTTAAATTATCTACTCTATCCAAAAAGGTCACAAAAAACCCATACATGTAAATCATACTTGGAGATTTTTCATTGTCATTAGTTGACACTAATGCCAATGAGAAAAGTTTCATTGCCATTTAATGGTAATGCCATTTTTTCGCATACAATTTCATTACTAATGGCAAGGAAATAGCACAAATGCATAAAAAAACTAATTGAAATTGATAAAAAAAATCATTTGTATAAACACAGTTTTGTATAAAAAATATATAAAAAAAATTAATTTTGATTATAGAGTACATTTTTTTATGTGCATCACTATCAATAAAGTGACAACTAAAAAATAAGGTGTTGCCAGCCGAAAAAGACAAAATATATAAAAACGTTTAATAGTTATTACGCTGATAACACAGTGCAACAAGAAAAAATTGCCTTAATGGTTTGAACGCAGTATGAAAGTATACCATTAGAAGAACAAAATCCCCAAGGGGTTTGGTAAAGTTGGTTCGAAAAACAAAGTTATGGCTACTTGAAGTTGTCATTTTTTACCAATTTTTCTATGAGTTATTTAAAATGAGTATATTAAAAATTTATTTTTTTCTTTATTGATCTCTTTTTTAATTTGTTTTTTGTGTTTTCTTTTAAAAAAGAGCACAATTAATATATATTTTTTTAATAATATACTCGAAAAAAATTTAGTAAAAAATTAAAATTTTTACTTTCTTTTTTTTATGTAATTTTTACCAACAATTTATTTTGAGTGTAAATTTGTTTTTACTTAAGTGATTATTTGTATGTAGGTATATTTTAGAGAAATTTTTAAAGTTGTTAAGCAAATTCTTATAAAGGAATCATTCATAGACCATCTGAATATTTTATTTTTTATTAAATTAATGCCAACCTTTTGTTTCTTTAAAAAAATTAACTTCCATAGTCGTTACTGTCTTTCAATTAGGCAATGTTAAAGCTTAACTTTTGTTTTTTCTTGCCTTTTAAGGGGGAGACTGAATTGACTGCCTTAAAGTTACAATATTCTTTTAATGTGTTTCCTTGTTTCGGTTTTATAGTTAACTAGGTTAAGTATATTTTAAATGTATTTTTCTTAAATTCGGTGGAAAAAGCTATATATTTTTGAACTTTAGAAAAATTTGTTATTGTATCTAAGTAATCGAGTGCTATTTTATTTGTCTCTTCGACTTTTAACAAAGTCTAGAAAAAATATGTATTTCAATTTTTATCTTTTTTATTTTAGTTTTTTTAACAAATGTCAACAACAAAAGTTCTGCTCAATTGAATCCAAATCTTAAAAACTTAATAAGTGCTTAAACTTCAATATTATTACAAAATTAATCTTATTTAAAATCGTCTCTAAAACTTTAAGTATTTATTTTAATTTAACTTTAAACTTTTTTTTCATAAGATTTCTTGTTTTTCGCCGAAAAACGTGTTTTTGTATAACAACGAAAAAAATAAAAATTTTAATTTTTTACTAAAATTTTTTTTGAGTGTATAATAAAAAAAAGTTTTAATTGTGTTATTTTGTAAAAAAAAAACAAAAAAAAATATATTTGGAAGCAATGGAAGCAAAAAAAAAATAATTTTTAATATTAACTCATGGTGAAAAATTGGTCAAAAATGCCCAAATTCAAGAAGCCATAACTTTTTTTTCTAACCAACTTTGACAAACCCCTTGGTGATTTTGTCTTTCTTATGGTCTACTTTCATCCTGTATTCAAATCATAGAGGCAATTTTTAATGACCCAAAATTTGTTGCATAGTTTATGCACAGCATTTCTTATTATTGGCTTATAAAACAAGAAGTGTTCATTAACAAATGCATACATTAAATCAAAATATCAATTGATTATCATAAGACTATATGTATTTTACAGTGGCTTTGTCAGCTGCACGACCCATCTGTAATTGCAAATGTCTATCAAAATTGTCAATTTACAGACGGTTTATAATTTTTGCTTTCACACTTACGTTTTTAGTTTCATCTTTGTTATGACTTTTTTTATTTTTCGCGTTAGTTTTTTGTTCTTGAAAATAAAGTTTAAAAAATGGAGTAAAAAATTTAAATTTGCAGCCATAAAATTTAAAAATAAAAAAATGAAGCAAAAAAAGTTAAAGAAAAAACCTGCTTTATATTTAATGTTATTAATATTATTGCCGCCACAAACAATTGATTTGCAAAACAGCTGATGTCAGGTGCTTTGTCAGAAGAAAATAGAACACACACTAATTTAAAATTTTGACTGTAAATGCAGGCTGACATTTACAGAACTAGTTTTCTTTGCTTTTACACACCATGTATATATTTTGCAGTGGGAAATTTGACAAACACACTGTATAATACATACTGCCATATGCATAGACATTTTGTTGATTTTTAAGTCTTGATTCTGATCTTAAACGATACAGACGCACAGAAAATAACGGTGTGAAAATTTATTAAAATATAAATATATTAAACGGAAAAAGTAAAGTAGACTATTGAAACTGCAAAAAGTTTTTATAAGAACTGGAAAATATAAATATTGCTATATTTATAAAAAAGATTTAGTTGTAACGTGGTGCAAGCATGGAACTGAGCAACGATGATCAGCACTCATTTATAGATAGCAAACATTCAAAGCGAAGAAGAGCAGATGTATTATTGTCACCTGCAAACATTGACGTAACTCATTTGGGCGAAAATAGATTTGCTTTACTTGATGGATTGGAGATTGAAAATACAGAGGACACCACCATACAGAGAAAGGCTGAGAAAACTGCTAGAGCCAAAAAAGCAAATGCCGGCAAATCCTTTTGCCCTTCAATATTTTTACTTGATGTCAACATTAAACGTTTAGTTGTCCAATTGGAGTCAAAAAACACCCAAAATAACGTTTAAAATAAGAAACGTTAAAAAACGTAAAACTAAGTTATACCTATCAGATGCTACAGTGCATTCTGAAATGATGGCCATCCTGAGGGAGAAGAATATTCACTCTTACTCATACACACCTAAAGAGCTTAGACAGACTTCTTTTGTATTAAGAGGTCTTTACCACAGTACTAGTGTTGAGGAAGTTAAGTCTGCCCTAGACAAATCGTTCTGCCCAAAATTACACGTTTTACAACTCCGTATTCCGTAAAGAACTCATACGACACAGGCCTGTTTCTGGTTACGCTAAACGCAGGGAATTCACTATCAGATATTTCGCACATTAAATATCTTTTAAGGCAAACTATTCTTTGGGAGAAACCTAAAAGAAAGGAACAAGAGGTCAATGCCACAGATGCCAACGTTGGGGTCACATTGCTAAAAATTGCAATTCTGAATTCCAATGTGTGAAATGCGATAAAAAGCACCCCCCGGGTAAATGCCAGCGCATAAAATCTGAGACGTCAGCACCCCATTGCGTGAACTGTGGAGTAAGTGGTCATCCTGCAAACTGGAGAGGTTGCCCAGCCTATAGAAAATACCTTGCCGTACGAAGGGAACGCATAAAAAAAGGCTAGTGAAGAAAAGGTTGTTGCCAAAGATAGAGTAAACAATATGATAAACCAATCTATTCGTTCACCAGGCAGATCATTCGCCAGTCTTTTTCAGGTAAATGCTGCCCAAGCCCAAACACATAAACCTTCCGTAATTGAAGAATTCTTAAAACTTGCCAATATGTTTCTTTTACCTGAGGAATTGTCGCTGGAACAGCAAACTACAAACTTCTTTAAGGATTTCAAAAACATGCAAAAAAATTAAGCTAAAGCTGCGGCTTCTTAATAGTGTGAATAACATAATGGCCCATAGATCTCATAAATTTATGACATTTAACGTCCGCTCTCTTGTTAACATCAGTCGCCAAATTGAACTGTCAAATATCCTTCATCATAACCAAATTGATGTAGGATTCATAAAAAGAATGTCATCTTCGAGGACATAGAAAAGTAAATCTTAATGGATATAATTTCGTTTATGACAATTCAGCTTTAGGAGTAGCAATTGCTATTAAAAACACTGTAGATTATAATAGAATTATTTGCAATAAAACGCAATTTAAAAACGTTTTTTATTGAAATAGAAATGGTTTCAAACAGCATTAGTAAAAATTATTTATTAGGGTCTTTGTATATTCCTTGTGTATATGACTCACATGAGTTAAACAACAGCTTAAACCAGATTCTCCAACTGAGCAACAATTATGATGGGTTTATATTCGGTGGTGACCTAAATGCGAAAAGTTTAAATTGGGGAGACACTGCAGATAACGTTAATGGAAAAGTTGTACATAGCTGGCTACAAAACAACTGTTTAGATGTAACACGCATTTGCGATATATCTCCATCGTTTCCTAACGGGTCTTCTTTTCTAGACCACTTTCTATTAAGTCCCAGCATAATCAACAGTATCCAACCTAATTTTTAGATCGAAAGCTTATCAACTTTCTCGGATCATTTCCCATTAGTACTGAAACTGGAAAGTGATGCAGCCTGTTTAACATTAAGAAGTCCCCTGGTTATAACTTCATACAAGAACACTAATTGGAACGCATTCAGTAGAGATTTAGATGCAGCCTCAGATGCCATTTTACCTCCCAACAAATGCAATTTAAGTAATGATGAATTAGATGTGCTCATAAATACATTTAATAATACACTTACCTCAATTCATGTATTGAGGTAAGCCACTCCAACAAACTGGAAATAAATAATCAAAAACGTCAGTATCTGTTGGACAAAATGTTAATTATACTTGTTTAGTAAAAACACTTTGTAAAATATTTTAAATAATCATTTTGTATTTGAATTTTTTGTTAGAAAAATGAAAAATACTTTTTTCATTTTTCTAATTTTATTCCGTTTTCTATTGTTGTCAAATAAACATAATTTATTTCTAATTTGTTATAATCACACCGCTGTGTAATTATTTTAACCCAAAAGGATATATATATAGATCATATTATCCAATAGGTTATGGGCCTTTGTCCGTTTGTGGTTGTGAATTAGTGCTAATTGTGTGTAAAATTTTCGTAAACAATGAAGGAGGTGAAGTCGTGTGTCAAGAAATTGAATGGTGAAACCTATCAAATTTGGAAATA
Organism: Eustalomyia histrio; assembly: GCA_949748255.1. NCBI lineage: Eukaryota > Metazoa > Arthropoda > Insecta > Diptera > Anthomyiidae > Eustalomyia > Eustalomyia histrio. The sequence goes on from OX456525.1 coordinate 126,743,165, forward strand.
CAAGTTGGAACTCTTATAAATAAAAGAGGACTTGTGGGATATAGTTTCCAATGATAAACCTGAAACTCCAAATTCATTTTGGGCTACAAAGGATGGTAAAGCTCGTGCTACCATCGGACTTTTGGTGGAAGATTCTCAACTGGTACATGTTCGAAACTGCACATGAATACTGGGAAGCGTTGAGAAAAGTGCATGAAAAGTCAACATTATCAAACAAAGTCATGCTGTTGAAGAAATTATGTCGTATGCAGTTAAAGAATGGTCAAGAAATGGAATCACATATATCAGAAATGCTTGAAACAGTCGATAGACTTAATGGTTTAGGTGAGCCACTAGCTAATCATCTTCAAGTCGCATTTTTACTTGGAAGTTTGCCGGATGAATACCATGCTATTATTACTGCTTTAGAAGTGCGATCAGACGAGGATTTAACATTGGATATTGTTAAAGAAAAACTAATACAAGAATATAAACGTAAACAAGATGGTGATAAAGAATTAATTTCCTCAAATCTAGCTCTGAAGCTACAAAATTGATCAACCAAAAAGTGTTATGGTTGTGGTAAAGCTGGGCACATCCTGCGTGATTGTCGTTATAAGAACACTTTACATAATAAAACATCGAAATTTAAAGCCAAGAAAACTTCTAACAATTCTAGTGATGGAAGTGATACAGAATATTGTTTAAATTCTGGTGACGAATTATTTCAAAATGAATGGTACGTAGATTCTGGTGCAAGCTCTCACATGAGCAGCAATAGAGATTTCTTTACAACTCTGAATACTGATGATCGCGGTGATATTTACCTAGCAAATGGTAAAAAGATATGTGTTAAAGGTTCTGGTGAAGGTTTTATCTACAGTCATGGTAAGAAATTTAAAATTAAGAAAGTTTTATTTGTTCCTGAACTGGATGGCAATTTACTCTCTGTGTCAAAAATGGTAAAAAATGGTTTGCAAGTTTTATTTAAAGACAACAGATGTGAAATTTCGAAAGGCAAAGAAATTCTGGTAGAAGCTAAGCTAGTCAACAATTTGTATGTCCTTAAACAAGATCATCAAGCATATTTGATAAAATCAAATGAAGTCGAATGTATCCACACATTTCATCGAAGATTTGGTCATCGTGATATGAAGACTATTAAATATGCTGTTGATAACAATTTTGTTTCAAATGTGAAATTAAAAAAATGTGAATGTTCTGACTTTTGTGATGCGTGCTGTAAAGGTAAAATGACTAGACAAGAATTTCCTAAGATGACGCAAAATCGAGCAGCAAATATTTTAGATTTGGTACATGCTGATTTATGTGGACCTATGCAAGAGGTTACTCCAAGTGGAAATAGATATTTCTTAACGATGATTGATGATTATACCAGGTACTGTGTTATATATTTTTTAACAAATAAAAGCCAAGCTTTTCAAAAGATTAAGGAGTATGTTGAATATGTTGAAAATTTATTTCAAAAACGAATCAAAGTTTTAAGAACAGATAGAGGAGGGGAATTTATGAATACAGTTTTAAATAATTTTATGAAAAGTAAGGGTATTAGTCAGCAGTTCACAGCACAATATACACCTGAACAAAACGGTGTAGCTGAACGAAAAAATAGAAGTCTAATAGAGATGGCACGCTGCATGATTATACAGAATAGGCTACCTTCAAAATCGATTATTAAGACTCCCTATGATTTATGGTTTTCTAAACAACCAACCATGAAACATATTAGAACGTTTGGATGTGAAGTATATTATCATATAAATAAAAAGCTACGTCAAAAACTTGACAACGTTTCTAAAAAGGGATTGCTGGTTGGATTTTGTGATGAATCGAAAGCTTATAGAATTCTAGATAAAGATGCTAACAAGATAATTATCTCAAGAGATGTTAAATTCATTGAAGAACTTAAGGGTGATCATAAAAATAATACTAATAACGATTCTTTCAATTTGATTCCCATAGTTTTTTCAAATTCTTCGCAAAACGAATCGGAAAATACTACCGTTGATGAGGTTCGTGATAATCAAGAAAATTATGATACCGCTGATAGCGAAATTGAGGAGGCAATAGAATTTTCAACTAATAGTTTACTAACTAATGATTCTTCTGGAAATGAAAAAGAAATGGATGATACCCAACAAGGGTAAGCCACCTGCAAGATATGGTGGTAAAGCAAGTTCCCCATGTGAACCTACTACATACAAGAAAGCTATTGAAAGTCCTGATCGTGATAATTGGGTTGGTGCTATGGAAGAAGAAATCCAGGCTATGTATGAAAATAATACTTGAGATTTGGTGGAATTGCCTAGTGGAGAAAAGCTGTTGGATGCAAATGGGTTTATAAAATCAAAACCTTAGCAGATGGTTCTACAAAACACAAGGCTCGTCTTGTGACTAAGGGATTCTCACAAAAATATGGTCAAGATTATGACGAAATATTTGCGCCCGTGGTAAAGCAATCAACATTCAGAATTTGTATTTGTGGATTAAAAAAGTCAGCCAGATGTTGGAATCAAAAACTTAATGAAGCTTTAATAAGTTTAGGATTCAGAAGGGGAGAATCTGACTACTGTCTTTATGTTAAAGGAGCTGATGATAAAATATTATATTTGCTGGTTTACGTAGACGACATTTTAATTTTTACAAAAGATCAAAAACTTTTAGATGAATACATAAATAATATTTCGAAATCATTCAACATCACAAACTTAGGTGCTTTGAAACTTTATCTGGGAATAGAGGTTGAAAAGATAGATGGCAAGTTCTTCATTCATCAAAAAAGTTACATTAACAAGGTTTTAGAAAACTACAATATGATGAATTCTAAAGTGTCTAAAATCCCATTAGATGTTGGTTATATAAAAGAAGACTTATCATCAGATGATCAATTGGAATCCAACGAATTATATAGACGTGCTATTGGATCATTGTTATATTTATCAAATAATACAAGACCGGATATAACTGTTGCTATTTCAATTCTTAGTCGTAAGGTATCATGTCCTACACAAAGAGACTGGAATGAAGTTAAACGAGTTTTCAAATATTTAGTTGGTACGAAAAATTGCAAACTCTGTATAGATTGTAAAGATATGAAATTAATTGGATATGCAGATGCTGATTTTGCTGGTGATCCAAATGGAAGAAAATCAACAAGTGGATACGTATTTCAACTTGGTGGTGCAACAATTTCATATGCTAGTAGAAAACAAAAGCATGTCACTCTGTCTTCTACTGAAACAGAATTTGTATCATTAGCGGAGGCTACTCAAGAGTTGCTATGGTTAAGAATATTATTTAAAGATCTGAATCTAAATATTACTGATATTACGCTAAAGGAGGATAATCAAAGTTGCTTGAAACTTTTAGATATTAAAAAAATTAATCCTCGTACAACACATAGATGTTAAATATTATTTTATTCGTGAAGTCAAGCAATCCAAAGAAGTTATATTTGAGTATTGTTCTACTGAAGAAATGTTGGCAGATCTCTTAACAAAGCCATTGCAAAATATCAAGATTTCTAAATTCAGAAAAATGATTGGTCTTATCTATTTTACAAATTGAGAAGGGGTGTTGGACAAAATGTTAATTATACTTGTTTAGTAAAAACACTTTGTAAAATATTTCAAATAATCATTTTGTGTTTGAATTTTTTGTTAGAAAAATGAAAAATACTTTTTTAATTTTTATAATTTTATTCCGTTTTCTATTGTTGTCAAATAAACATAATTTATTTCTAATTTGTTATAATCACACCGCTGTGTAATTATTTTAACCCAAAAGGATATATATATAGATCATATTATTCTATAGTATCCTGATAACATCAAGAAATTTTTTTAAGTTAAGTACGCATGGCAGAAGAACCTAAAGAAAATATATCACAGAACTGGAAATAGAATTAGCAGCGAGTATAAAATTCTCACTAAACAAATACAACTATTAAAAACAATTATTAGTGAGCTTATTAATCTTGAAGATGCTAAAAATTTGAGACATAGACTCTCAAAAATAACACCAGGTCCTACTGCCTTTAAAGACGTATTTCGGTTCGTTGGTAAAAAGAAATCTCCTTTTTGCCAGCAGCTCATACACAATGATACTATCACTACCAATAGTTTTCAAATTTCAGATATATTTAGAACTCATTATACTGCTGTTTTTCAAGAGGTAAATCCTGAAAGACCGGTTAACAATATAGAGAATCAAATCTCATCATGTGTTGATAGACTACCGCAACATATCTATATATTTGATGACACGTTTCTGGCCGATAGGAATCTTAATAATTACCATTTTACAAACGTGAATAATATCAGAATGCACATTAACAACATTAATAGCAAAGTCTTTTGGCTTTGATGGCATTTCCAATTTTATAATCAAAAAATTTCCTGATACAACACTAAAATTTTTAGCTGCTATTTTTAACAATTGCATTAATAACGGCTATTTCCCATCGGCTTGGAAAAGCGCAAAAATACTTCCAATTAAAAAAAGCAGGACAGTAAAAAGCCTGAGGATTTTCGCCCAATATCCCTTTTATCCAACATTGGTAAATTATTTGAACATGTAATTAAGGAAAAACTAGAAAGAGAGTTCATTGTGGAACCAATATCAGAATTCCAATTTGGATTTAGAAGATCTCACTCAACACAACATGCATTGTTGAAATTTCACAATGATGTAACTTGCAACTTAAGAGATCAAATATGAACGGTGGCAATATCATTGGATATAGAAAAGGCGTTTGATTCGGTTTATCATAATGGACTCCTCTACAAACTGATAATTCTTGGCGTTGACCCATTTTTGGTAAAAATATTTTGCACATACCTTACTAATAGAAAGTTTGGCGTCCAAATCAACAACATTGCCTCAGAAATAGGACATGTGAAAAGTGGGGTACCTCAGGAAAGTGTCTTGGCTCCCTTCCAATTTAACATTTTCCTGCATGATTTTCCTCACCAATCTAGAAATTCAAAGGCTATTTTTTTCGCTGATAATTGCCTTATTTATGCACACAATTTATCACCAATACAAGCTCTGAACTCTGCTGCATTTCATCTTGGAGAAATAAGCGCCTATGACAAGAAATAGGGCATTAAAATCAACGCAGCCAAATCTGATTAGGAACCCTTCGGGTAAATGTCCTAGATATGCGGTGCCGGAAAGTAAATCCCTTCAACTTATACTAGACGGCGAAAATATTCCATTTAAAAATTCAATGGGATAACTCGGAATACATTTTGATAAATTATTGAAATTTAACGCCCACGCTAGAAGTCTCGTGGGAAAGGCGAAAAAGATTTCTGGAATGTTTGCATCACTGATGAACAACACATACTTACTTAAGAACACCAAGCTTTTACTCTACAAGGTCGCCAAAAGATCGATTCTGTCTTATGGATTCCCAATCTGGTTTACTATATCTCCTATAGTAGCCAAAGAATTGGAGATATTTGAACGGAAAATCATAAGAAAATGCATCGGAAAAAATTATGAAAATTTCATAAAACGATTTTCAAATAGTTATGTCTAAGAAAACGCCGATGTTCTACCCTTCTGTAGGTACGCCATGTCGTTGCAAGCCAGAATTGTTGAGAAACTTGAGCTACACGATAATATGCTTATCAGCCAAATATACGAAAGCGAGAAAAACACCATCTGGGCTGGATCTACATATCTTTCTCCTGTCGGTATAATCAATGGACGTATTGACGACGATCCAGCTTCTCTGGACCTTCCCTCATTCTATATGAGCCCAGCCTCCGGCAATCATAGGGGCTGAAGATTATATACGTATATACTAAATTTTACATGAACTGTAATATAAATATGTTTTGTCAATTTATGTAATAGAACTTTTGTTATTTAGTTTTAGTAATGTTATTTATTTAGTTTTAGTAATGTTATTTACAGACGTCTGCTCTGTTAGCAACTTTAAAGGCCGAAAGCAAGCCTTGTCAAACTTTTAATTTTGTAATTTTTTTACATATTCCATCTCACTTTAGCAATGTTGCTTTTTACGTTAGTTAACTTAGTTATAAGGGTAAGACACATATAGCTCTAAGAATGTTATTATTCCCATAGTAAGTACGACAATCAATGTAATCGAAAAAGAAGAAGACTTATGATTTTTATAACACACAGCATATGGCTGATAGTGTGTAAAACCTACTTTAATATTTTTGTGTTATTTATATTCTCTTTTTTTTAATATTAAATTTGTTTAAACAGTTCTTTTTTAACAGTGCCAAGTTATATTTTAATAGTGAAGTTTATTTTGATTTGTGAGTTAAATAGAGATATTTATAATTCAGATTTACACATTTGCAAAATTGCACTTTTGCATATTTGCACTTTTACAAATTCCCACACTTGCACTTTTGAAAATTTCCACATTTGCAAATTTGCACCCTTTCACATTTACAAATTTGCACATTCTATGTACCGTCAAGTAGGAGAATTTTCCGCTTTTTTGCCCCTCCGCTTTGGATTTTCCAAAAGTCACGCCATAGCTGTTATCTACTCTGGAGAAGGAACCTGCATACCAAATTTCAACTTTCTAGTTTTAGCATTTGAAAACACAAAAATTATTAAAATACAAGACAATAACGAAATTAAATATAACAACTCCAAAACGAAGGGTGCACTGTTTTTTATTTCTGAAATACAATTGACATTTTTTAAAATACAATTGACTATTTCTAAAATACAATTGACTATTTCTGAAATACATTTGTTCATACATTTTGTTCTGAAATACAATTAACAATGTCTGAAATACAATTGACTATTTCTGAAATACAATTGTAAAAGGTGTAGTTTTCGTGTATATTATATTGTTGGATCTAATCTAATACAATTCGATCTGACTTTTTCTCGGATAAATTTTATCCATAAATATACTGTTGAATCTTATTTGACCTGCCATTTGTCGGATCAATTCAGATCCTTCTAAATACCCAAATATATTGCTGGATCTAATATGATCTGCCATTTTTCGGATCAAATATTATTATTATTAAGGAATACAAAATTGTATAATTAAATATTGTGCCAAATTAATATTTTTTACTCAGTAATATATGAAAATTTTTCATGGATGGTAACCGAAACGAATGCGGTTATCGATAAGGGTACGCTATTTTCTATTATTTGGTAACGTTGTTTTAAGGGTAATGATTATTTAGTTATTTCCGTAACGGTATTTTAACGATGATATTTCGGTTGATTCGGTATCGGTATTTAAGCGATAACGCTATTTTCTATTATTTCGGTAGCGGCATTAACGATTTTTTCAGTTATTTCGGTAACGGTATTTTACGGGTAACGATAGTCAGTTGAAAGGGTGTTGAATCGAAAACGGTATCTTATCAGTATGGCCTGCCAACCCTGAAATTTATCATTATCAAAAAGTCCAAAGCGTCTATTAGATGGTCATACTTGGCATGTGAGTATGGTATGCCATCATACTAGTGTAATAATATCAGTTTGTCGTGTGGAAAATCAAAAAAAAATTGATATTTTGTGTATGCTATCATACCATCATACTCGTGCAATAGCAATTCTGACATAATTCAAATTTTATTAGCAAGCAAACGGTAATGATTAGAGAAAAATATATACAATTTTATTATTTTTCTAAGTAAAAATGTCAGAACATTCGATTTTTTTGTCTACTTTAAAAAACTATCAACTAATTATTGCAATGTGACTTGAAAAACCCCAAAAAACTAAATTTAACTTTCGAAGCTCTTTAAAATTTCTAAATAATTTCCGATTTTCGATAGGAAATCAGTTTTCGAAGGACTTAATAGTAATTAGGTCTTCTTTTGTTTGGCTTAGAATTGATAAACAATACCAACGAAGTAGTCTGGCACAAACAAAATTTGAAAATTCCATGCATATGGCAATCTGTTCCGATTTTCTATATCCCATACCTTTTCAGCCTTGGCTCCATACTTGGTACACTTATTTACATAAATATGATACAAAAAAGGGTACATCTATTAGATACAATGACCACTATTATATTTCCATAAAAAAATATAAAATACTAATAATATTTGAAACAATTTTCTATTTTTATTCACATTCGATTATAGGAAATTATAATACTTTTTAATGTTGTTTTTTTTTTTAATTCCAACAACAAAGTTTGAATTGTTGCTTATATAAAGAGTTGTTGTTGTACTATAATCTAAAAATAATATTTTTTGTTTTTTTACTTTTAATTTGTTGCATGCAAATGTCCCTATTTTTTCGCACATGACTGTATTTTGAAATTTGCGAACTCTTCTATAGAAAAGGAGGTTTATAAACATTTATTATATGAAAATTAAATTTATTCGAATTCCAAAATGTATATTTTTCATGGTACATGGAATATAAGAACTCTCTCTGAAACATCGAGACTCGAGCAAATGCGTAAGGAAATGATATCATACAAACTAGACATTCTGGGGTTAAGTGAGTTTCGACGGCTGAACAATGGTACAACGCTACTGGCTTCTGGTCACCGTTTTATTTACTCCGGTAACAACAGCTACAGGATAAACGGAATCGGTCTGTTGCGGTCACCAAAGGCCAGAGATGCCCTTTTGGAATACCGGGCAATCTCCAGATTCAACTGCAAATTTCGCAATATATCTATTTTGCAATGCTACGCACCAACCGACCCTGACGATGATAGCACTAAGGATGAGTTTTATGGTCAACTCCATTACGTGATCAGCTCTTTGCCCGCAGGGGATATTAAGATATTTTTTGGTGACTTTGATGCTAAGGTAGGAAACAACAACGACAACCTACAAGCTGTAATGGGCAAGCATGGAATAATAATGGGGATAGATTACGAAACATTAATGGGGATAGATTAGTTAGTTTCTGCTCCCGTATCTGACTTTTTATTGGTGGAACCAAATTCCCACATAAGAACATACATAAATATACTTGGGAATCGCCAGACGGTCAAACATTTAACCAAATTGACCATATAATTGTTAGTAGGCTTTTCTTAGGATCCCTTATGGATGTAACAGCTAGACAAGGTGCCGACGTTGCCAGTGATCACTCCCTACTCATAGGTGTTTTCGGTCTTCGACCTGCGGCAGTAAATGGTATAAGAGGAAAAGTTGTTAAATACAACACAGCTCGCCTTCACGACCCAGCCGTTTCATCGGTATATAACCAGAACCTAAGGTCCAGTATGGCACACACGTGGTCAGACGTAGTTTTAGCCTGCAAGGATACCGCAAAATCAACTCTCGGATTGAAATAAAATAAAATTAAATCGTGGTTCAGCTTTGAATCCTGGGATGAAATTGAAAATCGCGTCTTCGTAAAGCACGGATGCAAGCCAAAACAACTGCTACAAAAGAACAAGCAAAGTCAGCATACCGCCTTCACGACCCAGCCGTTTCATCGGTATATAACCAGAACCTAATGTCCAATCTGGCACACAACGACCAACATACGTGGTCAGACGTAGTTTTAGCCTGCAAGGATACCGCGAAATCAACTCTCGGATTGAAACAAAATAAAATTAAACCGTGGTTCAGCTTTGAATCCTGGGATGCAATTGAAAATTGCAAGCGTCTTCGTAAAGCACGGATGCAAGCCAAAACAACTGCTACAAAAGAACAAGCAAAGTCAGCATACCGCCAGTCTGCACGAAAGGTGAATTATATAGTACGGGCTGACCGTGAAAAATATTTTAACGATATAGCGGAACAAGCTGAAAAGGCATCAAACACAGGCAACCAACGCGGAGTTTACTCTGCTATAAAACAGATGAGCGGCAACAACATCCGATGCTATGTCGTTAAAAGCAAATGATGGATCAGATCTAACAACAACTGAGCAACAATTAGAACGGTGGGGCGAACAATTCTCATCACACACATGAACTGTAGACAATAACAATTCCGTTGAGGCGGTGACGCTTTCTACACGCCGCAATCCGAAGGAGATATTTCAACCCATCCTCCGACTTCTTTTGAAGTTGTGGCGGCTCTGAACTAGCTAAAAACGTGCAAATCGTCTGGTCCCGACAACTTGCCGCAGAGCTTTTAAAGTATGGTGCTGATACATTGGCGGAAGTTCTCACCCCACTGATAAGAAGGGCATGGCTCAATAATCAAATTCCTGCTGATTGGAAAGAGGGTGTCGTAGTCACAATCCCTAAAAAGGGTGACCTAACTCAGTGTAAAAACTGGCGTGACATTACCGTGCTTAACGCAATAGGGAAACTGCTGACAACTTGAATACTACAGCGAATCTCACCAGAACAAGTTGTGCGTAACGAACAAGCTGGTTTTAGGGCTGGGCGATCATGTGTAGACCACGTCAATACTCTACGCATAATAATTGAACAATCGGCAAGGTATAACACACCCATGTACCTGCTTTTCGTAGATTTTGGACGTGCTTTCGATACAGTATCCCGAAACTCTATGTGGTCTGCATTAATTGGTAAAGGAATACCGGAAAAAAATCGTCGCCCTTATACGTGAGCTGTACAGAGACGCGGAATGTATGGTCCGTTTCAACGGTAAGGAGAGTCAACCTTACACAAATATTACAGGCGTAAGACAAGGCTGTATCCTTTCCCCCACATTATTCATCCTACTATTAGACTGTGTAATGGGAAAAACTAAAAGGGAGGCCCCAATCGGCATTGGGTGGAACATGATGGAGTACCTAAATGACATAGACTACGCTGACGACATATGTATAATGTCTCACCGTTTTGTAGACATTGAAATGAAGATAAATACACTCTCCGAAAAATGCTAACAACGTAGGATTGAGAATTAACTTCAGAAAAACAAAACTGATGCGTACTGGTACCAATATTTTGTCACCACTTATTGTTGGATGCAAAATTGCGAAAGACGGTGGTTCTGCAGCCGATATTGGCGATCGTATCAACAAGGCCCGTGTTGCGTTCCACAAATTGTATTAAATTTGGCGCGCTAACAACATCTCCCAGGGAACGAAATTACGTATATTCAACTGTAGCGTTAAATCTTTGCTGCTATATAAATGCACTACATGAAGCCTTACAAAACTGACCATGAAGAAAATACAATCGTTCGTAAATCGGTGTCTGAGACAAATATTACGTATCTATTGGCCTAATTGGTTATCCAATGAAGATCTTTGAAATAAGGAAGATTGTTGCTCAATCGAATTTTACATTCGAAGACATTAATGGACATGGATCGGCCATATTCTCAGGCGACCAACTAGTGATATTGCTAGGGCTGCACTAGAGTGGAACCCTCAAGGTCAACATAGACATAGGCAGACCACGTAATACATGGATCCGATGCATAAGAAACGAACATGAAACAGCTCGAAGAACCTGGAACGAAATTAAACTGCTTGCCAGAGACAGAAGTAGATGGAGAGAATTCGTTGTCGCCCTATGTTCTCCGTGAACTTTTTATTTAAGTATATTATGTTATATTTTTGTATTTTAATAAATAAAGGACATATATTCTCTATTCAGAGCATCAACATACCAAATGTTAGTATACAATTTATCAACAATCTTATCACAAATCAATTAATTATTTTATATGATTGTACGCTCATTTCCACCATGTTGGCATGAAATGAGGACATATTATGTGGGATTTTTGGAGTATGGTATTGACATGGCTAAACTTAAAGCAGATAAAGAAGAAGCTTTATCAAAATCATCAAAAATTTTCGATATTATATTAGATCTACTGGAAGATGTGTTAAAAATTCAAAATCTGAAGATTTCACAATAACTAAAAGTGAAACATCGAAGTTATCCACTTCCAATGCAGAGATAACATCACCTTCAAATAATACCGAATTAAGTATATGTAGTGAATATTAGAATCAAAATGAGTATGATGCTTTACCAATGGAGCAGAAGGTGGAACATGTTTTTATGGCTCTAAGATTTGTAATGGAGTAAACAAAAAGAGGAGAAAAAAATTGTATAAGGTTCACCCTAACATTAAGTTTGCCACAATAAAAGGACAGTTAAGTGAAGAAAATTAAACAAAAATAAGAAGAGAGTTAGTAGTCATTAGAAAAAAAACTACACAAATTACTTATGCATAGAAACAATATATTTTTAGTCAATCTATATTTCTGTTGCTTTGCTTGTTGATTGTTAGTATAACTAAGAAGGGCGTTAGTTAGTTTAGTGTGCTCTCGTTTGATCATCGGTTGTTAGAGTAACAATGATTTTCTTTCTTTCTTGGTTTTATTATACCCCTCTTAAAAAGGTAATTAAATATATTATTTTCAGTTCTTTTTTTCTATAAAATTTTAAACCAGGATTTGTTTATATATCCTAGGGGTATTTTAGCCAGATTTTCGAAAACAAATAAAATTCGTATATTTTATAAGATGTTTTGTCAACCATCTACATGGGTGTCAAATTTTATGGAAAAATCGGCGATGGAAACCTCATCTAAAATTATATGCAATCCTCTGTATAATATGGAATTTTTAAGGCAGTTGTGAAAGATTGTGCAGCGGCTGTAGCGTGTTTTAAGAAAAAAAAATCCATTAATACAGTAACCGTGCTACCAGGTGATTTGGCACCTGAGGCCATTTAAAAAAATTTTATTTATCACGTGCTGGATCCAACAAAAAAAAAAAATTAATCAAACTTCCCGTTTTTTTTTTTTTTTTGTGAACATCATGTTATGTGTAAAAATAATGAATTAAATTTAGAAAAGTTTAGATATATAAAAAAAGGAAAATTTTTGCTTGTTGAATAAATACGTTTTTCTATACAATGAATTTGTAGTCAAGCTAAAATAATCCTTAATCAATATTTTAAATGAGTTGAGTCCAATTAAGGGCGATTCCAATTTTTGGATAATGAATGTCATATATATAAAATTTGATTTGTGAATAACTTTATAAATTAAGTAATCAATCAATAAGAAACTTAACCGTAATTAAGTAAGTCCTAACAGTAGTATAAAACCGCATTGTAAGACTCTGCTTATAACGTCGACGCCGAAAGATCTTTCGTCACCGTGGAGTGTTGTGAGTATTAAATGTAATTTATTAATTTTTTTTTTGGTCTTCTTAAAGAGTAACAAAACTGCAAGTAAACAAAAACTGAATTTCCCTAAATTGAGTTTTTCTTTTATATATAAGCCAATTGCAGTTTTGGAGTTTTAACAAAATACTTTCACTATTTAAATTGTTATATGATTATTATTATATATTGATATTTTTTCAAGGTTTATTATACAAATTTGATATTTATATATATATATATATATATATTTTTTTTTTTTTTGATAATCCTTTCCGATTATGACTTAATTAAATTAATTAATTAAAATGCGTTCGATTTTTAAAATGGAATAATTAAAAACAATGTAATCCTAATCAGATGGTGTGATTTATTTTTGGGGATACACACTTAATTTAGGCTACCAGTGTATCGCGGTTGGGATAGGGTTAGAAATAGTAGCCAGGCCATAACATCTGGTCATAAAAAAAAGAGAGGTCTAACAAAATTTTATCGCATGCAAAAGTTCTGTTTCAAGGTAAAGAGTTTAGCCGTACCCACCCCAAAACGACTCACGCTAGCAACGGCACAAAAGACATGCGATAGCAAGCAGCCTTGCAAACTTACATTAATGGCGCCCAACGTTGGGCCCGAACGAAGGTTTCGAGGTTATTTTTTTAATCTTTAAAATAATTTAAAAAAAAAAAAATTTTCAAAAAATTTTAATGTCACCTGCTGCAAATTTTCGTTCGGATCCCCAAACAAATTGTCATCTTGTTGTATATGCAATTTTGATTTTAGTTGATGTGTTGTCTTTGAACTGAGTTCGAACGTGAGTTCAGAGAAAAAATTGTGAATAACATGTGATTTGGGGTAATCTTGCGTCAGATGTCAAAATTTTTCCGTCTGAATCGTCCGTCCCTTTATGTTGCAACTAATGGCGAAATATTGATTATTTCCTTTATGATAGAGATAAATTTGTTTGGAATTGCTGTTTTATATGACATTTTAATTCGTATTAACTGACCTTAAATTTTCTTTATATATTGACAATGATCATGCATTTAAGTATATATTCTAACATTGGGTAAAAAGACCTTTTTTTATTTTTTTTGTATATATTTTTAAGTAAATATTTTTTTTAGTAAATACTTCGCACACTAAATTTGATTAGGATTTCATATATGTATATGAAACAAAAAAAAAAAACAATATTTAAATGGCGGTACGAAGAAGTACTGAGAGCATTCCTTCTGTTTCGGTAGATAAACCAGTGGACTGCACAATTTGTAAAAATCGTTATACTAGTAAAGATATTATAGTTTCTGCACCTTGCCACCATATTTTCCATACGACTTGCATAACCCAGTGGATACGTTCGACAGCTACTTGTCCAATTTGTAGAGGTGTTTGTTCTTCTTCTAGCTTAAAACCCTACAAATTGAAACCAAATACTACTTCGAGTTCAGAACCAATTCAAACTCAGATAGTACCATCAACTGGTACTATTCCAAAACGACCAGCTACACGCTCACAAAGCAATCCTTTAGATTGGTCCTTAAATAATACACCATCACCTAGTTCTATTAACAGCGAAATAAACGAAGACGATAGTAGAGATCAAAATTTACATACCAATTCAAATAAGGAAAGCATTTCGGTAGACAAATTTCAGGAAATGATTCAAGATTCATTATCACGTCAGCAGGATAATTTATTACGGGCAATGACTTCTCATGTGGAGCGACTATTTAGTGAACATTTAAATCGAAATCTTAATAATATGAATATAAGCGAAATCCAGGCAAATAAACAATTAAACACTTCTAGAAATGGTAATTCAAATAGATCTGTAAGTCAGGGAAATCGTGTAATTCGGGAAAACAGCCGCTTCAATGGCCACGATAATGAAAGGATAAACACTTCAAGAAGTAGTTATCAGGAGAGAGCTAGTACTCAAAGCATTCGTCGCCGTAAGTCTCCCACCGCAAATAACATTAACAATAATACGTTTTCATCGGGAAAAATATCCAGTATTATAGCGAATTGGAATCTAAAATTCAGTGGTCAAGACGATGGTTACACTGCAGATAATTTTTTATATCGCGTAAATGCTTTAATCAGCCAAAGTCTTAATAGTGATTTTTCCGCTCTATGTGATCACTTTCATATGCTACTCTACGGCCACGCATTAGATTGGTATTGTAGGTTCCACGAATGGAGGTTTCGCGAAATGGTCGAGTTGTTTGGAACGATTTATGTGAGGAGTTAAGGGATCGGTTTAGAGATACAAGGGATAGAGAAGATATAATGGAATTCTTGCGGAACAGAAAGCAAAAGGAAAATGAAAGTTTTAATCAATTTTATACTGCCTTTTTGAAAATTTCTGACAGATTAGAACAACCGTTGCGTGAAAGTGAACTCGTTAATTTAATAAAGAGAAATTTAAAATCTTCCGTTAAGCAATCAATTTTACATTGCCGCATCATTTATATGCGAGAATTGAGGGAATATTGTCAGAGATTTGAGTATTTAGAAGATGAGATGAAAAATAGTTTAAAATCTATTTCTCAGAGACGCTTGGTTAATGAAATTTTGGTTTTGGGGTTGATGCCTTGTCCCAAATTGTGTGCTGGAATTGCAAAGAGCATGGCCACAAATTTGACGATTGTTTGGGCCAGAGAACGATCTTTTGCTATGGTTGTGCCTACTTTAGCCCCTGCTTTATTCCCTAAGTCAATCGCATCAATACAACCTGATAATGGGAATAATAATTTAGACAACGTACACTGCTTAGACAATTTTCAAAGAGATAAATTGCAATCGGTCATTTCGAGTTTTCCCTCATATGCTGTGGAAGGGTAAGTCGCACAGATTCTCCCTTTAATAGACGGTATTTTGAGCAGGTTGCCAAAGGCTCGGTTTATAACCAGCCTTGATTTAAAGGACTCGTTTTGGCAAGTGCCATTAACGGAATCAGCAAGGGAGAATACTGAGTTCACGATACCAGGGCGACCGCTCTATCAATTTGTCACAATGCCATTTGGGTTGTGCAATGCAGCCCAAACCATGTGCAGATTGATGGATCGTGTTGTCCCGGCGCATCTGAGGACGCAGGTCTTCGTCTATTTAGACGACCTTTTGATCTTAACCGAGACCTTTGATGAGCACATGGCCGTACTTCATGAATTGGCATTCTGTATCCGTCGAGCGGGGCTTACGATCAACATAGAAAAAAGTAAATTTGTTTTAAAATATGTCAAAAATCTTGGTCACATAATAGGCGAAGACCCAGGGAAGGTTGGAGCGATTGCAAATTTTCCTATACCAAAAACGGTAAAGCAGCTGCGCCGCTTTTTGGGGATTTGTGGGTGGTATAGAAGGTTCGTGAAGGATTATGCTACAGTAACGAGTCCTCTCACCGAAATGCTACAGAAAAAAATTCGATTCTTTTGGTCGGATTCGGTGGACAACGCTTTTCGGAAATTAAAGGAAATTTTATGTACCGCACCCGTCCTACACAGTCCCAATTTCAGTCAAAAATTTTCAATACAATGTGACGCGAGTAAGACTGGTATTGGTGCAGTTTTGGCCCAATTAGATGACGACGGCAATGAATTTCCGATAGCGTACATGTCAAAGAAGATGACCAAAGCACAGAGAAATTATACTGTTAGCGAACAGGAGTGCCTCGCTGCTATAACAGCCATCAAAAAATTCGTGGTTATGTAGAGGGCCAAGAATTTGAAATAATTACTGACCCTTAAGTGGTTAATGGCCCAGTCTGATTTAAATGGTCGCTTAGCCCGGTGGGCATTAAAATTGCAATGTTTTAAGTTCACAATTAAACACCGTAGGGGGGCTCAGAATATCGTACCGGATTCACTGTCCCGAGTTTTTGAAGACGAAAAAGTAACACCACAGGTTAGTAGCGTTGACACTGTATGAAATAACACGTTAGAAATTGACCTTGAATCCAAACATTTTAAATCTGATCAAGATATAAATCTTATCAAAAAAATCGAAGAAAAAAAACAAGCACTTCCTGATATGTATATTGATGGTGGTCTAGTTTATAAACGCACTAAATTTAGAACAGGTACAGTAGATGATGAAAATAAATTCTGGAAGCTGTGGATTCCTCATGGTATGACCACAGAAATTATTTCTCGTTGCCATGACCACCCATTCTTCTCATGGGGGAATTCTGAAAACCCTTGAGCGTATTAGGGATAATTTTTTTTGGCCAGGTCTGTATAAACAGGTGAAAGAATATATTTCGAATTGCGATGTTTGTAAGAAAACCAAGTCCAGTACCCAGACCCAAAGACCCCAAATGGGAAATCAGTTAATTACCGATCGTATTTTTTAAAATTTATTTGTTGATCTGATAGGACCATACCCACGCTCTCGAAGTGGTAATATCGGATTGTTAGTGGTGCTCGACCATCTGTCAAAATTTTCGTTTATTGAACCTTTAAAAAAAATTCAATACGTTAAACATCATTAGATTTTTGGAAAAAAAGAGTTTTTCACGTCTTCGGGGTTCCGGAAATGAAAACCACCGATAATGGAGTGCAGTTTAAGGCGAGTCAATTTAATAATTTCTTGGAAAAGTATGGAGTGACCCACCGATATACGGCCATCTACTCCCC
Source organism: Eustalomyia histrio (assembly GCA_949748255.1). Taxonomy (NCBI): domain Eukaryota; kingdom Metazoa; phylum Arthropoda; class Insecta; order Diptera; family Anthomyiidae; genus Eustalomyia; species Eustalomyia histrio. The sequence continues at coordinate 126,760,850 of OX456525.1, forward strand.
GCAAGCCAATGCGTCTGAACGCATTAACCGGTCTGTTATAGCTGCCATCCGGGCATACGTTAATAAGGAACAAAACGATTGGGATGAGAAAATTTCAATGACAAATTCCGCTCTAAGGAGTTCTCATCACGTAGCGATAGGTTGCTCGCCTTATTTTGTTCTATTTGGGCAAAATATGGTGGAAAATGGTAAAACGTATTCCTTATTAAAAAAGTAAAATCTCGTGAATGAGCCGGACGTAATAGTTAGAAATGTTGACAGACTTGAACATATCAGAAATCAAGTAAAGGAAAACCTAAATCGCGCCTACCTTGCTAACAAGCACTCTTATAATCTCCTTGCCAGGCCAATAGATTATAAAGTGGGACAGACAATTTATTACCGTTCGTTTGCCCAAAGTAATGCCGCAAAACATTTCAATGCAAAACTTTCTAATAAATATGAACGAGGTGTTATTAAGCGGAAAATAGGAAATATTAATTATGAAATTGCTGATGAGAACGGTAAAACTATAGGGAAGATGCATGCTAGCGACATTAAATTGTATTAACAATATCTGTTTTGTAATGGAGTAAACAAAAAGAGGAGAAAAAAATGTATAAGGTTCACCCTTACATTAAGTTTGCCACAATAAAAGGACAGTTAAGTGAAGAAAATGAAACAAAAAAAGGAAGAGAGTTAGTAGTCATTAGAAAAAAAAAAAACTACACAAATTACTTATGCATAGAAACAATATATTTTTAGTCAATCTATATTTCTGTTGCTTTGCTTGTTGATTGTTAGTATAACTAAGAAGGGCGTTAGTTAGTTTAGTGTGCTCTCGTTTGATCATCGGTTGTTAGAGTAACAATGATTTTCTTTTGTGTGGTTCTTTCATCTTAGTGTGGGGGTGAAGGGGTAATAGATTTCAAGTTGTAATAGTATATTTTTTTTTATATGCCTATTTTGGTATTTAGTTTTTTTGTTGTGTTTAAAGAGAAATATAAAAAAACCGCCATGAATTTTGACTGCGAAAGGGCATGAAGGTAGAATAGAACCACGCATCGTTTATTATTGATGTGATTGTCAACTAAGTAAGTCGCTATCGAGAAAAGTGTTCAAGGGTAAATAAGTGATAAGTGATAATTTTTAATATTTAATATTTGACTAAAAAGTACAGTCAAACGGTATCGAAATTTGAAGTCAACTTTAAACATTTAACATTGGTTTTATTATACCCCTCTTAAAAAGGAAATTAAATAGATTATTTTCAGTTCTTTTTTTTATAAAATTTTAAACCAGGATTTTTAGGGGTATTTTAGCCAGATTTTCGAAAACAAATAAAATTTGTATATTTTATAAGATGTTTTGTCAACCATCTACATGGGTGTCAAATTTTATGGAAAAATCGGTGATGGAAACCTCATCTAAAATTATATGCAATCCTCTGTATAATATAGAATTTTAAAGGCAGTTGTGAAAGATTGTGCAGCGGCTGTAGGGTGTTTTTAGAAAAAAAAAATCCCTAAATACAGTAACCGTGCTACCAGGTGACTTGGCACCTGAGGCCATTTACAAAAATTTTATTTATCACGTGCTGGATCCAACAAAAAAAATTAATCAAACTCCCCCTTTTTTTGGTGAACATCATGTTATGTGTAAAAATAATGAATTAAATTTAGAAAAACTTAGATATAAGTTATTATTTTTCCTTTTGGAAATATTAAAAAAAAAAAAAATATATTTTTTTTTTGGTTTTTTTTCTCGGTCTTAATTAAATGACCATCTTTATTGTATAAAGTTTTATAAACAACTAAAAATTACAATTTACTATATTTATAACTAAATTATTTAACCTAGATTTAAAATATTAATTCTTTTGAATTATTATTTGCTGCTGTTGCAGTTTAATATAATTAAATTAGGTTATTGCTTATTAAAAGAAAAAAAGAAAAGGTTATTTGCCTTTGGCTTAATATTAATTTCCGGGTTTTTATTTTACTGCTGATGCAGCTTAAATGGTTAATTGTTTGTAAGAAAAATGACATTAATTAATATTGTTGTTAACTCTTCCCCTCTAAAATATGTTTGTCCTCAAACATTGGAAATAGACAATCTTGGGGGTTGAATTGGACCTGAAATTATAACAATTGGTTCATTAAGAGTTTTATCTGAAATATCTTTTGGAATATAGTCTGACTTTGGTGTAATTCTGATATTTTCAATATTATTTTCATTTGTATGTTTGCTAGTTGAGATGTTATGAAGTATTATTTTTTCCTTTGTTTTACAAATGAGTTTGGATAGGGTTATAGTTAATAGTAATATAATAGGAATGGTGACAGCTAATGATTTGGTAATAATTGCTTCAGTTTCTAAGAATTCAATTTTATTTGTATTATTTAAATGAAACTGTTTTAATTTCTCTAAGGAAAGCATTTCAATGTATTGTTTTTCTAGTGGGGATTGTTGCACTATTTGTGGTGAAGCTGATATCATTGGAGATTCCATATTGCGAAAGATTTTATTATTAATAGTGATGGATTCATTATGGAAGTTTACTAAGTATGTTCCATTTATTAATTTGTTATTTAATGTTCCATGGAAATCATTTAGTATTATTGAACCTTGTTTTAATTCTTCTACCGTTGGGGTATGGAAAGCGTCGGAAATGTCGCAATGTGGACGAGATCCATTTAGAAAAGGTGGGATGCAGGTAGAGTTAGTAATGTCTTCTAAATCATTTCTTTTACAAATTGTGACAGTATTGATAATAGTAAAATTTTTCTTAATAGCTAACACTTTTTTTTTATATTTTAGAATTTCCTTAAAATCTATGTTTATAATTTTATTATCTTTTTTTATAGGTTTTATTAAAATTTTTTTATAAATTTCTTCAGAAGTGGAATCTGTATAACATATAATAAAATTGAATCTTTATATAAAACTTTTACATTAGAAAATTCTAGTGCTTCTTCTGTTGATACAAATGGAAATTTTTCCTTATTTAGTGTTTTAATTACAATATTTATTTCTTTTTTGTTTAATATAACGGAGTTAATTATATTATTTTTCGCCCATTGCATATTTTATATTTTGTAATTCTTCTTTAACTAATCTTAATCTAGTTTGCATATTTATAATGACAGTATTACTAATTGAATTTTCGTTTCTTATTACTTTATTAATTGTATTTGTGTATTCCGTTAATTTATTTATTATTTCACTAAAACTTTCGTTTATTATTACTTGTTTATTATTATTGGAATTAAGTTCATTAATGTTACTTTTAAGTAGTTCAAAATCGTCATGGTCGGGAGAACCAGCGATATATTTCCATGCGGTTCCGATTAAGTTTATTGATCTTCTCTTTCTCATTTCTTTAATTAATTGTAGTGATTCTAACATTTCTGTAGCTTGTGTTAATTCATGTTTTAAGGATGGTATAAACATACTTTCGAAGTGATCATTATCATTAATAAATGAGTTTATTTCACCAAAAAAGCTTTGGTACTCGTTTAGATTTATTATATGTACAATTTTAAAAGTACCGTCTTGTATTTTCGCATCTCCTTCTAATAGTGTTATGATGTGAGAAAGTGTGTAATTAAGGATTTGAAGTTCGGCATTGGAGGGGGATAGGATATTTAGGATGAGGAATCTGAAAGGAATTGGTTTATTAAATTTATCTTTTAATGTTACTTTTGTGGATAGTTTTATTAGATTCAGTAGTTACATATGTTCCTTTATCTTCCTTAACTATTTCTTTTTTGTATCTAGGGGTTAGCTTAGTCCCTAATCTTATGTTCACTTTGGAAAAAATTATTTCACCTGGTGCGTAAGTTTTTATTTCCTGTCTATTTTTATTATGATATCGTATGTCAATTTCCTGTTTTCGTTTTAACTTTTCTATATTTATTACTCTATCATTTTCAAGCTGAGAAGGGTCTGTGCTAACTCTTCTACCGAAAAATAATTCAATTGGTTTTTTTCCTGTTGTACTATGTATTGAGCAATTATATTTATATACGGAAATTTCGAGTAATTCTTTAAAGTTGTTATAAATGTTTTCCATTTTTGTACATCGCATGATTTCGGATAACGTAGAATGGAATCTTTCTACTTGACCATTAACATTGCTTGAGTAAGGTGGCACAGTAAATATTTCTATATTTAATTGGTCTTTCAACATGAAAGTAATGGTTGAAGAATTAAAAGATTTTTCATTGTCCATGACTATAGACTTAGGAACTCCGAATGCAAATACTAGTTCACGAAGTGGTTGCCTTATATCTTCTGTTGCCTTGGATTTTATCACTTTTACCTGTGCATATTTGGAAAATTTGTCGATTGCTGTTAATACTAAATTGTTTTCAGTTTTATAAATGTCTATATGGATAATTTCGCCAGGATATTTTGGAATAGGTGTTTCTTTTAATGCCGGTTTCATGGGATGTCTATCATATTTGTTTTCTTTACATGTAATGCACTGTTTTACTATTGTTTTTATTTTTTTGGACATGGCTTGAAAGTAATATTTTTCTAAAATTTGTTGTTTATTCTCCTTACTATTTCGGTGTGCTCTGTTGTGTGTATCTTATTATTTTATTTTGCTCTTCCTCGTTTTTTACATCGTCTGCTTGGAAGAATCTAGTGAATCGAATACGATACTTATTAAAGTGTTGTGGATAAATTTCTTGTATTTTTCCCATGATTCTTTCTGAAGTTTTGATTGCATTGTTAATTGAGGGGTAAAGATATTTCTTTAGAATGTTTATAAGTTTGCTTTGAGTAAATTCTGGTTCAAATACATGGTGACGGTGGTAATGGGGAAAAATAATTTCGAATTTATATTGGGATGTAGGATGTGTGTAAAGAATAATTTGATTTTTAAAACAGTTTATTGGTGTATCGATGCTTAATATGAGGTTCTGTCAAAAAGTATATAATTTACTATAGAGTATTTTTCCCGCTCTACCAGAAATTCAACATGGTACAGAGTTCAGCGGCAACATTTTTAAATGAGAGGGCAACATTTTCAAAGTTGCTAAAGTTTGAAAAACATTAAATTTGGTGTATGCAGTGCTGCCACATAAGCAGTTTAATTTTTTATCCCAGTTGTTGGGATTCTTAACTGTTTACCAGTTTTTTCATGAAAACAATTTTTTTTTTCAAATTATTGCATTTTTTATAGGTTTTTTAGTTATATGTTGCAACAATTAATAGCATATTTATTCTCTTTATTATATATTTTTACCATAGAAATGGGAAATAATGGATATGAATAGACATAGTTGGTCAATGTGTGTGTACACAATTTAATATTTTTCATGTCACAATGCTATGTTTGAATTCGTAACTATTTTTTAACACAATTGCAAATTTTTGTTGTATTTTTTTACTTTATTAGACATGTCTAATTTTATTAAAAATAAATGGTATATTGAACAAATATTATATTTTTATATGAAAAATCTGAAAAAATACAGCATCCCAAAAACCGGCAAAAAAAATAGTTAAAATTTGTTATGTGGCAGCACCGCTAAACACTACTAAAAGTTGCCGACCAAAACTCACCTTTGTTGCCGCCAAACTATGTTCGTGTTCTAAGAGAGTACTAAAAAGTTCGTGAGAGAGAAACATACTCTTGAGATTATATACTTTTGGTTCTGTCCTGAACTATCATCGCTATGCGTTGCTATTGAAAGTGTATTTAACTGTGTTATGGTGGGAATTCTTGATAGGGCATCTGCTACTACATTAGTTTTTCCTGGTTTGTAATAAAGTTCATAGTTATAATCTTCCAATATTGCTTTCCAACGTTTCATTTTACTATTATTATTTTTATTGCAAAGAGCATTGGTAAGCGGCTGGTGATCAGTAAATATTTTTACTTTTGCAGAACCGTACAGATAATTTCGAAGAGAGTTTAAGGACCAAATTATTGCGAGCATTTCTTTTTCGTTTGTCGCATAATGTTCTTCTGTTTTACTTAATATACGAGATATAAACGCAATTGGCTTGTTATTTTGCGACAGAACTGCACCTAGGGCGAAATCTGAAGCATCTGTTGTGATTTCTAATTCTTTGTTGTAATCCGGAGAAGCCAATATGATATCTTGGGAAACCAGAGTGTTTTTCAATTTTCTAAAAGCTTCAACTGCTTCATCATTTAATGTTATGTGCTTTTGAGATGATTTGTTCTTTGAAAGACGACCTTCTTCCCCTCTTAAAATTTGCGTTAGGGGTTTTGCTACTTTAGCATAATCTTTCACAAATCTGCGGTAGTAACCAGATAATCCCAGAAAGGATCGTAGTTCTTTTATGGTTCTTGGTAATGGAAAATCAAGAATAGCTTGAATTTTTTTCTTATTAGTTTTTATACCATCTGCTGAAATTACAAATCCTAGGAATTCTACTTCATTATTTAGAAAGTTACATTTATCCAGTTGTACTTTTAAGTTTGCTGCTTGAAGTGTTGCAAATATAGCTCGAATATGATCGAAATGTTCCTTTTCTGTTTTGCTAAATATAACAATATCATCGATGTATACATAGCATATCTTTCCAATATGATCGTGTAAAACATCATCTAGAGCTCGTTGAAATATAGCCGGAGCATTTTTTAACCCGAAAGGAAGGCGTACAAATTCATATTTTCCATTTGCGACAGAAAATGCAGTCTTCTCATAATCGGATTTTTTTAAGGAAATTTGATGGAATCCACTCTTTAAATCTAAGACCGTAAAGTATCTGCTGTCTCCTAATTGTGAAAGGACGTCGTTTATCTCAGGTAATGGATATCTGTCGGGGATTGTTAACGAATTTAATTTTCTATAATCTATTACGATTCTATATTGTTTGTTGCCAAGTGAGTCTGGTTTTTTCCCAACAACCCAAACCGGTGAATTGTACGGTGAACGTGAAGGTTGTATGATACCATCGTCAAGTAAATTTTTTATCTGTTTTTCGACTTCTGATTTCAATGCAATTGGATAAGGATATTGCTTTGAATAAACTGGTGTGTCTGTGGAAGTGCGAATTTCGCCAACTATTCTGGTTGTACACGTCAATTTTTGATTAGGCTCAATAAATAATTCAGGGTATTCGCTTACTATATCTTTCATTTCATCCTTTTGTTGTGGGGACATGTGATCATCTCGAATTGCTATTGTATTTATTTCCTTAGAAAAATGTTGCTTAGCCTTATTTTCGTATTATTTTCTATTTGCATAAAATTGTCACGCGTATAGATTATTGCATTGAGTTCCTTTAATGAATCGTTTCCAAGAATGCCGTTGAATGATTTTAATGTTGGGAGAATATAGAATTTTATTTCCTTTTCTAAATTGAAAAGTTTTACAAACGTGTGTTCTTTTATTTCGACGTTACCTGCTATTGATCCAGCCAAAAATATTTCCTTGTTTGGTATGGTTTTTTTACAATGTCTGGCTGTATATAATTTTTGCTTGAGCCAGTATCAATTAGAAATTTTAGTATTTTGCCGCTCTTAGCTCTACACTCAAAGTAAGGGAGCCAAGAGCTCGTCATTCTAAAAAATGAATATCGCTGAGCTCGTTAATGTCGTCTTCATTATACGGCACTTCGTTGTGTTGGTTAATGTCGTCTTCATTATACGGCACTTCGCTGAGTTAGTCAGTACCGAAGGAGTTTTTAACAATATCATCGTAGGTTTCTAAATCATTGTCAATGTGAAAGTTCCTTTGTATTTTAGGTTGATAATTGGAGTTTCCAGTTGACGGCGGTGATCTTTTGTTAACATTTTGTTGCTGTGGTATATTTATATAATTGACACGCTTTGAATGCAAACTACTATCTATATCCATAGGTTGTGGTAAATTTTGAGGTTTAGGAGGGATAGGTCTTGGATGATTAAATTGGTGGTAATGATTTGGATTAGTTTGTGGCTGTGTTGAATGATTGTTCAGTGGTATACGATTATCGGTGTTCGAGAACATAAAAGGTTTTTGTTGTGCATGGGGTATATGAGCTAATTGTGGGTAGAAGTTATGTTTGTTGTGATTGATAGTTACGGGGATAGTTGCGAGGTGGAAGTGGAGGAGTAGGTTTTCCATAATTAAAATTCTGAGAATAATTTGATCGGAAACTTTGGTTTTCCAATTTAAGACAAAGGTGGAGAGCCTGAGGTAGATCTACTGGCTCCCTCATACCAAGAAGTTTCGGTAAATCTCCATTTAAACCTCTGATAAATGTGTCAAGAGCTTTATTGCGATATGATTCCGTTAGCAAATTTAAAGATTCGTTAGAAGCTTCTAAACTTCCAAGTTTGCTAAGAATTATGGACAAGTGCTTATAAACCACTTGATTTCTATCAAGTAGATATCTATCTTGAATAGATAATTTGCCTTGAACCAATGAAATCATTTGGTACTCGAGGGTAGCTAAGTCCCTGCTCGGGCGCCAGTTATTATTTTTCCTTTTGGAAAAATTAAAAAAAAAAAAAAATTTTTTGGGGTTTTTTTTTCTCGGTCTTAATTAAATGACCATCTTTATTGTATAAAGTTTTATTAACAACTAAAAATTACAATTTACTATATTTATAACTAAATTATTTAACCTAGATTTAAAATATTAATTCTTTTGAATTATTATTTGCTGCTGATGCAGTTTAATATAATTAAATTGGGTTATTGCTTATTAAAAGAAAAAAAGAAAAGGTTATTTGCCTTTGGCTTAATACTTATTTCCGGGTTTTTATTTTACTGCTGATGCAGCTTAAATGGTTAATTGTTTGTAAGAAAAATGACATTAATTAATATTGTTGTTAACTTATATAAAAAAAGCAAAATTTTTGCTTGTTGAATAACTACGTTTTCCTATACAATGAATTTGTAGTCAAGCTAAAATAATCCTTAATCAATATTTTAAAGGAGTTGAGTCCAATTAAGGGCGATTCCGATTTTTGGATAATGAATGTTAATATATATAAAATTTGATTTGTGAATAAGTTTATAAATTAAGTAATCAATCAATAAGAAACTTTACCGTAATTAAGTAAGTCCTAACAGTAGTATAAAACCGAATTGTAAGACTCTGCTGGAGTGTTGTGAGTATTAAATGTAATTTATTAAATTTTTTTTTACTCTTTAAGAGTAACAAAACTGCAAGTAAATAAAAACTAAATTTCCCAAAATTGAGTTTTTCTTTTATATATACACACAGTTACTAAAGTATGCATACGACCTGCGATTTCTTATTTTCTTTGACAAAAATTATTTAAATTGTTTTTGTATTTTTTATCATAAATTTTCCCTCAAATATTAGTTTGGTAATAGTCAAAATATTATATTTGTTTATGTGTATGTACAACAACAAAAAACCCTTGCAAATGCAATTATACAAAGTTACGAAAGTATACATACATAGGCTGATTTTGATTTGGTGTACCGTTATTTAAACAGCTAGAAATTAGCTGAAAACACATATTCTTTTAGTGGTTGTTGTGATATAATACAGAATACTGCAGATAACCAAATTTAGCTCTCAATTCAGGAAAAAAATTCAAAAATGCCTAAAACGAAAGAAATTTCCGAAGACATTCGAAAGATGGTGGTCAAATTAAGAAATGAAGGAAAATCTCTTCAAGCAATTGCTCTTACATTAAATTTAAAAAAACCAACAGTACAGAAAATTATAAAAAACTTAAAAAAAAAAATGGTAATTATAAAAATAAACAACGCTCCGGTCGCCCCCCGAAGCTCAACGAAAGGATGCAAAAACTATTATTCGATCCGTGAAGGAAAATCCAAAGCAAAGTGCAGGCCGATTAACCAGCAAATGGAGTCAAATCATGGTATTGTAGTTTCCAATCAAACAATACGCAGGTGTATTAAGAAAAGTGGATTTTCAAGTAGAGTGGCAAGAAAGAAACCCCTGTTGAGAGCCATCAACATAACTAAACGCTTGGAATACGCCAAAAAATACCAAAACATTCATGTAAGTGATCCTTCATTCTGGGAACGGGTCATATTTACGGACGAATGTAAGTTTATGGTTTTCGGAGGAGATGGGCGAGCAAAAGTGTGGAGAAAACCGAATACTGAGTTTTTGCCGCAAAACGTCAATCCTACAGTCAAACATGGAGGCCGCTCTGTAATGGTCTGGGAATTCATGGCAGCAAATGGGGTTGGAAACCTACGGTTAATAGATGGAATTATGAATAAGACCATGTATATTGATATTTTAAAGGATAGCTACATTCCCAGCGTAAAAAAAATTGGGCTGGAGGGGAATTCTGTATTTATGCAGGACAACGATCCTAAACATTCCGCGATGGTGGTGAAGGAATGATTGCTTTATAATGTCGGAACACAATTAGAGCATCCTCCTCAGTCTTCAGATTTGAATGTAATTGAACATTTATGGGATCACCTTAAGCGTGCAGTGAAAAAAAGAAATGTTACATATATTCCGTCCTTAAAAGAAGCTCTGGACCAAGAGTGGAATGCTATTACAGCAGAAACGACGAAAAAATTAGCCCTGTCTATGCCATCTAGATTGTCTGCAGTGGTGGAAGCCAAAGGAGGTCATACTAGATATTGACATAGTGTTTTTTAGCCAATTCATGTATACTTATGTAAAGGAGTAAAAATTAAAAGTGTAATATTATTTTAATTAACTTAAAAAAAACAGTTGAATTTATAGTTTTATTTTACGTTATATTGCTTAAATTAATTAGAAAATAAAAAAATGCATTAAAAGGTATAACATTTGTTTTATTTCACAAAAACGTCTAAAGAGAGACAGTGTGTATACTTTAATAGCTATGTGTAAGCCAATTGCAGTTTTGGAATTGTAACAAAATACTTTCACTATTCAAATTGTTATATGATTATTAGATTATTATTATATATTGATATTTTTTTAAGGTTTATTATACAAATTTGATATTTATATATACAGTGCCGGTCAATATAATAGCACCAGTTGCAATATTCTGATTCGAAAGATGTAAAAATTTCACCTATTTATTATATTATTTTTTTGAGTGTAAAAAACAGTTACATTTTTTATGCTATCTCAGAGTGTGTGCATTTGTTGTAAAATTTCGTAACTGTTAATCAGTTATAAAATATCTTTTGTCCACACTTATCATTTCGTGCAGTTAATAAAATAGCACCAGTAGGCTTTTTTAAATTTGTTTTGCAAAATTTTGTGAATAAAAGGGAAAACGGAAGGTAATAAAATTTTTTTAATCTACTTACTATAAAATCGTGTAATAATTTTATAAAATTTATACAGTTATGGGTCGCGGAAAGCATTGTTCGCCGGAAAAACGTGAACTAGTAAAAAAATTTGCGTCCGAGGGTAAATCGTATTCCCAAATAAGGGAATTGCTGGGCTGTTACAATAAAATGATAATAAATGCCCTAAGATATGAGAAAAAAGTTGAATCCCGTGGTAGGAAGCGAGTTTTGTCACCCTTAATGGTAAAACGGTTAGTACGGACGACTAAAGCAAATCCCTTTATGACAGCTACGGAGCTCAAAAAAACATTGGATTTGCCGGCAAGCGTGGAAACTATTCGCCGCAGACTTCGAGACAATAGCCTCAATGCCTGTAGTCCTAGAAAAGTGCCGCTCCTTTCCTCTAAGCATGTTGCTAAACGGATATCTTTTGCTAAAGCACATCTAAATTGGCCAAAGGAAAAATGGAGAAATGTGCTATGGACTGACGAATCCAAAATTGTACTTTTTGGTGGAAAGGGTTCCAGATGTTTTGTCCGTAGGCCACCTAACAGCGAATACAAGCCACAATTCACATCAAAAACCATCAAACATGGAGGTCATAGTATTATGGTATGGAGTTGCTTCTCGTATCAAGGTGTGGGTCCTATATATTGGATCAAAACCGTTATGGATTCATCGGTTTATGTAAAAATCCTTGATGAAATTATGCTGCCGTATGCTTCCTATGAAATGCCGCTGGTGTGGGTCTTCCAGCAAGACAATGACCCCAAACACACCAGCAAAATGGCAAAAAAATGGTTCAACGATAACTCTATCAATGTAATGGAGTGGCCTGTACTGTCGCCAGATTTGAACCCTATCGAAAATCTGTGGACGGTCATAAAGAAGGGTGTATCTACAATAAAACCAACAAGCGTTCAAGAGCTCTGGGAGGCTGTGCAGGAAATTTGGAGTTCCATCACAGTTGAAAGATGCCAGCATTTAGTGGATTCCATGGGAAGGCGTTGTGCCGCGGTAATAACAAACAAAGGGCACGCGACAAAGTATTGAAACCAAACAATTAAATTATCTACAAGATACCTGAGTGTAATTTTTGATTTATTTTAAGAAAGTCCACTAATTTTTGTTAAAAATGCACTGAAGTGCTATTATTTTGACTGTGTAGTTTTTAAGTTTTTTGTTTATATTAATTAGCGTAGTATAAACTGTTGAACAAAACAAAATAATTTTCTTATGATAATAAACCATTAACATCAAAGAATTTATTATTTTGTTTTGAGTTGAATCGGCCCAACAGTTAAACAGATGTAAACGGAGTCAGTATAAATGTGTGCGTGGTGCTATTATATTGACCGCAGCTGTATATATATATATATATATATATATATATATATATATATATATATATATATATATATATATATATATTTTTTTTTTTTTTTTTTTGATAATCCTTTCCGATTATGACTTAAATTTTGTTTGAATTAAAATGCGTTCGATTTTTAAAATGCTATAATTAAAAACAATGTATCCCAATCAGATGGTGTGATTTATTTTTGGGGATACACACTTAATTTAGGCTACCAGTGTATCGCGGTTGGGATAGGGTTAGAAATAGTAGCCAGGCCATAACATCTGGTCATAAAAAAAGAGAGGTCTAACAAAATTTTATCGCATGCAAAAGTTCTGTTTCAAGGTAAAGAGTTTAGCCGTACCCACCCCAAAACGACTCACGCTAGCAACGGCACAAAAGACATGCGATACCTGAATTCTCTGCAGCAAGCAGCCTTGCAACCTTACATATTGTTGTTACAAATATTGGAACATGATTCAGCCATGTGGATGTTACATCATAATAAAAAGACAAAAGAGTGGATATTTGTTCTGATAATCGTCCGTTAATAGTAATTTTGCTGGATCTAATTTGATCTGCAATTTTTTCGGATCGATTCACATCCTCCTAAGTCCCCAAATATATTTATGGATCTAATTTGATGTACCATTTTTCAGATCAAATGAAATATTAAGGAATATAAAATTTGTTATGATCAAGTATTGTGCCAGATTAATTTTTTTTTACTCGGGCATGCTTACTTTTTGCCAATTAAGTTGAAACCATCTGTGGTTCATTATGTAAAAATGTTTGTGTTAGTTATAGATATTACTGCAAGGGGCCGCTGTGAAGTAACAAGATTCAAAAATATATTCTCTGTACATACATACATTTATCTATCTTCCAAAAGTCTGATCAGGATGGGGTTAAATATATCGGTGTGCGTTGAAACTAGCGTCATCATTAAAATACCAATACCGCAATAAAAAAAATAACGTTACCTTAAAATATCGTTACCGATATAATAGAAAATACCGTTATCGCTAAAATACATATACCGAAATAAGAAAAAATCGTTATTCTTAAAATAACGTTACCGAAATAATAGAAAATAGCGTTACTCTTACCGATAACCACATTTGTTTCGGTTACCATCCATGAAAAACAATCAAAATTTACTTAACATTAAACGTATACATTAGACCTGTCAATGTAAAAAATATAATGTAAAAATAGTTTATGCATTTAAAAGCTGTAAGTTTTGTTTTAAAAGCTTCAAAAAGGCCAAAAAAATTTAGGTTCAGACATTGCCAATATTAGTCTTTTAGTCCTAAAAAGTGAACATTTAAAAAAAATTATCTTCATCAGGATTGTAGTTCAACCCTAAATTGGAAATAAAAGTTAAACTTTGTTTTTTCATTTTTAGTATTATTGTAGTTACTTATTAAAGAAAAAGTTTTCGAATGATTTCACTCCGTAATTTGGTAAGATTGAATCAATTCGTTTGATTTTATTAAAAAAATTAACCAAAATCAACTTATTTCTTTGAATTGGAAAATTAAATCAGATTAAGAGATTAAATCAATCAATTATGTTTTTAAAGGTCTGCCCACTACATAATTTTATTTATTTTTTTATTTATTTATTTCATTTATTTATTTTCATTTTGTTGTTTTTCGAAGGACTATCTAACAGTAGGATGTGCAGAATAAAATTTTGTTGTTTTTCTAAGGACTATCTAACAATAGGATGTGCAGAATGAAAAATCAATCGAAAGCCACGAAACTACGTTGATTTTAAAAAGGATTAAAAAATTTTTAGGATGTACAAATTTAAAAGCATTGCTAATGACTTGCTCGATGATTTTAACTCTGTACATCTTGGAACTTTTATAGTCCGTGCTAAAATCAACGTATTAAAAGTTTCGCAACTCGAGTGGAATCTTTGAAACTGGGTATTTTGCTTTTGGTTTTTCATTCTGCACATCCTATTGTTAGTCTTTAGATTCTCTTCTTTCACAGTTGATATCAATTTATTGCACGTCTTCAGATGTGTAAAAATCTTTAGGTAAACAATAAGAAACATTACCTTGATGTTTTGTACATTACCTTGATGTTTTGTTACCGGTTCCAATTTAACTAGTAATTCAGTTTTTTCACTATCATCGTTCTGAGGTAAGAGTACAGTTTCTAATTTAACAAGTGGTCCAATTTCAATTTCTCCAATTCTCGACTGAGCATTAAATACAGATTGTTGAAATTCGTGAAATTTATCAATATGTTGCCAACAGTCCACACACATAACCGTGGACAAAAGCTACAATTCATAATAAAAAATTGGGACAATTTTGAAAGTGTTTGCATTAGTTTACTTACCAATGGATCAAAATATTTGGCAGCAATGTCATAAATTTCATTGTTCTGACCATTTTCGTTAACCAATGATTTCAGTTCTGATCGTAAAGAAAGGCATAACGGGCATACAAGTGCAGATGGACACATTCTAAGTTAGCCAGAAATTATTTTATATTGTTTCCTCAAAATTTTAAACAAAACAAGTCTTCAAAAGTGTTACTAGACTTTAGTGTTGCCACCACCCTGTGGTTGCCACTTTCTGATTATTTATTAAAAAACGGGACATGTGTAATGTGTTGTGTAGTCTAGTTTAAGTGTAATTTCACTTTTAACAGAAATTTTCCAAGTGACGTCCCAGAACAACAATACAAATTGACAATTAAAGTGCATCGAGCTTTGCAGTTGTGAAATAGAATCTATTATTTTTTCAAAACGTTTTTTCTTATTCTCTTGTTTTTGTTTCTAATCCTCTTAACAGAATTCCCGCATTTAAAAAATTTTTGTAAACACAATACATACGATGAGTAAAATTAACTTACGATGTTATATGGCTCCCAACAAAAATAATTTTTCTCTTACGTGACAAGACCATTTGAAAGTGCAGCGAAAAAATTAAATTTGGTTTTGTTATGATTGTGACTTTATAATTACTAAAAATATTGAAATTTTCATAGATTTGGTTACAGTTTTTGAGTATTTGAACTTGCGCAAAGTAAAACATCATAATTTTGCTATTGATTAGACAAAAAGTTGTTGTAAAGGACCTCATAGGTGTATGTATAATTTTCTTTGTACAAAAAATAAACACTCATTTAAAATAATATAAAAAACAATTTTATTGAGTTTTTGTATGTAATTTCGTTTTGGATAATTTTTGGCTTAAACCCCTGTAATTTTTATTTTTCAGTGGCAACACTGCTAGACTTACGTCCTTCGTAACTGAACTAGTTCAACTGAACTAATTATTTCAAAAAATTAAAAATTTTCAAGGTAAATAATATCTATGAAAAAATATTTTACATGATCTTTTTTTCTTTACTTTATTATAGTTAAATTTTCTTTACTGAAATGTATATTTATTTATTAAAAGCAATGAAAACGACGAGCAATTGCTGTATTTGTGCGATAGGCAATGAAGCACTATCTTGCTTAGTTTTCGAGATACCGGTCTTTTTACAAAATGGCGAATATTTAGAAAACTAAGCAAAATTTAATGTTTTTTTAATTTGTTTTAATTCGCAAATCAATCTATTTTCAATTCGCGAATTAAGATATTAATTATGTTTGAAATGATTTAATTCAATTGAATCAAAAAAGATTTAAATGAAATTTATTAAATCAACTATGGTTTTAAATCTGATTTTATAAATTGGTTTATATAATATTAAATCAACTCACAGATTTACAAAAAGAATTGTTTTCTTCGCGAATAAATTCAATAAAGATTTATGTTATTCAAGGTCTGCTTTGCTTACACCTTACCGCACAAAGAGTAATTGTACGTTTTTTTCATTGCCTATCGCACAAATACAGCAATTGCTCGTCATTTTCATTGCTTTTAATTAATAAATATACATGTCAGTAAAGAAAATTTAACAATAATAAAGTAAAGAAAAAAAGATTATGTAAAATATTTTTTTATAGATTTTATTTCCTTATATATTTGTGTATTGATAAGTTCAATTGAACTATTTCATTCACGAAAGACATAAGGTTAGCAGTGTTGCCACTGAAAAAAATTACACAGGTTTTGGCCAAAAGTTATCCAAAACGATGCGAAAAATTACATACAAAAAATCAATAAAAAATGTTTTTTATATTACTTTAAATGAGTGGTTATTTTTTTATACATAAACCTATGAGGTCCTTTACAACAACTTTTTGTTCAATCAACAGAAAAATTATGATGTTTTACTTTAAAAAGCATCAGTATCAAGATTACTTGAGCGAAAAAAAATTTTGCACAAGTTCAAAACTGTAACAAAATCTATAAAAATTACAATCTTTTTAGTAATTATAGTCATAATCGCAACACGTATATATATATATATATATAGGTTGGTTGAAAAGTTCCTGCGCTCACCAAGAGATGGCACTGCTAGCTCCAAACTTTTTTATTTCTCAAGTTGGTATAACTATCCTGAGAACACATGCAAAGTTGCAAGTCATTCTGTCAATTCTTTCTTTGTTTACAAGCCATTTGAAGTTGACGTGTCATTGATTTTTTTAATATGGAAAAAATTTAATATCGTACAGTCATTAGATTCTTTGTTTTGAAGGGTTTAAAAGCAAAGGAAATTTATGAACAATTGTTAGAAGTGTATAAGGAGTCCTCACCTTCAAAACGCACCGTTGAATTTTGGGCTGGTGAATTTAAACGTGGTCGTACCAGCCTTAAAGAAGATTCACGCGAAAGACGACCAAAAACTGCAACCACAGCAGAAATCATTGAGCAGGTACATAATATGGTTAGTGAAGATCCAAGTTTGACTAAGCGTTAAATTGCTTATGCCATAGGCATCTCAGACGAACGAGTACTCCATATTTTACATGAAAAATTACGTATGAAAAAACTGTTTGGAAAGTTAGTGCCGCACACATTAACAATTCAACAAAAACTGGATCGAAAGCAAATTTCTCGGCGTAATTTGGAGCGGTTTTTAGCCGAATAAAACCGACTCCTTGCGTCGTTTTATAACTATGGATGAGACTTGGATCTACTACCATGATCCTAAATTGAAACAAGAACATTTACAGTGGACTGAAGCTGGTTGTTCAGCTCCAAAGCAGGTGAAGTCACAACGATCAGCAAAGAAGGTTATGGCATCAGTTTTTTGGGATGCAAAAGGAATTTTGTTGATTGATTATCTTCAGAAAGGTAAAACAATCAACTCTGAATATTATTGCAGCCTTTTGGATCAGCTAGATGAAAAAATTCGTGAGAAAAGACCTGGTTTAAAGAAAAAAAAAAATCATTTTTCATCAAGACAATGCACCTGCTCACAAATGTGTTTTGACGATGGCTAAATTCAAAGAATTAAAGTACGAATTGCTTGAACATCCACCGTTTTCACCAGTATTGGCTCCCAGTGACTACTATCTCTTCAGAAATCTCAAACAATTCCTTCGTGGAAAGCATTTTTCGTCGAAAGAAGAGGCCATAGCAGCCGTAGACGGTTATTTTGCAGAGCTTCCGGAAAACCATTATAAGGATGGGATAAAATTATTGGAAGATCATTGGAACAAGTGTATTGAGCTTCTAGGAGATTATATTGAATACAAAAATATATTTCGTAACAAAAACAGTATTCTTTCATTTCGAGCGCAGGAACTTTTCAACCAACCTGTATATATATATATATATTTACACGGACTTCTCATACTGTAGAGCAGGGTGTTGACTACGTACTTTATTCCATATAAACCTCATGTTAATCAACTTTAAGCGTAAAAATATGATGTTTTCCAAAAAAAAAAATAGTTTTTAGAAATACCTTTTATATTGTTATTTTTCTTTGAGCTAGAACACACGAAAAAAATTATGCTGGCATAACATGCCAGCTTGTTGGTAAGCGGGATGAAGAGAATGGTTTTTTGGTTGCGTAAAGTTTCAAACAGCTTCTACCCCGCATTAGCAGCAAAAAACCAATACATGCACATTTTTTAAAAACGCTAAATGTTAAATGCATACAAAAACACTAACACATAGAAAGCTATTGTATACGTATACATTTTATGCCAAATGAATCATTCTCGTGTGTTTTGAAAAGAACAGAAATTGTGCGGCTTAAATATTAGTCAGGTCTGTTCTAGCTCTTTGAGAAGAAGTTTTTATAGTAAAACCTATTTATTGAATAAAAATTGTTTTTAACAAATTTTTAAACAAAATCCAGACATTTTAAAAGACTGTTTAAATAAAAACCAACAAGTACTATTTAAACAATATTACCATATAAACAACACAAAACACTACTTCAACACTTTCCCTGGTTATGTGATGTTTCCAAGTTTTTCGCAAAGGTACTTGAGTCTCAACGGTTCTAAGGGTTTTGTCATTATATCAGCAAGTTGTTCTTGAGTTGAGATTTGCTTGACTTCAAGTTTCCGTTCAACTACCTTTTCGCGAACAAAGAAATTTTATAGAGCAATATGTTTTGTCCGACGATGATATTCTGGATTCTGCACAAGTCTCACAGCAGCAGAATTATCAACCTTCAAAACAAGAATTTCATTATATCCTATTGTTTCTGCATATAATCTTCTTTAGAACTGTATGTTATTCCATAGTATTTTGACACGAACAATATCAACATTTGAGGGATTTTATAAAGTTCTTGATAAAAATCCAATGCTATATGCTAAATCTAGTCTACTACCAAGCATTAAGTACATAATACGACCAACAGCTTGTCTATAAGGAAATTTATTTACAGTTTTCTCTACGATTTCCTCTTTCCCTGTTCTGTACTATCATTACTTTTGAGCATTGGTGTAGCTACGCATTTGCAACCAGTGAAATTAAACTTTTCCAATAACTTTTTAGCATAAGCTTGCTGATTTATAAAAATCTTTTCATTATCTCTTTTTACTTCAATTCCCAAAAAATATGAGACATTCTTACACATAATTTTAAACTCTCTTTTTAATTATTGTACAAATTCTTCTCTCTTCTTCTCTAACTCTTTAAGATCAGTAGTATCTACCAATCCGTCATTAATGTAAAGTGCAAGGATAACTTTCTTACCATTTTTAACGCGCATATAAAAACAAGGATCAGACTCACTTGCTTTGAATCCAAGCTTTACTAGATAACCTCCAAACTTACGATTCCAACATCTTGGAGCTTGCTTTAATCCATAGAGGCTGCGTTTGAGTTTACATACCAAATTCTTTTGGTCTGGATACACTTCTGGCTGTTTCATATAAATGTGATCTTCTAACTCCCCATATAAAAATGCAGTAGAGAAATCAAATTGCGATATATGCATATTTTCGCTTGCTGCTATACTTAAAATTGCATCGGATTGTTCCTAGCTTGGCTACGGGACTAAACGTCACATTGTAATCTATACCTTCTCTTTGTTTAAAATCTTAAATGACCAGACTTCCATCTGGAAGAGTTTTAACTTTGTAAACTCATTTGGAAGGTAGAGCCTTTGCTCTTTTTGGAAGACTTTCCATTATCCAAGTTTAATTTCGCGAGGAGAATATATTCCTGAATCCATCTTTCTAACTTGAGCTTTCTTTACTATTTATAGCTTGACTGTATGTTAAAGGCGTTTTAACACTACACACAAAATCTTGAGTAACCATTACATAGCCTTTATACTTTGAATTGAAAATTAGCGTACGGTCTCTTAAGCGCCTCGAAACTGGTTCGACTTCGTCATCTTGTTCCCTAAGCCTTTTTTTATTTTCTTCTTCATATTCATATTCACTTTCTTCTATATATTGCTGACTAAATTCTTCAGGAATTTCCTCCTCATGTACTATTACTATTACGGGTTAAATCTTTGTGACTCTATTTCTATATCAGGATTTGTTTCACAGTTTGCATATGGGACATTTGTTTCTTATAATGGTTGATATCTTCTAAGTTTAATTTTCACATTTTTATTTTTCTCTTCCTTTTTGTCAGACTGTAATTTTCGCAAATTCCTGTCATTTCATTGAAATTAATATCTCGAGAGACTATAAGTCTACATTCAGTAGTATATACACGATATCTTTCATCTTCATCGTAACCAATTAAATATCCTTTTACAGCTTTTGAATCCATGTTCTTTCGTTTTTGTTTTAGAATATGAACAAAGCATTCACAACCAATAATTTTAAGGTGCTTTATTATAGGCTTCTTTTCCAATCAAAGTTTATATGGACTTTTTCCTTCGATTGAAGATTTTCCAGTTCGATTCAAAATATATATAGCAGTTTTAACTAACTCTGCCCAAATAGCTTCTGGAAACTTAGCATCCCTTTTGGAATATTTAAATGTACGAGTCATTTCAATTACAGTTCGATTTTCCCGCTCACTTCCACCATTTTGTTGTGAGTTGTATGGTGCTGTAAGCTTTTGTGTAACACCATTTTGATTAAGTATCGAACGTACTTCTTTGTTGTCAAATTCTCCACCGTTATCTGTTAATAATACTTTAACGGGATGACCTTGAGTTCTTGCTAGGTTTAAAACTGTATTCAGAACAAATTTTACATCAGATTTATCTCTAACTATAACTAAAAATCTCTTTTTGATAAACGACTCTACAAGCGGACCACACACATCGGCACAAAAAATTTCAAGGTAATCTATGTGCTTTACCATAAATGTAGGGTTCACATTATGTGTTGTCTAACTTTACTTTTACATCTAACTCATCACTAAGCATTTTCTGGATATGACGTTTATCTTGGTGTCCCCATCGTTCGTGATACAGTTGCACACTCACCAAAAAAATTCTGTAATGGCAACTGAAAATTTTGCTGTTATTACGGGAAATTCTGCTAATTTGAGCCCAGCGGTATTTTTTGCTAATCTTAGCAACACATGTCTGCTGACGTGAAGTACAATGAAATTAGTAGAAAAATTAGTAGCCGCTACTAAATTTTAGTAGACTTTTTGTAGTGGAATTTAAAATCTGTTAGCTAAAATCAGCAAAAAATATTACTAAATACTATTAATATTAGTACAAAGTTTTAGATTTATTTTTTTTATCGAGCATCAAAAATTTTGATATTTTTTAAAAGATGTTTTATACAAAATGAAAAAAAATCAAAGGCTTAAAAATGTTAAAAATTGTTAAAACATAAACGAATTTATCATTTTGTTTAATTTGGTAATTTCTGTTTTAAAAAAATATTTTATTCAATTTTTTTTTTTACTTTTAAGGTTAAATTTAATTGTTTTTAGGGCTGATTTTTAGAACTAAAAAACCTTTTTAGTGCTATTTTAAGTGGATGTCCTCTTTTTGGACATGAGTCGGTATCTTCACTTCCGATCCCTTTTTTAATCATATGTAACATTTTAGGGCAATTTAAGTTTGTATGTATTAGCTTAAATTACACTGTCCAACAAATTAAGACTTTTTGAATGGAACAGAATAGCGACCCCATAATTCTGAAAGGGTATGTTGAGTAGATCATTTTTGTAGAACAAACTTATGGTCCAGCACGTTAGAGGGTTAAGATCTTCCACAAAAATAATCCTCATACAATTCCACAATACAACTCTGACCATAAGAATTCTCTCAGACATTAACTTACAGCATTTTTTTCATATAGTATAATGCTCCCTTTGACCGAAAAATTACAACTTTGACCCACTGTAAAAAAATACTCAGACGTGCTGGACCATAAGTTTGTTCTACAAAAATGATCTACTCAACATACCCTTTCAGAATTATAGGGTCGATATTCTGTTCCAAAAATGCTGTTGGACAGTGTTATTAGAAATAACATTTCCTTCAATATCGACTTTTTTAAAATTAGTATTTTTTTTTTGCTAATTTTAGCAAATCGGTTTTCAAAAATTTGTAAAATGATTTCTAAAATTAGCAACGAAAGTTTGTAGATATTCTGTAAAAATTCTGTTATTTGTAAAATTTAAATAGCAAAAAGATTTGCTAAATAATAATTTTTTTACTAAAAATCAGTACAAAAATAGTAAAGTGGGATTGAAAACCGTTTACAAATTTTTCTACTAACTTTTTTTTCTGAGTGCAATAAGGAATCGTCAACCATTGTTGCATTAATTTCGTTAATATCAATTGTCATTGCTACCTTTATATTAGCTTTATACAAAGAACCTTCAGGTTCACAAGCACCAGCCAATATAATCTTATCATTTACTTTAAATTCGCAATAGGTTGTTGTCGATCTGAATTCACTGTTATTACGCTTATCATGAGCAGCTAAATAAATTTCTTGGTATATTGGGAACATACCAAACATCGGATAAATTAAGAAAAACCTTATTGTTTTTAACCTTTGATTCCATTTGAATTGTTCCTTTTCCCAGAGCTTCTAATATTTCTTAACTAACAGCTCTGATTTGACACGGATTCAGAAACTTTTTAAAATATTTAAACATACTAGCATTGTTACAAACACGAGTCTTCAGATTTTTCATTTTGAACTTCATTGACTTCAGCACAAATTATTTGTAGGGTTTCGTGGACCATAGAGTTTGCTTCACCATTCTTAAATTTTTGTTTAGGTTTTCTATCGCTTAACCACTTGCGGCAATCACGAACCCAATGGCCCTTCTTTTTACAATAGTTGCATGTACCAGTTTTCTCGCTATTAGTTGCATAATGGGAAACCTCCGGCTTCTTGCTCTTCATGTTTCTCAGTACCAAGGCTTCTTCGCCATCTTTGAGTTCATGTGAATTACCAAAATTACGTTGGAACATACATAATTGTGTTGTCATCTCAACTAACGTCTTCTCATCGTTTTTTGTTAGTAACATCCAACTTGATTTGAATGTTTCAAATTGATGGGGTAAAATTTGTAAAATTTTACATACCAACAGCAATTCTGGCAATGGGTTCTTATTTCGGGCTCTCTGTCCATTATTTAGCTCAAGCCACAGACTTTTTAATTTCGCTTATGCATTGACACATCCTGGTTTGAACTTCAATTAAATTGAAAGAAATCAATGCATAGTTTGAATACCTGAGGGTCAATTCTCGTTCTGTGATAATGTGAAGTGAAAAAAAAACTTTTCATTTTCGTTTTCATAAGCACTTTTCACTCGAACTTTTCACAAATACATAATTTGCGATTCTCGTATGTATTATGAAAAAAATGTTTCATTCGCACTGTACCCATGAAAATTTTGTAACTGTGTTATGCAAAATTTAAAGCAAACGTCAAAACAGAGAAAAACGTAAACAAAAGTGAATTAAGTTCGTCAAATTTATTTTAAATAATTATAAAATGTCTGGATTAATTGTATTATTGGATATTACTCAAAGAATTCGGGATGAACAAAGGTAAGACAATGACGTTACAAGCATTTCATTGCAGTAAATAATTTATTTATAGAAATTTTTCGAGAATGCTGAGACGCATACTTCGTGATGGCCAAAATTCATTCGAGATGACAACCGACGAGCACTTCATGGACTTATATCGGCTTGTTTAAGTGAACTATATTTGATGCACGTATGAAGTCTAATATAACTTAAAGAAACAAAAAAACATTTCATAAAGAATATAAATAAACTATAAATAAATATGTCATACTTTTGTAATTTTTCACTGTCCTTTTGGGTCCCACTAAATCTGCTAAGACTCGCCGCTAATTCGTTACACTTTTCGTCTCTAAATTTGACACCATCTGCAGTTACAAATCTGTAAATATGGGGTTAATAAAAGTGTGCTTATGGTAATTAAACTACTTACTTATCGTTTGCAATGTCCACATGCTTTTCTAAATAATTAATTAAATACTCCTTTTGGCTTTCGCTGGCACGCTTTCCTCTTACAACCTTCTCCATGTTTATTTCACTTATAAATAGTCTGTGTAAACAATTTTTTCATATAAAAATATTTTGACAGTTGTTTGCACTGTTACACAAAACAAGAATCGCCAGTGCTGTGCAATCGTGAAAAAATCTTGTTTCGTTCCACTTTTTTTTCATATGAAAACGTTTTGATATTTCTTTACATTTTTTCACAGAACGCGAATCAAAAATACTATGAAAACGTGAAAAAACTTTTCATTTCATCGTTTCACAGATCGAGAATTGACCCTCTGGGCTTTAAATGATGATAATCAAGCATCACACGAATTTTTCGTTTTCATAACGGCCAATCTGCCTCTTTCTTCTTTGACAAATTTTTCTTGACAAAATTTTTCTTGACAAAATTTTCCTTTTTATTTTTAGTTTTTAGAAGTAATTACTGGAACCATAACCTTTTATAGTTAAACCAATTTATTAAATGAAAATTGTTTTAACAAATTTGAAAGCAAAATCCAGACATTTTAAAAAACTGTTTAAATTAAAAAAAAAAACAACAAGTACTATTTAAACAATATTACCATATAAACAAAACATAACACTACTTCAACAGAAGTAAAAGTTTAGATTAATTATAATCAACAAGTGGCATTAATTTACGTTAGGAATTTATACGTATACGCAAAGATAAAAAGGTGGTCGTAAGCCAATAAAAATATTGGCTAGTACTTTCCATGAACATTGTATGATTTTTGTACAATCTAAAAAACAGGCTCGTAGACTTCATATAAACAGAATTACACCACCAAAAATTATAGAGAATACGTAAGTGCATTAACAATATTCTGTTACATAAACTTCTTATAATCAATTTTTATTCGTTGCACATTCGTTGGCTGAACGTCAAACGGCTAAAATGGAACACAAATTATTAAAAATGAACACCGCGATTAGTTTCCAACTAAAAAACACCCAGAAGATGAAAACAGCGTTTTCCTTTAACTACGCCAAAACATAGTAAATCCAAGAAATCGGGTGATAAAAATAAAAAACGTAGACGTCCTGAATATGGCGCTGATGGTCCTCCTGTCAAAGAATTAAATGCCAAAAAGAAAAAAAAAAAAGGAATAAGTTAGATAAAAACACCTGAACAATTAGATCCCTAGTAAGAGCGAAAATATCAAAATTACGCTAACATCCTGGTAAATTATCAGCCGTTTCTGTTATTGCTGTGTTATAAGGTAGACTCTTCTAACAAGCCTAGACGTGATGGTTATTCTGCATTCACTAATTTAACCGCTGTTAGTCGTGCCGTGGTGCCGTGCGCTTAAGATCCGAAGCTAATCGCCATCAGAAATTGTAAAAAATTGCTAAGAAGAAAGGTGGTAATGCCAGTAGTATTTGTCCTAAGAAGACCAGTAATGTTAAATTGGTCAATAAGGCTGGTCAAAAAAAATTTAACTAGAGCAAAAATTTCGGTGGGCAAAGATTTTCGAAAATGGATATACACATATTGATTTTATTTATTTATTTATTTATTTATTTAGGTTTAAAGGCCCCAACACTATAAGGTTATATAGGCCTAATAATTTTACATTAAATCTTAAATTCTATTTTTTTTGTACAAATTATTTTATAGATTTAAATTTTCTTATAGATATTAATTTCATTCAAGTATTTTTTAATATTCTCAAATTTATGTTCTATTAGAAGTACATTAATGTTTATTTTATATTTAACACGCATCTCATGAAGAAGCCTGCATTCTTTAAATATATGTTGAACATTTAGCATTTGTCCACAGTTGCAAACTGGAGGTTGTGTCTTTTCAGTAATATATTTATGGGAGAATAAACAATGTCCTATTTTTAGTCTATTTAGTTTAATAAAATCAATTTTGGATATATTTGGTATAATAAATTTATGAGGAATAGTTTTTTGAATTTCAAAAAGTTTTGAGGAATTATTATTTTTCCATGAGTCATTCCAGATATCAAAAATATATTTTCCAATGTATTGTCTATAGTATGAATATTGATATCCATATTCTTCAGAAATATTGTTGTTTAAAGAACTTCTGGCAAAGCTGTCAGCTTGTTCATTCCCACTTATATTTAAGTGGCTTGGAACCCATAGAAAGGTAATTTTCTGGTTAGTTTTAGAGTTGAATATTATTCGAATTTGTTGTATAATTGTGTTATTAGTAAACGGGTCTTTTAGTCCTTCTAGGGCACTTTTACTATCAGTTATTATCAGTGTGTTTTTGACAGTGTTTTCAATATTTTCTAGGCAAGTTTTTATTGCTAATAGTTCACTTGTATATACGGAGGAAAAATTTGTAATACGCTTAACTACAGTCAGTTTATGATTAAAAACTGCGAAACCAGCTTTTTCTCTTTCGACTGAACCGTCGGTGAAAAATTGATCATAGTCCGAGTACTTGATATTGATCAATTCCAGAAATTTCTGTTGTATTTCAAGAGAGGACATATCTCGTTTATTACTATATGCAAGTGAAAAATCAATATTAATATTTGAAAAGCACCAAGGTGCTATGCTAGGAAGACTGCTAGTCTCTATATTATCAATACATATTGGATATTTTGATATAACTTTATTAAACTCTTCAACAGCATTTACATAAAATGGGATATATTTTGTGTTTTTAGATTGAAATTGCATGATCTTTTCACTGTCAGTAATTTTTTCATATAGAGGATGGTTGTGTAAAGAGAAGATTTTAAGAGTGTAGTTCAGCAAAAACTTTAATCTTCTGAGATGAAGTGGTGGGCACGATGATAGGACTTGCAGGCTTTGAGCTGGACTGGTTCGAAATGCTCCAATAGAGAGTCTTATTCCTGAGTTAAGAATTGGATCCAATGTCCTTAAAGAGGTTTTATTTGTAGATGAGTAAACTATCGACGCATAATCTATAGTTGGAAGTACAATAGAGTTTAGAATTCTAAGAAGTGTTTTTGGATCCGACCCATATTGAGAACATCTTAACATTT
Source organism: Eustalomyia histrio (assembly GCA_949748255.1). NCBI lineage: Eukaryota > Metazoa > Arthropoda > Insecta > Diptera > Anthomyiidae > Eustalomyia > Eustalomyia histrio. Next base: position 126,788,220 of record OX456525.1, read on the forward strand.
TGATAACATTAAGCTTAGAATTGGCTTTAGCCTTGACACTTTGAATATGTGACCTAAATGTTAGTTTTTTATCAAAAATAAGACCCAAAAATTTATGTTCTTCTACAAATTTAATATTTTTGTCATATAATTTCAAAGTTAAGTTGTTTAAGTTCGATTTATATCTCCTGGAAAATCGTATTGCTACAGTTTTTTCTTCATGGAATTGGAATCCACTTTTGTCATTCCAAGCCTCAAGTTTTTTAATGGTAGCTTGAAGTTTATTAACTATAGCTGAAACCTTTTTACCTGAACAGTAAATAACAAGGTCGTCAGCGTACAATAAGGCCTTTACGTCTTTATGACGATTGTTCAATATATCATCTATTGCCATTAGAAATAGTGTAACACTTAATACGGATCCTTGGGGGACGCCATTTTCTATAGAATGATAATTTGATCGCGTGTTCCCTACCATACAACAAATCTCTCTTTTATACAAAAAATTAGAAATGAATGCAGACATGTTTCCACTTATTCCTGCGGAACTGATTATTTCACGTTTCTTTCTTTTGGATATGTTTTTCGGTAGTAACTCAATTTTCGATCCATCTGCTTTGGTAATTTGACGAACAGGAGAGGAGGTGGAGGGAGATTTATCTATTGTTGTTGTATCATTATTCTTTGTTATTGTCTTTTGAACTTTTTTATTTTCGTTCTCTTGACACTTGCATGTACAATTGCATGGTTTTACAATATTAGAATATGTTGTTGGAAATTGATTTTGCCTCTCATATTCTTTTCTTGCTTCATACATTGTTTTCTTTTGTGTTATTTTAATTTTTTGAATAGCATATTCTTTCTTATAAATATCACATTCTTTAGAAAAACTGTTATGTTGTTGTTGGCAATTAGCACACTTTGCAGGTTTATCACATTTTTCACGACGACCAGATGTATCAATTTTTGTGTGTTCAAGGTTTCCGCAGTGTGGACAGACTTTTTCTTCAGATGAACATTTTTCAGACACATGTCCAAACTGGAAGCACGTAAAGCACCGAAGAGGATTTGGAATGTATGGTCTTATAACGGTTGATAAATACCCGAGTAGTATTTTTTCCGGCATTTCGTAAACATTAAATGATACAATGTATAAACCAAGATCAACGTTTGTAAGTTGCTTGCTTTCGCTGTCTCGCCTTTTTAATCTCTTAATATCAGTTACATTTGGGTTTTGCTCTTGGATTTCTTTTAGAAGTTCAATATCAGTCAAGCTTCTTAATTCGTTGGAATAGAATATTCCTCTAGATTTATTAAGCGTTTTGTGCTCCTCTACGTGGACAAAAATTTCCATTGATAGAGTTATCATTTGGATTATTTTATTTGCTTGTTTCCCATTGAAACATTCTATAAGTAATTGTCCCGATTTTAATTTTTTGCAAAGTTTGACTTTACCTCCAACTGCATCTATTGAACGTTGAATTAGAAAGGGTGAAACCTTTGTCCCTGTGTATTCCTGATCTGGTCATTAAGAGGAAGACAGGATACATGGAGTCCGGATTATGGACCTTTTTGTCCCTATCAAATAGGAGACCCCCCATTTTGGGAGTTAAATAAAAAACAGTCCCGACAAATGCAAGTAAATTTTTATTCTTGTTTGTTTTGGTTAAGTTTTTTTTTTTTTTTGTTATACGCGATTATTACAACGACGTTTAAAATTGCTTTACTAACTTGTTGTATTGCTTTTTTGTAACTTTAGTAAAATCAGTGTGTACTCATTGAGAGTGCAAACTGAACTGCATATTGATTTTATTTTTTGAAAATTGGAATTAATTTTTGTTTAGCTTAATATTTGTAATGAGTTATAAAAGATAAAATTTAATAAAATGTGTTTTAAAAATATTTTTTTCCTTGTATAATTTAGTAGAATATAAAGAGAAATAGGCGAATAATAAAAATAACCTAAAATCAATACAAATATACTTTGCTATCTTTCATTTTTTATAAGTATCGAAACAAAATTTTCCAAAATTTGAAAATTTTCTGATATTTATACTCTACAACACATCCAACCTTTATTAAGACCTGCCAGTCAATATTGACTGCAGTGTGGAATACTTCAGCATTATGAATTTAGTTTTAAATGAGAATCTCATAAAAGTATTTTTATAAAAAACTTTTCAGATTCTCAAAGTTTTTCCTATGGCAAAACTTCTGTTATACCTATAGGACAATCTGAAATTGTTTTTCTAGAGAATAATTTCGGAGATCTTAAATTGTGCTACAAAAAATAAGTGTTTTCTATAAAAGTTGAGAAATTTTTACTGATATTAGAAGCTAAACCCTTTCTCTTAAAGAAAAAGTTAGAAAAATCTGAGAGGTTTTACCTATATAAAAAGCCACAGGTGGTGAAGTTTTCCTTTAGAAAGTCACAGATTTTTTTCTGCAGAAAAATGTTCTATGCTGAGACTTTTTCTATAGAAAAAACTAAGATCCTGTTTTTATAGAAAAAGTTTTCATCTTCCAAGACTTTCTATAGGAAAAAAAGTTCTAGGCTACTGATTATTATTTAACTCAAGTCATGCCATAACCCAAGTAATGTTAAACCTCAGGAGGTCCTCTCATACAATTGGTTGTAAATGTAATTTGGAACTCCTGGTTGTAGTCAAATTGTGCCTAATCTTTGCTTATTTTTTTCGTGAGATGCCACCCCTCCAAAAATATAATGGTTTTGGGGTAATTTTGACCTATTTGAAACTGTAATTGTAAGTGAAATTGAAGGTATAAAAATGGATTTATAAAAATTGGTTTTGATTTGCGAATAAGTCTTGTTTCCTTTGATTCGCGAGAATTGTCTTTTTATTTTATGATTTGCGAATTAAAATGGTTTGCTAATGATTACGGAATTCATTACCAGGCCCGATTATTGAGTGTCAATTATAATGTAGTCGGTAACTATGTTTTTTATTAAAGTTTTGTATACATTTAAACATTAAGCAAGAAAGTACAAATCGTGATAAATATACTTAAATAAATATTAAGGGTTTTCACTCTTGGCAGTAAAGTACCCTTGTAGACCTTGTAAAGGTTGTAGATATTGTAAAAGTACTACCATTTACTACACTATAACAACAAAATAGCGGGTTTCACTATTTACAACGATTTTATACTACAAAGTGTGAACGACTTTTTCGTGTATTTACTTCCCGCATAAACACAGCTATTGTAAATTAATGATCAGCTGATTTTTGTTTTTCATCAATTTGAAAAATTAAAATATCAAAGAGAATTTTAAGTTAAAAAAAATTACCATAATTACGAAAAAGGATAAAATTATAAATAAGGGGTTTCACTCTTAGTAGTATATTAACAACCCCTGTATATTTACAACGATTTTATACTACAAAGCGTGAACGAGCATATTCTTTCTTATAAATATCACATTCTTTAGAAAAACTGTTATGTTGTTGTTGGCAATTAGCACACTTTGCAGGTTTATCACATTTTTCACGACGACCAGATGTATCAATTTTTGTGTGTTCAAGGTTTCCGCAGTGTGGACAGACTTTTTCTTCAGATGAACATTTTTCAGACACATGTCCAAACTGGAAGCACGTAAAGCACCGAAGAGGATTTGGAATGTATGGTCTTATAACGGTTGATAAATACCCGAGTAGTATTTTTTCCGGCATTTCGTAAACATTAAATGATACAATGTATAAACCAAGATCAACGTTTGTAAGTTGCTTGCTTTCGCTGTCTCGCCTTTTTAATCTCTTAATATCAGTTACATTTGGGTTTTGCTCTTGGATTTCTTTTAGAAGTTCAATATCAGTCAAGCTTCTTAATTCGTTGGAATAGAATATTCCTCTAGATTTATTAAGCGTTTTGTGCTCCTCTACGTGGACAAAAATTTCCATTGATAGAGTTATCATTTGGATTATTTTATTTGCTTGTTTCCCATTGAAACATTCTATAAGTAATTGTCCCGATTTTAATTTTTTGCAAAGTTTGACTTTACCTCCAACTGCATCTATTGAACGTTGAATTAGAAAGGGTGAAACCTTTGTCCCTGTGTATTCCTGATCTGGTCATTAAGAGGAAGACAGGATACATGGAGTCCGGATTATGGACCTTTTTGTCCCTATCAAATAGGAGACCCCCCATTTTGGGAGTTAAATAAAAAACAGTCCCGACAAATGCAAGTAAATTTTTATTCTTGTTTGTTTTGGTTAAGTTTTTTTTTTTTTGTTATACGCGATTATTACAACGACGTTTAAAATTGCTTTACTAACTTGTTGTATTGCTTTTTTGTAACTTTAGTAAAATCAGTGTGTACTCATTGAGAGTGCAAACTGAACTGCATATTGATTTTATTTTTTGAAAATTGGAATTAATTTTTGTTTAGCTTAATATTTGTAATGAGTTATAAAAGATAAAATTTAATAAAATGTGTTTTAAAAATATTTTTTTCCTTGTATAATTTAGTAGAATATAAAGAGAAATAGGCGAATAATAAAAATAACCTAAAATCAATACAAATATACTTTGCTATCTTTCATTTTTTATAAGTATCGAAACAAAATTTTCCAAAATTTGAAAATTTTCTGATATTTGTACTCTACAACACATCCAACCTTTATTAAGACCTGCCAGTCAATATTGACTGCAGTGTGGAATACTTCAGCATTATGAATTTAGTTTTAAATGAGAATCTCATAAAAGTATTTTTATAAAAAACTTTTCAGATTCTCAAAGTTTTTCCTATGGCAAAACTTCTGTTATACCTATAGGACAATCTGAAATTGTTTTTCTAGAGAATAATTTCGGAGATCTTAAATTGTGCTACAAAAAATAAGTGTTTTCTATAAAAGTTGAGAAATTTTTACTGATATTAGAAGCTAAACCCTTTCTCTTAAAGAAAAAGTTAGAAAAATCTGAGAGGTTTTACCTATATAAAAAGCCACAGGTGGTGAAGTTTTCCTTTAGAAAGTCACAGATTTTTTTCTGCAGAAAAATGTTCTATGCTGAGACTTTTTCTATAGAAAAAACTAAGATCCTGTTTTTATAGAAAAAGTTTTCATCTTCCAAGACTTTCTATAGGAAAAAAAGTTCTAGGCTACTGATTATTATTTAACTCAAGTCATGCCATAACCCAAGTAATGTTAAACCTCAGGAGGTCCTCTCATACAATTGGTTGTAAATGTAATTTGGAACTCCTGGTTGTAGTCAAATTGTGCCTAATCTTTGCTTATTTTTTTCGTGAGATGCCACCCCTCCAAAAATATAATGGTTTTGGGGTAATTTTGACCTATTTGAAACTGTAATTGTAAGTGAAATTGAAGGTATAAAAATGGATTTATAAAAATTGGTTTTGATTTGCGAATAAGTCTTGTTTCCTTTGATTCGCGAGAATTGTCTTTTTATTTTATGATTTGCGAATTAAAATGGTTTGCTAATGATTACGGAATTCATTACCAGGCCCGATTATTGAGTGTCAATTATAATGTAGTCGGTAACTATGTTTTTTATTAAAGTTTTGTATACATTTAAACATTAAGCAAGAAAGTACAAATCGTGATAAATATACTTAAATAAATATTAAGGGTTTTCACTCTTGGCAGTAAAGTACCCTTGTAGACCTTGTAAAGGTTGTAGATATTGTAAAAGTACTACCATTTACTACACTATAACAACAAAATAGCGGGTTTCACTATTTACAACGATTTTATACTACAAAGTGTGAACGACTTTTTCGTGTATTTACTTCCCGCATAAACACAGCTATTGTAAATTAATGATCAGCTGATTTTTGTTTTTCATCAATTTGAAAAATTAAAATATCAAAGAGAATTTTAAGTTAAAAAAAATTACCATAATTACGAAAAAGGATAAAATTATAAATAAGGGGTTTCACTCTTAGTAGTATATTAACAACCCCTGTATATTTACAACGATTTTATACTACAAAGCGTGAACGAGCATATTCTTTCTTATAAATATCACATTCTTTAGAAAAACTGTTATGTTGTTGTTGGCAATTAGCACACTTTGCAGGTTTATCACATTTTTCACGACGACCAGATGTATCAATTTTTGTGTGTTCAAGGTTTCCGCAGTGTGGACAGACTTTTTCTTCAGATGAACATTTTTCAGACACATGTCCAAACTGGAAGCACGTAAAGCACCGAAGAGGATTTGGAATGTATGGTCTTATAACGGTTGATAAATACCCGAGTAGTATTTTTTCCGGCATTTCGTAAACATTAAATGATACAATGTATAAACCAAGATCAACGTTTGTAAGTTGCTTGCTTTCGCTGTCTCGCCTTTTTAATCTCTTAATATCAGTTACATTTGGGTTTTGCTCTTGGATTTCTTTTAGAAGTTCAATATCAGTCAAGCTTCTTAATTCGTTGGAATAGAATATTCCTCTAGATTTATTAAGCGTTTTGTGCTCCTCTACGTGGACAAAAATTTCCATTGATAGAGTTATCATTTGGATTATTTTATTTGCTTGTTTCCCATTGAAACATTCTATAAGTAATTGTCCCGATTTTAATTTTTTGCAAAGTTTGACTTTACCTCCAACTGCATCTATTGAACGTTGAATTAGAAAGGGTGAAACCTTTGTCCCTGTGTATTCCTGATCTGGTCATTAAGAGGAAGACAGGATACATGGAGTCCGGATTATGGACCTTTTTGTCCCTATCAAATAGGAGACCCCCCATTTTGGGAGTTAAATAAAAAACAGTCCCGACAAATGCAAGTAAATTTTTATTCTTGTTTGTTTTGGTTAAGTTTTTTTTTTTTTTGTTATACGCGATTATTACAACGACGTTTAAAATTGCTTTACTAACTTGTTGTATTGCTTTTTTGTAACTTTAGTAAAATCAGTGTGTACTCATTGAGAGTGCAAACTGAACTGCATATTGATTTTATTTTTTGAAAATTGGAATTAATTTTTGTTTAGCTTAATATTTGTAATGAGTTATAAAAGATAAAATTTAATAAAATGTGTTTTAAAAATATTTTTTTCCTTGTATAATTTAGTAGAATATAAAGAGAAATAGGCGAATAATAAAAATAACCTAAAATCAATACAAATATACTTTGCTATCTTTCATTTTTTATAAGTATCAAATCAAAATTTTCCAAAATTTGAAAATTTTCTGATATTTGTACTCTACAACACATCCAACCTTTATTAAGACCTGCCAGTCAATATTGACTGCAGTGTGGAATACTTCAGCATTATGAATTTAGTTTTAAATGAGAATCTCATAAAAGTATTTTTATAAAAAACTTTTCAGATTCTCAAAGTTTTTCCTATGGCAAAACTTCTGTTATACCTATAGGACAATCTGAAATTGTTTTTCTAGAGAATAATTTCGGAGATCTTAAATTGTGCTACAAAAAATAAGTGTTTTCTATAAAAGTTGAGAAATTTTTACTGATATTAGAAGCTAAACCCTTTCTCTTAAAGAAAAAGTTAGAAAAATCTGAGAGGTTTTACCTATATAAAAAGCCACAGGTGGTGAAGTTTTCCTTTAGAAAGTCACAGATTTTTTTCTGCAGAAAAATGTTCTATGCTGAGACTTTTTCTATAGAAAAAACTAAGATCCTGTTTTTATAGAAAAAGTTTTCATCTTCCAAGACTTTCTATAGGAAAAAAAGTTCTAGGCTACTGATTATTATTTAACTCAAGTCATGCCATAACCCAAGTAATGTTAAACCTCAGGAGGTCCTCTCATACAATTGGTTGTAAATGTAATTTGGAACTCCTGGTTGTAGTCAAATTGTGCCTAATCTTTGCTTATTTTTTTCGTGAGATGCCACCCCTCCAAAAATATAATGGTTTTGGGGTAATTTTGACCTATTTGAAACTGTAATTGTAAGTGAAATTGAAGGTATAAAAATGGATTTATAAAAATTGGTTTTGATTTGCGAATAAGTCTTGTTTCCTTTGATTCGCGAGAATTGTCTTTTTATTTTATGATTTGCGAATTAAAATGGTTTGCTAATGATTACGGAATTCATTACCAGGCCCGATTATTGAGTGTCAATTATAATGTAGTCGGTAACTATGTTTTTTATTAAAGTTTTGTATACATTTAAACATTAAGCAAGAAAGTACAAATCGTGATAAATATACTTAAATAAATATTAAGGGTTTTCACTCTTGGCAGTAAAGTACCCTTGTAGACCTTGTAAAGGTTGTAGATATTGTAAAAGTACTACCATTTACTACACTATAACAACAAAATAGCGGGTTTCACTATTTACAACGATTTTATACTACAAAGTGTGAACGACTTTTTCGTGTATTTACTTCCCGCATAAACACAGCTATTGTAAATTAATGATCAGCTGATTTTTGTTTTTCATCAATTTGAAAAATTAAAATATCAAAGAGAATTTTAAGTTAAAAAAAATTACCATAATTACGAAAAAGGATAAAATTATAAATAAGGGGTTTCACTCTTAGTAGTATATTAACAACCCCTGTATATTTACAACGATTTTATACTACAAAGCGTGAACGAGCATATTCTTTCTTATAAATATCACATTCTTTAGAAAAACTGTTATGTTGTTGTTGGCAATTAGCACACTTTGCAGGTTTATCACATTTTTCACGACGACCAGATGTATCAATTTTTGTGTGTTCAAGGTTTCCGCAGTGTGGACAGACTTTTTCTTCAGATGAACATTTTTCAGACACATGTCCAAACTGGAAGCACGTAAAGCACCGAAGAGGATTTGGAATGTATGGTCTTATAACGGTTGATAAATACCCGAGTAGTATTTTTTCCGGCATTTCGTAAACATTAAATGATACAATGTATAAACCAAGATCAACGTTTGTAAGTTGCTTGCTTTCGCTGTCTCGCCTTTTTAATCTCTTAATATCAGTTACATTTGGGTTTTGCTCTTGGATTTCTTTTAGAAGTTCAATATCAGTCAAGCTTCTTAATTCGTTGGAATAGAATATTCCTCTAGATTTATTAAGCGTTTTGTGCTCCTCTACGTGGACAAAAATTTCCATTGATAGAGTTATCATTTGGATTATTTTATTTGCTTGTTTCCCATTGAAACATTCTATAAGTAATTGTCCCGATTTTAATTTTTTGCAAAGTTTGACTTTACCTCCAACTGCATCTATTGAACGTTGAATTAGAAAGGGTGAAACCTTTGTCCCTGTGTATTCCTGATCTGGTCATTAAGAGGAAGACAGGATACATGGAGTCCGGATTATGGACCTTTTTGTCCCTATCAAATAGGAGACCCCCCATTTTGGGAGTTAAATAAAAAACAGTCCCGACAAATGCAAGTAAATTTTTATTCTTGTTTGTTTTGGTTAAGTTTTTTTTTTTTTTGTTATACGCGATTATTACAACGACGTTTAAAATTGCTTTACTAACTTGTTGTATTGCTTTTTTGTAACTTTAGTAAAATCAGTGTGTACTCATTGAGAGTGCAAACTGAACTGCATATTGATTTTATTTTTTGAAAATTGGAATTAATTTTTGTTTAGCTTAATATTTGTAATGAGTTATAAAAGATAAAATTTAATAAAATGTGTTTTAAAAATATTTTTTTCCTTGTATAATTTAGTAGAATATAAAGAGAAATAGGCGAATAATAAAAATAACCTAAAATCAATACAAATATACTTTGCTATCTTTCATTTTTTATAAGTATCGAAACAAAATTTTCCAAAATTTGAAAATTTTCTGATATTTGTACTCTACAACACATCCAACCTTTATTAAGACCTGCCAGTCAATATTGACTGCAGTGTGGAATACTTCAGCATTATGAATTTAGTTTTAAATGAGAATCTCATAAAAGTATTTTTATAAAAAACTTTTCAGATTCTCAAAGTTTTTCCTATGGCAAAACTTCTGTTATACCTATAGGACAATCTGAAATTGTTTTTCTAGAGAATAATTTCGGAGATCTTAAATTGTGCTACAAAAAATAAGTGTTTTCTATAAAAGTTGAGAAATTTTTACTGATATTAGAAGCTAAACCCTTTCTCTTAAAGAAAAAGTTAGAAAAATCTGAGAGGTTTTACCTATATAAAAAGCCACAGGTGGTGAAGTTTTCCTTTAGAAAGTCACAGATTTTTTTCTGCAGAAAAATGTTCTATGCTGAGACTTTTTCTATAGAAAAAACTAAGATCCTGTTTTTATAGAAAAAGTTTTCATCTTCCAAGACTTTCTATAGGAAAAAAAGTTCTAGGCTACTGATTATTATTTAACTCAAGTCATGCCATAACCCAAGTAATGTTAAACCTCAGGAGGTCCTCTCATACAATTGGTTGTAAATGTAATTTGGAACTCCTGGTTGTAGTCAAATTGTGCCTAATCTTTGCTTATTTTTTTCGTGAGATGCCACCCCTCCAAAAATATAATGGTTTTGGGGTAATTTTGACCTATTTGAAACTGTAATTGTAAGTGAAATTGAAGGTATAAAAATGGATTTATAAAAATTGGTTTTGATTTGCGAATAAGTCTTGTTTCCTTTGATTCGCGAGAATTGTCTTTTTATTTTATGATTTGCGAATTAAAATGGTTTGCTAATGATTACGGAATTCATTACCAGGCCCGATTATTGAGTGTCAATTATAATGTAGTCGGTAACTATGTTTTTTATTAAAGTTTTGTATACATTTAAACATTAAGCAAGAAAGTACAAATCGTGATAAATATACTTAAATAAATATTAAGGGTTTTCACTCTTGGCAGTAAAGTACCCTTGTAGACCTTGTAAAGGTTGTAGATATTGTAAAAGTACTACCATTTACTACACTATAACAACAAAATAGCGGGTTTCACTATTTACAACGATTTTATACTACAAAGTGTGAACGACTTTTTCGTGTATTTACTTCCCGCATAAACACAGCTATTGTAAATTAATGATCAGCTGATTTTTGTTTTTCATCAATTTGAAAAATTAAAATATCAAAGAGAATTTTAAGTTAAAAAAAATTACCATAATTACGAAAAAGGATAAAATTATAAATAAGGGGTTTCACTCTTAGTAGTATATTAACAACCCCTGTATATTTACAACGATTTTATACTACAAAGCGTGAACGACTTTTTCGTGTATTTCCGCATAAATCAGCTGATTTTTGTTTTCATCTATTTGAAAACTTAAAATATCAAAAAGAACTTGAAGTTAACAAAAATGCCTATATTTACGGAAAAATAAAAATTATAAATTTTTTAGAGCAAAATGCAATTAACCAAATAGAATTTCAGAGATTCTGGGCTTGAAGATACGGTATTACTTGTAATAATAAAAACCAAAAACTGCTGAATTTCACTATCTGTTTGCCGTAAATGCGAAAGATATGGAAATACAAAATTTGATTTGTTTTAAAGAGACAAGGGATCTAAATTCATTTAATAAATAATTACCTTTTAATAAAATTAGCACGTAATGCTGTGATGACAGTCGAAACGAATTAGAAAGCTTATACATAAAGAGTATAGCAAAGGCAGCAAACAATCCTTAAAAGGACCGTTAACGGGTTTACTCGTTAGAATCTAGATAAATACTGCCACCTATGTTATAAAAGAGGGGAGTAAAAAGAAGATTCTAGCGAATAGTTAACCCTACAAGGGGTAGGGGTACAAAAGGGCACATTAAAAATAAATAAGCAAAAAGCAAGGTTTACTTTTAAACATTGCCAGCCACCTTGCAACATTAAGAAATGTTGCAACAAAATATTATTCATAAAAATTCTTATTAAGTACTATAAAGGAAAATAAATTTTAAATTATTTAGATCAGATTTATTATTCATTTTTTTTTCAAAAAACACTTAAATCTAATCGGTCAAAGGGACCATCCAGTGTAGACTGGTTTTACGACCGGTAAAGTAACCGGGTGATCCACTGGGACCGGGATGAACTCAAGGGAGTCGATTGATCGGTTAAGATCGGTGATCCAAGGGGACCGGATGGACACAAGGGTGCCGGATGGACTCAAGGGAGTCGGATGGTCTCAAAAGAGCCAATTTGATTTAAAATTATCATTCCTCTATAGAGAGGATTGGCCAGTAATAACCCAGCCAAAAATAGTATACTGATCTAATGGAAGCCCCGGGCTCGAATGTATTTTTCCCTTCATGACCTGAGGGGTAACCTCTGCTAATAAGACCAAAACGACGCGACCCGAACGGTTAAAATTGGGGTCGGCCAGCTGAAACCCAGCAAAGTTTTCTTTTATTGTGAAACGGACTCCGAAGGAGTGTTTACCCCCTTCATTTTCATCACCTTGGCTGTGATCGTAATCGTCTGCGAGGCATCATAAGTCGAGCAGACTGATAAACGGCAGTATTTACTGTAATCCATGCTGGATACAGAAAACCCAAGTCGATGCACTAATGACTCACAGACGTAACTAATGCCACAGCAAGGGTCCAAAGCTGCTCGGACCAGAATAAAACGGTTCGGCGTTTGGAGCTTCAGTGTGAGTGTCGGCGAAAAAGTGACAACATGACGAATTGGAAGGGGGAAAGCCTGTGTTACACCGACGGCATCTTAGCTTGCTCGGGCAAACTTTGGAAACGTGAGAAAATGCCAAGCAACGACAACAATAACCGTGTAAAAGCACCTGTCGAAGTTTTTTCTCCACCCTGAATTTGAGAAAAGTTTTACATGCCCGTAAAGGATGTTTTCCGTCGCAAATTTTACACATCCGAACTTCTATATTTTTGTTGGGATCAACAATCGAGCCTGCGGTTCCATTAGCTTCCGAAAAAGATTCGGAAACCGACGATGGTGGTGGTATTACGTCCGATTCGGGCGCAACCGTTGGAGGAGGTACAACAACAGGAGCAGCAGTTTCCACTATGGCAGGTGTTGAAGTGGGTGCAGCCGTAGGGACTGCGGCAGGAACAGGTGCAGCTATCTCCATTGTTTTGTCAAAGTCCTCCAAAATAGCATAATCAAAAAAGGGTAATGCGTCCATAGTGCTAGGGAAAGTTATAGATTAGCAAATAAGAAGAAAAGTTTTAATTAGAATGACCAATTTTGCGATATGTCGCCTTACAACTCTATTCGCAACCCGAATATAATTTTACGACACGGCCTAATCTCCACGAAGTTGGAGGTAACTGTTCGTGTCGAATGACAACCAAATCATTTTCCTGTAATTCGCGTTCCGGATATTTCCACTTATATCGTTTGTGCAGTATTCCTCTTTCCACCGATGGCAGAAAAGAGCTTTCAATTTTCGAAATCCATTAACTAAAATAATTGGAGAATCTTGAATTGCTGGCTCAGGAGGAGCAAGAATAGGAGAACCGATTAGGAAATGACCAGGAGTTAGAGCAACAGGTTCTTGGGGATTATCAGTAACAGAACACAGCGGACGCGAATTAAGACAAGCTTCTATTCTCGCCAGAAGGGTAGTTTCCATCATACGAAAAGATAGAATTCGGGCAGCCTCTACGAGAAATAAATTGTTGAAATTCCGACAAAAAAGGAGCCGATGATAAATCAGAAGTTGCCTCCAAATGTATTGCTTTGGAAGAAAAGCATACAAATATACACACATAACCATAGGTTATTCGGCAAGCCCTACCAGTAAAGCTCTTGATCTCGAAAGGCCCTGCGAAATCCACACCAGTTGTGGCAAAAGGCCTATCAAGAGAAGTTCTCTCAGGGGGTAAAGCGGCCATAATCTGACTGAAGAAAAGGATTTAAAGACACGAGAGTGCTCTTTGAACTCAAAGGTTCTCCGTACAAAAGGCATTTATATTCATCCGAAAAGTGAAGTTTTTTAGACACCCTAGCCAAATGAAGTTTTGTCCTTTTTGACTTAAAACTCGAAAGAGTTCTATTGACACACAAACGACGACCCGCTCTATGTGCTGGGTGACTATTATAAAAGAATCGTAAAATATACGATATTACACGAAGGTCTCTATCAAGACGAGAAAAATCCTTAAGAATATCCTTATAAATATTTCCTCCGCTTGTGTCCGTAAAAAACGAAGCATAAACTTGAACCACTCGACATTCAATGTCAGTGTCAAGGCGATAGAGATCGGTAGAATACCATTCGGATTTATCTCGTTGAAGCCACTGTGGCCCATTCCACCAAAGTGAATTGTCAGCCAGCTCCGATGGAGCAATGCCACGGCTGCCCAAATCGGCAGGGTTATCCTCAGAGCGAATGTGATACCTATTATGATTACCAACATTTTCTTGAGTTCGACAGACTCTATTAGCAACAAATGTGGGCCAAGAACAAGGGTCTTTTTTCAACCATGCAAGGACTATCGTAGAATCAGTCCAACAATAAATTTGGTGAAGTCGAATATCAATCTCGCTAAGTACAGTCTTCAAAAACTCAGAGGCCAAAACTGCACAGCAAAGTTCAAGCCGCGGAATTGAAATTGATTTTATAGGGGCCACTTTCGTTTTGCAAGACAACAAATGTGTATGAATTTCACCGCTGGTGGACACTATGCGAATATATATCACCCCCGCGTATGCCTTTTCCGAGGCATCAGAAAAAACATGTAATTCGACGAAAGATTAAAATTTATTTACCCCATAAACCCCTACAAAACGAACTTGGGAAAATCGATAAAAATGAGAAAAACATTAAAATTTTACTTTTTTTGATTTTAAATTGTTTTTACATTGTCACTCTAAAAGCGAAAAAAATACGTCACCACATAGGCAAGACGTCACCAAAGTCGGCATGCAATCATAACTAACCATACCAAATCGCATCTCCCAACTGAAGGTGTGTTCACAGTGATAATGCGTTATGAAACATTAAATGCGTTTTTCTCAAAACTTCATTTTCACACACTAGGTCCGTTTTCTCGGAGTCTCTTTTTTAGGATTTTGAATACTGTTTATTGTGTTATTTAGATCAGAAATTAAACTATTTGAATTTAGAATATCCAAAGTTAAGTCTTCATCGGAATATATCAGACTTACATCTAAATCTTCATCACCAAACAAACGATTATAAAAGTGTTCGGAAAAAATAAAAGATACCAAGTAACCCAGTTGGTGATGTAATTAAAAAAAACCGGTTAACCGGACAAAAAAGACCGGTTTTCAGTTTTCTTCGAATTTACAAAATATTCGAAACCGATCGGTTTAAAAAAAAAAGAAACCGGTTGGCCGGTTTTTGAATACTCCACACGAAATCATTAATTTGTCGTATATGAAACTCCTTTAATGAAACTATAAACGAAACTCTATTCAAGTTGTCGTCACTCCAAGTACATGACGACAATATAAGCGAAAATCCCCTGTAGTTTCATAGACTACAATTTGGAGTATACTGTCGCAAACATGATCGTCAACGACAATATGAGCGATAGTGCCGCCCAATTGGTCGTAAGAAAATGTCCCTGACGATTTGTATGGGCTGTCACCAATTGGTCGTCTACGAATTTGTTTCTTAAAGACGTGGACAACAGGGTTTTTACGTTTTTTGTATGTATTGTATTTCTTCAATGCAAAAGAATGACACAAAAAATACAATACAACATAGAGCCAATTTAGAGGCTGACTTTGTTGCATGCAATTATTGGGTGCAACTTTTGTTTGTTGGCGAAGGGGGTAGAGAAGCAAGCGGGATAACAAACGGTTTTCGTTTTTAGTGCATTTTTCTGTTATTTAGAATACATATGAGTGTGAAATATGTATTCTTCTTTTGTTACTTCATAAACATTCAGTTTTCGTGCAATTAAAGCAGTGCTGTTCATTTCATGGGACAATTGTCCCCTGCTTAACTCACATGTATTCTTACGCTCTTGCTTTTAGTCGTCACTGAAACAGCGACGAGTGAACATGTGGAGCGGATGTATGCTGATTTTTTTTAATGCACTGAAAAAAATTAATAGCAATGTACGAAAAATATTTTATGATAATACAAGATCTATAAAAATATTTAATAGACTTAATAAAAAAAACGCATTTTTTTAGTATAAAAGTTGAAATGTTTTTAAAAATTCGAGTTCGATCTTTCATTCATTTGTTTCGATCGAATGTATTTTTTTTTTCCTACCAAAAATTGCATTTTTTTTAACAGGATAACATAATAAATCCAACATATTGTTACGATTTTACCCTTTATAAAATCGTTGATTTATTTACCTTTTAAATAAATCGAGTTCTTTCTATATTGCAAATAATAAACACTGTTTGAAATTATTTATAGCTCTATTTATTTATAACCGTCACTAAAAATTACAGAAATACACTTTAATATCACACTTTATTTACACGATTTAGATATACTAAACGTTAGCCACACTTTAGTTCTTCACACTCTGCGTTTTACTTATGAACTGAACTGCTGCGTCACTGAGTACCAGTATTTATATGAGTAGTCAGGTATCCTAGTTATTTCCAGTTTATTACGACACTAGAATCTTCCAGCTGTCAAAATTTTTGTAAAGAAATTTCTAGTGATAGAAATTTCTTGTAACAATATTAAAGATATTTTATTAATATGTAAATACAATGAAATCATTAATATTGATTGAAAAAATCTACAACTTTTTGTTTCTTATACAATGAAAAACAAAAACACCCATATGTATTTATTTTTTTCTTTTCGAAAATTTAATTTTTGTTTAATTTTTATTTCTTTAAAACAGTTTTACACAAAACATTACAAGATTCATATTTTCAAAAAAAAAAAAAATCATAGAGATACTAACACTGCTATTAAGACATTGAACATTTCTTACAGTGCAATTCTCATTTTCTCACTAACACAACTACATATTTATTTTTGAACAGCACTGAATTAAAGTCACCGTATAACAGGGATGGAAAACATGGTACAATTGTACTTTTTTGGTACATTTTTACCTTGGTTGGGTACCGTGGTACTAACGCGGCTCATTTAGTACAATTTGAAATTTTTTAAAAATTTCAACTTATAACTTGATAAAACAACTTAACATAAAGTCGACTTTTTTAAAAAGCAACTTTAAATTAAAAACCTGTTTTATTTATTCAGCTACTATAGTAAAAAATAAAGTCAGTTTTAAGTTGAACCGGCTCTAAATTGGTGTCACATCAAATGTATCAAATGTTTGCATACACATTGTACTAAAATATTCGGAAGTGGCAACATTGAACAGCTGATTTTAAATTACCTCTCAAAACAAAAAAGAAAAAAGTGTATTATTGTTAAAAAGGTATTAAATGCCTTTAAATTTTTTAATAGCAAATCCTGAATAGGTTAAATTGCCCTCCAGGGAGGCGGACTAGCAGAAAAAAGGTGTGACATTTATAAAAATTAAAGTAAAATTTTACAAAGTTTTGTGGTAATTATACGACTACATAAAATTAACGATAAATTTTGTTTCACACCGTCAATTTAAATTTTTTTAAGTCTTTTATGTTTCTAAGCAAATCTGACTCAATACGATAAAATTGTTAAAAAAAAGCGATACAAATTTTGGTACAGTGAGGATCGAAAAAGTACAATTTGTTTGTCTGGTTGGTACAATAACAGAAAACATATTTTCCATCCCTGCCGTATAACAGTGATCACCACACACATACATTCACATTTATGTTTGTGTTGGGTGTTTGTTTTTGAGCGTAATTTATTATACCCTCCACCATATATGGTGAGGGTATATATCAGTTTGTCATTCCGTTTGTAATATGTCGAAATATAGGTTTAAGACCCCATAAAGTATATATATTCGTGATCCTTATGCAATTTTAAGTCGATTTAGCGATGTCCGTCTGTCTGTCTCGTGAAATGGCGATCACGACGCTAAGACGCAAGCGGGGTTGCCTCCCGAGCAGTTTGGCATTTAAAATGAGCAAAATCGGTCAAGCGGTTTAAAAGTTATGAGTGAAAATGTGAAGATACCTCTAAATTTTCCATACAAATTGGTACAATTTTTCTGTATCTATTTTTTTTCTGTTAAGTAAGTAGAAATGTTAGAGTCGCTAACAGAGCAGACCTCTGTAAATAACATTACTAAAACTAAATAACAAAAGTTATGTTACATAAATCAAAGACATTAATTTGTTAAAGAAAGAACATTAGTTGAAACTATTTCCCAATAGGTGGCGCATCTAAAAAAAATTCTCCCTATAAGGCATATTCTGCTACAATATACAACAGGGTATTATTGTTTTCTATTTCGTTCATAACATAAAAGAATGTTTGCCAAAAGCTATGCAAAATATATGTTTTATGTGTATATTATACTTTAATTTTCTAAATCAATATTCATTTAGATGTTTAAGAGCACAATATCGCACTTTATTCATCTGTATTTTTTTATAAAAGAAAAAATTAACATAAATATACATTTGTCAATCCCTCAAATCTCAAAAATACATTAGGCATATTCAGATGCAGAGCTAATTCCCATTAGCCAGAACGAAATCGAGTATTTGACAAAAACTATGCTTTAAAATGTGTTTTTTGTGCAATCCATGTTTAAAAAAACTAGTGAAAATGTAAAGGTGCCTCTAAATTGCCTATACAAATTTAGTACAATTTCATAGTAGCGACTGGTACATAACCTATTTTCTCATATTTTTTCACCAGTCGCTTAGCAGTTAATATTTTGTATTCACCTCAAACATTTTTCCACCACTAGAATCGTTTTTCATTACAAAAAATTTTTTCACCTTAAAAATTTTACTTTTAAAGTTTTTTTATATTATTTGTATCAAAAACAGAAGAGAACATCTTTTTAGGATATTGGTGGAGGGTATTCAAAGATTCGGCACAGCCGAATTTAGCCCTTTTTTACTTGTTTTTTTCTCACTTTACCAGGGCTGCCAAGACTTATTTGTCGCCGTCCCCGAAGAAATTCGAAAAAATCTACCCAATCCCTCAAACAAACAGTAAATGTTTAATAAACATTTAATGAAAGCTTAGAAAGTAGATTATTCAAAAACCGAAAACCGGTCAACCGGTTTCGAATATTTTGTAAATTCGAAGAAAACCGAAAACCGGTCGTTTTTGCTCGGTTGACCGGTTTTTTAATTACATCACCAACTGGGTTACTTGGTCTCTTTTATTTTTTCCAAACACTTTTAAAATCGTTTTTTAGGTTATGAAGATTTAGATAAAAGTCTGATAGATTGCGATGAAGACCTAACTTTGGATATTTCAAATTCAAATAGTTTAATTTCTGATCTAAATAACACAATAAACAGTATTCAAAATCCTAAAAAAGAGACTGTACAAAATAATTCATCATTATATGATAATTTCATATACAGTACTTTTCGCTTATAGCGAACTTGAAGGGACTGGGCAAAATGGTTCGTTTTAAACGAAGTTCGCTTTAAATGAAGACTTGAAAAAACCATTTATATAAGTGCACATGCATGTGAAACTCTTTTGTCTATTTATTAAAACATTATTAGAATATTTTAATACAAAAAATTAGTTTTTAAAAAAATCAGTTATTTTAGTTTGCTTATTACCAATATTAGTTTCATTTATATATAATTCCACTTGAGCCAAGTTGTCAAGAATTTGTTGTGGAGTATCGCGTGACTGAAGAAAAGTTATTACATAACTTACGCTACACATTGCATCCAGAGCAGTTTTGACTGGGATGGGCTCTTCGTTGTCCATATCATCGTCAAGGTCGTCATCACCAGCGCAAACAGACTGCAAAATAGCTTCGTCGTCCAATGCTTCCGTAGTTTCAAGGTCGTCATCAAAACATATGTAATCATTGAAGCTTATTGTCCCAACTGTAAATGAAAATCATAAAGATTAATTAAAAGTGCGATAACTTAGCAAACCCTTTTTATTACCATCTGTAAAAGTTTCCATTGGTTGATTTATCAATCCTATTAATGGCAGATCATCTTCCGAGTCGAACTCACCCTCATTCTTGGTAAATCCGCCGTGCCGAAAGCAATTAGCAACTGTTGCTTTGCTGACTTTTAACCATGCCATATGCAAAAAATTTATTGCGTCCAGTATACTAACTTTGAAGTCATCTTCACCCATATCAACTGAAGAGGTGCCAGTGCAAAAATATAATTTGTTGTTCATCGCACCACTTTTTGGTTCGTTTTAACCGAAAAATAAACAAGTTTTGCGTGCAAATAAAGTTCATTATAACCGAAAGTTCGCTTTAAACGGGTTCGTAATAAGCGAAAAAAATTGCATGGTTTATTAGAAATAAAACGCGTACTTTTGAAATTGGTTCATTTTAGGCGAAAGTTCGTACTAAACGGGTTCGTTACAAACGAAAATTACTGTATCTTGATAAATGCGACAAAAGAACTGAAAAGTTGGAAAATTTTTATAATTGTCTTTTGACTATTTGTCCAACATCTTATATTAGTGAAAGAGTATTTTCCACTTCTAGCTTTATCAAAAGCAAACAAAAAAATCGTCTTAAAACGAAACATTGTAATTGAATATTATTTCTAAAATATTATTTTAGAAGTGAAAAATATATTTTAATTTTACATATTTAAAATGTAATATTAAAAAAAATTATTTAATGAAAAACGTTTTAAACGTTCAAATTACTAACGTACCTAATTTTACCAATTTACAAACTTTATGACCTCTATTCATTTGATATGCATACAGTTTTATAATATTAATTTTTAAGATATTATATTAAAAAATATTAAAACCAATAAATAATATGTTAAAATGAAATACAATAAAAAAATATTATAAAATATTATATAACTTTATTTGATCTTTTTTCAATATTAATATTTTATTTATTCAGCTAAAGATCTTTTCTTTTTTTATAAAAATTCTTATTTTATTTTCAAAATTGTTAGCGAAATATTGAAAATAAAATAAGAATTTTTATAAAAAAAGAAAAGATCTTTAGCTGAATAAATAAAATATTAATTATAAAATTTTTTTAAAGAATGTATTTTTTTATTTTTATTACTTTATATATTAAATTTCTTTTTTTTTTTTTGTTTGTAATTAAAAAATTATATAAGCTTTTTATTCAAATTAAAAAAAAACCGAAAAAACCGGTTGACCGGTTTTTTCTGCAAAAACCGAAACCGGTTTTTTTAAAATTCGATTTTTCGAAGAAAACCGAAACCGGTTTTTCAAAAAGGCCGGTTTTTTGAATACTCTATTAGAAAGTTCTCTATAAAATTTTATTATTACAAAAATAAACAAAAAAAAACTGTTCTGTAAACCAAATCAGAGTAAATTTCTCCGATGTATTGATGTATTTCAAATCGTATATAATAAATTAATTTCAGATATATTTTAAGCTTTAAAAATATAGAAAACGCTGAAACTAAACTAGTTTTCAAAAGAATTCAAACAGAAGCTTTTAATATATGAGTATATATAATTCATAATTATAAAAAGGACAAGTTTTCAAACAAAAAAATAAATAAATGCGTTGGCATAATAAGCACTCAGCTTTGCCGAAGTAATTTTCGGCAAATAAAACGGCATTCTCCCATTCTACATTAAAGATTTTCAGTGTTGTCTAGTACAAGCGACTACACAACCTGGTCATAAAAATAAGATAAAAATGGAAGCCCTGAATAAAAGCAGCAAGCGACTACACAACCTGCGCACATGAAAGCTCAATCGAGACCAAAACGTATATAATTTTCTATAGAGTATGTTTCTCTCTCACGAACTTTTTAGTACTCTCTTAGAACACGAACATAGTTTGGCGGCAACAAAGGTGAGTTTTGGTCGGCAACTTTTAGTAGTGTTTAGCGGTGCTGCCATATAACCAATTTTAACTATTTTTTTGCCGTTTTTTTGGGATGCTTGAGATTTTCAGATTATTTCATAAAAAAAATGTTTTTTTATTTTATTCATGTATTTTTTCAGATTTTTCATATAAAAATATAATATTTGTTCAATATACTTTTTATTTTTACTAAAATTAGACATGTCTAATAAAGAAAAAAAATACAACAAAAATTTGCAATTGTGTTAAAAAATGGTTACGAATTCAAACATAACATTGTGACATGAAAAGTATTAAAGTGTGTACACACACATTGACCAACTATGTCTATTCATATCCATTATTTCCCATTTCTATATTAAAAATATGTAATAAAGAGAATAAATATGCTATTAATTGTTGCAACATATAACTAAAAACCTATAGAGCAATTCCATATGAAAACGATCAAAATTGGCAAATTTTTGGACGACCCCTCTCCGATTTTAAAATAAATAGTCTCAATCGATTGCCCAGCAAAAAATAATGTACCTACATATTTTTATACCCTTCACCATAGGTGGAAGGGTATATATAAGTTTGTCATTCCGTTTGTAATTTCTACAATATTGATCTTAGACCCTATAAAGTATATATATTCTGGGTCCTTATGAAGAGCGAAGTTGATTTAACGATGTCCGTCTGTCCGTCTGTGTGTTGAAATGGGTTTTCCGAAAAACCCAGACATGATGAGGACTTGATTCTTTTTTATTTCTGTTACATGTGATCCATTTCTGTTTGCTATTAAAAATCAGACAGATCGGTTAATAAATGGCTGAGATATTAGCAAAAAACCAGGACTACCTCTAATTTTTCCAGTAAAATCCCTTTGTTTAATATGTATGCAGAATTTTGAGCATAACAACACATCCATGTGTTAAAATTCTTTTCTTTCATCTCCACCTTTTATACACAAACAACACACATACAAAGATTTGTCATTTAAATAAAAACCAAACAAATCTCTAATTAACGAAGACTTTTATATATGTACCTCTATTGACGATGATTTTGTGTGAGCTTCAATAGCTCAGTTGTCTAGACGCTGTGTCACAAATACTTTTTTTTTTCTCTAAGGCCGTGGGGTTCGAGGTTCAAATCTCGGTGAGGTCAATTCACTTTTTTTTTTGTACATTTTTTTTTATTATTTTCTTAAGACTTTTTTTTGCTTATTTTTGTTTTTTTTTAACATTTAATAATTAATTTATATAAAATTTTATATTAATAATTAAAATTCTTTTCTTTCATCTCCACCTTTTATACACAAACAACACACATATAAAGATTTGTCATTTAAATAAAAACTAAACAAATCTCTAATGAACGAAGACTTTTATATATGTACCTCTATTGACGATGATTTTGTGTGAGCTTCAATAGCTCAGTTGTCTAGACGCTGTGTCACAAATACTTTTTTTTTCTCTAAGGCCGTGGGGTTCGAGGTTCAAATCTCGGTGAGGTCAATTCACTTTTTTTTTGTACATTTTTTTTTTTATTATTTTCTTAAGACTTTTTTTTGCTTATTTCTGGTTTTTTTTAACATTTAATAATTAATTTATATAAAATTTTATATTAATAATTAAATAATCCATAAATAGGCTAAAAAAATCAACATTTTTATAAAAACCCTCTGATACAAACAAAATACAAACGTTTTTATACCTTTCACCACAGGTGGAAGGGTCGCGGGTTCGTTAAGATTTTTTTTTTTGTTTATTTTTTGTTTTTTTTTTACATTTAATAATTAATTTAAATAAAATTTTATATTAATAATTAAATAATCCATAAATAGGCTAAAAACATCAAAATTTGTATAAAAACCCTCTGATACAAACAAAATACAAACGGTTTTATTTCTATTTTTGCTCCGATTTAAAAGAATTTATAAAAAGATTTTTAAACCATTTTATTTCTCACATATTAAGAAAATTTTATACATAATTTACCTTTGCAACTAGTTTAGGTCATAACTTATAATAATTTATAAAAAAAATTATAAACTATTTTCCTTCAAATTTTTAAAATTAAGCTAAAGAAATTACAAATATTTCTAATAAAAAAGCGAAATAAAATCCTTAATGCAAATTTGCCAGCTAAATCAAACTATTTTGTAGAAATAAAACACATGCAGTTCTAGTGATTTCTTTTAATGATTTGTTGAAATTCTTTTCTTTCACCTCTTAACCTTTTATACACAAACAACAAACACTATTCTAGAGCTGTATTATGACCTATGGATACGTCTTATATAGCAAAAGATCGAAAATCTTTAGTATAACATATTTGCTGAAAAAACTTGGAAATATCGGTTCAGATACAAAAAAGTTATGCCCAAAACATACATTTTTTTAAAATACATATTTTCTGGAACCATAAATCTTCCCGAGTCCAAGTTTTATCTCCAAACTAAATGGTTAATTTCCTCTTAAAGGCGTCCGTATATAAATCTGTCCATTTCATATATGTCCATATATAAACTTCAGTTTTTTCCCAACCATGGTGAAGGGTATATAAGATTCGGCATAGCCGAATTTAGCCGCTCTTACTTGTTTTTTTTTTTATAGTGACTGGTTTAGTGGTGGTGTACACCACTGTCATGTGACAAAATTGAAGAATTCTTCATAAGGGACCTCATTGAAAGTTGTTTGTCTGAGTCAAATTTCAGTGAAAGTGTTAAAGTGTTTTTTTTTGTAAAGTAAAGAGTGAAGCTGTTAAGACAATTTAAAGTAAAATGAATAAATTTTGCTGCAATCCGTTTAACAAGAGTGGACATTGTTCGAAAAAGATAAAAGTATTAAAATTAACTGGTGTTTCGAAGCGATACATGAATGAATTAAATATACAATACGGTGAAGAAGCAGAATTCATTTGCCCCAAGTGTAAAATCGATTTGTCTCAACAAGCAAATGCATTGAAACAAATGCAACCACAATCCGAGAGTGAAATGACAATTGAACAAAATGTTTCATCTGATAGTGAGGCAGACATTCCGATGGTCAATATGTCTTTGAGTCATTTGAATGAGGCTATTACCACTTTAGGTGAAACGCCTATTAGAAAAAGAAAGTTGCGAAGTGAAAAATACAGGAAAGATAAAAAAGGCAAGGTTATGAGTGCAATCGCGACAATATTTGATGAAGGCTCTGATAACGAATGCAGTCAAGCAGATGACGTTGATGACGGCAAACAAATGATTGAGCAGTTGAAAAGAAAATTCAATTTAGCGACCACTTTTCCGGAGAAATATCTCATTTTATCTGTGCTGCCTCAATTATGGTCTATACGCAAGATTTCTGAACAGTTTCAAACATCTTTTTACATCGCGAGAAGGAGCAAAGAATTAGTTCGACAGAAGGGCATATTGGCGACTCCCACCAAGAAATTTGGCTCAAGGGCCCTCAGCGAAGCAACGGTGAAATTGATTCAAGATTTTTACTGCAATGATGACAACATCCGCGCCTGCCCAGGTACACGTGACTATGTTATCACACGTGAAGATGAAGAAAAAGTACACAAGCAGCGCAGATTATTATTATGTAATCTATCCGAAGCATACCATCAGTTCAAAGAGAAATACCCAGCAGAAAAAGTGGGATTTTCTAAGTTTGCCATCCTACGACCAAAAGAATGCGTGCTGGCATTAGACAGGCACGGAACGCATTCAGTCTGCGTTTGCATGTTTCATCAAAACATAAAATTAATGTTCTTTCCGTGCAAGAAATTGAAAGTATTTCACGGTGAAATTGAAACATATAGGGACCTCCTGTCGAAGTCGTTGTGCGCATACCCCACGGAAAATTGTCATCTGTCCAAATGCGACAATTGTCCGAAGATTGACGAGCTAGAGCAATATTTGGCGGAAAAGTTTGAACAGCTGTTAATTCAGGAGGTGCATTTCAAACAGTGGATAATTAGCAGCGGCAGATGTTCCCTTGAGGCCGTGGTAAAGCAGATTCCGGAATTCATCGAGGAATTCGGATTCAAGTTGAATGAACTGAAGGCGCACCATTTCATATCCGAGATGCAATCGAAATTTCTAAAGGAAAGTAAGGAGAAATTAGCCCAAAATGAATTCATTGTGATAAGCGACTTTGCCGAGAATTACACTTTTCTCGTTCAGGATGAAATTCAGGCTTATCACTGGGCAAACGACCAGTGCACGGTGCATCCTTTTTGCATTTATTTCAAAAACGAAGATAACGAACTACAGACCGTAAGCCTTGTTGTTGTCGCGGAGAGTTTAGCTCATAATTATGTGTCCGTTTATTTATTTCAAATGAAACTGTTTGAATTCTTAAGATCAAAATTCGATGCAATCGACAAAGTAACGTTTTTCTCAGACGGCGCGGCTTCTCAGTACAAGAATAAAAAAAATGTTTACAATCTTTGCATAATTGAAGAAGAACAAAACTGCAAGGTCGAGTGGCACTTTTTTGCGACGTCCCACGGTATATGCCCATGCGATGCGTTAGGGGGAACCCTAAAACGCATGGCGACTAAGGCAAGTTTGCAAAGGCCATATACTGACCAGATCTTAAATGTACAACATTTGTTTTCGTGGATTCAAAGCAAAGAAATTGCCATTAACACAGTTTTATGCACTCAAAAAGAACACGATGCCATGGAGCGACGACTTCAAAACAGATATAATAATGTCAAAACTATAACTGGAACGCAAAAGTTTCATTGCTTCATACCAAATATTTCTGATATGTCAATTAATGTAAAGCGGTACTCTTCGTCTGCCGACGTGCTAAATTTAAAGTTACCTTAATTTTATAATGATGCCAAGACAATTGAAATTTTTAATAAATATTGTAATTAAGTTTAAGCAGCAAAATAAGAAAGATTTTTTCTTCATAAATGTATTTTCAACTGTAAAATAATTTTTAAAATGTATTTTTAATAATAAAATAATGTTAAATAATTAAAAATAATTCAATAAAAAAAATATAAAAACAATGAGAACAAGGTGGTCTCTTAAATGCTCTTCTCCTGTCCAAACAAGGAGTCGGGCCCATTTTTTTATTGCTGATTCTTAAAGCAAAAATTATGAGGAATCCAAAAAAAATAAAATTAGCCGGAAAATTTAGGAGCTTCTGTGGAAAATCGGAAAATTTAATTTTCATGGGAAAATTTAATTTTCATGGAAAAAAAGGTAAATTTCTGTGAAAAATTAGGAAAATTTTATTTTTCAATTAAAGCCTGATTCAATACCTTTCCAACGAGCTATCACTCGTTGCGATCGCTTTAGTAGTTTTTTTTAAAACAACTTTCAATGAGGTCCCTTATGAAGAATTCTTCAATTTTGTCACATGACAGTGGTGTACACCACCACTAAACCAGTCACTATAAAAAAAATAAAAAATATGTAGGTACATTATTTTTTGCTGGGCAATCGATTGAGACTATTTATTTTAAAATCGGAGAGGGGTCGTCCAAAAGGTGATCGCTTTCATATGGAATTGCTCTATAAAAATGCAATAATTTGAAGAAAAAAATTGTTTTCATTAAAAAACTGGTAAACAGTTAAGAATCCCAAAAACTGGGATAAAAAATTACACTGTTTATGTGGCAGCACTGTATACACCAAATTTAATGTTTTTCAACACTTTAGCAACTTTGAAAATGTTGCCCTCTCATTTAAAAATGTTGCCGCTGAACTCTGTACCATGTTGAATTTCTGGTAGAGCGGGAAAAATACTCTATAGAAAATTATATACTTTTTGTCGAGACTTAATGTTTTTTTTTAATAAAAATACAAATTATCTTCTCATGCTCTCTTCATTTGTGTTAGAGCATTCGCACATGTGCGGTGTTTTGGGGATCTCTGCCGTATAATTAGACATAACTGTGGAAGCAACTTTGAAAATGGAATTCAGAAAATTGCACGCAATCAATTACATCGTATAAATTGGCTCATATTCTATTATTATTTAACTCATTGAATTTGCTATACAGAGATATGTTTACGTCTGGCTAATTCAAGGCGAATTCATACCAGGTGGTGTTATTAACACAGCTGAGCTACTTTTTTTATTACCTAATTGGACAAATAAATGTCAAAAGTTGTTTATGTTTACGTTTTCGGTTGAGTTTGTTTAAAAGTGTATCAAAAAAAAACATAAATATGAAAAGTTGCTGCATATGCAAAAAAAAACAAAAACCCGGCAATGGAAGCTTCTTCCGCGTACCCGATGATGACCGCCGGCTCAAGTGGATCAAAATTTGCAGTCTGGACTTCTCCCGAAACGCTGTAGTTTGCTCGGACCATTTTGTGCCTTCGAACATCACAATATCCAATGGGGCAGCCATTGGATATAGCTGCTTCCTAGCTCGGAAGCAGCCGATATTTTATGATTTTGATTGCGACATTACTGCTAACCATATAATTAGTATAACGACTGAACTGCACAAGGTAGGATTCACAGTTGTTGCAATGGTATGCGACTTGCGACCCAAAAATCGAAAGGTTTGGACAGTGTTAAAAATTGGGGCAGCCATTGGATATAGCTGCTTCCTAGCTCGGAAGCAGCCGATATTTTATGATTTTGATTGCGACATTACTGCTAACCATATAATTAGTATAACGACTGAACTGCACAAGGTAGGATTCACAGTTGTTGCAATGGTATGCGACTTGCGACCCAAAAATCGAAAGGTTTGGACAGTGTTAAAAATTACGCCAAGTAAGTTTTTATTTAAATACATCAGGCTATATTGAAATTAAACTTTTGTAACATTTTACATGCAGTATTTCGTCGAGGACAAATCATTTTAATACTGATTAGAGAGTTACTTCGCATTCTGTGCTTTGCTCTCATACGAATGTACAAACGGTAAATAAAAGCTCGGTAGTATACAACTTTCCCAGCTTCTATTAAGTTCGAATTAGTTTTTTAAATTTTGATTTAATTATTTAATTTAAATCAGGAGCCGAAAATAACAGTTATTTTGAAATTTTAAAAGAAAAAAAGCATATAAAAGTAAATGTCGGAAACCTAATTCAAGTACTTATAAACTTGTTTATAATAAAATATATTGCTTTTAAAAATTTTGATTTTTATTATTTTCGAGCAAAAATAAGAGTCACGGTAAACTTTAATTATTTTTTAAGACTTATTTAAGTTTTACGCTAAATTCTGATTTAATTAATTTTTAAGACGTGCTTCAATTCTACGGTAAATTTTAATTTAATTATTTTTTAAGACCTATTTAAGTTTCTCGGTAAATTTTGATTTAGTTAATTTATAAAACTAATTTAAGTTTCACGGTAAAATTTAATTTAATTATTTTTTAAATTCGTCGATAGATTTTGATTTAATTAATTTTAATACTTATTTAAGTTTCACGGTAAATTTTAATTTAATTAATTTTTAAGACGTATTTTAATTCTACGGTAAATTTTTATTTGATTATTTTTTAAGTCGTAATTAAGTTCCACAGTAAATTTCCATTTAATTATTTTTAAGACTTATTTAAGTTTCACGGTGAATTTCGATTTAATTAATTTTTAAGAAATAATTAAGTTGCACATTTTGTAAAAAATTGCGTTTTTAAACGTTTAAAATTTGTATGAGAAATAACGAAATGTCGTTCCAAAGCAAAATTTTTTTCATACAGATTTCACACGTTTTTATTTACAAAATCAAGCCCTTATTTAATTTTTAAGATATGAAAGGTTTCGTTACTGCGAAGTGATAAAATCTGTCATTTGTTTTCATTGATTTTAAGTGAGTGAAGAGTAATTTGTTATTACTTCACAGCTTTGCAAACCATTCAGAATCAGTTGTTGTAAATATAAATTTGTAACCGCAATGCTTTGATAAATCCAATTAATTGCGGTTTTAATGCTAAAAGTACTAACATTTTTATATTATCATCCAAATGTTTCACAGAAAAGCCATGGTTTCCGCACCCTATCAATCAGTCGGATAAAATTTTTGCATTTGCTGATGCACCTCACCTTTTAAAGTTGATAAGGAATCACTTTATTGATAGAGGATTGGTATATAATTAAACTTTAATAACATCACGCACCTTTATCGATATCTTCAAACACACTTCAGGAACACCTTTATGTAAAAGGTCCAGGTAGCTAATTATATAACAACTAATTATTTCAATTTTAATTTTTTTTTGTTATATTTTTGCCCACGTAACATTTTTAAAACTTCTAGCTCGACAAAAAGTAAAGCTGGCGGCACAGCTTTTTTCAAATACATCAGCAAACGCCATTCGCCGATGGTATTCGTTGGTATGGAATTGTATAACACAGTTTGTTCAACTACACGATTGGTTTGATATTTACAACTCATTATTGGAAACATACAATTACCCTGGAAAGGTAGGGTCCGTTCGTAAATGCAGAAAACTTGCGCATCACTGCGTCAGTTATGTTTCCGATGCGTGATCATCTGTGCAGATGCTTTGCTACTGCTCAACTACTGCACAGTTTACTTTTTAGAACGTTTTGCAAAAGATAAAAATATGTTCGCCACAATAAAATAAACAAATATTATTGAAAATCTTAATGGTAAAATGAAAACTTTTTGTTAACTTATAATAAAAAAAGTGTGTGTGTGCTAAGCACGCTCGGTAGAAGTAAAACTTTATGTGCAACAATTGGTTTTTTTAAATTAAGTATTTTTCAAATGAAAGAAAATATGTAGGTATGCCTAAATAAAACAAAGGAAATGGACATACTGTTTGTAATATTTTTATTTGTTTTTTTTATTAAAGTTTTTATTTGATTTTTATTTATATTTATATACATACATATATGTTAATACATAAAATACAATTTAATAATAATACAAAATAATATAGTTTTTGGTACAATAAACAAATGATTTAAAAGTTTATGAAATATTAAATAGTTTTTCTAATAATATAAAGGAAATGGACATACTGTTTGTAATATTTTTATTTGTTTTTTTAAGTTTTTATTTGATTTTTATTTATATTTATATACATACATATATGTTAATACATAAAATACAATTTAATAATAATACAAAATAATATAGTTTTTAGTACAATTAACAAATGATTTAAAAGTTTATGAAATATTAAATAGTTTTTTCTAATAATATATCTTTTTTTAAAAGTAATGAATACCTTCTAATTCATAAGTTATGACTCATAAGGAAGCTCAGTGTAGGAATTATTTTTACGAAAAAGGTCCAATTTTAATAGATATTTTAAGCAGATTGTAATATTGAAACTACCGGCTTATGATAGCTGAAATATGATACGAATACTTTTGATTCCATATGTTGCAAATTACGTTGGAAAACGGCATCTATGGTAGTACCTCCTTTCGTTGTAGAAATAGTTTTATTTGTATTTAGGGACATATTAAAATGATCTTTCAAGAAGGTTATCAAAGCAGTGGCTTCATTGGAATTGAAATTTATATTAAAATCTCCACCTTATATCATAGGAAAAGTATGATATTGTTTCTGCAATAATTGCGAACCAGCTATTGAATATGGCAACAAAGTAAAATGAATGAAATCAATTATTTGTTGAACGGTATGGTTTGGTGATATGTAAATTGCACACAATAATAGAGTTTGTCCATTAGTAAGAGTATATTCAGTCGCACAGATATCTCCAATGGGTTTTACCACGGAAAGCATATTGGTTGTTTGACGATCTGAAATCTCTGAATGTGGTGTTAAGAAATCGGTGATTTTAAGATTATTTTTAAAAATAGCAACACCACCAGCGCGAACATTTTGCCTTTTGAATTTAACGATGCAATTGAAGTTAGGAATATCGACATCCTCATTGTCATTTAGCCATGTTTCAGAAAGAATTAAAAAGTGAGAACCTAGTGTTATTGGATCTGCAAGATCTTGAACGTGTGCACGCAAGCTCTGGCAATTAAAAGTAAATATTGTGATACCTTCTGAAGTATTTATAAAATCAGAGAATGTTTGGTGTAATGTAAGAAGTTGATTGGATGATAAGCGCTGAAACTCGTTCTTTAACTCTGTTGATGTGGATTTCAAGCGACCATGATAAAATGTACTATCATTGTTAGGAGAAGAGATGAAAAAGCCGTTAATATTTGTAACCCTGGACAATGCAACATAAACTAGAGATCGTATATGATTTTTCTCGTACTCATAAACTACTTCGGAGAATGTACCACCTTGGGACTTGTGTATAGTCATGGCACATGCTGATATTAAGGGGAACTGATGTCGTTTACAAGAAATAGTTTTATTAGAATTTAAGGCGAATGTAGAATTCTTTTTTGCAATTGGAACTGCGTTTCTACTAATGTTATTAGATTGAGCATAAGCAGATACTTTATTACGAAGTTTGCGCCCAGTATTTGGTGATTCAGGAAATTCAAGCCAGATTCTTTTAATCTCACCGTTTTCAAAACGTTCAATAGCATTCAACTTTCCTAATGCACCATTTGCTAAGCCATCGGAAACATCAATGTTTGTTGTTATTAAGTATGGCTTGCCAATAACAAACGAAATTTCAAATGGTAAACCACTGGTATCAATAATGGATTTTTTGTGTAGGACTTGACGAAAGTTGGTTTCCTGTTGGACATTGTTACACCCTAATAGTACATCTGTTGCAATAGAAGTAACTTTGTCTGCAGTTAAAAGTGTTGTGGAGTTATAATCAGTAACACTATTATTTTTTAAAAATATACGTATGCCATTTGGACACAGTTCAAGAACTTTTTCTTTTGTGAAAAATCGCGATTCAATCAATTTTTGTCAACAAATTTGCAAATTCTTGATTTGATTGACGCATAACTTTATTAATTTAATGGAGTTTTAGTTGACGCCATAAAGAAGGACCTGCAATTTTTTGCTTGATGGGTTTGAAAATTGTAGTTGCACGGACTGGTGGTAATTGACGTAAGTCTCCAATTAGAATAATGTCTAGGCCACCAAAAGGCAAATCATAGTTTGCAGTAATTTGTTTGAGTCTATTATCAATGTGTTGAAGTAGTTCAGCACTGATCATACTTATTTCATCTATGATAATAACCTTTATATATTTGAAAAGAGTT
Organism: Eustalomyia histrio; assembly: GCA_949748255.1. Lineage (NCBI taxonomy): Eukaryota > Metazoa > Arthropoda > Insecta > Diptera > Anthomyiidae > Eustalomyia > Eustalomyia histrio. The sequence goes on from OX456525.1 coordinate 126,820,993, forward strand.
CTATACAATTGAACAACTTCAATGGACAATGGAAGATTTCTTGAAATAGATATTCTCAATGCAGTGTGGACAGTGCATCCATCTATTGCTACTGCAGCCTTGCCAGTAGAGGCACAAGTAATGTATGCATTGCACAAATTGTCTGTATTTGTGAAACGATTATAAATTTCCATTAATAGACGAATTACGAATGTTTTACCGCACCCTGCTGGGCCTGTTAAAAATACATTCAAAGCCTCATCATTTCCTGTTAATAAGTGGTGTATAACTTGCATTAATAATGCTCGTTGTTGATCATTGGCCATTCTCATGAGATGGAAGAAGTGTTTATTACTCATTATATTTTCACGCTTTTTAGCTATAGGACCAAGTTTCTGTAGGATAGCAAATTGAAGATCAGTATTAATTGGTGCATTAGGATTATCATAAAGTTCTTCGTATGGATCAACATCTCGCTCATTTGTTCTTGTGTTCGACAAATTTCAATGGTTCTTGCCATGTCTAAATCAGATTCGAATTCTTTACGACGTTCCAAAATAAGTTTTTCATTTTCATTGTAAATATTAACATGTTTCATATCTGCTAAGATATCCTCATCTTCATTTTGGAAAGGTATGTGCAAAGTTACCATTTCACGTTTATATTCATTAACATCTTTTGCAGGATCGTAATTACAGTATCGAATTACTCTAGGAATATCTCTTTTAATGCATGTTTTCTTTTTTCACAAATATTGAAATAAGCCACAAATTGAGCTAAAGTAATAGTTTGAAGTTCGTTAGGACGTTTTTGGTACTTATCAAAGCAGTTACTTTTCCAAATGTTGTTAGATTGATCATCTAACATCATTTCGTCCATTTCTTTTGCTGATTTTTTCAAGCGTTCCCTAGCGGTAGGCCACATAGTAGGAATAAAAACGACAACAGTAGAACTTTTAGACATTGGTAGTCGAAGAAGGTACCAAGCGGCTTCCTGACTAGAAATTTCAACCGTATTAAGCAAATCTACACTAAGTTTCCTAGTTATTTCAACAATATCAAACTCTGGATGTTCATCCATGACGGCTATAATTTTTCTTTGCAAATCACTTATTCCTCGATTGGTTTTGTTGACATATTCAACAACATACGCAGCGCAAGAATATTCTTCTGTAATATATTGGATATCCATGTTGGATTTAAGAATCGAAAAAATAAACGGGTTGAATTGATTAATAAATTTTTCTGATAACTTTCGCTTTAATAATACTTTGGACGTTTAATACCAGCCGAAATAACGTCTAAATAATAAGTATAGGATGGAATATCATTATTTTTGAAAAATGTATCGAAATCAGTGTAATCATTGTTTTCAAGATTATCCCAAATTTTTTTGTAATGATTTTTTGTATTTTTTAAACCTTGCGTCAGTAGAAGACATGGGAGTCAATATTGTTGTTTTAAGGCAAGGAAGAAATGGTGCTTCAAATCTGCAATTCTGCTTACTTTTTGATGTTATTCGCTTGTAACACGTAAAGGAATGTTTATGTGTCTGTAACTTAATGTTACCAGAGGAATTAGAATCAGATACAAAAATAAGCTCGTTAATCATATTTATAGTAGTGTTTTTGTCGGATCCTAGTGGATCTTTTGGTGCATTACTAACCCATAGTAAAATATGTGCATGAGGGCCGCCCCTTTGCTGGAATTCAATACGCTTGAAATAGTTTAGCACATAATATTTGCCAAATGGAGAATGCTTCTTTGATTGTAATAAAGTCATAATATTGCAAACAAGTTTATTAAAATATAAGGCACAAGTTACAGGGTCTTCGTTTACAAGTGTTGTCTTTTCAAGATGGTTTAAATTAGAGGCTTCAGTTTCAGAAATATCCACCCCATTTTGAAGTTTATATAACACTTGTAATAAGGGATTCCAACCTATTTCGTTTGCACTTACAGTTAAGAAAATATCTGGTTTCCCTAATTGCCTTATCATTGCGAATAAGTCGCGCTTTCGTGATTGCCAATAATAAGTGGAATTTGGTATTGATCGTAAGAATGCAAGATTACGATCTAAGCAAGCTTTGATATATTCTGTTGACTGTATTTGCTCTCGCGTTATATTTGTATCATGGCCAATATTTTTGAAAGCAACAACAAGAGAGTCCCGAGTTTTTAATCCTCATTATTTTCATTGCTAAATACAATAGATGGTGTGGAGTGACTCCTCGTCTATCAGAACGTCGAATCTCACTTGTAGCAATCATAAAAGGCGCGACATGCAACCCTTCCTTAAAAACGCGAAATTGTCCAACATAAACAGTTGGAAATGACAACTCTTCAGCATATTCATAGAACAATAAACTAAGAGGGGCATTTCGCTCACCTGGAGCAAGATTGAGAAACATTTCATCCGACCAAACCATTGTATGTTGTTGTGCAATGAGACTTTCTTCAATTGGTATTTCTTCAAGAAAATCATCACTTTCAATATTTGCGCAATCATCATTTTGATTGAAAAACGTGTGATCAATTACAATTGAGAAATGTTTGTACAGAGGTGTATTAATTAAAAAAGTTAGCCATAATTTAATGTTACGCTTTTTTACAATGCCTACCAAATAACTGGACTTATGAATTGATCGTCGTTTAATGTGTACATTAATACAATAATCATCATCAAGATTTCTTGGTAAAGAAGTTACCATATTATTAACAGAAACTGGCACGTTAATAACCTGGCCCAGTATGCCATATTGACCGTGACCATTTCGCAAACGACGAATTTGTAAAAACGGCAAACGTGGAGATATTAAACGTTCGGTTATTAAATCTAACTTTGGTAAATGAGGAGGAATGTCTGGATAAACAAATCCGTTAGATATTGAGAAGGTTGGAACAATGTTTTTACGAAGAGAAGCTGAACGTTTGGTAAACCATATTTTGAAAATTAATATTGGGAAGAAATGTAGCTATAAAGCCGTGCGCGGAAACAGAAACAACTTTCAAATCTTGCTGAAACCATAAGCGGTCGCATATAGAGCATGAATAACCAAATTTGTTATTGACAAATTTTTTTACAAATTCGTTATAAGCTTCCTTATGAATATTACAATTAAGGTATTCATTACCTGTAGTAGATGTACAATTTTCTTGTGTAGCAGAATTTACATTGTTGTTGTTGGAAAATTCCCCCATAACAGCTGTTGATGTTGAAGGCTGCTGCGATGTTCTTATGTTATTTTGATCAATTGTAATAATATTGTAACAATTGTTGTTGTTGTTATTGTTGGAAAATTCCCTCATAACAGCTGTTGATGTGGAAGGCTGCTGCGATGTTCTGATGTTACTTTGATCAATTGTACTAATATTGTTACAATTGTTGATGTTGTTGTTATTGTTGGAAAATTCCCTCATAACAGCTGTTGATGTGGAAGGCTGCTGCGATGTTCTGATGTTACTTTGATCAATTGTACTAATATTGTTACAATTGTTGTTGTAAGTTTGTGGATCTAATTTGATGAAATTGAAGAAATTAAATGATTAAATATTATCAGACGCTTTTTATTGTTTAAAATACATACCAGCTTCTGCGTGCATATTTGTTGTTGGAATTGGTATAGTTTGCGATCGAATCCGATCTCTATATTTTTGTTGGTTGCGAGCCTTGCGTATTCTATGATTCTTTTGTTTTTCATTTTGTTCAGCTCCTAGTACCACAAATACATATAAAATTGTAGAATCAATTTTTTTTGTTTTATTTCATAAAGTGGTAAAATACATAAATTTTTAAATACATACCAGTTTCTGCGTGCATATTTGTTGTTGAAGTTAGTAAAGATTGAGATCGAATCCGATCTCTCAAGTTTTGTTGGTTGCGAGCCCTACGTATTCTATCATTCTTTACTTTTTCATTTTGTTCAGCTCCTAGTACCACAAATATAAAATTGTAGAAGCTATTGTTTTTGATGCTATTTCATATAGTGGTAAAATACATAAATTTTTAAAACATACCAGTTCCTGTGTGCATATTTGTTGTTGGAATTGATATAGTTTGCGATCGAATCCGATCTCTAAAGTTTTGTTGGTTGCGCGCCCTCCGTATTTTATCTTTTTTTGCTTTTTCATTTTGTTCAGCTGTTAGTACTACATATATAAAATTGTCAAATTATAAGTAATGATGAAAATTTAACATATGTAGAACAAGGAAACAATATAATAACATGCATGAAGAAAATTATAATTATTAATTAAAAATATTTTATAATTAGAATTTGATATTTCATTTTTAATAAAATTTAGTGGTAAAGCAATTTAGTGGTTGCACTTAATGAAATATGTAAGACACGTGTATGATTTGGCAAAAAAATAAACGAATAGAATTATTTTGCGGAATGTACTTACCAGTAGTTTTTCTTAATTTTTCACGATATATATTTTTAATTTTTTTTGTGTCATCAGACGCACTTGAATTATTAGAATTATTTTCATTGGACGCTTCATTCAATTTTCTTTTTTGTGATGAATGCATTGTTTATCGTTTTGTTTAAGAGACGAAAATAAAAGCGCACAAGAAAAATGAATGCATTGTTAATCGTTTTGTTTAAGACACGCAAATAAAAGCGCACAAGAAAAATAAAAATTAATATGCACGCTTGTTTTATTCGAAGTGACGTTGAATTAATTAAGCATTAATATTTAAGGACACAAAAATCAAATAGCACAAGAAAAATAAAAATTACTATGCACGCTTGTTTTATTCGAAGTGACGCTGACTATAAAATGGAGAAAATGGACATTGCCAGAGAATATTATTAAAGTAATATAATCAGAGTTGCATTATTGTACTTTTTTTTTTATACCCTTCACCATAGGTGGAAGGGTATATATAAGTTTGTCATTCCGTTTGTAATTTCTACAATATTGATCTTAGACCCTATAAAGTACATATATTCTGGGTCCTTATGAAGAGCGAAGTTGATTTAACGATGTCCGTCTGTCCGTCTGTGTGTTGAAATGGGTTTTCCGAAGAACCCAGACATGATGAGGACTTGATTCTTTTTTATTTCTGTTACATGTGATCCATTTCTGTTTGCTATTAAAAATCAGACAGATCGGTTAATAAATGGCTGAGATATTAGCAAAAAACCAGGACTACCTCTAATTTTTCCAGTAAAATCCCTTTGTTTAATATGTATGTAGAATTTTGAGCATAACAACACATCCATGTGTTAAAATTCTTTTCTTTCATCTCCACCTTTTATACACAAACAACACACATACAAAGATTTGTCATTTAAATAAAAACCAAACAAATCTCTAATTAACGAAGACTTTTATATATGTTATTCTATTGACGATGATTTTGTGTGAGCTTCAATAGCTCAGTTGTCTAGACGCTGTGTCACAAATACTTTTTTTTTCTCTAAGGCCGTGGGGTTCGAGGTTCAAATCTCGGTGAGGTCAATTCACTTTTTTTTTGTACATTTTTTTTTTATTATTTTCTTAAGACTTTTTTTTTGCTTATTTTTGTTTTTTTTTAACATTTAATAATTAATTTATATAAAATTTTATATTAATAATTAAAATTCTTTTCTTTCATCTCCACCTTTTATACACAAACAACACACATATAAAGATTTGTCATTTAAATAAAAACTAAACAAATCTCTAATGAACGAAGACTTTTATATATGTACCTCTATTGACGATGATTTTGTGTGAGCTTCAATAGCTCAGTTGTCTAGACGCTGTGTCACAAATACTTTTTTTTCTCTAAGGCCGTGGGGTTCGAGGTTCAAATCTCGGTGAGGTCAATTCACTTTTTTTTTGTACATTTTTTTTATTATTTTCTTGAGACTTTTTTTTGCTTATTTTTGTTTTTTTTTTAACATTTAATAATTAATTTATATAAAATTTTATATTAATAATTAAAATTCTTTTCTTTCATCTCCACCTTTTATACACAAACAACACACATATAAAGATTTGTCATTTAAATAAAAACTAAACAAATCTCTAATGAACGAAGACTTTTATATATGTACCTCTATTGACGATGATTTTGTGTGAGCTTCAATAGCTTAGTTGTCTAGACACTGTGTCACAAATACTTTTTTTTTCTCTAAGGCCGTGGGGTTCGAGGTTCAAATCTCGGTGAGGTCAATTCACTTTTTTTTGTACATTTTTTTTTTATTATTTTCTTAAGACTTTTTTTTTGCTTATTTTTGTTTTTTTTTTTTAACATTTAATAATTAATTTATATAAAATTTTATATTAATAATTAAATAATCCATAAATAGGCTAAAAACATCAACATTTTTATAAAAACCCTCTGATACAAACAAAATACAAACGTTTTTATACCTTTCACAGGTGGAAGGGTCGCGGGTTCGTTAAGATTTTTTTTTTTTGTTTATTTTTTTACATTTAATAATTAATTTAAATAAAATTTTATATTAATAATTAAATAATCCATAAATAGGCTAAAAACATCAAAATTTGTATAAAAACCCTCTGATACAAACAAAATACAAACGGTTTTATTTCTATTTTTGCTCCGATTTAATAGAATTTATAAAAATATTTTTAAACCATTTTATTTCTCACATATTAAGAAAATTTTATACATAATTTACCTTTGAGTGCAACTATTTTAGGTCATAACTTATAATAATTTATAAAAAAAATTATAAACTATTTTCCTTCAAATTTTTAAAATTAAGCTAAAGAAATTACAAATATTTCTAATAAAAAAGCGAAATAAAATCCTAAATGCAAATTTGCCAGTTAAATCAAACTATTTTGTAGAAATAAAACACATGCAGTTCTAGTGATTTCTTTTAACGATTTGTTGAAATTCTTTTCTTTCACCCTTAACCTTTTATACACAAACAACAAACACTATTCTAGAGCTGTATTATGACCTATGGATACGTCTTATATAACAAAAGATCGAAAATCTTTAGTATAACATATTTGCTGAAAAACTCGGAAATATCGGTTCAGATACAAAAAAGTTATGCCCAAAACATACATTTTTTTTAAATACCTATTTTCTGGAACCATAAATCTTCCCGAGTCCAAGTTTTATCTCCAAACTAAATGGTTAATTTCCTCTTAAAGGCGTCCGTATATAAATCTGTCCATTTCATATATGTCCATATATAAACTTCAGTTTTTTCCCAACCATGGTGAAGGGTATATAAGATTCGGCATAGCCGAATTTAGCCGCTCTTACTTGTTACAAAATGATTTCTGGTGTCATTATTAAATAATTGTATTATTATTTTATGTATTAATTTTATTGATGTTAGCTGTAGTTTATAGTGCGATTTGCCAACATTCAGCACATTCATTTTGTATGTTATGTATAACAGCGAACAACTGGGCAAGAGTACGATAGAGGTCGCGCAAAATGCTGTATTATGGCGGTAGTGAAACACCACTGGAATAGCATATGTCAACTGTAAGAATTTTTTAGCGATTTAAAATTGGTTTGTGTACGTACTTAAACAGCTTTTTTCTGTCGCGCAAAATGCTGTATTATGGCGGTAGTGAAACACCACTGGAATAGCATATGTCAACTGTAAGAATTTTTTAGCGATTTAAAATTGGTTTGTGTACGTACTTAAACAGCTTTTTTCTGTAGTGATTGATTTATAGCTTTATTGAAACTTTAATAGCAAATAGCTTTTTTTGTTCTGAACATTTGAAATCGACTACGACTACGGTAACGAGAGCTTTTTTTTAGACCCCCATGCCGTAAATAAAGATGTTTTACTTCAAAAAAATAATTAATAGTAAGATAAAACGACTTTTGATTATTAAGTCAATTAAAATGAAAATGATGACTGATTTCGCAATATTGCATCAGAAACTTTAATGATGCCATAGTTGCAAAAATTTGCGGCAGCACTGTCAATTGTTTGCATAAAAAAACGTTTGACTTAAATCGGTGCTGTCAAGTGATGCTTTTTTGAACGTTTTACTTTTATTATGAGGCAGCGATGCGCAACTACTTCATTTACGAACGTATCTGTAATTTCTAAGAATTCCTTTAAGGGCTATTGAAATATTACGTTACAAAAGGGGAGTTGGAGTAAAAAAATCCGAAAATAGTGTCACGTAATATTTGAATAATAATTCCCTTCAAGAAGCCATTTGGAATGGGCTGGAGCGACAACAGCAAATTTTAAGCGCATTACGGAAGTGATGAATTCTCCCATAATACCAAATAAAAAGTATCTAGAATGTTTTCAAAGGGGGATTCTTATTTCTAATGAAACCTTGGAAATGCTCCTAAATTACGTTTCGGAGAAATATAAAATGTCTTACATTTGTACATTTGTCGGCTCATTCAAGATATACTTAAGATTTCTTCGGTGCCATGCGTAGTAAAGGATTTTAAATACCGTCTGCGCAAGTATATCTTAGGTATGTTATAAAAATTATATGTTTCGTTATCTTCTTATTAATTTGTTCAATTGTTTTCAGCAAGAAATACAGAACACCTCAGTATCTTAACAACAGCAACATCGATTTAAATAATAACAGTTTTGAGCAATATGCAACTTTGCAAAGTCTACCAGACCTGATTGATGAATATGAGAATGACCCTGACACTGATACACTGGACGACCTAGATGAATCAAACTTTCTTCAAAAGAATGCCTTGGAATACATATCAGGCTATATCATCCGAAAACTATACCTAGAAGAGCACAAATGTCACGAAAATTCATTTACATTGGTCGATCAGGTATCAGAAGGTTTTCTGACAAAAAAAAAACCCACTTGGTCATTTGTGGGCAGATAAAAAAACTTGAAGACATTTTTTATTAAATAAATGGGCGTGAAATTTCAAAAAATCTCCATACGCGGCTACTCGAGAAAAGCGGATATATAAAATTATCCGATAATATAAAAGGATTTTTTTTTCAAGTGCCGGATTCACTTTCGCGTACGTCACTTGAATAAACGTCTAAAAATACAAAAATTCAAGCAGAGAAAAATAGGATTTAAAAGAATTATCAAAATTAATTTTTAAAAGTTCCTTTGTTCTTCTTTTTATTAAAAATGTAAGCAAATGAAACATACTTTATTGCTGTTTATTAAAATGAAAAGCCACTGATATCTTTGTACATATTTGTATATTTTTTTTAATATTGTATTATTTTCCCAGCTCCTCCGATGATTGGGAAGATGAGACAACAACAATGGAATTTGTGGATACAAACAACTTTTTGTAATTTTTTTTTTTGTTATTTATTAAAAATTAAATCAATTTCTTTTTAGCAATGGACTTTGTAACGTTTTTGTAATTGTTATTAAATGTTCTTGTTTTAACAACGATTTTGTAATATTAAAAAGAATTTGTTTACTAAATGTACACAGAAAAAATTTTACAAATTTCTGTTTGTAATATTAAACAACTCTCATTGGATATTTTTGTAAATACAAAAAAAAATTTTTAAAAGGCATCAACAATGGAATTTGTAAATACCAAAAACTTTTTGTTATTATTTTGTATCTTCAATTTTTATTTTCAAACAATTTTTATATGAAAAGTAACAATTAACAAACATTTCAAACAGAAAATTGTTAGAAATTGAAAATATTTTTATTTACTTAAAATTTTGTGATACTTTTTTCTGTGTATATTTAAAAAAAAAATAAAAAAAAATTAAAAAGGCACCAACAATGGAATTTGTGGATACAAACAAATATTTGTAACTTTTCTGTTATTTATTAAAAATAAAACCGATTTCTTTTCAACATTGGACTTTGTAAATAGATACAAATATTATTTTGTAACGTTTTTGTAATTGTTAATTTATTAAATTTTCTTGTTTTAACATTGATTTTGTAATAATAATAAGAGTTTGTTTACTAATGTATATTAAAAAAAATAAAAAGGCACCAACAATGGAATTTGTGGATACAAACTATTTGTAATTTTTCTGTTACTTATTAAAAATAAAATAGATTTCTTTTCAACAATGGATTTTGTAAATATAAATATTATTTTGTAACATTTTTGTAATTGTTAATTTTTTAATTCGTAATTGTGTAATTGTTAATTTATTTAATTCGTTAACTTATTTAATTCGCCTTTTTTTAAATATTTTAAATAAAACAAATAAAAATTTAGTTTAAATTCGTGTTTTATTTGTTTTTAAGTATTTCAGAATAAAAATAATACAAGTTATTGGTAATGCAATTTTAAAAACATCAGTTATTTTCAATGTCGAATTTTTTATAATTTTTTTTAAATGGAATGGTTTCATAAGGTTTACTAAATATTGTATCGTCCCATTAAAAACAGAATTGTTGAACATTTTTTTTCACAATAAGGACGATTTTTTGTTGTTTTTTATTAAACTAAACATAGATAGGCATCGATCTATCATTGTATTTTTTCCAATAAAATTTTAGCAACTCTGTTTTTAACAGGACAATACAGCACATACAACATTTAGCACACCCCTTTTGAACAACCTAATTAAAAATTGTTTAGATATAAAAATTTTGTATTTATTCGGAAGGAAATCAAATTAGTCCAATATATTTTTTTTTAAAAACAAATAAAATAAAATAATTCTGACTGAACATAAGCTTGAAACGCATAAATCGAATTTATTTCTATTTTTATTACAAAAAGCGTTTTAGAATCTTCAGACAACATACTTCGAACGTATCCACAAATGAACCTTTGACCATTCCTTGCTTCTCCTAGAGTGTATTATTTTGTCAAAATTAGGGTTGAATTTCAATTGCCGGTTGTAGGGCACCAGCACATTACGCCAACATGGCACATATAGCAGCAATTTTTAAGAATATGGGAATATGTACCATTTTCCAAATCATCGGAGGAGCTGAAAAAAAAACTTTTAATTCTGGAACTTTGTGCACAAACACATAAATAGTAATAAATTTTGAAAGCTACACACTATTTTTGATATTAAAAGATTTGTTTATCTACAGACCATGTCCATGATTTAAAAATATATCTTATCGTTTGACCATTCCTAATTGAACCAGATCTGGCCATTCCAAAAAAAAAAAAACAGTTCCCGGAATCTGGGTTCAAACGCATACATGGCGTTTATTTCTAAACCATTCCCTAGGTTTTTATAACAAAGTGTTTTAGAATCTTCTGATTACATACCTTCAACTTAGACACAAATTAACATTCCCAGTTTTTCTTTTTTTTTAAGTTATGGGCACATATCTATATATGTATGACTTTGGAAGACTATTTGTAGTACTTAAATACTATTCGCCAATATGCGACATACCTTTTTATTTATTCAAATTTTTTTATTTATTCAAATTTTGGTATTTTTTACGTACAGTTACAGGTACGTACAGTCGATAACTTGTCAATTATATGGACAAAGGATTAGTGCTGATTATAGCAGATTTATTAAGTTTGATAACGGTGTCATCATGTTTATTTATTAACATTCCTCATATTAATACTATAAGAGAAAATAAATCTTTAAAAGGTAAAGTGATTAAATTTTTATATAAATTGTATATTAAATTGTTTATTTCTTAACTCCTCCTTAGGAATAAGTGTTTTGGGTTTATGTTTGGAACTCTTCTTACAATTATAACAATATATATGAATTTCTTTCATATATGGAATATTCCATTCTACCCGTCCAAGAGTATGTTTTGATTTATTTTGTTTTTAAATATCAATCGCTTTTGGGACGTAAAACACAACTTGTTAGCGTCTTCTATGTCATCACTGCAACACTCGTTACGAACTTTTTTATCAAAACTTTTTTCATATGTCAAAAGCCGTCTTTGCTACGATCTGAACATTTAATTTTTCAACAATATGAAAGAAATCAGTTACGAAGTTTTCTCTTAACCGTGGTTTGAGAAATTTATGTACTAATATTAGAAAAGTTAAAATTATGTTTGTTCAACAGGCTGAAATTTTATTTGAAATTTTTTTTTAAATGAAAATTGAACTGCGTTTAGAGAAATATGTCCATCATCAAAGTAAACAGCTTTCAAACGTACTCAAGTAAGGTTGTTGCTTTGTGTTTCTGACTTCAGAAACACATATCAATTAAATTTTCGACTGTACCTCTTCCGCTTAGCACCTGTACTCTCATAATTTTTACGAACTTTCTCGTTTTTTTATATTTTTTAAAATTCATTATCGTTCGCGTTGGGTTTTAAACAAAAGTATAAAAAATATACGTCGTTCAAATGGTAATACTTATTTTTTGAAGGATCTGTAAAATCTAATTGTAGTTCCCTTTTTAAAGAAGAAAAAAATTACAAAATTTACAAGATTCGGGATTATCTCAAAATGCACCAAACGTTTTAAGTATGAAAGTTATATATTGTCCCTTTTTTAGAAATTATATTTGTTTGGACAAACCCATTAAGATTGCAATTTGATATTTTATATATTGTAGAGGATACATTGTCCGATATGCGTACAATGATTAAACAAAACTAGGTACATTTTGTGATATTCGTGAATCAAGGATATGTTAAAATTTTGTACCCTTTTTTTAAAATGATAAATGTTACATAATAGGAGTTGAGAGATCAAGCTTTAAACTCACATATAAATTAATATTATCGGGTGACTCATTCAAAACATTTTGAATCTGATTGCGGTGGCGTTGTCGATGACGAAAAATACGAGTTCAAACAAAATGATATTTCTTTATTTTGACTTTTACATATATAATTTAGATTTTTTATAAAACAAGTTTAAATAATTTTCGTTTTGTATTAGAAAATCATAAAGAAATCCACCACAATTTTTAAATATTTTACTGAGCAACTTAATTTTAGTGGTGTTCAACTAAAGTACAGTGCAAAATCTTCCTAAAGCTCAAAGTCTTAACGAATTTAAAATTTAACCTATTCCATAAATACTGATTTTTAATAAATCGTAAAAACCATATACATACAGACAACATGTTTGTTGACAATGCAGTTACTTTTTTATTGACAAATTTAGCTTGCAATTTTTGCCTTTTTTTTCTTTTTTTAAATCTATTCAGTGTGCATCAATTGAAAAGCTCTGGTACTAATGACAAGTTACCTTAAAAAAATAAGTTTTAAATAACCACCGCAGGCACATTTTTGTATCACCGGAATCTTAAGACGTCCAATTGTTATCAATTGAAGATGAATGAAATGGTTCTTTTTATTATGGTTATTTTAAAGATGAGGGAAATGGTTCTTTTAATGGTGGTCAAACTGGGAATTTTAATGATGGATGTAATTGTATTTTTAATGATGGATGTAATGTTTCTTTTAAAAAGATGAAATGATTACTTGTTTAAAAAATTCTTGATGTCTCCTAAAAATTAAAAATAGAAAAAAAGTTATTATTTAATTATAATATAAATAAATTTTTTATATATAAAGATAACTATCCATATCAACTAGTGTTAATGATACGATTGACAATTTTTATAAAATTTTCTTTTGAAAATGTCATTTCGTATTCCCAATTCTGGGAAATTAATGTGGATAAACAGGAATGGTTAACGTGTATAAGTTCAAATATTTGTGCCCATATTTCAAATAATATAATTATCAGAGAAAAAAATTTGCAAAAAAAATATTTTTAAAGCAAAAAAAAAATGTGATTTAACCAAAAAATTTGTGGTTTTGTATACACATTTTAATATTTTCTTTTTTGATTAATAGTTGAGTTAAAGTTCTCATTATAAAAAATGGATCTAAGTATTTTTTTTTTTCTTTTTAAATTAAAATTTTCTTTTTTTGGTAATTATATTTATAAAAAATGGGCATACAAAATTATGCAAACACTAAACAATAGCGGTTTTCACTCTTGGTGGTATATTTACAACCCTTTTATATATACAACAATTTTGTACTACAAAGCGTGAACGCATTTTTCGCATAAACACAGCTATTGTAAATTAATGAATCATTTGATTTTTGTTTTGTTTTTTATCAATTTGAAAACTTAAAATATCAAAACGAACTTGAAGTTAACAAAAATGTCCATAATTATGGAAAAACTATAATTTTTTTAGTGCAAAATGCAATCGACCAAATAGAACTTGCAGCGATTCTAGGTTTGAAGGTATGGTATTACTTGTAATAATAATAAAAAAAACAATAGATGCTGAATTTCACTATCGTTTTAAGTTGGGGTTTTTATTATTTTGATCCATTATTCAACTTTATTTTAAAAGTGACCACAAAATGACAAATAAAAAAATTAAACAATAGTTTAGGCGGCTAAACGATCAGCTGTTTTAGTCTTGTAAATGTACAAGATATTTTTACTATACCTTTTAGCCTTGCATTTTAACCGTAGCCTGTAAATTTAGTTCTATACATTTTGTTGTTGTGGTGTAGTAAATAGTAGTACTTTTACTTTATCTACAACCTTTATAAGGTTTACAAGAGTATTTTACTACCAAAAGTGAAAGCCCTTAATGTTGTTTAATTAGCCACACCATTTCGTCAGGTTATTCAAAAAATACCACTGTAATTAAAAAGAAATATTGTATTGTATTAATTGTAATAATCCTCCAAATACTTGATTTGATATTCAAAGAAAATGTAAATTTAAATATAACAAATTGCAATTGAAAGTGAATCCAAATAAAATAAAATTAAAATTGATTTGATATAAAATTATTTTCTTTTTTTATTCAATTGATAGCTTTTTCAAATCATATTTCTTAAATTATTATTAAAATTACATTAATTTTAAATAATAGTTTTTTATTTCAAAATGTTATTTTTCAATTAATATTTTTTTTATCAATTGATATTTTTTGAAATACAATTAAAAATGGTGTGGATAGAAAATTTTTACATTTATATCTTCTCTGGTTATCAATCCACGCTTTTAATTGTGCCGGTGATCTTTTTTTTAGAGCGGGGTATCGTCTAATGGCTTGAAGGCATTCCATTAAACTTGGTACTTTTTCCAATTCTTTTAAATTTCCAAACATTTGATGCATTGCAGCCCTTTCACTTGAACTCCATCTTACTCTTTTCGTTTTCTCTACATGAAAAAAATATACAATATATATAAATAGGGTTATATAATTAATTACCTACAAATGCCCTCATGCGCATTTATGCGTAAACTGCTTCGATTTATTTTATTAGCAACTTATAACAAACCATAACTCAAAATTACAGATTATTGTTTAAAAAGTTCCAAATTTTCTTTTACTTCGTAATTTTGTTACTAGGTAATTTTACTGAACTTTAGTGGAATAGTACACAAATGACCTGTTATTGATATGTTAAAATTAAGGGGTACGGCTTATTTTTTTTAGTCGAAAGGTGAGATGTATACAATTATATTTGGTATCAGTTGCATGTACCCGGTCTCGTCCGGGACTCGAAAGTATTTTGCGTTTAAAACCAAAAATATTTATGTTATGTTTTGTTACTCATACTTAATAAAGTCGAAAAAACGGGAAAATGTTTCTGTATAGAATCTGACAGTAACCCGAATAAATTTTGGGTACCTTCAGATTTGGAAATAATATTACTATGTAGATTAAGGTTGTTCAAAATAAAAAAAAAGTTCGAATTCACGAACTCCACAACCTTACGAATATGCCATTATGGAAAAAATATGGTCTGCCAAAGAAATAAAACATAAACAAAATTATTTATACATAGCACATCGCCATTGAAGTTTCAAAATTGTATATAATTATTAGGATCACGACTCCTCAAATCTAATATATTTTTGGCTGTACATTACGAATATGAAATCAAAATTGAATTCAGAGTTCCACCACTTTGTCCAAAAATTTGCTTATATTTGTCTCTGCGCAAATTTATTTTTTTAATGATTATATGTCCTCAGAATGTCTTCACATCTTTTCAGAAACCTTTGATATTTTGACTAAAATATGTATTTTTAAGTGTGAATTTAAAAAATCGCGAACTCATTAAAAATTACTGATTTTAGTTTGCAAATTTTGATCTCATATTCCTTTTATGAACATTAATTTAGACTGTATTGGAAAATTTTGTTAAATTATAGCGTATAGTTTAAAAAAGAATTGAATTTAAAGCCAATCCCACTTTTTGTATAAATTACTCTAACGACAAATTACTAATTCTTATATGTTAGCTTTTTGTGCTACCCCTAAATATAAAAGAATTTTGTTGAAACTTGGCAGAGAGATTTTTTAGACATTAAGGAATAGGTGCAACATTGTGAAGATTGCAAATTCAAAATTTTTGGACAACTCTAATGTAGATCCTATTTATTAAGCTAACCTTGGAGTCACCGAACCCAACTTCACACCGCCTATCGGTTGCACGCCCGATTATATGGTATATTATTTCGAAAAAAAAAATAGTCGAATATATTGAAAGGCATAGTTTAAAATTTACTTACGAGTGCTTTTATGTATACTGAATGTTGAATTGTCTTTGCTTTTATTAAATGAATTCACTTCATATTCCATTTCTTCTTCGCCATCTTTATCACCTTGCTTTCCATCATCATTCTCAACCTCATTAACTTCATCAACCTCAACATCACCATCCTCATCCTCTTGTTCATCTCCAATTGCTGCCAATAAAATTTTTGATACGCAGGTTATTTCAGACACTGGAATAGACATTCTATAGATGTTTTTATGAATGTCTTTGTGATGACCCACACAAATTGCCAATTTATCTACGGATGATTCTTCTATATTTAAAAGAGATGTGTATGTGGCTATATGTTTCCTCAACGTGGTTCCTCTCAAGCTTTTCGGTATTTCTGCACCGCACTCTTCAGAAAATTTTTTTATTAGTGGACAAGCTCTATAATATTGTTTGGATAACTGACATGATTTGGGCTTACTAAAGATATATGGATTATTTTTAGTTATCCCTGCTTTTTCTCTAAATTTAAGAATTAAATCAATCGCGTTAATACCTAATGGACAAAGCAGTAAGCTTACTGTACGACTACGCTTTCCTCTTAAAGTGATTCTTACAAATTGCTTTGCAAATGCAATTGTGTCAGCCGCAACATTCTTCAAAACATCTTTTTCCACATTTTCAGTTATTTCCCCCTTATTTTCATAATTTTCAATAGTAAGACGTTCAACTTCGCCAGCTCTACTTCTATTGGAAATTTTAATAAAAATTAAAGAGGTCTGCACTAATTCCATCCACTCTGAAATAAGAAATCCTTTATTCAATATCGCCATTGCATTGAAAATTTTGGTTTTTAAATACGAGTATAATTTCTGTATATCGTCCTTCTTTGGTAAAATAATTTTGTTCACTCTTTTTTGATTTATTTGGTCTTCTAAAGCTGTTTTGTTTATGAGTGTCGGAACCTCTTCATCCCATAAATGCAAAAATTTTTTTACATCATCTTCTAAATCTTCAGAGCCAGTTTTTATATATTCGCTTCTTTGACTATTTCCGCATTTTTTTATTAATGTAGTTAAGTTTTGTGCAACAGCAGGTGTATTAAATTTCATTATGTTCTCATCCCAATGCGCTACAACCCGAAGAGCTTTCACGCAATTATCAAATTGATGAGGACTAAATATTTCCCTTAATTCAGTGATGTCAGGATTGATTTTATTTATTTCCAGTTTGAATCGTCCTAGTAACCGCAGTTGCGTACGGATCAGGTCATGTTGATAGGATAATGTGTATTTCTCTGTCATTTTATTTCCAAATTTAATTACAAGTTCATCGTACCTTATTGCTTTTGATATGGAATCATTTCTTAACACAGGGAATATTTTTGTTTTTAATAAATCGTTTGCTGCCGCATGAATAAACTGTGTAAGTCTTCTACCATTTATTATATTATTTCTCCCATTTTTCTTCATATTACCACATTTTTTCAAATGGATTCGAAGGGTAAATTTAGAAAAAAATCCTCGACAAAATTGACAACACACGTAGTCGTCAGCATTATTTTTATCTTTGCGGATTTGTTGCCTGCTTACAATGAGTACACCGCTATTAAGATTCTTGGAAGTGTTATGCATAAAGTCCCCTTTTTTTCTTATTTCATTGATAATTTTTAACCGCTCTGCACTTTTCTTTGGTAAAGACAACGCTGCTTTAATTTCTTTTTGAGATTTGTGCTTATTAAACAAATGTCTTGCAAATTTAGTTTGCAGAGTGTTACAAAAAATACAAAAATGTTTCTTTGATATACCGCTATGAGGAACCATTAAATTTGAGACATTTACCGGGCTTTTTATAACTTCAATGCTTTTCTCGTTTTCTGTTGCACAACTAGAAGTTAACTCATACTTTTTTGAATCCATCGTTGAGTTCAGTAGGTATTCAGATGCTGAACATTCGTCCAAGTGTATTAAACTAATTTCTGTCCAATTTAAAACTTCTGAATTTGTTTCAGATTCTAAAACAGAATTATATTTCTCTTCTGTGGTATCTAAGGATGACGATGATGAGAAAAGCAAACTATTTGTTTGATGTGATGTCTCTAGAGCGGTACTACTAAATTTATGGTTAGTATTACCCAAATCTGGTGATAAAAAAACGAAACTATCTGTTTGGTTTGATGGTATTTCTAAAGCGTTATTTTTTTTTTGTTGAGTACTACACATTGTTGGTGATGAGGATATCAAAGATAGAGTTGTATTGAAAGACGACAAATAATGTGAATTTCTTTGTTCATTTGATATATTTATATTTGATTTAAGGTCTTCCAAGTTTTCTAAATTACAATTAAAAATAGATAAGTTATTGTTATCGATCATTAAAGACGTATGATTTGTTGTATTTGTTAGATGTTGTGATTCTGCACTGAGCGATAAAAGAAGGTAATTTCTGTGTTCGCTCTGTTCCATCGATACATTGATGTTTGATTTTGGTACTCCAACTTTTCTAAATTACAATTGAAAATATGTGACTTATCGCTTATTAAAGACGTTTGATTTGTTGAATTTGTTAGATTTTGTAATTCTGCTTTTACTGTCTTCATTAAATATATTGGTGTTATCTGACTTATTGTCATCAAACATTTCTAAGGGAGTAGTTTTTATATGTTGTTCTACAAGTATACGATCTAAAGGAGATTTTTCTTCTTTAGCACTGTCAAAATATGTTTTTTTTTTTTTAACAGCATTGCACAAAAGAGGAGATGTTGTGACCACATACACTCAGCAAAAAAAGTCTGTAATGGCAATGGAAAATCCAAGTTGAAGCGCTGCTTATAAAAAATGATGCTTGGAAGTATGTAAGTGGAAGCTGTGCAAACCCGAATGAACCTGCTAATAAGATTATTGAATGGGAATCTGAAGATGCTAAATGTAAGTCAGATTTAATTTTATTAATTTCACCAACAGAACTAAAACAGATCAAGAACTGTAAAACTTCCAAAGAAGTGTGGGATAAATAACATGATATTTACCAATCAAAAGGTCCAGCCCGGAAAGCTATGTTATTAAAAAATCTTATTTTACATAAGATGAAGAATGGTGAGGATATAAGAGACCACATCAGAAAATTTTTTGATATTGTTGACAAAATCAATGAAATGAATTTAGAAATTATTGATGAATTACTCTTTTAGAATTGCTATAGAAACTCAAGAAAAACTGCCAGACCCCGAAACGTAAAAAATTTAATTTCTAGAAGAATACGATGCACGGAAAAGAAATACTACTGAAGAATCATCAGATGCAATGTTCGTCAAGAAAAATGTTAAGAAATTTTTCAACAAAAAAGAATCTCAGAAAGATAAAGGTAAATTTAAATTTCCATGCAACTCATGTGGAAAAGTGGGTCATATGGCAAAAGATTGTTGGTCTAAGAATAACAACTACAAAAACAATGGTAATAAAAGGAATGAATCTACAAGAAACGTTGAGGTAAAAAATTGTGTTAGTGATAAATGGTGTTTAGATTCTGGAGCATCATCCCACATGTGCTCAGAAAAAGACAAGTTCCATATTCTCAAGTCACCAAGTACAGAGGTTCTGCATCCACCAAATAATGAATCAACAAAAATTGAAGGTAAAGGAATTGTAAAAATAATAGCAAAAATGAACGTACAATTAGATTAGAAGATACTTTATATGTTCCGGATTTAAGGTCAAATTTACTATCAGTTGCATAGATAACCGATCATGGTTTGGAAGTTAATTTCAAACGTAAAGAAGCCGTAATAAGAAATCCAAAAACTGGAGAAAACATATTGATTGCTAAACGTAATAATGATTTGTATTATGTTGAAGAAGAAGAAGCTGAAAATTGTAAAGCAGTACAGTCGTAGTCCTTACAAGAATGGCATGAACGTTATGGACATCTCAATGAAAATGATCTTAAGGATCTAATCCGAAGACAAAAGGTAAACGGTATCAATTTTAATATTATTGAAAAATTACAGATTTGCGCAACATGTATTAAGGGGAAGCAGGTCCAGAAACCATTTACCAGATCGAATTCCAAATTATCTGAAGTTCTCGAACTAATACACACCGATGTTTGTGGTCCCATGAGAGTAAATTCTATCGGTGGATCAAGATACTTTTTAACGTTTATCGATGACAAGTCTAGATGGTGCGAAATATATTTTCTAAAGAAAATGAATGAAGTTTTTGAAAAAATTAAAGAGTTCAAAAGTATGGTTGAAAAAAGTACTAATAGAAAAATTAAGACCATACGATCGGATAATGGTACTGAATATACAAATACAGAATTTAAAAATTATCTCAAGAAGGAAGTCATCAAACAAGAATTTACTGCAGCATATACCCCACAACAAAACGGAGTAGCAGAAAGGAAAAACCGTACATTAGTAGAAATGTCGCGTTGTATGTTGATACAATCTGGTCTAGCTTCAAGTTTTTGGGCAGAAGCAGTTCTAACAGCTAACCACATTCGAAATAGATGTCCCTCACGAAGTCTTGATGGGGAAACTCCATTCAAGATATGGCTGGGAAGAAATCCAGTGGTAAATTATTTTCAAAAATTTGGTACAACTGCATTCATCTTGCAAAAATCAAACAATCGAGGAAAATTTGAACCCAAATCCAAGAAATGTATATTCGTGGGATACTCTATAAATTCAAAGGCGTATAGATTATGGGATCCAGAAAAGAAGAAGATTGTATGCTCAAGAGATGTAACCTTTACAAATACGTATCAGCCAGAAGAATATTATACTGATTTTATAAAAGAAGTTTTAAAAAATCAGGGTGATAGTAGTATTGAAGTCGTTTTTATATCAAAAGAAGAAATATTTATAAAAGAAGATTAAATAGAAGAAGTGCAAAATAAAATACAGCAAGAAACTGCTATAGAAGAAAATAATGGTAGTGTAAATAGTGATGATGAAGAATTTTATGGTTTTCAAGATGCTTATGAATACACCAACTACCAACGATGATCGTGGGGAATTCCATACACCCCTAACAACAAAACGTGGACCAGGAAGGCCAAAGAAATTGAAAACTGGTAAAAGAGGTAGGCCAAGAAAATTAATTAATAAATTATAGAATCAAGAATCCATATTTTTGAAAATGAAATAAATACTGCAAATTTAATCGAACACAATGATCCGAGGTCGGCTGAAGAAGCCATTAAAAGTCCGGAAGCTAATGAATGGAAAAATGCAATGAAAGCTGAATTTGATGCTTTGATTAAAAATAAAGCATGGGTGTTGGTAGACCGTCCAAATAACAAGAAGATTCACGTAAACAAAGGACCGTAGCCATGTCAAGCACAGAAGCTGAATATATGGCACTATCCGAATCCACAAAAGAAGCCATATATTTAAGACGTTTCTTATCAGAAAATATGGGTAAACAAAACTCAACTATAATATACAACGACAATCAAGGTGCTGGATTGTTAAGCAAGAATCCTATATTTCATAACAAAACGAAGCATATGGACATCAGACATCATTTTTTTCGAGAAAATGTAGTTGATGGAACAATCAAAATAGAATACCTTTCTACTAACGAAATGCCAGCCGATTTTTTAACAAAGGGCTTATCATTTCCCAAACATGACAAATGCATTTCCAAAGTAGGATTAGATAATATTTGACATTAAATATTGTAAAGTAATTTTTGAGGGGAAGTGTTGTAAATAGCAAATAATACTTTACTGTTTTATACTTTGTATATTTAAAACTTAGGAACATTTTGTTTAAACTTTATAAATGAAAATTTTAAATTAAATTTTCATTTAGTTTCAATAAAACATTTATAGAAAACACAAAAAACAAATTGTGTGTTGATTCGTATTTTTCACACACATACACTCAGCAAAAAAAGTCTGTAATGGCAACCGAAAATTTTGCTGTTACTACGGGAAATTTTGCTAATATGAGCCCAGCGGTATTTTTTGCTAATCTTAGCAACACATGTCTGCTGACATGTAGTACAATGAAATTAGTAGAAAAATTAGTACTTAATTTTAGTAAACTTTTTTAAAGTGAAATTTAAAATCTGTTTGATAAAATCAGCAAAAAAAAATTACTAAATATTATTGATATTAGTACAAAATTTTAATTTTTTTTTTTAATGGGTCTTCAAAATTTTTTTTATTTTGCTTATTTTTTTATTTTTTAAATTTAATACAAAATTAAAAAAAAAAAACAAAGGCTTAAAAATCAATTATCATTTTGTTTTAATTTGGTAATTTCTGTTTTCAAAAATATATTTTATCCATTTTTTTTTTTACTTTTAAGGTCAAATTTTTATTGTTTTTAGATCTGATTTTTAGAACTTAAAAAACTTTTTAGTGCTATTTTAAGTGAGACATCTGTGAGCTTTTGAAGAGTACAGACGTGTTTATTTAAACTTCGCTACTAAATATATGGTACTATTTTTTAATAGGTTAGCTAAATATATACATAGCAATATACATATATTTTTTAATAGGTGAACTTTTGTAACAAACTTTGCTTAGTAATTTAAATTAAAATTTGCTTAGTAATTTAAATTATCTACGCAAAAGATTTGTAATAGGTAAAAAAAAAAAAAAAGAAAAGGAGAGAAAAAAAAATTATTTGTAATAGGTAAAAAGCAAAACACAATAAATAGAAAAAAAAAAATTATTTTTAATAGGTACAAAAAAAAAAGTGCATGAGTGGCTCTCACTCAGAAAATCATAGGCTTTCTTCAAATGGTAGAAATGCTTACATTTCAATAAACCAGTCGAGTGGAAATAAAAACCTCTATGACAAAGAGTACAATAAAAACTATCTTTCAATAAAACCAATTGAGAGAGCACGATCTCTTTCCCCCTTGTTAAACTCAGTTGAGGTCACATTTGCGCAAAAACAAACATATGTAAACACTTGTACAGAGAACTTAACAAAGGAAAATATCAATAATCAAACTGTTAACTCAGCAAGTGAAGACAAATTAGACGCACGCATGCGGTCTGTAAATTCAATGGTTGTTAAAAATAAAAATTGCAATGAAAATAATAATAATGATAATATTAATACTGATAATTCGATTAATAATTCTTTAGTTATCAATAATAAAGTGCAAACAGGTATTGACCGTTATTTTTCCATTGCAAAGCGTAAGTCGACCCCTACGACTTTACACCAAGAGCCTTTCCGCAAGCAGCCAAAGAACAATAGTAGTTCGAAAATAGAAACAATGTCGGTAAGTCAAAACCGATTTCAATTACTCGCTAGCACTAAAAGCGATGATCGGGCTAGTGGCCCAGTGAAGGAATATAAACCGCCACCAATATTTCTACGAGAACAGACTAACAACGCCTTAGTAAACAGTCTGACTCAGTTAATTGGCAAGGACAGTTTCCATGTTGTATCTATTCGTAGGGGAAATGTATCCGAAACAAAAATCCAAATCTACTTGGAAAAAAATTACAGAAATGTGATTCAAAAGTTTGACTCGTGTAAAAAGAATTATTACACATATCAATTAAAAAGTGCTAAAGGCTTAATTGTAGTTATTAAAGGTATTGACAGCTCCGTACCTATTGATGAAATAAAAAGCGCTCTTGAACTAGATGGCTATAAGTGAAGTCTATTCACAATATTCTTAATAAGAATAAAGTTCCCCAACCTCTTTTTCGCGTAGAAATATCCTTCAATTCTTCCCAGTTGAAAAAAGGTCAGTCTCACCGGATCTATAATCTAAGATATTTGCTCCATCGCAAAATAACAGTAGAAGAGCATATTAAGCGCAAGAATCCTCCACAATGCTTAAATTGTCAGGAATTTGGACATACCAAATCCTACTGTAAGTTACCGACGGTATGCGTTATATGCGGTGACGTTCACAATAGCAAAGAATGTCCCAACTCTAAAACAGATTCAATTGTTAAAAAGTGCAGTAACTGTGGTCAGAATCACACTGCCAGCTATCGTGGCTGTCCAGTGTTTTTACGACTTAAACAAGTAGCTTCATCACGCAGATCTTCTCCTGCTCAATACCAACATTCTTACTTTCCAGCCCTTCCAACAGCTAATTCTGATCGCACGGGAGCCAAAACACAACAAAATATTCCTCCTCCTCAGAATTTTTCATATGCTCATATGCTTAAAGAAAGCCCGCCAGCCCAATCGAATGATTCTCAAAACTCAATTGAGAACCTCATTAGAACAATGAATAACTTTATGTCTAACATGCAAAAAATATGTTCCAGGAGATGATGAGGAACCAAAGCATGCTCATGCAAATTTTGTTGGATAGAAAATGAATCTATTGAAAATATGTTTCTGGAACGCAAACGGCCTTAGCCAACATAGAAAGGAAGTAGAACATTTCCTGCAAGAGCAGGAAATTGATGTACTCTTAGTTTCTGAGACCCACTTTACACAGAAAAATTGTTTTAGAGTAAATGGGTATTCAATATATGATACTAAACACCCAAGTGGTAGAGCATGTAGTGGTACAGCAGTAATTGTGCACAATAAAATTAGGCATTTCCCAATGCCAGAATTCGGAAAAGATTATATTCAGGCAACATCTATTAATCTTACCGATTTTAGGGTCACATTGTCTTCTATATAAGTGCTATTTCTTCACACAATCTAGATGCTTTATCCAGCGGTCACCCAACATACTGGCCATCCGACTTGAATAAGATTCCTGATCTTATAGACTTTGCCGTCACAAAAAATATAAAAAGAGAGCAAATATCCGTGAGCTCATCACTGGATTTATCTTCTGATCATTCACCATCAATCATATGGTTGAACGACATTCCCACTGGAGTTCAGGAAAGGCGTCATTTCTATCCAACTAGAAACACAAACTGGTTAAAATATAAAATGTATGTGAGTTCTCATCTTCCATACAATATCCCACTTAGAAATTCATCAGATATTCAATCTGCAGTGAACATATTTACTGACGTTCTAACTACTGCAGCCTCAGTCGCAACTCCTATTTTTACACCCAGAAGTAGGGTAGCTCAATTCACTCCAGGAAATATTCAGTTCCTTGTGAATGAAAAGAGAAAATTAAGAAGACAGTGGCAAGAAAGTCGATCTCCAGCTATAAAAAGCCGACTTAATCGTTGCCAAAGAGACCTCCAAGCCGCCTTAAAGAAAAACGAATAAAATCATCTTGCCAATTACCTAAGTGACCTTAACCCTTTTAAGGAAACAAATTATAGTCTGTGGAAAGCTGTCAAACATATGCAATGCCCTATATCATATAAATCCCCAATACGACTCGAAAATGGCACTTGGGCTAAAAATGGATGCGAAAAAGTTAACGCTTTTGCTAATCACTTAGAAAGGGTGTTCACTCCAAATGATACGAGCTCTAATATAAGCCCTTATATTATAGATGATGTTGTTCCTTCGCCCTTAAAATTCCGTTTCCCATTAATAATGTCAAGTTTTCAAAAACTTGATCCAAAAAAATCCCCAGGTATAGACAGAATTTCATCGTCTATGATTACTAACTTGCCTATCTCAGCTCTTAAATTATTGATGTACATTTACAACGCCATTCTTCGTTTGGGATATTTCCCATCGTCTTGGAAAGAATCGGAAATTGTTATGATTCCTAAACCAGGTAAAGATGTTAGCCAAGTTACATCTTATAGACCTATAAGTTTACTATCAATCCTCTCGAAATTGTTTGAAAAACTACTTATTAGTAGCCTTAGTACATATTTAAACTCAGGGCATATTATTCCCGATCATCAGTTCGGATTCCGTGAAGGCCATGGCACAGTTGAGCAAGTTCACAGAATAACAACGCTTATTAGGAAGGCATTCGAGAATAAGCAATATTGCTCTGCTTTATTTATCGATATCTCACAGGCATTTGACAAAGTCTGGCATGAAGGTCTTATATTCAAGATTACAAACCTGCTCCCTGCAAGTACACATAAACTTTTCAAAAGTTATTTATCTGATAGAAGCTTTCGAGTACGGTCGAAAGACGAACTTAAATTTCTGCTGGAGTCCCACAAGGTAGTATACTAGGTCCCTTGCTATATATTATCTTCACAGCAGATATGCCAACCAATGCTCTTACATACACATCTACTTTCGCAGATGACACAGCTTTCATGAGCATTAACTCTGATTGTAAGGTTGCTTCCGCGCTGCTGCAGACTCATGTTCATGAGCTTGAAAAATGGCTAGACAAATGGAAAATTAAAGTTAATCCGATTAAGTGTGTTCACGTAACTTTTGCCCTAAGAAAAAATAATTGTCCTACAATTAAAATAAACAACATAAACATCCCTGAAAGTAGTCACGTCAAATATCTTGGTGTTCATTTAGATCGACGCCTTACATGGTCCCATCATATTGATTGTAAGGTAACCCAGATTAAATTGAAATCTGCTGAACTTAACTGGCTCATTGGGCCCAATTCTGCTTTAGAATTAGATTACAAAGTCCTTTTGTACAAATCGTTAATCAAGCCCATATGGACTTATGGTATTCAATTATGGGGAACGGCTTCGGCTTCGAATGTTGCTAAATTACAGAGAAGACAATCGAAACTTTTACGATTGATAACTGGCGCTCCTTGGTTTGTCAGAAATGACAATATTCATAGGGATTTAAATATTTCCTCAGTACAAGAAGAAATCAAGCGGTTCTGTTCAAAATACATCACCAAGCTTCAAGTTCACCCAAATCATCTTGCAAGACAACTCCTGCTCTTTGAAGGACATCAGCGATTAAGAAGGATGGATACTCTGGATCTGGGCAGCTAGGCCCTTTTCTATCTTCCTGTGCTGTGCTTCACACATTGCTCAATTATCTAAGTATTAAGATTTGAATAATTAAGAATGGAATTGCAATGGCAACTTCCATTAAATGTATTTAGTTTAAGATTTGATTACTTATTGTTATTTTCTTATGAGAAAGATTCAATAATTAAAGAAAAAAAAAAAAAAAATTTTAAGTGGATGTCCTTTTTTTAGACATGAGTCGGTATATTCACTTCCGATCCCTTTTTTAATCTATGCAACATTTTAAGGCAATTAAAGTTTGTAGGTGTAAGTTTTAATTAGAAATAACATTTCCTTCAATATCCACTTTTTTAAAATTAAAATTTTTTTTTTGCTAATTTTAGCAAATCGGTTTTCAAAAAATTGTAAAATGATTTCTAATTTTTTTTTTTTTTTTTATATTTCATATTATTTATTGGATCTTCACTCTTAAAAACTGTGAACTAACAATAATTATCCAAATCTTAAATCTAAATATTAATTATTAAGTCCAACCAGTGCCAGACTGATGTTATGTGGTTTAGTAGAGATGATTACTGCTCCAGATCCGCAGTGTCCCTCCTTCGAAGACGCTGGTGGCCGGTGACTGGTGGTTACGGGCTAGTATGTTGGGATGTGTTTCCAGTTTTGTTAAGCAACAACTCAAACTTTGTTGTTTCAATTGAAAAAAAAAAACAACATTAATAAAAAGTATTATAATTTCCAATAGTCGAATGTGAATAAAAATAGGGACACTAAAAAAATGGTTTGAAATATTATTAGTATTTTATATTTTTTGATGGAAATGTTATGTGGTTTAGTAGAGATGATTACTGCTCCTTATTATAATAATTATTAGTGGACCAGATCCGCAGTGACCCTCCTTCTAAGACGCTGGTGGCCGTGATTATTAGGCTAGTATGTTGGGATGTGTTTCCAGTTTTGTTAAGCAACAACTCAAACTTTGTTGTTTCAATTGAAAAAAAAAACAACATTAAAAAGTATTATAATTTCCAATAGTCGAATGTGAATAAAAATAGGGACACTAAAAAAAATGGTTTAAAATATTATTAGTATTTTATATTTTTTGATGGAAATATAATAGTGGTCATTGTATGTAATAGATGTACTTTGTAAGGACTTAATAGTGATCAGGTCGTCTTTTGTTTGACTTAGAATTGATAAACATTACCAACAAATTAGTCTGGCACAAACAAAATTTTGAAATTCCATGCATATGGCAATCTGTTCCGATTTTCTTTATCCCATACCTATTTCACCCTTGGCTCCCTACTTGGTACATTTATTTAAATAAATATGATACAGAAATGGGTAAATCTATTGATACAATGGCCACTATTTTATTTCCATTAAAAAAAAATATAAATTACTAATAATATTTCAAACTATTTTCTTACTGTCTCTATTTTTATTCACATGATATTATAATACTTTATAATGTAGTTTTTTAAATTGCAACAACAAAGTTTGAATTGTTACATAAAATGAAGAATTATTGTTGTTCTATAATCTAAAAATAATATTGTTAGTTTCTTCCGAATATGTATGTGTTTTTTACTTTAAATTTGTTGCATGCAAGTGTCCCTATTTTTGCGCACATGACTGTATGTTGTAATTCCTAACATACCAGGGTGCGTTCGTGATCGTCTTCAATAATTTATTTTGCATTCTCTGTATTTTCTCTATATTGGACGCAGAGGCAGTACCCCAGAGCTGAATTCCGTAACACCATATGGGTTTCATGATCGAATTGTAAATGAGTAATTTGCAGTCCAGGCCTAGTTTAGAGTTTCTGCCAGTTAGCCAAGCGAGTTGAGCAGTTTTTAGCTTCATCTGAGTTATTTTCGCATCTATATGATTTTTCCACGTGAGTCGACGGTCAAGGTGAATACCGAGATATTTCACACATGTGTGTTGAGGTATATTCAGATTATTAATTTTAATGGGTGGACACGTCTCTTTTCTCAGTGTAAAAGTAATGTGGATACATTTCTGTTCATTCACCTTAATTTTCCACTTATCCAACCAAGCTTCCAATTATGAAATGTGAGTCTGTAACATTCTAGACGCTATTTCTGAGGCATCGTGGACGCTTAAAATTGCAGTATCGTCAGCGAAAGTCGATGTGTGGGTATTAATATCTAATGGCATGTCTGAAGTATAAATGATATATAACAGAGGACCCAAAATGCTATCTTGTGGAACTCCGGCTTGTATATCTTGAGGAGAGCTGACAAAACTTTTTTCAGCAAGAGTGAATTTTCGATTTGTTATATAGCTTTCGAGTAGCTTGTGAGTATTTGTTGGTAACAAAAGTTTTATTTTAAACGGTAGACCTTCATGCCAAACCTTATCGAAAGCCTGTGAAACATCGATAAAAAGGGCAGAGCAGTGTTTTTTCTCCTCGAACGTTTTTCTGACAACAGTAACTAGTCTGTGGGCTTGCTTAATGGTGCTGTGTTTTCTCCTGAAACCAAATTGGTGTGCTGGAATACAGTTGTTTTGTTCTACATAAACAGTTATTTTTTCCATTAGAATTTTCTCGAACAGCTTTGACAAACAAAATAAAATAAAATAAAAGGCTAATAGGCCTATACGATTCCACTTTTGTGTGATCTTTGCCTGGCTTGGGTATCATTTTAACGAGTGAAACTTTCCATTCTGGGGGATAGTATTCAAGGCGTATAATAGCATTAAAAATAAAGAGAATAATCTTTAATGCTATACGGGGTAACTCCAAAAGCACCTTGTTACCGATTCCATCGATACCAGGAGCTTTTAGTTTGCGGTTTAGTTCAAAAATAGCTTTTTCCACCTCTCTCATCTCAAACATCAATCGGGTGGCTGCTCGGTTCTGGGGTAAAATCGGTGGCAACTCTGATTTTCTCAAAGGAGGCTTACATAAGACAGGCCTTTTTAAATTTTTCGTTGCACGCCATAATGAGTAGTTAGTTCTTGATGTTGGATCTAAATTTCCAAGATATCTGTTTAATGAAGCAGTTATCTTATGTATAAGTAGCTTTCCCAATTTTTTAGTGCATTCTTTCAACCTTATCGAATTCTTCAAAACATATAGTAGTGGCCTGAAGATAATTTTCGCTAAGATCACACATAAGAAAATGTTTTAATCTAGATTTAATGAGAATAGCTGATCCCCCACATGACCTGGGGGTTTGGGGTTCTGTTAAAATTTGAGTTTTTCAACCTTAAATATACCTCACAACCTCTGTAATTAGCAGTATGGGGTTACCGCAATTGCTACATTTCTTTTCAGTATTTACTGTCTTTGGCTTGGTGCAGTCAACTGTGCTATGCAGCTCACCGCAAACTGGGTGTAGTCTATAATATGACCTAGTGTGGCCATACTCCTGGCAGTTCGTACACTGGGCGGGTCCTCGTCGCTTATGTCGTGCTTCAACTGTAACTCTATAGTGTAGCAAGTACCTAAGCTGATAAATAGGGTGTGTTTCATTTTTCTTCAACTTGATATCGCCAGGATCTAATTCAACTCGGAAAAGGGGTTGGGGGAGCTTATCCTGGTTTCTAATATTAACAACGGACTTAACTTTAAAGCCGTTGATTTCAAGTGCCTTCTTTACTTCTAGTGTGTCAACGTATGATTCAATACCCTTAAACACTATCTGAAGACCTTTGCTGCTCTTCAGTATGAATTTTTTTTTTCGGATTCAAGAAATGATACTAATTTTCTGAAATTGGATTCACATTGAACTTGAATTTTAATTTCAACAACTTTGCAATTTTTTTATTGGCACAATGTAAGAGTTTTCCCCAATAAGGCTGACTAGGGTTTTAACAAATTCATTTGAATTTTTCTTTTGGTTTAGATATCACCGGGGCATCATTATTTTCGCTTTCCAGTATGGCAAAACGGTTTTAGAATTGAGTGACATTTATTTCATCTCTACTAAGCTTAGGATAGGGAGCTGTTTTAGCCGATTTTGGGCTTCTTTTTCTCATAACTATTTTAACATACCTGTCTAATCCAGTTTGTACTAATGGTTTGGGGGTAATGATGACTGGCAGGTCAACATTGGGTATTGCGTCAGTTGAGTGGTTAATAGTTAAACTACTTACTGACGGAAACTGAAGCACACTTTGGGGCTGTTTTAAGTTATTAGGTTGAGCCATAATATTGATCTCACTGTTTAACGCAGCAGAAGATGTTGTTAGTGTTTTAATAATCTCACTATTTGTTGATGTTGTAGCTGTAGGTTTTGGTGAAGTGTGTTGTTGTTAAACTAGGCACTGTATTTGTTGGTACTTTTATATTTCCATGTTCCTTTGTGTTATATTCTAAACTGTATGTAGTTTTTGTTGGCACATTGGTTTTAATTTTTTCACATGAGAGTAAAGGAGAACATGAACGGGATCTCTCAATCGTTTTGACGATTAAATAATTTTTGTTGTAGTTGGGATCACTAATGTTTTTATTAGCATTGATGTTAACAAAAATTTTTAAATATTCTGTAAAAATTCCGTAATTCGTAAAATGTAAATAGCAAAGAGATTTGCTAAATAATATTTTTTTTACTAAAAATAGGTACAAAAATAGTAAAGTGGGATTGAAACCAGTTTACGAATTTTTCTACTAACTTTTTTTTCTGAGTGTATGATTCAAACAAATTTACTTTTCAGATTTTATAACTTGAATTGTATTATTTTGTTCTTTTTGGGTATCCACAAAAGTTGTAAATATTTATATATTTATTTATTTAAATATTCAAGAACCAAGCCCTCTAGGCCAAATATGGTTTGTACTATACTACCAAAAAAACAACTTAATATAAAAAAATATATCTATATAAAATGCCTAAAACTAAAATAATATCTAAAATATAGAATAAATTTTAAAATTTAAGGTCCATAATGTTGCAATTAAAATCAAAGAATATATAAAATAACAGTTATTAGAATTTGAGACAGTGTTACATAACGAATTTGCGTTTAATCGTAGCCTTTGAAAAAACGAAGTTTTTAAGGTCTCTAGGTAGGGAATTCCAATTTCTAGTTATCCTCACATTAGAGGATCTTTCATAAATGGATGAAATTATACGATGAAAAACTATTTGAGAGTTTCTACTCGATCTTGTGAAATTAAAGTTCTCAACAATGTAACTATGACAATTCGTCTTAATCACCTTGTTAAACAGTAACAAAATTCTCAATTTTATTAAATCTTCAAAAGAAATACCAACAAAATCTAATATAAAAGGAGTGACGTATTTCCTTATTCTTAATCTATAAACATATCTTATGATACGATTAAATGTAAGATGAAGGCGTTTAAGTAAAAGACTATTAGTACCCGTGAACACCTCTAAGGCGTATAATAATTGGGATATAAGAAGACCACTAGCAAAACATAAGTCCAGAAACCACATTTGCCTTAAGGTAGCATTCACACGAGCACACACGTAATCAATGTGCTTTGAAAAACGTAATTGATCATCACTTTATTTCAATGACGAAATTTATCCCAACACCTCCTAATGATACATTTAAATTACTGGAGTCAAAACCAAAGCACATTGCCTTTGTTGTGCCAGGATTAATTTCCAACACATTCGTATTCATTCACTGTGCAATCCGATTAAGGTAAAACTCTATGTTCGCTCCAAAACATCAAAAAATTTCTTTCCCCAGAAAATAAAATCTGTACATCATCCGCATATATAAATGTTTTAAAAGAGTTATTATCAATGACATTTATAAAATCATTTAAATCAGGGACCGTAAATAAAGATTATTGTTCGTTTTTTTTAAATCAAAAAATCAATCACTTAGGACAGACATAAAAAAATTTATTGCACCATTATTATTATTTTTTGACAATCCTTGCATATCCGTCATAATTTTAAAATTTTTAATTTTTAAAGTTTTCTTCATTGGTAATGATTATTTTTGATTAATAATAAAAAAATCAGCCATAATCATTATTTTTGAGCAAAAGAAATAAAACTCAAAAATAATCATTATTTATGATTTTTATTTTTTTCGCTCAAAATAAAACTCACTTTCAATTTACGACTTTATATATGATGTACTTACATATTTTTATGCATATGTATATATTTTTACACCTACATGAATACCCATAAAATAATTTGTACTTAATAATTTTGTTACTAAGCGCTTGTTTAGAATCATTTGTAATAATTGTATTTATTTTGATATACATTAATTTTTTTTGTTTGTTTCCTCTGGATTTGTTTTATGAGGATATGCAACTATGTTGGTAAAAAACCTCACAAAAAAGTCATAAATTGAAAGTGAGTTTTATTTTGAGCGAAAAAAATAAAAATCATAAATAATGATTATTTTAGAGTTTTATTTTTTTGCTGAAAAATAATGATTATGGCTGATTTTTGTTAATATTACTCAAAAATAATCATAACCATTGAAGAAAATCCTTAAAGGCCTTACGTCTTATTGAATCAGTTAACCCAAGAAGAGTTGTATTACTATAATTCCGTCTTAAACCAAATTGGTTAGGATGAAGCAATCTGTTAGCATTAATATAACACATCATCTGATACTTTATAATGTGTTCAACAACTTTTGAAAGAACGGGTATCACAGAAATTGGACGAAAATTTTGTAAAAGATTTGAATTTCCATTTCATTTTTGTTATGATTTATTTCTCTGATCGTCTTGACTGTTTGTTTGATCCAATGCAGAGATAACATCACCTTCAAATAATACCGAATTAAGTATTTGTAGTGAATATTGGAATCAAAATGAGTATGGTGCTTTACCAATTGGGCAGAAGGTGGAACATGTTTTTATGTCTCTAAGATTGTTGCTACAAATATTGGAAAATGATTTAGCCATGTGGATGTTACATCATAATAAAAGACAAAAGAGTGGATATTTTGTTCAGATAATCGTCCGTTAATAGTGGTCTTGTGTGAATTGACACAATATACTAGAATGACACGAGTGGCACGCAGAATATTTAGTGTTTACAGTAAAGCAGCTTCGAAGGGATTATGTAAAAATAGACTCTGCCATTTTTCGGATCAATTCAGATCCTTCTAAATACCCAAAAATATTGCTGAATCTAATTTGATCTGCCATTTTTTCGGATCAATTTACATCCTCCTAAATCCCCAAATATATTCCTGGATCTAATTTGGTCTGCCAATTTTCGGATCAAATAAGATATTAAGGAATATAAAATTGGTTATGATTAAATATTGTGCCAGATTAATTTTTTTTTTACTCGGGCATGTTTACTTTTTGCAAATTAAGTTAAACCATCTGTGGATGATTATGTAAAAATGTTTATGTTAGTTATAGATATTACTGCAAGGGGCCGCTGTAAAGTAACAAGATTCAAAAATATATTCTCTGTACATACATATATCTATCTTCCAAAAGCCTGATCATGATGGTGTTAAATATATCGGTGTGCAATAACAACGTTGTCCTTAAAATATCCTTACCGAAATAATAGAAAATAACTAAAAAAATTGTTATCCTTAAAATACCGTTACCGAAATAACAGACAAAATTGTTATCCCTAAAATACCGTTACCGAAATAACTGAAAAAATCGTTATCCTTAATAACGTTACCGAAATAATAGAAAATAGCGTTACCCTTACCGATAACCGTATTTGTTTCGGTTACCATCCATTAAAAACAATTAAAATGTACTTAATATTAAACGTATGCATTAGCTGTCTTATGCATGACATTCTGTTAATCTTTATAACACACTTATAAATCAAATTAGCATGTAAAAGAAAAAATTTTCCTTATAAGACTGTTATAAGAATCAACTAAATGTCTATGCATATGAGGGTAGATCTCAGTCAATGTTATAAGTAAGTTTTAAATAAAAATAGTTTATGAATTTAAAAGCTGTAAATTTTGTTTTAAATGCTTTAAAAAGGCCAAAAAGAAAACATTTTAACAAAATTATCTTCATCAGGATTGTGGTAGTTCAGCCCTAAATTGGAAATAAAAGTTGAACTTGATTCTTTAATTTTTAGTATTATTGTGTTACTAATTAAAGAAACAGTTTTCGAATGATTTCACTCCGTAATTCGGCACTGATTTGGTAAGATTAAATCAATTCGTTCTACTAGAAATAAGCAAATCTTGATTCCGAAAATTTCCTGCTCCCTGCTTGAAAGATCTTTCGTGGTTAGAGTTGCACGTTGTTGGAACCGACTACCATATGAGTTTCGAATATTCCCGCATTCTAATAATGTTTTTCGACTCAAGCTTCTTAACGCTTTCTTGGATCCAGTAGTATTGCTTATGAGTAATGATATCTTTTGTCTTATTTAATTTGGTTGATATATTGAATATGCGTAGGCTGTACGACATGTTTGTACTGAATTGCTGCTAATTATGACGGGCTGTACATGTTAATGATTTTTCTCGTTTTATATCTTTTTTATCGGCTGGGGGGCCAATGTGTTAGTTTATGATAAGTATATTTTTTTTTAAAGTGCCACCTCGCTTAACGCAACTCTCGATAAACGCAAGTCCTCGATTATTGCAACGCAACTTTTCAAAAAAAAACCTCAGTTATCGCAACTTTTCTCCCAAAAAAATTAGTTTGTGTTTTTTATTTATATAAAACTTTCAATACAACAAAAAAGTTATATTCTTAATAAACTTGATACAGGCATATCTGAAAAAGTGATTTGCGATGAATATAAAGTGCAGAAATCAACAATAACAAGAATTAAAAAAATGAAGCTGCATTGAGAGATCGAAAATGTTGACATTACTCCAGCGTTTTCTAAAACTAAATGTCAGAATGCTATTGATTCTTTTAACATTTGTCTTCAATGAGCCGAGGAAAATAGAATAGCCTTAAAAGATATTATGTTTCTCCAAAATCTTCGTGAAATTTCAGTGCCGAAAAATATTTCATACAATAAAACACAGGCAAAAATTTCTGACTTTTTTTTATTGATATTTTAAGTTTACAAATTCAATTTGTACATACGTTGTACATTAGAATATGTATTTTTCTTTTAATATTTGTGTTTTTTTATGTTATTTTTAACAAAATCAATAAATTTATTTTAAAAATAAATGATTTAAACGTGTGATAAAATTTCTTTTTTAAATTTAAACCGTAAAAAAATAGTGACTCGGTTATCGCAACAACCTCAGTTTTCCAAACTGCCAAAATTTCTATTAGTTGCGTTAAGCGAGGTTGCACTGTATTAATTTCATTGAATATGTATAATTTTAGTTCTTAAGTTTCTAATTCGGAATTGTATAGCCTGGATGGCTTTTGTATTACAATATGAATAAATAAATAAATAAAATCGACTTATTTCTTTGAATTGAAAAATTAAATCACATTTAAAGATTAAATTAATAAATTATGTTTTTGAAAGTTTGCCCACTACATAATTTTGTTGTTTTTCCAAGGACTATCTAACAGTAGGATGTGCAGAATGAAAAATCAATCGAGCCACGAAACCAGTTTGGAAACTCCAGTAGAGTTGCACGAGTTGCGAAACTACGTTGATTTTAACATAGATTAAAAAATGTTCAGGATGTACAAAGTTAAAAGCATTGCTGGACTTGCTGGATGATTTTAATTCTGTACATCTTGGAACTTTTATAGTCCGTGCTAAAATCATCGTATTAAAAGTTTCGCAACTCGAGTGGAATCGTTGAAACTGGGTATTTTGTAGAGTATTCAAAAAACCGGCCTTATGGAAAAACCGGTTTCGGCTTTCTTCGAAAAATCGAATTTAAAAAAAAACGGTTTCGGTTTTTGCAGAAAAAACCGGTCAACCGGTTTTTTCGGTTTTTTTTATTATTTTGAATAAAAAGCTTATATAATTCGTTAATTGTTTTAATTACAAACAAAAAAAAAAGAAATTAAATATATAAAGTAATACAAATAAAAAAAAAAACATTCTTTGAAACAAAAAAATATTTTATAATATTCTTTTATTGTATTTCATTTTAACATTTTATTTATTTGTTTAAATATTTTTTAATATAATATCTTAAAAATTAATATTATAAAACTATATTCATATCAAATGAATAGAGATTAAGTTTGTAAATTGGGTAAAATTAGGTACGTTAGTAATTTGAACGTTTGGCATTAAATGAGTCTTTTTAATATTACATTTTAAATATGTAAAAAGAAAATCTATTTTTCAGTCTAAAATAATATTTTGAAATAATATGCAATTTAAATGTTTCGTTTTAAGAGGATTTTTTTTTTGTTTGCTTTTGATAAAGCTACAAGTGGAAAATACTCTTTCACGAATAGTGGATGTTGGACAAATACCCAAAAGACAATAATATAAATTGTCCAACTTTTCAGTCCTTTTGTCGCATTTATCAAGATATATGAAATCATCATATGTGACCTTCTCCGAGAAAAGGGACCTAGTGTGTCATAAAACGGGTTTGGACTTAAGAGTGGATTCTGGTACCTAATAGGGTGTAGAATAAGATGAAATGAACTAGATTTCTGATAAAAATTTATTTACCCCATAAAAACGTACAAAACAAACTTGGGACAATCGATAAAAATGAGAAAAAAATTAAAATTTACTTTTTTTGATTTTTTGGTTCTAAATTGTTTTTAAATTGTCACAGGCACGACGTCATCTCCCAACTGAAGGTGTGTTCACAGTGATAATGCGTTATGAAACTTTAAATGCGTTTTTCTTAAAACTTCATTTTCACACACTAGGTCCCTTTTCTCGGAGAAGGTCACATGTAATGATGAATGATTTTGTACAGTCTCTTTTTTAGGATTTTGAATACTGTTTATTGTGTTATTTAGATCAGAAATTAAACTATTTGAGTTTGGAATATCCAAAGTTAAGTCTTCATCGAAATCTATCAGACTTACATTTAAATCTTAATAACCAAACGATTATAAAATAAAAGAGACCAAGTAACCCAGTTGGTGATGTAATTAAAAAAAACCGGTTAACCGAACAAAAAAGACAAACAATAAGTAAACAATAAGTAACATTACCTTGATGTTTTGTTACCGGTTCCAACTTAACTAGTGATTCAGTTTTTTCACTATCATCGTTCTGAGGTAAGAGTACAGTTTCTAATTTAACAAGTGGTCCAATTTCAATTTCTCCAATTCTCGACTGAGCATTAAAAACAGATTGTTGAAATTCGTGAAATTTATCAATATGTTGCCAACAGTCCACACACATAACCGTGGACAAAAGCTACAATTTATAATAATAATAAATTGGGACAATTTTTGAAAGTGTTTGCATTAGTTTACTTACCAATGGATCAAAATATTTGGCAGCAATGTCATAAATTTCATTGTTCTGACCATTTTCGTTAACCAACGATTTCAGTTCTGATCGTAAAGAAAGGCATAACGGGCATACAAGTGCAGATGGACACATTCTAAGTCAGAAATTATTTTATATTGTTTCCTCAGAATTTTAAACAAAACAAGTCTTCAAAATGTTACTAGACTTTAGTGTTGCCACCACCCTGTGGTATACCCTGTGGTTGCCATTTTCTGATTATTTATTAAAAAACGGGACATGTGTAATGTGTTGTGTAGTCTAGTTTTAGTGTGATTTCACTTTTAACAGAAATTTTCCAAGTGACGTGCCAGAACAACAACGCGCCCTATTTTTCCAATACAAATTGACAATTAAAGTGCATCGAGCTTTGCAGTTGTGAAATAGAATCTATAATTTTTTAAAAACGTTTTTTCTTATTCTCTTGTTTCTAATTCTCCTAACAGAGTTCCCGCATTTGAAAATTTTTTGTAAACAAAATATATATGATGAGTAAAATTAACTTACGATTAGAGTATTCAAAAACCGAAACCGAAACCGAAAACCGGTCAACCGGTTTCTTAATTTTTAAAAACCGATCGGTTTCGAATATTTTGTAAATTCGAAGAAAACCGAAAACCGGTCTTTTTTGTTCGGTTAACCGGTTTTTTAAATTACATCACCAACTGGGTTACTTGGTCTCTTTTATTTATTCCGAACACTTTTATAGTCGTTTGTTTGGTTATGAAGATTTAGATGTAAGCCTGATAGATCCCGATGAAGACTTAACTTTGGATATTCCAAATTCAAATAATTTAATTTCTGATCTTAATGACACAATAAACAGTATTCAAAATCCTAAAAAAGAGACTGTACAAAATCATTCATCATTATATGATGATTTCATATATCTTGATAAATGCGACAAAATAACTGAAAAGTTGAAAAATTTATTTAATTGTTTCTTGACTATTTGTCCAACATCTATTATTAGTAAAAGAGTATTTTCCACTTCTAGCTTTATCAAAAGCAAACAAAAAAATCGTCTTAAAACGTATCATTTAAATTGCATATTATTTCTAAAATATTATTTTAGAAGTGAAAAATAGATTTTCTTTTTACATATTTAAAATGTAATATTAAAAAAACTTATTTAAGCCAAACGTTTTAAACGTTCAAATTACTAACGTTCCTAATTTACAAACTTAATGATCTCTATTCATTTGATATGAATATAGTTTTATAATATTAATTTTTAAGATATTGTATTAAAAAATATTAAAACCAATAAATAAAATTTTGAAATGAAATACAATAAAAAATTAAATTTAAATGAATATATATTTTTTTTTTTCAAAGAATGTATTTTTTTTATTTTTATTACTTTATATATTAAATTTCTTTTTTTGTTTGTGATAAAAACAATTAACAAATTATATAAGCTTTTTATTCAAATTAAAAAAAAACCGGTCGACCGGTTTTTTTTTGCAAAAACCGGAACCGAAACCGGTTTTTTTAAAATTCGATTTTTCGAAGAAAACCGAAACCGGTTTTTTCAAAAGGCCGGTTTTTTTAATACTCTACTTACGATGTTCTATGGCTCCCATGTTCTTTTTGTGTACTAGAGAATGCACAACGCACTATAAACTAAGAATTTTCGGTTTTAAATTTTTATTAAAATAATTATTCTTTTTCTTGTTTTTATAAAATTAAAATCTAAAAGCCAAAAAAAAAAATTGTAAGGGAAGAAGACACTGGAGAGGGAAGAATCTCCATAGTACTCTTACAATAAAATAAATAAGATAGTTTTTGCAGTCACCGTTGTAAGTCGTTATTATGGGCTCTTTTTCTCTCCAAGCACCAATTGTTGTGCATCGCGCCCTTATTCTAGGCCGACACTAAATTTCGTCTTAATATTTTTTTATTTCCATATTAAATATGCTAAATAATATCGAACGCTCATGAATACAGCAAGCTAAATCATATAGCTTTTTAACAAATAAATGAAAAATAGTCGATGTTTAGTTTAATTTAAGTTTACTGTAAAACATTTGCAACTAATTTATAGTTTTTGATATTTTTGTTTTTAATTTGTCAACTTTAAACCGCTTTTTATAAGAAAACAAAAACGCAACTTTTGATATTGTTCGATAAATTACCATTGTGTATGATTTATTGAAAGGTTGTTTAATAAATTGAAAAAAAAAAATCAAAATGCATATGATTCTTATTGCCCAAAAATTAAAGTTTTAAAATATTTTGTAATGTATTGGTCATATTAATTTCCATGAAACAAAAATTAATTTTTCTCTTACGTGACAAGACCATTTGACTTTATAATTACTAAAAAGATTGTAATTTTCATAGATTTGTTTACAGTTTTATAGTTTTTGAACTTGTGCAAAATTTTTTTCGCTCAAGTAAACTTGATACTGATACTTTTTAAAGCAAAACATCATAATTTTGCTATTGATTAGACAAAAAGTTGTTGTAAAGGACCTCATAGGTGTATGTATAATTTTCTTTATATAAAAAAATAACCACTGATTTAAAGTAATATAAAAACATTTGTTATTGATTTTTTGAATGTTATTTCGTATCGTTTTGGATCATTTTTGGCCTAAACCTGTGTAATTTTTATTTTTCAGTGGCAACACTGCTAGACTTATGTCCTTCGTGAATTCAATTGAACTAAACAATACATAAAATTACAAATTTCACAAGGTTAATAAAATCTATGAAAAAATATTTTATGTGTTATTTTTTTTTTATTGAGCTTGAGATCTTTTATTAATAAAAAATTAATGATAAATATTTATTAAAATAAAAGAAATATTAATGATAATTTTTTTTGTTTTTTACATATTATATATATTGTATAGAGTATTCAAAAACCGAAACCGAAAACCGGTCAACCGGTTTCTTTTTTTTTTAAGCCGATCGGTTTCGAATATTTTGTAAATTCGAAGAAAACAGAAAACCGGTCTTTTTTGTCCGGTTAACCAGTTTTTTTAATTACATCACCAACTGGGTTACTTGGTCTCTTTTATTTTTTCCGAACACTTTTATAATCGTTTGTTTGGTTATGAAGATTTAGATGTAAGTCTGATAGATTCCGATGAAGACTTAACTTTGGATATTCCAAATTCAAATAGTTTAATTTCTGATCTAAATAGCACAATAAACAATATTCAAAATCCTAAAAAAGAGACTGTACAAAATCATTCATCATTATATGTGACCTTCTCCGAGAAAAGGGACCTAGTGTGTGAAAATGAAGTTTTGAGAAACACCCATTTAAAGTTTCACAACCCATTGTCACTGTAAACACACCTTCAGGTGGGCGATGCGATTTGGTATGCTTAGTTATGATTGGGTGCCGACTTTGGTGACGTTATGCCTACGTATGCCTATGTATGTGGTGACGTGTTTTTTTACGCTTTTAGAGTGAAAATTTAAAAACAATTTAAAACCAAAAAATCAAAAAAAGTAAAATTTTAATGTTTTTCTGGGGTAAATAAATTTTTATCAGAAATCTAACTCATTTCATCTTATTATACACCTTTTTAGGTACCAGAATCCACACTTAAGTCCAAACCCGTTTTTTTGACACACTAGGTCCCTTTTCTCGGAGAAGGTCACATATGATGGTTTCATATATCTTGATAAATGCGACAAAAGAACTGAAAAGTTGGACAATTTATATAATTGTCTTTTGACTATATGTCCAACATGTACTATTAGTGAGAGTATTTTCCACTTCTAGCTTTATCAAAAGCAAACAAAAAAAAATGTCTTAAAACGAATCATTTAAATTGCATATTATTTCTAAAATATTATTTTAGAAGTGAAAAATAGATTTTCTTTTTACATACTTAAAATGTAATATTAAAAAAACTTATTTAATGCCAAACGTTATAAACTTTCAAATTACTAACGTACCTAATTTTACCCAATTTACAAACTTTATGATCTCTATTCATTTGATAAATAAAATGTTGAAATGAAATACAATAAAAAAAATTCAATTTAAATGACTATATATATACATAATATATATATACATATAATCGATTTTTCGAAGAAAACCGAAACCGGTTTTTTCAAAAGGCCGGTTTTTTGAATACTCTAATATTGTATGTATAGTTTCAATTAGTTTGTAAGAATTGTTCAGGAGTGTATTGCTATGTAATATATACTTTTTGGCCTTGAAGGCTTTTTGTATTACAATACGGATAAATAAATAAATATTTATCATTAATTTTTTATAAATAAAAGATCTTAAGCTCAATAAAAAAATAATACACAAATCAAGAAGATCGAATAAAACTAAAATAATTTTAAAAAAATATTTTACATAATCTTTTTTTCTTTACTTTATAATTGTTAAATTTTCCTTACTGAAATATATGTTTATTAATTAAAAGCAATGAAGGAAAAGACGAACAATAACTGTTTGTGCGGCAAGGTATAAGCAAAGCAGACCTTGAAAAGCATAAATTTTTATTGATTTAATTCGCGAAGAAAATAATTCTGATTTACAACAGCGAGTTCATTTAATATTTTATAAATTAATTTATAAAATTAGATTTAAAATCATAGTTGATTAATCAATTTCATTTAAATCTTTTCTGATTCAATTGAATTAAATCATTTCAAACATAATTAATTTCTTAATTCGCGAATTGAATATAGATAAGGTTGTTCACGGTAGGCTGGTTATCAGGTTATGTGGTTAAATGTTTATATCAACAACAACAAAATACATTAATAGAAAATAACCAACTTTGCGCAACCTATCCCTTGTTTACAGATTACACAGTACAACAGCCATTCTGGGGGGTGAGAAATTTCAAGTCAGGGTGATGGTACTAGGTCAGTATAGGAAAACCCTCAAAGCGTTCGTATGTGTCAGTTTTTTTTATGACCTTTTAAATTTTTTCCTTATCCTGATGTTTTTTCGCTTAGTTGTAACATTTTGGCAAAAACGTAGTTTAACATAACTCGAGAACCACTTGTCCGATGATGAAACAAATTTAGAAAAATTAAGAATTACAATTTCTCTAATCTCTTTCTATACCGTTTTCCTATATGTGCAACACTTTCGAAGTTAAAAATGAATGTATGAAGGGAAAAAAGTATTTTTTGCCTAAAAATTTAAATATATTTTTTTTAAAATTCATAAAAAATCCAAAATGGAAAAAAAGTGCCAAAACTAATTACTTTCGCGTAAAGTCACATAACTCATGAGCAAAAAAAGGCATAGATCATGAAAATCAAAGCACGCGTTTCTCATTTATTCACAATTAGGTAAATGTATGAATTTCAAAAATTTGCTCCAGATATGCACAACATTATTTGGAGAAAACATTGACACTCACAAGCCGAACTCTCTCATATTTTTCTACTGTACTAAAAGAGAAATATTGATGTGGCAACACTGGTTCTGTAATGTTCACATAAAACATGCATTGTCATTATACTTCTTCTCTTTCTCACACTGGTTCTGTGATTTTTGTCATTCAACAAGTGCCGACGAACGCGAACAGTAAAAGTGATTTTTCTCCAGTTTTTTAAAAGTGAACAAAACTGAACAGAATATGGAACTGTGCAAGCCAGATATAAATAGCTTTTGCTACTGCTGTGGTCAATATGTCTCAACACATAAAAAAGGGGAAATTTCAGTACTGATTTTGTTGTACTTCAACCAAAATGTTATAGTGAACGAAAATTGGGTACCAAATATAGTGTGTAAAAGCTGCTACAACCGTCTAATGGATTGGAAAAATAG
Organism: Eustalomyia histrio; assembly: GCA_949748255.1. NCBI lineage: Eukaryota > Metazoa > Arthropoda > Insecta > Diptera > Anthomyiidae > Eustalomyia > Eustalomyia histrio. The sequence continues at coordinate 126,865,242 of OX456525.1, forward strand.
AAGACGTGAAAGTATGCCATTCGGTATCCCAATGACTTGGACTAATCCTGGCGAAGGTCACAATCCATTGAATTGCTATGCATGTGCGAATAAAGGAGCCGCAAAAAGGATAAGAAAATCGTATAATTACGTTGGTGTTGCAAGTGCCCCATATCAGTATCCAATGAGCCAAATTTTAATAAATCAAAATAAGCTTGATTCAATTGTTGCCAAGTTGGAATTAACACAGCATAAATCGGAAGAGCTGGCTTCCATTTTAAAATCAAACAATTTGTTGGCACCCGATGTGAAAGTCACAGCTTATCGAAGTCGTCAGGCAACACTCCAAAGTTTATTCCTTGTGAATGATGAAAAAACTTCTGCATATTGCCCGAAAGTAGGAAAATTGATGGACGCAATGGAAATAAAATATGAAGCAGATGACTGGAGATTATCTATTGACAGTTCAAAACTCAGCTTGAAGGCGGTTTTACTGCATAAGACCAATAAAAAACCTTCAGTTCCAATCGCCTATAGTACAGAAACGAAAGAAACATATGATGCACTGGAAAATATTTTAAAAATGGTTAACTACGCCAAACATATGTGGCGCATATGCTGCGATTTAAAAGTTGTAGCAATGCTTTGCGGTCTTCAAAGCGGCTATATAAAATATATGTGCTTTTTGTGCAATTGGGACACACGATTTTCCGGTGACCAATATGAATGCCACGGATGGAAACTCAGAGAGCACAGCAGGTTACAAACGGCCAATATTATTCGTGAGCCTCTAGTGCTGAAGGAGAAGATATTGCTGCCTCCACTGCATATTAAACTTGGAATTGTTAAGAATTTTATCAAAACTGTCGCCAAAAGAGATGAAGTTTTCTTGTGTTTGAAACTAATTTACCCGAGACTCAGCGAAAGTAAAATTAAAGAAGGTAAGTTATAATATCACATTCATTTCCCATGATTTTCCATCTTAACAAATTAATTTTTTCCAATCAGGCGTAGTAAATGGTCCAGATATACGAAAGCTGATTAAAAGTGACGCATTCAACAATATTTTGATTGACGCTGAATTGAATGCATGGCAGGCAATCAAAGAAGTAATAGAAGGCTTGTTGGGAAAGCATCGTTCTAACAACTACGATGTTTCTGTCGCAAGGATGTTAAGAGCATTCTCGGAAATTGGTGCCCACATGTCCTTGAAAATCCATTATTTACATCATCATCTGGACTACTTCAGCAAACAATTGGCTACCGAATCTGATGAACAAGGTGAACGCTATCATCAAGTTGCTATGCCATTTGAAATGAGGTAATACTGATTTTTTATTTTTTCAAACTCATTTTAATAAAACAAAAACTTACAGATATAGAGGCAAAAAGTCGCCGAGTGCAATAATTGCGGAAATTTGCTGGTGGAGTAAGCTTGTGTGGCAAGACAAGGATGATCTTGATGATAAAGAATTTTCAGGAGATGCAGAAGGGGCAACAGTGGAGTCACACATTGACATTATGTGTGGTTCAGAAACTGATGATAGCGATGAATGCGATGCCACTAGTCCCGAACAACCACCATCGAAAAAGTCTAGGCAATATTTATTAAAATAAATAAAAATAAATAAATAAAATAAAAAATTATAAAAATGTTTACTTAATTTTTTTAGTAGTTTATGGCCAGAAGTCTGGAGTTCTTGGGGAAAATTTATAAAAAAGGCGATAAATGACACTTTTTTGAATAAAAACAAATATCAATATTCTTGTCAAAATGGGATACCTTCACTTAATTGTAAATAAAAGCAGAACGCGTTAATCGATTTCTATGATCTATGTCGCATTTTGTTTATAGGTTATGTGACTTTACATGAAATTAATAACACTTGATCCTTTTTTCCGTTTTGGATTTTTTATGAATTTAAAAAAAAAATTTTAATTTTTAGGCAAAAAAATATTTTTTTTTCTCCACAAATTTATTTTTACCGGCAAAACTGTTGATTATAAGAAAAACGTTAAAGAAATTGTAATTCTAAATTTTTTTGAGTTTGTTTTAGCAAAATCGGACAAGTGGTTCTCGAGTTATGTTAAACTACGTTTTTGCCAAAATGTTACAACTAAGCGAAAAAACATCAAGATAAGGAAAAAATTTAAAAGGTCATAAAAAAAACTGACACATACGAACGCTTTGAGGGTTTTACTATACTGACCTAGTACCATCACCCTGACTTGGAATTTCTCACCCCCCAGACAATAATCCCAAAAATGTTCCATAGTGTTATGTAGTTACGTGCTTATTTGTAGTGTTGGAAAATAGTATAAATTTAACTAACTGGCAACACAAAAAAAGCTAATTTTCAGCAAATGGCATCTCAAATTTAATTGGTCCACTTTTATTTATGATATACCTGAATGATCTTCTTACAATTGGTAATGGTCTATCCTGTAAGTCCTACGTTTATGCGGACGATGTTCAGTTTCTTTGCTATGCGGATGCACAGTTTGTAGATGTTTTGGAAGAGGGTGTAAATTTCATCATACGTGAGGTTTTGTCTTGGTCTTCTAGCAACGGTTTTGCTGTCAATCCAAGAAAGACGAAGTTAATGGGGTTCGGTTTCGGAACTGATAGTATAATGGTTACTCTCAATGGTATGAGAGTCGAATTTGTTGATAAATTGAAGTGTCTTGGAGTTTTAATTGACAATAATTTAAGTTTCTCGTCGCATATTAACAGCGTTTCCTCGAAGATATCATTTTTGTTGAGAAGGTTATACTCTCTTGATTTATATCTGCCTCTCTCGATTAGGATACGTGTTGCTAATGCCTTGTTAATGCCTCATATATTGTATTGTGTTGAGGTGTTTTCTGGTACCATAGATACTGAATTTAATAAGTTTTCTAAGATTTTTAATAGAATTATTAGGTATGTTTTTGCCCTAAGACTTCGGTCCCATGTCACACCGTACGTGGTCAAATTTCTTGGGTGCTCTTTTAATAATTATGTAGGTATGAGGTTACTGATATTCTTTTACAAGGCAATGGTGAATGGTTTTCCGGACTACATAGTTGACAATTTTGTCCTGTCTAATTCGGAAAGGAATCCCCAATTAGTATACCCAGTGCATCACACTACAATGTTTGAGCGATCCTTTCAGATTAGGCTTTCACGGATATGGAATTCCCTACCTACGAACCTGAGGGGTTTCACTTTTTCAGCCCAGGTATTTATGCAGAAGCTGAAGGATTACTTTCATGTTTAGCGGTTTGTGCTACCTTTCCTTTTTTTGTTATATATACATATCTCTCAAAATTTAAATTTAATTTTTTTTTTTCATTTAATTCTTTAAGAAAAACTAAATGTCTAGCTAAAGTTTTTTCTTGTTTTATTTTATTAACTATTGCTACACTTAGGGAAACTTGATAATTGTACTGCTATTATGCTATATATATTTTATTTTATTTTTATTTTACTTTATTTTTTTATAATTATTTTTTTTTTTATTATATAAATTGTTATATTTATTTTTTATTATGTAGTAGCTTTTATTAATCATATATGGCCTTAGGGCTTTGGTTATGTAATTTGAAGAAAATAAATTCTATATTTATTATAAAAAAAAAAAAAAAAAAAAACAGAATATTTTGTCTGTTTTTGTATCTATTCCATTTCTTTTATTCTGTTTTTGTTTCAATTTCATTGTTTTTTTTTTCGTTTCCAAACTTTTCACACCGCAAAATGTACAAAACAGACTTTTTGGTAAAATTAAGATTTATTCAATAATAAAGATACATATTTATAAAAAAAATGAAGTATTTTTTGTTATTTAAAACTTAAGTTTAAAAATAGTATATGTATAAAGTAATTTACTTTTATGTAAAAAAAACATACAAATTTTTCAAAAATGTAATTTTGATTTTTTACTTAGCAACACTTAAATATTGCCCCTGTACAAAATATTTTTTCTGAAATAAGTTCAGAATGCTCCCACAAATCGAACGCAGTGGTGGTCATTGCCGGAAAATTAGCGGTTTAGTGGGAATCCTGCTCCAAAGTTGGAATTTGCACTAAAAAAACATACAAATTTATCAAAAATGTAGTTTTAATTTTTTACTTAGCAACACTTAAATATTGCCCGTGTACAAAATATTTTTTCTGAAATAAGTTCAGAATATGCCCACGAATCAAACGCAGTGGTGGTCATTGCCGGGAAATTAGCGGTTTAGTGGGAACCCTGCTTCAAAGTTGGAATTTGCCAAAAAAAAAATACAAATTTATCAAAAATGTAGTTTTAATTTTTTACTTAGCAACACTTAAATATTGCCCGCGTACAAAATATTTTTTCTGAAATAAGTTCAGAATACTCCCAGAAATCGAACGTAGTGGTGGTCATTGCCGGAATATTAGCGGTTTAGTGGGAATCCTGCTCCAAAGTTGGAATTTGCAAAAAAACATACAAATTTATTAAAAATGTAGTTTTGATTTTTTACTTAGCAACACTTAAATATTGCCCGCGTACAAAATATTTTTTCTGAAATAAGTTCAGAATACTCCCAGAAATCGAACGTAGTGTTGGTCATTGCCGGGAAATTAGCGGTTTAGTGGGAATCCTACTTCAAAGTTGAAATTTGCAAAAAAAAAAATACAAATTTAACAAAAATGTAGTTTTGATTTTTTACTTAGCAACACTTTAATATTGCCCGTGTACAAAATATTTTTTCTGAAATAAGTTCAGAATACTCCCACGAATCGAACGCAGTGGTGGTCATTGCCGAGAAATTAGCGGTATAGTGGGAATCCTGCTCCAAAGTTGCAATTTGCAAAAAAACATACAAATTTATCAAAAATGTAGTTTTAATTTTTTACTTAGCAACACTTAAATATTGCCCGTACTCCCACGAATCGAACGCAGTGGCGGTCATTGCCGGAAAATTAGCGGTTTAGTAGGAATGCTGCTCCAAAGTTGGAATTTGCAAAAAAAACATACAAATTTATCAAAAATTTAGTTTTGATTTTTTACTTAGCAACACTTAAATATTGCCCGTGTACAAAATATTTTTTCTGAAATAAGTTCAGAATAGTCCCACAAATTGAACGCAGTGGTGGTCATTGCCGGGAAATTAGCTGTTTAGTGGGAATCCTGCTCCAAAGTTGGAATTTGCAAAAAAACATACAAATTTATCAAAAATGTAGTTTTGATTTTTTAGTTAGCAACACTTAAATGTTGCCCTTGTACAAAATATTTTTTCTGAAATATGTTCAGAATACTCCCACAAATCGAACGCAGTGGTGGTCATTGCCGGGAAATCAGCGGTTTAGTGGGAGTCCTGGTCCAAAGTTGGAATTTGCAAAAAAAACATACAAATTTATCAAAAATGTAGTTTTAATTTTTTACTTAGCAACACTTAAATATTGCCCGTGTACAAAATATTTTTTCTGAAATAAGTTCAGAATACTCCCACAAATCGAACGTAGTGGTGGTCATTGCCGGGAAATTAGCGGTTTAGTGGTAATCCTGCTCCAAAGTTGGAATTTGCAAAAACACATACAAATTTATCAAAAACGTAGTTTTGATTTTTTACTTAGCAACACTTAAATATTGCCCGTGTACAAAATATTTTTTTAAAATTAAGTTCATAATACTCCCACAAATCGAACGTAGTGGTGGTCATTGCCGGGAAATCAGCGGTTTAGTAAAAATCCTGCTCCAAAGTTGGAATTTGCAAAAAAACTCACATTGTTGTATTGCTCCATTTCAACTAGTTTCGCCTTCAGCCAATGATGCCACTCAGATTTGTAATGTATAGTATGTTACCATATTCCTGGGTACCATGTAATGCTGCTATGTGATATATTCCACCAAACCAAATCAAATGTTTTTGCTTTTTCTTAACTCATGACTTCTCGTAACGTATTCGTAAAGAAATTTCGTTGGTTACAGAGAAAAATTATAAGAATGTAAAAGCAAACAAAACAAAATACTTGCATGAAAACAAAAATATACATATGGATTGAAAAATGCCATCTAAAAACGCCATCCAAGCAGAAAATACGAATTATATTGGGCGAAAATCCTCAGGCTTTTTACTGTCCTGCTTTTTTTAATTGGAAGTATTTTTGCGCTTTTCCAAGCCGATGGGAAATAGCCGTTATTAATGCAATTGTTAAAAATAGCAGCTAACAATTTTAGTGTTGTATCAGGAAATTTTTTAATCATAAAATTGGAAACACCATCAAAGCCAAAAGACTTCTTGCTATTAATGTGCATTCTGATGTTATTCACGTTTGTAAAATGGAAATTAAGATTCCTATCGGCCAGAAACGTTGTGGGAGTCTATCAACACATGATGAGATTTGATTCTCTATATTGTTAACCGGTCTTTCAGAATTTACCTCTTGAAAAACAGCAGTATAATGAGTTCTAAATATCTCTGAAATTTGACAACTATTGGAAGTGATAGTGTCATTGTGTATGAGCTGCTGGCAAAAAGACTTCTTTTTACCAACGAACCGAAATACGTCTTTAAAGGCAGTAAGACCTGGTGTTATTTTTGAGTCTATGTCTCAAATTTTTAGCATCTTCAAGATTTATAAGCTCACTAATAATTGTTTTTAATAGTTGTATCTGTTTAGTGAGAATTTTATACTCGCTGCTAATTCTATTTCCAGTTCTGTGATATATTTTCTTTGGGTTCTTCTGCCATGCATACTTAACTTTATAAAATTTCTTGATGTTATCAGGATACTGACGTTTTTGGTCATTTATCTCCAGTTTGTTGGAGTCTCTTTCATGTATTGAGGTAAGTGTATTATTAAAAGTATTTATAAGCACATCTTATTCATCATTACTTAAATTGCAGTTGTTGGGAGGTAAAATGGCATCTGAGGCTGCATCTAAATCTCTACTGAATGCGTTCCAATTAGTGTTCTTGTATGAAGTTATTACCAGGGGACTTCTTAATGTTAAACAGGCTGCATCACTTTCCAGTTTCAGTACTAATGGAAAATGATCCGAAAAAGTTGATAAGCTTTCGATCTGATAATTAGGTTGGATACTGTTGATTATGCTGGGACTTAATAGAAAGTGGTCTAGAAAAGAAGACCCGTTAGAAAACGATAGGTATATATCGCAAACGCTATGTAGAATTTGTCCATTAGCGTTATCTGCAGTGCCTCCCCAATTTAAACTTTTCGCATTTAGGTCACCACCGAATATAAACCCATCATAATTGTTGCTCAGTTGGATAATCTGGTTTAAGCTGTTGTTTAACTCATATGAGTCATATATACAAGGAATATACAAAGACTCTAATAAATATTTTTTACTAATGCTGTTTGAAATCATTTCTATTTCAATAAAAACGTTATTAAATTGTGTTTTATTGCAAATAATTCTATTAAAATCTACCGTGTTTTTAATAGCAATTGCTACTCCTAATGCTGAATTGTCGTAAACGAAATTATATCCATTAAGATTTAATTTTCTATTTCCGCGAAGATGACATTCTTTTATGAATCCTACATCAATTTGGTTATGATGAAGGATATTTGACAGTTCAATTTGGCGACTGATGTAAATAAGAGAGCGGACGTTAAATGTCATAAATTTAAGAGATCTATGGTCCATATTTGTTATTCACACTCATAAGAAGCTACAGGAACTCTGCTTCAGCTTAATTTTTTGGCATGATTTTAAAATCCTTATGTGTTAAAGCTTGGGTAGCATTTACCTGAAAAAGACTTGCAAATGATCTGCCTGGTGAACGAATAGATTGGTTTACTATATTGTTTACTTTTTCTTTGGCAACAAGCTTTTCTTCACTAGCATTTTTTATGCGTTCCCTTCGTACGGCAAGGTATTTTCTATAGGCTGGGCAACCTCTCCAGTTTGCAGGATGACCACTTACTCCACAGTTCACGCATTGGGGTGCTGACGTCTCAGAATTTATGCGCTGGCATTCACCCGGGGGTGCTTTTTATCGCATTTCACACATTGGAATTCAGAATTGCAATTTTTAGCAATGTGACCCCAACGTTGGCATCTGTGGCATTGTACCTCTTGTTCCTTCCTTTTAGGTTTCTCCCAAAGAATAGTTTGCCTTAAAAGGTGATAGTGAATTCCCTGCGCTTAGCGTAACCTGAAACAGGCCTGTGTCATATGAGTTCTTTACGGAATACGGAGTTGTAAAACGTGTAATTTTGGACACAACGTTTGGAACCGATTTGTAAAGGGCAGACTTAACTTCCTCAACACTAGTACCGTGATAAAGACCTCTTAGTACAAAAGAAGTCTGTCTAAGCTATTTAGGTGTGTATGAGTAAGAGTGAATATTCTTCTCCCTCAGGATGGCCATCATTTCAGAATGCACTGTAGCATCTGAAAGGTATAACTTACTTTTACGTTTATTAACGTTTCTTATTTTAAACGTTATTTTGGGAGTTTTTGCCTCCAATTGATCAACTAAACGTTTAATGTTGACGTCAAATAAAAATATTGAAGGGCAAAAGGATTTGCCGGCATATTCCTTTTTGGCTCTTGCAGTTTTCTCTGCCTTTCTCTGTATGGTGGTGTCCTCTGTATTTTCAATTTCCAATCCATCAAGTAGAGCAAATTTTAGCAATAAACTTATTTTGGGATATTGCAGCCTTGTTATTCAACAAATGGAATATTTGTTTTCCGTATAATAGAAGTAAAGTGTAAGAGGAATAGACATATTTGTCTATAAATGTTGTAATTTTTGTGTTTTAGTGCTGATCATCTTGGTATTATACGAAAATCTTCATGTTCAGAACATAAAAATACCAACAATGTTAAAAAAACAAGAAGCAATTAAATTCTAATGGTTGTTGAAAAAAGCAGAAGTTATAGAAAAGTAAAATTAAAACTGCTTTAAATTGCTAAGACATCTACAAAGAATAGGTAATTAATAAAACTTTGGTAAAATTGTTTGATTATAATTAATTTATTTTGAATTTTACAGAAAATGAACGATGATGAATCCCTTGATTACTAAAAAAAGATATTCCCAAATTATTTATTATGTAATGTGACAGGCATTCGATAGCATTATGTTCTAGTTATGCATATCTTCAATTGCCGTCAGCTGTTGAAACTTTAGCTCAAGATATTTACAATTATATTTTAAATAGTTTCAAACGAAATAGTCTGTTTGATGATATTCAAAAATTAATGTATATTAAACCCAAAAAAATTTTACATCCGAGTCAAACTCGGTGGCCATCATTGGAAATAGTTGTAAACCGCTTGTTGGAACCGTTTGAACATTTAAAAATTTATTTCTCATTTTGTGTTAACATTGATAAAATCGACACGGTCAGATCCACTTTAACCAATTTTAATGAAACAAATCAAATTTACTTTCTTAAAATATATTCTTTTTGTGAGTAATAATGTAAATAAAATATTTCAAAGTGAGACCCATAGGTTCACAAATTCTTAATACAAAAGATTATTTAAAAGTGAAAAAATCAAATTGCTTTGATATAATGTATAATAAAGATATTGTTACGATGCCATGTTTGCTACCATTGCTGTGCTCAATGATAACCGGTTTTCTTACTTGAGCCTTGCGCTCATATCCAACAACAAGGGGTATTTCAACATTCCGCCAAATCATAACTTTTTGCCCCATATGCTGATTAATGCCGTGACTAATCATGAAATCTGCACCAATGATTACTTCGTCCACAATATCGGCAACAATAAATACATGATTGACGCTTACGTTGGACATCGTTAGTTTTGCATTCACTTTGCCATAGACAGTACCAGTCTCCCCAGTAGTTGTGCGCAGTCTCACCCCATATAATGGTTCAATTGCCTCCTTAAATAAATCGGGTCTGATTACAGACTGTGATGCTCCTGTGTCTATAGTACAAATGTGCTTTCAGCCGTTGATATATCCACAAGCAGTAAAACTGCTTTTTCCCTGCCGAATTTCAGATATGGAGATTATGGGGACCTCGCTTGAATGAGCTGGATCGTATCCCGCAGTGCTAGCTCTTTTTGGTTTTAACGGTGGCTCCTGTGCTAATTGATTAACCGCCGGAAGCTTTTTCCTGGTGCTCGGTAGTTCCGCTGAAAATGTCCCACACTTCTGCAGTTATAGCATTCGGCCTTAACTTGCTTTCTCCCTAATGCCTGCATAACTGCCTCTTTAACTGCTTCTATAAACTTTGCGCTTATATCTTCCTCTTTTTCAGCAGTTACTTCAAGGTTTCGTACATCAAATATTTATTGCTTAGCAATTATTTTCGCAGTCTCCTGTGACAGCGCAAATGAAACAGTTACCGCAAAAGATGATTTTCGTGTAGCACACACCGCGTACCTTACATCTGGATCACGAATTCTCACAAAAGCTTCAATTTGAGTTCATCTAATAATGGATGATTTTCGCCCGGATATGACAGCTTTCTGAAGTCTACCTCTAAGTTTCACTGTATTATTCTTTTTTGTGTTCGCCACCAAACTTTCGCTGCAGTGCCAGCATTATGTCGTCATAATAATTTCTGCAGGTGATTGGCACACTTTCTAGAATTTTTGCACCGTTTAAGGCCAGAATCAACTCTATAGCTTTTTCTCCGTTGTTCCACATATTTCTGGCGGCAACTGTCTTAAACTGGAACTTAAAAACATTAAACGGTATGCTGCCATCAAAAGTAGGGGCCTTTGCTCTAGCAGAACTTTCTTGAATAATTCGAACTGGGCCCTCTTGACATTGAAGATTGTTACATTACCCTTATCACAGCATACCGGAGGTGAACACTGCGCTCGTCTAGCTCATCGATGCCAAGGGGGTAAGACCTGTCACCTCCGGCAGAGGGCCGAACAATAAAATAAAAAAAATATATCCAACAACGAAAATTGCATATATATAAAGAAACATCAAACACGAAAGCAAAACCAACCGGACTAAAACCACTCCAAAGCGATTTTACAAATCCACAGCACAACAGACAGACTGACAGGTAAGCAGACAATATCAAAAAATTTTAACAGACTTATCAGGAACAACAGATGTTATATGTCCCACTAGTTGCCCACCCTACCTTTATCACCTAATACGAATTTTTTTTAGGCCATCCCACTTACAATTAATGGTCACCCTATATACTTACATTAACACACCCAACAAAGAACTTAACCCGACATTGATTCAAAAAATTTCAACTTTTAAAAAGAAGTATGTACATATAAATAACAATTTTATTAAATAAACACAAAAAAAAACTTAATATTAATAAATATGGTAATTAAATTTATAAAAGTAATCTAACGGTAGGTATTAAACTCTAAGAAAAAAATGGATACATTGTAAAAAAAATATGAAATAAAATGAATATAATTTAAAATTGACCTAACCTAAAACTATACAATATACTAATAATCAATACAAAAAGAAACTAACACTTACTTTCCCAAAATCCCTACACCTAACCCTCGATCTTCCCCTCAGGGGTATCTATAAGTTTTGTGATGACTACCTCCCTATCTATAAAGGAGCTCTCTTATAGTTTCCGGGTCTCACCTTGTCATAACAGACTGATTCTATTTTTTTTTTAATTTTTCCGGGTATTTTTTCTTGCGGTATTTTGGGATTACAAAGAAACAAACTATAAACTATCCTAACTTCTAACTCTAATTAAATCTAAACAAAAAATCTAATAATAAAAGCTGCAAATTCTTTATAATCTTCACTATCTTTCTATTAAATCTCGTTTCAAAAAAAAACTGTTTTACTTCTCGTATCCCTGATTTCCTTAAATTTTATATCTTAAACAATAAATTATTATTAATTTTATTTACTTTAACTTTCCGCACCGTTTCACGGTGACTCACCATCAATTAGCTGTCATTTTCATTGACAATGTTAATATTGAGAAAAAAACTATATCCGGAAAACAAAATTAGAAACGTGTGGTTTACTAAAGTCACAGGGTATACAGTGATGTCAAAAGTGACAGCTGTCAAACGAGTGATCAAAAACCGTATGGTGAAGGTTGTTGTTGTATTTCATGTCCTAGGCGAGAAAGAGACTTAAAAACAATGTATACACAAAAATAATGTGTTAAAGTGAACAACTACACAACATGTTTTAAAACATATGATCGCCAAAAGTATCAGAAAGATACCATAGAAGTGCAACATGATTGTATTTACTAAAATTGTTGTTTTATAAACTTAGTACAAACTCACATCATTTTATACTTGGGTTACATATTGTAATAACAAAAACTGTTTTATGTTTTTATAACATTTTTGCACATAATTAATGTATATTTTTTAATTTTATCTCAGTATTCAAAAGAACAAAACATACAACAAGGTTTCACATTTATATGATCTGTGAAATGGATGAGCAAATAAAACACTCACAAAACACATTTAATTAATCGTCAGCTTCCCAGCAAAAAAAAATGGTAGTCATTCTGTGACTGTAACTTCTTTCATTGCTTCCTGAACTTCAGTTGACATTCTTTTATGATTTTTTGGTGTTATTCTAAGGCACTTCCAAAAGAATTCATGTGTTCATATTTCAAATGCAGTGATCTGGATATAAACCCGATGCATATCTTAAAAAATCACTCTTCATTACTTCTAAAGCATAAGTTATAGTATATCGTATATTTTTTAAATCTAAAGCATTTAATAAAATTGAAAAAATAGTTCTGATAAAATTTTTAATATTAAATCATTTTTTATATTTTAGTTTAAAATTTCATGAGGGTTAGAATTTATGCAGTTTTGCAATTTTTATAAAAGTTTTGAAATATTAAGAATAACAGATTTTTGAACCTTTAATTGAATCTAGCTGGCCTGTCATTTGCATTTTTTTAGCCTTAAATATTTATGATGACGCAAACTGTGCATTTTTGCATTACGTTTATTATTTAGCACTACACCATTTCCAGTTTTAATACAGAATTTATTAAAATAATTTTAAAATTGTGTAAAAATTATTTTAAATTGTTCAAAAATATTTTAAAATTGTCTAAAAATGTTTCCAAATTGTACAACCAGTTTTAAATTATCCAAAAATATTTTAAAATTTGTCTAAAAATTCATTAAAATTTTTTTAAAATGTTTTAAAAATGGTTTTTCACTAATGCAGAATTATTTATTTGTTTTAATAAAGAGTATTTGTATACCAATGCATACATTTCGCTTCTTTAAATTTATTTTTTATGCATTCTTATGCATTAAATTTTAATCAAAGCTTAAATACTACAAAGTATATGAATACTTTCCACCCATGCATCAGAATATCTAATCATTGTATTATCATTGCTTCCTTAGAGTAAAGTATGAGTAATGCTAGTAGCTACATTTGAATACTTCCATCCTATGACAGGCTAATGTTAAATTCATCGATGAAACCATCAGAAAAGAAGTGATGCCTTTGCCATAGTAGTGATGCTTTTATTGCTTCTTTGGCAGCATCATTTTTGCTGGGTTATTATTAGTTTACCCAAAGATTTAAAAGTGTAATGTTGTGCGTTTGGGTTATTATCTAAGATCAGCAACCAGGTGCTAATGATCTTTCAATACGCTGATTTTCTTTAAAAGAAAAGCGTAAAGTCACTAAATGTTCAAATGAAACGCTGAGATGTACGAGTTAGTTGTAATCTAATTTATTTTAAATAATGTGTGGGTTCATTTACCCTTTCCTATTCTGTTTCTTAACTATTCCAATTCTTAGTCTATCCTACTTTTACTTAGTTTTACAGTTATGCTACAATCCTATTGGTTGTAGCATATTGAGTTCATATCAGTACGATTGAGTGTATTGTGCATGACACATATGTTTCACATGTGCAATATGATGCGTTACACTCGATCGTACTTTACAATAATGTTTAGGTAGTGGTAGAATGAGTGGATACACTACACCCTCACCCTTAAGAGAAAATTTTAGGGTTAAAATAATAATTGTAATATTAATAATAATTATGATTAAATATATCAGTTCTGTATTTGTTACTTATTGTTCTAAAAATGCTTTAATTTTAATACTAAAATTTTCTTAATAAAATAAACGTTTTAGCATAGGAATTTACTTATTTTATATTTGGCATGTATGGTTTTAATAAGTTATTATGTATTTCCCTATGTAAACCATCTTGGTTTATTACTGAATTTACCCCTTTTCGTTGTATTATTTCAAATGGTCCTATGTAGGGTGCCATATGTTTCCTTCTATTTTCTACTTTGACTAACACTATGATATTTATTAGCGTAGTCTAATGTTCGTTTTTCTTTAACCTTGACCGTCATTTCTTTTGCTTTTTTAATGCATATTGCAATCTGATACGTAGCTCATGAACGTAATTGTCGTAGTCATAAAATTTTGTTTTGTCATTTTTTATCGTGTCTGTAGGTAAACATGGTAATTTGCCATAAATAAGCTCATATGGTGAATAACCCGTGTCAACATGTGGTGTCGTATTATAAGCAAATGTGAAATATGAAATCCATTTGTCCCATTCATTGTCATTTACAAATGATAGTAACTATACATTCAATGTTCTGTGATTTCGTTCAAGTGCACCTATAGTTTGGTGGTGATATGGTGAAGAAAATGTTTGTTTTATATTCATAAGATTACATATGTTAGTCATCAATTCGTTGCTAAATTCTGTTCCTCTGTCGGATTTTAAGATTTTAAAATGACCGTACTTGAGTATGAATTATTCAACTAGTGTCTTAGCGGTGGTCGTAGCATCCTTCAACGCCATTGGATATGCCACTACAAATTTTGTTAGTTCACATTGCATGGTGAGATTATATCTCTTATCGTTTGATATTCTTAATGGCCCGACTGTGTCTATTGACACTACTTCAAATGCGTTACATGGAGTGTCAGTTGTTGTTAATGGTTCTTTAGTATGTTTTGTTTGTTTATTTCTTGCGCACTTATCGCAGTTTGATATGAATTTCTTAACCATTTGGCTCATATTTTTTTCCAAATGTATCTTTGTTTTAATTTACTGATTGTTTTTCTTACACCTAGGTGTCCTCCGTGAGTTGAATTGTGGAACTCGTCTTTCAGTTTATATTTAGTTATTATATCATCTATTTGTTGTGGAGCGTTATATATAATTATCTTCAATTTAGGTTCTTTACCATTGATATCTATGTTTTCATATGCTTTTTTAAATTCATCTTTATCGAAATACCGGAATATTTCGTCATTATTTGTAATTGCTAGCTCATTAATATTTTCCTTATACTTCTTGATGCTAACTTCTTCAGATTCGACTCTAGTGTCGCTCAATTATCATTAGATCCTTTATCATTATTATTATTATTTGTTGTATGCTTCCTCAAATTCGAATCTTGATTCGTTGATTTATCGCAACACCGTACATATACATTATTATTTTCAATATAATTTCATCATATTCTTAACATCATTTATGGATATGCATTCCCATATTCTTAATTTTTCGATTGTATCTTCTTGGTTTATGTTTTCAATTTCATCGTCTTGTGTTATTTATTTGATTTGCTCGTTCTGCCTTTTCATCTTCCTCTGATGGCAACATTTGTTTCAAAATATCTGAATCTATTTGAATTCTTGATAGTGCGTCTGCATTTGTGTTCATTTTTTCTTTTTAGTATATTATTTCAAAATAGTAATCACATAAATCTAATCTTATTCTTGTCATTTTTGATGATGGGTTTTTATGTGAGAATAAAGATACTAGTGGTCTATGATCTGTAACGACTAAAAATTTTCTGCCATATAGATACGGTCTGAAAAAATTTATTCCCCAGTGTATTGCTAGGAGTTCTTTTAGCTCCTAAGGCAAAATTTGATGCGTCTGTTGTCAGAACGAATGGTTTTTCAAAATTTGGATATTGAAGTATAGGAGGTTGAATAAGTTTCTCTTTCAATGTTTCAAATGCTTCTTGACAATTTGTATCCCATTTAAACTTAGCATTCTTTTTTAATAGAGCGTTTAGGCTATGCGCAATATCGACAAAATTTTGTATGAATCTCCTGTAGTGGTTACAAAATGCTACGAAACGTCTTACATCGTCTACGTTTCTTGGTACCGGATATTCTTTAATAGATTTATGCTTTGCGGGGTCGGTTTTAACACCATCACGTGTAATTAAATGACTTAGATACACTACTTCTGGGCATAGAAAGTTACATTTTTCTGCATTCAACTTTATATTATACTTTTTAAATCTTTCAAAAACGCGAACTAAATTCTCATTATGATGTTTTAAGCTGCAAACGTAAATAATTATGTCGTCTACATACAAAAATGCATCAGATTCCAAACCTGCTAATGCTATTGTTAACATCCTCTGGAAACTGTTGGAGGAAATTTTTAATCCAAATGGTAGCCTCTTAAACTGATAATGTCCATTTGATGTGGAAAATGCTGTAAGTGGTCGGAAGTCTTCATGGAGTTCTATCTGATGAAATGAACTAGTCATGTCTAACGTAGAAAACCATTTTGCACGTCCAAGTTTGTCAAGTATGTCCTCTAGCCGTGTTAGTGGAAACTTGTCATTTACAATTTTATTTTTTCAGCTTTCTAAAATCTACTACTAGCCTCCATTTCTTTTTGTCTGCAACGTTTTTCTTTGGAACTAGTAATAAAGGTGCATTATATGGGCTTTTTGAATTTTCTATGATGTCATCTTTTAGCATTTGTTCTACTTGATCTGTTACAATATTCGCATGAGCATGAGGTAGTCTATAGTTTTTTATGAAGACTGGTGTGTTGTCGGATGTTTCTAATCGTTGAGTATAAAAATTATTTGTCGATAGAGGTTCATCTTCCAAATCAAAAATTTCTTGATATTCTTTAAAAATGTCATTTAGAGCTGCTTTTGCTTGATGATCGTTACAAGTTATTTTTATTTTTTCTTTGAGAGTTCTAAAACGTACGTCATCATATCGTGTTGTTTGTTTATGTTGGTATTTTAATATATCAAAGTTCTCAAGTGGCTCTGTGTCCAAATTTATATTATTTAAGATTACTTCGTTGTTGTTTGTGTTTAGAATTTTTATATGTGACATTCCGTTTTTAGGTACTATTGCATTACTTATAAAAACGCCTTGTGATATTTCTTTATTTATAATTAATATGTCGGCGTCAAGTTCCAATTTCACAGGGTGTATTATTTTAGTTCTTGCTGGTACTCTTACCGTAAGCGTGTGGAGTGGTTTAGAATGCATTGGCAATGTTATTGTGTTTTCTTCATCATTCAGTGTTAATGTGAATGTTTCGTAGTCTATTTTACATAGGAATCTTCTCAAAAAATCTCTACCGATTATTCCATCTGTTTCAATCGGAAATTTTTCGTTGACCAATTGGAGTTCATTTATGTACGTATTGTTTCCTATTAGTAGTTGTAAATTTATGGTTCCCATAGAGTAAATTTCTTCTTTTGAAATACCCGTTAGCTTGCATCTTTCTCCTGGATAATATTCTTCATTTACTAATTGTTTTGTTACTTTGCATAGTGAAATGTCTGCCCCTGTATCTACTAAAAATGTCATATTTTGACCGTTGTGTTTGAGTACTATATAATTTGTATTGTAGCTTGATATTTTATATACTTTTATTTTTGGCTGTCTGGAATATGGGTTTATTCCGAGCCTTGGTAGTTTCCCTGGTCTTGTATCATGCGGACATGTTGCGAAGAGTTTCTGTAGTTGCCTCTGTAGTTATTGTTATTTCTATTGTTAAAATTATTGTTTCTGGAATTATGGTTGTAATCGTTGTTGTTATTATTGTTTCGGTTAAAGTTATTATTATTTCTGTTAAAGTTGTTGTTATTTCTATTAAAGTTGTTACTATTTCTGTTATTCTGTGTGTTAAAATTTCTATTGTTGTAGAAATTCGGGTTCCGATGTTGCTGTGCTCCATAGTGCATTACTTGAAATCTATTAATTTGTTCCAATTCACATCCCAAATTGATTGCTTCAATCAGTGTTTTAGGTTGGGAAGCGAATACTGTTTGTTTCAACTTGTCATTCAATCCATTTTTGAAAATGTTTAAGGCATAGGATTCATTAATTTTTTCTATTACCTTCTTTTCCTCATTGCTAGCACTTGTACCTAATTATTGTATTTGTAATTTATTGAGTTCAGCAATATCGTCTAATAGTCTGTCTTTAAAAGTTCCTACCGCAAGATTGCCTTGGTTAAAATTCGCTAGGCTCGAATGAATTTGAGATATCGTTTTATTTGATTTAAATTTTTCTTTTAGCAGTGTTGATAAGTTTGCAAAGTCTGTTGGTTCTGAACAACTTCTTATTATTGTCTTAACCTTTGGGGAAAATTTTATGTGGAAAACTACTTCTATTAATTGTCGTTTACCATCTGCAGATAAAGAATTATAAAGTAACTCTACTATTTTTAAAAAACTATCAATTTCCTTGTGACTTCCTTTAAAGTTAGGAATTATCTTCATAACTGTTTCCATGTTAAAATCTGCCATTTCCTTGCTATTATCTATTTCTATCAATTGTGTCACTAATAAATCTTTGGCTTTTCCGTATAATTCTATTGTCTCTGCTCTTAATTTTGTATCTATACTATTGTCATCTAAACTAATATTGTCAATATTTTTTTTTTCTTTTACCAAATCTTTAAGTTTTGCTATAATTGTGTCCCTTGTATATTTTCTATTAGAAGATTTTCTTATATTTTTTATAGTTTTATTAAATAGTTCCTTTGTCTGTTCCATTAATAAATATATTCTATGTATATTTGGCTATATGTTTTTATACTATATTATTTGCATTTATTTCTTTTCTTATATAATTTTTTAAATATTTCTTTACTTTATATACTGCATATCCAAGAATAACAAAAATGACTGTTACAAGCATTAAAGTTCCTTTATCTGAATCAAATATATTATTGTTTATGTTGACTTGGTCCTTTGAATCTGTGAACCAGATTCTTTTTTCTTCTGTCCTTTAGCGAAGCTTTTAGGTTGTCTATTTCCTCATATAGCTTGTTAGCTATATCCCATGGAGGTGGATTTAGCTCGTCTCTGGTGATGTTTAATAGGTAGGCCAACCTTTTCTTTAGTTTGGTTAATTTGCCTCCTCTTTTGTTCTTCTGGATTTTGATTCTGTTGGAATCAACACCTACTGTAGCCGTCAACTTTTCTTCTTTGGCTATAATTTGTCTTTGTAGATATTCCTTTATAGTCAGAGGTTTCGGTCCAATTTTAGTTGGTATATATGTTGGGAATTCTTTTTTCATTCCTTTGGCGACGTATTCTGACATTTAGTGTTTTTTTATATATATAGGTTCTTTTGACTAAAAAAAATGTTTTTTTTTTTTTTTTAGTTTGGCAGGATCGCCATGTTATGTTGTGCGTTTGGGTTATTATCTAAGATCAGCAACCAGGTGCTAATCATCTTTCAATACGCTGATTTTCTTTAAAAGAAAAGCGTAAAGTCACTAAATGTTCAAATGAAACGCTGAGATGTACGAGTTAGTTGTAATCTAATTTATTTTAAATAATGTGGCGAATTCATACCAGGTGGTGTTATTAGCACAGCTGAGCTACTTTTTTTATTACCTAATTGGACACTTAACTGTCAAAAGTTGTTTATGTTTACGTTTTCGTTTGTATAAAAAACAATAAATATGAAAAGTTGCTGCACGAAACATTAAAGGAAAATAATGTTAAAATCTCCACAGTCAGTGGTCACTCCAACATTGCATCAGTCTTTACACTTTAAAGTAACTAATTATTTTAACGCTCAAAGACGCCAGGGGCAATTTTGTGATTTAATACCCGAATTGGAAAGTGGCGATTACATTTATGGACACTTTTGTGTAGTGGCAGCACAAAGTCGTTTTATAGGTGGTTCACATTTCCAGCAAAAGACACTACAATTTTCGATACATAATCCATTAAAGGTACAGATTAAAACTTTCAATTGTACAGCATGTTTGCAGATAGTTGGAGATTTCTTCTACGAGGATATGGTCACAATCATTAAGGAACATGAAACGCACTTTAAACAACTGGCTAAAATATTGGCTATAGGTGAATTAATGAAAATATTTGAAATACCTGATGAAACTCAAGAAATTGTGGAAATATCAAATGGCGACTTAATTGAAACTGAATGATGAAAATCGAGAGAAGAATTCTAAGAAAGAGAATATATTTGATGAAAAGAAAACTTATTTTAAGTTAAAAAATCCTCGTGCATCATCAACAAATAGTAAAATTAACTACTGCTTAGCTAGTGGTTACAAATGCTATCGGGTTCAGGAAATGATAACACATATGCGCAATTGTGGGGCCTCTCATTTGACGTGCTCTATATGTGAAGTGCGATTTTTAAGTTGGCGTGAATATGATTTCCATCTAAGACGGCATGATGCCGATGTTAAGAAACCATTTTTCTGCCTCGAGTGCAATACACGTTTTATGACAAGAGCTGCTGTAATTTTGCATCATCCTAAACATTCGAAAGAAACTCCGCACCTTTGTCCCTACTGTGGTAAGGGTTTTATGTAAGTGGAAACAAGGTCTAAGCACACATCTACAAGTTTATAATGCCGAAAAACGTATGCTTTGTGATGTTTGTGGTTATAGTGCCATTCATATGAAAGCACTAAAATCCCACAAACTACGTCATGCTGGACAATTTTTCAAATGTCCCCATCCGGGTTGTCATCATCAAGCTAATCGCAAGGAAAATCTTAAACTGCACGCAATGAATCATTCTTGGGATGATATTATTAAGTACAAGTGTCAACTATGTTTATTTAACAGTCATCGTTCCGAAAGGCTAAAGTAGCATGTCCAACGCGTTCATACGGAAAAGGCTATGCAATTGGAATTGCCAGAAATTGTTGAAAATGCTTTTGAATCGAACAAAGATTTAGATCAATTCGATTTACCCATGTTACCATCTGATACGACAAGTTCTCAAGAAATCGATGAACATCTAAATAAGTCACCAGAGGAAAAAATAGAAAAAGAAAGTTCGCAAAAGATGTCCTTCAAAAGTGATGGTGACAAGAAAAATTAAGCCCATAAAACCAAAAGGTGACGTGGTATTAGTTAAAATCAAAAAGAATTAATTATAAGAAGGGCAACATAAAATTGGCAGTCATGTTTTTTTTTTGGGTTATTTCTAAGCAAGGATTCAGTTTAAAATTGATTCTTGAGAAACCAATTACTTTGAGCTACACTTGATAGGCCTGATTGTTGTTGTTTTTTGTTGTAAGTACTAATTTTAGCTAAAAAAAATACTTATTTTTTTGACTAATATTTCGTTATTTTTGAGTCGACTTTTCAATTATAAGTGCTTTTAAACTTCTAATTCCTACATTTTTTTACAAATAAAAAAAGAAATATTTTTTTCGAATTGACACATTTTTTTATAAATTTAAACAACAAAAGTGTTTCAAAGGGAATCAAAATAAAAAATATTCTTAAAGTATAAATAGTAAAATATTTTGTTATTAATTAGCTAATTTTTGAGAAAGTAATATTAAAAAACTCTTTTTTAGTTTCCGGCGCTGATTTAAAAGAAACCATTTTTCTGGTTAAGAAGTATTAACCATTATTATTATTAAATTATTATTATTATGAAATTTTCTCAAAACTGAAAGTAAATAATATATTTTTATAAAAAAACGAGCCTTAAGCTTAAAAAATAAATTAGTTATTAAAAAGAAAAAGGCTCAATATTGGGATTTTGTAATATTAAAAATAATTTGTTTATTTAATGTTGTGTTCCTCACAAAATAAAATATTTTAAATAAAACCAAAACAAAATTTGTTTAAATTCGTGTTTTTTTTAATTATTTCAGAATAAAAATAATACAAGTTATTGGTAATGCAATTTTTAAAAACATCAGTTATTTTCAATTTCGAAACAAATGTACAATAATTATTTCAAAAGTTTTTAAAACATAACAATAAGCAGTAATAAAAAGTAAATTAGTTTTTTTATAATTTTTTTTAAATGGAATATTAAAAATTTTCACAATAAGGACGATTTTTTGTTGTTTTTATCACACTTTACACACTTAACATAGACACAGGCATCGTCCTATCATTATATTTTTAACAGGACAATACAGCACATAAAAACCGTTTTAGAATCTTCAGGCAACATACTTCGAACGTATCCACAAATGAACCTTTGACCATTCCTTGCTTCTCCTAGAAAGTGTATTCCATTTATTATTTTGACAAAGTTATGGCTAAATTTCTATTGCCTGTTGTAGGCACTAGGACATTTCGCCAACATGACACGAATAGCAGCAACTCTTAAGAACAAGTAGAGTCTATTGGTATATGCCCCATATTCCAAAGATCGGAGGAGCTGAGAAAAAAATAAACTTTTTTTTTAATTTTGGAATTCTGTCCACAAACACATAAGTAGTGATAAATTTTGAAACCTGAACTCGATTTTTAATATTAAAAGATTGTTTTTGTCTACAGACCATGTACTTGATTTTAAATATATATTATAGTTTGACCATTCCTAATTGAACCAGAGCTGGCCATTCCAAAAACAAGTTGCCAGAATACTGGGTTTAAACGCATAAATCGAGTTTATTTCTTAACCAATCACTCGATTTTTATAAGAAAAAGTGTTTTACAATCTTCAGATTACATACCTTCAATTAACTTTTGACCATTTCCAGTTTTTCCAAGAAAGGGTACTTCATTTATTAGTTTTTTTTTTTAATATCTACATATGGATGACTTTCAAAGATTGTTTGTAGTACTTAAAAACGATTCGCCAATATGCGACATACTTTAAAATGATCTAGGAATCATGAAGATTCTATTGGTGTATGTGCCATCTTCGAAATCATCGGAGGAGCTGAGAAAATTCCATTTAATTTTTTTTCTCAAAGTAAATGAAAAATCGTATATGGACATGGTTGCTAATTGCACATTGCAGTTCCTCTTTACTTGTGGAGTCAATATATTGTAATTATACCCTCCACCATATATGTTCTATATTACCACTTGCACTTTTTCTTTAGTATTTTTTCTATTTGATGTAACAGCAGCAGTGCCTCTGCAATTTATCTCCATGTGAAAAATAAAAGATTCCAACAGTAGATTTCCTTACATTGGAATCATTTTAAAACATAGGGGTTTGGATAGTTTTCGGAAGTGGATTTTAAGATTTTAACCATTTAATATACCCATAATGATTTAACTTATTTTGTAATATTGTTTGCATTAATTTTGCCTATTAAATTTTATTTGGCACAAAAAATTTTGTTGTGCCGTACAAAAACTTTTACTTTGTTTCACTCAGCTGTTTTTGACACATAGATAACTAAGCAACAATAAAAAACCATGTTGTTTCTGTAATGTTGTACTTGTTGTAAAATCAACAACACCTCTAAGTGAATTCGCCTTGAAGTGAACCAAAAAAAAAATGTATTGAAAATTAAATAAAAAAACTAACACAAATAAAAACATATAGTAAAAATTAAATAAAACCACAAAGAAACAAGCACACCACACACAAAAAAAAAACGATGAAACATCTATATTGTCACAATTTTCCTCATTCTGAAACCTGTCTCGATATCCTGCATCATATCAAAGGCATCCAGCATCGATTTAACTCTACCTCTGCGATTTCAACATTTAGTGACCATTGGCTGGCCGCTTACAAATAAATTTGGTATAAAAATGTGACGTAACAAACTTTAAAGTAATTGGCTATTTGTAGGTAAGTACCTAGACAGTTGTGTGTTCATATTCCACAATAGTTTCATGTTGTCTAAAAAAAAATATTTGTCATATAGGTGAAGTCAATAATTAGCCGATGATATGTGTGTATGTTGATCACACAGCAGAGGTTAAAGAGGATGTAATCATCAATGAATAAAATTTTCATTTCACAATATATTCTTAAATTTTAATGAACTTTAAGTCTATTAACAAAACGAATGCATTTGCATGCTATATAACCCATGTTCAATAACTACACTAAAACAAGAAACAGGTTGTACCATAACGATACTTACAGACCCATTACAGTCGAATATTTATTAAATATTTGCTGATGATTCTGCAGTATCCCCTCAGTACAACCAATAAATCTTTAACTGTAGTAAAGAAATATGGTTGCTTGTATCTTCGCCCATACATATAGTAAAGAAAAATTTTCTTTCCCTTCCTTACTTTTCATCTTTTCTTAAATCTTGTAACCTCTAAAAAAACAAAATACATAAATCTGCATGGGATGCAATTAATTGTTGATGTCAAACGGTACAACACAACATACACTACAACATAACACATAAACAAAACACTAAATATCAAAAACAATGCCCTAAAATTATTTTTTTTTTTTTACAATGTGTGTCTACCTAAATGAAAATGACAGACTGATTATAATTTTTTTCTTCTTTTTTTTTATTTCAGATTCGTAGCCAGATATGATCGAGGTATTTGAGAAGCGTTGAACTATGATGAGATGAAAGCAGTGATGAGGGCGACCCCAAGTGTAATAAAGATCAAGATTTTGTTGTATCGGATTTTTTTACAGTTTTACGGGAAGTACTTTATTTCGTCATTATAAGAGAATATGGTAATTTGTTAAAAATTGGCCTTTTTTTCTTTTTTCTGTTCTACCCATATTCTAGAATCTTAAAAATATTTCACAGTTTTCTAAAGTATAAACAGGACTTTCATGAAACATTCAAATGATTAATAGTCTGTATAAAATTTGTAAAAGGGGACATCATAAACATGGACATAAAATCTTGAAAATAAAAAATTAACTATAATTTTAAATATTGCACGTTCCCTTAAACTAATATCACAGACAACTTAATCATAAATGGAACCCTCCAAGACACATTTAATTGATTTATACTCTGTATAAAATTTGAAAAAGGGACAACACAAACGTACAACATAAGAATTTTGTATAAACTATTGCACTTAATTGGTGAGTATTGTCTTTTCCCTTAAAACTAATATCACATATATATAAATTGTAAACTGGACTTTCCACAAAGACATTTATGTATATAATCTGATCAATAAATTCGTTAAAAAAAAAAACACAAACATTCAACTAAACGTATAAATAAATAACTTAATTTATAATTGTAAGTATTGCACTATTCCCTAAACTAATATCACAGATTATTGCTTTAAGTCCTTTGCATGGAAAATTCCAATTTTATTTTCTTGAAGTGTTTCAACTTCATACATGTTATTGCCAATAACTTTAAGTACCCTACACTTTTTAAACTTTGAAGCAAATTTAGCATTGAAGTTTTTACTAAAGTTACTTTGGACATAATTTCTTGCAAAACTAACCTCTCTGCTGCGTTTATTATATTGCTTTTCTCCTTTTTCATATGCCTTATGTAGGTTATCTTTTATGGATTCTCTTATTAATTGTAAATTATCTCTCCATTCTAGAATATCAAAATCCGGCTCTCCTAATGATTGCAGTTTTCGGGCTAGCGCGTAATGAATACCGTTATTAAACATTTGCTGACCGAATAATGCCATATAAGGAGTACTTCCAATTGCCTCATGTATAGAGCTACGATATGCACACTCTATCTCTGTTAAACAGGTATCCCAATCACGGTGATCGCTTTCGATAAAAGCTCTGATACCAGCTAGCACAGATTGATTCACCCTTTCAGAGGCGCTTGATTGTGGACTGTAGTGTGGTGTTTTCATATGATTGATTTTAAAATATGAAATCATTTGTTGAAACTCTTTGGATATAAATTGTTTGCCATTATCCGAATGAATGATTTCTGGCGTTCCAAAGGTGTGGAATATAAAACGAACTAAGTAATCTATTACCTGTTTAGACGTGGCTTCTCTCATTGGTTTCAAAAACACAAATTTTGAAAAGTGGTCTAAAACAACAAAAATATATGCATTACCGCGCTTTGATCTCGGGTATTTGCCTAAGAAGTCTATATATAACTTCTGAAAGGGACGGTAAGTTATAACCGCATCACCCATTTTGGGCCTCATTTCGAAATTTGACGATTTTGTCTCCTTGCAGATTCTACATTTCTTTATAAAATTCCTTACATGTATGGACATTTTGGGCCAATAGTAGAATTGCCTTATTCTGTGCAGAGTTTTTGAAATACCACCATGTGAAGATGTTTCCGAATCATGGGCCTTCGAAATAATAGTTGTGACTAAATTCTCAGGTATCCATAATTTCCACTCTAACCCACTATCATCTCTGGAAAATGAGGTTCGTTTGAAAATCATGCCTCCGTCTACCTTAAAGTCAGGTAACCGATCACCATTATTGCATCTGACCAGAAAAACGAACAGCTAAATTTGCACTAATGATAAAATAATCAATTAGAGAAGTTGTGTTATTTTGCATATCATAATGAGTTGGCAAAGAGTTATGATGATAAACAAAATTTAGTCTATTACATAGGCTTAACATCGAGGCAGACTTTGAGGAGCAAAACAGGTTATGATTAAAGTCACCCATAATAATTAAGTTTTCATATTTGACGACCAAATCACTTAATGCCCCTTCAAATGCAGCAATATCTCCACTAGGAAGGTAAACCACCCCAATAAGCAATTTAGAAACACCTAGCTCAATTTCCAAAAATAAAAATTCACACAATGTAGAATCAATCGAAACCAAAACTTCCCTATATCTAATTTTTTTAGATAGAAGAAAAGCAACTCCACCACCCCGTCGTCCACCAGGACGATCATTTCTTAAAAGCACATAACCTGGTACATTAATAGCACTCAAAAGAATTCTTGGCTTGAGCCAAGTTTCGCTAATACCTATAACGTTCAAAAGTTCACCATCCAAAATATTCCTAATCACGTTTATTTTCGATGAAGAATTATGGTGAAAGGCATTAGTTCTACATAAGGTCTAAATCTCTTAACTGCAAGGACCGCAGCCAAGCATTCTTTTTCCGTGACCGTATAATTTAGTTGTGCGCCGTTTAATTTTTGGGAGAAAAACTCTATTGGGCTTTCGAAATCATTGTCATCTTTCTGATACAGTACAGCTCCAACACCAACATGTGACGCACCACTTCGTATAAAATAGGGACGTTTAAAATCGGGATGGATCAGTACAGGTGCTGTTGTCAATGCTCTCTTTAATTCAGCAAATGCCGCCAATGCCTCTTCAGTCATTTTAAACTTCATGCCTTTTTTTAGAGTGTCACTGAGTGGTGCAGAAATTACAGCGAAGTCCTTAATGAACCTCCGATACCACCCAGCAGTTCCTAGAAAGCTTCTGACCTGCCGCGGTATTCGAGGTATGGGTATATTCCCAATTGCCTCTACCTTTTGCGGATCAGTGCGTAATGTACCACCCCCAATTACAAAACCTAAATATTTTAGCTACTTAAAGCAGAAAATACTTTTTTTCATACCGATTGTTAAATTCGCCTTTTCCAAACAGATAGCGACTACTTTTAACAATAACATATGGGCAACAAAATCCTTGGATATTATCAACAAATCATCCAAATATATAAATACATTATTCTTCAACTTCTGCGGGATGACTTTGTCCATTAGTCGGCAAAGTCTTTGCGCCGCATTACAAAGACCAAATGGCATCACAGTATACTGATAATGAGGCCTACCCGGTATTGTAAAAGCGGTTAACTGTCTGCACTTCGGTTCCAGATCTATTTGCCAATAGGCGAATTTTAAATCTACACTACTGATGTAAATGGTATCATCAATTCTGCTGAGGATGCCTTCGATATTCTGAATGGGATATGCGTATTTCACCGTGAGATTATTTAATTTACGAGCATCTAAACAAAGGCGATTTTTCCCCGGTTTACACACAAGAGTAACCCTATTTTTCCAAGAACTTTCACTTTCTTCGATTACACCTAACTCTACCATCTTATTGACTTCTTCATAAAGTAGTTCTTGGACCTTAGGTAAAACCGGGTAATGCCTTTCTTTAAAAGGTACTGATTCTGGAATCAGCTGTATATTGTGTTTCTCAATGTGAGTTTTACCTAATCCATTATTTTCGAAAGTTTTAAATAACTTTTTAATTTCTTCTAGTTGTTGTTGTTGCTGAGGACTTAATTGATGTTGTTCCGGTGGCTGTTTTCCGGTAGAATTGAAACTAATAGCTAGTTGATTCATATCAATTTCTTCGACGTTAAGAACATCTGGTGCTAGATTGAATTTTCGCCAAAAATCAATACCTTGCATAATCTCAAAATTGCTACGATTTGATTAAAATTGTTTCAATAAGCTAAAACGAAGAGTTGGCCAATCTGTTATACCGTTCTGAGTTTTTAACTATAGCCAAAAACATTCTTTGGCGTGACCCTTTAGAAGTCTATGGAAGTCCCGAAGAACTTCCTCCCAAGGTATAGCATATTGTGCCTGTAGAAGCTCTACGCGAAAAATAAAATCTTCTATAGAAACTCTTCCCGAACCTTCAAAAAAAAATATTCCATTTATCGATCCTTATTTTACCTCCTACTGGTCTAACATTTATATTTGATTCATATGCATAACAACTTGGTGCATTAGATAATATATTTGAAAATCGTGGACACTCATCGAGACCTCGATTTCTATTCGAATATGCGGCTGGTTTTTCAGGCGGATTATAATTTAAATTAAAATGCCTTTCCGAATTATTACTATTGTATTGACCCGGTGGGTCCTGTTGCTGGCCATTATTTTGTCGTGTGGCATACATTTCATCCCCTGGTACTTGTACTCTATTCGACTCACACACTTTCCTCCTGCCGGGCAAACTAATTCTATTAGAGTCAGAATCGAGAGTTTTGTTGGGCTTTCAGTGGCTCTACAACCTCATTTATTTGTTTCATGACCTCATGGAAACCTTCTTTCATTAACCTTGACATTTCAGCCCTTAGAAACCTTCTCAACTCATTTTCAACAGTAGACTGTGAATTCAGGGCTTCTTGTATGAAGCAGAGTTTTGTTGGGCTTTCAGTGGCTCTACAACCTCATTTATTTGTTTCATGACCTCATGGAAACCTTCTTTCATTAACCTTGACATTTCAGCCCTTAGAGACCTTCTCAACTCATTTTCAACAGTAGACTGTAAATTCAGGGCTCCTTGTTCAGGCAAATCATCCTCTAAAACGTCAATAAGGTTTACTGGGGCTGTAGGCCTAGGTGTCTTCGGAACTGCACCTCCTCCTTACCATTCGAACCTACATAGACATTTGTTTCCTCCATGATGTTCGTTTAGCAGAAAAATCTTATTCTTTTTGATAGTTTTTGTAATTAATGAAAATATAAATATATATCTATAAATGATTTTCAATAAAACATTAATGTGTGTCAACATAATATGTTTAGGGTGACCAACAAAAATATATTCTAAAATAAGTTCTCCTAACCTATTTCTAAAACTAGTATCCTAAATCTATTATCACAGTCCTAATATTGCATCTAACTCTTCCCTAATAAACCTACAATATATTTAAAAAAAAAATATTTAATAAGACAGTGCGAACATTTGTTCTTAATTACACAAAAGGTCACTGTCGGTAATTGCTGATGAAGCTACGTAGCTCTTTGCATGTCTACGGCCTTCACCACAAATTTATTTAAAAATAAGAATATATTTGAAATTATAAAAAAAATATCACAGAAAAATTATTAAAAATCATAAAAAAATATCACAGAATGAAAGAAAAATTATTTTAAATTATAAAAAAAATATCAAAAGAAAAATTATTAAGTTAAAAAATTATCACTTAAAATTTACTTTTGAATTTAAATTGGATATCACCATTTTGTTGAACTTGCGGTTTTCATGCTATTAACCTAATATCTGCTAAGTCACTATACCGTAAGTAAAAAAAATGGATGATAAGGTTATGGTTATTCCATAAATTAAATATTGTTACATTACCCTTATCACCGCATACCGGAGGTGACCACTGCGCTCGTCTAGCTCATCGATGTCAAGGGGGGTAAGACCTGTCACCTCCGGCAGAGGGCCGAACAATAAAATAAAAAAAAATATATCCAACAACGGAAATTGCATATATATAAAGAAACATCAAACACAGCAAAACCAACCGGACTAAAACCACTCCAAAGCGATTTTACAAATCCACAGCACAACAGACAGACTGACAGGTAAGCAGACAATATCAAAAACTTTTAACAGACTTATCAGGAACAACAGATGTTATATGTCCCACTAGTTGCCCACCCTACCTTTATCACCTAATACGAATTTTTTTTAGGCCATCCCACTTACAATTAATAGTCACCCTATATACTTACATTAACACACCCAACAAAGAACTTAACCCGACATTGATTGAAAAAATTTCAACTTTTAAAAAGTAGTATGTACATATAAATAACAATTTTATTAAATAAACACAAAAAAAAACTTAATATTAATAAATATGGTAATTAAATTTATAAAAGTAATCTAACGGTAGGTATTAAACTCTAAGAAAAAAATGGATACATTGTAAAAAAAATATGAAATAACATGAAAAAATTATAATTGACCTAACCTAATACTAAAACTAAAGAGCTAACTATATTATACTTTTGCTAGCTTAAGCAAATGTGCGAATACATGTAATCAAATGTGTATGACTATATTGTACTTAACAAACTTTTCGTTAAGTTTCGTCAAGTGTCATTTGCTTAAGCAAACAGCGAAAAAAACTGTTTATGAAAAAAAAAACAAATTTCAATATACGCGGAAAATATTTTTATAGAAAATTTAATTGAAAATGTTAAAAAACAAACGTGCATGTATAACAAAAGGGGTGGGTTTCGTATTTGTTTTTCGATTGAGATGCAAGCACTGTTGCATTTTTTAGTACTTTTTTATTTATGTTTTCATTTGTTTCTTTTAATTATTTAAAATTAATATAGATTTACTTGTTAATTATAAAATATTTGTAAATTGAACACATTAAATAATATTTTTCGAATAGATACATATATTTTGGAAATATAAGAAGAAAACAGTTTTTGCAAAAGTACAAATATTTGCAACTAAGCGTAGTAAGTATTTAAGTTTAAAAAGTACATTGTAGCCACCCAAAAGTCTTCAATAAGTTGATTAAGCATTTGACAGACTTTTCGTTAATTTTTGACAGTAGCTTAAGTTAGCAAAAGTATAATATAGTTAGCCCTTAACACTTACTTTCCCAAAATCCCTACACCTTACCCTCGATCTTCCCCTCAGGGGTATCTATAAGCTTTGTGATGACTACCTCCCTACCTATAAAGGAGCTCTCTTATAGTTTCCGGGTCTCACCTTGTCCAAACAGACTGATCCTATTTTTTTTTTTATCTTTTCCGGTATTTTTTCTTGCGGTATTTTGGGATTACAAAGAAACAAACTATAAACTATCCTAACTTCTAACTTTATTTAAATCTAAACAAAAAATCTTATAATAAAAGCTGCAAATTCTTTATAATCTTTACTATCTTTCTATTAAATCTCGTTTCAAAAAAAAACTGTTTTGCTTCTCGTATCCCTGATTTCCTTAAATTTTATTTCCAGTATTTATATGAGTACCAGTATTTATATGAGTAGTCAGGTATTCTAGTTCTTTCCAGTTTATTACGACACTAGATTTTTTCAGCTGTCAAAATTCGTGTGAAGAAATTTCTACAACTAGAAATTTCTTGTAAAAATATATATTTGTAAAATACATAATTATATAATATTTGTAAAATATATAATTCTATCTTATTGGTTTTTACATCAGATCTTTAAAATTAATACTATTGTTTTTCTAAAAAGTTTATGTCATGCTGTGTTTAATATATAATTTTAAATACTATTTTTTGTTATAAGAACACGTTTTAATGAATTGTTGTCTTGTTTTTTGTTAATAAAACTTTTATACTAGTAAAAACAAAATTTGTTTTATTTTGACGATTTTTTTTTCAAAAAAATGTACGTTTTTAGGACTAACATGCCTGGCAACCGTGACACCAATATGTATTAAAACTGGATTAGCGAGACGTTAACGTAACGTGTTTGGAGGTTTTTGTGTAGTTATAGATACGTAAACTATGTGTCATATGTTTTGACATTCGTAAACAAACATTCAAATATTTTATTTGTGTGTTTGGTAATATTTGGTTTTACAGCAATTTTTCAAAGGTTAAAAAATAAATTAACAAATATGAAAGAAAATATTAACATAAATAATTTGTTTATTAGATTTAGTTTTTTGCAGTTATGCTTATTGTAAAGGGTGTCCCAAGAAGTGAATCGTGAAACTTTATTATATCGTAAAGTAGACAGAATGAGGTTATGTATGGAACAATATATCGTGCAGATGGCCGCCGCGGCTTTGCTGGCATGCACGCGATCTTTTAATGAAATTTTCAATGACCGTTTTGCTTGAATGCTGCGATATTTCATTAATGCAGCGTCCAATTTCCTCTTTTAAGGCTTGAGTCGTCGTCGGCTTATTCGCGTAAACCATCGACTTCAAAAAACCCCAAAGAAAAAAATCTAATGGTGTTAAATCGCACGATCAAGGCGGCCAATTCTGATCTCCAAAACGCGAAATAACACGACCGGGAAATGACTGATGCAGCAATTGAATTGTTTCTTTGGCTGTATGACATGTGGCGCCGTCTTGTTGGAACCACATGCCCTCCACATTCATTTCTTCAATTCGAGGCAAGAAAAAACTGGTTATCATTTCACGATACCGAACAGCATTGACTGTTTGCGCTTGACCTGCCTCATTTTCATAAAAAAAAGGTCCAATGATTCCTCCAGCCCAAAAACCACACCACACAGTGACACGTTGAGGATGCATTTGCTTCTCGTGAATCACTCGAGGATTTTCCTCACCCTAAATGCGACAATTCTGCCTATTGACGAAGCCATCAAGATGAAAATGGGCCTCGTCACTGAAGATGATTTTATCGGCAAAATCAGCATTTTCATGTTGTCTCTCCAATACCCTTCGCTGTCCATGGTCAGCTGGCTTCAGTTCCTGAGTCAATTGAACTTTGAACATGAAGATGCAAATCTTTCGTCAAAATTCGCTGCAAAGTGGATTTGGAGACACCAATTTGCTGAGCTCGGTGTCGAATTGAGGTGGATGGAGTTTGAGCGACATCATCACGTACAGCTGCGACATTTTCGGTCGATCGACCTGGTCGATGGCGCGTTGTTGTCTTTACATCACTAACAGACCCAGTTTCGGCAAATTTATTCATTAATCTCTTTACAGTTGACTCTTTTGGAGCATTATTGTGACCCCAAATTGATCGCAATTTGCGAACTGTAGCCGCAAAACTTTCACCATTTTGGTAAAACAATTTCACAATGAGAATGCGTTGTTCATTCGTGTAGCACTCCATTTTTACTAACCTCGTACCTTCTACTAGCAAACGATAACAATTGTTCAAATGTCAAACAATGACACTTCGAATGTTGCCAGATTTAAAAATTGCGTTCTTCTTGGGACACCCTTTATAAAAAAGTAAAAGCAAAAAAGAGAAAACTGAAGATTTGGACGACGATCATTTCTTTAAACATACTAGAATCATTCTTATGGACATGGGACCACATTGGTAGATAAAAATCCCAACGCGCTAATGAGTTCCCAACGGTATCTTTAATTGGAGCCGCTTCCAGAAGGTTTATCATCCAGCTTCTTTTCCTTGGCGTTACGATCGCGAAAGCTCGTCCACCTTTTTTTACAAATTTACTCTAAGTAAATAAAGTTTTGTTTTTATTTATTCTTTCAATGTCACATTTTTACCTACCTGGATATCCCATACTAGTAGCTTTTTGTCTCCAGCTGTTTTTTTTTTGCTTTTGCTATTTTGTATGCCGGATTTCGCTTATTTTAAAGCAAATTCTTGCTTTGCACTAGTGGAATAAGCTTTTAGTCATCCATTTTTTTTGTTGATTTATTTATAATTTGTTTTTTAATTAATTTTTATTTTGTGCAATGTTTTCTTATTTTCGTGTTTTATTTTTGCACAAAATCAAACGGCTGTACGTTTACGTATGAATAATCATTTCTATATACCATTGTGTTTTCGGAACAGCTGATCCGCAACGCTTACGTCTTGCTAATCCAGCCTTTAGACTCTACACCTGACCAAGAATTGGATTGATACTGATATGTATGAAAACTAACTCATTATATTTCACTTAGTTTAAAAATAACATTATAAACAATCTAGTGATTGATTTGTATTTTTGGTCAATTATTTGATTTAGAGTTTTTGTTCAGTTATAATTTTTCATATTGAATGATTATAAGATTGTCGTTAAATTTTATAAATAAAATATTAATTTGTATTTTATTCATTTTTAATTTATAAAAATTAAAATTGTTTTTTTTTGACCTTTCAATATTGCAATTAACATTATTCTATTCATGTTTTTGGTCATTAAAACATTTTTTTTCTTTATCGGGATATTCTCCAAATAAATACATCATAGAGTTTTATTAGCCAAAACATTGATCTATTACTTTCTATAAAGATAGCTGGTTTAAACAAATCCCCGAAACGCGTCATCTCATTCTTGAAAGTAATAGATCAATGTTTTGGCTAATAAAACTCTATAAAGTATTTATTTGGAGAATATCCCGATAAAGAAAAATAGTGTTTTAATGACCAAAAACATGAATAGAATAATGTTAATTAAAATATTAATTATCAAAATATAAAATTGGTGTCAGAAGTGGAATGAAATGAGTCTCTCACAGGAACAACTAGCATCGATTATGCAAACGCTAGCAAGAGTAATTCAATCAGCAGTGACTGAGGGTGCGCGTTCTGCGGTGGCCAACGGTACAACTTCAACGTCTGGATCAAAGTTTCCACAATTTGCCATGAGTGGTCGTGAATAGATAACTTATTTTGCATATGATATTAATTTCATCGATCTGTTTTCAACACCAGAGAAGAACATTGGGCTTAAAGCAAATGGAAAATTAGATTTAAATAACGTTAACATAATTTCTGAGGTACCAATACTTGATACAATACAAAAAAATCAACTTTAACAAACTTTAGACCGTTTTGAGGATGTGTTTGATACATCAACAGGAAAACTGCGGGGCTCATCAGTGCAAAAGAAATTGATAAAAAAATCACAGACGGATTTAATAAGAAAGTAAAATTTTCAGAATGGGCGTCTACAACATATGTAGTAACCAAGAAGAATGGAGCCATACGTATAACGGGGAACTACAAACCTACGGTCAACCCTCAAATGATTATCGACAGGGTCTACCAAACGTTCTCAATTTCTTTGATGATATTCTCTTGTTTGCAAAAGGCTAGCGAATTACAGCAAATTCTAGAATCAACATTATACGCATGAGGAAATGTGGTCTTAAGTTAAATAAGTCTAAATGTGTTTTTGCAGCTTCTTCTGTAGAATTTTTTGGCCATGTTATTGATGCCAGAGCCATACACAAATCTAACAAACATGTTGAGGTTACATTGCACGCTCCAAAGTCAACCACGTTCGAATAACTTCAACTGTTTTTGGGAAAAGCGTCATATTACAGCGCATTTATTCCAGATTTGGCTTCACGAGAAAGACCGCTACAAGATGTACTAAAAGAAAAAATGTTTTCTTGGTCTGCAGAGGCAGATGCGGCATATAATGATATAAAACAAATACTTATTTCCCCACAGGTTTTAATGCCATATAATCCGAATCTGCCACTACTATTGGCCACTGATGCCAGCAAAACTGGTTTAGGGGCAGTGTTATCACACCGCCTGTTGAATGTAGAACAATGAGTCCAACAGAACAACGTTATTCGCAGATTGATAAAGAGGCTTTAGCAATTGTATGGGCAGTCCAAAAGTTTTTCAAATATGTATGCGCCCGACATTGGACACTAATAACGGATCATAAACCGTAGACGCAGATTTTACATCCTAACAAATTACTGCCAGTTCTTTGTATTTCTCGTATGGCAAACTATGCATATTTTCTTAGCAACTTTAATTTTGATATCGTATACAAAACTTCGAAGCAAAATAGTAATGCAGATTACTTATCACATATAATTCCAAAAAATTCACGAGTATTACAACCTAAGCAATATTCTTCAATTTCTACATTTAACACCGAGTATGATGAATTTGATAACTTCGTTATTCGACAAATTAATCAACTACCTGTTCAGAGCTTGGAAAAATTGTAACATTTCTTGAAAAATGTTATTGCTTAACTAAAAGTGGTTACACATCACCTGAAGCTAATTATAAACTTTCTGCAGATTGTTTGACATTTAAACATAGAGTTGTGATACCTCTAAAATTTCGTAAAGACATATTTCAAAGTTTGCATGCGGCCCATTTAGGCATGGTTAAAAAGAAGGGGATTGCACGTTCCTTTGTATATTGGCCTAAAATTGATTCAGACATAGAAGCTATTGCAAAAGATTGTAACGAATGCGCAAGAATAGCTAATAAACCTAAAAAGTATACTGATCACCACTGGGAATACCTCTTGGAGCGGATATATAATTATTATGCTGGTCCATATGAGGGGATTATGTTGTTAATAATAACAGATGCGTATAGTAAATGGTTGGATGTTAAAGTCACTAAATCAATTACCGCTGCTGCGACAATTGCACTAATTGATGAAGTTTTTGCTGATTACGCTTTACCGGCAGACAATGGTACTAATTTTTCTTCTGTGGAATTCAACAGTTATTTAACAATAGTAGGAGTTAGGTATCATAAGTACACAGCACCTTATCATCCAGCTACAAACGGACAGGCTGAACGCAGCGTCCAGACAGTTAAAAACGCGTAGAAAGCAATGTGTACAACAAATAAAACTCAGAACAAAATATAATATGAAATTCAACAGTTAATATAAGAAATCCCCTAATATTGATGTATAGAATATACCACCATTGCATTAACACTGTGTTTTTGCTTTCGGTTAAAGTATAAATGCTCATTGTTAGTTGGTCTTATTAATTGAAGGTAAGTGCCATCTACTGCTCCAATAACTCCAGGTATTGCACATTTATCAAAAAAATATCTTTTAGCCTCCATCTTTTTTTCTTCAGTCATTTGGAAGATGATGTGCTTGGAACATAAATTTTTTTCGATTACTTCGCATACCTCTGATAAGCAAGAGGAAATTGAAGATTGCGAAATTCCCAGTAGGCGATCTTGACCTATTCGATGCTGGTATCCACCTTGTGCCAAAAACTTCAATGCGGCAGCTAATTTTAACAAATGCGAAATGCCAGTTGATCTTTTTGGTACCTTTAAATCATCCTCTATAGATTTTAAGACATACATGAATGCATTTTTATTTAGCCGGAAGTTCTTAATGAAACTAAAAGTGGAATTGTTAAGATTAAATTTTGTGATTAAATAAAAATAATATCCCTTACGTGCGATCATCAAGATTCATAATGTCGGATTTATCTCTAATTTTTTTCCTTTGAACTCTCTGGAATTGCACCACTTTCTTCATCACTGTCTTCAGTCCACAATGCAACAGAATCCATTTTTATACGATCCACCATATATGGTGAGGGTATATATCAGTTTGTCATTCCGTTTGTAATATGTCGAAATATAGGTTTAAGGCCCCATAAAGTATATATATTCGTGATCCTTATGCAATTTTAAGTCGATTTGGCGATGTCCGTCTGCCTGTCTGTCTGTCCGTCTGTCTGTCTGTTGAAATGGCGATCACGACGCGAAGACGCAAGCGGGGTTGCCTATTTTTACTCAGATTATTAAACATCCTCCCGAGCAGTTTGGTATTTTAGTTGAGAAAAATCGGTCAAGCGGTTCAAAAGTTATGAGTGAAAATGTGAAGATACCTCTAAATTTTCCATACAAACTGGTAAAATTTTTCTGTATCTATTTTTATTCTGTTAAGTAAGTAGAAACGTTAGAGTCGCTAACCTCTGTAAATAACATTACTAAAACTAAATAACAAAAGTTATATTACATAAATCAAAGACATTAATTTGTTCAAGAAAGAACATTAGTTGAAACTATTTCCCAATAGGTGGCGCATCTGAAAAAAAATTCTCCCTATAATATACAACAGGGTATTATCGATTTTCTATTTCGTTCATAACATAAAAGAATGTTTGCCAAAAGCTATGCAAAATATATGTTTTATGTGTATATTATACTTTAATTTTCTAAATCAATATTCATTTAGATGTTTAAGAGCACAATATCGCACTTTATTCATCTGTATTTTTTATAAAAGAAAAAATTAACATAAATATACATATGTCAATCCCTCAAATCTCAAAAATACATTAGGCATATTCAGCTGCAGAGCTAGTTCCCATTAGCCGGAACGAAATCGAGTATTTGACAAAAACTATGCTTTAAAATGTGTTTTTTGTGCAGTCCATGTTTAAAAAAACTAGTGAAAATGTAAAGGTGCCTCTAAATTGCCTATACAAATTTAGTACAATTTCATAGTAGCGACTGGTACATAACATATTTTCTCATATTTTTTCACCAGTCGCTTAGCAGCTAATATTTTGTATTCACCTCAAACATTTTTCCACCACTAGAATTGTTTTTCACCACAAAAAATTTTTTCGCCTTAAAAATTTTTTTTCACCTCTAAATTTTTTTTCCACCAAAAAGTCCTTTTCACATCTAAAAAAGTTTTTCACCTCAAAAAATTTTTTCACCTACATAATTTTACTTTTAAAGTTTTTTATATTATTTGTATCAAAAACAGAAGAGAACATCTTTTTAGGATATTGGTGGTATTCAAAGATTCGGCACAGCCGAATTTAGCCCTTTTTTACTTGTTTATATATAATTTTTGTTTTGGTTTCAGTTTTTATTAATATTAATATTAAATTTCTGTAAAAATTTTAGACGTTTATCGAAAACTGCCGCCAATCTTGACAGCCGCTGTCAAATTTAACGATATAAACTTGGCAGCATTTTGTTTAAGCCCTTTTTTCACATATACAACTCTGTGTGCAATTCGATCGTAATAGACAATACGATTACATTTTCGAAACGGAAATTGCTTTCGAAATGTTATTCGAATTACACGATAACCCCCCTGATATTGCAACTTTCAATCTATGGTGTAGTACCTATGCACTAGGGTATTCAATCGGTTAATCGTTATTCGATTAATCAAACAATTTTGTAAAATAATTTTTCGAATAATTTAATATATCCAAATTTCGAATAACGAATAATTTTATAAGATTAATCAAAATTGGTTTAAAAAAATATACAAAAACAAGCATTCAAAATATCTTTTAGGGTATAATTATATTATAATTGTAATGAAATTTTTTCATTAAAAATTTCATTACTATTATTAACGAAATAACACAAATGCATAAAAAAAACTAATTGATGAAAAATCATTTGTTTACATAAAATTTATACGATTTGAAAATTATCAATGTAGCTTTATACAGAAAATATAAAATATTTACCCGCTTTTTGCAACTAGTAAATTTTGTAATATTATTAAATTAATAAATGGTTCCTCGTTTATACAACGTAATTGGTAATACATATTTATATTTCAAAATTATATTTTTACCTAAAAAATTATGTTTTTTCTTTTTAACACATAAAAAGACGTTTAATAATGCTAATGTGTTTTTTTTTTAATTGGTACATTAATAATGGTAATGAAACTTAAAAACATTAACATTAATTAATTATAAATGACATCAAATCCTTAATTAAAACAATGGTAATGAAGTTTATTTCATTACAATTGCTGTCAATGAAATGGTAATGAAATCTTCAATTAATTATTTAGTCCACTCAATTCATTAGTCCCATGTATTTGGAAACTAAATAACTTTTCAAACATATGAGCGTGTCAGAAGGCAATTGAGCCAACTTTCTTAG
The DNA here is from genome assembly GCA_949748255.1 of Eustalomyia histrio. Lineage (NCBI taxonomy): Eukaryota > Metazoa > Arthropoda > Insecta > Diptera > Anthomyiidae > Eustalomyia > Eustalomyia histrio. Next base: position 126,905,117 of record OX456525.1, read on the forward strand.
AACAAATTTTAACCCTCTACTGCATGCATTATGATCCAGCTAAAAAATTATTTTTTTGTTTGATTTATATTTTATAAATGGAATAATTAAGATATGCAAACAAAGTTTTTTGAGAAAAGTAGGTCAGTTTTCTGGAAAAAAATTGCCATATATGGCTTCATATGCACTGCTATCTTTGTCACCCTTTAAATTTATTGCCATATATGGCGTTTCATGCAACAAAGATAATTTAAATTTGTTATTAATTTTTATATTTATATTTTATTTGAGCAATTTAAAGTAACTAAAAATAGTATAAGGAACATTAACAGGTCAATTGAGAAGTCCCCGGCCTGACACATAGATGGCACTACCAAAAACATCAAAAAAATCCACAAAATGATTTCGAATGACCGTAAATTGAAATTGAATGAAATAGCAGGTACTTTAAAGATATCAACTGAACGTGTACATCATATCATTCACGAATATTTGGGTATGAGAAAGCTCTGTGCAAAGTGGGTGCCGAGCGAGCTCACTTTTGACCAAAAACAAGTCAGTGAAAATCAAGGCGAAAATCCATGAATTGGGCTTCGAATTGCTTCCGCATCCACCGTATTCTCCAGATCTGGCCCCAGCGACTATTTCCTGTTCTCAGATCTCAAAAGAATGCTCGCCGGGAAGAAATTTTCGTCGAATGAAACTGAGGCGTATTTTGAAACAAAGGACAAATCGAAAAGTTCGATTCGCTATAATCAGTGTATCACCCTTGAAGGGAACTATGTTGAATAAAAAAATTAATACAAAGAATACAAAAAGAACACTTTCTGTTGGATTCTTCTACAATCATGTCAAGTAATTCATCGGGGAAAAAATCAGTAGGGGTTTCCAATTTGGACATCACATCTGGCAATTTCTTGGTTCCTAAAAAAGGTAAATCATCTTCCTTGTATGTACCAAAATTAGTTTCCTTCCACCTTATTTTCCCCCTCCAGCTTATTTGCACCCTCTTCTGACCTTTTTTCCTTTTCGTAAATAAACTGACCATCGGATCCTCATCCCCACAATAAAATTCGCTACTTTCATCCGTTTCATGTATCACCATACTGATTTGCCACTGATTCATTGCCTGACTCAGGTATTTCTGTATTATGTAATAAAAATCTTAATGAATTTTTGAGACAGTATAAAAATGCACCTCATTCAACCGCGGGAGTATCACCAGCTCAACTTTTTCTCGGTCGTCAATTGCGAACGCGTCTTGATTTAGTACGTCCTGAAAATATTTCTTCCAAAGTAACAGCAAAACAATTTTTGGGAGGTCATCAAACGTTTAGAGAGTTTAATGAGGGTGATAATATACATATACTTCTTATCTGGTAATCCACGTGGAAGTAAATGGTTGCAAGGTATAATAAAGAAACGTGTAGGTGATATACATTACGAAATTCCATATCAAGGTAAAATTATGAAGAGGCATATTGACCAGATTCGGGGTGCTAATAAAAAATGCGAAGAGAATCAGAGTTGTCATGAACAGGACAATATCTCAGGGAAAAAAACGGTTATACGTTTTAGTTTTCCTGAAATCGAATATCGTGGAAATGTATGTGCTTCAAGTAACAATGAACTAGTGAACAAAGAACCTGATGGAAATTTTTGTCCCTTAAATAATTATCCACTAAACGAAGAATCTTTAAACATACAAAGGGAAGAACACAGTCCAGTACATGAAAGGGATACAGATGATGAATTCCAAACTCCACATGCTCAAAGTTAAGAAAATTCTCAACACCCACAAATGCTGCGACGAACGTCAAGAGTTCGAAAACCTAGAGCATTGTTTTCACCATGAGAATTGACTTGAAGGAAGGGGAAAAATGATATGTATGAAAACTACCTCATTATATTTCACTTAGTTTAAAAATAACATTATAAACAATCTAGTATTTTTGGTCAATAATTTGATTTAGAGTTTCTGTTCTGTTATAAATTTTCATATTGAACGATTATAAGATTGTCGTTCAATTTTAAAAATAAAATATTAATTATCAAAATATAAAAAATACCATAAGGAATATATTGTATTCTTGAATAGGTGTTATTTTTAAGACGCAACGGAATGCATTTTATACTAAACGGGTGTTGATTTTAATCTAGGAAGGACTTAAACTGACACCCTTTATTTATAAAATTTCACTGAAAATAAATGAAACAAATTTAATTTTGAGTTCTGTAATTTTTTAATTTATTATTTAGTTTAATTTCTTCGACCTTTTTAATATTAGGTTTTGGTGATAAATATTCAAAAATTATAATAAGAAAAAAATCCCTGAAGAAGCTATCCATTGAGATAGCGAAATATTGGATTAAAAATAAATATTTTCTTTTATAAAATTAACCTTGGGCTTCAATATTTATTACCAAGAACTAATTTTTAATTTATTTTTTATTTAATAATAAAGTATTTAATATTAGCCTTACTCTATAATTTCCGGTGTTAATAAATCAATCGAAATCAATTACGGCACCGTCCCGATCTCTAAAGTGCAGTTCACTGCCTTCTATGTCGATGTTCAGCTTGTTTACAACTAAAGTGAAAAAAAACTGTATTATAAAAGTATTTAACTGTATTATAAAACTATTTAACTGTATTATAAAAGTATTTAACTGTATTATAAAACTATTTAACTGTATTATAAAAGTATTTAACTGTATTATAAAAGTATTCAATACTTACTTGAAACTACGATTCTATTTGAAGTGAAATCCTAACTTTGTGGTTCAACAATTTTTACAATTGAAAATTTCCACCAATTTTTACTTTCACGAACATTTTTACACTTTTCTTTTCAATGACTTTTCAACTTTTAAACCGCGTGGTTGTAAAATAGATAACTTTAACACCTTAATCGGTATTAATTGTAAGGAATAGAGAAAAAGAGAGAGATTTAAACCAATAGAAGCTAGTTTATGAGAGAGATAGGACTTTACACATGCTTTTAATTCTTTATAGGTGTTGTTTTTAAACTTGAAGGAATAAAATTGTTTTAAGAGAAAAATTTAATTTCTTTTTGGCATTAAAATTGAACCAAAAGTAATAAAACAAAAATAAAAAAATTCTGATGCCTGTTTCGGTGTTATATGTAAACTAACAGGAATAGTTTTTATTGTTTTTTTGGTGTTATTTTTATTCCAAGTAGTCATTAAAAACTCGCAATTCTTTATGGTGTTGAAACGATTCCCTTAAGTATTTAAATTTATACCGTATGGTTGCATATATAAACTATTTAGGTATTAATTTCAAATTTAATTCCAAATAATTTTATAATGAACACCGCTAAGTGTACAAATTAAATTAATTCGGTAAAATGTACATATATAAAAAATAAAAGTAAAGGTAGACTAGGGCAAACAATATAACTACTCTGTTTCTCGTTCCCGCAAGTCCATATCCGAAAACAGCTTTCGTACAAAGGCGGCCCCAAATGTTGAAATTGTCACCCTGTTTCATAAAAATTCCATGAAAATCTTGAATTATTTTGTTTGATTTATAAAACGATTTATTTAAATAATTTAGTTAGAAAAATTAATTCAAATAATTATTAAAACTGAATTATTTCGTTTGATTTATAAAACGATTTATTTAAATAATTCAATTAAAAAAATTAATTCGCGAATAAATTCCTCAAAGTTTAAATTAGATTTGAAAATTGATTTTAGAAATTATGTTTTTAAAGGTCTAAAGTAAATGATCAAGCGCTATAAACTTATAGCACCAATGTAAATATATTGAGAATTATGTCAATAATTCTACACGTTACCTCTTAGCGTGAACTAATGTCATATTTATATGGGAATCTTTTTTGATCCAATTGAATTAAAACACTGCTTTTTTTTCATTCTCTAATTTAAAAAAGAGTGATTTGATATATCTATATATAAAAGAATAACGTTACTGACTCATTCACTCACTCACTCATTCAACATCGCCCAGCCCAAACCGCAAGAGGTAGGAGGGTGAAATTTGGAGGCTGAAATTTGGTAGTCACACTGTGGCTGTTTTATATTAAAATTCTATGAAACCCTTCGCGTTTAAAATTAAATTAACAGTGATTTAAAACAAATTATTTTGATTCGGGAATAAAATCATATTCGAGAATCAAAATAATTCTTTTTTTGATTCGCGAACAAATCAAAATTGATTCGATTCTTTGATTTAAAATTGAATTATATTTTTTGATTCATACAAAGAATTATTTAAATCAACTTGATTTGTCTAACAAGATAAAGATTAAATCATGTTAGTAAATAATTCAATCAGCAAAATGAATTCGCGAATTAATTGGTCAAAATTTAAATTAGATTTGTAAATTGATTTAAGGAATTATGTTTTTAAGGTCTGCTAATGCAAACGAACCCTAATAAATGAACAAGCGAACGATTGAATCTAAACTCAAAGGTTTTCTTGTGTTACCATTTATATTATAATTCTACCTTCTTTTATATGGGATGTCGCAAAAGGTAAGGTTTTATGCTTACGTGCAATATAACGAAAAATAAAGAATAATGGGTAACGCGTATGCATATGAATAATTGGTTACTTATAACCAATTATTATTTAACTTTCAGTAAGAAATTGAGTAACACATTATTTTTTAAGTCCTGGTTATCAATTATAATTTAATTTCATAGTGTTATGAATCCAAATCTCTAATCTATTTTTATTTTTTTAACATATTGTTACAAGAAATTTCTACAACTAGAAATTTCTTAACGCGAATTTTGACAGCTGGAAAAATCTAGTGTCGTAATAAACTGGAAATAACTAGAACACCTGACTACTCATATAAATACGAGTACTTGGTGACGCAGCAGCTCAGTTGATAATAAAACTCTGCGTTAAGAACTAAAGTGTGGCTTACGTTTAGTCTATCTACACCGTGTAAATAAAGTATGCTATTAAAGTGTTTTTCTGACTGTTTTAGTGACTGTTATAAATAAATAGAGCTATAAATAATTTCAAACAGTGGGTATTATTTGCAATATAGAAAGAACTAGATTTATTTAAAAGGTAAATAAATCAATGATTTTATAAAGGGTAAAATCGTAACAATTGGTGTCTGAAGTGGGATTGCAAAATAATAAGCAGTCATGAAATTGGAGGAGCTTAAGGTGGAACAACTCAGCATGAAATAAGGTCGAATTGCAAAAGAGGCTCATTGAGGAATTTGAGCGGCGTAACATTGACATTGCAACTTAAGAATTGGACGAAAAAGAAGAAATGGAAAAAAATTTCTGTGGTTGAAAAACGAGCATCTGACTTAGAGAATGACGTCGAGAAAAAAATGCGAATTATTTCGGATCCTTCTGGTAGAGCAAAGTCCCCCACTTTTGACGGCAGCGTACCATTTAATGTTTTAAAGTTCCAGTTGGATAGAGTTGCCACAGAAATACGTAGAACATCGAAGAAAAAGCTATAGAGTTGATTCTGGCCTTAAAAGGAAACGCTGCATAAATTCTAGAAAGTGTGCCAATCACCTGCAGAAATAATTATGACGACATAATGGTGGCACTGCAGCGAAAGTTCAAAATTGAAGCATTTGTGAATGGAATTCGGGATTCTGATATGAGACATGCGGTGTGTGCTACGCAGAAATCGACTTTTTCTGAAACTGTCTCATTCGTGCTGGCCCAAGAGACTGTGAAGGTGATTTCCAAGCCACAAATATTTAAGGTGCGTAACCTCGGAGTGACTACTGAAAGAGAGTAAGATATAAGCACAAAGTTAATAGAAGGATTCAGTGAAGTGCTCACGGAATTAAGAAATGCATTTAAGCTGGCATTAGGGGAGAAGAAAGTCAAGGCAAAGGATAAATGCTACAACTGCGGTAGAGTGAGACATTTTCAGCGAAATTGCAAAGCACCAAGGAAGAGCCTCCGGGACGATGAACAATCACCTAAAGAGTCACCGTTAAACTAAAAAGAGCTAGCACTACAGGGCATGAGCTAGCTCCCACAACCAATGGACCCACAATCTCCATATCAGTAGCACAACAGGGGAAAAGTAATCTTACTGCTTATGGTTGCATCAACGGACAAAAGCACATTTTTACGATAGACACAAGAGCATCACAGTCAATCATCAGGCACGATTTAGTGAAAAAGACAGTTGAGCCACTATACGGGGTAAGTCTGCGCACAGTTACTGGGGAGCCTGCCTCTGTCTATGGTAAGGTAAATGTGAAACTAACGATTGCCAACATAAGCCTCAATCACGTATTTATTGTTGCCGATATTGTGGTCGAAGTAATCATTAGTGCAGATTTCATGATTAGTCACGGCATTAATCTGCAATGGGCCAAAAAGTTATGATTTGGCGCAATATGAAATACCCCTTAATGTTGGATATAAGCAAGCGGATCGAGTAAGAAAGCTAGTAACTATCAGAAAATACCGGAATGGAGGACAACAGCTTGTGGGTAGTAGAACCAACAGAAATAAAGTAAAGGAGTTAGTCAACGAAATGGAGCGTAGTGGAGTAATCTAACCATCTTCTAGCCCATGGAGCTCGCCATTTAGTAAGAGGGCTCGCGTTTTAGTTAAGAGGGTATTTCAACCGATTAATATAAGATTCGGGCTGTAAAAGATTGGCCTCGCCCAAAAAATCAGCACGGGTTGCGCAGCTTTCTAGGCCTCTGCACATACCACCAACGATTTGTACCAAACTTTGCCAGTGTGGCTGCGAGTCTACATGAGCTGACTAAAAAAGCGCGACCATTTCATTGGGGACAAGCCCGAGAAACATTTTTACGGACTCTCCGACACGTATGGATTCATGAATCCATGACGGATCCGTTTACGGACCGTAAATACGTATCCGTCAAAGCATGTACGTAAACGGAACATTAACGGTCCGTATAATTGATTTTTCGAAAACAGTACGTTTTGACTCCGTTTTGGTGCATCCGTTTCTGTATCGTCAAATACGGACTTCCTCGAATTTCATTAGTTGTTTTCTGTTGCTTTTGAATTCGTTTTGGTGTCAACAACGAATAATTGAAACATATATGTGTTTTGCAAATAAAAATATTGTCTGCCAATTCATAATAGATTTTGTTAAAAAATTTGCAAATTTGCGTTGTATGCTGCATCATTTCGTAAACGCCACTAATCAAACCAAAATTAAAATTTTGTTTTATTTTTTCATGATATTCAATAAGCCATAACCGCAGTGATGGAAAGGAATGCTAGTTATGCTGGAGATGAATATTTCATTTAATTAAATTTGTAAAAGTTTTATTTTGTTATTTTATTTTATAACATACCTATGTATATAAATAAATTTAAAGAAAAAACTATAATTTGTTATTCCAAATTAGGAATACGGATCCGTAAACGGTCCGCCATTGACGGACTTTCAACGGACAACTCCGTTTTTCATCCAATATATCTGGTCCGTCATTGACGGACTTTTAACAGACAACTCCGTTTTTCATCCGATATATCCGGTCCGTAAACGGTCCGTCATTGATGGTTTTTAAACGGATTCGAATCAGTCTCGATGTTCCTTAAAATCCGTCTTCTGGTCCGTATACGGATCCAGAAAACGGTATGTAAATGGAGTTGGATTCCGTTTATGACGGACCGAAAACGGTACTTAAACGAAACGTATTGTTTGTTGGGATTCCTAAGGCTCAAGGAGTTATTATGTACTGCACCGATTCTTGAATATCCTGTGGCCGGAGAAAAATTTGTGCTAGATAGCGATGCAAGCGGACACAGAATAGGAGATGTGCTTTCGCAGGTGATCAATGGAACCGAAAAAGTCATAGGCTATTACAGTCGATTACTTTCGAAGCCCGAAAGGAACTACTGCGTGACACGGCGGGAACTCTTGGCAGCGGTAGAATGTGTAAAGCTACCACAAGTATCTGTACGGGTCAGCACTTTCAACTAAGAACCGACCAAACTTTTTCTCTTTTGGCTTCATACAAAACAACTTGCAATTCCAAGACAACAAACATTTCTCAAATAATTTCTTTGAATTTCTTGTTATAATAAAACAAAATATTTTTGCTATAATTTCATAAATATCAAAAAACTGATGCCTTATATTTTTCTATAAATACAATTATTGAACCATCACATAAAATAATTGTAAGTTTTGAAAAAATATGACGGTATATGAGCATTCGCTAACATATCCAGTTTTTCTCCTTTAAAAAAATATAAGAATTCGATTGAAAATTTAGGCGAAAATTCAAGCAATTCAATGTCGGTACGTAATGAAGGAAATCTAGTTCCAATAAAATTGGAACCATCACCGCATCCAACCCCCGAATTAAGACCGAAAATTCGAAATCTAGTTGCAACAACATTGGAATCATTACCGCATCCGACCCACGAATTAAGACTGAAAATTCGAAATCTAGTTTCAACAACATTGAAATCATCACCGCCTCCGACCAAAAATTCGAAATACAACAACCACAAAAACTATGGTAAATCAAGCTTTTAAAACATTATCCCAAAATTCTGGCAAAGCTTTTTCATTCGCCAGTATAGTCAAATATATTCAACAACATTATTTAGCCATCAAATTGGAAATTAAGCCAAGTATGAATTTTATTAAGAAATTGCAAAAAATGCCTTTGCAAATGGACAATTGAAACAGGTTAAGGGAACTGGTTTAAGTGGTTCATTCTGTGTACCCTCTAAAAAATTAAAGAAATCGGCCAGACTACCAAAAAAACGTCAAAGAAAAAGGTCAGCAAAACGTAAGAAGCATGTTGGTATAGAAAGACAACGGAGAGTTAAAAAGCCAGTGAAAAAACTTTATATACCATTCTGGAATGTATTATAGATAGTGCAGTGTAATACAATTCATTTTATTTTGTATGTATTTTTTTCTAACATTTTCTAACATTATTTTTAATTTTTTTTCTAATTAAATTAATTTTTTTTAATAGCAATTTTGTTTTTTTTTTTTTGGATACGAAATAACACGATTACAGTGGTCAATAATTTTTCACAAAATTCCCAAATTGTTTAATAAAGCTTTCCATTATATACCACTAGAAGAAATTTGTGATCTATTGGTACACCTTAAACGGTAGGTTCATATTTTACCGAATAACCCAGCAAAACTTTGATATACTCACGATATACTTATGCAGTAGTTACTTTTTGCTTTATTTGCAAGCATAAAGAAATGGCATGAAATATAAACGTAAAGTAATAATTAAAATAATTTTGAAAATGTATTTTTAGACCTATTACATTGTTCTTTTGTAAGCAAAAGGTTAATGTGTGTATGTTTCGACATCATTAATTTACGTTGCAAGTAATCAAATATATGCGTCGATAGCTCAGTGCAGTTCAGGTACAGTTCTTGGCTGGCAACTAGAAATCTCAGGTTCATTCCTAGGTTCGATGAAATAAGGTGTAAAGTAATGCATCGGCCCCTATATATTACTTTGTGTATTAGTTGGTAATGTGTGGTTTTGCTGGGTATCGTTTTCAGTGGATTCCCGATTTAACGAACAATTGATTGTCAGCCCTGTTCGTTAAATAGAAAAATTTGTTAAATCCAGAACTAAACAAAAAAATATTTATTCATGTAATAACAAATTAAAAAGTACAATTCACATCATATCTTAATACTAAAAAATGGATTTTATAAAAAAATTTATGAAAATGTAATTATTAAAAAAAATGATAGAAAAAAAGTAATAATCCATATTATTTTCCTGTCACCATTGAATACATACATCAAAGCTTTTTATTAATAGTGCATTAGTTTCTTTATCTTCGTCCTCATCTAAAAAAACATGGGACATGTTTTTTGCGCTGCATTTGGAACCACTGAAACAAATTATTTTCCATTATTGGAAACCCTCCATCTTTCATAGCACTTCGATGTTTACTACCAAAATTAGTTTTATCTATATTATTCAACATTTTTTGCTTATTCTTTAGAATAGTGCATATTGCAGATTTGTCTAAACCATATTTAATGGCTAATCCAGTAATACTCTCTCCATCTTCAGCCTCCTTCAGAACCACCCAACGTTCGGGTCGAAAGTGTGCACTCCCTCTAGCGCTGATCCTTACAATTTTTTCCATTTAATAAAAAAATTAGTGTTAACTATTCGTTAGTATCATTAAAAAAATTATGATCTTGAGCCTGATAAAATTAAAAATATATAATTAAAACAGATGGATCAAATAATATGCAAAAATTTATATACAAAAACATAGGGCACGATGTAATTTATAAACTAATATAATAGACAACACTCAAATATGTTGTTCACTAACTGAAAAATGTAATTTCACATAGTCATTTTCCTTAGAGTGTGTGATATAAATGCCTGTTCATAACCATGAGTTATTTGTGTTGGGTGGTTCTGAAGGAGGCTGAAGATGACCTGTAGGCAGTTCCTGTAACTTTTTGCGAGAAGTTTTCGCATCGAAAAGTGTGAAACAAAAAATTCCACTGTTTCTCGATTTGTGAATAAAAAGTGTTTCTGCATTTCAATGCGAAAAGAGGCAACACTTTTTACGTATATATTACGTTTTTGTTGGAATATTCCAAGGCATCTGTCAAATACTAGTAAAAAAATATAAACAAATAAAAAACCGCGAACATCAACTGCGAAAAAAATATATATTTTTTTAAATAAAAAAAAGTTATATAATTAAAATAAAAGATTTAAAAAAATGTATGGTGTTGCATTGATAACTGCTGAAATGTTCGACCGTCGAAATTTACTAAGAATTTATCGCCCTCTGGCAAATTCCAAATTAGAGCTCATGTGGTCCACAAATTTCGCTTTCTGCTCCTTGGAAATTCCTTCCGGTTTCTGAAAAAATAAATTAATTAAAAAATTTTTAATATAAATACCTTTTCTGTCTTACTTACCTTCTAACTATCCATTTTATTAAACAATTATTTTAATGTTTTTGTTTTTATATATTTTACGTGATGACTAGTTCATTTAAACAATTTACTTAATTGTTCTAATTTAAGTAGTTCATCATTCTTTGAAACAAGTATATTTTAGTGGCACCTACCCGATTCGTCTCCCAACGCTCCCAGATATTACATTTTGGAAAAAATGTGAGCGAATAGACCCTTGCCGGGAGTCACTTCGGTGCAAAGTTAAAAAATGGACTTGCCTATATCTTCGTCAATTATGATCGGAATAGAACAATATGTACATCATAGCAAAGATAATAAAAACATCTTTTGACTTTTTTTTAACCCATTGCAGTCCGCTGAAGGAATTTTAATTTTCTGTTTAGTTTTTAAAAAGGGATATTGTAAGGGGAAAATTCAAGACTTTAGGATGTATTTAGTATAAGGTAAAAATTTAATTTTTGTGAAAAAACATTTAAGAACTCCAAAAGATTAATGGGTTAACAAATAAAAATATCTAAAAGATTTTTAAACTAATTATATTAATTAATTTTGATGTACATTGACAATCAATGACGAAGATAGCCATTTTTGAACTTTGCTTCGAAATAATTGCTGATATACATCTTCCCCAAAAAAATTAAAACCCATGGACTCAATCGGAGACATGACCTTAAACATTTTTATTTTTAATAAGGATGTAGTTTTTTCACACCCACATGAACGATAATGGCAAACTCAACTAAAATACAGAAAATTCGCACCGTTTAAAATTGTGAGTAAATTTGACAGTTGAAATGAAAAAGTTTTCGCCTTAAATGTTTACAGAAACACTTTTTCTCACATTTTTCCAATAATGGTCAAAAAAAACCTTACGTGACAGAAAGTTTTCACAAAAAAAATGTTATAGAAACGATCGTGTGAGAAATATGACATTTTGTGTGAATTCATATCATTTTTGTTTCAATCCATGCGTTTCATGCGAAAACTTTCTCGATATGAAAGTTACAGGAATTGCCTACTGGTCGCTCGGGTCGAAAGTGTGCACTCCCTCTAGCGCTGATCCTTACAATTTTTTCCATTTAATAAAAAAATTAGTGTTTACTATTCGTTAGTATCATTAAAAAAATTATGATCTTGAGCCTGATAAGATTTTGATTTTATTTAACATACTTATGTATGTATTCAAATGAGTTTTACGCATTTTTTATATGTATTTTTTATTTGTTCTTTAAATCGAGTACAAAATTGGTTTTTAATTCGTTATACACAGTACTTAATACAAAAAATTTGCCTGTTCGTTAAATCGCGAATTCGTTCGAATTCAAAGTGAAACGGATGCAGAACAATTTCGTTTACTTAAGATTGCCTGTTCTACTTATAACCGATGGTTTTTATTTCAAATTTTCCTAAAACGAACCACGATCTCCATTAAAAATTAACTACCTCTCCACAAACAATTTTGTTACAAGTTTTAGAAAAACATTTAATTTTTTATGAATCTACCAAAACACTTTTAGCTAAAGCTCATATAAACTCACTCAGTTGAAGGTAACACTGCTTTATAATTATCAGGAAACCGCAAATATGCTCTAATATGCACATAAAATATGCTCTAAAAATAAAAAAATTTTATATATTTTTTTTATCAAAAATATATTTTTTTATTAAAAAATCAAAACAATTAAATTTAATATACACAAAAAATTTGCGTATTAAAAAAATAAGATTAACATAACAACTGAAACGAAAAAGTAAAGGAATGAAAAACAATAGGAACTTGAGTTTTTAAAAGGTATTACGAAAAACTGTAAGTTTTACTATATTTCAGTCAATTCTACAAAATTTTATTTAGTTAGATGTCTCTTCCGGATTCTTTCGTGTCTGATTTTCGCGTTTTTATTTTTAAACAATAAGAAATATGAAAAATTACACCATACGAGCTTTTAAATTTTTGGACAATTTTTTTTTATAAAAAAAATAGATTTTCAATAAAGGTTGTTGTTGCAATAAACTACATCTAAGCATATTTTTGTACATTGAAAAAGTTCTTTCAACATCAACTGATGTAATGGGGGCGAATTTAGAAGCTTGTATGCACTTCTTTAACATCATATGCCCGATTTTATTGAAGATCCAGTCAGCTGTTTGCTTATTCTTTTTATTACTTGTAGGCCATTGTTTTTTGATACAATCTGTTCAAGGGGGAGCACTAACAAATATTAGTTTATCGTATATTAAAATAAAAAAAGTATGCATAAAGAAGTCAAAAAATGCCCTAAAAGACACAAATGTGCACTAAATATGTAGAAATATGCCCTAAAAATATGTTTTTACCTCAAAATATGCTGAAATATACAAAAATATGCTCTTAAGGATAAAATATGCTCTAATAAATCGATGCCAGAATTATTAAATTATTCTGAATCGGATAAATAGTTTGTCCATGGGTCCATAAGACATACAGGAAAAAACATGATATTGCATATTTGCAACCGCAAATTCCCTGATAACACTAGTTTACAGCCAAAATGCGACAATCATGCCCCTGTAATTTAGAGTGCAAACATTGTTCGAGGGCTGAGGGAAAGGAGTGCATTGTTGATATAAGACTAACGCATATTGAGTCAAGTGAAGCCTGGTCGGCGGCGCAACAAAATGACCCCATACTGTCAAAAATTATGTCAGCCTAAGCAGAGGACAGGAGCCCTACCCGTGAACTGAAAGTCCGCTAATGAAAGCGTATTGGGCCCAGTGGAACAGTCTACGGGTAATTAATCACTGCTTATACCGTATATGGAAAAGTGCGGACGGCAAAACTGAGACAAAGCTAATTGTGGTACCGTTACGCTAAATAGGCGAAGTAATAAGGGTTCCATGACGGTCCCAGTGGTGGTCATCCCGGTGTTACGAAAACCCTAGAGAAGTTAAAACAACGATTCTACTGGGTTGGCTGCCAGCAAGCTGTAAGCGATTGGATAGCAAATCGCACGCAATGCAACGCAGCTAAAGGACCAGTAAGGAGAAGTCATGGGCAACTTCAACAATACAACTCAGGTGCCCCATGTGGAATAAGAAAAACAAGAACCACTCCGCTGCATCTACAATCTGATGGTATGGTCGAAAGATTCAATCGCACTTTAGAGGAATACTCAAGAAAAGTGATCAGTGCACATCAGAAGGACTGGGACAAACACATCCCTAAATTTCTGCTGGCATACAGATCGGCTGTTCACGATTCCACCTCCCGGATGCCTTTAAAAGTTATTTTCGGAACGGAACTTTAATTAACTGGCGATGTAGAATTTGGTGTTAATCCCGCCGCTATAGATAAAGACAACGATAATGTTCCCGGGAACAAGAAGACCTTAACGAGCTTTATGAGTTTGTGCGCAATCGAATTAAAATAGTCAACGATAAGATGAAGGCGAGGTACGATCGAGGATTTAATGAGGGCGAGTTGGTTCTGCTGTTTAACCCGCAACGAAAGAAAGGATTATCTCCCAAACTACAAACGCATAGAGTAATTAGAAGGTTGAATGATGTGGTATACAGAATACAGAAAGATCAGAGCCCAAGGTCCAAAATAAAGGTTGTTCATCTAGAGAAATAGCTATGTCTGTTCGGGACGAACAGGCTTAAGTGGGCGGCAGTGTTACAAGAAATTTCTACAACTAGAAATATATTCACGCGAATTTTGACAGCTGGAAAAATCTAGTGTCGTAATAAACCGGAAATAACTAGAATACCTGACTACCGTGTAAATAAAGTGTGCTATTAAAGTGTTTTTCTGTAATTTTTAGTGACTATAAATAATTTCAAACAGTGTTTATTATTTGCAATATAGAAAGAACTCGATTTATTTAAAAGGTAAATAAATCCACGATTTTATAAAGGGTAAAATCGTAACAATATAACCAGGGAAGACGAAAAAAAAAGCAATGAAAATATTGGCAAAAAAGCAGAAAACAAACAAAAGTAAAAAGTTGTGAAAAACTATATTTAAAAAAAGAACAAAACTAGCGGAGCTTTAAATATTTTATTTCAGAGTAGTTGCACAGTGTAATAATGTTGAACTGCCTTTGTGCCGCTCCTTTAATAAATTCTGAATTTGACTATTTTAATTATCTTTAAAGGTTGATAGACAGTTTTAGAACATCCCCGGGCCTTTTTTTCGTGACACAGCTAAAGGTTTTTTCTGTGCTAATATTTTATATCATAAAGAACTTATTTATTGCTTGTATTTGTTTTCTTTAATTGTATAAGATATATTTTTTTAATATTTACAAATTATTACAAGTGTGAATACATTTGATTGATTTAATAATAATAAATACAACAGTGTAAGCTCTTCGATTATTTTCGTGTTAATATTTATGTTAATATCTATTTTCCAGTGTTAATATTTGTATATTTAATATTTTTTTATTATTATTTTCTGTATAAAGCTACTTTGATAATTTTCAAATCGTATAAATTTTTTGTAAACAAATGATTTTTCAATTAATTACACAGTCCAACAGCATTTTCGGAACAGAATAGCGACCCTATAATTCTGAAAGGGTATGTTGAGTAGATCATTTTTGTAAAACAAACTTATGGTCCAGCACGTCTGAGTATGTTTTTACATTGGGTCAAAGTTTTCATTTTTCGGTCGAAGGGAGCATTATACTATATGAAAAAAATGCTGTAAGTTAATGTCTGAGAGAATTCTTATGGTCAGAGTTGTATTGTGGAATTGTATGAGGATTATTTTTGTGGAAGATCTTAACCCTCTAACTGATCTCTTTATGGGTCAATTTGACCCTTTTTTCGAGAAAATCAAAAAATATCCTTTAAAAAAGGACATTTAAGGATTAAAATATTCTACGAAAATGTTTGCCGGAAAATTTCAGTGGGGGTCACCAAATACATCATTGTTGTAAATAAAGCTCTTTACGACAATGTATTTAGCTTGACGTGAATGTTCCGATGGGTCAAGGTTTCTGTACAAGCCCCATACGTATTCAGCAAACATTACACTTTGGGATTTCCCTTTGAATCTTTCTTCCAATACCTTTATATCCTGATGAAACATTTCACCGTGTTCATCTGAAACCGCTCCAAGGTTTTCTTTAAAAAAATTGAGATGAGAGTGCAGAAAATGCAGCTTTAGTGACATCTTAACGCCAATATTGCTAAAACCGATTAGCATGCTTTCAATATTTTCTGCATAGTTTTGTGCTTTTGAGTTTCCAAGGAATTCTGATATAACCAGCTGCATAAAGTCAAATGCTGTCTTTTGCATATCCGACAGATGACCATAAAATTCTTCATCTTGTAATAATTTTCTTATATCGGGTCCAACGAGCATTCCTAGAAAAGGTAATTTACATTAAATGAAATAAATTATTTCTTAAAACCGTATTTTACCTTCTTTTAATTTTGCTGCAGATAATCTGGGGAAAATTGTTTGAATGCGTTTGAAAGCATTTCCTTGCGTATTTAAGCTTTTAATAAAATTTTTCACCACGCCCAACTTAATATGCAGCGGTGGAAGTATGACCTTATCTTTTGGGACAAGGGATTCATGGATTACATTTAAGTCACCAATAATATTTTCTTTTCGTTCTTCGAAATATTTAATATGATAATGGCTGCTGGTAGCACGTGAATCCTATTTACAAAGAAAGCACATATATTTTGTGTATCCTGTTTGCATTCCAGTCAATATTGCAATCATTTTGAAGTCTGCGCATACTTCCCATTGTAACGGGGGAAAAGATTTAATTTATTTATTAAAAAAATAATATTATTTCCTGGGCCAAAAGAGACGCAAAGGTCAGCTATTGTCCTCAAAATAAACAACAGCCTCAAGAGACTTAAGTCTTCAAAAGTCTTGTTGTTTTTATTATTTTATTATATTTTCTTTATTTAGTAATGAAAACCCTTTTATTTGTATGCGGTATGCTGGTCTTTATTGCTCGGAAGCAAAATGCAGAGTGATCTGTTTTACAATGGTAAACTTAAAATAAACCTCTTACTAAAACAAAATGAAATGTCAAAACAAAATAAAACATAAAAGTGACTTTCAAACTATATATAAACGTCATAACTTTCTCATAGTGGTATTTTAAAAGTAATCGAAATCATTGATAACTATAAAGAATATCAATGAATATTTTAAAATGACCGTTAACTTGAATTTTGAATTTAACTTGAATGGGAAACAAACTTAAATAATTATCAATTTCAATGATTGAAAAAATAAAACATAGTAATAATTACAAAACAAACAATAATTGCAAAATTTAACATAATTAATATAATGATTATAACGATTGAAAATTAATACAAAATAATATATCGGCGCTACACCATTTATATTTCTAGTATTCAATTTTATTTAAGAGATTTGAAATATTTGCGTATGTTTCCTCCTTTTTTGTGGAATACGCAACCGGTATTGATGGATGCTGATTTCCATTGTGCAGTAAAACTGCTTTTAAGCTGTGTTTTGAACTATCTATAAATAGTCGCCAAGCGGAAGAGTCCAGTGGAAGCTTTATATATTTTATAACCTCTTCAATACTGCAACAGTATACAAGTTCTTCTGATTTTTTAAAATAACTTTCCAGATCGGCGTGTCTTTTTCTTGGAAATGTAACTTTTATATCGGCTTTTATCAAATTCCTGTTTTTCAATCTGGAACATAATATTTCAGCTTTCTCTTTTATTAGTCCTAAATCTCTTACAAGATCTTCAAAATAAGCTTGGTCTATCAAATTAGGACATATGTTTAAACCATCAAGAGGCAAGTAACTTATATCTGATATGTTTTCAACCGCCGCTGTTATTTCTGTATTGGCGACTGTCATATTGGCCGAAAATGTATGTGTAGGCGGTTGAGGCACCGGAACACCTTCACAGCGCACTTCTGGTAAAATGACATTATTTGTTGCTTCGTATGTCATTATCGCGTAGTGCCTTTGGCTTCTACCAAATTTGTAATTTACGCAGAAATAGCATGTATCTGATTTGTGATCTTCAGGTTCAAGTACCGCCTTTGTACCAGGTCAAAAGACCACTTTCGCAAGTAGTACATACGGTTTTTGGTATCCAAGCTTCAGATAAAAATCGTATTCCAAAGAAAAGAAAATATGGTTTTTCAATTGTAAGGAATATCTTTCTTCTGCTTTGATGGTGCGTAAAATGTCCACAAATAAAACAAAACCAATCTCTTAATTTGCAAACAGAATAAGCCATGCTTATTTAAGCTTTAATTTTTCTTTTTTATATTAATTTTAGTAAAAATCACACCGGATATGTACTGCTTAGTAGCTCAAATATGCTTGAATTTTTTCTTTTTTTTTTATTATTAATTTTAATAAATATCACACCCGATTTGTAAGTCACAGCTGACTAGACGCGAGAACTCAGTGTTTGGCCTGGCCGAACTTGACGCCGTTTTTACCTGTTTTGTATATGTTGGTGTATAATTTTACTAATTAAGCGTAAAGAGTTTTATTTACAACATTGGTGTCTTTGGTAAACCCCACTGAAATTTTCCGGCAAACATTTTCGTAGAATATTTTAATCCTTAAATGTCCTTTTTTAAAGGATATTTTTTGATTTTCTCGAAAAAAGGGTCAAATTGACCCATAAAGAGATCAGTTAGAGGGTTAAGATCTTCCACAAAAATAATCCTCATACAATTCCACAATACAACTTTGACCATAAGAATTTTCTCAGACATTAACTTACAGCCTTTTTTTCATATAGTATAATGCTCCCTTCGACCAAAAAATGAAAACTTTGACCCACTGTAAAAAAAAACTCAGATGTGCTGGACCATAAGTTTGTTCTACAAAAATGATCTACTCAACATACCCTTTCAGAATTATGGGGTCGCTATTCTGTTCCATTCAAAAAGTCTTAATTTGTTGGACAGTGTTATAATTAGTTGTTTATGCATTTCTGCTATTTCATTGCCATTAGTAATGATATTGTTTTCATTTGCATTATTGTCAACAATTGGTAATGAAATTTCAATGGTAAGGAAAAATTCCCAAGTATGATGTATTTGAGATATATTAATATATGGCCCATTATCAAAAATATATTTTAATATGGTATGAGATATAATTATATATTATTTAATATATGGTACAATATAAGAAATATTTTTGACATGGTATAAGATATAATTATATATGGTACAATATTTGTAAACAAATTTAAGAGATTTTAGAGTATTTTTGATATAAGATATAATTATATGTGGTTCTATGTCTACGGTTTCAAATCCCAACCAGGAAGAAAAAACTTTTTTTGGGTTTTTTAATTTTTTTTCTAATTAATATTTTTTTAGAAAACTCAAATTTTAACCCATTTCGGGACAACAAGCCCCAGATAATTTTGATAGGATATAAGATATAATTAGTTTATAATAATCTACCCCGAGTAAAAAAAAAATTATCTGGCACAATATTAAATCATATCCAATTTTATATTCCTTAATATCTACATTGATCCTAAAAATGTCAAATTAAATTAAATCCAGCAATATATTTAGAGATAAAGTAAGACCCAAATCCGGCCGAATTTAAATGGCAGATTGAATTGTATCGGATTAGTTCCAACAATATAATACATATTCTGAATCTAGTTTATTAAAAATCGTTTTAAAAAATTTTTAATTAAAAAATACTAAAGTTCTAACAAACAATGCCTTCGCCAGGATTTGAATTCGGTCTGCCAGTGTGACTTAAGCACATAGCAGTGTGTGTCTGACTTTATTATACTACATTTGTCGTATAATTGTATTATATATAATTATATCTTCGGGCTTATATATTATTATATATTCGGAAATTTGGGAAAAATTTCTACATATCATGGCGGAATTAATAAGACTCAATTGGTTCTGTACTTATCTGATTTTATATAATTCTTCCTGTACAAGGCTTACATAAAATGCAACTTTTACGTTATGTTTTCAAATCATTAAATAACATTGGGCATCACACAATAACTTTTTCAAGACATCAAACAGCCTTTTTTGAGTAAAAGGCTGTGAAATAATACAAATTCAAGAGTAGCACGATGTCGATTGGAAACTACAAAACAGCGAGTAAAACACATTGGTAGTTTAGAGTTTAAGAACCTTCCTCAGAATATTAAAAATATTGTTCGAATTTTCATTTTCAAACAAAAATGTTAAAGAGTATCTTTTACGAAATTTAGAAATGCTTCTATTATGATTATTAGTTGTCCTCAGTTCTATTTTTTAAATTTTTTTAGATTAATTTTTTTTTTTTTAATTTTGTATATTATTCGATCTTTTTGTTTTAATTATATATTTTTAATGTTACTAACGAATAGTAAAAACTAATTTTTTTTTATTAAATGGAAAAAATTGTTAAGATCAGCGCTAGAGGGAATGCACACTTTCGACCCGAGCGGCCAGGTCATCTTCAGCCTCCTTATGAACCACCCAACCCACAAATAACTCATGGAAAATGACTGCGAAATTCCATTTTTCAGTTAGTGAATGATTACCCGTACAAATGAGCTTTTTCCATCTATTTATAGAAATAACCTATGGCATTTGTACGGGTAATCATAATAGCATAAACGTACTCACAACGTTTTGATGTACAAGTGCTATTTGTTTTGTTTACAGTGAGTTAAGGAAATCAATTTGGCCAAAAAATAGAAATTTCAAGAGAATGTTTTCGTTGGATTATTTTTCATAACTTTTGACATGGATTATCTCAACAAGAATGTGTCGATGAACTCAGTTCATTGTTTGGCGATAATAACCACAGTATATTGCTGGTATAGTGAATTCAATCGCGGTCGTAGTTTGGTCGCTGAAGAATTCCGTGAAGGTTGTCCAAAATCGGTTGTTTTGCTACCAAACATCGATGCAGTGCGTGAACTGATAATGCAAGATCGTCCTGTTACATATTGTGAGATGAGATCCTTGCAAAAAAGTTCCACTTCAATACATTCGATTTCGCATGAACACTTAGTTGTAAAAAAAAATTATTCTAGTTGGGGTATAATTTATCAATCGCTCAAAAAAGGCTCGCGTCGATTGGTGTAAGGAAATGATTAAAAAGTTCGACCGTGGTGCTTCAAAAGACGTGTATAAAATCGTGACAGGTGACGAATCATGGGTATATGCGCATGAGCCAGAAACAAAACAGCACTAGACCGCGTGGGTATTCCAAGAAGAGCTAAATCCAACAAAAGTTGTTCGTCGCATGTTTCTTCGGCCGAATGATCATGTGGCCACTCTTCCGCTTGAGCAACGTAGGACGGTCAATTCTGATTGGTACACGAACATTTGTTTGCCGAAAGTCTTCGGAGAAATTCGTAAAACCAACCGCCGAAAACGAATCATTCTCCATCATAACAATGCGAGCTCTCACACATCTCGTCAAACAGGTGAATTTTTGAGCAATCAAAACATCAAATTGATGACCCATCCTTCGTGATTTGGCACCCAATGACTTTTTCTTGTTCCCGAATATCAAAGGTAAAATGCGTGGTCAACGATTTACGATCGCCGAAGAAACTTTGGAGGTGTCTCAAGAGGAATGGAAAATCTGCTATAACAAATGGTAAAGTGTATTGACCATCAAGGGGAATATTTCAAAAAACATTTTACTATTCCCGAAAAAAATGGACACATATTAAGTTCCATTAATTTCTCATTATACCCTTCACCACAGGTGGAAGGGTATATATAAGTTTGTCCTTCCGTTTGTAATTTCTACAATATTGATCTTAGACCCTACAAAGTATATATATTCTGGGTCCTTATGAATAGCGAAGTTGATTTAACGATGTCCGTCTGTCCGTCTGTGTGTTGAAATGGGTTTTCCGAAGACCCCAGACATGATGAGGACTTGATTGTTATATATTTCTGTGATCCATTTCTGCTTGCTATTAAAAATCAGCCAGATCCGTTGATAAATGGCTGAGATATTAGCAAAAAACCAGGACTACTTCTAATTTTTTCCGTAAAATTCCTTTGTTTTTATATGTATGTTGAATATTAAGCATAACAAACACATCAATTTCTTTTCTTTCACCTCTTCACCTTTTATACACAAACAACAAACACATACAAAGATTTCTCATTTAAATAAAAACCAAACAAATCCCTATTGAACGAAAACTGTTCATTTAACTCTATAAACGATGATTCCATATAGCCTTCATAGCTGAGTTGTCTAAACGCTATGTCACAAATACTTTTTTTCTCTAAGAACGCGAGTTCGAATCCTACTGAAGACACAATTCAACTTTTTTTTGTACATTTATTTTTTTTTCTTAAGACTTTTTTATTTTTTTTTAACATTAAATAATAAATTTAAATAAAATTTTATATTAATAATTAAATAATCCATAAATAGGCTAAAAACATCAAAATTTGTATAAAAACCCTTTGATACAAACAAAATACAAACGGTTTTATTTCTATTTTTTGCTCCGATTTAATAGAATTTATAAACAGATTTTTAAACCATTTTCTTATATATTAAGAAAATTTTACACATAATTTCCCTTTGAGTGCAACTATTTTAGGTCATAACTTATAATAATTTATTAAAAAAAATATAAACTATTTTCCTTCAAATTTTTAAAATTAAGCTAAATAAATTAAAAATATTTTGTAATAAAAAAGCGAAATAAAATCCCAAATGCAAGTTTGCCAGCTAAATCAACCTTTTTTTAGAAATAAAACACATGCAGTTCTAGTGATTTCTTTTAACGATTTGCTGAACTTCTTTTCTTTCATCTCTTCACCTTTTGTACACAACCAACAAACATACAAAGATTTCTCATTTAAATAAAAACCAAACAAATCCCTATTGAACGAAAACTGTTCATTTAACTCTTTAAACGATGATTCCATATAGCCTTCATAGCCGAGTCGTCTAAACGCTATGTCACAAATACTTGTTTTCTCTAAAAACGCGAGTTCGAATCTTACTCAAGACACAATTCAACTTTTTTTTTACATTTTTTTTATTTTCTAGACTTTTTTCATTTTTTGTTTTTTTTTTAACATTAAATAATTAATTTAAATAAAATTTTATATTAATAATTAAATAATCCATAAATATGCTAAAAACATCAAAATTTGTTTAAAAACCCTCTGATACAAACAAAATACAAACGGTTTTATTTCTATTTTTTGCTCCGATTTAAAAGAATTTATAAACAGATTTTTAAACGATTTTCTCATATATTAAGAAAATTTTATATATAATTTCCCTTTGAGTGCGACTATTTTAGGTCATAACTTATAATAATTTATAAAAAAAAATTTATAAACTATTTTCCTTCAAATTTTTAAAATTAAGCTAAATAAATTAAAAATATTTTGTAATGAAAAAGCGAAATAAAATCCCAAATGCAAGTTTGCCAGCTAAATCAAACATATTTGTAGAAATAAAACACATGCAGTTCTAGTGATTTCTTTTAACGATTTGTAAAAAAATATTTTTTTGGTCGAAAAAAGCTTTTTTTTAGAACTAAAAAGATTTTTGAAAAAAAAATATGGCAACACTGATTGGCATTATGATCGTGATTGTTGTTGTTTTTATTTTATTTGTTGAACTTTTTGTCCTTCACCTCCTCACGTTTTACCCACAAACAATAAATCCATACAAAGGTTTGTCATTTAAATAAAACCCAAACAAATCTGTTTTAAACGAAAACTCTTTATTTACTTCTATTAACGACGATTGCTTATGTCCTTCAATGGCTCAGTGGTCTAAGCGCTTTGTCACAAATACTTTTTATCTTTTAGTCGCGCGATCGAGCCTCGTCTATTCAACTTTTTTTTATTTTTTAACACTTTTTTTTTTATTTTCTTAAGACTTTTTGTTATTTTTTTATTTTTTTTTTAACAAAACAAATGCGTCCAGCACAGTTGTCTTAACGATGTTGGTCAGCTTTTCCGTATAATTGGAGAACGGAAAGAGGAAAAGTTTCCAATGGTTATCAATACACAACATCTGACCAAATGTGGGCGGGATCCTTGAATTGGGCGTGGCACAAAATAGATTAATTTATAAGACCGTAATTAAATACTCCATAAATGGGCTAAAAACATCAAAATTTTTATAAAAACTGAAATGTAATATGACCTATGGATACGTCTTATATATCCAAAGATCGAAAATCTTTAGTAGAACATATTTGCTGAAAGTAGTTATGACCAAAAAATACATTTTTTAAAATACTTATTTTCGGGAACCATAAATCTTTCAGAGTCCAAGTTTTATCACTAAACTAAATGGTAAATTTCCACTTAAAGATGTCCGTATATAAATCTGTCCATTCCATATATGTCCATATATAAACTTCACTATTTTCCCAACCATGGTGAAGGGTATATAAGATTCGGCATAGCCGAATTTAGCCGCTCTTGTTTTAATTTATGCATATTTTTTTTTAACTAAATGGGAGTGAATTATGTTCTATTTTTTTTTTTTTTTAACTAAACTTAGTTTTATTACATTTAAGTTTGCAAATTCCTAAAATCTAAGATGTTTTCTTAAAAATTGATAAATTTGTATTTAATAAACTTTTTTCCTAAAAACAAGAAAAATTACTTAAGAAAGGTATGAACTATTTCTAAGTATATTTTTTTCGTTTTTACCCAAACATAGGATTTTGTATTAATTTTAAGAATTTTTTTTCTAAGTTTTAATAAAATTTTACTTAAATTGAGGAAAATGTTTAAACTATTTTAAAGGAAATTTTGGATTAATTTTTAGTTAATGTTTTTTTTTGAGTGTGCGTCATAATGGCTTTCACATAATTGACGTTGTGCCTATTAAACTTTATATTTACCAAAGGCACTAAAAAATAAAAAAAGGAAAAATTTGTATATATCAATTAAAATTTAAGCTAAATAAACTTATGACCTTTTCGATTTTCGAATAATAACAAGAAGTGTAGCTGTGATATTTTGTACTTTTGCAACAATTTCCTTAAATTAATTAACCCATTTTGTAACAGGCCACATAAATGTTTGGACCCTTTTTTTGCCTGAGATTTCCTCAGAAAATGGCTGGTCAAGATCTCGACCGCTGGGATATTTAGAGCAATCAATTTTCTAAATAATATGATATGAAATATAATAAAATATATGATAAATTAAGTTTATTTTGACAAGATATAGATGAATAAAAAGATCGAGGAATTTTGTTGTTATTTTTATTTATTTTCATTCATTGAATACTTAAAAATTGTAGGTCAAACAAAATTATTTTATGTTATTATAACTATTTTAAATTTTTGTGATGAGCCTTAAAGCATTTACCCACATCTAAATTTACTTTAGATTTAGCGCAAGTGTAGGCAGAATGCTTGTTACATTTTGCATCAGCGATATCAGTGATTTAGACTCACTGGCATATCTTTTGTTTTGGGCAAAATTGGTCTTCGTCACTTCCATTTTCTTCAACAGATGAAGTCTATTCGGTATTTGTTACCAGTTCGACGGATAACAACAGAGCTTTGGTTATGGAGTTCTTAAAATCAATTTGACTCATGGGTTTCTGTTTGGTTTTTTCAGCCTTCATGCAATGGAATTTCCATGCATTTACACAAGCACTGTCCAAGTAGGTAACCCAAAGTGGCCACCACCACTTTTTGCCTCTGATTCCCATCCGATAATTCGCGACAGCATTATTATGCAAGTCAACTCCGCCCATATATTTATTGTAAATTTTTTGTTTTTAGAATAGAATCCAGCTGATCATCTTTTGAGGCTAAAGTAACCTCTTGATTGTCTCTCTATCGAACTAATGCAATATTATATTGTTGATCGAAATCATAGTCCATATCAGAGAACTGCATTTGCTAATTGCAAAACGATCATACGCAATCAACACAGGAATAAATTGTGTTTGCGTTCAGCGTTTGAAATATACTCCAACACACATATTCGTTGATGATTTTAAATCAATCAAACGATGATTTTAAATCAATCAAATGATGTGCAATTGTTTGTCATAATTAAAACAAAATAGTTTCTTATCTATAAAAAGGGGGGTGGTTTTGTAAAAAAAACATATTTCATAGCGTTATATGTATATTAGGGTGGGTCTAAAATACGTTTTTTAGAATTTTTATTAGGAATACCAAAAATATTGTTTTTTGTGAATATTTTTTTTTAGTTTAGGTCGACATCTCAGGCTCGCCCAATCCGGTTAAAGTTAAATATTGCCTAATTTTCCAATCAAAATAGTTGAAAAAAAATTTAGACAATATTTAAATTTTTCCGGATTAGGCAAGCCTGAGATATCGACCTAAGTTTTTTTTCCAAAAAAATATTTATATTTCACAAAGAAGAATATTTTTATTACTAATAAAAATTCTAAAAACGCGGATTTAAGTTCCACCCTGTTAAATGTAACTAATGCTTTAATTTATACACGAAAAGCATATACAGTAGCTCCAAGCGAAACTCGTACAGCTAACAAATTTTTATTCATTGACTTATAACAACAAAATCAAAAATATTTTCAACAAAATTTTTACGTATTTTATTAGCATATTATACGACTCTCTTTATAACAAAATAAAAACATAAAATATTACTTCATTTGAAAAAAAAAAAAAAAAAAACTAAAAACACGGTTTTTTTATACCAAAGCGAAACTCGTACAGCATATACAAAGGTAAAGGTATATACATTTTTCTTAATGTTAATATTTTGTATGCATGCCTTTGTTTTCTATAACCATTTGCAATCTCTTTGGCATGCTTTCAATATATTTTTTGCAAAAGCTGGGGTCAATGTTTTCCCATTCTTCTTGAAGAACTGTCTTATTTTTCCATCAAGATAACTCCACAAATTCTCTATAGGATTAATATCTGGGCTCTGTGCTGGTGTATCAATGACATGTGGGCAATTATATAACAACCATGACCGCACATTATAAGCTTTGTGCTTCGGGTCATTGTCTTGGTAGAAATACCAGTCAGCACCTAGACCCAGTTTTTCCTTACAACGTGGCAAATTTTCCTTAAGAATGTTTAAATATACTGTCTGGTTCATGATTCCATCTATAAAATGCAGCGTTCCAGGACCAGCGGCTGAAAAAGCACCCCAAACCATTACCGACCCTCTACCGTGCTTGACTGTTGGTTTCAAATTCTTGGAAAGAAGTGCCTCATTGGATTTTCTCCACACGTAGGGCTTTTCATCCGAACCAAATACAGTGGCACGCAATATTAAGGACACAGTAACTTTTTTTACATTGTTCTCAATATTTTTTTTTATTTTAATAAAAAAATTGTTGATAAAACTCTTTAATTATAATAATTAAAGTGTAATACTTAATTCTCACCAAAAAAAATTTACATTAAAAGCATAGTGAAAAGTTTATTGAGCAAATATTTATAGTACCTCCTGATTTGGTGATGCAAAATTAAGAGCACACTTTATTTTTGTTTTAGAATCCCGTTACATTTTTAATGTAATGTAATCAAGAGTGAGTCATATTTAGTAGAGATCATCGTGTTGAATCGATCACACGTGAAATTGTTAAAGTTCTTTCATTTAAAATTAATAAAAATATATAAAGTACTGAAATAATGCCCCGTAAACAGTTAACTCTTGAGCAGCGGCAACTTATAATCGATTTGTATGAAAGAGACAACAAATCTTATGGAGAAATCGGTAAAATAGTTTCTCGTAGTCGTTTTACGGTGAGAAAAGTGATACAACGAAAAAAAAAAGAAAATCGTATTGAAAACAAGCCTGGAGCTGGCAGACCGGCCAAACTGACTAATAAAGATAAACGGTATATAAAACGTACTATTGATAAAAATCCGTTTACAAGTGCCAGAAAAATAAGGGATGATCTCGAAAAATATCAATATACTAAAGTTTCCCCCGATACGGTACGAAGATGTTTAGTTGGTCAGGGTCTAAAATCGTGCACACCAAGAAAAAAACCCCTAATAAACTTAGTAAACAGAAACAAACGCATTGATTTTGCAAAACGGTATTTGGATAAGCCCCAAGAGTTTTGGGACAACGTTATTTTTACTGATGAATCTAAATATAATATTTTCGGGTCAGATGGGCGCTTAAAAGTATGGCGTAGACAAGGAGAAGCCTTAAATCCAAAATATACAGTAAAAACTGTAAAGCACGGGGGTGGAGGTGTTATGGTATGGGGCTGTATGTCATCATCGGGAGTTGGAAACTTGGTTTTTATTGAGAATACAATGAACCAATATGTATATTTAGATATTTTGAAAAATAATTTAAAAATGGATTTAGCTGGAAAATACTACTTTCAGCAGGACAACGACCCGAAACATACAGCCCACAATGTGAAAATGTGGCTTCTTTTTCACACCCCACATATGCTTGTAACACCTCCACAAAGTCCAGATCTCAACCCCATTGAGCACCTGTGGGAAGTTTTAGAAAAAAAAGTTCGGGAACACGAAATTCGAAGCAAAACCCAACTTAAGGAGCTTCTTTTGGAAGAATGGAACAAAATTGGCTCTGAAATAACAAAAAACTTGGTAAATTCTATGAAAAAAGACTAAAGGCTGTGTTAGAAATGAAAGGATATCCAACCAAATATTAAAAAGGTAAAATTAATTTAATTTTTTTAATTTTGTTTATTTATTTTTATTTTTTATTTCAGGTGTGCCCTTAATTTGGCGGAAGCTATTTATGGTGATATTACAAACTTTCCTTAATGATATTAGTTTTAAGCATTGAAGTTCCTTATTTTATGTTTAAATTGAATTATTATATCTAAGTTTATAATACAAACAAGCTTTTTTACTTTTGTTATATGAAATAAACAAATTTTTTAAGAAAATCAAAAACTTGTGTTACTGTGTCCTTAATATTGCGTGCCAATGTATGTTGAATTTGCTTTCGTCAGTGAAAAGCAAATTGCTCCAAAACAAAATTTCCTTAGCATGGTGCTGCTTAACAAAACGTAATCTTGACTTTTGGTTTTTGTCACTTATAAGTGGTTTCTGCCTTGCTCTTCGGCCATTTAAATCGGCTTTGTGTAATATATTTCTTATTGTTTGGGGGCAGCACTTCTTTCCCAACTCAATTTCGGCAATTGATGCGAGTTTTGGGGCACTTAAGAACGGGTTTTTCTTCACTTCTCTTATTAAAAACTTCTCATCGCTATCAGAAAAAATTTTATCGTTTGCCTTTTTGGACTTATTTTCCACTCTACCTTCATTTTCGAACCGTCTTATAATATATTGAACGGTAGAACGACTTCTTTTCACAATATCTGAAATTTCTTGCAACGACTTCTCGTCTTTGTAAAGCTAAATGACCAATTTTCGAATTTCCAGGCTGGTCTGACCGTTTTGTCGGCTCATTTTATATATATTTTAGATTTTCAGTCAACTGATGAAAAAAATGTGTTTGCTTTGGTTTCTGGAAAATCCGTTAGTGCTTTTAAATAAACATAGTGAAGTTGGCTGCGGTAAACATGCATATTGCCAGATGTATTCCAACCGTACGAGTTTCGCTTTTGCATAGAAAGTTGCCACTTATACGGAATTTCTAATTTTTTTCAGAAATTAGAGAAAAAAATTAAATTTTTTCTCTGTCAGCTAATGCAGTATAAAGTGTAGTAAAAATAATATGCTCTCTTTAAATTATATTTTTTGTTATTTTCAAATGACAAAAAGAAAAAGAAAATTTACTGCGCTGTACGAGTTTCGCTTGGAGCTACTGTATGTATATAAAACAATTTCATATTATTCAACGCCAACGTACGGTTTCAACGGTTGTTTTCATACCATTCATTGTATTCTTGTTACTTCGGGTCAACAATAATTATTATAGAATAAATAAAAAAAAACAAAACAACGTGTGTGTGTATTCATAATTAAAACAAAATAGTTTCTTATCTATAAAAAGGGGATGATTTTGTAGAAACACATGTATATTAGGGTGGGTCTCAAATCCGTTTTTTTAGAATTTTTATTAGTAATACCAAAAATATTGTTCTTTGTGAAATTTATTTTTTTTTAATTAAGGGCGATATCTCAGGCTCTCCCAATCCGGTTAAAGTTAAATATTGCCTAATTTTCCAATCAAAATAGATGAAAAATATTTAGACAATATTTGAATTTTTCCGGATTAGGCAAGTCTGAGATATTGACCTAAATTTTTTTCAAAAAAAATATTTTTATTTCACAAAGAAGAATATTTTTAGTATTGTATTACTAAAAAAATTCTAAAAAGGCGGGTTTAAGTCCCACCCTAATGTGTGTTTCTATTTTGTTGTAATTATGAATAAACTCATATGCGTTGTTTGTTGTTTTTCTGATTTATTCAACGCTGACTTTTGCTGAGTGATTACATTTGCAGTAAACATAATCGACATATGGTCCACACTGATCCCAATTACGCGTTCAGTAACATGATGCTGATTTTATTCTACAGTGAATTTTGTTGAATTATTAAATGTGAACAAGAATTTTTGTGTATGATTAAATCAAGAAAAATGCTGATTTTGCAGTTCTCTGGTCCATATCATGTCTAGGTAGTTTTGTTTTTAGGCCAGTCTGTTTGGGCGGATTGTGCCAGTTACACAAAACAATTTTTCTTTTAAAAGGCAAAGCAAGTGGTTTCCGGTTAAGAGGTTATAGAAATGAACAGTATGTTATCTAGGATACTCACAAACTGACGTTAGACTCATAATCACAGATATATTGAAGTACTGAAAAAAACCTACACTAACCAAAATAATTTGTAATTACAAATTTTGATACTAACTATTTTGTGATTGTACTTGATTGATTTGTTTTGTTTTCATTCAAATTCGCTTAAGTAATTAATATGTTACCTTGTATACATTTAGTGCGCTAATTATCCCAGCGGTCGAGATCTTGACCAGCAATATTCAAGGCTGCCTGGCGATAACTAGTTTGTGTATATTTAAATTTATTTGAACTGTTAACTATTGAAATCGATAACACTTTTTTATTTTTTATGCCTTTAGTTAAAATTAGACTAACAATAGGCTATTTTTAGTTTATTTTTATATCCTCCCAGGTGGGAATTTAAAAGGGGGCGGGGCCAAAAACGTTCAGGTTGGAAAGCCAATATATCAAACTTAAATATAAATTTAAAAAAGTTTAATTCCATAACCCAATATTTTTGAAAAACAGCAAATTGTGGTCGAGATCTCGACCGTTGGTACAAAATGGGTTAATTTAAGAAAACAAATGACCCTCAGTGTTTCTTAGCCACAGATACCGTGTGTCACATAGGGCGTCCCTTTTGTAGTTCTCTCGAGGAGAAACATTATTTATCTATGAAGAGGATTTGACTTCATTCAAAAAAAAAATAGAATTTAGAAAAATTAACTTATTTGAAGAAAAAATTGAAATCAAAACGGCGTTAAAGACACTTTTCACTAATATTTAATACAATTTTCCTTAAAATAAAGAAACTAATTTTACTGAAAATTTGGTCAAAATTTCTATATTAGGTTTGTTTTTTTTCGAATTTTATATACATATTTTATACAAATTTAAGTAGATGTGGACTTGCTAAGTAGTTATAAATATAGCTACTTATAAATATAGCTACTTAAATGTAACCAAAAATTTTGTCATAAAAATATTTGAAATTTTTGTGTTTTTAATTTGATAAAATATTAAAAACTACAAAAGTTAACAAATGAATTATGTGTTTGTAAGTTAAGATAGAGCAAGGTAAATTATATAATTGCTCTATTTCGCGTTCCCTCGCAGTCGATATACGAAAACAGCTTTCGTGCAAAAGCGGCCCCAAATGTTCAAATTGTATTTGTTTATAAAAAATTAAGAAAAGTCAGGTAAGTAGGGATAGTCGTTTTTTATAAGTAGTTATAAACATAGATATAAAATTCGAAAAAAAACAAAACTATTATAGAAACATTTTGCTATTGACAACTACATTTTTCTTAGAAAACCGTATTTAATCCTAATGTAATTTCCTCCTAATAAGTTCATATATCATCTTAAATTTTATTGTTAGTTAGGAAATGTTTCCCAGGTTTTAACAAAAATTTTATTTTATTTAACTTCATTATATAATTTTTTTACTAAAAACTAGGACTTAACTCCCTAAAATTAAGTAAATATTTTCTAACACTAAGTTAAATAGCACTTCTTTTAAGTGCAAATTATCCTTAAATTTGATAAAAATTTTGCAATAAAAAAGAAACTGTTTTTATGTTGAAGGTAATATATTCTACCATATATTTTAAAGCACTCATAGTGTTAGTATTTTCCCACTTTCGGAGGACTTCCTCTTTGTCAGTACACTGCTTTTAACAAGCTTTTGCTATAAATATTTATCTTTAAATTAAATTATATTAAACTTATGTATTTAAAATATAAATTAAATTTCATTAGCATAAAGGTAAACAAATTAAAAAATGTGCTGCATGATATCCTGAAACGTAACAAATTGTGACAAAGTCAAATCCTTTTTGTAGTTAATTAATGGTTCATGGTTCTTCTCGAGAGAACTGCAAAAAGGGAAGTGAAACTCGGCATCTGTCACTAAGGAACACTAGGGGTCCTTTGTCTTCTTAAATTTACTAATTTCAAGAAATTGTTGCAAAAATACAAAATATCACAGTCACACTTCTTTTATTTATTTATGACAATTTTAACATAAACCTTAATTATTAACTGAAAAAAATAGTTGTAGTGCCTTCAATAAATAAAAAGTTTAATAGGTGCAACCTCAATTATAGGAAAGCTATTAAGCCGTAATGTATACAATATGCTTGCAATATTTTGTATTGTACTAAGCAAATAAAATTTTTACATAAAAGCGCAAATTCGAATTTTTTTACCTTTTGCTAACAAAATTTTAAAATATATTTTAAGCTATTTTAAGTTCAATATTTAAGACTGTTAAGATTAGAGATGAGCAACTGAACACAATCACGAACCAAAAGTTACAATCATGCACGATAATTTTGTTTAATGGATACTTTAATTTGTTTCTTGAAATAATATTTTCTCTTTAAAATTACAAAAATTAACTAGTCTGTTATACTGTCCACCATATATGGTGAGGGTTTAACATATATCAGTTTGTCATTCCGCTTGTAACATGTCGAAATATAGGTCTGAGACCCTATAAACTATATATATTTGTGATCCTTATGCAATTTTAAGTCGGAGGATGGATATCCTCCCGAGAAGTTTGGTATTGAAAATGAGCAAAATCGAAATAGCGGTTAAAAAGTTATGAGTGAAAATGTTGCTACCTCTAAATTTTCGATACAAAATGATGTATTTTAGTACAATTTCATAGTAGCGTCTGGCAAGTAAAATATTTTTACTTGTTTTATCACCAGTCGCTTAGAATTAAATATTATATATATTTTTCACCTCAAACAATTTTTTACACCATAAAACTTCTATACCTCAAAATTTTTTTCCACCACAAAATTTGTTTTCACATCCAAAAAAGTTGTTCACCTCAAAAAATTTTTTTGAATTCCATAATTTTACTTCTAACGTTTATTACATTATTTGTCTCAAAAACAGTAGAGAGTATTTTTTTAGGATATTGGTGGAGGGCATTCAAAGATTCGGATCAGACGAATTTAAACCTTTTGTAACTTGTTTTTAATTTGTTGTTTTTGTTTTGGAAAGAAATATTGAAATAAGAAAAGTTTTTCCACAAAAACTAAATTTTCCTGGATTTAAGTAAATTTTTTTTTTAATTTATCTGAAGAAATTTTTGTGAAAAAATATCCTTTACCTAAGTTATTTATTTGAAGAAAAAATATTTTATTAAATTTTTAAAATTTTTCTGAACTAAGTTGCATGAAAATTTTCCCTAGAAAAAGTTCATCAGTTTCTAAAATCAAATTAAGTTTTATTATAACATAGAAAAAAATGTATTACATTTTGTTTTTAATTGCCTGAACTAAATTATAAAGTGGTAGACTTAAAAACTCAGAAATAGCTTTTTAAAATTTATTTAATTTTACTACTAGCGAAAAAAAAATTACCATACTTTAAGTTCAAGTACTTTCTCATTTTAAGTTATGTTCTATTTTTTTTAAGCTAAGATGTTTTTCTTAAAAATTAATAAATTTAATAAAGCGCCCCGGTAGGCTAGTTGGTAGCACGCTACCAACCCCCGCGCTTATCAGTGCGGGGGTCGTGGGTTCAATTCCCACCAGAGGCTCTGGTGCTCGGTTAGGGTATTAACATATAATTTGTAATTATATGATTAATAAATAAAATAAATAAATTTAATATACTTGTTTTTTCCTAAAACCAAGAAATATTTCCTAGGAAAGATATGAACTATTTCTGATTAAATAAACTATTTCGGTTTTACCCGAACATAGGAATTTTTATTAATATTAAGAAAATTTTTCTAAGTTTTAATAAAATTTTACTTAAATTGAGGAAAATTTTTAAACTGTTTTAAAGGACAATTTTGATTAATTTTTAGTTCATGTCTTTTTTTTTAGTGTTTTTCACAATTTATTACGTTTCAGGATATTCTGCAGTACATTTTTTTAATTTCTTTACCTTTTTGCTAATGAAATTTAATTTATATTTTAAATATTTAAAATTAGTTTAGTATAATTCAATTTAATTTAAAGATAAAAATGAATAGCAAAAAACTTATAAAAAGCAGTGTCCTCACAAAGCGGAAGTTCTCCGAAAGTGAGAAAATCCTTACACTATGAGTGTAAAGCACTTTAAAATATATGGTAAAATATATTACCTTTACCATATAAACAGTTTTATATTTATTCGATTTTTTTTTATCAAACTAAAGGATAATTTGCACTTAAAGAAGTGCTATTTAACATAATGGCAGAAAATGTTTTTTTATTTTTAGGAAGTTAAGTTCTAGTTTTTAGGAAAAAAAAATATCTAATAAACTTAAATAAAATGAAAATTTTCTTAAACCAGGTAAACATTTTCTAACTAAAAGTAAAATAAAGATGATATATGAACTAATCAAGAGGAAATTTTTCTATGTTTATTAATAAAAATTTAGTTGTCAATAGTAAAATTTTTCTATTACTCATATTTTTTGCTTAAACGTTTCCTTGGGAAATTTTATTAAAAATGTTATAAATTTTCCAATAAAATGTTTAACAAATATAGTTGTTATTCGTGTATGTTCTAGAGTTAGAGACTAATTCAAAACACAAAATTTTTCAAATTCACCTAATTGCAAAAACGGTGTTCTTGAATTCGTACGAATTTAGTGTTAATGTTCCAAAAATATTTCAGTTGTCAAAAACAAAAAAACTTTTGGTTTTACAAAATGTCATTTCCTTTAATCCGAACAATAAATTCCAGTTTTTTTTTGAGCGAACAATTAACTTTTCCCTTTTTTTACTACCTAAAAATTATTTATATGGACCTAATGCGAATTGTATTTCTCGGATTTTGAAACGAAATTCATATTTGAAATCGTAATAGTATTTCCTTTAACGTCAGACTTACCATTTTGGCTGTGTTTCGGTTTTTTGGACCTAGCAACGAACGATTTTTAAGCGAGAAAGATGTAAAGTCAAAATAGTCAAAATTTTGTAAATTTAAAAAATTTACTTTTTAAAACAAGAAAATATTTTTAAAAATCGCCAAATTGTATTTACGCTCAGTCCTACATTACAGATAATAACAAAAGAAGCTAATAGTCTTCACTTGCAAAATAAGGTACTATTTTTGTTCCAGGACTCACAGGATGAGTTTTACGAACATCCCTCTAACTCAAAAACGAGTTTACAGATATTTTAAAATTAAACACAGCTTATACTCTCAGACTTTGTAGTAAGAGGAATCAATTTCGGTAAAATTAAGTAATGTTAAGTTTTAATTTCGCAAAATTTCGCAATTTTCAAAAAGCGAAAATCCCTGTAACTTCTAATATAATAACACTAGATAAACAATTTTAGGTATCTAATTTTATTTTACTGATGTGTTATTTATAGAATTCTGGATTTCTTGATTCGTCTTTAACCTTTATTGTTCTATATCGCCCAAATGAAGCTACATATAAATCAAAATTTTAATACCTTTTCTATAGCAAGTTGTCAATGTCAAATATATAGTATAAATATTATCGATATTTGAAGAAAGCGCATTAGAAGATAAATTGCATACAACTGAATGTAATTGAGTAATTGGCCTGTAATTAAATAGGTACATAGAAATATTTCCAAGAGCCAAAAACTAGGTGTTTGCCGTAAAGCAAGGTTCATGAAAATAAAAAGACAAAATTTTCAAAGGGTGTGAGAGAAAAGTTCTCAACTTTATTTTTTATTAATTTTTATTACAAAGCGAAGATACACGTAGTGCCAGGGAAAGTAGCCAAAACGATAATAATCTAACTAGTAAAAAACTAGCATAAAAAAGGATGACTGGCAATGAAAAAGGTACCGTTACCGGTTCTACTAGTTATAATCTGTGTAAATACAGCGATCAGATTTGTAAAGGAAGGGAGTACAACACAGACGCTAACATATTAATTAACCCATTTGGGGTCAGAAGGTACCAAAAGGGTACCGTTGAATTAATAACCAAAATTAAGGTTTTTGGCTTAAACATTGCCGACCACCTTGCAACACTAAGGTGTGTTGCAACAAAATCTTAAAAATAGGCTTAAAATTAAAGAATATAAAATGAAACGTATAGTTCAAATGAGCTTTTAAATAATTCATTTATTTATGTTATATATATATATATATATAAATTAAATTCGCTTTCGAATTTGTTTATAAAAAAATATTTTTTTGTTGTGTGTTTTTTAGACACACAACATATCTTTATTCAATGAAAGCAAAATTACAAGTGAAGTCTTAACTATAGCTATTCTTAAAATCTACCCTACCAAACAACCACAGGTTTTTATTTATTAGCTGATCACGCCACTTTGTTGTGTTGGCATGTGCAATAGCCAGACACTGTGTCAGCATTTCTGATGGGAACAAAGCTACGTTGCTGTTGGAATGTTGAAATCGTAGACGCAACGTCAGCTTTGTGAGCGTGTGACAAATTTA
Organism: Eustalomyia histrio; assembly: GCA_949748255.1. Classification (NCBI taxonomy): domain Eukaryota; kingdom Metazoa; phylum Arthropoda; class Insecta; order Diptera; family Anthomyiidae; genus Eustalomyia; species Eustalomyia histrio. Next base: position 126,942,089 of record OX456525.1, read on the forward strand.
TTTTATTTTTATGTTTTTAAACATATTTGGTGTTAACTCCTCCCCCTTTAAATACAATCGTCTCGATTGCTCAGAAACTGTGTAGGTTGTAGATGCTGGTTTGTTTTTTTTTCAGTGACTGGTAATTCTTGGGTATTTTCCGGAAAATTTTTTTCGGTTTCTTTTACCTCTCTTCTTTGGTGATTGCATTTTTTCCATACTTTAACGCATATTATAATACTCAGAGTAGAGATTATGACGAATGTACCAATTAATGTCAGCACGTTGTTTTTATTTTCTAACATCTCTAAACGTTTTATATTTTGTATATTTATTTTCCTCAGTCTTTCTAACGATAGAACTTCCTCTGTTTTTTCGCCAATAGCCTTTGGTTGTAGTGCGGCCGGGAGAGGTTTGCTGTTACTTATTGCTCTCGAAAAGTATTCCTGCACATCAATTGTTATTGTTGTGTTGAAATATTTCACTAAGTAAGTTCCATTCAATTTAATTTCCTCATCCTTCACCGTAATCTTCCCATCATATTGGTTCAGCAGTATAATATCGCTTCCGATTTCTTCGATTGTGGGGACGTGATCGTTGTTGACCTGGGTGCAGCTTCCTATTCTGTTCTTAAATAGGTTGGTTATACAATAATCTTCTCTTAATTCTAATAAGTCATTTTTGTTACATATAGTTAAGTCATTATAATTTTTACAGTTATTTTTTATGGCGAATAAAACATTATTACAATTCAAAATTTTGTCGAATTCGATTTTATCTATTAAATTACCAAGTTTTACAGGTTTTGCTAAATATGTTTTACAAATATCTTTTTGTGTAATTGGAATGCTTAAGATATAAAGAATTTCTTTATTATTCGTTACAATTTTGACGTTTCCAAAGGTTAATAATTCGTCCAAACTGAATATTGGTATATTATAATTTGCTAATACATTATTTAAGATTTCGATTTCAGTTTTCGATAAAATGAAAGAGTTTACAATATTAACTTTTGCCCATTGTATGGCATATTCGATATTCTGTAGTTCTTTTTCAATTAAATTTAGTTTATGTTCCAGTCTAACCATTAAATCATTATTCCAATCTTCTTTTCTAACCTCCAATATCTCATTAGTGATATTGGAAATTTCTTGAATCTTATTGATAGTCAGTTCGTTTACGATCATCTGTCTATTATTGTTCTCCAGGAGGTTTCCCATCTTCTGAGTCAGGATCTCAAAATCGTGACTGTCCGGTGTACCGGCAATCCACTTCCATGCAGTACCGATTACATCAATTGATCTTTTGATTTTATTCGGACCCAGACGCTTGAGGAGTCCTCTTATATCAAGTGTCTGTTGTGTTAAAAACGGACGGAGGGGATGACTGTATGCAATGTTTGTGCCTTAGTCTTTCAACGTTTGATAGCCTTGTGGTCTCATAATCTTGGGGAGAAAAGTCGACGGTTCTTCCGAAGAATAGATCCACGGGTTTCCTATTGGTAGTAGAGTGTATTGAGTGATTATACTCGTTGACAGACCTCTCCAGTAGTTCTTCGAAATTCCTAGATGTCCCATCATCTTTAAGGCATCTCATTATTTCTGCCAAAGTGGAGTGGAAGCGCTCTATTTGTCCGTTTGGTTCACTTTTATAGGAGGGTGTGGTAAAAATATTTATTCTCAGGTCCTCTCTCATCATAAACAGAATAGAGGCCGAATTCAATGAGGGTTCGTTGTCCATGACAACATTCTTTGGTACCCCATAGGAAAATAGAAGTTCCCTAAGTGGTTTTCTGACATCCTCGATCGACCTACCATTAAGTTGTCTAACCTGTACGTATTTTGAAAATTTGTCAAGTGAAGTCAATATCAGTTTCCTATCGGTTGAGAATATGTCGATGTGAATTGTGTGACCAGGGTACGTAGGTATCGGTGTTTCCCCCATTTCAGGCGTATTGGGATGCCTTTCGTATTTGTTCCGTTTGCATGTTGAACATAATTTTATAATTCTTTTTATCTTCCTTGCCATTCCCGGAAAATAATATTTTTCCATAATTTGTGCCTTGTTCTCCCTGCCATTACGGTGTGCCCTAGTGTGTTCTTCGGAGATTATGTTCTCTTGGTCATTCTCGGATGTTATATCCTCAACCGCTAATTGAGTGAATCTGCACTTATAATTCGAAAAATGGTCCGCATACACGCTCTGGATTTTTCCCATAATAGGTTCTGTAGTTTTGATTCCGTTTATCACAGATGGATTAAGATATCTTTTAAGTATTTCTATGAGCTTTTGTTCATCATATTCTGGTTCCGTTATTGAGTGTCGATGAAATCCTGGAAAAATAATTTTAAATTGATATAAAGGTGTAGTGTCGATATTCATGAACAATTGGTTCCTAAATACATTTACTGGAATTTCGACGCTAGGTATCAGGTTCTCAGAGGAACTTTCTGCGCTATGTTGAGTCATCGTAGAGGAGTCTGACTGGTTCTGGAGAACATTTATTCCCGAATGGTTTCTGGACAAAGCATCGGCTACTACATTAGTCTTGCCTGGTTTGTACCTTAATTCATAATTATATTCTTCCAAGATACACTTCCACCTTTTCATTTTAGAATTGGTATTGTTGTTACTAAGAGCGTAGGTAAGGGGCTGATGATCCGTGTAAATAATTACCTTTCTCGACCCATAAAGGTAATTCCTTAAAGAGCCTAATGCCCATATAATTGCGAGCATCTCCTTTTCATTGGCTGCGTAGCGCTCTTCAGTTTTGCTAAGTGTCCTAGAAATAAATGTTATTGGTTTATCGTCCTGACTTAGTACCGCTCCGATTGCGAAGTTTGAAGCGTCTGTTGTCAGTTGAAATTCGTTCTCAAAATTAGGGTATAACAATATCACTTCCCGTGATACCAATGCGTTCTTTAAAGCATCGAAAGCCCCTTTTGCCATATCATCCAGTTCGATTTTAATCCGACTAGATGCAGATTTCGATACGCGTCCCTCTTCTCCTCTCAATAGAATTGTAAGAGGTTTGGCTATATCTGAATAACCCTTAATAAAGCGTCTATAATATCCCGACAGACCGAGAAATGAACGGAGTTCCCTTAGATTCTTAGGGTAATTGAATTTTAATATGGATTCGACTTTCCTTGGGTTCGTTTCTATTCCCCTTTTTGATACGATAAATCCTAGGAATTCCACTTCCCGTTTAAAAAATGTACACTTATCCATTTGGATCTTCATATGAGCCTGTTCCAGTGTGTTGAATACTTCGTTCACGTGTTCTAAATGGGACCTTTCATCCTTGCTGAAGATGATAATATCATCCACGTAAACATAACATATCTTGCCGATGAACTGTCGTAGTATATCGTCGAGTGCCCTTTGAAAGATCGATGGGGCGTTTTTTAGCCCGAAAGGCAACCTGTTGAATTCGTACTTGCCATTGTTAACCGAAAAAGCTGTTTTTTCCTTATCCTCTTCCCTAAGTGGGATTTGGTGGAATCCACTCTTAAGATCCACAACAGTAAAATATTCATTTCCTCCCAAATTAGAGAGGACGTCATTAATGTCCGGGATGGGGTATTTATCTGCTATTGTTACCGCGTTCAGCCTTCTAAAATCCACAACCAACCTGAATTTCTTTTTTCCCGAAAGGTCGTCCTTCTTCGGTACTATCCATATAGGAGAATTATATGGGGATCGGGATGGCCTTATAATATCATCATGTAGGAGTCGATTAATTTCTTCCTCTACAACATCCTTCAATGCCATAGGATATGGGTAACTTTTCGCGTATATCGGCAAATTATTCTCCGTTCTTATGTTACCTACAACTACAGTGGAATATGTTAGCTTCTCATCTGGTTCAGAGAATAATTGGGCATGTTGTTTCACAATTTCTTCAAGAGATGACTTCTGGTTTTCATTCAAATGTTGTGTCCTTAATTCTATGTTGTTTACACTCTGTGAAACGCGTTGTTTAATATTAATCCTTTGTCCACCCCTAACAGTAAAATAGTCCTCGGCCGTATGAATAACGGCAGACAACTCCTTTAGGCTGTCGTTACCCAAGATTCCATCGAATGCTTTGAGTCCAGGTAAAAGAAAAAACTTAATCGGGATTTCGTTAATATTAAACATATTAAGGAAAGTATGGTGGGAAATTTTGACATCTCCCGCTACGGATTTCGTGTAAAATATTCTCTCGTTCTGGTTTGGTTTGGCTACTAATTCGGGTTTTATATAATTTTCGTTACTTCCAGTGTCCAATAGAAATGTCAGTATCCTCCCGTTCCTCATCTTCGCCTCGAAATATGGAAGTGAGGAACAGTTTAATCTAAAAAATTTACGGCTACCTGGACGTCATCGAGCTGTTCGTCCTGGGCTGCTTCCGCTGTAAACTCTTCCGGAATCTGTTGTAAATATTCTCCAATATAATCTGATTCTTCATTTCCAGGGCCATTGACCTCGTTTCCTGGTGTTGGGTAATTGTCCCAGTTGTGCCAAGCGTCTTCTGGCAATGTATCTAAATGAAAGTTTCTTTGAAGTTTATTAACTGGTCCTTGGAAAGGTGTTCCAGCAGGTCTTTTAGGAAATTGGGTTATAGGTGGGCGATTCATATAATTGACCCGTCTGGTCTGAATCGACCGGTCTACCTCCATAGGTTCCACAACTTGTGACTGTCGATAGTCGGTGACTTCGTTTGGGTACTGAGGGCGACTCGGTTGGCCAGAGAATCCATTCTGATTCCCTGTATTAAACTGAGGCCTTGGACTCAGGTTTTGGTAACCAATTGGACGAATGTTCAATTGGCGGTTATTATAATTTGAACCGTAATTCATTACAGGAGTATATCGAGGTGGTATTGGTGGTCTAATAGGTGTCACGTCTCCAATGTGAGCAAGTTCCGGGTAAAACTTACGTCCGTTCATCAAACTTGTTGAACCAATTCTGTCCTTTGGTATATTCATCTTCGTGGCTTGTCCATGGGCGTAATTCCGCCGGAATGTCATATTGTCCAGCTTTAGGCAAATATGTAATGCCTGGGGAAGAGACGTCGGCTCACGTATACTCAATAGCCTTGGTAAGTCCCCATTTAGTCCTCTTACGAATGTGTCTAATGCCTTCTCCCTATAAGTGTTCGTCATGGCGTGAAGGCTGTTTTCGTCCAGCTCCAGACAAGATACCTTATCGAGCAGCAGCGAAAGATGTTGGTAGACAGCCTGATAAAACTCCGTTATGGTCCTGCCCCCTTGGCACAATGCCATCATTTGGTATTCGAGTGTTCCGATATCCCTTTTATCGGAGTAGTGCATCATTAGACATTTTTTTATGCGTGCCCAATCCAGTGGAGTCCTATACGACTCTAGAGCGGTATCAGCATCACCTACGATTTTCGTGCGAATAGTGTGTAAAATAGCGTAATATCTCCCGGTATTCTTCACCGAGTCATAAAGTTTCAGAACTCTTTCTATAGATTTCCGCCATGAATTAAATTCACCCGGTTTGCCGGAAAATTCCCGCAGTGATTTTACTATATCGGGAACTTTGTCAAGTTCCTCTAGTCTTGTAGTGACCGTCCCAACGGGATGGTCGGCCCCCTCATCCGTCAGCTGGTCTGACGGTGTTCGGAGTGCCTCTCTTATCATGTGAGCTATTTGCTCCCTCTGTTGTGGGGTGAAGGCCGCCGCAGCCCCGGTCGGTTGCGTCATTGTCAAGGATCTACTTAGTCTCTCTGTCAATCGTTCGACTGTCTCGTCAGGCATTAGAAGTTAGAAATAGGAGGATTGGAACAAAAGAAAAAAACTAGTTCAAAAAAGGGAAAAGGTTTAAGTTTCAGAAATTTTAGCTAAAATTCAAAAGGATATTAAAAATTTCCGCGAAGTGTGGAGTGGTGAACCTATCAATGGGCTCCAGTTTCTTTTTAAATTACAATTTTTTACTTTTCAGTTTTGGTAAATTCGAATCGAGTGGAAATTCGATAAATTCAATAGAATTATCATGAGTTAATAATTTTAAATTAAATAAAACAATATAATTATTAATAAACTTAACTAGCTTACATTAGAACTGCTGGGATCATAGCTGGTTCCTGCCTGGTCCTCTTGATGTACGTATTATGCTGCTCGGGAATTTATCTTTGTCACTTATTGTTATATTTTTCTCCTTAAATGGTTGTTTGTTCCATTAAGTGTTCGAATATGTTTTTTGTATTTTTTTTAATTAATTTTCTTTATTATTCTTGAATTTTTACTATTCTTTAATTATTTTTCTTTAATTGATTTAATTTTTTCAATGTTTTAGCACAGTTCTTAGGTGTGTTTTATAGTAAGATTTTACAATCTATTTTTATAATGATTGTTGATTTTTTTTTTGTTTAAAGTTCATTTATTCACTGATTAATGTTGATTTAATTTTTGAAAAGTTTTAGCACAGTTCTTAGGTGTGTTTTGCAATAGGATTCTCACTTTTTACTCTCTATTTTTGGTTTTTTTTCTAAAAAATTTTTATGTCCTTAGTGTTCTCCTTTTTTCGTTTTTACTGTTTGCTTATTGTTCCACTATTAACTTTTCTTTTTCAATTTCCTTGTTTTTATTTATTTTTATTTTCACTTTATTATTCCTCTTTTATTTTAATTTTCTTCTTAATTTTAACTTATTTTTTAAATTCTCTGTTCTTTTATTTATTTTTTTCACGAGTCGTTTTGATCCTCTTATTTATTTATTTATTTATTTAATTTTTCACTTATTTGTTTATTTATTTTAGTTTTCGTTTGTATTTTTAATGTTTATTAATTGAATTTTTTATTTGGATTTTGATTTTAATTTCCGTTTACTTTGGTTTATTTTAATTGTTCGTTTATTAATATAATTTGTATTTTTATTTCCAGTTTTTTTTTAAATTCACTTTTTCCTTAATTTAATATTAATTATAGTATTCCGATTTACCGGGCTTAGCAGGCTTTGACATAACGTCAATCCTTTTTGTCCTTTTAAGGAGTACTAAGGGACCTGCCAAGGCTTGACCGTAATTTTACTTTCACAATAAGCCTCCTTGTCGTTCGGAAGGAGGTCCCTGCTCGGGCGCCAATTAAATTCGCTTTCGAATTTGTTTATAAAAAAATATTTTTTTGTTGTGTGTTTTTTAGACACACAACATATCTTTATTCAATGAAAGCAAAATTACAAGTGAAGTCTTAACTATAGCTATTCTTAAAATCTACCCTACCAAACAACCACAGGTTTTTATTTATTAGCTGATCACGCCACTTTGTTGTGTTGGCATGTGCAATAGCCAGACACTGTGTCAGCATTTCTGATGGGAACAAAGCTACGTTGCTGTTGGAATGTTGAAATCGTAGACGCAACGTCAGCTTTGTGAGCGTGTGACAAATTTATTTTATTTTTATGTTTTTAAACATATTTTTTGTTAACTTATATATATATATATATATATATATTAACTTTTTTTTTCGAAAAACACTTAAAAATAATGTTTAGTAGGAGGTCCAAGGGACCTGACCGGCGTAGCCGTATGTTTTCAAGGAGGTCCAAGGGACCTGACCAGCATGCTGGATGTTTAGTAAGAGGTCCAGTAGACCTGACCAGTAGAACTGGAGTTTTTTAGGAGGTCCGGTGGACCTGACCAGCAGAGTTGGAGTTTTTTAGGAGGTCCGGTGGAGCTGACCAGCAGAGCTGGAGTTTTTTAAGAGGTCCGTTGGACCTGACCAGCAGATCTGGATGATATAAATCTCCTAGATAGGAGATTGTCCAGAAAGGACCCAACGAAAGATGGTAAGTTGGTCAACTGGAAGACCCGGGCTCGAAAACGTTTTATTTTTCATGATCTGAGGCGTTATTTCTGGTCCCAAAACTAAGAAAACCCGTGCAGCTTGATTGAAATTAGGGTCAGCCAGAAGGTACCCATCAAACTGATCCTTAATCGTGTCCGGGACTGATTCCGTAGGAGTGTTAATACCCCTCATTTTCCACACTCTGGCAGTAAAGTTTATTTGCTGGTTGGGATCGTACGTAGAACCAACAGTCAGGCGACAATAGCTGTCATTATCCACTTTGGTAACGAAGCAGCCGAAGTTTGTGGACCATGGTTTCGCAAATGTAGCTAACCTTGCTACAAGGGTCCAAGGCTGCACGTATCGGGACTGTGGTCTTCGGTAGATATAATTTGGCTACCAGAGTGGGAAAAAAGGTGACCACATGTTTTATTGGCAACGGACACGCTTGAGGAGCGGACGACGTCTGACGGATTTTGTGAATAATTTTATGTTTTTTATTGGTGATAGAAATCGGACGGACAGACTGCTTATTTTTTGGGCAAGCTTGGCCAGTGCGAGCTTTGTTGGAAGCAACTTTGGTTTTGCTGGAGATTTCGGGAGGAGACCGAGCATGCAAAATAGTATTATGGTCCCCCTTACAGACACTGCACCGAAAAGTGCTAACACAGTTTCTGGATATGTGTGAGTGAGCCAGGCAGCGAGAGCAGTATCTATGGAGGATCACCATACGAAGCTTCTGCTCGTGACTCATTTTCTTAAAAAGCGGGCAATAACGCAAAGGATGTTTGTTGTTACAAACCCGACACTGGCGGAAGGAGCGATCTACGGTTGAAGTTTTTGTCGGCGATTTCGAGCCTGATGGTCTAATGGCCTCCGATAAAGATTCGGAAGTCACGGCGACGACTGGAGTTGCAATGGATGTTGTAACGGTCGGTGAAGGTACATCAACAGGAGTTAATGGCTTCACCGACGGAGGCGGTGTGGTAATTGCAGGCGAGGATGCAATTGCAGGCGATGAGGTAGTTGTAGCTTTCGAAGCTGTTGGAGCTACCAAAGGTGGTGCTGCAGCTTCAGATTGCGTAGTTTCCATTGCTTCATTATAATCATCAAGAATGGCATCATCAAAAAACGTTGGTAATGCGTCCATAATGCTAAGAAACAATGAATATTAACGGCGACGAAAACTATTGTGTGTTTATGAGTTGATCAGAATGACCAGTTTTGCGATGTGTCGTCTTACAACCCCGTTCGCTGTTTTTACGTCCACGACCCGAACGTGACCGTCACTACCAGGATAGAGTTTTACGACGCGGCCTAATCTCCACGAAGTTGGAGGTAGTTGTTCGTGCCGAATAACAACCAAATCGTTTACCTGAAGTTCACGTTCTGGATTTTTCCATTTATAGCGTTTGTGCAACGACATTAAATATTCTTCTTTCCACCGACGGCAGAAATGCTGCGAAAGAGCTCTCATTTTTTGGAATCGATTTATTAAACTTAAGGGAGGGTCAGAAATTGTAGGCTCCGGAGGAGCTAGAATTGGAGAACCAACTAAAAAGTGACCAGGGGTCAGCGCTACCGGTTCCTGAGGATTGTCAGTCATAGGACAGAGAGGGCGCGAATTAAGGCACGCTTCGATTCTCGCAAGAATGGTCGAGAGCTCTTCAAACGTACATTTGAAAGATTATGCCTCCTTTCCAAAGTGAAGTTTAAAGCTCTTCACACCGGCTTCCCAAAGGCCTCCCATATGTGGAGCGCCGGCTGGGATAAAGTGGCACGAAAGACCCTGAAGCCCATAAGTAGAACTTATCGTAGTCTGACTTCCCTAAGAAAAGTTCGAAAATATTTTTCCAATTTACGCGACGCACCCACAAAGTTAGTGCCATTATCCGAAAATATTGTGCCAGGGCACCCACGCCGCGAAACAAATCGTTGGAAGGCAGCTAAAAAGGTTGGCGTGGATAAATCAGAAGCCGCTTCCAGATGAATTGCTTTCGTAGAAAAGCAGACAAATATACATACATATCCCTTGGTGATTTTACAAGCACGACCTGTGAAACTTTTGAAATCAAAAGGGCCTGCAAAATCAACACCAGTGGTGGTAAAAGGCCTATCAAGAAGAGTTCTTTCAGGCGGGAGCGCAGCCATAATTTGCCTGCAAGATCGTTTCCTGTCGAGAACACAACGTTTGCAACGGCCGATGACGGCGCGAATTTTAGACTTTATTCTGGGAACCCAATACTTGATCCAAGTATTCGAAGCATCAGCTGATTTCCACCGTGAATAGAAATCAAATGAACGAACTCAGACAAAAGCATCGTAAATCTGCTCGAATAGGGCAAAATAATCGGATGCTGTTCCGTATAGGTAAGCGACGGAGATTTCACTAAACGACCGTTTAACCTCATAACGCCGTCCTTATCAAGAAAATGGTTCAAAGTAAGAAGAAAGCTTTTAGGTGGTAAAAGTTTCTTATCCAAGAGACATCTGTATTCTTCCGCAAAGTGAAGTTTCTGCGACACTCTAGCCAAATGCAATTTCGTTCTTTTCAATTCGTAACTCGAAAGAATATTATTCACGCACGAACGACGACCTGATTTATGAGATGGATGAGCGTTATAAAAGAATCGCAAAACATATGAAATTACGCGAAGTGCCCTATCAAAACGAGAAAAATCCTTAAGAATATCCACATAAACATTCTTCCCGTTTGTATCCGTAAAGAACGATGTATAAACTTTAACCACCCGACTCTCGACGTCAGTGTCAAGGCGTGATAAATCAGTAGTACTCCACTCTGATTTATTTTGACAAAGCCACTGTGGCCCATGCCACCAAAGTGAATTTCTGGCAAGCTCCGATGGCGAAATGCCTCGACTACCCAAATCGGCAGGGTTGTCCCCAGATCGAACGTGATACCAATTATGTCGGCCTACATTTTCCTGAATTCTACAAACCCTGTTAGCAACAAAGGTGGTCCACGAACAAGGGTCCTTCCTCAGCCAAGAAAGGACAATCGTCGAATCAGTCCAACAATAAATTCGCTGAAGCCGAATGTCAATTTCATTAAGTACAGTTTTCAAGAGCTCAGAAGCTAAAACTGCCCCACAAAGTTCAAGACGTGGGATTGAAATTGATTTTATGGGGGCCACTTTAGTCTTGCATGACAATAAATGGGTGTGAATTTCGCCGTTGGGGGATTCAATGCGAATATATATCACCCCCGCGTATGCCTTTTCCGAGGCATCAGAAAAAACATGAAGTTCGACGAAAGAATCAGGAGTATAGTGAACCCATCGCGGAATTCGTATGCTGTTTACTTCGTGATATGAAGTTACAAATTTTTTCCAATCATTTGCAGTAGTAGGTGGAAGCGAATCATCCCAATCGATGTTATCCAGCCACACTCTTTGCATGATCATTTTCGTTATAATCACAATTGGACCTAGCCAACCAACAGGATCAAATAGTCTGGCAATAGTGGACAAAACTTCCCTTTTGGTATAACCTGATTTGTGCGCGAGCGGATCGACCTTAAAGTAAAACGAGTCTAATTGAGCATTCCATTGGATACCCAAAGTTTTCGAACTACTTGACTCAACAAACGTCAAGAGTTTCGCATCGACCAAATGTTCCGTTGGAAAACCCTCTAAAATTGAGCGGTCGTTTGATGTCCATTTCCGAAGGTCGAATTTTGCAGATGAAATATCGTGAGTCCCTGTTAAAACGTCGTCAACGTACATGCACTTTCGTAGAATGTGCGATGCCTCAGGGTACTCAGCCTCACAATCGTCGGCCAATTGCAGCAAAGTCCGAATAGCGAGATAAGGGGCGCAATTAACGCCGAAAGTAACAGTCTGCAACTCATATTCCCTAACGTTCTCCGTCGGAGAATCTCTAAATAAGATTCGTTGAAATGGAGTATGAGCAGATTCAACCCGAATTTGTCTATACATTTGCGTAATATCACAATTTAAAACAAATTTGAAAAGTCGCCAACGAAGTATTAAAAGGACTAAATCTGACTGCAAAGTGAGGCCCACATAGAGACAGTCATTAAGACTTACTCCATTCGACGTTTTGTTCGAGGCGTTGAAAACGACACGCAATTTTGTAGTTTTCCGTTCAGGTTTAACTACTGGATGATGTGGTAAATAGCAAGCAACAGTTGTATAAGATGATCCAGGAACAAGTTTCATATGACCTAATTTCAAATATTCATTAACGACGTTGTCGTACATTTCCTTTATTTCAGGTCTTCGTAGAAGGGAGGACTCAGTTCTAAGGTACTGCTTCAGTACACTAGACCGAGATATACCCAAATGCAATTGCTGAGGAAATTCAGGCTTGAAAGGAAGCGTCACAATGTAGCGACCATCAGAACCCCGACGCGTAGTCCGTTTATAATTTTCCTCACAAAACTTGTCAGAAGTGGAAAAGATTTTCTTTTTAGGGGTTTCCTCAAGTTCCCAAAATCGAAGAAGATTTCTATTCAGGCAATCTTCCCCCGAAAATTCTACCTTAGTAGAAAAGACACGAACCTGAGGTTGTATAATTGGACCGGTAATAATCCAACCGAAAACAGTATTCTGAGCCAACAACGAACCTAAAACATTTTTAGGAATTTCCCTTACTTGAATGCTGGGATAAAGTTCAGCGCCAAGTAAAAGATCAACAGGTCTACTGTCAAAGAAATTCGCATCCGCCAAACGAATATTTGGTAAGTTTGCCCTTACATTGGTATTTAATAAGAGCGTCGGACTCTCTAATAAAAATATCCAAAGCGTTATCAGACATTTAATTCTGTTTATAAGAAATAATTTGAAAAAAAAATTCGAAAAATAATACCAAAAAATTCGAAAAAGTTCGAAAAAAAACCCGAAAAAATCCGAAAAGATACGAAAATTTACGAAGAAAATCAAAGAATTTTTCAAATTTCCCAATAAATTTGGCCAAAAATTCGAAAAGAAATAATCCCAAAATTATTTCAAATTGAAGACACAAACTCAATAAGTCGCGACTAAAACGGACAGTAGGGTGACTTTTTGTTAACTAAAAAATGTGACAACAACAATACAGTACGTATGTATGCTTTAACTAAGCTTGTATGTACAAGTGAGGAAAGCACAAAACAAATGAAAAATAATAAAAAAAAAAACTAATGTTTATGTAAATAACACTGTAATATGCAAATTTAGTATGCTTGTATATTATGTATATATTTATATTGTTTAAAAGAAAAACAAATCACTCACAAATTTAAGCACTTTTTGTTTGTAATAAACCCGACGGATATTTTTTTCGAGGATATAATTAAAAATATAAAATTTAATTGTTTATTTATTTTTTTTTTATACACCGTATTTAATTTTAATCCGATAAAACAAAATTATAAACGAAATTTTGTCAGAAAAAAAATTTATGTTTGTCCGTCCGAGTAAACAAATGCACGGTCGTAAAAAATTTAAAAACGAAAGTTATGAAAATGACAAGTGTCAAAAGAATGGACTGTATTGTGGATATTAGTATCGCGAAGGGTTGTAATACGATCATTCACAATAGAAACTAACACAAAAGGTATTAAAATGTTAATACTTTTTTATGTTAAGTAAATTAAAATAATTTTTATAAAATTTTTAATTTACACTTTTTAATTAAATGCTTTCTTTTTTTTCACTTTAAAAGCTCAGATATAAAGATGAACTATTTTATTTTATTTTATTTTTTTTTTATGTAAGTAAAATTATATTTAAAAACAAAATCTATGATATTGTTGGGGTTGTTGCCACAAAAAAAAGATGGATGCTGGAAATATAAAAAAATTATTTCCAATTTTTGTCCTTATTTTCTTTCAAAAGCCGGATCGGAGGACCAAAATGTTTGCCGTAAAGCAAGGTTCATGAAAATAAAAAGACAAAATTTTCAAAGGGTGTGAGATCAAAGTTCTCAACTTTATTTTTATTAATTTTTATTACCTTTCGTACAAAAAGCGAAGATACACGTAGTTCCAGGGAAAGTAGCCAAAACGATAATAATCTAACTAGTAAAAAACTAGCATAAAAAAGGATGACTGGCAATGAAAAAGGTACCGTTACCGGTTCTACTAGTTATAATCTGTGTAAATACTGCGATCAGATTTGTAAAGAAAGGGAGAACAACACAGATGCTAACATATTAATTAACCCATTTGGGGTCAGAAGGTACCAAAAGGGTACCGTTGAATTAATAACCAAAATTAAGGTTTTTGGCTTAAAGAACTGAATGTAATTGAGTAATTGGCCTGTAATTAAATACATAGAAATATTTCCAAGAGCCAAAAACTAGGAGTTCGTGCTTAATCTAAATATGGTATTAATTAAGTTAAGGAAAGATTTGCTTTTAATGACAACATTAAATGACAAAAAGTTGCAAAAACCAAATTTTTTAACCAACTCAAAGCTTAAACCGCTTGTAGCTGTTTAAAAATACACTCTAAAAACATATCATTATTATTTTCGTAAAGACGAGTTGCCTTTAAAGGCTTATTCCGCTTTCAACTGTATTCCCTCTTTTGAAACAAAAATCCAGCTTCTTCATACTTTAGAAAAATTTATGAAATTTCTTAAAATAAGCAATGGAGTCTGTGAACTTTTTACACTAAAAATCTCTTTACCATTCACGGTAATAGAAAAAGGAACTAAAATGCAAAAATGTATCATCCAGATTAACAGGAAAGTTAAACAACAAATGCATTGTGTAAATAAAATTTAGTGACTGAATGTTAGGAGAAAATCAACGAAGGTTGGTTCAAATCAGAACAATCAATATTACCAACATGATTTGTTGGAGTTGGTTTATTGTCTTTTAATTTGAATCAAAATTAAAAAACATATAAATCTGACTGAAGTTTTTGTGTACAAAGAAAATTTTCGATGTCTTGAAGGCTTTAAAAAATGCTGAGAATAGAGTATTCAAAAACCGAAACCGAAAACCGGTCAACCGGTTTCTTTTTTTTTTAAAACCGATCGGTTTCGAATATTTTGTAAATTCGAAGAAAACCGAAAACCGGTCTTTTTCGTTCGGTTAACCGGTTTTTTAATTACATCACCAACTGGGTTACTTGGTCTCTTTTATTTTTTCCGAACACTTTTATAATCGTTTGGTTATGAAGATTTTAATGTAAGTCCGATAAATTCCGATGAAGACTTAACTTTGGATATTCCAAACTCAAATAGTTTTATTTCTGATCTAAATATCACAATAAACAGTATTCAAAATCCTAAAAAAGAGACTGTACAAAATCATTCATCATTATATGTGACCTTCTCCAAGAAAAGGGACCTAGTGTGTGAAAATGAAGTTTTGAGAAAAACGCATTTAAAGTTTCATAACGCATTATCACTGTGAACACACCTTCAGTTGGGAGATGCGATTTGGTATGGTTAGTTATGATTGGGTGCCGACTTTGGTGACGTCATACCTATGTGGTGACGTATATTTTTTCGCTTTTAGAGTGACAATTTAAAAACAATTTAAAACCAAAAAATCAAAAAATGTAAATTTTAATGTTTTTCTCATTTTTTCGATTTTCCCAAGTTCGTTTTGTACGTTTTTATGGGGTAAATAAATTTTTATCAGAAATCTAATTCATTTCATCTTATTCTACACCCTATTAGGTACCAGAATCCACTCTTAAGTCCAAACCCTTTTTTGACACACTAGGTCCCTTTTCTCGGAGGTCACATATGATGATTTCATATATCTTGATAAATGCGACGAAAGAACTGAAAAGTTGGACAACTTATATAATTGTCTTTTGACTATTTGTCCAACATCTACTATTAGTGGAAGAGTATTTTCCAATTCTAGCTTTATCAAAAGCAAACAAAAAAATCGTCTTAAAACGAAACATTTAAATTGCATATTATTTCTAAAATATTATTTTAGAACTGAAAAATAGATTTTTTTTAAATATTTAAAATGTAATATTAAAAAAACTTATTTAATGCCAAACGTTCAAATTACTAACGTACCTAGTTTTACCCAATTTACAAACTTAATATCTATTCATTTGATATGAGTATAGTTTTATAATATTAATTTTTAAGATATGTATTATATTAAAAAATATTAAAACAAATGAATAAAATGTTGAAATGAAATACAATTAAAATATATTATAAAGTATTTTTTTTTTCAAAGAATGTTTTTTTTTTATTTGTATTACTTTATATATTAAATTTCTTTTTTTTGTTTGTAATTAAAACAATTAACGAATTATATAAGCTTTTTATTTAAATTTAAAAAAACCGAAAAAACCGGTCGACCGGTTTTTTCTGCAAAAACCGAAACCGAAACCGGTTTTTTTTAAATTTGATTTTTCGAAGAAAACCGAAACCGGTTTTTCCATAAGGCCGGTTTTTTGAATACTCTAGCTGAGAATTAGAAAAGTATTGTTCTTGGTAGAGAAGAATTTTCTGAAAGTTTGTTTTTGATCGGAGAAATTTAATAAACGGCCTTAATAAGAGAAATTATTTTAGTTCAAAGAATTGATCAGTATTTCAATTAAGTACTGACCATCAGTTCTATATATTTCGGTCACCATATGTACTTTATTTTTGGATTTAAGGTACAGATTTTCTGTGAAATGACTTTAAAGTTTGGCGGTTCTTCATTTACTTATTAACGTACCAAATTTATAAAATGCAAAAAATATTAATTATTTTTATTAAAATGCAATCACAAGACCTGTGGTCATATTTACGTTATGAATTATTTGGACAAAACCTTAATATTAAAACTACTGTTTTTTATACGGTTTTTTTCAACTTTTAGCAAATACAATCGCTGAAAATACACCCGAGCTTATAAAATGTTATTCCTTAGTAATGAAGCAATAAGAAAAAAAATATTTCAATAAAAACAACGTATTTGCCTATAGCATCTAATACGTTAAATTCACGATTTCCGAGTTCTTGCCAGAGTACACCATTGTAATCAGCATGACCGAAATATATAGAATTGATGGTCAGAACTCTATTAATTTTTAAAAGTTAACATATTCATTTATATTTTTTACATTTATATTAGACTAAAGTGGATAACTCGTGTAACGAAATGCTAGTAACATTGCTCATATCCAAGGTGGGTGGTACACCAGGACTCACAGAGCCACTGGCTTCACGAGCTGTTGCTCCTCCTAAACAGCCACCGTTTGCAATTGACTTCGGGGTTGGTGGTGTAGCCGTTGACGGACGCATCAGAAATGATGAACTTAAGGCAGTCAATGGATTAAAACTTCCATGTGAATGATTTGGTGATACTGGTGTAATAGACGTTGGATGAAATACCGATGAAATATTCGACTGATTAAAATTTAAATGGGCGGGTGGATGTGGACTGAGAAATTGTATGGGTGGTGTTATGGGACCAATTTGTGACATCAGAGACATGTGATTTATTGGAGCCGTACGATAACTAATGGTTTTTTCTTTTTGCCAAATAAAAACATTATGAACCATTGCTGCACCGCAGAAAATGATACCGATACCAATTAAAACGCTTGTTATTATGGCAGGTGTGGAATGAAAGTGATTAAAAGTATATAAAATGATACCTGTAAAGAAAAAAATTAAAAAAATTTAGTTTGAAAGAATTATTTCATTCATATTTACCAGTTAAAAATATTGGTATTGATATAAAGAAGCCACCAACCGCACACGTACGACTGGTACTAGATTTTTCCAAATAACGGTTATCTCTGAAATAAAAGATACGACTTTTATCAAAAGTAAATCAAATGCTTGATTGAATTTATGCAATGCACTATATAAAAAATATTTTACTAACTTTAGGAAATGTAATTACTAATTTTACAAAAAACAAAAGATACTTAAATATGAATTTACAAAACTAATTTCTTGAGAAAGATGACAAAAAGTAAAAGTATTGCTGATTTTAACAATATTTCTATTAACACCCTCCTTACAAAATATTTACTGACACATCTTACATTTTTGCTAACTTTATTTTTATTTATTTATTTATTCATTTATTTATTTATTTATTTATTTAATATGATATTGGACTTATATAAATATAAGCCTAATATATTAAAATGACTAGCACTAGCTGCCAGGGCCATCAGCTATTTTTTATTTTAAAATTTAAATCAGACTTTTATATTCAGCTTAGATATGTAATTAAAAATATAGTTAATGTTGTCGATGGATAGTTCCTCAAGTAGATTTAGACCACTGTTAAATAAGTATTTGGTTTGAAGGCTTATTAAATTGGGACATGTTGATAAAATGTGTTTCAATGTAACTAATGATCCACAGTATGCACATTTGTTGTTAAAGTTGCTGTTAATTAGATGTTGATGTGTAGTGATTGTGTGGCTCATGCGCAAAAGGGGGAATATTTTAATTTTATTTTTGCACAGATTTGTAGGATATGTACTACATATTCCGTAGGTATCTTTAACTGAGGATTGATTGTTGAATAGTGAGGATGATGATAGTTCGATTTTTCTGTTTCGGTCTGTAGTTTAAGTTTATTGATAATTGAATTACGAATATCAAGTTTTTCAGTCAATGGATTTTTCATCAATGGAGCTAAACAGGCATGATTGTTACCATGTATTCCAGCGTGCCCAGGGATCCAAATTAATTTTATTTTACCGTTTACAAAACCCCAGTCTTTGTTTCCCAGGTTAATTACAGTTGTTATGACTGACAAGCTGTCGGAAAGAATTAGGGTTTTTCTCTTGGATTAATTTGCAATAATTGTTGCCTGTAAAATACCTACCGCTTCCGCACTAAATATTGAAGAGAAATAGGATAATATTTTAGTACTTAATGTGCCACCGTTTTCATTTACCACTGCATTTGCTACACTGTAATTACTGTTTGACGCATCAGTAAAAAGATGTTGCCATTCTGAATTTCTATATCTTGATATTAGTTGGTAGAAAAGTTGTATGTACATATCATTAGATGTATCTTGTTTTTTATATCTTGAGAGACTTATATCGCATGAATTGGAGTCAAAAGTCCATGTAAGATGTATGGTGTTGAATTTAGAAATTTTTTGTTTGTAGTTTGTTATATTGCTGTTGAGACATTTGTATATAGTTGATTGTAATCTTGCGTTTACAGGACGTAGCCTTAGAAACGTCTGCATCTATAATTGAGTTGTTGTACGAAAGAAGTTTTGGTAGTAATCTGTTAATTGTTTCCCGTATCTTTTGTTCCAATGATGGCAGACCGATTTTTCTGATTAATATTTGTGTTGGAGTTGTCTGATATGCGTACGTACAGGCTCTGATTGTTTGGTGGTATATTGTTTTGATGTGGTTTAGATTAGATTTTGCGCTGTTACCATAAAGAAAGAGCCCATAATCAATCTTACTTAAAACTAATGTCTTAACGAGATATTTAATTGTGTCGATATGTGCATAACTTCTGGTGGCCAGGTACTTGCAAAATTTGCTTTGGAGACGAGAGATTTTTTTAGTTCTAAGATATGAGTTTTCCAACTATAGTTTTTTCGAATATAACTCCCAATATTTTATGTTTAGTTACACAAGGTATTGTAGTATTTCTAATTGTAAGGTTTGTAGTATTACAATTATGTTTCTTGCATACATGTAATATAGATGTTTTCTCCAAAGGGATTTTTGCTCCTGAATTTTTTGACCAGATTTCGATATCGATTACTACTTTTTCAAATATACTGTTTATTTTGGACGTGTCCCTGTTTTTACAAAGCACATAAAGGTCATCAGCGTAAAGGCAGTCTTCTACGTACTTGTGTTTTTCAATAATTTTGCTAATTTCGTTAAAAGCTATTTGAAAAAGTACGACGGACAAGGGGGAATCTTGTGGTATGCCATTGTTTATAGGGTAGTTGTTTGAGAGTACATTGTTTACTCTTACGTAAATTACTCTGCCGGTTAAAAAAGATTTTACGTATGTGAAAACTTTGGGCCCAGTACCTCAGACTTTCAAAGTTTCCAATATGACATGAACACCTATGCGGTCAAACGCTTTTTTAAAGTCAATTCCTAAAATGGATGTGTGGTTTTTGGATGAGAGGGTATTTGAGACATAATAGTCAATGTGAAGTAAAGCATCTGCAGCTACGTTTAGATTTAAAGGCTACTTGGTTTACGGCAAGTAGTTTTTTTGCTTCTATGTACCATGATATACGATTAGCAATAATTCTTTCCATGAGTTTGGATATACAGGATAGCAACTTTTCATTAGGTTTTAGTATGGCAGCAATTATTGCTGTTTTCCAGGAGTAGAGTATATTTCCAGTTTCAAAAACGTTGTTGTAAAGTTGTATAATAGTTGTTTTACTGTGGTAAGTTAAATGCTTTATCGTAGCATATGCGGTCTTGGCCTGGAGTTGTTCATTATTAATAACCATTAAGAGTTCACATATTGTCAATTGGCTTTCAATTTTGTTAGCGTAGTTGTTGTTAGCTTTGATGTTTGTGTAACTTAATGCCGTGTTTTTGGCTGCGGTGAATTCCTGTTAAAAAATTCTGTCGCGGGAATTGGCTGACCATTTACTTGCAAAATAGTTAGCTATACTTCTTGGTCATGTGATTATTTTGTTGCTAGTCGGTATGGCTGCTAGTCTCTAGATATGGTTGCTCGAAATATTTTGAAACTTGCAGCTTTCGCATTTTTGCATTTTAATCTAAACTTTGCGTTGGCTTTTTTGAAAAAAACTAGATTTGCCTTATGAGGATGTTTCTTAGAAGTTTGCCATTTTCTGGATTTATCTACACGTAGCTGTGAAAGCACTCCGCTCCACCATCGAACGGACCGTTTTTCGGTGGGTGAGGTTTGAGATATATGGTGATAAGCGGCGGTTCTTATGGCCTTTGTAATTATGGCGTTATTTTTATTTATATTACCAGATTATTTATATTCCTGAGGCATAATTGAGGTTCTATGCCGTTAATGTGCCAAATTATCTCATCCTTTAGCTCTTGTATTGTTACTGGCTTATCGACGTACACCCTTTCTTTCAAATAACCCCAAAGAAAGATGTCCAACGGTGTCAAATCACATGATGAAAAGTGTAGTGTGGTCTTAGGTATTCATTTGGTCTCTTCCATCAATCGAAAATCGTCCACTTGTTATTTTGTACAGAAGTTTGTGTGTTTGATTGTTGTTTGCCTGATCTATCTCGAGATGACTCTCTTGAGTTTGTTTTTAAGTTGTTTGTTGATTTTTTATTGTTTGTACTTTATGTTTTTGTTGTGTGTTGTCTGTATTGTAATTTGTAGGTGTTAGGTTTATTTGTGTTTTGTTTTTATTTAAAATTTCTTCTACATAGGATCTAGTGTTTGTTATTGTAGCAGATGTTAATGTTGTTGAATTAGTAGGATTTTGGTTGTTGTTCTTTTGTAAGTTAATTTTGTCTCTCTTTCTTCAATTACTGTTTTTAGATCTTCGTTAGGTATGTATATCGTATGATTCTTTTGTTGGGGCTTTAGTTGTTGCTTCTTCGTATGTACATTTGCCTATTATTTTGTGCTTTAAAACTTTTTGACGATGTTGAATTACGGGACATTTTTTATTGTTTGAACGATGCGCATGCTTGCAGTTTACGCATTGTATTTTTGTGCAAGGTACAGGGTTGGGAATAGTTGAAGAACAAATTTCACAAGTTTCAATACCAGCGCAATGTTTTTTTTGTGTGCCCTTATTTGAAACAATTGTTACATTGTAAGGGAGTTGGCATAAAAGACTCTACTTTACAGTTGAGAAAACCAATTTTAATTTCTTTTGGTAGTGTATACTCGTGAAAATGAAGAATGTGTAATGGTGTGTTTTTTACTTTACCGTCTTGAAATTTGGTTATTTTCTTGCTGTCTACTAATCCTTGTTCTTTAAGCCCATCTTTTATTTCTTCTTCTGATAGATCTTTTAAAGATGGAGAAAATACAACACCTTTAATTATGTTCAGTGTTGGGTGTAGGTAATTTTCAACTGGACAAAGTCCGGGCTACTACAGCTACTACAGCTTTTAGGAACTTTTTTGCTTGAATCTCATTTTTTGTAAAAATTAATAGATTAAATTTGGTTATTTTATTGCTGTCTACTAATCCTTGTTCTTTAAGCCCATCTTTTATTTCTTCTTCTGATAGATCTTTTAAAGATGGAGAAAATACAACACCTTTAATTATGTTCAGTGTTGGGTGTAGGTAATTTTCAACTGGACAAAGTCCGGGCTACTACAGCTACAGCTTTTAGGAACTTTTTTGCTTGAATCTCATTTTTTGTAAAACTAATTTTTTCTGTTAGCTTCTAATGCTTTAGACACTAAAAAAATATTTAAATTTTGAAGCGGTTTGTCTGCAATTTTACTTTTCAGAACAATATATTTTGCACATTGTTGTTTTTTTAGGTATGTACTGGACAAAGTCCGGGCTACTACAGCTACTACAGCTTTTAGGAACTTTTTTTCTTGAATCTCATTTTTTGTAAAAATTAATAGATTACCATCTCTGGTAAAACTATTTTTTTCTGTTAGCTTCTAATGCTTTAGACACTAAAAAAATATTTAAATTTTGAAGCGGTTTGTCTGCAATTTTACTTTTTAGAACAATATATTTTGCACATTGTTGTTGTATTAGGTTTTTCTCCATATTTGGGAAAATCATATATGTTGTTGATGTTATAGTTATTTTTCGTTTTTTTACGTTTGGGTGATGGGTCCGGATCCAGAATTTGGAAATAGTTTCCTCCCAAGGAGGACGCCATTATTTAAGGACTTGCACAAATATTTATTTGGTAATAAACTGCCATATAAAAATTTAATTTTTTATTGTTTTTAATATAATAAAGAGAGGAATGCGTTAAGAACTAAACTGTATACGCGATGCAGATTTTAAAAAAGCACGACTGTATGCAATGAGAACTTTATGCGGAGTGGATATATTTTTAACTTTTTCGTATCTTTTAGAAAGTTTAAGTAAAAGTCCTAAATAAGTCAAGAAAAATTTATAAAAAAAGCTAGTCGCCTTAAGGTATTATATACACGATGGGCTCCCTCTGATCTTCACGAAATTCGGATATGTGATAACTAGAGGAGCAAAAACATAATAGCCACATATTTGTTTAGAGGAAGAATCGCCTCGTAAGAACTTAAAATCATGTCAAAAATTATCCAGGTTTTCGTAAATTTATTTCTTACAATTTCAAGGAACTTCTGATGTTTTGGGTTTTCAAGAAACTTCTGACGCATCAATTAGTGCATTTCGAGCATGTGCAATTGGGCGTTTCAGCTAAATTTTTTTTTTGATTTTTTAATTATTTCGTTAAGGATATTTTAGCGATAACTATATTTTACAGGTTGGTTGAAAAGTTCCTGCGCTCGAAATGAAAGAATACTGTTTTTGTTACGAAATATATTTTTTTATTCAATATAATCTCCTAGAAGCTCAATACACTTGGTCCAATGATCTTCCAATAATTTTATCCCATCCTTATAATGGTTTTCCGGAAGCTCTGCAAAATAACCGTCTACGGCTGCTATGACCTCTTCATTCGACGAAAAAATGCTTTCCACTAAGGAATGGTTTGAGATTTCTGAAGAGATAGTAGTAGTCACTGGGAGCCAAATCTGGTGAATACGGTGGATGTATAAGCAATTCGTACTTTAATTCTTTGAATTTAGCCATCGTCAAAACACTTTTGTGGGCAGGTGTATTGTCTTGATGAAAAATTATTTTTTTCTTCTTTAAACCATGTCTTTTCTCACGAATTTTTTCATCCAGCTGATCCAAAAGGCTGCAATAATATTCAGAGTTGATTGTTTTACCTTTCTGAAGATAAACAATCAACAAAATTCCTTTTGCATCCCAAAAAACTGATGCCATAACCTTCTTTGCTGATCTTTGTGACTTCACCTGCTTTGGAGCTGAACAACCAGCTTCAGTCCACTGTAAACGTTCTTGTTACAATTTAGGATCATGGTGGTAGATCCAAGTCTCAACCATAGTTATAAAACGAAGCAAGAAGTCGGTTTTATTCGGCTAAAACGCTCCAAATTACGCTGAGAAATTTGTGTGCGGCACTAACTTTCCAAACAGTTTTTCATACGTAATTATTCATGTAAAATATGGAGTACTCGTTCGTCTGAGATGCCTATGGCATTAGAAATTTCACGCTTAGTCAAACTTGGATCTTCACTAACCATATTATGTACCTGCTCAATGATTTCTGCTGTGGTTGCAGTTTTTGGTCGCCCTTTGCGTGTATTTTGTACAGAAGTTTGTGTGTTTGATTGTTGTTTGCCTGATCTATCTCGAGATGACTCTCTTGAGTTTGTTTTTAAGTTGTTTGTTGATTTTTTATTGTTTGTACTTTATGTTTTTGTTGTGTGTTGTCTGTATTGTAATTTGTAGGTGTTAGGTTTATTTGTGTTTTGTTTTTATTTAAAATTTCTTCTACATAGGATCTAGTGTTTGTTATTGTAGCAGATGTTAATGTTGTTGAATTAGTAGGATTTTGGTTGTTGTTCTTTTGTAAGTTAATTTTGTCTCTCTTTCTTCAATTACTGTTTTTAGATCTTCGTTAGGTATGTATATCGTATGATTCTTTTGTTGGGGCTTTAGTTGTTGCTTCTTCGTATGTACATTTGCCTATTATTTTGTGCTTTAAAACTTTTTGACGATGTTGAATTACGGGACATTTTTTATTGTTTGAACGATGCGCATGCTTGCAGTTTACGCATTGTATTTTTGTGCAAGGTACAGGGTTGGGAATAGTTGAAGAACAAATTTCACAAGTTTCAATACCAGCGCAATGTTTTTTTGTGTGCCCTTATTTGAAACAATTGTTACATTGTAAGGGAGTTGGCATAAAAGACTCTACTTTACAGTTGAGAAAACCAATTTTAATTTCTTTTGGTAGTGTATACTCGTGAAAATGAAGAATGTGTAATGGTGTGTTTTTTACTTTACCGTCTTGAAATTTGGTTATTTTCTTGCTGTCTACTAATCCTTGTTCTTTAAGCCCATCTTTTATTTCTTCTTCTGATAGATCTTTTAAAGATGGAGAAAATACAACACCTTTAATTATGTTCAGTGTTGGGTGTAGGTAATTTTCAACTGGACAAAGTCCGGGCTACTACAGCTACTACAGCTTTTAGGAACTTTTTTGCTTGAATCTCATTTTTTGTAAAAATTAATAGATTAAATTTGGTTATTTTATTGCTGTCTACTAATCCTTGTTCTTTAAGCCCATCTTTTATTTCTTCTTCTGATAGATCTTTTAAAGATGGAGAAAATACAACACCTTTAATTATGTTCAGTGTTGGGTGTAGGTAATTTTCAACTGGACAAAGTCCGGGCTACTACAGCTACAGCTTTTAGGAACTTTTTTGCTTGAATCTCATTTTTTGTAAAACTAATTTTTTCTGTTAGCTTCTAATGCTTTAGACACTAAAAAAATATTTAAATTTTGAAGCGGTTTGTCTGCAATTTTACTTTTCAGAACAATATATTTTGCACATTGTTGTTTTTTTAGGTATGTACTGGACAAAGTCCGGGCTACTACAGCTACTACAGCTTTTAGGAACTTTTTTTCTTGAATCTCATTTTTTGTAAAAATTAATAGATTACCATCTCTGGTAAAACTATTTTTTTCTGTTAGCTTCTAATGCTTTAGACACTAAAAAAATATTTAAATTTTGAAGCGGTTTGTCTGCAATTTTACTTTTTAGAACAATATATTTTGCACATTGTTGTTGTATTAGGTTTTTCTCCATATTTGGGAAAATCATATATGTTGTTGATGTTATAGTTATTTTTCGTTTTTTTACGTTTGGGTGATGGGTCCGGATCCAGAATTTGGAAATAGTTTCCTCCCAAGGAGGACGCCATTATTTAAGGACTTGCACAAATATTTATTTGGTAATAAACTGCCATATAAAAATTTAATTTTTTATTGTTTTTAATATAATAAAGAGAGGAATGCGTTAAGAACTAAACTGTATACGCGATGCAGATTTTAAAAAAGCACGACTGTATGCAATGAGAACTTTATGCGGAGTGGATATATTTTTAACTTTTTCGTATCTTTTAGAAAGTTTAAGTAAAAGTCCTAAATAAGTCAAGAAAAATTTATAAAAAAAGCTAGTCGCCTTAAGGTATTATATACACGATGGGCTCCCTCTGATCTTCACGAAATTCGGATATGTGATAACTAGAGGAGCAAAAACATAATAGCCACATATTTGTTTAGAGGAAGAATCGCCTCGTAAGAACTTAAAATCATGTCAAAAATTATCCAGGTTTTCGTAAATTTATTTCTTACAATTTCAAGGAACTTCTGATGTTTTGGGTTTTCAAGAAACTTCTGACGCATCAATTAGTGCATTTCGAGCATGTGCAATTGGGCGTTTCAGCTAAATTTTTTTTTTTTGATTTTTTAATTATTTCGTTAAGGATATTTTAGCGATAACTATATTTTACAGGTTGGTTGAAAAGTTCCTGCGCTCGAAATGAAAGAATACTGTTTTTGTTACGAAATATATTTTTTTATTCAATATAATCTCCTAGAAGCTCAATACACTTGGTCCAATGATCTTCCAATAATTTTATCCCATCCTTATAATGGTTTTCCGGAAGCTCTGCAAAATAACCGTCTACGGCTGCTATGACCTCTTCATTCGACGAAAAAATGCTTTCCACTAAGGAATGGTTTGAGATTTCTGAAGAGATAGTAGTAGTCACTGGGAGCCAAATCTGGTGAATACGGTGGATGTATAAGCAATTCGTACTTTAATTCTTTGAATTTAGCCATCGTCAAAACACTTTTGTGGGCAGGTGTATTGTCTTGATTAAAAATTATTTTTTTCTTCTTTAAACCATGTCTTTTCTCACGAATTTTTTCATCCAGCTGATCCAAAAGGCTGCAATAATATTCAGAGTTGATTGTTTTACCTTTCTGAAGATAAACAATCAACAAAATTCCTTTTGCATCCCAAAAAACTGATGCCATAACCTTCTTTGCTGATCTTTGTGACTTCACCTGCTTTGGAGCTGAACAACCAGCTTCAGTCCACTGTAAACGTTCTTGTTACAATTTAGGATCATGGTGGTAGATCCAAGTCTCAACCATAGTTATAAAACGAAGCAAGAAGTCGGTTTTATTCGGCTAAAACGCTCCAAATTACGCTGAGAAATTTGTGTGCGGCACTAACTTTCCAAACAGTTTTTCATACGTAATTATTCATGTAAAATATGGAGTACTCGTTCGTCTGAGTGCCTATGGCATTAGAAATTTCACGCTTAGTCAAACTTGGATCTTCACTAACCATATTATGTACCTGCTCAATGATTTCTGCTGTGGTTGCAGTTTTTGGTCGCCCTTTGCGTGTATTGTCTTTAAGGCTGGTACGACCACGTTTAAATTCACCAGCCCCAAAATTCAACGGTGCGTTTTGAAGGTGATTTCCTTTGCTTTTAAACCCTTCAAAACAAAGAATCTAATGACTGCACGATTTTCAATTTTTTCCATATTAAAAAAAATCAATGACACGTCAACTTCAAATGGTTTGAAACAAAGAAAGAATTGACAGAATGACTTGCAACTTTGCATGTGTTCTCAGGACAGTTATACCAACTTGAGAAAAGAAAGTTTGGAGCTAGCAGTGCCATCTCTTGGTGAGCGCAGGAACTTTTCAACCAACCTGTAGTTATTTCGATAACGGTATTTTACGGGTAACTTTTTTTAATTATTTCGGTAATCGTATTATATCAATAACGGCATTTTAGTTATTTCGGTACCGGTATTTTAAGATTAACGTGTTTTCAGCTACTTCGGTAACGATATTTTAAGGGTAACATTATTTTAGTTTTTTCGGTATCGGTATTTTAAGGATAACTGTAGTTTTAATGCACACCAATATCTTTGACCCTTTCAGGATCAGCATAAGTTTTTATTATTTTTTTTAATTGAATTCATTTATTGCTATTTACTTATAAAAACAAATAAATGAATTTAAGTGTTGAAAACAGAGCAGTATTTTGTGACATTTAATTATGGTAAGGCTCAACTACAATTAGCTTAAGTGTATTGGTATGAAACGAAAATTCAAAATTTTTAAAGTAAAAATTTGCTTTTCGATTTTCTTCTGAGACCATATTCTCGGGCTTTTCTTTTTTCAGTGGTTAGGCTGTCATCCAACGAAATTTCGCAGCTGCTTTGGGATATTTCGATCTTCTCTTACAGCTGTTACACGGGATCTTCCTCCTCTTTGAATGGTATTGGTGTTGCCACTATTTAATAATACTATCATTTAATTGTTATATCTACTAATCGCGTACTACGATTTTTTTAAATAGTAACGAGATGTGGAGGTTTAAAAATGTGGGGAACTCTTAAATTAGTTCTGCGATTTTCTTAAATAGTTTTATTTAAAAGTGGGAATAAGGTAGAGTTGTATAAATATTGAGTATTTTGAAATTAAGCACTTAACATCGACGAGAACTCAATACTTAAAGTTCCTACATAAAACTACCAGAGTTGTATTTTTCTGTATGTAAGCGTAGTTTTTCCCCGAAAACATTGGGTATGAAAGAACAACCCTGTTTTTGGTATGGATGAAAAAGTACTTATGATACGTTCATACTTAACCCTAAATTACGTATTTTCGATTAAAATTTCTAGTATTCGATTTAAAATTTGCATGGAGTTTAAAAGTCGAAAACTTACAACAAGTTAAAAAGGGCTAAATTCGGCTGTGCCGAATCTTTGAATACCCTCCACCAATATCCTAAAAAGATGTTCTCTTCTGTTTTTGATACAAATAATATAAAAAAACGTTTGAAGTAAAATTATGTAGGTGAAAAAAATTTTTGAGGTGAAAAATTTTTTTAGATGTTAAAAAACTTTTTGTGGTTAAAAATGTTAGAGGTGAATACAAAATATTTACTGCTAAGCGACTGGTGAAAAAATATGAGAAAATATGTTATGTATCAGTCGCTACTATGAAATTGTACTAAATTTGTATGGGCAATTTAGAGACACCTTTACATTTTCACTAGTTTTTTTAAACATGGACTGCACAAACAACACAATTTAAAGCATAATTTTTGTCAAATACTCAATTTTGTTCCGGCTAATAGGGACTAGCTCTGCATCTGAATATGCCTAATGATGCGCCACGTATTGATAAATAGTTGCAACGAATGTTCTTTCTTTAAAAAATTGAAGTGTGTTTGTCTAATAGAGAGAATACAGCAAAGACATTAATTTATTCAAGAATGAACATGAGTTGAAACTATTTTTGTCAATAGATGGCCCATCAGAAGGTGCATTCTCCATTAGGAATATTTTGCTGCAGAGCTAGTCTCCATTAGCCATATTGTGCTACAATATGCAGTAGAGTATTATTGATTTTCTATTTTCTTCGTAACATAAATGAATATTTGCCAAAAACTATGAAAAATATATGTTTTATGTGCATATTACACCTTCATTTTTTAAATCAATATTCATTTAGATGTTTAAGAGCACAATATTGCACTTCTCAAAAATACAAATGGAATAAAAAAAATACTATTTTCCTCCATGAAAATTTCTCTTTTGGCATAAAAATGTGAAACAAATGCTTTTATTACGTCAAACATTTGAAAAATTGACTTTAAAGTTATGTAATAAGTCTACTAGCAACATCTGAATGCATTATAATTTAAAGTATGCAGTTAAATTAAAATTTTTGTAAATAAATTAATTGAAAGCCTAATCCAAGGCTATATCACCATGGGCCAGGATATAGGTTTAATGTGATTCTGCGCCACCTATTCAAAAGTAGCGACACTAAAGCAATTATGCATTTTGTTCTTTCCCCATATATAAATTTATTTAGACCTTAAGTTAATTCAGCGCCACCTATTCAAAAGTAGCGGCACTAAAGCAATTGTGTATTTTGTTATTTCTTTAGATCAAAGACATTAATTTATAAAGATAGAGCAAAATGCATAATTGCTTTAGTGTCTCTACATCGCAGTAGATGGCCCTCAAGTAAATAAATAACAATACCCTGCGCCATGCCTAGGTCGGCATGGCTTTGGATTTGGCTTTCAATTGCATAAGTAACCACAAATATGACATTTAATACATATTTCTAATTCTAGGACATTGAGCTGCCACTAGCAGACATATTTCATAATACTAACGTCAATTTTTGAAATTTTCGACGTGGTAAAAGAATTTGTTTTACATTTTTATTTTAAAAACAAATTTTCATAGTTCAAAATGCTATTTTTTTGGTGATATAAAATTTTAAAGTATTGAGGCATTGGAAAATGCATATTTATGTTAAATCTTTCTTTCAAAATAAATATATACACATACGATAAACTGCAATACTGTCCTCTCAAACATCTAAATGAATATTGATTTAGAAAATTTAAGTATAATATACACATAAAACATATATTTTTGCATAGTTTTTGGCAAACATTCTTTTATGTTACAAACAAAATAGAAAATCAATAATACCCTCTTGCATATTGTAGCAGAATATGCCTAATAGGAGAATTAATTTTCAGATGCGCCACCTATTGGGAAATAGTTCCAACTTATGTTCCTTCTTTAATAAATTAATGTCTTTGCTTTAGATATAAATGTCTTTGGTTACAAAAACAAAAAATACATTTTATGGAATGAAACGAAAAAGCAACAAAGCTTAACAGAAAAACCCAATCTGGTTTACTACTATATGTATCTCTTATAGTAGCCAAAGCATTGGAGATATTTGAACGGTAAATCCTAAGAAAACGCTTTGGAAAAAATTATGAAAATTTCATAAAACGATTTTCAAATAGTTACGTCTATGAAAATGCCGATGTTCTACCCTTCTGTAGGTAATCCATGTCGTTGCACGCCAGATTTGTACGAAAGCGAGAAAAACACAATCTGGGCTGGATCTAAATATCTTTATCTTGCCGGTATAATTAATTCTATATGAGCCCAGCCTCTGGCAATCATAGGGGCTGAAAATGATATACGTATATACTAAATTTTGCATGAACTGTAATATGAATATGTTTTGTCATTTTATGTAACAGAACTTTTGTTATTTAGTTTTAGTAATGTTATTTATTTAGTTTAAGTAATGTTATTTACAGAGGTCTGCTCTGTTAGCGACTTTAACAATGTTGCTTTTTGCCAAGGACTGTTGAATTTAAGAATGTACAAAATGCATAAAATACATAGCAAAAGATTTTGTCGAGTTAAGAAGTTCCATCTAACATTAATTTAAGACAATATTAAATGTAAAATAAAATGAACAAATGTCTTTTCAATGACTGTTGATACGAAGAAATGTTACTGTTAGGTAAAAAATGCATAGACATTTCTCAACTGCAAATATTGCCAAGGAAAAAGATTATTTCGAGTTAAGGATGCTCATTATGACGTTTGTTGCGATTGGTAACAAAAAATTGATATAAAAATGTTTTTTACAATAAAATAAGTACAATTTAATAAAATAAACACTATTATTCATTTGTTTTTAATTTTTTATGATTTTTCTTAACATTAAATTAATTAAAAAATATTAATAATAAAATTTTTAAATCAATTACATTAAAATATTACTATTTTATATTTAAAAAAGGTTTTTATTGTATTTTTAATACATTTTTTCTATCATCTATCTATGCATTTTTTACCTAACAGTAACATTTCTTCGTATCACCATTTATTGAAAAGACATTTGTTCATTTTATTTTACATTTAATATTGTCTTACATTAATGTGAGATGGAACTTCTTAACTCGACAAAATCTTTTGCTATGTATTTTATGCATTTTGTACATTCTTAAATTCAACAGTCCTTGTCTCAA
The DNA here is from genome assembly GCA_949748255.1 of Eustalomyia histrio. NCBI lineage: Eukaryota > Metazoa > Arthropoda > Insecta > Diptera > Anthomyiidae > Eustalomyia > Eustalomyia histrio. Next base: position 126,973,732 of record OX456525.1, read on the forward strand.
CTGCAAATATTGTCAAGGAAAAAGATTATTTCTAGTTAAGAATGCTCATTATGACGTTCGTTGCGATTGGTAACAAAAAATTTATATAAAAATGTTTTTTACAATAAAATAAGTAGAATTTAATAAAATAAACACTATTATTCAATTGTTTTTAATTTTTTATGATTTTTCTTAACATTAAATTAATTAAAAAATATTAATAATAAAATTTTTAAATCAATTACATTAAAATATTACTATTTTATATTTAAAAAAAGTTTTTATTGTATTTTTAATACATTTTTTCTATCATCTATCTATGCATTTTTTACCTAACAGTAACATTTCTTCGTATCACCAGTCATTGAAAAGACATTTGTTTATTTTACATTTAATATTGTCTTACATTAATGTGAGATGGAACTTCTTAACTCGACAAAATCTTTTGCTATGTATTTTATGCATTTTGCATTTTTCAATTAAAAATTAATTGAAAAACTATTAAAAAAAAGCTTTAAAATTATTGTAGAAAAATCAAAAAGGAATCCTCGTGAAAATATGCTTGCAAATAAGAAATTCACATTTTATTGTATTTTTTAATTAACTTTTATTGAAATTAATAAATACTTAAACAAAATACAAGATGAAAAAAATTAAAACAAGTAAGAGCGGCTAAATTCGGCTATGCCGAATCTTATATACCCTTTACCATGGTTGGGAAAAAACTGAAGTTTATATATGGACATATATGAAATGGACAGATTTATATACGGACGCCTTTAAGAGGAAATTAACCATTTAGTTTGGAGATAAAACTTGGACTCGGGAAGATTTATGGTTCCAGAAAATATGTATTTTAAAAAAATGTATGTTTTGGGCATAACTTTTTTGTATCTGAACCGATATTTCCGAGTTTTTCAGCAAATATGTTATACTAAAGATTTTCGATCTTTTGCTATATAAGACGTATCCATAGGTCATAATACAGCTCTAGAAAAGTGTTTGTTGTTTGTGTATAAAAGGTTAAGAGGTGAAAGAAAAGAATTTCAACAAATCGTTAAAAGAAATCACTACAACTGCATGTGTTTTATTTCTACAAAATAGTTTGATTTAGCTGGCAAATTTGCATTTAGGATTTTATTTCGCTTTTTTATTAGAAATATTTGTAATTTCTTTAGCTTAATTTTAAAAATTTGAAGGAAAATTGTTTATAATTTTTTTTATAAATTATTATAAGTTATGACCTAAAATAGTTGCCCTCAAAGGTAAATTATGTATAAAATTTTCTTAATATGTGAGAAATAAAATGGTTTAAAAATGTTTTTATAAATTCTTTTAAATCGGAGCAAAAAATAGAAATAAAACCGTTTGTATTTTGTTTGTATCAGAGGGTTTTTATACAAATTTTGATGTTTTTAGCCTATTTATGGATTATTTAATTATTAATATAAAATTTTATTTAAATTAATTATTAAATGTAAAAAAAAAACAAAAAATAAACAAAAAAAAAATCTTAACGAACCCGCGACCCTTCCACCTGTGGTGAAAGGTATAAAAACGTTTGTATTTTGTTTGTATCAGAGGGTTTTTATAAAAATGTTGATGTTTTTAGCCTATTTATGGATTATTTAATTATTAATATAAAATTTTATATAAATTAATTATTAAATGTTAAAAAAAACCAAAAATAAGCAAAAAAAAAAAAGTCTTAAGAAAATAAAAAAAAAAAAATGTAAAAAAAAGTGAATTGACCTCACCGAGATTTGAACCTCGAACCCCACGGCCTTAGAGAAAAAAAAAAGTATTTGTGACACAGCGTCTAGACAACTGAGCTATTGAAGCTCACACAAAATCATCGTCAATAGAGGTACATATATAAAAGTCTTCGTTCATTAGAGATTTGTTTAGTTTTTATTTAAATGACAAATCTTTATATGTGTGTTGTTTGTGTATAAAAGGTGGAGATGAAAGAAAAGAATTTTAATTATTAATATAAAATTTTATATAAATTAATTATTAAATGTTAAAAAAAAAAAAAAAAATAAGCAAAAAAAAAGTCTTAAGAAAATAATAAAAAAAAATGTACAAAAAAAAAGTGAATTGACCTCACCGAGATTTGAAACTCGAACCCCACGGCCTTAGAGAAAAAAAAAAGTATTTGTGACACAGCGTCTAGACAACTGAGCTATTGAAGCTCACACAAAATCATCGTCAATAGAGGTACATATATAAAAGTCTTCGTTAATTAGAGTATGTGTGTTGTTTGTGTATTGAATTTTAACACATGGATGTGTTGTTATGCTCAAAATTCTACATACATATTAAACAAAGGGATTTTACTGGAAAAATTAGAGGTAGTCCTGGTTTTTTGCTAATATCTCAGCCATTTATTAACCGATCTGTCTGATTTTTAATAGCAAACAGAAATGGATCACATGTAACAGAAATAAAAAAGAATCAAGTCCTCATCATGTCTGGGTTCTTCGGAAAACCCATTTCAACACACAGACGGACAGACGGACATCGTTAAATCAACTTCGCTCTTCATAAGGACCCAGAATATATATACTTTATAGGGTCTAAGATCAATATTGTAGAAATTACAAACGGAATGACAAACTTATATATACCCTTCCACCTATGGTGAAGGGTATAAAAATATAAAAAATACAAAACTGAAAAAAACATCAAAAACATATATGCACTCTCTTAAAGCAAAATAAATAAATGACAATGAAATGACAATGCACGCGATACAAAATATTCAACGATGAACTTAAGGTAAAATTAATGGGACTTTACTGGAACAACACTTCAAAGAGTTTAGAAATTATTGTTTGCTATAAGACTTTTATAATCATACTTACAATGCTGTTAAGAAAATGCAAAATATGACAAGTATGTTTAATATATATTTATAGTGAATAATAGGCGAAAATCCATGAATTGTGTTTCGAATTGCTTCCGCATCCACCGTATTCTTCAGATCTGGCCACCGGCGACAATTTCCTGTTCTCAGATCTCAAAAGAATGTTCGCTGGCAAGAAATTTTCGTCGAATGAAGAGGTGATCGCCGAAACTGAGGCCTAATTTGAAGGAAAGGACAAATCGTACTACAAAAGTGGTATCGAAAAGTTTGAGGGTCGCTATAGACAGTGTATCACCCTTGAAGGGAACTATGTTGAATACAAAAATGAATTTTGCCAAAAAAAAAATGTGTTTTAGTATGGTAGGCCGGGGACTTTTCAATTTACCTGTTATCTATGCATCTGCGCATTTTAGCACGAGCGCCATTTTATGTTATATATTTTTATAAAAAAACACAAAGGAAAAGTTAATATTTTTATTATTTTTTTCTTTCCCACTTCATTACCTCTGAAATGATTTGCACATCCAAACAGAGGCTTAGACTCCTCGATCTGAAGACCACATTTTAAACTCCATACTTTCCGCAAACCTGGTAGCTTGGGAAATGGATATGTGCGCAAAGTACATGAGCTAACACAATCTTTTATGGAACAGGCTCTTTTTGGAGCTGGTAAAATAATGTTTTTAGATGTAATCAAATAAAAAATTAGCACTATAAACCGTAATTTTATGAGTTAATATTTATTTATGCGAGTATATTTTGTTTTATTATTTTCTGTATAAAACTACTTTAATAATTTTTTAAATAGTATAATTTTTTTTTCGTAAGCAATGATTTTTGAATGAATTAAAATTAGTTATTTTTATGCATTTGTGCTATTTCATTACCATTAATAATGAAATTTTTTCATTTGCATTAGTGTCAACTAAGGGTAATGAAATTTCAATGGTAAGGAAAAATTCACAAGTATATTTTCGTGCAATACCGATACCTACGTTAATGACAATATTCATCGAACTAATACGTTGTAAAAACAAAATGGCACAGCAGGTAGACATTTTCTTGTTGTTGTTTTTTTTTATGAAAATATATAAAAAAAATGCATGTGATAAAATGCGCAGATGCATAGATATAAAAATAAATCAGGAGAACTAATTTTGTATGTTTTTTTTTTGTGTTGTTATTCATAATTTTTCTTAGTTTAACCTACATTGAATGAAAAGTTAGCTTAGACCGGTTTATATGTAATTTTTCGTTTATTTTATACTACATTTTAAATAAAATGTCTATGCATTTTTTACCTAACGGTAACATTTCTTCGTTCACCAGTCATTGAAAAGACATTTGTTTATTTTATTTTACATTTAATATTGTCTTACATTAATGTGAGATGGAACTTCTTAACTCGACAAAATCTTTTGCTATGTATTTTATGCATTTTGTACATCCTTAAATTCAACAGTCCTTGTCTCAACTGCAAATATTGTCAAGGAAAAAGATTATTTCGAGTTAATAATGCTCATTATGACGTTCGTTGCGATTGGTAACAAAAAATTGATATAAAAATGCTTTTACAATAAAATAAGTACAATTTAATAAAATAAACACTATAATTCATTTGTTTTTAATTTTTTATGATTTTTCTTAACATTAAATTAATTAAAAAATATTAATAATAAAATTTTTAAATCAATTACATTAAAATATTACTATTTTATATTTTAAAAAAAAGTTTTTATTGTATTTTTAATACATTTTTTCTATCATCTATCTATTTAAAAACAAAAAAAAAATATCAACATATGTATAAAGTGTGTTTTATTAGTTGTTTGCTTTCTAACTCGCTAACATAATAGTATTATTTATTTTTAATTCTCTGTGCTTAAGGATGGGTATGTTATATGCTGTATTTAAGTATAACACAGCTTCACACAACTCATGCGTGGCTGCGCAAAAAATAATTGATTCTTTTTTGAGGTGTCTCGGGTTCGAATCCTGATCTGATGGGGGTGTTAAAGTTTTTTTTTTTTTTTTTTGGTTTAAAAGTTTTTTTGATAAATCATTTGAAAAACAAATTTCTGTAAGTTGATAAATTTTAAAATTTTAGAAAATTCAAAAAAATTGCGATGTTGCTTATTTTAATTTGCAAACGAAATTCATTTAATAAGATTTTGCTTTTTCGATGTTGTCAATTTTCATTTGCTAACGAAAATTTATTGTCTAAAAAAGTTTTTCAAGAAATCTTAATTTACAAAATTTGAACAAAAAAATGAAACAAGAAAAATAAAATTTGTGATAAAATATTTTAAAAGATTATATGAAAATTAGCCAGTGTTGGGATTTAAAAAGTTTCATTTATTAAAATTCATAATTTTTTTGTGTAGTTTAACACTTAAAAAAGTTTGTAGTTTAAATTAACTTAAAATGTAGTATAAAATAAACGAAAAATTACATATAAACCGGTCTAAACTAACTTTTCATTCAATGTAGGTTAAACTAAGAAAAATTATGAATAACAACACAAAAAAAAAAAACATAAAAAATGAGTTCTCCTGATTTATTTTTATATCTATGCATCTGCGCATTTTATCACATGCATTTTTTTTATATATTTTCATAAAAAAAAACAACAACAAGGAAATGTCTACCTGCTGTGCCATTTTGTTTTTACAACGTATTAGTTCGATGAATATTGTCATTAACGTAGGTATCGGTATTGCACGAAAATATACTTGTGAATTTTTCCTTACCATTGAAATTTCATTACCCTTAGTTGACACTAATGCAAATGAAAAAATTTCATTATTAATGGTAATGAAATAGCACAAATGCATAAAAATAACTAATTTTAATTCATTCAAAAATCATTGCTTACGAAAAAAAAATTATACTATTTAAAAAATTATTAAAGTAGTTTTATACAGAAAATAATAAAACAAAATATACTCGCATAAATAAATATTAACTCATAAAATGACGGTTTATAGTGCTAATTTTTTATTTGATTACATCTAAAAACATTATTTTACCAGCTCCAAAAAGAGCCTGTTCCATAAAAGAATGTGTTAGCTCATGTACTTTGCGCACATATCCATTTCCCAAGCTACCAGGTTTGCGGAAAGTATGGAGTTTCAAATGTGGTCTTCAGATCGAGGAGTCTAAGCCTCTGTTTGGATGTGCAAATCATTTCAGAGGTAATGAAGTGGGAAAGAAAAAAATATTAAAGGGAGTAATATAAATCAAAATAATTTGTTGTAAAAACAAATTGGCATAACTTTTCCTTTGTGTTTTTTTATAAAAATATATAACATAAAATGGCGCTCGTGCTAAAATGCGCAGATGCATAGATAACAGGTAAATTGAAAAGTCCCCGGCCCACCATACTAAAACACATTTTTTTTTGGCAAAATTCATTTTTGTATTCAACATAGTTCCCTTCAAGGGTGATACACTGTCTATAGCGACCCTCAAACTTTTCGATACCACTTTTGTAGTACGATTTGTCCTTTCCTTCAAATTAGGCCTCAGTTTCGGCGATCACCTCTTCATTCGACGAAAATTTCTTGCCAGCGAACATTCTTTTGAGATCTGAGAACAGGAAATTGTCGCCGGTGGCCAGATCTGAAGAATACGGTGGATGCGGAAGCAATTCGAAACACAATTCATGGATTTTCGCCTATTATTCACTATAAATATATATTAAACATACTTGTCATATTTTGCATTTTCTTAACAGCATTGTAAGTATGATTATAAAAGACTTATAGCAAACAATAATTTCTAAACTCTTTGAAGTGTTGTTCCAGTAAAGTCCCATTAATTTTACCTTAAGTTCATCGTTGAATATTTTCTATCGCGTGCATTGTCATTTCATTGTCATTTATTTATTTTGCTTTAAGAGAGTGCATATATGTTTTTGATGTTTTTTTTCAGTTTTGTATTTTTTATATTTTTTTAATTTAATGCTTGATTTTTGGTTTTTTTTTCATCTTGTATTTTGTTTAAGTATTTATTAATTTCAATAAAAGTTAATTAAAAAATACAATAAAATGTGAATTTCTTATTTGCAAGCATATTTTCACGAGGATTCCTTTTTGATTTTTCTACAATAATTTTAAAGCTTTTTTTAATAGTTTTTCAATTAATTTTTAAGCTTAAGGCTTATTTTCCCAAGATTATTATAAATTATTTCTAAAGGGTTTTGGTATATTGGGTATCTTACCGTCTGTTACGAAAATATCAAAAATTATGCTCTTAAATATTAGTCTGGTGTGTGATTAAGATTGCTTTAGTTGTATTTTAAATTACTATTTATATTTTTTAAGCTCAATTTTTAATATTAGTTAGTAAATATATGACAACATATATAAAAATATATGGTCCACACATACTAGAAAAGTTAGTGTAGACCGATTTATATGTAATTTTTCATTTATTTTAAAATTTATCAACTTGCAAATATTTGTTTTTTAAATGATTTATGAAAAAAACTTTAACACCCCCATCAGATCAGGATTCGAACCCGAGACACCTCAAAAAAGAATCAATTATTTTTTGCGCAGCCTCTTACCACACGCAGCCACGCATGAGTTGTGTGAAGCTGTGTTATACTTAAATACAGCATATAACATACCCATCCTAAAGCACAGAGAATTAAAAATAAATAATACTATTATGTTAGCGAGTTAGAATGAAAACAACTAATAAAACACACTTTATACATATGTTGATATTTTTTAGTTTTTAAATAGATAGATGATAGAAAAAATGTATTAAAAATACAATAAAAACTTTTTTTTAAATATAAAATAGTAATATTTTAATGTAATTGATTTAAAAATTTTATTATTATTATTTTTTAATTAATTTAGTGTTAAGAAAAATCATAAAAAATTAAAAACAAATGAATAATAGTGTTTATTTTATTAAATTGTACTTATTTTATTGTAAAAAACATTTTTATATCAATTTTTTGTTACCAATCGCAACGAACGTCATAATGAGCATTCTTAACTCGAAATAATCTTTTTCCTTGACAATATTTGCAGTTGAGAAATGTCTATGCATTTTTTACCTAACAGTAACATTTCTTCGTATCAACAGTCATTGAAAAGACATTTGTTCATTTTATTTTACATTTAATATTGTCTTACATAAATGTGAGATGGAACTTCTTAACTCGACAAAATCTTTTGCTATGTATTTTATGCATTTTGTGCATCCTTAAATTCAACAGTCCTTGGATGGAACTTCTTAACTCGACAAAATCTTTTGCTATGTATTTTATGCATTTTGTACATCCTTAAATTCAACAGTCCTTGGAGTAAAACACATATAGCTCTAAGAATGTTATTCTTCTCATAGCATGTAAGACAATCAATGTGATCGAACAAGAAGAAGACTTAATAACATTTTTACTTACTTAGCAGAAAAAAATAGATACAGAAAAATTGTACAAATTTGTATGGAAAATTTAGAGGTACCTTCACATTTTCACTCATAACTTTTGAACCGCTAAACCGATTTTGCTCATTTTAAATACCAAACTGCTCGGGAGGATGTTCAATAATCTTGGTGAGAATAGGCACCCCCGCTTGCGTCTTCGCGTCGTGATCGCCATTTCAACAGACAGACAGACGGACATCGCTAAATCGACTTAAAATTGCATAAGGATTACGAATATATATACTTTATGGGGTCTTAAACCTATATTTCGACATATTACAAACGGAATGACAAACTGATATATACCCTCACCATATATGGTGGAGGGTATAAAAAGGAAAATAGGTATTGTATGTAGGGTTATGTATTATAATACGTTCATACTTTTTATACCCTCCACCATATATGTCCTCCACCATATTGTCATTCCGTTTGTAACATGTCGAAATATAGGTCTAAGACCCCAAAAAGTATATATATTCGTGATCCTTATGCAATTTTAAGTTGATTTTGCGATGTCTGTCTGTCTGTCTGTTGAAATGGCGATCACGACGCGAAGAAGCAAGCGGGGGTGCCTATTTTTACATAGTTTATTGGACATCCTCCCGAGCAGTTTGGTATTGGAAATGAGCAAAATCGGTCAAGCGGTTAAAAAGTTATGAGTGAAAATGTGAAGATACCTCTAAATTTTCCATACAAATTGGTGTATTTTAGTACAATTTCATAGTGGCGACTGGTACATAATATATTTTCTCATATTTTTTCATCAGTGGCTTATAAATGAATAATATTTTGTATTAACCTCAAATATTTTTCACCTCAAAAAATTTTTTTCACCAGAAAATTTTTTTTTACCACAAAAAATTTTTTTCACCTCAAATTTTTTTTTTTTCACCAAAAAATTTGTTTTCGCGTCCAAAAAAGTTTTTCTCCTTAAAAACTTTTTTCACCCCCATAATTTTACTTCAGAGCACTTTTTTTGGCATATTGGTGGAGGGTATTCAAAGATTCGGCACAGCCGAATTTAAGCCTTTTTTTACTTGTTTAAGTTTTAAGGTGCTTTAAAACTCTTTACTTTTTGAAGTATTTTCTGTCAGCTCATGGTTTGACACACACTTGTTAAGATTTTTTTAAACTACACAAATATTAAAAAAATAACAAATTAAAAATGCTTTTACATGCATCTTTTTTTCTATTTAAAATAGATTAGAATAATGCTTTTACATGCATCATTTTTTCTATTTAAAATAGATAGGGATAAATTTAGGAATTTTATCGGAATTTTTAAGGGTCATAATATTTCATATTATTTCGATAACGGCATTTTAAAGGTATCGATATTTCAGTTATTTCGGTAACGTATCTTAAGGGTAACAATATTTCAGTTATTTTGGTAACGTTATCTTACAGGTTAAGGTTTTTTTTAGTTATTTCGGTATTGGTATTTTCGCGATAAAGGCATTTAAGAAATAACTCAACGGTATTTTAGGAGTAACAATAGTCTGTTGAATGGGTATCTTAGCGGTATTGCCTACCAACCCAGCTTTATCGGGTACTGTTGAAAGTTTGTATAAAATTTAACACGGCATCTTATAACAACTTTATTAGGTACTGTCTTAAACACATTTAAGCGAAGAAATAAATATTTCCTAATACGGGATTTTTCGAAATTCCTGCGGGAAGGTGCCTAAAAATTTTTGTATAGAATCTGGAAATATGCATTCGCAAGGGATGTGGTAAAAATTAGAGTTGAAAGGGCGAAAAGCCTTCCCGAACCGCTAGAGCTATTAAGTTTAAATTTGGTATGGGGGTGAAGACATCACAGCATTGCAACTGCTTATTGCAAAACGTTCATACACACAGAAAATACTTTTTTTATTTATTTATTTGCTGAGACAATTTTTAAATAGTTTAAATAAACAATTTTTTAAAAAAGGAATGAAAATTACAATAAAATCAAAACTGAATCAAGTTAAATAAAAAAAAAATAATAATATAATTGAAAATTTTACTTATACAAAATCAAGCATACGTTTTTTAGCGAGAGAAATAACTAATAATGTTTTTTTTTTTAATTGTTGTGCGTTACGAAAAGTTTGAGAGCTATGTGGAATTCTGTTCCAGAGACCGATTGCATTGATATAGAATTGACGTTTAGAGATCTGCGAACGATGTTTAAATGTTATTAATCTTTTGCCTCTATCAAGTATTGAAAATTTTTATTTTTAAGATGCCTTGGTTGGCGAGTATATATAATTTAATGTAGGAAAAGTAAAATTCTTGTTTTCAGATAATCATTAAAACTGATGCCATAAAGTAGATTTGAAAAAGATGAAATATGATCATATCGTTTAAAACCATATACATAACGGACGATATTATTAAAAGTCATGTTCAGTTTCCTATTGCTTTGAAAATGTTAAAGTAAACACCAAGAATTTAAGCAGAGTCCACAACTTCGATATGTTGATTGTTTAGAGTTATATTAGGTATATTATCAAATTTTTGTAGGATTTAGTAGGATTTATTCCAAGCCCGTTGGCAGTAGCCCACTCATCAATTCGATGCTACTCATGGTTTAGGGTTCTGACGAATTGGTTGGAATTATATCGCAATTACCAAAATTGTATCGTTATTTAAAATATTTAATTGTATGTACTTAAAATTATTCATAAGAATATTTAAAATTAATTATTCACCCAGAAAACAGTATCAGTTGTGTCCACCGAATTTGTTGCCAATCGAATTCTGGCGGTTACGGCAATTGTCTTAATATTAAATTATATTTTTAGTTGTGAAAGCAAATTTTCAGTTGTACAATTCAATATTTATATTCCACAGAAATATTATTACGTTCCACAAAATTTTAAGAAAAATTGTATTTTTAGATTTTTCCGGTATCGAACCTGAGCAATCAGATTCATAGTTCACACTCTTGTTTACTGCACCACAACTAATTTAAATTTTCTTTGATATATTTGCCATTTAAACATTTGAATGTTTTATTTTAATTAAAAAAAATATTGTTTAAATGTTTGCCTATTCCGGGATCTGAACTCAGAAATTCTGAGTACGGAGCTACCGCTCTACCTACTACACCACAAACACTTATGAATTTTTATGGCTAATTTTGAATTTAAACAATTTGTTAGGAAAATAAATGTTGGTATAAAATCCACAATTCTGTTGCTTCTACTGAAACCCTAATTAAATGATATATTTAATCAGAATAGCCGTACTTGTAGTTACCACTTTTGAATATCGACAATTATTTATTATATTTGATAGATTGTATCAAATTACTAATATATTCACTAAATAAATGGTTGCTCCCACCGCACACAAATACCAAACGAATTTTATTTTTAAAGACGATTGGAAATACCAATAATTGAATAATAGGATTGATTTTTGGTTTCTTTCCCCTTTTTTAATTTACAATACCACCTTTTTGCTTTATTAATGGATTTTAGGTTATTCCAAATAAAATTAAATCCTCACAAATAAATGTTAGCGGTTTTGATCGAATTGCAACCAATCTTTTCTCTGGGTGTAAACAGAAAATATATCAAAGTAACCGAAACAATGTCACATCAGCCAAAATATTGGTTTTTCTAATCAATATTAAAAAAATATCTTCTTTATTACCTTTTATACCCACAACCAACAATCTATCTATCAAAGATGTCATTTGAACAGAATATTTGCAGCAAATATCTAATATTAGTTCTGATTCAAAAAAAAACTATTGCCCTGCCTAAAATATTAGTTTTTCCAATCAATTTTAACAAAATGTCATACTGTTGGTAAACAGTATGACATTTTAGTGCAATCAACCATTAATTTCCACAATTTTGGGAATCATAATAAAATATTAAGATTAGCAACCGAAATTGTTATTATTATAAAAAAATTTTGAAATGTATTATATTTTTGCTTTTTATTAATAAAGATATTTATGTATATTCAAAATTAAACAACAACTTAATGTAAGTGTCTGTGGTTTAGTGCGTAGATACACAAGTCGGCAAGTCTAAGGGTTCTAATATCAAATACTAAGAAATTAAATTATTTTTTTTTAAATATTTTTTTATAGAATAAAATTAAAAAAAAATATTAAAATTTCAAACCTGAAAAAAATTATATTTTGAAATTTGACCAGAAAAATATAATACAGTTTAGCCTAGAGAAAAAGCAATGGCCTGACAAACTGAAAGTCATCGCTTCTAGACCAGTTCGCTGCATAAAAAATTTTAAAAATTAATTTTGTAGAAAGCGTTGCTATTAGTAGAATATCTATTTAAATAATGTCTATTTATAGAATATTATAATCTATAAATAGAAAAGCAATCAAATATTACAATAAAAATTTGGAATTTGTAAATAAATTTCGGTAATTATAACAGTATTAAAAATTTATGAAAGTAATGGTAGATGGAACTATAAAAATTCAGTTGGCAAAAAATTTAGTTGCAACCAAAATCTGTTTTCTGTTCACCGTTATAAATATTCGTTTGCGTTTAAACGCTAAATTCATTTTGTTCGCCGGTCTTTTTAAGCAGAGATTATGGCGTTGAACATAGACTAAGAATGTCTATGATAAAATATTTTGTCTAGTGTATGCCGCGATTAATGGTGAAATTAAAAAAATATATTAATTATTAAGAAATATTAATGTAAGGCCCAATATTATAACTTGCCTTTAAGGTGCGTGTTAGTTAAAGGTAACTTTAGCTAAAGTGAGGAATAAAGTGACCTTTAAATTTGTTTGGTTATTATAACTTCCTTATAAAATAAAATTAAATTTTTTGAAAATATGGCATTACCAGAGCAAAAACCGATTACTTTTGACAAATTAAAATGGTTTTTAAAAATACGTAGTGGCAACGACGTACTTTTATTTATTTATTTACTTACAACAAACAAGAAATACAAACGAAAAACAAAATTTCTTCGATTTGTGTAAAAAATAAATATGTTTGTTGTAAAAAATTTACATTGTCGACGCCGAACACAGAAATAAACCAAACAGCAAAGATACGGTCTAAAAACTACACGGCAACTACACTGCAGAGCAGAAAATGTGGCAACTTCAAATGCTTAAACCTTACGTTAAAAGTAAGATGAACTTACCTTTAGCTTATCGGTCACTTTTAGGTTAAAGTATACTTATAATAACGAAAAACTAATAATCTGTCCGTTAACATCCTCACTTTAGCTATCGGCAAGTTATAATAATGGGCCTAAATCTTCTTGGCGTATGGTTCAAACATATAATAAGCTGACGATATACATATATATATATATATATATATATATATATATATATATATATATATATATATATATAAATATATATATATATATATATAAATATATATATATATATATATATATATATAAATATATATAATAATGATAATTCCTTCATTGTTTATATTTTCACTTACCGTCCGTCAAACATGGGTGATCTCACCAATTTGACAGCAAAGAGGAACTGAATTGCACAAACTAATAGGCAGCATAAGTTTAAGGAAAGTGATAAAGCGCACAGCGCTAAAGTTACATCATATACAATAATAAAATCCTCTGGAGAACTACGTGTTAAGGCATCTTCTCGAGCATTTGGAGATATTTTAAGTAAAAATATTAAAGACAACAATGCCAAAAGCAGGGAAACTAAAAAACAAAATATTGTGAATTTATAAAGTTATGTATAGGGAAATTTTAAAAACGTTCGACACACTTTAAATTTTCATAATACTTGGTGTATAAAATTAAGTATAACTCCGTACAAAAGTATAAAAATTATATCAAATTTACATTAGAACTTGTTTTAGTAGATTTAAATTTAAAATTATTAGCCAATTAAGCGCTATTAAAAAATTAATTTCGGTTTAATGTGTTATACCAAAAACATAAACAAATAAATTATCCTAATATTATTACACATACAAATGGATTGCGCACACATACAAACGTATTACGTATGTAACCACGTATTTTTGTGCTTTTATTAACGATTTCTCTGTAAATTCAGAATTATATTCTATTTATATTGATTCTACACTGATATTTTACAGTGTTGATAGCTCAACTTTTTAGTTGATTTCAAAATAATAAATATTCGCCATTAGAAAACAAAAAATAATAAAATTTTACACAATTATTTTTAAAATACTAAAAGGGCGCTATTTATTAATTATAGAAATAGAAGAAAACTAAAATATTCGTTCAGGTATACCGCCAACTTAATCCTTTGAAGATTACGATGATTTTCAGCCACCCTAATTTGACGAAACATCGGAGGCAAACAGCAAATAAGTTGTGCTGAATTAAGGGACCAATATATAATTTATCGTTTAGTCAACCACCGGCGTAATTTTGAAAAGATCCGCAAAAACTACTTTTAGTTTGGCGCCAATAATTGGCTAATGTGGTAAGTAGTACAATCTATTATCTTTAACATCGATTTCTTCTGGAGAAAGTTCTCGCATATGGTATTCCTGCATAAATTGTAGAATTTTTCAAAAGCCTACGTTCAGTAGCATTAAAGCGAACATATTTTTTCCACAAATAGAAGTTCCACAATGTACTTTCCATCAGTGTGTCTGCTATGACTATTTTCGAAGTGTTTTTCTACGATTAACTCTTCATCATTTAATTATGTTGTAGTAGGGCATTCTTCATTTTCCCAAAATGCCCGAATCGATTAGTCACGGCTGCCCAAAGTCAATAACGATATGGGTACGTGGTCCCGAGAAAAAATATACCAGATTTTACCACCCAACCAAATACGGTGGAAACAGCAATGAATTTACCTTGATCATCATGCATTTTATTCATAGACAAAATTTCTCAAACCTCATCAGCCCCTAAAAAATATCAATAGGCGATTACCGATGCCAATTTGGAACAGCAAGAGGTATATTGTCAAATATATTAGGATCAAAACTTGTAATTAAAGATCTTGGGAGCGAATCAGTGATATGCCCCAAAACGTGTACGGATGTATTAATAGAATGTTGCGATATTCTAGATTTGACGTGAATAAAAATATGACCGCAGGTAGGGTTAGCCTTAATGGAATTCCAGAGAACGGTATTAACGAAGCATTACGTGTTAACCCTTGGCGTTTGATACAATCTTCCGATGCAGTAACAAGTGAGACACGACATGTTACAAACTATCTTTTGTGATATAAACCCATACCAAGGAGGATACAGCGTTAGGCTGCAAAACGGGATTATTAGCGATACTTAATGAGAAGCCTCAACTTGCTGGTAATCAACAATCGAATAAATGCTTCCTTATGTGGATCAGGAGTTGATGCACGAGGTTCAAGGGAACCTAAAATTCACCGTAGATCACCTCTAACTATTAGAAACCTATCTTCATAATCTAATAAATCTTGTTCAGGATCCACAAAACCTTTATCATCATTAAAATTGTATAATTCATTTGTTAGTTCTTTTAATTTAGTAAAAGCACTTGCTAAACGTAAGAGACGAGACTCAATGGATTCCGCATCAAATTCCGGAGGAGGACTTTGAACAAATGTCAATGCTCGTGAAGGAAATACTTTTTCGGTACGACGTTTTATTTGTATTGTTCTAATTGTAGCCGCTATTTTGGTTGTAAATTAATTAAAATTGTACTTACAGAATTCTTCAATATTTTTGTTCAATATTCATTAACTTTGCGCATGTCGCGTGTAGCTTGCAATCTGCTTCCAATAGTACACCAAGTGTTATGCGAGTAAACTTGACTTCTAATGAGCCTGTCGCTGCTACACTATTCTTCTGCCACGAAATTATTGTTCTTGTTGTATTATCCGACAACGATTTATTCAATAAAACGAGTCTTTTACTCTACACACAACCGTTAAGGCTGGATTAGCCAGACGTAAACGTAAACTTATCTCTGTATAGCAAATTCAATGAATTAAATAAGAATAGATGTTGTGTTGTATTTTTTGTGTCATTCTTATGCATTGAAGATATACAATACATACACAAAACGTAAATACACAACGAAGAAAATAAGAAACAAGAAAATTAAAATTAGGTGGAAATTTTTTTTAGTGGCAGCACATACTGCTAACTGTAAAGAATAACACACACATCTCAACAAAACTAGATTCTTTAAATTGTATTTATCTTTGATCTTCTTGTACAATTGCCACTAGATTTTTAATATCCAGATTAAAAAGATTAATGAGCCGCTCAAGTCCTACCAGGAAATCGGCTGCTTTCCCACCATTCAGATCTATTAGTCTCAAAAATGTTGTTAAAAATTCTTTATTGTTTGGACTAAAATAACGAACAACAACGCCCAACAATTTTCCTACTGATATACCGATTTCTAGAAAAATATTCTAAGAACGAAATAATACTAAAAGGGCTCTATTTATTAATTATAGAAATAGAAGAAAACTAAAATATTCGTTCAGGTATACCGCCAACTTAATCCTTTGAAGATTACGATGATTTTCAGCCACCCTAATTTGACGAAACATCGGAGGCAAACAGCAAATAAGTTGTGCTGAATTAAGGGACCAATATATAATTTATCGTTTAGTCAACCACCGGCGTAATTTTAAAAAGATCCGCAAAAACTACTTTTAGTTTGGCGCCAATAATTGGCTAATGTGGTAAGTAGTACAATCTATTATCTTTAACATCGATTTCTTCTGGAGAAAGTTCTCGCATATGGTATTCCTGCATAAATTGTAGAATTTTTCAAAAGCCTACGTTCAGTAGCATTAAAGCGAACATATTTTTTCCAAAAATAGAAGTTCCACAATGTACTTTCCATCAGTGTGTCTGCTATGACTATTTTCGAAGTGTTTTTCTACGATTAACTCTTCATCATTTAATTATGTTGTAGTAGGGCATTCTTCATTTTCCCAAAATGCCCGAATCGATTAGTCACGGCTGCCCAAAGTCAATAACGATATGGGTACGTGGTCCCGAGAAAAAATATACCAGATTTTACCACCCAACCAAATACCTTGATCATCATGCATTTTATTCATAGACAAAATTTCTCAAACCTCATCAGCCCCTAAAAAATATCAATAGGCGATTACCGATGCCAATTTGGAACAGCAAGAGGTATATTGTCAAATATATTAGGATCAAAACTTGTAATTAAAGATCTTGGGAGCGAATCAGTGATATGCCCCAAAACGTGTACGGATGTATTAATAGAATGTTGCGATATTCTAGATTTGACGTGAATAAAAATATGACCGCAGGTAGGGTTAGCCTTAATGGAATTCCAGAGAACGGTATTAACGAAGCATTACGTGTTAACCCTTGGCGTTTGATACAATCTTCCGATGCAGTAACAAGTGAGACACGACATGTTACAAACTATCTTTTGTGATATAAACCCATACCAATGAGGATTCAGCGTTAGGCTGCAAAACGGGATTATTAGCGATACTTGATGAGAAGCCTCAACTTGCTGGTAATCAACAATCGAATAAATGCTTCCTTATGTGGATCAGGAGTTGATGCACGAGGTTCAAGGGAACCTAAAATTCACCGTAGATCACCTCTAACTATTAGAAACTTATCTTCATAATCTAATAAATCTTGTTCAGGATCCACAAAACCTTTATCATCATTAAAATTGTATAATTCATTTGTTAGTTCTTTTAATTTAGTAAAAGCACTTGCTAAACGTAAGAGACGAGACTCAATGGATTCCGCATCAAATTCCGGAGGAGGACTTTGAACAAATGTCAATGCTCGTGAAGGAAATACTTTTTCGGTACGACGTTTTATTTGTATTGTTCTAATTGTAGCCGCTATTTTGGTTGTAAATTAATTAAAATTGTACTTACAGAATTCTTCAATATTTTTGTTCAATATTCATTAACTTTGCGCATGTCGCGTGTAGCTTGCAATCTGCTTCCAATAGTACACCAAGTGTTATGCGAGTAACTTGACTTCTAATGAGCCTGTCGCTGCTACACTATTCTTCTGCCACGAAATTATTGTTCTTGTTGTATTATCCGGAGGAGGACTTTGAACAAATGTCAATGCTCGTGAAGGAAATACTTTTTCGGTACGACGTTTTATTTGTATTGTTCTAATTGTAGCCGCCATTTTGGTTGTAAATTAATTAAAATTGTACTTACAGAATTCTTCAATATTCATTAACTTTGCGCATGTCGCGTGTAGC
The DNA here is from genome assembly GCA_949748255.1 of Eustalomyia histrio. Lineage (NCBI taxonomy): Eukaryota > Metazoa > Arthropoda > Insecta > Diptera > Anthomyiidae > Eustalomyia > Eustalomyia histrio. The sequence continues at coordinate 126,992,219 of OX456525.1, forward strand.
TTGCAATCTGCTTCCAATAGTACACCAAGTGTTATGCGAGTAACTTGACTTCTAATGAGCCTGTCGCTGCTACACTATTCTTCTGCCACGAAATTATTGTTCTTGTTGTATTATCCGACAACGATTTATTCAATAAAACGAGTCTTTTACTCTACACACAACCGTTAAGGCTGGATTAGCCAGACGTAAACGTAAACGTATCTCTGTATAGCAAATTCAATGAATTAAATAAGAATAGATGTTGTGTTGTATTTTTTGTGTCATTCTTATGCATTGAAGATATACAATACATACACAAAACGTAAATACACAACGAAGAAAATAAGAAACAAGAAAATTAAAATTAGGTGGAAATTTTTTTTTAGTGGCAGCACATACTGCTAACTGTAAAGAATAACACACACATCTCAACAAAACTAGATTCTTTAAATTGTATTTATCTTTGATCTTCTTGTACAATTGCCACTAGATTTTTAATATCCAGATTAAAAAGATTAATGAGCCGCTCAAGTCCTACCAGGAAATCGGCTGCTTTCCCACCATTCAGATCTATTAGTCTCAAAAATGTTGTTAAAAATTCTTTATTGTTTGGACTAAAATAACGAACAACAACGCCCAACAATTTTCCTACTGATATACCGATTTCTAGAAAAATATTCTAAGAACGAAATAAACTAGAAAATTTTAAAATTGGTTTACCTTCATCCAATATAAGGCTTAAATGTGATTCTTTTAAATCGTTTAATAGTTTATGAATAAAGTGAGGAGCTAGCATATTGTTGATTATATTCGCGCATTTTGTGCGGTGTAGGCGTATATTCCGTTTTACTATCTGCAAACGTTTGCCACAAACTTCTCCAAGGTGATTTACCGATTAAAACGACGTATGGACAGCGGTAAATAAAGCCAGATTTGCATGAGCAGCTTGTATTTCAGTTGGAGCTGCTGGTCTAAATCAGTGGTCGGCAGAAAGAGAGAATATGAATGTATTGGTGTTTTACACCGTAAGAAAATATTTTATCTTTTTAGATAAATGAATGAATGAATAAATTAATAAATGAATTAATCGATAAATTAAATTGAATTCATGGTTATGTTTTCTCTATTATAAAAATAAAAGTAATTCATAATAATGATAATAATAGTTTTTTGATTGCATACAAGCCACTCTGCCTCATTTAATATATTTCAAGAAAAGAAAACAAAAAATTCTTCGCACTTAACATTCCACATTTTTAATTTAAAATGTAAACGAAAACCAAAATAAATACCTACAATAAAAAAATACTTATAATTAAAAAAAAAAACAAATTTTTAGTGTGTACTTTATTTCTTCAACAAAGCGGCATATATTTGCTCTGTTGAAAGTTAGCGTACTACTGAATGAAATAATTATATTTTTTGTGCTCTTAGCTGTGAGATTTGTTGACATTCGTGTAGTGTACGGGTAAATTGCCGATCACTGGTATAAATGAAATATCGGGCTGTGATAGAACATCATTTAATGGTTCCAAAAATTGCTTGTGCTTTTTGGTTTGAGGGTGACGAACAAGATTATAACACTTTGCAATAATTATTGTATTACAATATTTCCATAGGGCATTTGCGTCGTCTTTTCTTGGCTTAATCCATTTTTTAAAAGACGGATTAGTATCTCAAGCTCTTCTATATTTTTGGTTTTAAGGATCCATTTTCAATACAACATAAATTTTAGGGGATTTCTATAAATATTGTTTTGTTGCTGCCAAAAATATGTATACAGTTGCACTAGAAATTTAGGAAAACAATTCAAATGATGAGTTGTAAAAAAAAGTATGAAGTGGGATACTAATCATGGATGGTAACCGAAACAAATGCGGTTATCGGTAAGGGTAACGCTATTTTCTACTATTTCGGTAACGTTATTTTAAGGGTAACGCTATTTTTCAGTTATTTCGGTAACGGTATTTTAGGGAAAACGATTTTTCAGTTATTTCGGTAACGGTATTTTAGGGAAAACGATTTTTCAGTTATTTCGGTAACGGTATTTTAGGGATAACGATTTTTTCAGTTATTTCGGTATCGGTATTTTAGCGATAACGGTTTTTTCCATTATTTCGGTAACGGTATTTTAGCGATAACGTTATTTTAGTTATTTCGGTAACGATATTTTAAGGGTAACGTTATTTTTGTTATTGCGGTATCGGTATTTTAGTAACAACGCTAGTTTCACTGCACACCGATATATTTAATCCCATCATGATCAGACTTTTGGAAGATAGATATATGTATGTACAGAGAATATATTTTTGAATCTTGTTTCTTCACAGCGGCCCCTTGCAGAAATATCTATAACTAACACAAACATTTTTACATAATGAACCACAGATGGTTTGAAATTAATTGGCAAAAAGTAAGTAGGTCCGAGTAAAAAAAATTAATCTGGCACAATATTTAATCATTTCCAATTTTATATTCCTTAATATCTTATTTGATCCGAAAAATGGTAGATCAAATTAGATCCAGAAATATATTTGAGGATTTAGATGGATCTGAATTGATCCGAAAAATGGCAGATTAAATTAGACCCATCAATATATTTATAAAGTAATATACAAATTTATCCGAAAAAAGTCAGATCGAATTGCATCCTATTAGATCCAACAATATAATATACACGAAAATTACACCTTTTCCAATTGTATTTCAGAAATAGTCAATTGTATTTTAGAAATTGTCAATTGTATTTCAAAAGTAGTCAATTGTATTTCAGAAACTATCAATTGTATTTCGGAAATGGTCGATTGTATTTCAAAAATAGTCAATTGTATTTCTGAAATAGCCATTTGTATTTCAGAAATTGTTAATTGCGTTTCAGAAATATTCAATTGTATTTCAGAAATAAAAAAACAGTACACCTTACGATTTGGAGTTGTTATATTTAATTTCGTTATTGTCTTGTATTTTAATAATTTTTGTAATTTCAAATGCTGAAACTAGGAAGTTAAAATTTGGTATGCAGGTTCCTTCTCCAGTGCAGATAACAGCTATGGCATGACTTTTGAAAAATCCAAAGAGGAGCTGCGAAGTTAAAATTTGGTACACAGATTCCTCATCCAATCTAAATGTGCAATTATGCTAATGTGCAGATGTGCAAAAGTTCAAATTTGTAAATGTGCAAATGTGAAAGTGTGCAAATTTGCAGAAGTGCAAATGTGCATATATGCTAATGTGAAAATTTACAAAAGTGCAAATGTGAAAATTTGCAAAAGTGCAAATGTGCAAAAGTGAAAATTTGATTGATGGTTTGATAGATTGGTTTGATGGATCGATGGTTTGATGGTAATGTAAATGTGCAAATGTGTAAATGTGCACATGTGCAAATGGGCAAATGTGCAAATGGGCAAATGTGCAACTGGGCAAATGTGAAAATGTGTAAAATGGGGATAAACTCCCCTTTCACGGCCTGCCCAAACCCTATAGCTAAAAACCGCAAATTTGAAATATGCTTTAACAGCCTGCACAAACTGTTGGACCTATGAAGTTAAAATCCAAAGGGGAGGGGCAGAAAAGGGAAAAATTCTCACCCTTGACGTCCTGCCAAAAACACTGGAGCTGGAGTTTGGGTAATATATTAATCCTCCGGTGTAGACATTCACCTAGGTCGGATTTTTGTAAATGTCTACGAAGAGGGGCAAAAAGGTGAACAGCCTCCCTTAACGGGCTGCCCACACAGATTTAGCTAGAAACCTGAAATTTTAAATATGTGTTACCTGGAGTATAGGCTAACTCATTATTGAGTTGCATCTTACAGTTTTGGTCTGGGACATGGTAAAATAATTATATTTAAAAAAATTTCTAGTTCTTGTTATCGCGAAATTATTTAAATTTGAAAGTTTTGTAAAAAAAATGTTAATAAGGAAATAAAAACAAACTAAAAGCACAAAAAATTGATCTCACTGGCTGGGATTCGAAACCATTGACATGGGTCCACATATAATTATATGAAATTATATCTTTTACCACATGAAAAATACTCTAGATATGGAACTATATATAACAATATCTCAAATTTGTGTGCACATATTGTATCATATATAATTATATCTCATACCATAATAAAAAATAAAATTCGAAAATTACACATAAAAGAAGAACGAAAATAATTTTATTGTTGTTTTTTGTGTAATTTTCATATATAATGTCAAATTTTATTGCATTTGTAAACAAGATCATAACTTGTGTAGACATAACTTGTGTAGACATTATTTAATAAAAAAAATGTATTGGTATTTTCAGGGTAAAGTTATTTTCTGTTATTTCGGTAACGCTATTTTCTATTATTTCGGTAACGTTATTTTAGGGATAACGATTTTTTCATTTATTTCGGTAACGGTATTTTAGGAATAACGATTTTTTCAATTATTTCGGTAACGGTATTTGAAGGATAACGATTTTTTCAGTTATTTCGGTAACGGTATTTTAGGGGTAACGTTTTTTCAGTTATTTCGGTATTGGTATTTTAGCGATAACGGTATTTTCGTAATTTCGGTAACGGTATTTTAAGGATAACCAAGGATAACTGTACTGATTCCCTATTGACTTTGTCACCAGTACAACTGACATATTATGCCCCAGCCAACACTTTCTGCTGTAGACATTTAACATGTGCGTGTCATTGCGAGTCTACACTATTATTGACTAGTTGTTGACATTGGAACCAGAGATTCACTAGTACATTTTAGTAATTCTAGTCTACACTTTTGAAACTTTTTACTTGATTTCCACACTAGGAAGGAAATAAGATTAAACAGGTGCATTTATTTTGTTAAATTAGATATTTTATTAATAAATTTCATTAAAAATGTCCGTGCAAATTTAGTTTTGGAGTAGACAAATCTTCAAAAGACTGCACATGTATTTTGAACAAAATAAAACAATAATAATCAAGAATAAGCACAGCTTCGCAGCTGCAAAAAAGGATTGTAAAAAGTATAGACGCTTTGTTGACATGTCACCAAAAAGTCTCCCATAATAGTCAACAAAAGTGGTGACTTGTAGACACTTGACCCCTGGCTTCTTACAGGGAATGTGATTGACACAAAATTTATGTAAAGCACCATAAAAATTAGATAGCAAATAATTGGCAAAATTAACAAATGAGTCAAAAAGAGCTAAAAGGGCTAAAAATGATAACAAAAAGAGCTATGTTAGCCCTTAAAAAATAAAAACAATTAAAAAGGGCTGAAAATAGCCCGAACCGGGCTTAGTTGGTATCGCGGTTCGAAATTATAAGTCTCGATCTTTCGGGACTAAAAAAAAAACAATTTTTAGTTATTCTCGCTTCTACCGAGATTGTTTTAAAATAAAAACACTATTGTGGTTTTAAGTGAGTTTCATACTGACTTCTTTTCTTTATTTTCCTTAATTTATAATCAAATAAATTTACAATGTTAGCTTAATTTAATTAAATTAAATTTACTTAGATAACATAAGTTTGTTTTCGTTTCCGTTGTAGTTGGAAAAAAAATACACCGATACTTGATGGGTTGTTAATAAATTTATCGGGAAAAATGTCTATAGCTTCATAAGTGTGTTTCGTTTCCGTTTGGTGACGAAACAAACTTATAGTGACGAGTTTTTTGGTTGTAAACAATTCTTTAGAATTGTTTACTAACTATTTTTGTTTAATTGCATTTTCATTGTATGAACGGAAATGCAATTTTGGTTAATCCAAAAATGTTTATCGTGAAAAATGTCTAAAGCTTTATAAGTGTGTTTCGTTTTTGGTTGTAAACAATTCTTTAGAATTGTTTACTAGAATTGTTTACTAACTATTTTCGTTTAATTGCATTTTCATTGTGCAATTTTGTTTAATCCAAAAAAGATATTTATTAGTTATACTTGATTTGATTGCATTATTAAATGCGGCTTCTTGCCTGAACAAAGTAAAAGAAGAATTATTTGGAAAGGCGTATGTTTTCCAAAGAATTCGGTTACCTTTATATGATTTCAATTTTGGATGTTGTAACACCCCCACCGTTAGATTGAGGCTCCGACGAGATTTGAACTATTGACATTTTTCTTTTCGTTATATATATAGTTAATATGATATAGTTAATGTTATTATAGCAACAATTATTATTACATCTATACTTATGTTTATTACATTAGAATTGTCATTTTCGAATAAAATTTCTTGTATAGTTTTATCATGTTCAATTTGTTTGACGTAAAGAGATTCTAATTTTATATTTGTCATTGAACTATTATTATCTCTTATTTTTGTAATTACATTTGGTAGAATAAATTTATCAAATGTTTTAATTCTAATATTTAAAAATGTTTTGTTTAATGTTTTTATTTCACAATTTTCGAATTTTAATAGAAAGTTTTCTTTAATTTTCATGTTTATTTTGTTACAATTATGTGATATCTCAGAAAAAAAAATTTTGAAAATGAGGATACCGGGCATGATTTCTGTTACAATTGTCTGATTAAAATTGTTCATATTACAATAGGCTTCTTTAAAGTTAAATATTGACGTTGTATTATAAATGATATTGTGTGAATCTACTAGAACTTCATAATCTTTAAGGGCGATTGATTTGTTTCTGGAATTCGGAATTGGTTCGAATATTATTTTTGATAAGGGGTCGTCTGAATAATTTGGGATCAAAAGGATCAATATGATATCATTATCGTGAAGTCTGACGGCTACTTTGATGTTAGTGTAACTGTCGAAGTCTTTCATCAAGTCTAGTTCATTCTTTGTTAATATATCCGTAGGTATTATTCCGAGTTTGCTAGAAAATATAATTTGTCCGATGTCGTTTACATGGTCTCGCAAAAGTGATATGTCATTATCTATTTGATACATGTGTTCCAAAAATATGATTTCGTCCTCTAAAGTTGCTATTTTATTTTGTAAAAAATCTTTGAATCTGTTTAGATAGTTTCCTATCAATATTTGTTTCTGGTTTATATGGTTGGTAATGTTCTGTATCTGAGTAGATAATATATTGTTAACGTAAGTTAGTTCGTTCATCTTGTCCGTCAAGAGTTTTGAGCTAATGAACAATTTGTGTTTCGTTCCCGCTATGAACTTAAGTCCTTTTCCTAGTATGTTTACCAATCCGCGTTTTGACCTGAAGTGTGGGTTAAGGTTTTCTATTCTACCTTTTAATAAGGCGAAATTTTTATTTATCGTGTCCAGTAAAACTTTCGTTTCGGTAGTCGTTGTGTTCAGTGTGATTATATTTCCATGTATTAAGTTTAGAGTTTCCGTGTAGGAGGATACGTTAATTTTGTCATATCGTTCGATTACTTTCAATTCTCCGGTCTTTATTAGTTTGTATCCTTTATTGTTTGTCAGGTCTTGTATGTCGAGAGTTTGGGCGTCAATTGCTATTAGGAAGAACATCATCAAAACCCAGGTCGTCATCTAAAAAGTAGAAAATATCATTTATTAGCTTTTAAAGTCGGGTTATCCCTGTCCTGATATCTCTTCTTAGGTCTGACATGTGTCTTATAGTATTTGTGTCCTGTTGTTTTACTCGCTATATGTTCGTCGTCTAGTTTCAAAGCGTCTATTTTCCTGTATTTGCGATGGTTCTTTCCACCTCTGATTTCTTTAATGTAATTTTTTCCTCCTTCCAGCTCTGCATCAGATTTGTCCTTATTCAGCCTGTTTATATAGTTCTCTTTTTTAAGAGTTATATTATCACGAATTTCGCGATATTTGTCCTCGTGGACTTTGCCGTTAACAAAATCTATGGGTTTGATACGGGTAGTGCTATGGATCGTATTGTTATAGAATCCTATGATTCTAAGAATTTTCTCTTCTATGGTTTCCGTTTTGTTCTGCTTGTTGTGTCTGAGGAGTCTTATGTGTTCATTGATTGTGTTATGTAACCTTTCTATATCAGCATTTGATGTGTGCCTACTATTCGATCTAAAATGTATATCAATATTTTCCCCCTTTAGAAATTGTTGCATAGGAATAGCTTTGAATCCTAATTCGTTGTCGACTATAATCCTCTTGACTTTCCCGTGTGTGTTTATATATTGGAGAAGTTTGGTCTTTAATTCTGTCCAAGATCGTCCTTTTATTTTGTAAGCCACTCCGAATTTGGAAAATTTGTCTATTATTGTCATAAACAGGGTTTTCCCTAATTAATAAAAAACATCTACATGTACTATTTCCCGTGGTTTATTGGGTGTTTCTGTAATCTTTAAAGGAACTTTAGGTGGGTGTCTATCATATTTTTCAAGAGTACATATTTCGCAGTTGTTGATAAATTGGGTTATCCTTAACTTTAATTTGGGATTATATATCTGTATTTTTAATTCTTAAAATACAGCTTGTATTCCTCGGTGGTTTTTATCCAAGTGTTCTTTTTCTATAAGTTCTGTTAATTGTTCTTCCTCTATGTCCTCCAATTTTCTTGAGCATCTCACTATTTTAATGTTGCAGTTTTCCGAAAAGAGTTGCTCAAAGGTGCATCTAAATGTATCGAAAAATTCTTCATCTATCAAGATGGCATTTATGTGGTCTGTAAGTAAGTTTACGTTTGGATGTTCAATCCTTGACAATGCGTCGGCATTGCTATTTTTCGTACCCTTTTTATACCTGATTTCATAGTCGAATTCCGATAACTTTAGTCGCCATCTAACCATTTTCGAGTTTGGTTCCTTTATTGAAAATAGCCATGTCAATGGTCTATGGTCGGTCTCGATAAGAAATTTTCGACCGAAAAGATATGGTCTGAAATATCTGGTGGCCCTAATGACAGCCAATAAATCCTTCTCAATTGTGCTATAATTGACCTCGTGCTCATTGAGTGTTCGACTCGCAAAGCAAATTGGATGATCGTCCTGGGAGAGTACTGCGCCTAAGGCATAGTTACTAGCGTCCGCTGTGAGAGTGAATTTCTTCGAAAAGTCAGGTATCGTTGATCGGATATCTTAGCATCCTTTTTCAAAAACATTGTCATTGGTTTCGCAATGAGTGAATAATCTTTAATGAATTTTCTATAGTATCCCGTGAGCCCGAGAAATTGTTTAATTTGTTTACGGGTTTTTGGAATTGGAAAGTTAAGCACGCATTCGATTTTCGATGGGTTTTGTTTTATTCCGCTTTGGGTTATTATGTGTCCTAAAAATTTCGTTTCCCTCTTGAAAAATTCGGATTTATTCAATTGAATCTTTAGGTTTGCTTTCTCTAAGCATTTAAAAATAGGTTCGATTGATTGGATATATTCCTGGAGAGATGTTGAAAACGAGACATATTTTGTTGATGTGGTCTTTTAATATAGTGTTCATAAGGCGTTGGAAAGTTGCAGGTGCTGTTTTCAAATCGAATGGCATCCTAACAAATTCATAATGGCCTCCTTCCACTGTGAAGGCGGTTTTGTGTATATCTTTCTCATCGACTTCGATATGATAGAATCCTTTTGCCAAATCTAGCGTGGTGAAATACATACATTTTCCTTATTTGTCGAGAATTTCGTCAATATTCGGTATTGGATATCGGTCATCCACTTCATTTAACTTCCTGTAGTCGACGACTAAACGCCAATTTCTTTTACCGCTGGCATCCTCTTTTTTTGGGACGATCCAAATAGGTGCTGAGTAAGGGGAATTACTTTGTCTTATTATTCCATTATTTAACATCTCCCGAATTTGTCTTTGGACTTTTTCCTTGTGGATATATGGATATCGGTGTGATTTTGTAAAAATAGGAATATTGTTGGTCGTATTTATTCTATGTTTGATGGCGCTCGTAAACGTCAGATTTTAATTCTCTTGATAGAATATGCTGTGAAATTTTTTTATTATTTTCTTGACCTTTGACTTCTCCTCAGGGTTCATATGGATCATACGAATTTGATCCAGTGGTGGTTCTGTTTGTTGGAACTCTTCGTCCAAAATGCAAAAGTTCTTGGCATCCACCGTTGTTGAATCTGATTAATCGATATGTATTATGTCCAAACTGGTAAAAAAAACTCTCTATCTCTATCTTATAATTTTGTACGTTATACATCCCTTCGTAAAGAGTAACATCTCCATTATTATTCCGTTGTTCTTTAATGTGAACTAGTCCGTTACTTTCCGTTGTTACAAACTGGATGGGGTGCATTTTTCTATACATTAGAGGGATTTGGTTCTGGTTTATAATAGTTACATCGTTTTATAATCTATCACGGCTTTGAATCTTTTCAGGACGTCATTACCAATTATTATTTTTATTCTATAATGAATTTCAAGTTATTTTTTATTATTATATGGGGTAGTTCTCCGTGAGGAAAATTTTCGGAAATATTAGTATTATTCGTGCTAATTGGACTTGGTATGGGTTGGTGATTATGACAGTTATACTGATTTTGCATTGTATCCCAATTTTTTGGAGTTTTTTCGACAATGTTAATGTCCATGGGTTCGGGGTTTTGCTGGATATTTGCCTGGTAGTTTGATTGTTGATCTTGGTAGTTTGCACCATGTTGCATCCAGCTACGTTGAAAGTTATTCTGGTTAGATCTGTTTGCTTGGGAAACGTGTTGTTGGTTATGATTTCCAGATCGTGGTTGATAGTTGTTGCCACGTTGATAATTATTTTGGTTGGATCTATTTGTTTGGAAATTTTTTTGTTGGTTAGGATTTCCAGATCGTGGTTGGTAGTTGTTGCCATGTTGATGATTATTTTGATTGTATCTATTTGTCTGGGAAACTTGTTTGTTTCCGTTAAATTCCATGGTCCTGTTCCAGTTCTGTTGTCGATTACCATTATTATTTCCATTATTACCCGTGTAGTTATTATTATTGCCATAACGTTTATTCTGTTTATGATAATGGTCCGAAGTATAAGCATGTCCCGATTAGAATAGGATTTCCATGGCCGATTCTATATTGTTCGGATTTCGACATATCAATATTGTTTTCATTGGTTCCGGGATTTTTTCTTTAAATATATTAAATGCCGTGCGCATATTATTTCTTGCGCATTCGTTTGCTGCATCACCATGTCCAAGCACTGTAGTGGTCTTGTTGTTCAGTTTCCGTAGTCTTTGCTTGATATCGCCATAAAAATTGACAGTATTGGTCTTAAAGGTTGTCCCTCTTAAGTCATCAAATAGTTCCTCTAAACTCAATTTTTCTCCAAAATTGTTCATTAGTATTTCCTTAATGTCGCTCCAGGATTGAGCTTGACTATTTATTTCAATGATTTCCCTGGCTTTCCCTTTTAGTTTACTTTTTATAATGTCCGAAAAGAGATATTGGGAGGGCTTGTCGTAAGCCCTTAATATTGGGTGAACCCGGTCAATTAAGTTTATAAAACTTTGGAGATCCCCGTAATCTCCACTGAATTCGGGTAATTTGTAAAGGTATTTCAAGGGTTCTACCCTGATTGAAAGGGGTTCTGCCATTTTGGAAGAAATTTGAATATATGTCCGTCTATCTATTCTATACTCTTGAGTAGGTTAATCCAGAATAAATGTTCGTCCTCGTCCAGTGAGGAACAACTATCCTCTGAAACTTCTAAAAAAGGGTTGGAATCACTGTCACTTGTTGGTTATCCCACTATATCAAATTCTTTCTCTGAATCCGAATACTCCGATAAAGAGTCAGGGATAGTCATTCGGAAGAAAAGAAAAACAAAATATAAATGACCAGATTTCCGTCTCTTTCCGTAAAAGGTCTACCCTGTCTACTCTATGTTTCCTTGTCGGTTAAAGTGTCGTTCAATGTCTTCGTTAATTTTCGTCGAATAGCCGTCTTCTTCTTCCTCGGAATCAAACTCGATATCGTCCAAAATTCTGAAAAATTCGTCTTCTGATTCTGAATCAGAAAACTCGATATCACTCATCCGGAATAGTAATATAAATATAGACTTAACTTATTTTTTATCTTACGTTGATCTGTTGGTTGCTGGTATTTTATCTTCCTTCTATTTTAGGTTGTTGTGTGGTTTGGTTGATTTTTCTTCTTGTTGATCTGTTGGTTGCTGGTATTTTATCTTCCTTCTATTTTAGGCTGTTGTTCAGACAAGATTCGTTGTCTGATGACCCAAAATTCTGTTTGTTGTTTTTTTTTCAGTTTTTATTATCGCTTAAAGTTTATTTGTATGTTTCAATATCGTTTTTATTTTAGTTCTTTTAAAGCGTATTGGAAAAGAAAAATTTCCTTTTAATAACGTAAAATTAAAAATTTTATTTGCATGTTTAAAATCGTTCACTTTTAAAATGTTTTTAATCACTCGGAGTCAGGTTATTTAATTATGATCACTCGAAGTCGGATTAAAATTTTTGTTTGAAATTATTGTAAGATGTTGTTTTTAACTTTTAGGTTTTGTTTTCTGTTTTTAACAATTGTACAAAATAACCCAATGGACAAATTAATTTATTTTCGCCAATAAAGTAATTAATTTTTATAATGTCTGATTTTGGCTTGACATTATTTAGGAAAAATGTTTTCTCCTTTTTACGTTTAAGCGTACAATTCTTATTTTTAGTTTCACTTTATTTACCCGTGAGGACATTAAAATGTCCAGTATTCGTGAGTAAAGTTTATTTTTATTATTTACCACACGAGGGTAGTATCCTACCGACTGCGCCAATTATGAGTCTCGATCTTTCGGGACTAAAAAAAAACAATTTTTAGTTATTCTCGCTTCTTCCGAGATTGTTTTAAAATAAAAACACTATTGTGGTTTTAAGTGAGTTTCATACTGACTTCTTTTCTTTATTTTCCTTAATTTATAATCAAATAAATTTACAATGTTAGCTTAATTTAATAAAATTAAATTTACTTAGACAGCATAAGTGTGTTTTCGTTTCCGTTGTAGTTGGAAAAAAATACACCGATACTTGATGGGTTGTTAATAAATTTATCGGGACAAATGTCTATAGCTTCATAAGTCTGTTTCGTTTCCGTTTGGTGACGAAACAAACTTATAGTGACGAGTTTTTTGGTTGTAAACAATTCTTTAGAATTGTTTACTAACTATTTTTGTTTAATTGTATTTTCATTGTATGAACGGAAATGCAATTTTGATTAATCCAAAAATGTTTATCGTGAAAAATGTCTATAGCTTTATAAGTGTGTTTCGTTTGTGGTTGTAAATAATTCTTTAGAATTGTTTACTAACTATTTTCGTTTAATTGCATTTTCATTGTGCAATTTTGTTTAATCCAAAAAAAAAAGGTATTTATTAGTTATACTTGATTTTATTGCATTATTAAATGCGGATTTTTGCCTGAACAAAGTAAGAGAAGAATTATTTGGAAAGGCGTATGTTTTTCAAAGAATTCGGTTACCTTTATATGATCTCAATTTTGGATGTTGTAACAGTTCGACACACACACTAACATACTACGAACTATTTGCATTTGGTGTTGTTTTTTATTCATTTAGTTTTTTCTTCTTACACGCACACGTATTGAATTTGTATACGGTGCAATTTCTCAATGATTTTTGTATTATTATTATTGTTGATATTGTTGAAACCCGAAATGTTTTTATTGTCCCTTGCGGAGCACACAATTGTTTCTTGTTGAAACTCGATTGATTATAAAGTTTCTCTCCAAGATCCGGTTCAAAGGACCAATTTATGATTGTGAATCTTTCCAAATAAAAACACTGTTGTTTTTTGTTAATTTTAATTTTTTGTAGTATTTTTAATTGTACTCAATTCATAAAATTGTCTAAAAACAAAATAAATTAAAAATCAGGATGCAAAATAAGATTAAAATGCTTTAATTTTTTAAATGTCTCAATTATGTGATAAAAAAAACAACAAACAAGAGTTATTTGATCGTTTCCACTTCAATTGCATCATTTATTATCGTACCGTACTTTTAATTTACCTGTGCCCAGATTCTATAAGACGTGCGACGATTATTATCCACTTTCTAAGTTGAAATTCTATAATTTTAAAGATGTTAAACCCCATTCATACTGATCTCCAAAATACATATTTTCATTTTTTTCAAGTTTTCAACTTTCAAATTCCATACAAATTTTAAATCGAAAACTTGAAAATGAGGAAAATTCGTATTTTGGGGCTCAGTATGAATGGGGTATAACTTACCAAACTATAAGATTGAAAATTACTGTCTTTTAGCAAATTTGTAACAACAGTTTAAACTTTGTATGTAATAAAGTAGTCTGGCACAAAAAAAAAATCTAAAAATTCCATGCATTTGGCAATTTGTCGCGATTTTTATATTCCAGGCTTTTTTGACACTTGGCTCCAACATGGTAAACTTATTTACACATACATAACATATATGATACAGAAGTGGGTCTATCTATTCGATACAATGACCACTATTATATTTCCATCAAAAAATATAAAATATTATTATTTCGTACAATTTGCATACCTTCCCTATTTTTATTCACATTCGACTATGGGAAAGTATATTTTTAATGATGTTTTTTCAATTGCAACAACAAAGTTTAAATTATTGCATAAAATGAAGAGTTGTTGTCGTACTATAATTTGAAAGTAATATTGTTAGTTTTTTCCCAAAATGTATGTGTATTCGTTTTTTTTACTTTAAATTTTTTGCATGCAAGTGTCCCTATTTTTATACTATAAATGTATGTATGTCCCTATTTTATACTATAAATGTATGTATATGGGAAAACCCCATATTTGAACAGCGACTAGGAGCGAACAATTATGAATTTTGTAAAAATAAAAAATACATAAGCGAGAAAATACATATGGCGAGCCTTACTAAAATTGAAAAAGTTGAAGTTGACAACGTCGTCTTTTTGTGCTGATTGTTTTTAAAATGTCCCTATATTTAATAAGGAATTGTATGGATTCTACTTACCCAAACATAATAAACCTAAACTAGTCAAAGCTTCTCTTGGACCAGGACCATGTTTCGACTGATTTATTATAGCACCCAAAGGATTTGTATAATTTGTGTAGTTCGTATGATTTTTAGTGTTGTTGTTATTATTTGGACTTTGATTTATAATGGTACTATTGGCCAAATTGTCATTACAGGTGGAAGCAATAGCGGCAGCATGAGCCAATGCTATATGTTGATTGGTATATGTATGTAAATTGTTACCAATACCATTTAAACCAATTGGTGTTAAATGGTTAATTATTGGAGTTATTGGTGTGGTAGTGGTATTTGTAATATTACCATTTCCGGTTGGTGGTAATAATGGTGTTTGTTGGAGTTGTTGATTTCTGATATTTGTTGACGGTGGTAGTGGTGGTGGTGGTGCAATATTAAGTAGGTTTGTAAATCGAGGTCCACCATTGACGGATGACGTTGTTGTTGTCGATGTCTGTAAGTTTGTAGAATTAAGTGTGGATATATTTAATGGTTGTTGTGGTCTTAAGTGTATATTTCGAGCAGTATTCGTTGTTAAATTATTACGTAGTTGACCATTAGCTGGTCCTCCAGCATTTGATGTATGTTTCAACATTTAGATATACGATGAAATGTCACAAAAATTAAATGCTATGGTTACATTGTGCTGCATTTGAACTGAAAAAAAAAGAATTGAAATGAAAAGTTATCCCAACACGAGATGTAATTTCCCGATCAAAAATTAATCTGTTACATTAGCTTTGACGATTGAATTTAAAATAAAAATTGTTAAATTTTTACTACAATTTTCCGTAAAAAAATCTTTGTAAAGTTATTTACAAAAAAAAATATTTTTTTTTTTAATTTTTGGTCTGGACATTGTTAAATATTCGTCCAGTCAATTTATAAATCGTGAAGGTAAGATTATGAAGTATTTTATCTGCATTAATGTATTAATTAGAACATTAAAAAATTGTTAATTCAATTCACAGTATGTACTTGGAAATTGAATAATCTAATAAGCTAAAATTCTGCCAACAAATGGTATAGAACATCTTATTGGATCAAACCCAAACTCCAGTTCCTCCAATTCCGCGAGCTTATTGGTAAACTTTATAAGATAAAGACTTGATGAGATAAAAGACAACCAC
Organism: Eustalomyia histrio; assembly: GCA_949748255.1. Taxonomy (NCBI): domain Eukaryota; kingdom Metazoa; phylum Arthropoda; class Insecta; order Diptera; family Anthomyiidae; genus Eustalomyia; species Eustalomyia histrio. The sequence goes on from OX456525.1 coordinate 127,008,189, forward strand.
TAAAAATCTGAGAACTTCTTTCTCTACAAAATCTTTTAGAACCCTCAAAAATGCAATGAAAGTTACAATGACATTTGTTAACTACTTCTACTCATTTGCGTCTTTTTTTTACTTTTTTTTCGGCTACTGAACACATTTTTTAAATAAATTTTCTTTTACTACAAAAAAGTAATCGAACAAACCTATTATTTAACAGCTCACAGCAAGGCTGGTTGGATGACTATGAAATTTAACGCATGCGTAACCAAAGTTATTTTAAGCTTAAAGGCTTTATTACTTAAATAAAGAAGTTAAAAAACGTACATGTCTAAACAATTCAATATGTTAAAATAATAGAAAATATTTTGGTATTTTTTCTATGATGTTACACCATTTGTCAAGTAAAATCGTATAAAAACTATTAGTGTTGGCCCAGAATAATAACGTGACATGCAACGATTGATGCTATGAGAGAACGACGGTGACTGCACAAACTGTCATATTTATTTTAGTGTAAAGAGTACCGTAGAGATTCTTTACTCTCCAGTGACTCCTTCCCTTACTATCGAACCAATTTTCTTTTGGTTTTTAGATTTTAATTTTATAAAAACAATAAAAAGAAATAATTATTTTATAGGCTTTTTACACTACAACATCTTTGAGAAACGCGTAGATGTTGAAATCGTGAAACAAGTATTTACATTGGCAACATCTTTCATCTGCTATATTCAGCTGTCAAAAAAAAAAATAAAAGAAAAAGACGCATATTTTCTGTTAAAAATAAAAAATGGATTTAGAGAAAACATTAATCATTGGAGTAGTTGTTCCTTTGCAAGAATAACCCCGAATTTAAATGCAGTACATTGAAATATTAAAGGTCATTCTGGAAGATGATGATGAAAAAGAATTTTTGGTAGAAATAAGAATGAAATTCTTACATGTGTCACTCATTTTCCTTTGTTGAATAATCGATTTTTTTTGTCATTTTTTTAGTGATGACCTTTAAAATAACGAAAGATGGAACAAAATGAGAATGATACATCTTTTGTAGATGTAGAAAGATGTAGAATTTTTGGCCTGTATAATTCTTATTCGAAGATGTTTACATCTTTGCAAATTGATGAAAGATGTAGCTCAGTGGAAAAAGGCTATTAATAAAAATTTAAAAACGAGTATACAAAGAGAACATAAGAGCCATGCTAATTTTATGTTTACAAAAAACTTTTAAAATGGGGGAAATCTGTGGAGAGAATTAGAAACAAAAAACAAGTAAAAAAGGCTTAAATTCGGCTGTGCCGAATCTTCGAATACCCTCCACCAATGTCCTAAAAATGTTCTCTACTGTTTTTGATACAAATAATGTAAACAACTTTTGAAGTAGACTAGCTCTGCAGCAAAATATGCCTAATGGAGAGAATGCACCTATTGACAAATAGTTACAACTGATGTTCTTTTTTTAGAAATTAATGTCAAAACTCATCACAATAGGTTATTGACAAAACAACAGCAAAAATATAAAATACTTTATGGAATGAAACGAAAAACCAACAAAGCTTATCAATGAAAAATAACAGAAAAAAATTGTACTAAAATACACCAATTTTTATGTAAAATTTAGAGTTACCTTCACATTTTCACTCATAACTTTTGAACCGCTGGACCGATTTTGCTCATTTTCAATACCAAACTGCTCGGGAGGATGTTCAATAAAAATAGGTAAAAAAAAGCACCCCCGCTTACGTCTTCGCGTCGTGATCGCCATTTCAACAGACAGACAGACGCTAAATCGACTTAAAATTGCATAAGGATCATGAATACATAGACTTTATGAGGTCTTAGACCAATATTTTGACATGTTACAAACGGAATGACAAACTGATATATACCCTCACCATATATGGTGGCGGGTATAACAGGAGAATAAGAAAAGAAACGTTTTGAGTTTTAATTGTCAATTTGTTTCGAAATATACATCACGTTGTTATACTGGGCCGACTTAAAAGTATGAATTTTCTATCTTATTATTTGACATTTAACTATATGCACAAGAAATAAACAAAAAAAATTAATTTGTTTTTTGTTCTATTTTTATTCATTAAAATAATTTTACGTTACTTTTAATTTAGGCTTAGTGCGGATTTACTCGCCGACTATCCCTACCTACTATTTATTACATATTATTGGGAATATGAATTGTCAAATTTTTGTGAATTTTCCTTTGAAAATCAAATATCGTATCCCCAATACTGGAAAATAGTAGACAGATTTGATCAATGCGTGTTTATCCCTTAAGTTTTTACGGTCGATCCTAAAGACATACTCTATCATTAGACTCCAAAGTAGAGCATATAAATAAATTGATTTAAATTGAAGGTCCCTGTAAATTACATGTTTTTTCAACCTTTTGTATGGAAATTAACATACAAAATAAAAAAGAAGTTTAAATCGAATTTGATACGACTCAAAACTATGTCCTAACGATATTTGCAGAATCATTATTTAATACTTACAGTGTGCATCAAGGCATGGTACCCTAGCTATATAAAAAAATCTTTCGTAATTTAAAAAAAAAAAAATACATAACAAAAGATATGACAATTTTTTTGATTTACTTATACACTATAACAAATCATAATATTTCACTTATTTACCTAAATAATAACTGAAAAAATAACAAAACTTTATAAAAATTTTGTGATTTTTCAACTGGATTGCCTTAAGTCGTAGAACTTCAATCAACCATGTCGGCATTGAGGGCACAAGCTTTTTCGAATATTTGACCCCATTTTCTATAGCTGGGCTTTATTAGAAGTTCTGTGATTTCGTATGGGTTTTTCTAAATTATCTCACAAGTGATCAATAGGATTCAAAGGAGAGGTTTTTAGCATATGAGGTATGTTATTTGTGATACACATATTAACGTCGGCTGGTGTATGCTCAGGATCATTGTCCTGTTCAAAGTAATAACTACCTCGAATATTCAGCACTCTGATTAAGATTTTCTTTCAGAATGTTGATGTAAACTGTTTTGTCCATTGCCTCTTCAATGAACACTAAATTCCCAACTCTGGCTGCTTAAATGCAACCCCATACCATTACTCCACTCTCTTCATACTTCAAAGTTTTTATAATGTTCTTTGGATTTAGCTAGTCGCACTTTTTGCGCCACATCCAAAAATGTTAAATTTTGAATTATCCGAGAAAATTACTTTTTTGCCAAAAGTCGTTTGCTTTAATTTTATATTCCGTTGCGGATCCATACACTTTTGTCTGTTTGCATCGCTAACGTGCGGCTTCTTGCGAGAAGTACGAGCATTGTAATCGGCCTACACTACATAATGCACCCATGTACAGTGGCTGCAGAAACAGCTTCCCCAACGATTCCTTCAACTCCGAAGATATTTTAGGTGCACTTCTGAATGGGTTCATCTTTAGTGGACGGCCTGTTCGTGGCTTATTTTCATTTATTTTTCATCTTTGGAAAAGATTTATAACTTTTTGCACTGTTGATTTGCTCCTATTTATAATCTTAGCGCTGCACACTGGGGATTTCGCAGAAAAAAGTCAAATTGTCAACATACTCTTCATGCAATATGCAGTGATATTTTGAAATTTTAGACTAAATGGTACAATCAAATCAAAAAGAATTACTTCGATCTGACTGCCATTTTTTTATATCCGTCTCAAACTCAGTACTTGCATGTTTTACCGAAGAAATCTAAGAATTTAAAAACGAATATTATTTTATTATGTGAGCTAACGTTTTTCTTTTTATTTTTAATTTAAAATAGGATATTTCAGTATAATAAAATTGAAAAAATAAATTTTGCAGAGACTTTAGTTTTTTTTTTTTTTGTTTATTTTTATGAACATATAACAAAAATCCCTTTTTTCTCCAAACATTTGGACCTGCAATTTTAACCTTACTTTCCCACAGTTGGAAATCACTACTAATACATTGTCTCATATCTGTTTTTACATCTTTAAACAATTTCAAGTGCCACCTCTCAATTTGTTGCATTACACAGTAAATTTTTCAGCTGATTGTTCAGGACTCAATTCTGATAAGGCTCTTTTGTTTAACATAACTCGAGAACCACTGGTCGGATTTTGCTGAAAGAATTACAATTACTTTCATCTGTTTATGTAACGTTTCGCTACATAAGCAACAGTTTCGCAGTTATAAATAAATGCATGAAGAAAAAAAAATACTTTTTGCCTAAAAAATTCATTTTTTTTTTTAATTCATAAAAAATCCAAAACGGTAAAACGTGTCAAGTCCTATTACTTTCACGTAAAGTCGCATAACCTATGAACAAAATGAGACATAAATCATGAAAATCGATGAACGCGTTTCGCTTTTATTCACAATTAAGTGAAGGTATGAATTTCAAAAATTTGCTCGAGATATGCACAAAGTTCTTTGGAAAAAACATTTATGACTTTTTTTATGATTCTCAGAATTAAAAAAAAAAGTAATAAACAAAAGGTTATTTGATTTTTATGATTGCGGTAGCACAGAAATAAGCGGTAATAAATGTGCTAGGACAATTTAAAGGAAAAAAGGAAAGTGCACTTTTTTAATCATTTGGGTTTTTCCGTTGGCTACCTGTATGATTTTTTTTACAGAAATTCCACCCACATTTATTGGTGCTCATGTTTTGGAATCGTACGAAGTCGCGATTTGAAAAAAAGAATGCAAATTGGCTTGAAGACACATTTACAATTAAGTTTACTGAGGCTGAATGTGCTACCAGTTCTGCACTTGGTCGGCCACGCAAATCGTTTGAGGAGTGCTGTGATCGCGCCAAACGATAGAATAATAAATTAAAAATATATTTAAAATAAATAATAAATTAAAAATATCATTTAAATTTTTTTGTTAGTAAGCGCTTTTTACATTGTAGGTAACGATATACATTTCTCTTTCTTTATTTTGATTACTTTTGTGTATTACTATATTAATAAAACTAAATTTTTGATGAAATCATTACGTTTTTTGACAAAACTATTTTTTTTTTCTCACCTCCATACAAAAATCCCCAGTGTGCGCCGTCATAAACAATTGCTTCTTGCTTCTAAAGGATGCCAACAGTTTTGCAAAAAAAAATTATAGGGTAAATCAAATATAATACCGTTTATGACTAGGGAGTTATATTACTTAAATAGGGATTTGTTTTTGTCTACAATTTTTATAAGTTTTATTTAGGTTAACAAGTGCAATATTTTTTGGATTTGAGTTAGTACACAAGTGAATACACAAATAAAAAATAAGTGTCCCATTTTCAGTTACGCAATTTTTGAGACATTTTTTGCTGCTCACTGTATATACTGGAGTTGTTCAAAAAAAACATCAAAGTTTAAATTCGCAATGATGCCCCTATTACTTAATGTCAAAAAACTCTCTGTGCCAAGTTTCAGCTAAATTCGTTTATATTTAGAGGTAGCACAAAAAGTTACCTTTTAAGAATTATTAATTTGTCGTTAGAGTAATTTATACAAAAAGTGGGATTGACTTTAAACTAAATTATTCTTTAAACTATACGATATAATTTGACAAAATAAATGTTTAAAAAAAGAATATGAATCAAAATTTTAAAAATTCAGTAATTTTTAATTAGTCCACGATTTTTTTAGGATGAAAGTACAAATTCGATTTGCTAACGCCGTATATGAAAACATTTCCCAAATTTTATTTAAATTATCCGCAGTTTTTAAAAATTCAACAAAATTCTATTTTTTGTGGTATTTTCCTATCTAAAAACGTTGTTTTCGAAAAATCCAATTTGTTGTACTTTTGCAAACTACTTACCAAGGACTTTCATTAGACATGTCTTTATTTCAAAGTTTTGAAAGGATCCTTTCAACTGAATGTAAAATTTGACGTTATTTAGTTGTTCGCTATTATTAAGCATATTAAAATTAAATTGCCAACAACAATCCTGTCTCACATAAAAAGACATTCCGTGGACACTCAATAAATAATTTTGCGCAGAGGTAAATATAACAAAATTTCTTGATGAAAATCAAAAATTTTTTGTATGAAATTTTCAAGAAATTCGTGACTGCATTTAATGTTGATTATATATTCGCAATGTACACCCAAAAACACATTAGATATGATGAGTCGCGATCCTAATAATTATATTTATTTTTTTTCAATTGTTAATTTATTTAAAATAATCCAATCAGCATATTGCTGGAATTAAAGCCAAATTCAAGTGTTATTCAAGTCATGTTTTCAAATTTCAAGCCTTGATTTATACTTTAATTACACTTTAATTCAATAGCATACTCCAGCAAAACGCACACTGGAAGTCGAACATTAGAGTGAGAATATACTTTAATCCAAGCTTGAATAACGGTTTAATTCAAGTTCGAACAACAGAATAATAACACTTGTTTTCAAGCCCTAAGTTCAAGTTTAAACAAAGCTATAAAAACACGGTAATGATTGGTTTTGGAACAATTTATTAACTCTTTTTAACATACATACATTTTTATAATTTTAGTTTTGTACAGTCGTGGTTACACAATTAAGTCATTGCGCTAACATTTTTTTACTTTATTAAAAATTTCAATTCATTTCATTTATTTATTTTATGTAATATTAAAAGCCACATTTGACCAATGATATTAATACTAATATGACAAAAATTAATATTAATACTAAATATTACAGAGTTTAACAAGTTTATGTACCATAAAGAAAATAAATTTACAATTAAGCTATAAATATCATCTATGGCCCCCAGCCAAAAAAGCAGTAAAAAAATTACCAAAAAAAAAAATAAATTTTATACATTAATATTAAGTCCATGTTAGCGACAAACTCTAAATTAACTGACACAAAAAACTAAGTTGCAATACATCATAAAAAAGTATAAAAAATGTTAAGCCAAAAAAGAATGATGTTAATGTTTAATTTTCCATGGATTCACAAATATAGGAGAAAAGTTTACCTGCGAAAACATTATGTGAGTCCGCAAAATTTCTTAAATTGCTAAGTAACTTGTTCCATATACGGGACACCCTGACCAGAAATGAACGTTCAAAAATAGCGCTAGTTATACTTTGTACTATTAGCTGTACATTTCTACTAGAACTTAAAAAATGAAAAGCCATGCACAAAGTGGGAGGTAATGCACTTACTATAAGTTTATGAAAGAATAATAACAATCAAAATTTAACAAATTTCCGAAAAGTACAACCTAAAAACTGTACAACATACGAAAATATATGCTTCCTTAATCTAACTTTGAAAACAATGTGGTAAAATCACTGCCCCTATCGCGTGGAAAACTAGTCAATGCAATTAAAAATTATAAGACTATCAATATTTTACCATGAAAAAACCCTGAAAAACATCTTTTTCGGCAGAAAGGTTAATGACCAGAATGAGTAAAAATTATACTTTCTTTACATCTACGCAAATAAGGTCTGGCATGAAATCAGAATACAATGTTAAAATATCTACAAGAACTGTAAGAAGACGTTTGGTCAAAAATAATTTATACCGTCTCATAGCAAGACGAAAGACGAATGTGTCAAAAAAAAAAAAAAATATTACGCAGGGTCTAGAGTTTGCAAAAGAATGTCTCCACTGTGACCAAAATTTTTTTAAATTGGTTGACTGGAGCGATGAATTTAAGTTTAATGTTCTTGGTAATGATTTCAGACCGCATATAAATTATCCACAAAACGCTCAATTAAATCCCAAATATACAAAAAAAAACTAGGAAGCACGGTCGATGATGGTATCAGGATGCTGTACCTCATCAGGAGTTGGTCTAACAGTGAAAATTGACGACAAAATGACAGGTGAAATGCATAGGAGTATATTAGAAAATAATCTGGTTAGTGATTGTGCTGACGATTTGTCACTAGCATGGATATTCCAGCAACATAACTACCTGAAGCATAAGTCTCGGGTCGTCAAGTGTTGGCTGGAGAGGAATCACATTAAGGTTTTTGAGTGGCCAGCACAAAGCAAACATATGAATCCAACATAGAACATATGGGGAATCATAAAACAGGTTTTTTAAGCAAGAAAACTTACAATTGTAAAAGATTTGTGGGAGATTATTTCAGAAAAGTGGTATATCATCACTCCTGATCAGTGTTGTGAAATTTTTAAAACAATGACAAAGAGATGTGTGTGAATTAATACGTCAAAAAGGATATCCCACCAAATATTAAAAGATATAACATACAATTAATTAAACTGGTTTCAATTTTAATAAATTAAAATAATAGTTATTAAATAACTTATTTATTTGTCCACAAAATAGTTAAAGATAATTTAAAAAATTAAAAAAGCAGTTAAGTAATAGTGAATTTTTTATGTTTAACTTAGTTAAAAAGATTTTAAACAAATGAATAAAACTTAATTTTTTTATGGCCAAAAATATATAGTATTTTTTTTACCACCTTAATGTACATACATATGAATAAGAAACATCACTTAAAAAAGTTAATTAAATTCCAAGAAATTCGACTGAAGCACGCATCAAAACCACATATTACCAAATAATGTGTAAAGTAATTATTGGTATTTCAAAGTAAAACACGACAGTTTTCTTTTGTAGTAAAAATTGAATGATAATTTTATTTGAAAAATAAAATTATCATTCAAAGTACATTTTGTTAAAGTACATTTTGATTTCCAACACCTCCTCTCAAACTGAACTTTAATTCATAAAAATGGTTTGAGACCCAACAGCAAACAACACTTATTGTGTTTTGGCGTTGACAACGCTTTTGTAAGTAAATCAGCTGGCATCTCCTCAGTAGAAAGGTATTTTATATTTATATCACCTCTTTCAATAGTAGCTCTGTTCCCTTACTTTCTGGGTAAAGTTCGGTAAAATGAGAGTAAGCACAAAATACTCTCATAAAATGACAAAATTACCCAAAAGTACGGGAACGCAAAAAACCACTTTTCTAGCCCAAAAAAAAATGTCAAAATGCATCAGTGATGCCAAATTTTTAGGTGCAATAAGTGTAACACGACAAGTGAAAACGCGCTAATGGAGAAATGCGAAAATTTAAATAAAAGAATCAAAAAAATATATTAAAATTGCCCGCCGTTTACAGTGGCACGAAATTTCGAGATTTTGATATTTTCCTCTTTGAAAAAACACACATAGTTATTTCTAATAAATATATATTTTTCTCATAATTTAATGTCTATGAGCTTTTTTTCATTGTTTTCTCAATGTGGTGTATATAAAAATCACGAGATTTCGTGCCAATGTAAAAGAGGGGGGTTACAATTTTCTAAAAAAAACGCGCTAAGAAAATTTTAAAGGTGCCGATCTGTCCCTTTTTTATAAACAGAAAATATTTGCAGTTTTAAGAAAGTAAACCCCCGCTTATTGTAACACGAAAAGGGCTAAATTAGCATCGCTGATCTCATTGACATTTAACAAAAAACAGCTGTCAAAAACAAATAATAAATTTGAAATTAAAATAATGTCTCAACAATTACAAATTAATTGTTTACCGGGAACGTTTGAAAGAGTTCAAAGTGGTAAGTAGAAAGATATTGTAACTATATTAATATGATAAGCTAAATAAATATTCCATTGATAGATGAAATGTACAGGCAACAGGTTGCCACTCATGTGCTGTCCACAGAGTCAACGACTTATGAGGAAATTGTATTTTCCCCAACAGATCCTCAACAAAGTCCTGAAGTGGCTGCAGTCGCAGCATCTATGAGTGATATGTTTGTGCCTATTTCAGACGACAAACAATATTGGAGTGATTCGGCATCAAAATTAATGCTGGCAACCATACAGGAATTACGGCCAAAACTAGAAAAGAGCATACATATAAAAACAAAAGGCCGGATGTATCAGATTGTGTCAGAGAGATAGGCGGAGGGAAGATATAACTTCTCTCTACACAAATAGAAAATAAATTTCATGGTATGGAACGCCAATACAAAAAAGTTGTTCTCAACAATAAAAAAACAGGAAGAAATAAAATTACTTGCTCATTTGAAAAGTAAGTATTACTTGTTTTTTTTTTGCATAAAATAGGTTTTGATTTTTAGAGAACTAAGTGAAATTTTAAAAGACAAGAGAGGTATAAATCCTGAATATGTGCTGGATAGTGCAGATACAAGTGGCACTTCAAGACACGTAGAATTGCCAACGGAATTAAGCGATACGGAGCAATCTGATAAAGGTATAACGTATTATATAGACTCTGATCTACAGAATTTTCACATGCTAATACCAAAATCACAAAATTCCATTTGATCTTCAATCCAATCAAACACTATTGTTATTTTTTAAATAAATTTCTTATTTTTTTAAATATATTTGGTATTTTTTGAATATCAAATGCAATTTTGAAATTACATTTGGTATTTTTAATAATAAATGCAAGTTTGAAGTTGCAATTTGTATTTTTTGAAATAGATGTGTGTTATTAGAAATAACAAGTGAAATATTTGTAGACATGTCATGTTTTAACATCATTGTAGTACAAAATGAGTTTTTTTATGAAGACAAGTTTTTTTATGAAGACAATTCTGCTCATTATAGATGACGTTCCAAGCTGCCCTTACGAACCTTCAAAAAAAAATTGGAATTAGAGAACAATTAGTTCAAAAATTTGATGACATGATGGAGGAATAGAATAACTTTCATTCCAAGATTTTACATCTTTTAAATAAAAATGATGAAAGAGAGGAAAAAAAGAGGAGAGATCTAAACGAAAGATGGAGCTTCTAGAGATGCTTGTTGAAAAAAATTAATGAACATAGTGGTAAAACTCATTCATATTGCTTTTTTCCAATTATTATAGTATTTTTTTTTTTTTATATTAATTTTTTATTTTTTTTTTTTATTTGTATTCTATTTTATTGTTTGCTTTATTAATTTTTTTTGTAGAAATTTGTAACCGAAATTAAATTAAAATTTTTAATGAATTTAAAACTGTGTTTTTAGAATTAATATTTATTTTATTAATAGATTTTACTGAAAATTAATGAATAAAGTTTTGTTTTTAAAATAAATTAAATTTGTTTTGTTTGCTATATTTTGAAGCTCAAGCCAAATTGGGTCTCGTACAGCGTTTCCTTTTGTTGTTTCAGTAGGTTGCTCAATATTTAAATGTTCATCATCTTCTTCTTCTTGTGCCAAAAAAACTAAATCATCTTCACCAGCAATATTGTGTAATACACAACAGGCTCTTATATAGTGGCATAACTTGCTAATGCCTCGTAGTTTGCAATAATATAATTGCCTAAACCTCTGCTTCAATATACCAAAAGCATGTTCAATAGCTACGCGTCCGGAGCTCAATTTAGTATTAAAGTTCTTTTGAGCCCTTATCAAATGACCATTATCTCTATAAGGTGTCACTAGATCCTCAGTGCATAGATATGCTGAATCTCCCAACAAGAAGTAATCTGTAATATAAATGGTGAAAATTTTTATGTTAGTAAAATATAATATAACAAATTGATACCTCCACAAGATTTTGTCAAATTTTGATACAAAGGGGAATTTTTTAAAACCCAGCTATCATGTGACGATCCCGGAAATCCAACGAAAATGTTAATGAACTTTTTTTTTCGTCACAATGTAGTCATCTTTGCATTTTTCAGGAGGGTCAATGACAACATGAGTTCCATCAATGCAACCTGTACAAAATGAAAATGAATAACTTTGAAATGTACAAGAACAATTTTCATTTACCTATTGCTTTCGAAAAACCACATTTATGTTTGAAAAAAATGGCTGATTTTTCTTTTTTTTTTGTTCATTGGGCCATTTAATGATTTCTGGGCTTAAGGCGCTTAGAAACATTGTGGTCTTTTCGACAATTCGGCTTATGCTAGAAATAGACAAGTTAAAGCGGCCTGATAGGTCTCGGAAACTGGATGCCTCGTGTCCAGCAAACCATAAAAAAACAGCCAAATATTTTGTTCCTGGAAGGCGCTTGTCGGGACGCATGCTTTTATATTGATCACTTTCCTCGAATCTAGTTACCAAATTTAAAAACAATTCTTTTGAGATGCGAAAGTGCGTTCTGAATTCTCTCTCAGTGTAAGTAGGGACAACTTTCTCAAAGTAATTTTCAATGCTATTTCTTTTATTGCCTTCAAAGTGTTGAAATATTTCTTATAATAAAATTTCCTCGTTGTCAGATTGTTGTTCAATCATCTGCAGTATTTCATTATCAACAGACTCACTAGATGTGTCCATTAGATCCTCAAAGATGGTTCTAAAATTTCTTCATCTGTTGAATCCATCGGTTCATTACCACTTACTGCATCATTTACCTAAAACAATTGTTCAGTTTTTATTATAAAAGTTTAAAAAAAATTAGTGGACAAATTGTTCCAATAAATTTGTTCTATCCGGCACAACAAGAATGGTTTGCATATAATAAATTGCTGCCTAGATTATCCATTGTCCATGCATACACAGTTCCATAATAGGCATGCCGATATTGCTGCCGCAAACATCTTACACGCAAAAGTTTCTAAGATATAATTTTATGATACGAGTCGAAGATTTTCCTGAAGTACCATTACTTTAAATGAACATCCAAAGATTGTTTTGGATTTACTTAGTCCACGTTCAATAATTGTATACTTACATTTTCGTTTACATTGTGAGTGCTTTCCATTTTTTGTATAAATAAACAATTATTTTATTATTGTAAATCGCTTTTATTTCAATTTGCAATAATTTTTAACAAATCTGCTTTTACTTCGTTAGTTTTATTTTTTACAATTATAAATAATTTTTAACAAATCTGCTTTTACTTCGTTAGTTTTATTTTTTACAATTATAAAACATCTGTTTTTGTTTATCAACTGTTCTTTTGACAATTTACCCAAAGAAAAAGTCTGGGTAACTTTCGGTAAAAAGAGAAACACTAATACACTCTCATAAACGCTCTCATTTACCCAATTTTCGAGTACGGGAACGCTTTTGGGTAAATTTGGGTAAGTTTGGGAACCCGCGGTTACGTACGGGAACAGACTTAGTTTCTCTTACAAAATGATGACGGATGCCATGGGATTTCTGCACAACTTTCCTGTTCCTTGGTTGTCATTATAAATGGTAACAGATCCCTGCAATAATAAGACTTCGGAAAGAAAACGTTTTAAATTAATAGCTTTTTTATATGATTCTGATATAGACATGTATTCAGCTTCCGTGCTGGATAATGCAACAGTTCTGTGTTTTCTTGATTCCTGTATATGAACGACGATCTATTGATGCACCCCAATCAGCATCAGCGAATCCCTCTAATCCCAACTCCGATTTGGAAAACATTAGTCTCAAGTGTTGTGTCCCTTTCAAATAACTAAAAACCCTTTTGGCTGCGATCCAATGCTGTTTTCCATAATTGGTGTTAAACTGACTAAGAGCACTTACTGCACGTGATATATCCGGTCGTGTGGATACGGCTAAATACATTAAAGACCCTATAAGGTTTTGATAAGGAAAGTCTTTAACTTCTATTTCCTCCTCTTCAGATTTTGGACACATTTCCTTTGTACGTTTTATATTTGGATTCATGGGTGTTGAAACATCTTTACACTCCCCCATGTTGAAACGAACTAAAACATCTTTAATATATTTAGATTGCTACATTACTATATTACCTTCATCCGTTGTATTAAATTCAATTAAAAAACAGTATTTTAACTGTCCTAAGTCTTTAATTTCAAACATCCTGGATAATTTATTTTTTAGGTTATTTAATTCATTTTGATTATTAGTAGCAATTATTAAATCATCTACGTAAATAACCACTATAATCAAAGTTTCTTTATCGTGGTATGTGGACAGTGATCAAATTCTGATGGTTCTAAACCCATCTTTACCAAATATTCATGTAACTTCTTGTACCACTGCCTTCCGGATTGTTTAAGTCCGTACAGTAACTTTTTTGATAAGCATACCTCTTCTTTCGTGTATTTTTCAGCTTTTTTTGATTCCAAAATATGACCCAGTTGTTCTGGAGATTCCATAAAGATTTCTTCATCTATATTACCATTTAAGTACGCACTGACAAAATCAAACCGATGCACTTTTAGGTTCAGTTGAGCTGCTAGGGCTTTAACTAATCTTATAGATGTAATTCTAGCCACTGGAGCATTAGGTATGGACTAGTGTTGTATGGAGATCCTTAGTAACAAGATTTGGATACGCGGCAACCCCTATTTTTGTGAGGTTTATAAAAAAAATGCATAAGCCAAAAATGGCTCATCATCGGGGTCAAAGGTGTGAAAAAACGAGACAAAATACACGAAACGCTCCACAACTCTCGCCGGGTCGCTCCTAGAGGGGTAAGACCGACCACCATTATTTTTCCCCCTCCTACAATTTTAATGAACATACCCTCTATCTGCGCTCCTTAGGGTGGCTCCCATACTAAATATTATTTTTTATAATATTACCCGCCACCGCCCTAACTATCCCCAGAGTGCCCCTAGAGGAGTAAAATATATGACCGACCCCCAATATTTTTGTTACCCCAACAGTTTTTAAGAACATACCTAGCCTCCATCTTTAATCATTAGGGTGGTCCCCATACAAAAATTTTTAATTTCAAAAAAAAATTTTATTACTAATATAAAAGCGTCATTCACAGCATGTAATTTACTCAATATTTCTATTCAAGGTGGAAGGGATGTGGCAACACTGATTTGGTTATCATCGCGGGTGAATAGGAAGCAGAAGAAGAACATTAAAATAAGTGACGCGAAAAGAATAAGCTCGGAAAAAGTTACTAAAGATTATAAAAGGCTAAAGATTATAAAAGTTAATAAAAATAATTAAATGCTAACCGATTGTGTTTGATTGCAAGGTATTATAAATTTTTTAAAGTAAAAAATGGCATTAACATCGACGGGCATTGCGAGTAGTTTGAGATCACATACGGATCTCTTTTTGATCGGACAACCATGCTCGAATATAGCGGGAGCAAAGTTGCCGTCTAGACAACAAGTGCTTAGAATGTACTTTTATGGTACTGGAGTGCGTAAAATAAGTGCCGACGAAAGTGGTTCTTTGGTAACCGACACTGTTTTTTTGTCGCCAAGCATTTATTCCGACTAAACAAAGGAAAAATGTGGTCGCAGAATGGTTAGCCTTACAAAAGAATACTTTAAGAGGTGGCGAAACACAAAGAAAAAAAGGGGGCTGAGTTTGTCGAGAAATTAGATGATCTTTTAGACATCGCACATGCAAATGTACTCGAAATGGTAACCAACCAGGAAGATATCGCTTTTTTGCAACTGCAAAGAGTAAAGGGGCGTCAAGGATGCATGGCGGGTGTTGACAAGATTTTAGATAAAAACCGAAAAGACAAGCGGAACGAAAAGGGCTAGAAGATAAGCGGAGAAAACGCGCAAAAATTCAAAACGAATCTGCAGTAGCGGGTAACTATGATTATTACAATAGAAATATAATTTTACAGTGTAATTATGATATTTACAAATGTGTACTGTGTAATTTCAGTTGGCAAGATTTCATCCACTGAATCTAGTGAATCAGAAAATGAGCTCGAAACTGTCGATGATGCAATGGTTTCCTGTAAGAGAATACCAAAAGAAAGAAGAGGCGCAATCAAATGCATTACTCCGGATCTTGTGTCTGTTTTCGATAGTTGTAAGACATCAGACGTAGCAGCAGTTCGGACATTGATTGCTGCTGCACTAGGTTTTCAACTTGAGCCAAAAATGTATGTAATCAATCGAAAGTCCCTTCGACAAGCCCGTACAAAAAATAGAAAGCAGATTGCGGCATTTTTAAAGGAAAATCCACAGGTATGCCATATTAAATAAAAATTATATTTCTGTAAAACTTAGCACGAGTAATTTTACAGATGGCCGAAACAAAGTTTTTCAATGTGCACTGCGATGGCAAAATGTTGCCGGACTTGCAACGCACCGATAAAAAAGTTGATCGTCTTCCTCTCATCGTCACATACGATGGAAAGGAGCAGCTACTTGGCGTGCCAAAGATACCGTCGGGTCAAGGTAAAGGTAGGCGTATTGCGGATGCCGTTTACGAGCTTTTGCATGAGTGGAAAATCACTGACCGTGTTCCAGCAATTTCATTCGATACCACGTCAATAAACACTGGCCAGTTTCAAGGTGCGGCAATCTTTTTGGAGCAAATATTAGAAAGAGACCTTTTCTATCTACCATGCAGACATCACATTTATGAATTGGTATTAAAAGAAGTGTTTGAAGCTGAATTCGGTAAAATGTCTGGGCCAGGAGTGCCGATTTTTTCCCGTTTCAAAGGGCAATGGGAAGACATTAAAGATAAACTTTATAGTTCTAGCATAGAAGATGCTACGGTTGCAGAAAAAATACCTATCAAAGTTCAAGACGAGATCAAGTCTTTTTGTTTAGCGCAACTGAAGGAAAAGCAACCAAGAGATGACTATAAAGAGTTTATTTAAATTATTTTATTGTTTCTTGGTGAAAATATTCCAAATTATCATTTTAGACCACCAGGAGCCGTCAGTCATGCTCGATGGATGGCGAAAGCCATATACTGCTCAAAAATGTTTTTATTCCGAAAACATTTCGGCTTTAATACAGACGAACTAAGTGGACTTCGCAATATTACCATTTTTATTGTAACTCTTTACGTCAAAGCTTGGTTTACAGCCACCAGTGCAATCGAAGCTCCATATAACGATTTTAATTTTTTGGTAGCGATTTCTGATTACGCTTTAATTGATGAGGATGTGGCGCAAAGATTGTGGAAGAGGTTCTCTGGACATCTTTGGTATCTAAGTGGTGAAGCTGTTTCCCTCGCATTATTTGATAAAAATGTTCCCTGCGGCACCAAACATTAAAATTTTTTGTGCGCTTTGGATTGCCGTTGGATTTTATTACTACTGACCCAGAAAAATGGGAAGAACGCGAGGAGTACCAGCAAGCGACAGAAATATTGAGTAAATTACATGCTGTGAATGACTCTGCAGAAAGAGGCGTGAAATTGGTAGAAGAATATAACAACGTATTATGCCGCAACGAAGAAGAAAAATATTTTTGCTTCAGGTTGTCGATGAAAATAGAAAGAAATACCCTTCTCATAATAAAAATGAATAATTTAATTATCACTATAATTACTATTAATTATAAAAATATGTTTTTATATTAGTAATAAATTTTTTTTTAGAAATTAAAAATTTTTGTATGGGGACCACCCTAATGATTAAAGATTGAGGCTAGGTATGTTCTTAAAAACTGCTGGGGTAAAAAAAATATTGGGGGTCGGTCATATATTTGACTCTTCTAGAGGCACTCTGGGGCTAGTTAGGGCGGTGGCGGGTAATTTTATAAAAAAATAATATTTAGTATGGGAGCCACCCTAAGGAGCGCAGATAGAGGGTTAGTATGTTCATACAAATTGTAGGAGGGGGACAAATAATGGGGGTCGGTCTTACACTTTACCCCTCTAGGAGCGACCCGGCGAGAGTTGTGAAGCGTTTCGTGTATTTTGTCTCGTTTTTCCCCACCTTTGACCCCGATGAGGAGCAATTTACCCCCACCCTACCTCCCCCATTTTTTGGCTCATGCATTTTTTTTATAAACCTCACAAAAATAGGGGTTGCCGCGTATCGAAATCGAAAACTCGTGCACTATTCCAACCCTATGGAGCATATGTTTCTAAAAAATCTATACCTGGAACCTGAGTAAAACCTTGAGCTACTAACCTCGCTTTTCTTTTCTCAACTGTTCCGTCCGATTTGTATTTTGTTTTCAAAATCCAATTTGATTTTACAACCTTTTTTTCTTTAGGTCTATCAACAAGTATCCACGTTTTATTCTTCACTTAAGCTACATACTCTACTTGCATAGCTTTTCTCCATTCATTAGATTCTTTTGACTCTAAAGCCTTCTTTACGTTCAGTGGATCTGTTGAGTACGTGATTCCGGCAAATTCTTCAAAATCAGGCTCTTCTTGAATTGGTTCATCTTCTGTATGTTCTTTTATCTTTTGTTTACAAAAATTTTCATTATTTTTAACTGCTCCACTAGTTACTTGTTTTTTGTATATTCATTTGCTTGTATATTCACCACCGTTATCTGTACTGAGGACTTTAATTTTCCTTTCTTTTTGGGTTTCCACCATATTCTTGAACTCAACAAACTTTTCCAAAACTTCTGACTTCTTTTTGATAAAATACACCTCACATCATAGACTTTTATTATCTATAAAAGTAACAAAATATCAAGAACAACCCTATGAATCTACTCGCATAGGACCACAAACGTCACTATGCACCATTTCTAGAATTTGAGATGATATTGTTTCAGATTCCATAAACGGTTGTTGGTAATGTTTCCGCCGAATACATACTTCACATGGTAGTTTTTCATTTATTCCTATGGGCATACCTTTTAGCTTTTCTTGTCGAAATAAATTTTTTAGGTCTTTTTCATTCAAGTGAAAAAAGCATTTATGCCAGTCTTGAATTGTATGAGCTTGTTCTGCAACTTTACCTTCTTTAATAATTTCTTGAACATAGAACAAATCATTCTTCCTGTAAGATGTCATGATCTTATCTCCATTTTTAGGATTTACAACCAATGCAAAATTCTTCTTGAAAATTACTTCAAAACCATATTGTGTCATTTTCGATATTGACAAAAACTTGAACGAAGATCTGCATTCTGTAGCTTTACCAAATAATTATTTTTAGTTTTTATCCCACTTCCTAAAATATTAGTACAATTATTGTTGCCAAATAAAGAGTTTTGTTGCTGGTAGATTTTAAATTTAAAAATTTTTATTTACTTGAAACCATGTGCGATGAAACACCACTCATCGTTATTAATACTTACATGCATTGCAGCTGATTTGACATTTTCAGGTTTCATTGATGAGTTCTCGTAAGACTTACTTGTTTTTGTTCTGCATTCATTAGCCTTATGTCCAATTTTACCACAACTCAAGCTCTTGTACTTAAAACGTTCCTTTTTGGGAGTTTGATTCTTGTATTTTTGATGTTTCTTTGCCAATAAAGCGTTATTGTTATTTTGACTTTCGGATTGACGAGCATCATATTTTTCAAGCAGTTTAATCTTAAGGGTTTCAGAGCACATTAACTTTTCTTGGCTTTCAATTGCTATACGAAAGGATTCGTATTCTTTTGGGATGTGTACAGGATCAGGATACTCAACAATTCGTCCGCAATTTCAATATAATTATCCCACTATATCAAAGAAGTTATCCATATACTCTTTCATACATTCATCACTTTTCATTTTGGATAAAATTAACGATTTTAGCACCATTTCCTTCTTTGCAGGACCTCGTGAATCATAGATGTTGTGCAACTTATCCCAATTTTCGTTTGAAGTTTCACAATTCTTGATTTGCTTCAATTCCGCAATTTTTGTTGGCGTAGTTGGTTTTTCACAGGATCCATTTACGTACTTCCATGTGTTGTTCTTTATTAACAACGCCTCTACCTGGATCTTCCAGGTGTCAAAATTATCACGTCCTAATGGTTCAATTTTAAAACCATTAACTGCCATTTTTTCTTACACACTATTCTTGAATCTTAATATATTTACAAGGATGTAGGCTGCTTGGGTATTTCAAACACGACAGTTTTCTTTTGTAGTAAAAAATTTAATGATAATTTTATTTGAAAAATTTATATTTTATTGAAACATAAAACAAATGATTCTCCGATTCCTATAGTTGTTAAGAATACAAAGTACATTTTGATTTCCAACAGTAATGTGTAGCCGTAGGGACTCATGGATTACTTTACACCTTAATTCGACCCATTACTTTAGAGGTGATAATTAAGGGGTTACTTATATGGTTACGAGAATGGAAAAAGTAATGTGTCTTAAAAATTGATTTTCAAAAAAGAGAAATTTTTATTAAAAAAAATTATTAAAATATTTTAAACGTTATTAAATATTTTAAACGTTATGGGAATCGAACCTGGGAACTCTGGTTGTCAGCCATGAACTCCACCCACTGAGCTATAGACGCATTTAACTTTCGATTGCTTCAAACTTAAATGAATTGTTGCGCTTCGTTTTTTTGTTAGTGTTGTCAAAACATACATACATTACCCTTTTGCTTACAAAAAAAATACAAAGTAAAATATCTAAAAATAGATTTTCAAAAATATTTTAGTTATTACTTTACATTTATATACCATGAAATACGTAATCAATAATCAGTAACTTATTACTTTATGCTTGCAAATAATGAAAAAGGTAACGCATTAGTATATACCAAAGTTTCGCTGGGCAGTAAACAACCCTGTATGTTTATGTCCGCCGGGAAGGTATACTACTTTCAGTTCACATTTGGCAGTCGTGAAGTAGACACGTGGCAAATTTATTTTGAAAAAATATTCGACGTGTTTTAATCGTTAAAACATTTTATCAAAATCAATCATCGATTACTGTGACGATGAGAAAGTTACGTGAAATTTTTGGGAGAAACAACATGCCAACAAAACGCACTATTTATCGTATAATGAATAATTTCGAAGAAAGAGGGTCTGTAGGTGATAGGCCCAAGCATGGACCACAACGTACTGCAAGATCGGCTGAAAACATTTCTGCTGCTAAAGAAGGTGTTTAAAACAATCCATCAACCTCAATTCGACGCCGTGCTCAGGAGCTTGGTCTTCAAAGAACAACTTTGACCACAATTTTGCACAATTTGCATTTGTTTCCATTTCAGATTCAGTTGACACAAGAGCTAATTCCACAAGACCATTTACGCTGCCGTACATATGCCAATAGGACGTTACAGCTCGCCCATGACAACCCCGATTTTCATGAGTCTCCTTTGCATCCATTGAAAGTGACAGTCTGGTGTGCAATTTGGTCAGAAGAAATCATTGGAACTTTTTTCTTTGTAAATAAAAACGGCAAAAGGGTAACTGTGAATGGGGAGCGATATCGTGATTGAAAACTTTTTAACGCCACAACTGCATGCTTTGGGCTTGATTAACATGTGGTATCAACAAGATGGTGCCACATTGCATACAGCCAGGATTACAATGGAATTACTACGAGACCTCCTTCCACAACAAGTTATTTCAAGAAATGGTGATGTTGATTGGCCTCCACAGTCGCCTGATTTGTCTGCTCCGGACTTGGTTTATGCAAACAAACCAGAAATGCTTGAGGAACTCAAACAAAACATTCGTGATGAAATTAATGAAATACCGCGTGAAATGTGTCAGAATGTAATGAAAAATGTGCTCAAAAGGGCTCGCATTTGTGAGACTAACAGAAGCGGACATTTATCTGATATTGTATTCCATACATAATTGCCAACATTAAATAAAACATTTATCAATATAAGTTCCATTCTCTTTCATTTAATCAAAAATTATAAACAAACAAAGTAGTATACCTTCCCGGCGGACACCCTGTACAACGTAAAAGGTTTATTTGTATAAAACAAACTCATAGATGCATATACAGCGGTCAAAAAAAGTATTCGACAAGCTGCTTGTTTTTCATAATCATGAAAAATATGTTAAAAAAATTCTACAAAATGAAAAATATAAAAATGCAGATTATTAGCTTAAAGTATTATCTCTTTATTTATGAAACAAAAAATACAACAAAAACAATATTCTGGAAAAAAAAATACAAAAACAAAAACATGTAATATTTCAACGCAAAAAAAGTATTCGACAACGTTGCTCTGGTTGTGATTAACGGGAAAAACACCGTTTCTTTGAAATTTATATTGATGTCTTTCATTATTACTAATATTTTTTAATGTCTTAATTTCATTTATTGAATTAATTATTAACATGGGTCGAAAGGGTGCAGAGATTTCTTTAGATGTTAAAGAAATAATAATTACACATTTTAAAAAGGGAATAACTGAACAAGAAATAGCAGAAATTGTTGGAAGACCTAGAACAACTATTCACTACATCATAAATAAATACAAAAAAACTAAAAGTAATGAAAATGTACAAAGAAGTGGGCGTCCAAAAAAACTTAATGAAGTAAACGAAAGGTGGATCTTGCGTGAAATAAAAAAAAATCCTAAGATCAACGCTACAGTTTTAACAAAACAGCTAGAACATGATCTTAATATCAATGTTATACCTCAGACCGTGCGTAATGTTATACACAGTAACGATTATCACGCAAGATCAGCTAGGAAAAAGCCGCATATCTCAAAAAAGAACAGAAAAGCTCGAGTTGACTTCGCAAAAGCGCATGTGAATAAGCCTATGGAGTTTTGGATGAAGACTATTTTTGCTGATGAGTCTAAATTCAACCTATTTGGATGTGATGGTAAGGTTCTGGTGTATAGAAAGCCTAATTCCGAGTTGGAGGAGCGAAATATGGTGCCTACTGTAAAGCACGGTGGTGGCGGTGTTATGGTCTGGGTGTATGGGGGCTTCAGGCGTGGGTAATTTAGTTTTCATTGATGGAATAATGGACCATCAGTACTACATAAACCTACTCAAGGAAAATCTTAAGCCAAGTGCCGAAATTTTGGTTGTTTCAAGTGATTTTCATTATTATCAGGATAATGATCCAAAACATATGGCCCTAAATACAAGATTGTGGATGTTGTATAACTGTCCAAACGTAATTAAACCACCTACACAGTCCCCAGACTTAAACCCCATCGAACACCTATGGGCCTGCTTAGAGCAAAATATAAGGAAAAGAAATTTCAGGAACAAAAACCAGCTTAAAGCAATCCTTCTAGAAGAGTGGCATAAAATTCACCAAAATTACATTTTATATCTTGTTAAATCAATGCCAAAGCGTTTAAAAGCCGTTATAAAACAAAAAGGAAGAGCAACTAAATATTAATTATTTATTTTTAATCAATATTTTCCCGTTAATTACAACCAGAGCAACGTTGTCGAATACTTTTTTTGCGTTGAAATATTACATGTTTTTGTTTTTGTATTTTTTTTCCAGAATATTGTTTTTTGTTGTATTTTTTGTTTCATAAATAAAGAGATAATACTTTAAGTTAATAATCTGCATTTTTATATTTTTCATTTTGTAGAATTTTTTAACATATTTTTCATGATTATGAAAAACAAGCAGTTTGTCGAATACTTTTTTTGACCGCTGTATGCATGGTAAGGGTAAATGCCACTAATCGTTGGCATTACATGTTACGGTACATCACGAAAGAAAAGAGGGGAAAACAAGTGTGCGTAGTAGGGTATTCATTTTCATTGATTATTCGATTTTTTTAACTGGTTTATCGAATAAAATTTTAAAATGTATCGATTAATCGAAAAAAAAATATATGTACGTAAATTTTTTGTTTTAATAATTTCATTAAAAAAGGAAAAAAAAGTTCAGAACACTTTAAAAATTCATATGTCTAAAAATTACATTAATTAAGATCGTGTTTTGTAAGCATTATTAGTTTTTCAGTACTGTCTGTCACATATTAAAAGTTTATCCAAATCGGAATGAACCTTACCGCAGGCCTTTCTTCTACGTTTTACATTTAATAAAGTTACACATGGATTAGATAGATATACGTTTTATAACTTATCTAGTTAAGCACTAAACCTTGGTTATTTGAGATAACCTATCAGGCCTCAATGAGTTAAATGAGAATAGAAAATCTTGTACAGGGATGCGAAATTTGAATTTTAATTTCGTACATAAGTGATTGCCAAATTGTACTTTTTTGACCTTAATTGTACCATTTTTTAGTATTAAAAAAATAAAACTCCAATTATAATTTTTTTTTAATATTTTTAATAAAAATAACAATAAATCTGTACAGAAAATTCAGTTGTACATTAAAAGAATATTGTTTAAACCTAAGCCTTACTTTTTTGCTTAATTATATCTAATGTGCCCTTTTGGTACCCCTACCCCTTGTAGGGTTAACTATTCGGTAGAATCTTCTTTTTACTCCCCTCTTTTATAACATAGGTGGCAGTATTTATCTAGATTCTAACGAGTAAAACCGTTAACGGTCCATTTAAGCATTGTTTGCTGCCTTTGCTATATTTTTTTTGTATAAGCTTTCTAATTCGTTTCAACTGTCATCACAGCATTACGTGCTAATTTTATTAAAAGGTAATTAAATAAATTGAGATCCCTTGTCTCTTTAAAACAAATCAAATTTTGTATTTTTATTTCCATGTCTCGCATTTACGGCAAACATTTGGTCCATTCGAACCGGATTTTCTCCCTAACAATTGGTGGTATCAGTAACATCATCCGCAACAAAAAAATTGGAATTTATTTTTCTTCAGGAAAAACAAAATAAAAAAAAGGTGCGTACTTTAATAATTTTTTGGTGTTGTGCTATTGGAAATATTGGCAAGTTTTAAAAGAAAAAGAAAAAAATATAGTGCAAATTAAAAATAAATTAAAAGTTATTTATTAGTTTTATTTTAAAATTATTAAATTTTTTTTGTTTTGCCGATATTTTTCTGTTAACGATCGCATTGTCTCCCTTCGTAGTGTGTACCGGTGTGTTATTGTTTTCACCGACGGATAATTTAATTCTTACAAAATAATTTTTCAAAAGATTTATTTAAAAGAAATTAAAGTAAATTAAATAAGTCAGTGTTATTTGCGTGAAAATTTTCGGCATTTGTTTTTAAAAGTATTTAAACGGTGAGCTTTTCTTTATTATTAAATTATTTTTTTTAAACAACAAAAACATTTATTAAATTAAAAAGTGGTTGTTTTTATATTTTCTTTGTGCTCTGTTTATAAGCTGTGATTTACATACGTACATATACACACAAACATACATACCTACATACGGTTTTTTTTTTGTTTGGTTTTTTGTAAACAAAAAAAGTCACCCTACAGGCCGTCATAGTCGCGACATATATAGTTTGTGTTTTTAAATTTGGAAATAAAATTTTTTCGACATTTTTGTTAAATTTATTAACAAATTCGGTCTTATTTCGCGAGTTAATAATTTTTCGTAAATTTTTTCGCTTTTTCGAATATTTTAAAATTTTTTAAACTTTTTGAATAACAAAATGTCTGATAACGCTATGGATATTTTTATAAGAGAGTCCGACGCTCTTATTAAATTCGAAGCAAAGTTTAATGAACTTCGTGAAAATGTTCATACGGTGTTCACTCTCGAAATACGCGGAAAAAAACTTAGCGATTTATGGGAACATGTTAAAACGTCTTATAAATCGTGTTTAAGTTTTTTGGAAAATGCGGATACGACTGAACCGGCTGATGTAGATGCGGCTGAAGCTAAGTATAACGCGAGCTTTAATGCGTACGTCAGCTGTTAAGCAGCAATTAAGGAAAAATTGCATAATTTCGAACCGCGGAACAAAGATACCACAAAAACCAACGATCAGTCTCCGGTTTTATCGGCTAACTCGGATGATTTTTGTCAAAATTTCAACATTCCGCCGTGCAATATCCCTGTCTTTGACAGTAAAGTTACTTCTTGGGCCACTTTTCGCGATCTTTTTACCGCGGTTTACATTAATAACTTGCGTCTTAGTCCAATTGTACAATTATTTGCTCTTTTGGAGAAAACAAGTGGCGATGCACGGGATATCGTTTCAAAAGCGCCGCTTACGAATCGGGGATTTGATATCGCTTGGAAAAGTTTGACCGATAAGTACGAAAATTTACGTCGGTTGGTAAACCATCAACTCATTTTGCTTTTCGATCTCCCTTTTCTTGATAAGGAGACTGATAAGGGGTTGAAAACTTTACAGCGCGGTATAAATGGTTGTCTTTCGGCCCTGTCTACTTTGGACATTTCCGCGTCGGGGGAATTAAGTTCACATATAATCGTTTTTATGTGTATCCAACGGTTACCTGCTACCACTGTCAACCTTTGGGAACAGTCCGTTAGGGATAAAAAGGCTTTGTCACTCTGGAGTGATTTGGATCGCTTTCTAACGGAAAGGATCGACACTTTAGTGTTCTCGCGATCTTCGTGGCTCACACGTTTTAAAAAGGTCTGCAGAATTAAAGGTGAAATCGCACCATACTGCTGCCTCTACTTCTACAGGCACTTCGTGCATTTTATGTAGAAATCAGGTGCATTTTTTGCGCTCATGCCCTAGATTTAAAAGTTTATCTGAAGCGGATCGGTATTCAACAGTGAAAAAGTTCCATTGTTGTGTAAATTGTCTTTCGAGGACACATGAGGCTAAGAATTGTAATAGCACTCATAGTTGTTTGAAATGTAATAAACGTCACCACACTTTATTGCATCGTGAGTTTCCTTCTAATGTAAGTTCGAATAGAGGAAATACTTCGTCTGGTATAGCTGCGGGTTCGGGTACGGCTACTCGTCTTCCCAACCCTGCACATATTGATTCAAACATACAGTCCACTTCTAATGGTAGCAATTCCACATTGCCTACCACTAGACAAGTATTTCATACCTCTCAGAATAGGACCGTTTTATTGGGGACGGCTATGGTCAACGTAGTTCACCAGGGTATGACGTACCCTGCCCGCGCTCTCATTGACCCCTGCTCCGAGAGTACCTTTATTTCGGAACGCTTTAGAAATCGCTTGGGAATTTTGACACATACTACTAATGCGCAAATATCTGGCGTGGAACAAGTATTGACTACGTCAAAGAAACTTTGCTCCATTACAATTGGCTCTCCTCTTGATTCATCTTTTTCTGCGAAAACTTTAGCTCTTGTATTGGCTAATGTTTCTGGGAACATACCTTCTTTTTCATTACCTTCTAATATGAGGAGAATTTTGCCAAATCTTCGTTTGGCGGATTCTAATTATTGTGACAGCAGACCTGTTGATATTTTGCTTGGTGGTGAGATTTATCCTAGAATTTGTTTAAGGGAAAATCCTGTGGATGTTTTGGGTTCATTGCTAGCTCAAAATACGGTCTTTGGTTGGATTATCACTGGTCCAATTTTGCAACCTCAAGTTCATGTTTTTTCTACTCGGGTCGAATTTTCGGAGGAGGATTGTCTTAATAGAAATCTTCTTAGATTTTGGGAACTTGAGGAAACTCCTAAACGGAAAATCTTATCGACTTTTGATAAGATTTGTGAGGAAAATTATAGGAACACAACACGTCGGGGTTCTGATGGTCGCTACGTTGTGACACTTCCTTTTAAGCCTGAATTTTCTCAGCAGGTGACTTTAGGTGTGTCAAGGTCGAACGTCCTGAAGCAATATCTTAGGACAGAATCATCGCTTCTGCGAAGACCTGAACTTAAGGAAGTGTACGATAATGTCGTTAAGGAATATTTGCAGCTGGACCACATAAAACTCGTGTTAAATCCTTCTTTCGCTACTACCTTTTCCTGCTATTTACCACATCATCCAGTAGTTAAACCTGAACGGAAAACTACCAAATTGCGTGTGGTTTTTAACGCTTCGAACAAAACGTCGAACGGAATTAGTCTAAATAACTGCCTTTATGTTGGTCCAACTTTGCAGGCTGATTTAGTTCTTTTAATTTTGCGTTGGCGACTTTTTAAATTTGTTTTTAATTGCGATATCACGCAAATGTATAGGCAGATTAGAGTTGATCCAGCTCATACTCCATTTCAACGAATCTTGTTTAGAGATACTCCGACGGAGAACGTTAAAGATTATGAGCTACAAACGGTTACTTTTGGTGTTAATTGCGCTCCATATCTTGCTATTCGCACATTGTGGCAGCTGGCAGATGATTCCGAGGCTGAGTACCCTGTGGCATCGCACATTCTACGAAGGTGCATGTACGTTGACGACGTTTTAACAGGGACTCACGACGTTTCTACTGCGCTAATTGCTCGTGATCAGCTTATATCAGCGTTGAAATCGTCAAAATTTGAACTTAGAAAGTGGACTTCAAACGATCGCACGATTTTAGAAGGCTTTTCACCGGAACATTTGGTCGACGCTAAGCTTTTGACTTTTGTTGAGTCAAGTAGTTCTAAAACTTTGGGCATTCAATGGAATGCTCAATTAGACTCATTTTACTTTAAGGTGAATACTATTTCACAGAAATCGAGTCATACTAAACGGGAAGTTTTGGCTACTATTGCTAAATTGTTTGATACTGTTGGTTGGCTGGGTCCAGTGGTGATTGTGGCGAAGATAATAATGCAGAGGGTGTGGCTGGATAATATCGGCTGGGACGATTCACTTCCCCGCTCCACGGAAGAAAATTGGCGGAAATTCGTAACTTCATATCACGAAGTCAATAATATTCGAATTCCTAAGTGGGTTCATTATACTCCTGAATCTTTCGTCGACTTACATGTTTTTTCTGATGCCTCGGAAAAGGCATACGCGGGGGTGATATATATTCGCATCGTGTCCACCAGCGGTGAAATTCATACACATTTGTTGTCTTGCAAAACGAAAGTGGCCCCTATAAAATCAATTTCAATTCCGCGGCTTGAACTTTGCGGTGCAGTTTTGCCCTCTGAGCTTTTGAAGACTGTACTTAGCGAGATTGATATTCGACTTCACCAAATTTATTGTTGGACTGATTCTACGATAGTCCTTTCATGGTTAAAAAAATACCCTTGTTCGTGGACCACATTTGTTGCTAATAGGGTCTGTCGAATTCAAGAAAATGTTGGTCATCATAATTGGTATCACGTTCGCTCTGAGGATAACCCTGCCGATTTGGGCAGCCGTGGCATTGCTCCATCGGAGCTGGCTGACAATTCACTTTGGTGGCATGGGCCACAGTGGCTTCAACGAGATAAATCCGAATGGTATTCTGCCGATCTCTCTCGCCTTGACACTGACATTGAATGTCGAGTGGTTCAAGTTTATGCTTCGTTTTTTACGGTCACAAGCGGAGGAAATATGTATGAGGATATTCTTAAGGATTTTTCTCGTCTTGATAGAGCCCTTCGTGTAATATCATATATTTTACGATATCCAGCCCATAGAGCGGGTCGTCGTTTGTGTGTCAATAAAACTCTTTCGAGTTTTGAGTTAAAAAGGACAAAATTGCATTTGGCTAGGGTGTCTCAAAAGCTTCACTTTTCGGATGAATATAAATGCCTTTTGGACGGAGAAACTTTGAATCCAAAGAGCACTCTCGTGTCTTTAAATCCTTTTCTTGACGAAAATGGGATTATGAGACTTAATGGTCGGTTAGTCAGATCACCTTCTCTCACCTATTCTGAGACTCATCCCATTATTTTACCATACTCTAGTAGATTTACGCTGCTTTTAACGGAGTTTGTTCATTTGATTTCGATTCACGGTGGAAATCAATTGATGTTGCGAATACTTCGCATAGAATATTGGGTCCCCAGGCTAAAGTCGAAAATTCGGGGAGTAATTGGTCGCTGCAAACGGTGCATTCTTGACAAGAAGCGCTCTTGCAGTCAGATTATGGCCGCTTTACCCCCTGAGAGAACTTCTCTTGATAGGCCTTTTACCACAACTGGTGTGGATTTCGCAGGGCCTTTCGAGATCAAGAGCTTTACTGGTAGGGCTTGCCGAATAACCAAGGGTTATGTGTGTATTTTTGTGTGCTTTTCTACGAAAGCGATACATTTGGAGGCAACTTCTGATTTATCATCGGCTACTTTTTTGTCGGCATTTCAACGATTTATTTCTCGTAGAGGCTGCCCGAATACTATCTTTTCTGATAATGGCACGCACTTCGTTGGTGCTTCACGTGAACTTGAGAGGGATTTTAAGATTTTTCTTAGAGAAAGTCAGGAATCAGTGTGTTCGACTTATGGCATTCAAGGACTTACTTGGCGCTTTATTCCCGCTGGAGCTCCGCATATGGGCGGCCTCTGGGAGGCCGGGGTAAAAAGTTTTAAACTTCATTTTAGAAAAGAAGCCCAGGCTTTTAAATATACGTTTGAGGAACTATCTACCCTTCTGGCGAGAATAGAAGCTTGTCTTAATTCGCGTCCGCTGTGTTCTATTACTGATAATCCCCAAGAACCTGTTGCTCTAACTCCTGGTAATTTTCTTATCGGTTCTCCTATTCTTGCTCCTCCTGAGCCAGCAATTCACGATTCTCCAATTAGTTTAGTTAATCGATTTTGGAAAATGAAAGCTCTTTTCCAACACTTCTGCCATCGGTGGAAAGAGGAATACTTATTGAGCTTGCACAAACGATATAAGTGGAAATATCCGGAACGCGAATTAAAAGAGAATGATTTGGTTGTCATTCGGCACGAACAGTTACCTCCAACTTCGTGGAGATTAGGCCGTGTCGTAAAATTATATCCGGGTAGTGACGGTCATGTTAGGGTCGTTGATGTACGCACTGCGAATGGAGTTGTAAGGCGACATATCGCAAAACTGGTCATTCTGACCAACTAATTAAAACTTTTTTTTTCTTATTTGCTAATCTATAACTTTTCCTAGCAC
The DNA here is from genome assembly GCA_949748255.1 of Eustalomyia histrio. Classification (NCBI taxonomy): domain Eukaryota; kingdom Metazoa; phylum Arthropoda; class Insecta; order Diptera; family Anthomyiidae; genus Eustalomyia; species Eustalomyia histrio. Next base: position 127,038,496 of record OX456525.1, read on the forward strand.
TATGGACGCATTACCCTTTTTTGATGATGCTATTTTGGAGGACTTTGACGAAACAATGGAGATAGCTGCACCTGTTTCTGCCGCAGTCCCTTCGGCTGCACCCACTTCAACACCTGCCATAGTGGAAACTGCTACTCCTGTTGTTGTACCTCCTCCAACGGTTGCGCCCGAATCGGACGTAATACCACCACCATCGTCGGTTTCCGAATCTTTTTCGGAAGCTAATGGAACCGCAGGCTCGATTGTTGAACCCAACAAAAATTTAGAAGTTCGGATGTGTAAAATTTGCGACGGAAAACATCCTTTACGGGCATGTAAAACTTTTCTCAAATTCAGAGTGGAGAAAAAACTTCGACAGGTGCTTTTACACGATTATTGTTGTCGTTGCTTGGCATTTTCTCACGTTTCCAAAGATTGCCCGAGCAAGCTAAAATGCCGTCGGTGCAATGGAGATCACCACGTCCTTCTCCATGGTGATCGGCCCAATCTTTTGGTCACTAAGAGACATGCTCAGCAATCGGCACAGTACTCTAAAAGGCACTTAGCGAGGAAAACTACGTCCGCTAACCCTTCGGCGTTGTCCGTAGCACAGGCTTGCCCCCTTCCAATTCGTCATGTTGTCACTTTTTCGCCGACACTTATACTGAAACTCCAAACGCCGAACCGTTTTATTCTGGTCCGAGCAGCTTTGGACCCTTGCTGTGGCATTAGTTACGTCTGTGAGTCATTAGTGCATCGACTTGGGCTTTCTGTATCCAGCATGGATTACAGTAAATACTGCCGTTTTACAGTCTGCTCGACTTATGATGCCTCGCAGACGATTACTTTGACAGCCAAGGTGACGAAAATGAAGGGGGTAAACACTCCTTCGGAGTCCGTTTCGGACACAATAAAGGAAAACTTTGCTGGGTTTCAGCTGGCCGACCCCAATTTTAACCGTTCGGGTCGCGTCGTTTTGGTCTTAGGACCAGAGGTTACCCCTCAAGTAATGAAGGGAAAAATACATTCGAGCCCGGGGCTTCCATTAGCTCAGTATACTATTTTTGGCTGGGTTATTACTGGCCAATCCTCTCTATAGAGAAAAAATCATTTTAAAATCAAACTGGCTCCTTTGAGACCATCCGGCACCCTTGTGTCCATCCGGTCCCCTTGGATCACCGATCTTAACCGATCAACCGACTCCCTTGAGTCCATCCGGCACCCTTGTGTTCATCCGGTCCCCTTGGATCACCCGGTTACTTTACCGGTCGTCGTAAAACCAGTCTACTGGATGGTCCCTTTGACCGATTAGATTTAAGTGTTTTTTGAAAAAAAAAATGAATAATAAATAATAAATCTGAACTAAATAATTTAAAATTTATTTACCTTTATAGTACTTAATAATAATTTGTATGAATAATATTTTGTTGCAACATTTCTTAATGTTGCAAGGTGGCCGGCAATGTTTAAACCTAAGCCTTACTTTTTTGCTTAATTATATCTAATGTGCCCTTTTGGTACCCCTACCCCTTGTAGGGTTAACTATTCGGTAGAATATAACAAATATAATAAAAATATGCAAAATAAGGTACAAAAATCCATAAGATCAATATCATATTTCAGTAGATAAAAAACTAGACTAGGACTAGAAACTGTTGACAATTTATATGATGTAATTGATTGCGTGCAATTTTTTAATTCCCTTTTCAAAGTTGCTTCCAAAGTTATGTCTATTTATACGGTGACTTTAATTGCACGAAAACTGAATGTGTGCCTTTATTGTTACTCCGCTTGCTTCTCTACCCCGTTCGACAACAATCGAAAATTGCACGCAATAATTACATGCAACAAAGTCGCCGTCTAAATTGGCTCTAATATAAAAGATATTCAAAAAGACGTGCCAGCAAAAATGAGTTGCCAAAAAAAAAATTACGATAAACTGGGAAAATTTGTAAAATTTTTAATTTTTAAGAATCAAATTGTACCAAAAATGGTACAATTGTACCAACTTTCGCATCCCTGATCTTGTATATTAATGTTTGTCTTTTCAAATGCAGCAAACACATGAAAACGTAAATTAAGAGAAAATTTTGTTGAGGTTCGATTTTTCGCAGGGGATTATGAAAAATATTTTGTAATTTTGTTAACCCTCTACTGCATAAGAAGCCATATAAGGTTTTTAATTTCCAATTTAAAATTCTCAACGAAAATTAACAGTTACGAAAAACAATATGTTTCGAAAAGCATAAGTAGGCCTTTATGAATATGAGACGAATGTTGTTTTCTCTTTTCTCTACATAGCTGCATAGAAAACCTCAGTCTTGTTTATCATTTATTTTTTAAAGTTACATGTAAGTTAGTAAGCTTTTATAATTTTTATGATATATATTGCTTTGTAAATAGTTTTTATGCGATTATTTTTCAATTGGGCATGTAGAACTCATGAAATCACGCATTTCTCAGAACAGCCATATATGGCTTCTTATGCATTCACAGAAAAATTCGTCCAAATTTGTTGTGCCATATTTGACTTCTCATATTTTTCATAACATTGTTACAAGAAATTTCTGTAAATAGAAATTTCTTCACGCGAATGTTGACCGCTGGAAAAATCTAGTGTAGTAATAACTGGAAATAACTAGAATACCTGACTACTTATATAAATACGGGTACTTGGTGATGCAGTAGTTGAGTTTATAAATAAAACGCTAAGTGTCAATAACTAAAGTGTGGCTAACGTTTAGTCTATATACACCGTGTAAATAAAGTGTGCTATTAAAGTGTTTTCTGTAATTTTAGAGCCTGTTATAAATTAATAGTGCTATAAATAATTTCAAACAGCGTTTATTATTTGCAATAAAGAAAAGAACTCGATTTATTTAAAAGGTAAATAAATCAACGATTTTATAAAGGGTAATATCGTAACAATATGAACTCTTTCCATGATATCAACGATGACTACAAAACGATTTTATTCGATTCCTTGTGATGAGTTTGAAAGTGATACAGAAATACCTGAGTCAGGCAATGAATTAGTGGCAAATCAGTATGGTGATACATGAAACGGATGAAAGTAGCGAGTTTTATTGTGGGGATGAGGATGAGGGAGCAAATAAGCTGGAGGGGGAAAATAAGCTGGAAGGAAACTAAATTTGGTACATACAAGGAAGACGATTTACCTTTTTTAGGAACCAAGAAATTGCCAGAGGTGATGTCCAAATTGGAAACCCCTACTGATTTTTTCCCCGATGAATTACTTGACATGATTGTAGAAGAATCCAACAGAAAGTGTTCTTTTTGTATTCTTTGTATTAATTTTTTTATTCAACATAGTTCCCTTCAAGGGTGATACACTGATTATAGCGACCCTCCAACTTTTCGATTTGTCCTTTGTTTCAAAATACGCCTCAGTTTCGGCGATCACCTCTTCATTCGACGAAAATTTCTTCCCAGCGAGCATTCTTTTGAGATCTGAGAACAGGAAATAGTCGCTGGGGCCAGATCTGGAGAATACGGTGGATGCGGAAGCAATTCGAAGCCCAATTCATGGATTTCCGCCTTCGTTTTCACTGACTTGTTTTTGGTCAAAAGTGAGCTCGCTCGGCACCCACTTTGCACACAGCTTTCTTATACCCAAATATTCGTGAATGATATGATGTACACGTTCAGTTGATATCTTTAAAGTACCTGCTATTTCATTCAATTTCAATTTACGGTCATTCGAAATCATTTTGTGGATTTTTTTGATGTTTTTAGTAGTGCCATCTATGTGTCAGGCCGGGGACTTCTCAATTGACCTGTTAATGTTCCTTATACTATTTTTAGTTACTTTAAATTGCTCAAATAAAATATAAATATAAAAATTAATAACAAATTTAAATTATCTTTGTTGCATGAAACGCCATATATGGCAATAAATTTTAAGGGTGATAAAGATAGGAGTGCATATGAAGCCATATATGGCAATTTTTTTCCAGAAAACTGACCTACTTTTCGCAAAAAACTTTGTTTGCATATCTTAATTATTCCATTTATAAAATATAAATCAAACAAAAAAATAATTTTTTAGCTGGATCATAATGCATGCAGTAGAGGGTTAAAATTTGTTCTAAGAAAGTTGGCTCAATTGCCTTCTGACACGCTCATATGTTTGAAAAGTTATTTAGTTTCCAAATACATGAGACTAATGAATTGAGTGGACTAAATAATTAATTGAAGATTTCATTACCATTGCATTGACAGCAATTGTAATGAAATAAACTTCATTACCATTGTTTTAATTAAGGATTTGATGTCATTTATAATTTATTAATGCTAATGTTTTTGAATTTCATTACCACTATTAATGTACCAATTAAAAAAAACACATTAGCATTATTAAACGTCTTTTTATGTGTTAAAAAGAAAAAACATAATTTTTTAGGTAAAAATATAATTTTGAAATATAAATATGTATTACCAATTACGTTGTATAAACGAGGAACCATTTATTAATTTAATAATATTACAAAATTTACTAGTTGCAAAAAGGGGGTAAATATTTTATATTTTCTGTATAAAGCTACATTGATAATTTTCAAATCGTATAAATTTTATGTAAACAAATGATTTTTCATCAATTATACTCGTAATTAGTTTTTTTGTGCATTTGTGTTATTTCGTTACCAATAGTAATGAAATTTTTAATGAAAAAATTTCATTACAATTATAATATAATTTTAATTATATCCTAAAAGATATTTTGAATGCTTGTTTTTGTATATTTTTTTTAAACCAATTTTGATTAATCTTATAAAATTATTCGTTATTCGAAATATGGATATATTAAATTATTCGAAAAATTATTTGACAAAATTGTTCGATTAATCGAATAACGATTAACCGATTGAATACCCTAGTGCATAGGTACTACACCATGGATTGAAAGTTGCAACATCGTGTAATTCGAATAACATTTCGAAAGCACTTTCCGTTTCGAAAATGTAATCGTATTGTCTATTACGATCGAATTGCACACAGAGTTGTATATGTAAAAAAAGGGCTCAAACAATATGCTGCCAAGTTTATATCGTTAAATTTGACAGCGGCTGTCAAGATTGGCGGCACTTTTCGATAAACGTCTAAAATTTTTACAGAAATTTAATATAAATAAAAACTGAATCCAAAAGAAAATATATATAAAACAAGTAAGAGCGGCTAAATTCGGCTATGCCGAATCTTATATACCCTTCACCATGGTTGGGAAAAAACTGAAGTTTATATATGGACATACATGGAATGGACAGATTTATATACGGACGCCTTTAAGAGGAAATTAACCATTTAGTTTGGTGATAAAACTTGGACTCGGGAAGATTTATGGTTCCAGAAAATAGGTATTTAAAAGAAATTTATGTTTTGGGCATAACTTTTTTTATCTGAACCGATATTTCCGAGTTTTTCAGCAAATATGTTATTCTAAAGATTTTCGATCTTTTGCTATATAAGACGTATCCATAGGTCATATTACAGCTCTAGAATAGTGATTGTTGTTTGTGTATAAAAGGTGAAGAGGTGAAAGAAAAGAATTTCAACAAATCGTTAAAAGAAATCACTACAACTGCATGTGTTTTATTTCTACAAAAACGTTTGATTTAGCTGGCAAATTTGCATTTGGGATTTTATTTCGCTTTTTTTTTTTAAATATTTGTAATTTCTTTAGCTTAATTTAAAAAATTTGAAGGAAAATAGTTTATATTTTTTTTTTATAAATTATTATAAGTTATGACCTAAAATAGTTGCACTCAAAGGTAAATTATGTATAAAATTTTCTTAATGTGTGAGAAATAAAATGGCTTAAAAATCTTTTTATAAATTCTTTTAAATCGGAGCAAAAAATAGAAATAAAACCGTTTGTATTTTGTTTGTATCAGAGGCTTTTTATAAAATTTTTGATGTTTTAGCCTATTTATGGATTTTTTAATTATTAATATAAAATTTTATTTAAATTAATTATTTAATGTTAAAAAAAAAAATAAATAAATAAACTAAAAAAATAAATAAATAAATAAACTAAAAAAAAAATCTTAAGAAAATAAAAAATCATCGTCAATAGACGTACATATATAAAAGTCTTCGTTCATGGTGAATTCCACGTGTGACTTACACGACACGAGGCAAAACTTTTGTCATTTTTAATAAAATTTCTGGTACAATCATAATTTTTTTAATTTTTTCGTTTTAAGAAATAACATCTACACGAACATACGTATTAATTCATGCACTTTGATTTTTGATTTGCGATTACATATTTTTAATTTTAATATAATTAATTAGTTGTGACTTACACGACATCAAATCCATTGATTTCAGGGTAATCAAAGATAGTTTAAAAATTCTGTTAATTGTGTAGTCCGATTCCTTTTAAACTGCACCAAAAGTATTTGAGAAATACAAACAACGACAAAATGGCTTCAACTTAGTGAAATTTATTTTATTTTTCACAAAAAATAGTTTTTTTCGCGTGACTTACACGACATACAAATTGTGACTTACACGACACTAAATAATATGAAGTGTGATTAATTTAATTTTTGGAATTGCAAATAAATTTATTTTAGCGCTTCAACTCTTTTTTGAAGATGTGCAGTTACATTAAAATGAGTTATCCTCGTCATCTTCAATATTCTTTCCAGTTATAAAAAAATAATAATATGAAAATTTGACTTTGTTGTGTACTTTTGTATGGAATTCACCTCATTAGCGATTTGTTTAGTTTTTATTTAAATGACAAATCTTTGTATGTGTGTTGTTTGTGTATAAAAGGTGGAGATGAAAGAAAAGAATTTTAACACATGGATGTGTTTGTTATGCGTAAAGTTCTACACACGTATTAAACAAAGGGATTTTACCGGAAAAATTAGAGGTAGTCCTGTTTTTTTGCTAATATCTCAGCCATTTATTAACCGATCTGACTGATTTTTAATAGCAAACAAAAATGGATCACATGTAACAGAAATAAAAAACAATCAAGTCCTCATCATGTCTGGGTTCTTCGGAAAACCCATTTCAACACACAGACGGACATCGTTAAATCAACTTTGCTCTTCATAAGGACCCAGAATATATATACTTTATAGGATCTAAGATCAATATTGTAGAAATTACAAACGGAATGACAAACTTATATATACCCTTCCACATGTGGTAAAAGGGTATACAAAATGGATTATCGTGCATTGTGGACTGAAGACAGTGATGAAGAAAGTGGTGCATTTCTGGAGAGTTCAAAGGAAAATAATAAGAGATAAATCCGACATTATGAATCTTGATGATCGCACGTAAGAGATATTATTTTTATTTAATCATCAAATTTAATCATAACAATTCCACTTTTAGTTTCATTAAGAACTTCCGGCTAAATAAAAATGCATTCATGTATGTCTTAAAATCTATAGAGGATGATTAAAAGTACCAAAAAGATCAACTGGCATTTCGCATTTGTTAAAATTAGCTGCCACATTGAAGTTTTTGGCACAAGGTGGATACCAGCATCGAATAGGTCAAGATCGCCTACTGGGAATTTCGCAATCTTCAATTTCCTCTTGCTTATCAGAGGTATGCGAAGTAATCGAAAAAAATCTATGTTCCAAGCACATCATCTTCCAAATGACTGAAGAAAAAAAGATGGAGGCTAAAAGATATTTTTTTGATAAATGTGCAATACCTGGAGTTATTGGAGCAGTAGATGGCACTTACCTTCAATTAATAAGACCAACTAACAATGAGCATTTATACTTTAACCGAAAGCAAAAACACAGTATTAATGCAATGGTGGTAAGTTCTATATATCAATATTAGGGGATTACTTATATTAACTGTTGAATTTCATATTATATTTTGTTCTGCATTTATTTTTTTTTACAAAACAATGTTCGTCAAACATTTTTTAAAAAATCGGTATTATATTGGACATGTACCTAATTAAAAATTTTTGTTTTTCAGATATGCGATCACGAAGTGTATATAAGGGCAGTCAATGGACGTTTTGCTGGAGCATGATACGATTCACAAATTTGGAATTTGTCTCACGAGAGACAATATTTAAATGAAAAGTACCAAAATGGAGATACAGGAACCAGACTCCTTGGTTAGATTATTTTGTTTAAAATTAAAGAAAAAAAATTATATCATGCAAGTTATTTATCGTTTTTTAGGTGATTCTGGATATCCTCTTGAGCCTTGGGTTATGACCGCCTTCAGAAATACTACAGAAAGTTCCGCTGAATCGTATTTTAATGATCAACACTCCAAAGGGAGGTCCATAATTGAAAGAGCAATTGGAGTGTTGAAAGCAAGATTTGTCTCTTAGCAGAGAATTGCATTATACACCAGAAAAGGCCGTTCAACTTAGTGTTTGTTGTGCATTACACAATATATGTTTGTTGTACAAGGTTGAGAATCCTTGTCAACAAAACGAAGATATGCCTGCAACTTCGAGCAATGAAAATATATCTACAACTTCTACCAATGAAGATACACCAACTACTTCAGCCACAAGTAAATTGACGAATATTGCAAAAAATATGAGAAATGAAATTATGAATAATATGCAGTCAATAAAATTTAAAAGGTAAATAAATCAACGATTTTATAAAGGGTAATATCGTAACAATATGAACTCTTTCCATGACATCAGCGATGACTGCAAAACGATTTTATTCTATTCCTTGTGATGAGTTTGAAAGTGATACAGAAATACCTGAGTCAGGGAATGAATCAGTGGCAAATCAGTATGGTGATACATGAAACGGATGAAAGTAGCGAATTTTATTGTGGGGATGAGGATCCGATGGTCAGTTTATTTACGAAAAGGAAAAAAGGTCAGAAGAGGGAGCAAATAAGCTGGAGGGGGAAAATAAGCTGGAAGGAAACTAAATTTGGTACATACAAGGAAGACGATTTACCTTTTTTAGGAACCAATAAATTGCCAGAGGTGATGTCCAAATTGGAAACCCCTACTGATATTTTCCCCGATGAATTACTTGACATGATTGTAGAAGAATCCAACAGAAAGTGTTCTTTTTGTATTCTTTGTAAGGGTTATACACTGATTATAGCGACCCTCCAACTTTTCGATTTGTCCTTTGTTTCAAAATACGCCTCAGTTTCGGCGATCACCTCTTCATTCGACGAAAATTTCTTCCCAGCGAGCATTCTTTTGAGATCTGAGAACAGGAAATAGTCGCTGGGGCCAGATCTGGAGAATACGGTGGATGCGGAAGCAATTTGAAGCCCAATTCATGGATTTCCGCCTTCGTTTTCACTGACTTGTTTTTGGTCAAAAGTGAGCTCGCTCGGCACCCACTTTGCACAGAGCTTTCTCATACCCAAATATTCGTGAATGATATGATGTACACGTTCAGTTGATATCTTTAAAGTACCTGCTATTTCATTCAATTTCAATTTACGGTCATACGAAATCATTTTGTGGACTTTTTTGATGTTTTTAGTAGTGCCATCTATGTGTCAGGCCGGGGACTTCTCAATTGACCTGTTAATGTTCCTTATACTATTTTTAGTTACTTTAAATTGCTCAAATAAAATATAAATATAAAAATTAATAACAAATTTAAATTATCTTTGTTGCATGAAACGCCATATATGGCAATAAATTTTAAGGGTGATAAAGATGGGAGTGCATATGAAGCCATATATGGCAATTTGTTTCCAGAAAACTGACCTACTTTTCTCAAAAAACTTTGTTTGCATATCTTAATTATTCCATTTATAAAATATAAATCAAACAAAAAAATAACTTTTTAGCTGGATCATAATGCATGCAGTAGAGGGTTAAAATTTGTTCTAAGAAAGTTGGCTCAATTGCCTTCTGACACGCTCATATGTTTGAAAAGTTATTTAGTTTCCAAATACATGGGACTAATGAATTGAGTGGACTAAATAATTAATTGAAGATTTCATTACCATTTCATTGACAGCAATTGTAATGAAATAAACTTCATTACCATTGTTTTAATTAAGGATTTGATGTCATTTATAATTTATTAATGCTAATGTTTTTGAATTTCATTACCATTATTAATGTACCTATTAAAAAAAAACACATTAGCATTATTAAACGTCTTTTTATGTGTTAAAAAGAAAAAACATAAATTTTTAGGTAAAAATATAATTTTGAAATATAAATATGTATTACCAATTACGTTGTATAAACGAGGAACCATTTATTAATTTAATAATATTACAAAATTTACTAGTTGCAAAAAGGGGGTAAATATTTTATATTTTCTGTATAAAGCTACATTGATAATTTTCAAATCGTATAAATTTTATGTAAACAAATGATTTTTCATCAATTATACTCGTAATTAGTTTTTTTATGCATTTGTGTTATTTCGTTACCAATAGTAATGAAATTTTTAATGAAAAAATTTCATTACAATTATAATTATATCCTAAAAGATATTTTGAATGCTTGTTTTTGTATATTTTTTTTTAACCAATTTTGATTAATCTTATAAAATTTTTCATTATTCGAAATATGGATATATTAAATTATTCGAAAAATTATTTGACAAAATTGTTCGATTAATCGAATAACGATTAACCGATTGAATACCCTAGTGCATAGGTACTACACCATGGATTAAAAGTTGCAACATCGTGTAATTCAAATAACATTTCGAAAGCAATTTCCGTTTCGAAAATGTAATCGTATTGTCTATTACGATCGAATTGCACACAGAGTTGTATATGTGAAAAAAGGGCTCAAACAAAATGCTGCCAAGTTTATATCGTTAAATTTGACAGCGGCTGTCAAGATTGGCGGCACTTTTCGATAAACGTCTAAAATTTTTACAGAAATTTAATATAAATAAAAACTGAAACCAAAAGAAAATATATATAAAACAAGTAAGAGCGGCTAAATTCGGCTATGCCGAATCTTATATACCCTTCACCATGGTTGGAAAAAAACTGAAGTTTATATATGGACATATATGGAATGGACAGATTTATATACGGACGCCTTTAAGAGGAAATTAACCATTTAGTTTGGTAATAAAACTTGGACTCGGGAAGATTTATGGTTCCAGAAAATAGGTATTTAAAAGAAATTTATGTTTTGGGCATAACTTTTTTGTATCTGAACCGATATTTCCGAGTTTTTCAGCAAATATGTTATACTAAAGATTTTCGATCTTTTGCTATATAAGACGCATCCATAGGTCATATTACAGCTCTAGAATAGTGATTGTTGTTTGTGTATAAAAGGTGAAGAGGTGAAAGAAAAGAATTTCAACAAATCGTTAAAAGAAATCACTACAACTGCATGTGTTTTATTTCTACAAAAACGTTTGATTTAGCTGGCAAATTTGCATTTGGGATTTTATTTCGCTTTTTTATTAAAAATATTTGTAATTTCTTTAGCTTAATTTAAAAAATTTGAAGGAAAATAGTTTATATTTTTTTTTTTATAAATTATTATATGTTATGACCTAAAATAGTTGCACTCAAAGGTAAATTATGTATAAAATTTTCTTAATATGTGAGCAATAAAATGGCTTAAAAATCTTTTTATAAATTCTTTTAAATCGGAGCAAAAAATAGAAATAAAACCGTTTGTATTTTGTTTGTATCAGAGGCTTTTTATAAAAATTTTGATGTTTTTAGCCTATTTATGGATTTTTTAATTATTAATATAAAATTTTATTTAAATTAATTATTTAATGTTAAAAAAAAATAAATAAACTAAAAAAAAAATCTTAAGAAAATAAAAAATCATCGTCAATAGACGTACATATATAAAAGTCTTCGTTCATTAGAGATTTGTTTAGTTTTTATTTAAATGACAAATCTTTGTATGTGTGTTGTTTGTGTATAAAAGGTGGAGATGAAAGAAAAGAATTTTAACACATGGATGTGTTTGTTATGCGTAAAGTTCTACATACATACTAAACAAAGGGATTTTACCGGAAAAATTAGAGGTAGTCCTGGTTTTTTGCTAATATCTCAGCCATTTATTAACCGATCTGACTGATTTTTAATAGCAAACAAAAATGAATCACATGTAAGAGAAATAAAAAACAATCAAGTCCTCATCATGTCTGGGTTCTTCGGAAAACCCATTTCAACACACAGACGGACATCGTTAAATCAACTTTGCTCTTCATAAGGACCCAGAATATATATACTTTATAGGGTCTAAGATCAATATTGTAGAAATTACCCTTCCACATGTGGTGAAGGGTATAAAAAATGGATTCTCTTGCATTGTGGACTGAAGACAGTGATGAAGAAAGTGGTGCAATTCCGGAGAGTTCAAAGGAAAATAATAAGAGATAAATTCGACATTATGAATCTTGATGATCGCACGTAAGAGATATTATTTTTATTTAATCACAAAATTTAATCTTAACAATTCCACTTTTAGTTTCATTAAGAACTTCCGGCTAAATAAAAATGCATTCATGTATGTCTTAAAATCTATAGAGGATGATTTAAAAGTACCAAAAAGATCAACTGGCATTTCGCATTTGTTAAAATTAGCTGCCACATTGAAGTTTTTGGCACAAGGTGGATACCAGCATCGAATAGGTCAAGATCGCCTACTGGGAATTTCGCAATCTTCAATTTCCTCTTGCTTATCAGAGGTATGCGAAGTAATCGAAAAAAATCTATGTTCCAAGCACATCATCTTCCAAATGACTGAAGAAAAAAAGATGGAGGCTAAAAGATATTTTTTTGATAAATGTGCAATACCTGGAGTTATTGGAGCAGTAGATGGCACTTACCTTCAATTAATAAGACCAACTAACAATGAGCATTTATACTTTAACCGAAAGCAAAAGAAAGTTCCGCTGAATCGTATTTTAATGATCAACACTCCAAAAGCAGAGAATTGCATTATACACCAGAAAAGGCCGTTCAACTTAATGTTTGTTGTGCATTACACAATATATGTTTGTTGTACAAGGTTGAGAATCCTTGTCAACAAAACGAAGATATGCCTGCAACTTCGAGCAATGAAAATATATCTACAACTTCTACTAATGAAGATACACCAACTACTTCAGCCACAAGTAAATTGACGAATATTGCAAAAAATATAAGAAATGAAATTATGAATAATATGCAGTCAATAAAATTTTATTTATTTTATAAAAACAAAAGAATACAAAAACTTAAAAGATAACATTCATTTAAAACGGTATATCACATAAAATAAGGTAATTCATTTAAGAGTTTTTTGTAAAACACTTCGGTGGAGGATTTGAAGATATTTTTTTGTTACAAAAATAAATTATTTTTAAAATTCACCCTATCTGTTTTAAATAACTAGGTACTTAAAGCTTTTAAAACAAAAAAAGATAAAAAATTGATTTAAGAAAAGTTTGAAGAGTATAAAACTAAAAATATGTTGCACATTTTCATAAATATACGCAAAGAAAGAAAGTGTATTGATATATTGCTTGTATATTGTATAACTACAAACGTATTTTTTTTTTTTTGTTGGATTAACTTTCCTAATAAAGTTTATATTTATGTTTAGGTAAAGTTACGAATATATTCGAGCATGTCATAGAAAACGATCGGATTAGCTTTCGATCGTTGTGGTTAAAAATCGAAATTAAAAAAGTGAATAGAAAAGACACAGAGGATTGTAATTAATCGTAATCGCTACAATTGAATAAGGAATATAGATTTACATAGTTTTCAACTATTTAAATTAAAAATAACATGAAATATTAAGGTTTAAAATTTCAAAAACGATCGAATTCAAATCCAATCGTTTTTCATGACATGCCCGATTATATACACTTTACAAGAAAACAGTTAAACCAACAAAAAAAAGTTTTGTAGTTGTATAATATACAAGCGCTTAGTTAATATTACACTTTTTTTTGCGTGTACAGATATGTTTATACCAAATTCAAACTGAGCTTCAAAAAACGTATTTTCATTTTTATCAAGTTATTAACTTTCAATCCATACAAATTTTAAATCGAAAACTTGAAAAAAACCGAAAATACGTATTTTGGGGTTCAGTTTGAACGTAGCTTTAGCTTTTAGGAAAACTTAAAATATTCATTTAAACATTAATACATTCATTTAAAACGGTATATCACATAAAACAAGGTAATTCATTTAAGAGTTTTTTGTAAAGCACTTCGGTGAAGGATTACGTTATTTTTGAAGAAATTTTTTCTTACAAAAACAAATGATATAGATGTTCCAGTTTGCGTTTGGTTTATTGTGTCTCATTCTTTTTCTTAAATTCAAACTTTTCTTTCTTCAATTCCAACTTTTTTTTCTTCAGTTCCAACTTTTCTTTCGAAAGTTTGAATTTGCGTTCCTCCCACTCACATTTCCTTTTTAAATATTTACAAACATCAACAAGATTTTGATTCACTTCTTTCAGAACCTCTGTGTATTTTTTTTTTTGGCTTAGGTCGCATTCTTTCTGAAGTTTTATAGAATTCTCTTGATATAGTATTTGGTGATCTACTTGTTTTTGTAGAAGACTTTCTTTCTTGGGAACATTTTCGGAATGATTACCTTTACGTCCAGTACGCGTTTTGACCTCTGTAAAGCTATTTTCAGTTATATTTAAAGAGCCTCCATCGCAAGCTTCTGAAATGTACATTTCCATAATGTCTTCTTCTCGATTTTTATCAACCGAATATGTTACTATGGCAGTATTAGTTTCAGCCCCAAATTCAAATGTTCCGTTCATGGCCACTGGCAGTCTCATGAATGGATAGTAATTCACTCACTCGTTGTTCTAGTGGTGTTAGGGAGCAAAAAGTACTTGGCCTCCGCCAGTCCCTGAAATGCCCAATGCGTTTCGCCGACATTTAACTTTAATGTGCTGCTTATAGTCTGCCCATACCTACAAATACATACGGATTTCTAAAAAAAGTTCACAAAAAATTAATTGAAATCGTACTTTTTTCACTTTTCTACTTCACGATGCGGTGGACCAATAGCATCTAGGTCCTTCGCTAATATTTGCCACAACTACTTAGACTTGCTTTTAGCATTTGAAACGTTGAGGAGTCCTTTAGCCAAATCGGTTTTGTAAATGAGGTTTTGTTTGAGGTGCTCCTTTAGAGCGACAACCCAAAATAAAACAAAATTATAATAAAAGAAAACCAATTTTTTCACTAAACCACTATTTACGAGTTGAAAGAACAAACACAAAATAAATTGTGGTTTTAAGGCAGAGTCAACTCTCAATGTGCATGATTTTGTTTAATTTTGAACTTTATTTTACACTTATTAAATGTTTTTTTTAAAAACTTATATTTTTTTATAGTTTACGCAAGAAAATAACTTTCGAATGATATTGGAATACAGAGCGGAGCATAACTATAAACGCAGTTAAAATATGCTCATATTTTTATTATTTACAATGTAAAACACCGTTATTATTCGAAAAATTTTAGAGTTTAGAAAGAAGAAGTTGGATAAACAAAAAATTAACAACAACTAATCAGAGTAAGTACCGTTATCTTTACTTTGCTCAAATTTTGCCGGAGCATAACTATAAACGCAAGCAAAGAATTTGATAAAATGACGAAATAAAATCAAACAAAGCTAAAGTTTAATAATTAATTACGCCACCTTTATTACTTATTACATCAAATAATCTATTTGGCATACTTTTTATTAAATTTAATATCGTATTTTTGTCGAAATTATGCCAGGCGTCAATAACAGCAATTTTTAATTGCTGAATGTTGTCATACTGCCGGTTTTCCTTATAAACTTCTCTTGTTAGTAGTCCCCAAATGTTCTCTATAGGATTAAGGTCTGGGGAGCAAGCTGGCCACGTCATAACTTGAACGCTATTTTCATTCAACCAGGAATTATTCGCGCGACTTACATGAATTCTCGCGTTGTCTTGTTGAAAAAGCCAATAGTCTGCACCTTTGCTTCGTATAAACGGCAATAAATTCATTCGTAACACTTCCATGTATTCCTCTGAGTTTATGTGAGTACTGGGAAACGCTAGTTCCAACATTCCATCAGCGCAAAAAGCTCCCCAAACCATTAAACTGCCTCCACCGAAATTTCGTTTAGAAAAAATTTGAGGATCCTTTCGCAAATCACGCCAATACGTATCAAAACCATCTGGGCCATCCAAGTTCCATTTTTTCTTATCAGAAAAAATGACCTTAAAAGAAGAAGAACAATTTAAGTAGGTTACAAACATTATATTTAACATCTTACCTTGGCGAAGTTGGTTTGCATTTTTTTCGTGCAAATTCAAGTCTTGCTGCCTTGTGACGAGCTAACAGACGAGGTGCTGATTTCAATTTTTGGCGACAAATGTGCCCAGATGATCTGAGCACTCTGTGGACAGTCCATTTAGACACATTTAGTCCACACTCATGGGCGATTTGAGCAGCGGTCTTCTTTGAATTGCTTGCACTTTTAATAATGCAACGCTTATTTCGGTCTGACAGCTTGCTTTTTGGTCCACCTGTTCTGTTTTTTCCATATTTATCAGGATCACGTAAAAAATTCCGAACAATAGCGTCAGAACGCTTCAGCTTTTCAGCAATTGCACGCTTGCTGTAGCCTTCTTCAAAAAAAGCAAGAATTTTGCCTTTTTCAGTTTCAGAGAGCACTTTACCACGCGGCATTTTAATACGTCATTATCTTCAACAGCGATCAAATAATTAGTTGTTAAATTATTCTTATTATCATAGTTGATAACACAAACTAACCATAATTTACTTATTGCGTTTATAGTTATGCTCCGGCTTAATTTGAGCAAAGTAAAGATAACGGTACTTACTCTGATTAGTTGTTGTTAATTTTTTGTTTATGCAACTTCTTCTTTCTAAATTCTAAAATATTTAGAATAATAACGGTGTTTTACATTGTAAATAATAAAAATATGAGCATATTTTAACTGCGTTTATAGTTATGCTCCGCTCTGTATTTTTGGCAAATTTGACAATTGCTTTCGTATTACATAGTTACATTTATGAAAGAGTAAATTTTTGTTTTCGAAAGAGGGAAAAATTTCCGTTCGTTCGTAAATAAATTTTCGAAAATCGTAATACAAAATACAATTTGTACGAATTCGTATGATTTTTCTTTAAAATCAAATTACACGATAACCCCCCAGTAGTATTATAAAGAGTATAATTTGAAATAACGAAATTAGTTGACTTTGACATTTAAAGAATGCAGTAACGAGTTTACAATACTTAATGGAGACTAAAGTAGCGAAAAAGTAAACATCGAATGAGTGTTTGTTAAGAACGATTATTATAATAGGTTTGTTTTTTTTCGAATTTTATATAAATATTCCATATAAATTTAAGTAGATATAAACTTGCTAAGTAGTTATAAATATAAATTAAGAATGTATAAAAATGCTGCCTAGTCTTGGAAATTTTTTGATTTTCTCTTTTAAATGTAAACAAAAATATTTGTCATAGAAATATTTGAAATTTCTGTGTTTTTAATTTGATAAAATATTAAAAACTACCTATTAGCAATTTTGTTTCCTTATTTTCAAGGTTGGTAACCGGAAATATGCTCTGATCGGTAAGGGTAACGCTATTAGAGATTATATCCGTTACGATATTTTAAGAATGATGCTATGTCATTTATTTCTATAAATATATGGAAAAAGCAAATTTTTACGGTTAATCATTCACTAACTGAAAAATGGAATTTCGCATAGTCATTTTCCCTAGAGTGTGTGATATATAAGCCTGTTAAAAACCATGAGTTAATTGTGGGTTGGGTGGTTCATAAGGAGGCTGAAGATGACCTGGTCGCTCGGGTAGAAAGTGTGCACTTCCTCTAGCGCTGATCCTTGTAAATAAATTTAGAGAAAATAAAAATTTGCTATTAAAAATTAAAATTATACGCCTTTACACAAATCCGTTTTTTGTTGAAAAAAACAGTACGAATACGGATCCGTAATCAGTCCGTCATTGACGGACTTTTAACGGACAACTCCGTTTTTCATCCGATATATTGGTCCGTCATCGACGGACTTTTAACGGACAACGAAGTCCAACTATAATGCACGATGTTAATTGAAAATAAAACAAAAAGTTTTCAGAGAATTATCTTAATATTTTTTATTATGATAAAAAGATCTATGACAATTATGTGTGAAACAAGATGTCGGCCAAATTCTCGCAACGGCTTCGGTGGCATACCTCTATGCGATGGTCCATATTTTTAATGACTCTGAGACATAATTGAGGTTCAGTGTCGTTAATGTGCCGAATTAACTCATCCTTTAGCTCTTGAATTGTTCTTGGCTTATTGAAGTACTCGTTTTCTTGTAAATATCTCCAGAAAAGGAAGTCTAACGGTGTTAAATCACATAATCGTGGCGGCCAATTAACATTGCCGTAGTGCATCTTTCAGGGTGCATTGGCAGCTCTTGAACTGCCTCTGGCTGCTCTTCACACAAAATTCGTTAATTCTGTTTGTTGACGTACCCATTGAGCCACAAATGAGCTTCATCGCTAAAAACAATTTTCAATTGAAACCCATTTCTCAAGCATTGTTCGTTTGTTATATGGTAATGCATACCGACATATAAATGCATTTATATATGATAATATTGTTGCAAGAAATTTCTAGTAATAGAAATTTCTTTACACTAATTTTGACAGCTGGAAAAATCTAGTGTCCTAATAAACTAAAAATAACTAGAATACCTGACTACTCATATAAATACTGGTACTCGGTGACGCAGTAGTTCAGTTTATAAGTAAAACGCAGAGTGTGAAGAACTTAAGTGTGGCTAACGTTTAGTTTATCTAAATCGTGTAAATAAAGTGTGCTATCAAAGTGTATTTCTGTAATTTTTAGTGACAGTTATAAATAAATAGAGCAATAAATAATTTCAAACAGTGTTTATTATTTGCAATATAGAAAGAACTCGATTTATTTAAAAGGTAAATAAATCAACGATTTTATAAAGGGTAAAATCGTAACAATTGGTGTTAGAAGTGGGATTGCAAAATAATAAGCAGTCATGAAATTGGAGGAGCTTAAGGTGGAACAGCTCAAGAAGGAATTGAGCAAATTGGCGCTACCAACAGCAGGAAATAAAGTCGAATTGCAAAAGAGGCTCATAGAGGAATTCGAGCGGCGTAACATTGACATTACAACTTACGAATTTGATGATAAAGAAGCAATGGAGGTTAGTACTCGTAAAACTGAAGGTAATATGGAGTTAAGCGCAATGTTGGCTGCTATGATGGAAAAGCTAGAAGCTTCTAGAGCAGACAACATGAAAATGTTAGAAGCCTCTAGAGCAGAAAATGAGAAACTGTTCGAAACGTCTAGAGCAGACATGAAAATGTTAGAAACTTATAGAGCAGACAACGAAAAATTGTTAGAAAAACTTCAGGAAACTTCTAGAGCCGACAACGAGAAACTTTTAACCAAGATGGAGACGAACGAGAAATTGCTTATGAAGATGGACGAAAAGTTACAAGAAACTTCTAGAGGAGGGCCCAGTACGAATTATTCAGGAAAGTTCTGGTAGAGCAAAGGCCCCTACTTTTGACGGCAGCGTACCATTTAATGTTTTTAAGTTCCAGTTCGAGACAGTTGCCGCCAGAAATATGTGGAACATTGAAGAAAAAGCTATAGAGTTGATTCTGGCCTTAAAAGGAAACGCTGCAGAAATTCTAGAAAGTGTGCCAATCACCTGTAGAAATAATTATGACGACATAATGGTGGCACTGCAACGAAAGTATGGTGGCGAACACAAAAAATAAATATACAGAATGGAACTAAGAGGTAGACTGCAGAAAGCAAATGAGTCATTGCAAGATTTTGCGGCAGAGATTGAGCGGACTTATCCAGGTGAAAATCATCCATTCTTAGATCAGTTCAAAATTGAAGCATTTGTGAATGGAATTCGGGATTCTGATGTAAGACATGCGGTGTGCGCTACGCAGAAATTAACTTTTGCTGAAACTGTCTCATTCGCGCTGGCCCAGGAGACTGCGAAGGTGATTTCCAAGCCACAAATATTTAAGGTGCGTAACCTCGAAGTAACTGCTGAAAAGGATATAAGCACAAAGTTAACAGAGGCAGTTATGAAGGCTTTAGGTGAAAGCGCAGCAAACCAAAGGACAAATGCTACAACTGCGGTAAAGTGGGGCACTTTCAGCAAAACTGCAAAGCACCCAGAAAAAGCCTCAGAGCCGATCAGCAATCACCTCAAGAGTCACCGTTAAACTAAAAAGAGCTAGCACTACGGGGCATGAGCTAGCTCCCACAACCGATGGCCCCACAATCTCCATATCAATAGCACAGCAGGGGAAAGACAATCTTACTGCTTATGGGTGCATCAACGGACAAAAGCACATTTTAACCATAGATACAGGAGCATCACAGTCCATCATCAGGCCCGATATAATTAGAAAGCCAGTTGAACCATTGCACGGGGTAAGTTTGCGAACAGCTACTGGAGAGCAGACTTCTGTCTATGGTAAGGTTAATGTGAAACTAACAATTGCCAACATAAGCGTCAGTCACGTATTTATTGTTGCCGATATTGTGGACGAAGTAATTATTGGTGCGGATTTTATGATTTGTCACGGCATTAACCTACATATAGGGCAACAAGTTATGATTTGGCAGAATGTTGAAATACCCCTTTGTGTTGGATATGAACGCGAGGATCAGGTAAGAAAGCTGGTGAGCATCGGCGACCAAAAACTACCAGCACGGGCAGAAACTTTAGTATGGGTGCGTATGGAGGGAGATTGTGAGGACAGCAGCTTGTGGGTGGTAGAACCATCAGAAATAAAAAGTGACCTTATAACAGCGAAAGAACTCGTAAAAACCAGCAAAGACAAAAGAGTTCCTGTAAGAGTACTGAACCTATCAAATTCTGAAAAAGTTGTCCGAGCGAACTCTGAAATAGCCAAATGTACTGCGCCAGAAGCAATAATCAGTTGCGAAAAGAACTTGGAACCATCCTGTGCGTCCGCTGAAGATCGAGAGATGCTGGCAGAATATGTGGAAAAATGGGTAAAAGAACTGGCGCCTGATAGAAATAAAGCCAAACAACTAATCAGAAAAAACGGCTCTGTCTTCGCCATGAAAACCCAAAGCAAGAACGGCAATTGTAAAACACCGAATAAATACTGGTGAAGCGAGGCCAATAAAGCAGGCGCCCAGAAGTATTCCTCTAGCAAAACGAAATGAAGTAAAGGAGTTAGGAGTAATCGAACCATCTTCTAGCCCATGGAGCTCGCCTATAATTTAGTTAAGAAAAAAGATGGCAGCACCCGATTCTGTGTTGATTACAGAAAACTAAACGATATCACCAAGAAGGACAGCTATCCACTACCGAGGATTGACGACACCCTAGACACGCTAGCAGGAACCAAATGGTTCTCCACATTGGACTTGTAAAGTGGTTATTGGCAAGTAGAAATTTGTGAGCAAGACAAGGAGAAAACTGCCTTTAGCACAGATAACGGATCATGGCAGTTTAATATGATGCCATTTGGACTCTGCAATGCTCCAGCAACATTCGAGCGGTTAATGGAAAATGTGCTGAAAGGACTCCACTGGAAAACTTGCCTAGTGTACCTTGATGACATAATTGTCATGGGAAAAACTTTCGATGAACACCTGAAGATCTTAGCAGAAGTCTTAAGGCGAATATCTGTGGCTGGACTCAAGCTTAGCGTAAAGAAATGTACACTGTTTCAGAGGGAAGTGAGGTATTTAAGGCACCGCGTAACTGCAGAGGGTATATCAACCGATGAAGATAAGATTCGGGCTGTAAAAGATTGGCCTCGCCCGAAAAATCTGCACGAGTTGCGCAGCTTTCTAGGTCTCTTCATTGGGGTGAAGCCCAAGAACAAGCATTCCTAAGGCTCAAGGAGTTATTATGCACGGCACCGCTTCTTGGATATCCTGTGGCCGGGGAAAAATTTGTACTGGATAGCGATGCAAGCGGACACGGAATAGGAGGTGTGCTTTCGCAGGTGATAAATGGCACCGAAAAAGTCATAGGCTATTACAGTCGAGTACTTTCGAAACCCGAAAGGAACTACTGCGTAACACGGCGGGAACTCTTGGCGGCGGTAGAATGTGTAAAGCACTACCACAAGTATCTGTACGGTCAGCACTTTCAACTAAGAACCGACCATTCTGCACTAAGGTGGCTGCTGCAATTTAAACAACCAGAAGGGCAGCAAGCTCGTTGGATTGAACGACTTCAAAGCTATGATTTCAGCATCGAGCACAGGAAAGGCATAAAACATTGCAATGCGGACGCTGTTTCAAGACGCCCCTGTAATTTACAGTGCAAACATTGTTCGAGGGCTGAAGGAAAAGAGTGCATCATTGATATAAGACTAACGCATATTGAGTCAAGTGAAGGCTGGTCAGCGGCGCAACAAAATGACCCCATACTGTCAAAAATTATGTCAGCCAAAGCAGGGGACAGGAGGCCTACCCCTGAACAAATATCAGCTGAAAGTCCGCTAATGAAGGCGTATTGGGCCCAGTGGAACAGTCTACGGGTAATTAATCACTGCTTATACCGTATATGGGAAAGTTCAGACGGCAAAACTGAGACAAAGCTAATTGTGGTGCCGTCAAGCAAAATAGACGATGTATCAAAAGAGTTCCATGACGGTCCCAGTGGTGGTCATCTCGGTGTCACTAAAACCCTAGAGAAGTTAAAACAACGATTCTACTGGGTCGGCTGCCAGCAAGCTGTAAGCGACTGGATAGCAAATTGCGCGCAATGCATCGCAGCTAAAGGACCAGTAAGAAGAAGTCGTGGGCAACTTCAACAATACAACTCGGGTGCCCCATTTGAGCGGATAGCAATGGATGTAGCAGGCCCTTTCCCCGTCAGTAATTCCGGAAACCGCTATGATCTGGTGGTGATCGACTATTTCAGTAAATGGCCTGAAGTATACGCTATACCGAACCAGAAAGCCAGAACGATAATAAGCGCATTTGTGAACAACTGGGTGTGCCACTACGGCGTTCCATTAGAATAACACTCTGACCAGGGAAGGAATTTTGGACGAACACATCCCTAAATTTCTGCTGGCATATAGATCGGCTGTTCACGATTCCACCTCCCGGACACCTGCAAAAATAATTTTCGGAACGGAACTTAAATTGCCTGGCGATTTAGAATTTGGTGTTCAGCCCGCCGCTATAGATAAAGACAATGCTTTTCAGGAACAAGAAGACCTTAACGAGCTTCTTGAGTTTGTGCGCAATCGAATTAAAATAGTCAGCGATAAGATGAAGGCGAGGTACGATCGGGCAGCGAATTCTGAAGGATTTAATGAGGGTCAGCTGGTTCTGCTATTTAACCCGCAACGAAAGAAAGGATTATCTCCCAACTACAAACGGACCCTACAGAGTAATTAAAAGGTTGCATGATGTGGTATACAGAATACGGAAAGATCAGAGCCCAAGGTCCAAAATGAAGGTTGTTCATCTAGAACGACTAGCCAACTATAGGAATAGTTATGTCTGTTCGGGACGAACAGGCTTAAGTGGGCGGCAGTGTTACAAGAAATTTCTAGTAATAGAAATTTCTTTACACTAATTTTGACAGCTGGAAAAATCTGGTGTCGTAATAAACTAGAAATAACTAGAATACCAGACTACTCATATAAATACTGGTACTCGGTGACGCAGTAGTTCAGTTTATAAGTAAAACGCAGTGTGAAGAACTAAAGTGTGGCTAACGTTTAGTTTATCTAAATCGTGTAAATAAAGTGTGCTATCAAAGTGTATTTCTGTAATTTTTAGTGACAGTTATAAATAAATAGAGCAATAAATAATTTCAAACAGTGTTTATTATTTGCAATATAGAAAATATAGAAAGAACTCGATTTATTTAAAAGGTAAATAAATCAACGATTTTATAAAGGGTAAAATCGTAACAATATATTCTTAGATATAGCCACAAATGATGGTTGGAAATATCAATAATTGGATAAAAGCATTGTGTTTTAGTTCCGTTTCTTGCTTTCTAATATCCAATACCAGTGGCGTGCAAAGGCGGGGGGGCAGGGGTCCCCCCTCCCGAAATTATTTCCAAAATACATTATTTTTTACTATGTTTAGTATACATACCTCAGTAAAATGACTATATGTGCAGAAAATGTTTTCGCTCTATCTCATGTTAGAACAACAACTCACTTAATTTGAGTGTGCAGTTGTTACGAAGCCTGGTTTATGTTTATTTACCCCGCGTAACCGTCTTCTTTATATTTCATTTGCGGTACCGTTACTTTAGCTAAGCCTTATTATTTGTTTAATTAATAGAAAATAGATATATGTGCAAAATGATTTATTTGTTTTCTAAGTATTGAAGCGTCCACATCTTTGCAAACAAATTTATTAAATTTGTGAAAAAGTGCATAAGTAGAAAAAATTAATAAACTGTAAAAATATTACAATAAAATCATAATTTAGCTCAAAATGCCTCGCGGAAAAGAATTGTCGAAAGAAGAGCAAGGAAAGATCAAAGGTATGTATGAAGCCAAGATGAGAGTGGGCCAAATTGCAGCAGCTATAAATCGGCACCGCAATACAATTAGAAATTTTTTGAAAAGTCCAGAAAACTATGCTTTTAACAAACGCACGGGACCAAAACCTTCCATTGATGAGCGGACTAAGCGGCGCATGCGAGAGTTAGCTACAAATGATATGATGAGTTGCAACAAAATTAAGGCGGAATTAGGACTAACTGTTACTAGACAGCGTGTGCAACAAGTTTTGAGACAGGACTTGCGTCTGAAATACCAATCAAAAGTTCCTAAACCACGCCTAACAAAACGACACAAAGATGCTCGCATTGCGTTCTATGAAAAATACAAGTTTTGGGACTCTGAATTCCAGTCCGTTATATTTAGTGATGAAAAAAAATTTAATTTGGATGGTCCAGATGGTCATCACAAATATTGGCGAGACATGCGTCATCCACGGCAGACTTGCTACAACCGCAATCATGGGGGTGGATCACTCATGGTATGGGCAGCCTTTAGTGCTCGTGGTAAGTCTCCAATATGCTTTGTGCCGAGCCGAATGAATGCACAAGCTTATATTGATTTGTTGGACAGTGAGCTGATTTCGTTTGCAGAGGATTTTCATGGTGATGATTGGATATTTCAGGAGGACAACGCGCCAATCCATGTTGCAGGGCCACGAAAGACTTTTTCGAGTCCCGTAATATTCCCTTGCTGCAATGGCCGGCACTGAACCCAGATCACAATCCAATTTAGGATCTTTGGGGTATACTTTCTGCCCGAATTTTTGGTGCCTCAAAGCAGTATGATACTCTGAAGCAGCTGAAACAAGCCATAGTAAAGGAGTGGGAAAGAATAGACTTGGAGGTTATAAAAAACTTCGTCGATTCAATGCCTCGAAGACTGGAACTGGTCAAAAAACAAAAAGGCAACACAATATCATACTAATATTTATATAAATTTACGTTATCCAAGTATCTTTCATAAAAAAATATTTTTGCACATATAACCATTTTCTATAGAGAAAATCTAAATGATTTTATTTTTCTTATAAATATGTATACATGATATATGTTTTGTTTTTTTTTTTTCTTAAGGCTATTTATCAATAAAACAAATTAAAAATAAAAACAAATAACAGAGACAAGTGCTTAAGAAAAATTGAATATTAATCATTGCACATATAGCCATTTTACTGAGGTATATACAAAATGCCTTGTATTTTTTGTTTCCAATAGATTTTCTTTGCAAGACCAATTGATATTTTTTTAGCCAATTGGGCTTTACCAGATTTTGCTGAAATTTGTGCAGAAATGAGAAAAATTTGCTTTGAAATAAGAGAAATTTCTAAATTTTCTGTCAGTTACCGAACCTTGTAACATGTAAAAAAATTTATTTGCCCGTTTCTTTCGATCAAATCTGTGTACTTATCCTTCCCCTCCTAATATTATTTGGGTATTAACAACCAAAAATACACTTACGTTTTTAAAACACGATCGATTGCCTTTTTATTTAATTTATCGCGTTTCATCTTTTTTCGAACGATTTCTAAAAAAGGAGTAATTAAAATCAGCAAAACAACAAAACAATAAAAACGTTGGAATAAAAATACATGTTGTTTATTGTTTTTAAACGATGTATTTTGTGTGGGTGTGCGCTGGCTTAATAAAATCTAAACTAAATTCAGGTATTTAAATTTCTATAAAATTTTAAAAATTCTTCAAAGATTTTGTCAAAGAAATTTTAAAATCTTTTGTCAATATGTATTTAGTTTAGAATTTATTTAGCTATATCACACAGTTCCTAATTGGAATAATTTAATTTGTATATTTTCTTTTAAAACAAAAAAGTCGTGTTTCCAATGGTATTACTTTTTTTAATTAAAAATCTGTGATTTAAATACCACATTAAGTCTTAACTGGAATCCCCAAAATTTCAGATTTGTGAATTTATTTTTATATCAATTAACTATTTAACTTATATCAATTAACAATTTAACTTATATAGACTTTCAAAGTAGTTATAGTAGTTAACAAGTAAGAATTTAAAAAAATGTTGCCAAGATTTGACAATTCTTGGATTTTCTCTTTTAAATGTAAACGAAAATATTTGTCATACAGGATTTTTCAACAGGGACGCTACAAAAGTAGAGCGACAGGGACAGCAAACGACGCCATATTTCTTGCCGCTCTTTTGACATTTCTCTTCAGTAAGGTTTGCCATTTTATGATGGAAAGTTATACGAGCCAACGAGTCAATATTATTAAAATTTACTACCGAAATTCGGAGTCAGTGGCCTCAACGTTAAGAGCGCTACGTCCAATTTATGGTCGTCATAATCGTCCTAGCAGATCAACAATTGAGCGTCTAGTTGAAAAATTTGAATCCACAGGCACAGAACAAAATGTTCCCGTGCCGGTGAGACAAAGAAGTGCCCGTAGTGTCGAGAATATTGCTGCCGCTGAGGCTTCAGTTGAAGAAAATCCAAATGTGTCTCTCACACGTCGTTCTCAAGCGTTGGGCATCTCTGTGACGTCGTTGTGGCGAATTTTGCGAAAAGATCTTGGCCTACATCCTTACAAGATCAAATTGACGCAAGAGGCTCATTTCTGGCTGAATGGCTTCGTCAATAAACAAAATATGCGTTATTGGTCAGACAGCAATCCACACGTACTCCATGAGTCATCATTGCATCCCGAAAAAATTACGGTTTGGTGCGGTTTATGGGCCGGCGGCGTCATTGAGCAGTACTTCTTCCGTGATGATCAAGACCGGCACGTTACTGTGAATGGAAAACGCTACCGTTCAATGATAACCGAATATTTTTGGCCCCAATTGGATGATATGGACTTGGAGGACATGTGGTTCCAACAGGACGGTGCCACAAGCCACACAGCGAATGTCACAATCAATTTATTGGAAACCAAGTTTGGAGAACGTGTTATCTCACGAAATAGTCCAGTCGATTGTCCGCCTCGGTCTTGCGATTTGACGCCGTCAACGCCAGCGAGCTTCGTACGCATATCGAACGTGAAATTGCAGCAGTATTGGCAGATTTTAACTTGAAAACCGTCGAAAATTTGGTTCAGCGTCTGGACTTCTGCAAGCGTGCCCGTGGTGGCCATGTAAAAGAAATCGAGTTCCATACATAATGGCATCGAACGTACTTGTACAGGAATAAAGAATTTCATTGATATCCAAAACCGTTTTTTTTTTTATTTAAAAAAACTTTTGTAGCGCTCTTATTTGTAATTTGATAAAATTTTAAAAACAACAAAAGCTAACAAAGTTAGTAAATTTAGAACAGTGCATACAATATAATTGCTATAAGCCATGTTTCGGTGAAGTCCATGTATGAAAACAAGTAGTTATAGATATAAAGATATAAAAATAAAGCTTTTTTATTCCCTCCACCATATATGGTGAGGGTATATATCAGTTTGTCATTCCGTTTGTAATATGTCGAAATATAGGTCTAAGACCCCATAATTTCGTGATCCTAATGCAATTTTAAGTCGATTTAGCGATGTCCGTCTGTCTGTTGAAATGGCGGTCACGACGCGAAGACGCAAGCGAGGATGCCTGTTTTTGCCCAGTTTATTTGACACCCTCCGCACATTTTGGTATTGAAAATGAGCAAAATCGGTCCAGCGGTTAAAAAGTTATGGGTGAAAATGTGAAGATACCTCTAAATTTTCCATACAAATTTGTGTATTTTAGTACAATTTCATAGTAGCGACAGGAGAAAACTGCCTTTAGCACAGATAACGGATTATGGCAGTTTAATATGGTGCCATTTGGACTCTGCAATGCTCCAGCAACATTCGAGCGGTTAATGGAAAATGTGCTGAAAGGACTCCACTGGAAAACTTGCCTAGTGTACCTTGATGACATAATTGTCATGGGAAAAACTTTCGATGAACACCTGAAGATCTTAGCAGAAGTCTTAAGGCGAATATCTGTGGCTGGACTCAAGCTTAGCGTAAAGAAATGTACACTGTTTCAGAGGGAAGTCAAGTATTTAGGGCACCGCGTAACTGCAGAGGGTATATCAACCGATGAAGATAAGATTCGGGCTGTAAAAGATTGGCCTCGCCCGAAAAATCTGCACGAGTTGCGCAGCTTTCTAGGTCTCTTCATTGGGGTGAAGCCCAAGAACAAGCATTCCTAAGGCTCAAGGAGTTATTATGCACGGCACCGCTTCTTGGATATCCTGTGGCCGGGGAAAAATTTGTACTGGATAGCGATGCAAGCGGACACGGAATAGGAGGTGTGCTTTCGCAGGTGATAAATGGCACCGAAAAAGTCATAGGCTATTACAGTCGAGTACTTTCGAAACCCGAAAGGAACTACTGCGTAACACGGCGGGAACTCTTGGCGGCGGTAGAATGTGTAAAGCACTACCACAAGTATCTGTACGGTCAGCACTTTCAACTAAGAACCGACCATTCTGCACTAAGGTGGCTGCTGCAATTTAAACAACCAGAAGGGCAGCAAGCTCGTTGGATTGAACGACTTCAAAGCTATGATTTCAGCATCGAGCACAGGAAAGGCATAAAACATTGCAATGCGGACGCTGTTTCAAGACGCCCCTGTAATTTACAGTGCAAACATTGTTCGAGGGCTGAAGGAAAAGAGTGCATCATTGATATAAGACTAACGCATATTGAGTCAAGTGAAGGCTGGTCAGCGGCGCAACAAAATGACCCCATACTGTCAAAAATTATGTCAGCCAAAGCAGGGGACAGGAGGCCTACCCGTGAACAAATATCAGCTGAAAGTCCGCTAATGAAGGCGTATTGGGCCCAGTGGAACAGTCTACGGGTAATTAATCACTGCTTATACCGTATATGGGAAAGTTCAGACGGCAAAACTGAGACAAAGCTAATTGTGGTGCCGTCAAGCAAAATAGACGATGTATCAAAAGAGTTCCATGACGGTCCCAGTGGTGGTCATCTCGGTGTCACTAAAACCCTAGAGAAGTTAAAACAACGATTCTACTGGGTCGGCTGCCAGCAAGCTGTAAGCGACTGGATAGCAAATTGCGCGCAATGCATCGCAGCTAAAGGACCAGTAAGGAGAAGTCGTGGGCAACTTCAACAATACAACTCGGGTGCCCCATTTGAGCGGATAGCAATGAATGTAGCAGGCCCTTTCCCCGTCAGTAATTCCGGAAACCGCTATGATCTGGTGGTGATCGACTATTTCAGTAAATGGCCTGAAGTATACGCTATACCGAACCAGAAAGCCAGAACGATAATAAGCGCATTTGTGAACAACTGGGTGTGCCACTACGGCGTTCCATTAGAATAACACTCTGACCAGGGAAGGAATTTTGGACGAACACATCCCTAAATTTCTGCTGGCATATAGATCGGCTGCTCACGATTCCACCTCCCGGACACCTGCAAAAATAATTTTCGGAACGGAACTTAAATTGCCTGGCGATTTAGAATTTGGTGTTCAGCCCGCCGCTATAGATAAAGACAATGCTTTTCAGGAACAAGAAGACCTTAACGAGCTTCTTGAGTTTGTGCGCAATCGAATTAAAATAGTCAGCGATAAGATGAAGGCGAGGTACGATCGGGCAGCGAATTCTGAAGGATTTAATGAGGGTCAGCTGGTTCTGCTATTTAACCCGCAACGAAAGAAAGGATTATCTCCCAACTACAAACGGACCCTACAGAGTAATTAAAAGGTTGCATGATGTGGTATACAGAATACGGAAAGATCAGAGCCCAAGGTCCAAAATGAAGGTTGTTCATCTAGAACGACTAGCCAACTATAGGAATAGTTATGTCTGTTCGGGACGAACAGGCTTAAGTGGGCGGCAGTGTTACAAGAAATTTCTAGTAATAGAAATTTCTTTACACTAATTTTGACAGCTGGAAAAATCTGGTGTCGTAATAAACTAGAAATAACTAGAATACCAGACTACTCATATAAATACTGGTACTCGGTGACGCAGTAGTTCAGTTTATAAGTAAAACGCAGTGTGAAGAACTAAAGTGTGGCTAACGTTTAGTTTATCTAAATCGTGTAAATAAAGTGTGCTATCAAAGTGTATTTCTGTAATTTTTAGTGACAGTTATAAATAAATAGAGCAATAAATAATTTCAAACAGTGTTTATTATTTGCAATATAGAAAATATAGAAAGAACTCGATTTATTTAAAAGGTAAATAAATCAACGATTTTATAAAGGGTAAAATCGTAACAATATATTCTTAGATATAGCCACAAATGATGGTTGGAAATATCAATAATTGGATAAAAGCATTGTGTTTTAGTTCCGTTTCTTGCTTTCTAATATCCAATACCAGTGGCGTGCAAAGGCGGGGGG
Organism: Eustalomyia histrio; assembly: GCA_949748255.1. NCBI lineage: Eukaryota > Metazoa > Arthropoda > Insecta > Diptera > Anthomyiidae > Eustalomyia > Eustalomyia histrio. The sequence continues at coordinate 127,069,341 of OX456525.1, forward strand.
GCAGGGGTCCCCCCTCCCGAAATTATTTCCAAAATACATTATTTTTTACTATGTTTAGTATACATACCTCAGTAAAATGACTATATGTGCAGAAAATGTTTTCGCTCTATCTCATGTTAGAACAACAACTCACTTAATTTGAGTGTGCAGTTGTTACGAAGCCTGGTTTATGTTTATTTACCCCGCGTAACCGTCTTCTTTATATTTCATTTGCGGTACCGTTACTTTAGCTAAGCCTTATTATTTGTTTAATTAATAGAAAATAGATATATGTGCAAAATGATTTATTTGTTTTCTAAGTATTGAAGCGTCCACATCTTTGCAAACAAATTTATTAAATTTGTGAAAAAGTGCATAAGTAGAAAAAATTAATAAACTGTAAAAATATTACAATAAAATCATAATTTAGCTCAAAATGCCTCGCGGAAAAGAATTGTCGAAAGAAGAGCAAGGAAAGATCAAAGGTATGTATGAAGCCAAGATGAGAGTGGGCCAAATTGCAGCAGCTATAAATCGGCACCGCAATACAATTAGAAATTTTTTGAAAAGTCCAGAAAACTATGCTTTTAACAAACGCACGGGACCAAAACCTTCCATTGATGAGCGGACTAAGCGGCGCATGCGAGAGTTAGCTACAAATGATATGATGAGTTGCAACAAAATTAAGGCGGAATTAGGACTAACTGTTACTAGACAGCGTGTGCAACAAGTTTTGAGACAGGACTTGCGTCTGAAATACCAATCAAAAGTTCCTAAACCACGCCTAACAAAACGACACAAAGATGCTCGCATTGCGTTCTATGAAAAATACAAGTTTTGGGACTCTGAATTCCAGTCCGTTATATTTAGTGATGAAAAAAAATTTAATTTGGATGGTCCAGATGGTCATCACAAATATTGGCGAGACATGCGTCATCCACGGCAGACTTGCTACAACCGCAATCATGGGGGTGGATCACTCATGGTATGGGCAGCCTTTAGTGCTCGTGGTAAGTCTCCAATATGCTTTGTGCCGAGCCGAATGAATGCACAAGCTTATATTGATTTGTTGGACAGTGAGCTGATTTCGTTTGCAGAGGATTTTCATGGTGATGATTGGATATTTCAGGAGGACAACGCGCCAATCCATGTTGCAGGGCCACGAAAGACTTTTTCGAGTCCCGTAATATTCCCTTGCTGCAATGGCCGGCACTGAACCCAGATCACAATCCAATTTAGGATCTTTGGGGTATACTTTCTGCCCGAATTTTTGGTGCCTCAAAGCAGTATGATACTCTGAAGCAGCTGAAACAAGCCATAGTAAAGGAGTGGGAAAGAATAGACTTGGAGGTTATAAAAAACTTCGTCGATTCAATGCCTCGAAGACTGGAACTGGTCAAAAAACAAAAAGGCAACACAATATCATACTAATATTTATATAAATTTACGTTATCCAAGTATCTTTCATAAAAAAATATTTTTGCACATATAACCATTTTCTATAGAGAAAATCTAAATGATTTTATTTTTCTTATAAATATGTATACATGATATATGTTTTGTTTTTTTTTTTTTCTTAAGGCTATTTATCAATAAAACAAATTAAAAATAAAAACAAATAACAGAGACAAGTGCTTAAGAAAAATTGAATATTAATCATTGCACATATAGCCATTTTACTGAGGTATATACAAAATGCCTTGTATTTTTTGTTTCCAATAGATTTTCTTTGCAAGACCAATTGATATTTTTTTAGCCAATTGGGCTTTACCAGATTTTGCTGAAATTTGTGCAGAAATGAGAAAAATTTGCTTTGAAATAAGAGAAATTTCTAAATTTTCTGTCAGTTACCGAACCTTGTAACATGTAAAAAAATTTATTTGCCCGTTTCTTTCGATCAAATCTGTGTACTTATCCTTCCCCTCCTAATATTATTTGGGTATTAACAACCAAAAATACACTTACGTTTTTAAAACACGATCGATTGCCTTTTTATTTAATTTATCGCGTTTCATCTTTTTTCGAACGATTTCTAAAAAAGGAGTAATTAAAATCAGCAAAACAACAAAACAATAAAAACGTTGGAATAAAAATACATGTTGTTTATTGTTTTTAAACGATGTATTTTGTGTGGGTGTGCGCTGGCTTAATAAAATCTAAACTAAATTCAGGTATTTAAATTTCTATAAAATTTTAAAAATTCTTCAAAGATTTTGTCAAAGAAATTTTAAAATCTTTTGTCAATATGTATTTAGTTTAGAATTTATTTAGCTATATCACACAGTTCCTAATTGGAATAATTTAATTTGTATATTTTCTTTTAAAACAAAAAAGTCGTGTTTCCAATGGTATTACTTTTTTTAATTAAAAATCTCTGATTTAAATACCACAATAAGTCTTAACTTGAATCCCCAAAATTTCAGATTTGTGAATTTATTTTTATATCAATTAACTATTTAACTTATATCGATTAACAATTTAACTTATATAGACTTTCAAAGTAGTTATAGTAGTTAACAAGTAAGAATTTAAAAAAATGTTGCCAAGATTTGACAATTCTTGGATTTTCTCTTTTAAATGTAAACGAAAATATTTGTCATACAGGATTTTTCAACAGGGACGCTACAAAAGTAGAGCGACAGGGACAGCAAACGACGTCATATTTCTTGCCGCTCTTTTGACATTTCTCTTCAGTAAGGTTTGCCATTTTATGATGGAAAGTTATACGAGCCAACGAGTCAATATTATTAAAATTTACTACCGAAATTCGGAGTCAGTGGCCTCAACGTTAAGAGCGCTACGTCCAATTTATGGTCGTCATAATCGTCCTAGCAGATCAACAATTGAGCGTCTAGTTGAAAAATTTGAATCCACAGGCACAGAACAAAATGTTCCCGTGCCGGTGAGACAAAGAAGTGCCCGTAGTGTCGAGAATATTGCTGCCGCTGAGGCTTCAGTTGAAGAAAATCCAAATGTGTCTCTCACACGTCGTTCTCAAGCGTTGGGCATCTCTGTGACGTCGTTGTGGCGAATTTTGCGAAAAGATCTTGGCCTACATCCTTACAAGATCAAATTGACGCAAGAGGCTCATTTCTGGCTGAATGGCTTCGTCAATAAACAAAATATGCGTTATTGGTCAGACAGCAATCCACACGTACTCCATGAGTCATCATTGCATCCCGAAAAAATTACGGTTTGGTGCGGTTTATGGGCCGGCGGCGTCATTGAGCAGTACTTCTTCCGTCATGATCAAGACCGGCACGTTACTGTGAATGGGAAACGCTACCGTTCAATGATAACCGAATATTTTTGGCCCCAATTGGATGATATGTACTTGGAGGACATGTGGTTCCAACAGGACGGCGCCACAAGCCACACAGCGAATGTCACAATCAATTTATTGGAAACCAAGTTTGGAGAACGTGTTATCTCACGAAATAGTCCAGTCGATTGTCCGCCTCGGTCTTGCGATTTGACGCCGTCAACGCCAGCGAGCTTTGTACGCATATCGAACGTGAAATTGCAGCAGTATTGGCAGATTTTAACTTGAAAACCGTCGAAAATTTGGTTCAGCGTCTGGACTTCTGCAAGCGTGCCCGTGGTGGCCATGTAAAAGAAATCGAGTTCCATACATAATGGCATCGAACGTACTTGTACAGGAATAAAGAATTTCATTGATATCCAAAACCGTTTTTTTTTTATTTAAAAAAACTTTTGTAGCGCTCTTATTTGTAATTTGATAAAATTTTAAAAACAACAAAAGCTAACAAAGTTAGTAAATTTAGAACAGTGCATACAATATAATTGCTATAAGCCATGTTTCGGTGAAGTCCATGTATGAAAACAAGTAGTTATAGATATAAAGATATAAAAATAAAGCTTTTTTATTCCCTCCACCATATATGGTGAGGGTATATATCAGTTTGTCATTCCGTTTGTAATATGTCGAAATATAGGTCTAAGACCCCATAATTTCGTGATCCTAATGCAATTTTAAGTCGATTTAGCGATGTCCGTCTGTCTGTTGAAATGGCGGTCACGACGCGAAGACGCAAGCGAGGATGCCTGTTTTTGCCCAGTTTATTTGACACCCTCCGAACAGTTTGGTATTGAAAATGAGCAAAATCGGTCCAGCGGTTAAAAAGTTATGGGTGAAAATGTGAAGATACCTCTAAATTTTCCATACAAATTTGTGTATTTTAGTACAATTTCATAGTAGCGACAGGAGAAAACTGCCTTTAGCACAGATAACGGATTATGGCAGTTTAATATGATGCCATTTGGACTCTGCAATGCTCCAGCAACATTCGAGCGGTTAATGGAAAATGTGCTGAAAGGACTCCACTGGAAAACTTGCCTAGTGTACCTTGATGACATAATTGTCATGGGAAAAACTTTCGATGAACACCTGAAGATCTTAGCAGAAGTCTTAAGGCGAATATCTGTGGCTGGACTCAAGCTTAGCGTAAAGAAATGTACACTGTTTCAGAGGGAAGTCAAGTATTTAGGGCACCGCGTAACTGCAGAGGGTATATCAACCGATGAAGATAAGATTCGGGCTGTAAAAGATTGGCCTCGCCCGAAAAATCTGCACGAGTTGCGCAGCTTTCTAGGTCTCTTCATTGGGGTGAAGCCCAAGAACAAGCATTCCTAAGGCTCAAGGAGTTATTATGCACGGCACCGCTTCTTGGATATCCTGTGGCCGGGGAAAAATTTGTACTGGATAGCGATGCAAGCGGACACGGAATAGGAGGTGTGCTTTCGCAGGTGATAAATGGCACCGAAAAAGTCATAGGCTATTACAGTCGAGTACTTTCGAAACCCGAAAGGAACTACTGCGTAACACGGCGGGAACTCTTGGCGGCGGTAGAATGTGTAAAGCACTACCACAAGTATCTGTACGGTCAGCACTTTCAACTAAGAACCGACCATTCTGCACTAAGGTGGCTGCTGCAATTTAAACAACCAGAAGGGCAGCAAGCTCGTTGGATTGAACGACTTCAAAGCTATGATTTCAGCATCGAGCACAGGAAAGGCATAAAACATTGCAATGCGGACGCTGTTTCAAGACGCCCCTGTAATTTACAGTGCAAACATTGTTCGAGGGCTGAAGGAAAAGAGTGCATCATTGATATAAGACTAACGCATATTGAGTCAAGTGAAGGCTGGTCAGCGGCGCAACAAAATGACCCCATACTGTCAAAAATTATGTCAGCCAAAGCAGGGGACAGGAGGCCTACCCGTGAACAAATATCAGCTGAAAGTCCGCTAATGAAGGCGTATTGGGCCCAGTGGAACAGTCTACGGGTAATTAATCACTGCTTATACCGTATATGGGAAAGTTCAGACGGCAAAACTGAGACAAAGCTAATTGTGGTGCCGTCAAGCAAAATAGACGATGTATCAAAAGAGTTCCATGACGGTCCCAGTGGTGGTCATCTCGGTGTCACTAAAACCCTAGAGAAGTTAAAACAACGATTCTACTGGGTCGGCTGCCAGCAAGCTGTAAGCGACTGGATAGCAAATTGCGCGCAATGCATCGCAGCTAAAGGACCAGTAAGGAGAAGTCGTGGGCAACTTCAACAATACAACTCGGGTGCCCCATTTGAGCGGATAGCAATGGATGTAGCAGGCCCTTTCCCCGTCAGTAATTCCGGAAAGCGCTATGATCTGGTGGTGATCGACTATTTCAGTAAATGGCCTGAAGTATACGCTATACCGAACCAGAAAGCCAGAACGATAATAAGCGCATTTGTGAACAACTGGGTTTGCCACTACGGCGTTCCATTAGAATAACACTCTGACCAGGGAAGGAATTTTGGACGAACACATCCCTAAATTTCTGCTGGCATATAGATCGGCTGTTCACGATTCCACCTCCCGGACACCTGCAAAAATAATTTTCGGAACGGAACTTAAATTGCCTGGCGATTTAGAATTTGGTGTTCAGCCCGCCGCTATAGATAAAGACAATGCTTTTCAGGAACAAGAAGACCTTAACGAGCTTCATGAGTTTGTGCGCAATCGAATTAAAATAGTCAGCGATAAGATGAAGGCGAGGTACGATCGGGCAGCGAATTCTGAAGGATTTAATGAGGGTCAGCTGGTTCTGCTATTTAACCCGCAACGAAAGAAAGGATTATCTCCCAACTACAAACGGACCCTACAGAGTAATTAAAAGGTTGCATGATGTGGTATACAGAATACGGAAAGATCAGAGCCCAAGGTCCAAAATGAAGGTTGTTCATCTAGAACGACTAGCCAACTATAGGAATAGTTATGTCTGTTCGGGACGAACAGGCTTAAGTGGGCGGCAGTGTTACAAGAAATTTCTAGTAATAGAAATTTCTTTACACTAATTTTGACAGCTGGAAAAATCTGGTGTCGTAATAAACTAGAAATAACTAGAATACCAGACTACTCATATAAATACTGGTACTCGGTGACGCAGTAGTTCAGTTTATAAGTAAAACGCAGTGTGAAGAACTAAAGTGTGGCTAACGTTTAGTTTATCTAAATCGTGTAAATAAAGTGTGCTATCAAAGTGTATTTCTGTAATTTTTAGTGACAGTTATAAATAAATAGAGCAATAAATAATTTCAAACAGTGTTTATTATTTGCAATATAGAAAATATAGAAAGAACTCGATTTATTTAAAAGGTAAATAAATCAACGATTTTATAAAGGGTAAAATCGTAACAATATATTCTTAGATATAGCCACAAATGATGGTTGGAAATATCAATAATTGGATAAAAGCATTGTGTTTTAGTTCCGTTTCTTGCTTTCTAATATCCAATACCAGTGGCGTGCAAAGGCGGGGGGGCAGGGGTCCCCCCTCCCGAAATTATTTCCAAAATACATTATTTTTTACTATGTTTAGTATACATACCTCAGTAAAATGACTATATGTGCAGAAAATGTTTTCGCTCTATCTCATGTTAGAACAACAACTCACTTAATTTGAGTGTGCAGTTGTTACGAAGCCTGGTTTATGTTTATTTACCCCGCGTAACCGTCTTCTTTATATTTCATTTGCGGTACCGTTACTTTAGCTAAGCCTTATTATTTGTTTAATTAATAGAAAATAGATATATGTGCAAAATGATTTATTTGTTTTCTAAGTATTGAAGCGTCCACATCTTTGCAAACAAATTTATTAAATTTGTGAAAAAGTGCATAAGTAGAAAAAATTAATAAACTGTAAAAATATTACAATAAAATCATAATTTAGCTCAAAATGCCTCGCGGAAAAGAATTGTCGAAAGAAGAGCAAGGAAAGATCAAAGGTATGTATGAAGCCAAGATGAGAGTGGGCCAAATTGCAGCAGCTATAAATCGGCACCGCAATACAATTACAAATTTTTTGAAAAGTCCAGAAAACTATGCTTTTAACAAACGCACGGGACCAAAACCTTCCATTGATGAGCGGACTAAGCGGCGCATGCGAGAGTTAGCTACAAATGATATGATGAGTTGCAACAAAATTAAGGCGGAATTAGGACTAACTGTTACTAGACAGCGTGTGCAACAAGTTTTGAGACAGGACTTGCGTCTGAAATACCAATCAAAAGTTCCTAAACCACGCCTAACAAAACGACACAAAGATGCTCGCATTGCGTTCTATGAAAAATACAAGTTTTGGGACTCTGAATTCCAGTCCGTTATATTTAGTGATGAAAAAAAATTTAATTTGGATGGTCCAGATGGTCATCACAAATATTGGCGAGACATGCGTCATCCACGGCAGACTTGCTACAACCGCAATCATGGGGGTGGATCACTCATGGTATGGGCAGCCTTTAGTGCTCGTGGTAAGTCTCCAATATGCTTTGTGCCGAGCCGAATGAATGCACAAGCTTATATTGATTTGTTGGACAATGAGCTGATTCCGTTTGCAGAGGATTTTCATGGTGATGATTGGATATTTCAGGAGGACAACGCGCCAATCCATGTTGCAGGGCCACGAAAGACTTTTTCGAGTCCCGTAATATTCCCTTGCTGCAATGGCCGGCACTGAACCCAGATCACAATCCAATTTAGGATCTTTGGGGTATACTTTCTGCCCGAATTTTTGGTGCCTCAAAGCAGTATGATACTCTGAAGCAGCTGAAACAAGCCATAGTAAAGGAGTGGGAAAGAATAGACTTGGAGGTTATAAAAAACTTCGTCGATTCAATGCCTCGAAGACTGGAACTGGTCAAAAAACAAAAAGGCAACACAATATCATACTAATATTTATATAAATTTACGTTATCCAAGTATCTTTCATAAAAAAATATTTTTGCACATATAACCATTTTCTATAGAGAAAATCTAAATGATTTTATTTTTCTTATAAATATGTATACATGATATATGTTTTGTTTTTTTTTTTTCTTAAGGCTATTTATCAATAAAACAAATTAAAAATAAAAACAAATAACAGAGACAAGTGCTTAAGAAAAATTGAATATTAATCATTGCACATATAGCCATTTTACTGAGGTATATACAAAATGCCTTGTATTTTTTGTTTCCAATAGATTTTCTTTGCAAGACCAATTGATATTTTTTTAGCCAATTGGGCTTTACCAGATTTTGCTGAAATTTGTGCAGAAATGAGAAAAATTTGCTTTGAAATAAGAGAAATTTCTAAATTTTCTGTCAGTTACCGAACCTTGTAACATGTAAAAAAATTTATTTGCCCGTTTCTTTCGATCAAATCTGTGTACTTATCCTTCCCCTCCTAATATTATTTGGGTATTAACAACCAAAAATACACTTACGTTTTTAAAACACGATCGATTGCCTTTTTATTTAATTTATCGCGTTTCATCTTTTTTCGAACGATTTCTAAAAAAGGAGTAATTAAAATCAGCAAAACAACAAAACAATAAAAACGTTGAAATAAAAATACATGTTGTTTATTGTTTTTAAACGATGTATTTTGTGTGGGTGTGCGCTGGCTTAATAAAATCTAAACTAAATTCAGGTATTTAAATTTCTATAAAATTTTAAAAATTCTTCAAAGATTTTGTCAAAGAAATTTTAAAATCTTTTGTCAATATGTATTTAGTTTAGAATTTATTTAGCTATATCACACAGTTCCTAATTGGAATAATTTAATTTGTATATTTTCTTTTAAAACAAAAAAGTCGTGTTTCCAATGGTATTACTTTTTTTAATTAAAAATCTGTGATTTAAATACCACATTAAGTCTTAACTGGAATCCCCAAAATTTCAGATTTGTGAATTTATTTTTATATCAATTAACTATTTAACTTATATCAATTAACAATTTAACTTATATAGACTTTCAAAGTAGTTATAGTAGTTAACAAGTAAGAATTTAAAAAAATGTTGCCAAGATTTGACAATTCTTGGATTTTCTCTTTTAAATGTAAACGAAAATATTTGTCATACAGGATTTTTCAACAGGGACGCTACAAAAGTAGAGCGACAGGGACAGCAAACGACGCCATATTTCTTGCCGCTCTTTTGACATTTCTCTTCAGTAAGGTTTGCCATTTTATGATGGAAAGTTATACGAGCCAACGAGTCAATATTATTAAAATTTACTACCGAAATTCGGAGTCAGTGGCCTCAACGTTAAGAGCGCTACGTCCAATTTATGGTCGTCATAATCGTCCTAGCAGATCAACAATTGAGCGTCTAGTTGAAAAATTTGAATCCACAGGCACAGAACAAAATGTTCCCGTGCCGGTGAGACAAAGAAGTGCCCGTAGTGTCGAGAATATTGCTGCCGCTGAGGCTTCAGTTGAAGAAAATCCAAATGTGTCTCTCACACGTCGTTCTCAAGCGTTGGGCATCTCTGTGACGTCGTTGTGGCGAATTTTGCGAAAAGATCTTGGCCTACATCCTTACAAGATCAAATTGACGCAAGAGGCTCATTTCTGGCTGAATGGCTTCGTCAATAAACAAAATATGCGTTATTGGTCAGACAGCAATCCACACGTACTCCATGAGTCATCATTGCATCCCGAAAAAATTACGGTTTGGTGCGGTTTATGGGCCGGCGGCGTCATTGAGCAGTACTTCTTCCGTGATGATCAAGACCGGCACGTTACTGTGAATGGAAAACGCTACCGTTCAATGATAACCGAATATTTTTGGCCCCAATTGGATGATATGGACTTGGAGGACATGTGGTTCCAACAGGACGGTGCCACAAGCCACACAGCGAATGTCACAATCAATTTATTGGAAACCAAGTTTGGAGAACGTGTTATCTCACGAAATAGTCCAGTCGATTGTCCGCCTCGGTCTTGCGATTTGACGCCGTCAACGCCAGCGAGCTTCGTACGCATATCGAACGTGAAATTGCAGCAGTATTGGCAGATTTTAACTTGAAAACCGTCGAAAATTTGGTTCAGCGTCTGGACTTCTGCAAGCGTGCCCGTGGTGGCCATATAAAAGAAATCGAGTTCCATACATAATGGCATCGAACGTACTTGTACAGGAATAAAGAATTTCATTGATATCCAAAACCGTTTTTTTTTTATTTAAAAAAACTTTTGTAGCGCTCTTATTTGTAATTTGATAAAATTTTAAAAACAACAAAAGCTAACAAAGTTAGTAAATTTAGAACAGTGCATACAATATAATTGCTATAAGCCATGTTTCGGTGAAGTCCATGTATGAAAACAAGTAGTTATAGATATAAAGATATAAAAATAAAGCTTTTTTATTCCCTCCACCATATATGGTGAGGGTATATATCAGTTTGTCATTCCGTTTGTAATATGTCGAAATATAGGTCTAAGACCCCATAATTTCGTGATCCTAATGCAATTTTAAGTCGATTTAGCGATGTCCGTCTGTCTGTTGAAATGGCGGTCACGACGCGAAGACGCAAGCGAGGATGCCTGTTTTTGCCCAGTTTATTTGACACCCTCCGAACAGTTTGGTATTGAAAATGAGCAAAATCGGTCCAGCGGTTAAAAAGTTATGGGTGAAAATGTGAAGATACCTTTAAATTTTCCATACAAATTTGTGTATTTTAGTACAATTTCATAGTAGCGACAGGAGAAAACTGCCTTTAGCACAGATAACGGATTATGGCAGTTTAATATGATGCCATTTGGACTCTGCAATGCTCCAGCAACATTCGAGCGGTTAATGGAAAATGTGCTGAAAGGACTCCACTGGAAAACTTGCCTAGTGTACCTTGATGACATAATTGTCATGGGAAAAACTTTCGATGAACACCTGAAGATCTTAGCAGAAGTCTTAAGGCGAATATCTGTGGCTGGACTCAAGCTTAGCGTAAAGAAATGTACACTGTTTCAGAGGGAAGTCAAGTATTTAGGGCACCGCGTAACTGCAGAGGGTATATCAACCGATGAAGATAAGATTCGGGCTGTAAAAGATTGGCCTCGCCCGAAAAATCTGCACGAGTTGCGCAGCTTTCTAGGTCTCTTCATTGGGGTGAAGCCCAAGAACAAGCATTCCTAAGGCTCAAGGAGTTATTATGCACGGCACCGCTTCTTGGATATCCTGTGGCCGGGGAAAAATTTGTACTGGATAGCGATGCAAGCGGACACGGAATAGGAGGTGTGCTTTCGCAGGTGATAAATGGCACCGAAAAAGTCATAGGCTATTACAGTCGAGTACTTTCGAAACCCGAAAGGAACTACTGCGTAACACGGCGGGAACTCTTGGCGGCGGTAGAATGTGTAAAGCACTACCACAAGTATCTGTACGGTCAGCACTTTCAACTAAGAACCGACCATTCTGCACTAAGGTGGCTGCTGCAATTTAAACAACCAGAAGGGCAGCAAGCTCGTTGGATTGAACGACTTCAAAGCTATGATTTCAGCATCGAGCACAGGAAAGGCATAAAACATTGCAATGCGGACGCTGTTTCAAGACGCCCCTGTAATTTACAGTGCAAACATTGTTCGAGGGCTGAAGGAAAAGAGTGCATCATTGATATAAGACTAACGCATATTGAGTCAAGTGAAGGCTGGTCAGCGGCGCAACAAAATGACCCCATACTGTCAAAAATTATGTCAGCCAAAGCAGGGGACAGGAGGCCTACCCGTGAACAAATATCAGCTGAAAGTCCGCTAATGAAGGCGTATTGGGCCCAGTGGAACAGTCTACGGGTAATTAATCACTGCTTATACCGTATATGGGAAAGTTTAGACGGCAAAACTGAGACAAAGCTAATTGTGGTGCCGTCAAGCAAAATAGACGATGTATCAAAAGAGTTCCATGACGGTCCCAGTGGTGGTCATCTCGGTGTCACTAAAACCCTAGAGAAGTTAAAACAACGATTCTACTGGGTCGGCTGCCAGCAAGCTGTAAGCGACTGGATAGCAAATTGCGCGCAATGCATCGCAGCTAAAGGACCAGTAAGGAGAAGTCGTGGGCAACTTCAACAATACAACTCGGGTGCCCCATTTGAGCGGATGGCAATGGATGTAGCAGGCCCTTTCCCCGTCAGTAATTCCGGAAACCGCTATGATCTGGTGGTGATCGACTATTTCAGTAAATGGCCTGAAGTATACGCTATACCGAACCAGAAAGCCAGAACGATAATAAGCGCATTTGTGAACAACTGGGTGTGCCACTACGGCGTTCCATTAGAATAACACTCTGACCAGGGAAGGAATTTTGGACGAACACATCCCTAAATTTCTGCTGGCATATAGATCGGCTGTTCACGATTCCACCTCCCGGACACCTGCAAAAATAATTTTCGGAACGGAACTTAAATTGCCTGGCGATTTAGAATTTGGTGTTCAGCCCGCCGCTATAGATAAAGACAATGCTTTTCAGGAACAAGAAGACCTTAACGAGCTTCATGAGTTTGTGCGCAATCGAATTAAAATAGTCAGCGATAAGATGAAGGCGAGGTACGATCGGGCAGCGAATTCTGAAGGATTTAATGAGGGTCAGCTGGTTCTGGTATTTAACCCGCAACGAAAGAAAGGATTATCTCCCAACTACAAACCGACCCTACAGAGTAATTAAAAGGTTGCATGATGTGGTATACAGAATACGGAAAGATCAGAGCCCAAGGTCCAAAATGAAGGTTGTTCATCTAGAACGACTAGCCAACTATAGGAATAGTTATGTCTGTTCGGGACGAACAGGCTTAAGTGGGCGGCAGTGTTACAAGAAATTTCTAGTAATAGAAATTTCTTTACACTAATTTTGACAGCTGGAAAAATCTGGTGTCGTAATAAACTAGAAATAACTAGAATACCAGACTACTCATATAAATACTGGTACTCGGTGACGCAGTAGTTCAGTTTATAAGTAAAACGCAGTGTGAAGAACTAAAGTGTGGCTAACGTTTAGTTTATCTAAATCGTGTAAATAAAGTGTGCTATCAAAGTGTATTTCTGTAATTTTTAGTGACAGTTATAAATAAATAGAGCAATAAATAATTTCAAACAGTGTTTATTATTTGCAATATAGAAAATATAGAAAGAACTCGATTTATTTAAAAGGTAAATAAATCAACGATTTTATAAAGGGTAAAATCGTAACAATATATTCTTAGATATAGCCACAAATGATGGTTGGAAATATCAATAATTGGATAAAAGCATTGTGTTTTAGTTCCGTTTCTTGCTTTCTAATATCCAATACCAGTGGCGTGCAAAGGCGGGGGGGCAGGGGTCCCCCCTCCCGAAATTATTTCCAAAATACATTATTTTTTACTATGTTTAGTATACATACCTCAGTAAAATGACTATATGTGCAGAAAATGTTTTCGCTCTATCTCATGTTAGAACAACAACTCACTTAATTTGAGTGTGCAGTTGTTACGAAGCCTGGTTTATGTTTATTTACCCCGCGTAACCGTCTTCTTTATATTTCATTTGCGGTACCGTTACTTTAGCTAAGCCTTATTATTTGTTTAATTAATAGAAAATAGATATATGTGCAAAATGATTTATTTGTTTTCTAAGTATTGAAGCGTCCACATCTTTGCAAACAAATTTATTAAATTTGTGAAAAAGTGCATAAGTAGAAAAAATTAATAAACTGTAAAAATATTACAATAAAATCATAATTTAGCTCAAAATGCCTCGCGGAAAAGAATTGTCGAAAGAAGAGCAAGGAAAGATCAAAGGTATGTATGAAGCCAAGATGAGAGTGGGCCAAATTGCAGCAGCTATAAATCGGCACCGCAATACAATTACAAATTTTTTGAAAAGTCCAGAAAACTATGCTTTTAACAAACGCACGGGACCAAAACCTTCCATTGATGAGCGGACTAAGCGGCGCATGCGAGAGTTAGCTACAAATGATATGATGAGTTGCAACAAAATTAAGGCGGAATTAGGACTAACTGTTACTAGACAGCGTGTGCAACAAGTTTTGAGACAGGACTTGCGTCTGAAATACCAATCAAAAGTTCCTAAACCACGCCTAACAAAACGACACAAAGATGCTCGCATTGCGTTCTATGAAAAATACAAGTTTTGGGACTCTGAATTCCAGTCCGTTATATTTAGTGATGAAAAAAAATTTAATTTGGATGGTCCAGATGGTCATCACAAATATTGGCGAGACATGCGTCATCCACGGCAGACTTGCTACAACCGCAATCATGGGGGTGGATCACTCATGGTATGGGCAGCCTTTAGTGCTCGTGGTAAGTCTCCAATATGCTTTGTGCCGAGCCGAATGAATGCACAAGCTTATATTGATTTGTTGGACAATGAGCTGATTCCGTTTGCAGAGGATTTTCATGGTGATGATTGGATATTTCAGGAGGACAACGCGCCAATCCATGTTGCAGGGCCACGAAAGACTTTTTCGAGTCCCGTAATATTCCCTTGCTGCAATGGCCGGCACTGAACCCAGATCACAATCCAATTTAGGATCTTTGGGGTATACTTTCTGCCCGAATTTTTGGTGCCTCAAAGCAGTATGATACTCTGAAGCAGCTGAAACAAGCCATAGTAAAGGAGTGGGAAAGAATAGACTTGGAGGTTATAAAAAACTTCGTCGATTCAATGCCTCGAAGACTGGAACTGGTCAAAAAACAAAAAGGCAACACAATATCATACTAATATTTATATAAATTTACGTTATCCAAGTATCTTTCATAAAAAAATATTTTTGCACATATAACCATTTTCTATAGAGAAAATCTAAATGATTTTATTTTTCTTATAAATATGTATACATGATATATGTTTTGTTTTTTTTTTCTTAAGGCTATTTATCAATAAAACAAATTAAAAATAAAAACAAATAACAGAGACAAGTGCTTAAGAAAAATTGAATATTAATCATTGCACATATAGCCATTTTACTGAGGTATATACAAAATGCCTTGTATTTTTTGTTTCCAATAGATTTTCTTTGCAAGACCAATTGATATTTTTTTAGCCAATTGGGCTTTACCAGATTTTGCTGAAATTTGTGCAGAAATGAGAAAAATTTGCTTTGAAATAAGAGAAATTTCTAAATTTTCTGTCAGTTACCGAACCTTGTAACATGTAAAAAAATTTATTTGCCCGTTTCTTTCGATCAAATCTGTGTACTTATCCTTCCCCTCCTAATATTATTTGGGTATTAACAACCAAAAATACACTTACGTTTTTAAAACACGATCGATTGCCTTTTTATTTAATTTATCGCGTTTCATCTTTTTTCGAACGATTTCTAAAAAAGGAGTAATTAAAATCAGCAAAACAACAAAACAATAAAAACGTTGAAATAAAAATACATGTTGTTTATTGTTTTTAAACGATGTATTTTGTGTGGGTGTGCGCTGGCTTAATAAAATCTAAACTAAATTCAGGTATTTAAATTTCTATAAAATTTTAAAAATTCTTCAAAGATTTTGTCAAAGAAATTTTAAAATCTTTTGTCAATATGTATTTAGTTTAGAATTTATTTAGCTATATCACACAGTTCCTAATTGGAATAATTTAATTTGTATATTTTCTTTTAAAACAAAAAAGTCGTGTTTCCAATGGTATTACTTTTTTTAATTAAAAATCTGTGATTTAAATACCACATTAAGTCTTAACTGGAATCCCCAAAATTTCAGATTTGTGAATTTATTTTTATATCAATTAACTATTTAACTTATATCAATTAACAATTTAACTTATATAGACTTTCAAAGTAGTTATAGTAGTTAACAAGTAAGAATTTAAAAAAATGTTGCCAAGATTTGACAATTCTTGGATTTTCTCTTTTAAATGTAAACGAAAATATTTGTCATACAGGATTTTTCAACAGGGACGCTACAAAAGTAGAGCGACAGGGACAGCAAACGACGCCATATTTCTTGCCGCTCTTTTGACATTTCTCTTCAGTAAGGTTTGCCATTTTATGATGGAAAGTTATACGAGCCAACGAGTCAATATTATTAAAATTTACTACCGAAATTCGGAGTCAGTGGCCTCAACGTTAAGAGCGCTACGTCCAATTTATGGTCGTCATAATCGTCCTAGCAGATCAACAATTGAGCGTCTAGTTGAAAAATTTGAATCCACAGGCACAGAACAAAATGTTCCCGTGCCGGTGAGACAAAGAAGTGCCCGTAGTGTCGAGAATATTGCTGCCGCTGAGGCTTCAGTTGAAGAAAATCCAAATGTGTCTCTCACACGTCGTTCTCAAGCGTTGGGCATCTCTGTGACGTCGTTGTGGCGAATTTTGCGAAAAGATCTTGGCCTACATCCTTACAAGATCAAATTGACGCAAGAGGCTCATTTCTGGCTGAATGGCTTCGTCAATAAACAAAATATGCGTTATTGGTCAGACAGCAATCCACACGTACTCCATGAGTCATCATTGCATCCCGAAAAAATTACGGTTTGGTGCGGTTTATGGGCCGGCGGCGTCATTGAGCAGTACTTCTTCCGTGATGATCAAGACCGGCACGTTACTGTGAATGGAAAACGCTACCGTTCAATGATAACCGAATATTTTTGGCCCCAATTGGATGATATGGACTTGGAGGACATGTGGTTCCAACAGGACGGTGCCACAAGCCACACAGCGAATGTCACAATCAATTTATTGGAAACCAAGTTTGGAGAACGTGTTATCTCACGAAATAGTCCAGTCGATTGTCCGCCTCGGTCTTGCGATTTGACGCCGTCAACGCCAGCGAGCTTCGTACGCATATCGAACGTGAAATTGCAGCAGTATTGGCAGATTTTAACTTGAAAACCGTCGAAAATTTGGTTCAGCGTCTGGACTTCTGCAAGCGTGCCCGTGGTGGCCATGTAAAAGAAATCGAGTTCCATACATAATGGCATCGAACGTACTTGTACAGGAATAAAGAATTTCATTGATATCCAAAATCGTTTTTTTTTTTATTTAAAAAAACTTTTGTAGCGCTCTTATTTGTAATTTGATAAAATTTTAAAAACAACAAAAGCTAACAAAGTTAGTAAATTTAGAACAGTGCATACAATATAATTGCTATAAGCCATGTTTCGGTGAAGTCCATGTATGAAAACAAGTAGTTATAGATATAAAGATATAAAAATAAAGCTTTTTTATTCCCTCCACCATATATGGTGAGGGTATATATCAGTTTGTCATTCCGTTTGTAATATGTCGAAATATAGGTCTAAGACCCCATAATTTCGTGATCCTAATGCAATTTTAAGTCGATTTAGCGATGTCCGTCTGTCTGTTGAAATGGCGGTCACGACGCGAAGACGCAAGCGAGGATGCCTGTTTTTGCCCAGTTTATTTGACACCCTCCGAACAGTTTGGTATTGAAAATGAGCAAAATCGGTCCAGCGGTTAAAAAGTTATGGGTGAAAATGTGAAGATACCTCTAAATTTTCCATACAAATTTGTGTATTTTAGTACAATTTCATAGTAGCGACAGGTATATAATATATTTTATCATATTTTTTCACCAATTGCTTAGAAATTAATATTTTTCACCTCAAAAATTTTTTTTACCATAAAAATTTTTTTCACCTAAAAAAATTTTTTCACCCCAAAATTTTTTTCACGTAAAAAAATTCGTTTCCGCATCCAAAAAAGTTTTTCACCTCAAATAATTTTTTTCACCTCCATAATTTTACTTCAAAAGTTTTTACATTGTTTGTATCAAAAACAATAGAGAACATTGGTGGAGGGTATTCAAAGATTCGGCACAGCCGAATTTAATTAATTTTTTTTTTTTATATAAATTTGTCTTTATAAAAAAAAAAAAACAAAATTGCCCAAAAATAACAATTGAAATTAAAAAAATCCGAAGTAAAAATATACAATTTAAATTCAAAAAATTACAAATTAAATTCAAAAAATTATTGAAATTCAATTAAATTTATTTTATTTGGTGTTTTTGAATTTCAATTGATGCTTTATAAATTACATTTGAAGTAATTTCAAATGTTTTTGAAACAATCTAATCGTTTTTGAAATGGTCTTTGAATTTGAGTAAAATTTGGCCAAAATTTCATAATGAATATTAACACTAAAAAATATAATAAAAATTACCCCAACCAAATAACAATTAGACCCAAAATAAAGTTTGGGGCATATTTTCATTTATAAGATTGAGGTTTTAACTCATTATGTAAAAAACACCAATTTGGGGAAATGAAAATGAATGAATATTAGTTGAAATGAAAAATGACCACAATATATGCAAAGCAAAGAAATGTTGTTTACGCTCAGCATTATACGCATTTATTTTGCATGGAATCAAAAATATCCGAATGTATTCCTTATAAACATTAAAGTTACTTAGGCCAACCTAAATTGAAATATTTTAAGGAATTCGAATGAAAATCAATTTAAATAAATGGAAGAGCCATCAATTTCCTATATGCGGTTTTTGCTGTATCCGACGATCTTATAAAATTTTAGAGCGATAAATCTCTAGACAATGGGTCTTAAGAGTTTGGCAATATTGAAACCTACTAAGAATTATATTTGTTCTTAATGTAAGAAAATCAAAATTTTCGCCTGCGGCGCCAACTCCTACAAATATTAATATACGAAAAACAAATTAAAAATTTTTTAATAAAAATCTAGCGATTTTTGGTTTAAAATTTTCGCCTGACAAAAAGATTTTCTGATGACGACGATAATGCACCAAGCGGAGTATTTGACGTTTCGTCAAAAGAATTTTGTGAGCATAATAGATTTTTATTAAAATGATCTAAAAGCGGAGAGAAGCTATACAACACAAAAACCATCAAAATGTACTTAAAATTAGACGTATACATTAGATCTCAGTCAATGTAATAAATAAGTTTTAAATAAAAATTGTTTATGAATTTAAAAGCTGTAAATTTTGTTTTAAATGCTTCAAAAAGGTCAAAAAATGTATGTTTAAAAATTTGCCAGCTTTTAAATATATTTTGGGCCCCCCGCCCAACAAAACAAAAGCCTGGGCACGCCATTGCCCAATACAATATCTTTGCTTTATTAATCGATTATTGTGTATTCCAAATAAAATAACGTCCTAACAAATATTTTTATGGTTTTGAGTGAATTCCAACCAATATTTTCTCTGGGTCTATGGACTATTTTAAAAACGACCCCACGTCGAAAGTTAATATGGAAATCGTCTATTATTTCATACGCACGATGCGTTTTAATGTGCCGTTTCAAAATTGGCACTTTTTTTAAATGTACAACAGTTAACATATGATTTTTATATTTTCTTATGTAGTTTGAAGTAAAACTATATAAAAAACCCGAATTAACGAAATAATAATTTTTCAAATTTTTTAACTAAAATTTTTATCTAAAAATTACATTTATTTCCATTTTTTCTAAAGGCAAATTTACACACATCCGAAAGCCACAGGAATTACCTACAGGGCAAGAAATAAGTAAATAAATTCAAATAACATGAAATTTGCAACAAAATGGGATTAAAATTCATATATTTGCATATTTTGATATAATGGCATATTAAAATGATATTTCATATTCAGTCGAAAAATGGATATTTGGAGTAAATGTATACAAATTAAATTGAGTTAATTTTAGCAAAGATTAAGGTTATGTTTCCATATGAGGCTTTGCTTCAAACGATTGAAAATACAATACCAAAATACATGCAATTACTCATTCGTCTCAGGACGTACGTCTTGTGGAAACATTAAATTTAACTAGTTTTGAGAAATGCAGCATGAAATGTTTACATTAAATCAGTGCTGTTCATTTCATGGGACAATTGTCCCCTGCTCAACTCACATGTATTCTTACGCTCTTGCTTTTAGTCGTCACTGAAACAGCGACGAATGAACACGTGTGGCGGATGTATGCTAATTTTTCTTTAATGCACTGAAAAAAATTAATAACAATGTAGAAAAAATATTTTATGATAATACAAGATCTATAAAAATCTTTAATAAACTTAATAAAAAAAACGCATTTTTTTAATATAAAAGTTGAAATATTTTTAAAAATTGGAGTCCGATCGTTCATCCATTTATTCCGATCGAATGTATTGTATTTTTTTTTTTCTTACAAAAATACCATTTTTTAATAGGATATCATAATAAATCCATACATATTACACATATTAATATGTAAATAAAATGAAATCAATAATATTATGGAAAAAATTTACAACTTTTTGTTTTTTATAAAATGAACAAAAATTTACTTTTTGTTTAATTTATATTTTTTTAAAACTGTTTTATACAAAACACTAACCCCCAGTCTTATAAGGAAAATTTGTTGTCGTTTTACATGTTAATTTGATTTAAAAGTGTGTTATAAAAATCAACAGAATGTCTATTAATATGACAGTAACAGTTTCATATTTTCAAAAAAAAAAAATAAATTCATAAAGGTACTAACACTGCTATTAACCCATTGTACATTTTTTACAGTACAATTCTCATTTTCTCACCAACACAACTATATTTTTATTTTTGAACAGCACCCCAATATACCATATAGCAATCAGAGAACTGCATTTGCTGATTGCAAAACGATCATACGCAATCAACACAGGAATAAATTGTGTTTGCGTTCAAACGCTGAATATACTCCAACACACATATTCGTTGATGATTTTAAATCAATCAAACGATGTGCAAAGTGTTTTGTCACTGGTTTATAATCATCGGTCGTTGTTAAACCATTGTTTTATTCTGTTCATTCGAGCCAACAATAATTATTTTGATGTAGAATAAATCAGAAAAAACAGCAAACAACGTGTATGAGTGTAATCATAATTAAAACAAAATAGTTTCTTATCTATAAAAAGGGGGTGGTTTTGTAAAAAAAAACATATTTCATAGCGTTATATGTATATTAGGGTGGGTCTAAAATACGTTTTTTTAGAATTTTTATTAGGAATACCAAAAATATTGTTCTTTGTGAATATTTTTTTTTTAATTTAGGTCGACATCTCAAGCTCGCCCAATCCGGTTAAAGTTAAATATTGCCTAATTTTCCAATCAAAATAGTTGAAAAAAATTTAGACAATATTTAAATTTTTCCGGATTAGGCAAGCCTGAGATATCGACCTAAGTTTTTTTTCCAAAAAAATATTTATATTTCACAAAGAAGAATATTTTTAGTACACAAAATGCATGTATGTATATAAAACAATTTCATATTATTCAACGCCAACGTACGGTTTCAACGGTTGTTTTCATACCATTCATTGTATTCTTGTTCGTTCGGGTCAACAATAATTATTATAGAATAAATAAAAAAACAAAACAACGTGTGTGTGTATTCATAATTAAAACAGAATAGTTTCTTATCTATAAAAAGGGGATTTTGTAGAAACACATGTATATTAGGGTGGGTCTCAAATCCGTTTTTTTAGAATTTTTATTAGTAATACCAAAAATATTGTTCTTTGTGAAATTTATTTTTTTTTTAATTTAGGTCGATATCTCAGGCTCTCCCAATCCGGTTAAAGTTAAATATTGCCTAATTTTCCAATCAAAATAGATGAAAAAAAATTTAGACAATATTTGAATTTTTCCGGATTAGGCAAGTCTGAGATATTGACCTAAATTTTTTTTCAAAAAAAATATTTTTATTTCACAAAGAAGAATATTTTTAGTATTGTTTTACTAAAAAAATTCTAAAAAAGCGGGTTTAAGTCCCACCCTAATGTGTGTTTCTATTTTGTTGTAATTATTAATAAACTCATATGCGTTGTTTGTTGTTTTTCTGATTTATTCAACGCTGACTTTTTGTTGAGTGATTACATTTGCAGTAAACATAATCGACATATGGTCCACACTGATCCCAATTACGCGTTCAGTAACATGATGCTGATTTTATTCTACAGTGAATTTTGTTGAATTATTAAATGTGAACAAGAATTTTTGTGTATGATTAAATCAAGAAAAATGTTGATTTTGCAGTTCTCTGATAGCAATCAAACTGGAATACAACTTATATTAATAGTGTATTTTAAGCATTTTTTAATTTCGATTATTATAATATTTATAAAATGTGAATTCACAAGCAGTATTTAACAATGCTAGAGAAAAGATTATTATACATAACTTTTTCTCAAGTATGCTTATGAACAACATACAACAACAACGCAATATGACGATTGAAATAGAAATATTTTTTAATAAATTATTGTTGTCTTTGTTCTACGCTTATAATGCATACAACAAGTGCCATTACTTTTTTTTAAATTTGTCAAACGTGTTTTGCGTGTACATTTAGTTGTAAATTTCATATAGTGAACGTGAAATTGGATATTAAATTTAATAATTTTTATTTATGGTTAAAATTAATTATTATTATTTATATTTAAAATGAATTATGATTATTTTAAAAATTAAAATAAAAAATAAATTTAATTAAAGAAAATAATTATGATTTCTCTTTTTCAACTATTAATAATATATTATTTTTGTAAGATTATTCTACAATTGCAAGAATAAGCTTATAGTAATCATACACACATAATATTTTCACGAGGGTTCCGCTTTGATTTTTCTACAATTGTTACGATAGCCTTTTTCAATATATTCTCAAGTCTTTTTCAAGCTTAAGGCTTGTGTTTGTAAGCTTATAATAATATTTTTCTCAAGTCATTTGGTATGTTGGGACTGCATTAAATGTTAAAAGTCACAAGTTACAAAATATGAGTGTTATAGTAGTGAGAGAAAGGCCAGCCAGAGAAACAGGTAAATATGGAATAGTGTATGGTACACGGTGCAAGGTGTTTTTTTTTTTTTTGTTAAAAAACCACCCTTTGAAAAATAATATCAAAAGTAATAAAAGAAGAAGAATTAGTAGAAACCTCTCAAACACATGCTTCAAAAAAACATAAATTAATTGATACAGATGTTGTGGAAATGCATATAAATGGTAGGCAGGGAGGGAATGTAAAAAGTAAAATAAATAGAATAATAGCAGACGTTAAAAAGGACGTTAAAACTTCTGTTAATTCAAAAATTTAACAGTGTTGCCAGTTTTTTCCCTTACACCTGATTCCTAAATAACTAAGTTTTTATTTTCTGTAAAATTCATACCACTTTTATTTGTTTACAAATTAATATCAAAAATAAATTATTTTTTTTTTTTATTTTGATTTTGTCAGACTTAAGATCATTGTTAAATGTTACTATTACACTGTACAACAGTCCGAAAACTTTTGATTTTTGTATAACTGTTCAAAAAATTTTTTTTTTAGTTTAATTAAATAAAACATGTTTTTTTTATATTTCTATTATGTAAAAGTGGATTACCCAATATACCATATAGCAACTTGAGAATAAGCTTATATAAATAGTGTGTTTTAAGCTTTTCTTAATTTCGCTTAACAGTGCTTGAGAAAACATTAATATATATAACATTTTCTCAAGTATGCTTATAAACAACGCAGTATGACGATTGAAATAGAAATATTTTTCAATACATCCTAGTCTTGTTGTCTTTGTTCTACGCTTATAATGCATACAACAAGTGCCGTTACTTTTTTTTTAATTTGTCAAACGTGTTTTGCGTGTACATTTGGTTGTAAATTTTATAAAGGTGCAATTGCATTTTAAATTTAATTATTTTTATACTAATTTTTATTTATAGTTAAAATTAATTATTATTATTTATATTTAAAATGTATTATTATTATTTATATTTAAAATTAAAATAAAAAACTAGTAAAAAAGTCTTAAATTCGGCTGTGCCGAATCTTTGAATACCCTCCACCAATGTTCTCTATTGTTTTTGATACAAACAATGTAAAAAACTTTAGAAGTAAAATTATGGAGGCGAAAAAAATTTGTTGAGGTGAAAAACTTTTTTTGATGCAGAAACGAATTTTTTTAAGGGAAAAAATTTGGAGGTGAAAAAATTTTTTGTGGTAAAAACAAATTTTAGTGGTGAAAAAAATTTTTTGAGGTGTACAAAATATTATTAATTTCTAAGCGATTGGTGAAAAAAATATGAGAAAATATAATATATACCAGTCGCTACTATGAAATTGTACTAAAATACGCCAATTTGTATGAAAATTTAGAGGTATCTTCACATTTTCACCCATAACTTTTTAACCGCTGGGCCGATAATACCAAACTGCTCGGGAGGATGTACAATAATCTGCGTCTTCTCGTCGTGATCGCCATTTCAACAGACAGACAGACGGACATTGCTAAATTGCGTAAGAATCACGAATATATATACTTTATGGGGTCTTAGACCTATATTTCGACATGTTACAAACGGAATGACAAACTGATATATACCCTCACCATATATGGTGGAGGGTATAATAATATATTATATGTGAAGCTTATTCTACAATTATGTAAAAAAGCTTATAAATATATTGAGTCAAATAAGCTTTTCTATACCCAAGTCTTCTCGTCGTGATCGCCATTTCAACAGACAGGCAGACAGACGGACATCGCTAAATTGCATAAGGATCACGAATATATATACTTTATGGAGTCTTAGACCTATATTTCGACATGTTACAAACGGAATGACAAACTGATATATACCCTCTCCATATATGGTAGAGGGTATAATAATATATTATATGTGAAGCTTATTTTACAATTATGTAAAAAAGCTTATAATATATTGAGTCAAATAAGCTTTTCTATACCCAAGTTAATACAACATTTTTTTTGTAAGCTCATTCTACAATTGCAAGTTCCGTTTTGATTTTTCTACAATTGTTACGATAGCCTTTTTCAATATATTCTCAAGTCTTTTTCAAGCTTAAGGCTTGTGTTTGTAAGCTTATAATAATATTTTTCTCAAGTCATTTGATATGTTGGGCCCAATATATGGTATATATATAGCATTCAAACTGCAATACAATTATGTAAAAAAGCTTATAAATATATTGAGTCAAATAAGCTTTTCTATACCCAAGTTAATACAATATTATTTTTGTAAACTTATTCTACAATTGCAAGAATAAGCTTATAGTAATCATACACACATAATATTTTCACGAGGGTTCCGTTTTGATTTTTCTACAATTGTTACGATAGCCTTTTTCAATATATTCTTAAGTCTTTTTCAAGCTTATAATAATATTTTTCTCAAGTCATTTGGTATGTTGGGTAACTTTAAAATACTTATTTCTGTCTCTTTGGATTCTTCTAAGTCGTATGGCTTCACGCTCCAACAACATTCTGCGAGAATTGCAAGTAAATCCTTCCCCTTATATCTAGTTTCATTTGGAGCTTTTCCTGGTGAAACTTCTCAGTGTTCATCTGAGACCTCCCAAGTTATCTGCAAAATAACTGCTATCAATATGATTGTGTAACATATACATTTTTAATGACATTATTACTTTTAAGTTTGCAAAAACTGCTATCACAATTTTCATAAAATTGTCTGCCTTGTGTACCCCTAAAACGTCATTAATTACAGACTTTTACTTCCTTTTCTGTCAGTAAGGTATCATCTTGCATTAAGGTAACATCTTTCATTAAATTGTGGATATTTGGACCAATTAAAATATCTGTACACAGAGAAAACAGATTTGCGCTATCAACCGAATTTGTAGCCAATAGTTCGGTTGTGGTAACCGAATTTTTCGGTTGTGACAAGAGAAAACCAATTGAAACATGAGAAATATGCATCTGACAACAGAATTTCGGTTGCTTCAATAACAATTCGGTAGTCACTACATCTAGACCATTTGATTGACAACACATTCAGTTGCCAGCACGAATCTGTTTTCTGGGTGCAAAATAAAAAAAATAGTTTTATTCTATAATGTATCATTTTCAAATAAACCTTCTTTTTAAGAATTGAAAGATGCCTAATTTAATATGTTGTGGAGGCATTAGATTACATTTTTGTGACCAATTATGTCATGTTGTATTTGTGGCTACAGAAAGTCAGTATAACGTTTTCCCTATTTTAGCTGTTCCACTCACAAATAAAATATTATACTTGTAACAACAGTTTAAAGTTTTTATGTATTATATATCCAAACTGAACTTATCTCAGATGAATTTTTACAATATTGGCCAAAAATTAAAATTATGAACTTTCATCAAATTCGACCCTTTGGAGGTTTTTATATACTAACCTAATGCATTCATCTGGCATAGGAATTATCCATGCTCGAAAATAGTGCCATTTGTTTGTCTTTATCTTAATTTTAGATAAACTATCGGATAGAAAATTTTGTATGTAAAGAAGTTAACACTTTGTTTTTAAAAGGAAATATAATAAAAAACCAAACAGTTTCATTATAAAATTATAATTTGCATTTTTTGAATGACAAAAGTATATAAAACCCAGACATGCATGAATGCAAATATGCCATTGCTTATATTTATGATCATAAATCTACATATTAAATCAATTTTCGTTGAAACCATATATAATCATCCATACACAAACATATACGAACACATGCGATTATTTTTAACTGGAAGCTTAAAATTATTCACTACTACCATTATCTGTAAAAAAAATATTTAAAGAAAAAACAGAAAAAGTATTGTTATAAATTTTCATATATTTCATACTCAACAATACCCAAAAATGTTATTGACATGCCCTCTAAGTCCCCGGATCCCCAAACGGAAGTTTTTATTCCCGTTGAAGGAAAGTGGTAAATCACCTAAACTGGCAGCACTGAATTTAAGTTTTGTTGTGTTTTCTTTGTGGTTGCTGTTTTAACAATAATAAAAATGAACTGAAATATTTGAATTGCCAGACATTCCGAAAAAAATTACTGTATGCTAGTTTGGTATTTTACTGGGTGCGCATGCTTATTTGTATGATCTTTGAGAGAGTTTTAAAAAACTTATATTGCCTTCAAACCATAGCGAACAGACCAAATATAACATCCAACCAAACAACTTGAAAACAAGCAGTTTGGAATTTCAATTACAATGCATGTATATTAAGGTGTCTCTAAAATTAAGAATTGTTTTTTCCCAATGCTAACAACCAAATTAATAAATTTAAAGAAACAAAAAAAAATAGTTTTTCTATTTTATCAAAAAAAAGTTCAAATATTTTATTTTTTAAAATAAATATCAAAAATAAAAAACTATTTAAGAATAAAAAGCTTTTTAAAAAGTTTATTTTTAAGGCCTGCTAACTTATCAAAATATAACCATAGCTTAGTAACTAGCAGAGAACTGCATTTGCTGATTGCAAAACGTTCATACGCAATCAACACAAGAATAAATATGTGTTTGCGTTCAAACGCTGAATATACTATTTTATATCAATCAAAACGACGTGCAAATTGTTTTATCACTGATGTATAATCATCGGTCGTTGTTAAACCATTGATTTTATTCTGTTCATTCGAGCCAACAATAATTATGTTGATGTAGAATAAATCAGAAAAAACAACAAACAACGTGTATGAGTGTAATCACAATTAAAACAAAACAGTTTCTTATCTATAAAAAGGGGGTGGTTTTGTAGAAGAAACACATTTCATAAATGTTATATATATATATTAGGGTGGGTCTAAAACACGTTTTTTTAGAATTTTTATTAGGAATACCAAAAATATTGTTCTTTGTGAAATTTTTTTTTAATTAAAGTCGACATCTCAGGCTCGCCCAATCCGGTTAAAGTTAAATATTGCCTAATTTTCCAATCAAAATAGATAAAAAATTTAGACAGTATTTAATTTTTTCCGGATTAGGCAAGCCTGAGATATAGGCCTAATTTTTTTTTCCAAAAAAATATTTATATTTCACGAAGAATATTTTTATTACTAATATAGATTCTAAAAAAGCGGATTTAAGTCCCACCTAGAGTATTCAAAAACCGAAACCGAAAACCGGTCAACCGGTTTCTTTATTTTTAAAAACCGATCGGTTTCGAATATTTTGTAAATTCTAAGAAAACCGAAAACCGGTCTTTTTTGTTCGGTTAACCGGTTTTTTTAATTACATCACCAACTGGGTTACTTGGTCTCTTTTATTTTTTCCGAACACTTTTATAATCGTTTGTTTGGTTATGAAGATTTAGATGTAAGTCTGATAGATTCCGATGAATTCAAATAGATTAATTTCTGATCTAAATAACACAATAAGCAGTATTCAAAATCCTAAAAAAGAGACTGTATAAAATCATTCATCATTATATGTGACCTTCTCCGAGAAAAGGGACCTAGTGTGTGAAAATGAAGTTTTGAGAAAAACGCATTTAAAGTTTCATAACGCATTATCACTGTGAACACACCTTCAGTTGGGAGATGCGATTTGGTATGGTTAGTTATGATTGGGTGCCGACTTTGGTGACGTCATGCCTATGTGATGACGTATTTTTTTCGCTTTTAGAGTGACAATTTAAACCCAAAAAATTAAAAAAAGGAAATTTTAAGGTATTTCTCATTTTTGTCGATTTTCCCAAGGTCGTTTTGTACGTTTTTATGGGGTAAATTAATTTGTATCAGAAATCTAATTAATTTCATCATTAAGTCCAAACCCGTTTTTTGACACACTAGGTCCCTTTTCTCGGAGAAGGTCACATATGATGATTTCATATATCTTGATAAATGCGACGAAAGAACTGAAAAGTTGGACAATTTATATAATTGTCTTTTGACTATTTGTCCAACATCTGCTATTAGTGAAAGAGAATTTTCCACTTCTAGCTTTATCAAAAGCAAACAAAAAAATCGTCTTAAAACGAAACATTTAAATTGCATATTATTTCTAAAATATTATTTTAGAAGTGAAAAATAGATTTTCTTTTTACATATTTAAAATGTAATATTAAAAGAACTTATTTAATGCCAAACGTTCAAATTACTAACGTAGCTAGTTTTACCCAATTTACCAACTTAATGATCTCTATTCATTTGATATAAATATAGTTTTATAATATTAATTTTAAAAATATTATATTAAAAAATATTAAAACCAATAAATTAAATGTTGAAATGAAATACAATAAAAAAATATTATAAAATATTTTTTTTTTCATATTCATTTTTTTTATTACTTTATTTATTAAATTTCTTTTTTTTGTTTGTAATTAAAAAAACGAATTATATAAGCTTTTTATTCAAATTAAAAAAAAACGAAAAAACCGGTTGACCGGGTTTTTCTGCAAAAACCGAAACCGAAACCGGTTTTTTTTTAATTAGATTTTTCGAAGAAAACCGAAACCGGTTTTTCCAAAAGGCCGGTTTTTTGAATACTCTAGTCCCACCCTAATGTAAACAATATCATTTATGAAATGTGTTTCTATTTTGTTTTAATTATGAATACACTCATACGCGTTGTTTGTTGTTTTTTCTGATTTATTCAACGCTGACTTTTCGGCATATTATTCAAACTGATCTGAATTACGCGTTCAGTAACATGATGCTGATTTTATTCTACAGTGAATTTTGTTGAATTACACTGATTTTCTCGAAAAAAGGGTCAAATTGACCCATAAAGAGACCAGTTAGAGGGTTAAGATCTTCCACAAAAATAATCCCCATACAATTCCACAATACAACTCTGACCATAAGAATTCTCTCAGACATTAAGTTACAGCATTTTTTTCATATAGTATAATGCTCCCTTCGACCAAAAAATGAAAACTTTGACCCACTGTAAAAAAAACTCAGACGTGCTGGACCATAAGTTTGTTCTACAAAAATGATCTACTCAACATACCCTTTCAGAATTATAGGGTCGCTATTCTGTTCCAAAAATGCTGTTGGACAGTGTTATTAAATGTGAACAAGAATTTTTGTGTATGATTAAATCAAGAAAAAAGTTGATTTTGCAGTTCTCTGGTACCTAGCTATGGTAATAAATGCCAAATTAGTATGGTTAGGGTTTAAATCTGGTTATTATTGTGATAAGTTACCCGCTCTAAGTGGAATAATAATTTGGATAACTGTGATGCATTATTATACCCTCCGCAATATATGGTTTGTCATTCCATTTGTTACATGTCGAAATATAGGTTAAACGCCCCATAAGTCGATTTGGCGATGGCCGTCTGCTGTCTGTCCGTCTGTCTGTTGAAATGGCGATCACCTACAAGATTAATAGACATCCTCCCGACCAGTTTAATATTGAGAATGAGCCAAATCGGTACAGCGGATAAAACGTTATGAGTGAAAATGTCAAGATACCTCTAAATTTTCTATACAAATTGGTGTATTTCAGTACAATTTCATAGTAGCGACCGGTAAATAATATATTTTTAAAATTTTTTCAGTCGCTTAGAAGTGAATAATATTTTATATACACCTCAAATATTTTTCACCTCAAAAATTTTTTTCACCACTAAAATTTTTTTTCATCACAAAAATTTTTTTCAACTCAAAAATGTTCTTCATTTTTACCTAGGTATTTTCGGAAACTCCCAGGGGGAGGAGCATAAAGGGGAAAAGGAACTAAAAACTTGGTATGAAGGTTCATTCTCCGTCGTAGGCATTATATAAGACGGGATTTTTGAACAACCTGCCCTAACCGTTTGATCTAGGAAGTTGAAATTTGGTATGAAGGCTTTTCCGCCACCCAGACGCTATTTTCTAAAATTCCTACAAGGAGGGGCAAAAGGGAAAAATCTCCCCCATATTTATTTTGTAGGTTCTTCCTCCGGTGAAGACATCAGTAAAGACGGGATATTTGGAAAAGCCTAGGAGAGGGGCAAAAAAGGGAAAATTCTCCCCCTTGACGATCTGCCAAAACCAATAGAACTAGGAAGTTGAAATTTTTTATGTAGGCTCATACTCCGGGGTACACATCTTCTCGGACGGGATTTCTGAAAATTCCTAAGGGAAGGGACAAAAAGGCCTCCCCGTTGATGGACTGTCCTCGCCGATTTAGCTATAAACCTAAAATATGTTTCACCAGGAGTATGGCTTAACTCATTGGTAAGGTGCATTTTAGAATTATGGTCATGGACATAGTTAAAATGGGGGACTCCAGGTAATCATCTGGAGACTCCGGGTACTCCCGGGCCTTCACCCAGGCAACATTTTTCTACGCTAGCAATCAAATATAATTATAAATATAATTATAAAATATTATATACAGTTATATGTATATACATTTATATTAGTCCCGAAGATATAATTATATATCATAATTATACTAAAAATGTAGCGTAATAAAGTCAGCCATTATGTATATCAGTGTGTAGCTGAGTGCTTAACTCACTACAACTCTGGCAGACTGAGTTCAAAAACTGGCGAAGGCATTGTTTGTTTTAATATATATATTTTTTTTGTATACGTTTTTAATAAACTATTTTCCGCATATATTATATTGTTGGATTGTATCAGATTACAATTCGATCTGACATTTTTCGGATTAAATTGGATCGTACTTAATCCCTAAATATGTTACTGGATCTAATTTGATCTACCATTTTTCGAATCAATTTGAATCCTTCTGTCTCCGAATAAAGGGTGATGTTTTACTTCTTGGATTTTGAGAATTAAAAAAAAACATAGAAAATTTTAATGAATAAATACCTGCCATTTACTTTTTAGAGATTATTACATGTAGATATTACAGATTATTACATGCGGCTACGCCGTAGGCGGTCCATCCGTGAGCTATAATTTTGGCATAATTTTTCCAACATTTCGGACGGTATCTCATCAATGACAGCTGAAATGTTGTCTTCCATAGCTGGAATTGTGGCTGGCTTGTCCTTGTACACGAGAGACTTTACGTATCCCTACAAAAAATAGTCTAGTGCGGTTAAATCGCATGATCTTGGCGACTCACCAAACTCGCCTCTCTAAAGGTTCATAGTATCGCATGCCGTGTGGCATGTGGCTCCGTCCTGTTAAAACTACATGTTAACCAAGTCAAATTCTTCCATTTTGAGCCAAAAAATTCAGTAATTATCGCAAGGAACCTTGCTGCATTGACTGTAACGTTGCGATTTTCATCGTTTTTGACGAAGTACGGTCCACTGATGCCACCGGCCTACAAACCGCTCCAAACAGGTCGCGTTGGCAGCTCTTGAAATATTCGGCAATTCTGTTTTTTGACTTACCCAATTAGCCAAAAATAAACTTTATCGCTGAACACAATTTTTCTATAGAAACACATTTTTCACACAGCACGAATTTTGATAATAATATTCAATGATTTGCAAGTGTTTTTCGTTTGTTAGTCTATTAATGATGAAATGGCAAACCTTACTGAGCATTTTTGGCATTACCACATGTCACGAATCTTTTTTACACATAAAAATGTACACCGAAAAACCAAATAGCAAAAATATCACCCTATAAAAGGTGTGTTTGACATACGTTACCGCGGTAACTCAATCTTACCAGAAAGCGTTTCTTGTAACAAAAATTGGGTAACCGAGAGCGTTTATGAGAGAGTCATTGTGTTTCTCTTTTTACCAGAACTTACCCGTACTTTTTGTTTGGGTAAAATGGTAAAACTATCAAATCATCACCTGCTGCTAATAAATCAGCTTTTTTCCATTTGTGAAAAAAAATTAACTTACATAAAAAAACTTAATATAAATAACTTTGTCTTCTTAATAATGAAAAATACATATGAAAATGGAAATAGTTATTTGCCATTTCAAATATATTTATTAATCAAGCTGTTTTTTAATATGAATAAATTTGACGTTTATTTTTGGGTATGAAATGTGGTTTTGTGCGTTCGCAGTATTTTTATGGTTTTGTAAGAGAATTTTTAGCTTACTCTCATTTTACCAGACTTTACCCAAATTTACCTCGTACAGACCTAAAATCTGTAAAAAAAAAACAAAATTTCATTTATGTTTTTATATGATGACATATAAACACAGACTTTATATGGTCTTTTATAATTATATCGAACGAAACATGGTCATATAAAAACCTTTTTAATCGGTTTTAAGAAATTAGAAGGATAGTTGATTCCTCCGAAATCAATCGAAAAATGTAATGTCCTCAGGGAATTTAACGAAAGAGTTACTTCCTTTAGTGCATAATTCAATGAATTCAAGAGAAATTCTTTCAGTAGTGAAGGAATTATTTGACCAATATTTATATTAAGATGAATTTCATGTAAAAATCGAGATGCATTGAACCCGACCCCCTCAGATATCGATGAAATTTTGTTCATAGCTAAATTTGATCAATACAAACAAACTCTCATTTTTAGAAATTACTTTTTTGCGATTTTTTGGGCGTGGCACAGTGGGAAAGTTTTCGAAAAAACGCGAAAATGGTCGAAAAGAGCTCCATTTAAACTACAATAACTCAGAATCGGCTGAACCGATTTACATGATATTGGTATCATTAAAAATATATTTTAACAGGCTTTATGACACGTTTAAAAAAATTAAAAAAATTACACTGTAAAAAATTTATAAAAAAAAGAAAATTTTAACTAACGAAAAATCCAAAAAGATCAAGGGTTTTTTTTTACAGTGAATTATTTTTTTAGAAAGGTTTATCCTTCACCTATACCATATCAAAAAATAAAAATGGGTTCTATTTTAGTTTTTTTATATAATTTATTAAGTAGTGTCACTTCTAATAATTGCCCTTATATTTTATATTTACAGGTAAAATAAATAAACATTGTCCCAGGAAAATTAATTAATATGTCGTAAAATTATTATTATTATTTTTGTCTGAAAATTTTTTTGGAAAAAACCTTGATGACTTTTTTTATGATTCTCAGAATAAAAAAAAAGTAATAAACAAAAGGTTATTTGATTTTTATAATTGCGGTAACAAACTAAAAAACGGTCATAAATGTTCGTGGACAATTTAAAGGAAAACAGGAAAGTGCAGTTTTTTAATTGTTTGGGTTTTTTCCGTTGGCTACCTGCATGATTTTTCTACAGAAATAAAATCCACATTTATGATTGCTCATGTTTTGGAACGTTTCAAAACGGGTGGCTGAATCAGGTATATAGCCACCCTTAAAATATGCACCCATTCATAAGTACCTGCCAGTAAAATATTGAAAAATACGTAGTGTTTATAGGTGTTCCTTATCGATTTTTGTCATTCAACAAGTGCCAACGAACGGGAAAAGTACAAGCGATTACAATTTTTACGCGTATATTTTAAAAATTTGAGTGAATATGAATTCAAACAATAAGTACAGATGCATAAAAATATCTAATAAGTGTTGCGCTTCGCTTCGTAAAATAAGTGAAAACGAGGCTGCAAATATAATTGAATATTTTCCAGCTGTCGCCAGCATTCATTGTAGCCGTATTTGCGAAACTTGCCGGAATACACTGAGAAAAGCGCGCAGTCGTAATGAATCCAACGTGGATCAGAATGAAGTCTCAAATTATTTACCAACAACGCCCAGCGATGAAATTAGCGAAGAATTGAATGAACTTCAAACTTGTACCAGCCGTAATACAAACATCGAAAGCAACGGACTCATTAAAAATATATCAAACGAAATGCATACAGAAATAGAAAATCACCGCAAATTTTAGAAAATGTAGCAGATTCACTTGGAGCTGATCCATTGTCTGATTTGTCATCGCAACTTGAAAACGTCAAAGCCATTTACGAAGAAATTTTGCAAAACATCAAATATCAAATAGAGAACAGCTCAAATCTTTTGGAACAGCAAAAACTTTTATCTCTCTTACCAATCAATATGAGTCACGCAGAAATTAAAGATAGTTTTGGGGATGATATATCTCACGATTGTATCAAAAAAAGTAAAGAAGTTTGCACATATCAATCTTTTAAAAATGAGCAGACGTAGTTTACCAACCGAAACTCTAAGCACAGTCAAGTTATTTTATGAAGATGATGAAATTAGCCGAATGATGCCAGGATCGCAAGATTCAATTACTGTTAAACAAGAAACCTTACGTGAAAAAGTTCAAAAAAGACTGATGTTATCTTCACTACGCCAATCTTACTACGAATTTAAAAAAAAAACCCCTTGTATGAAACTTGGAGTTGGAAACCAGCAAAATATCTGTGTATGCACATTGCATCAGAATATGAAATTGATGTTTGAAAAAAGTGGCTTAAAATCAATTTGTATTGAAGGAGAATGCACATTTACCGACTACAAAGATGTTCTCAAATTCGTTGTTTGTAATGGTGACATAGAAAAAAGCGAGTGTTGCGTTTCAATGTGTGGTCTAAAAACGCATATGCTAAAACATTTTGAAAATAACCAAGCTGAAGAAATAATATACAAAAAGTGGAATACAACGATTAGATGTGTTCTGGAAACGTTAACCACCAACCCAGAATCATTTGTCAGCGATTTTACTGAACACATCAAAGTTCTGATTCCGCATCATTTCATAGCAAAGCGACAATCTGAATTTATCAGCAATAAAAGAGCGGCGCTGTTATCAGGAGAAATGTTAATTCAAATGGACTTTGCTGAAAATTATGCATTTCTTGTACAAGATGCCGTGCAAGGATACCATTGGAATAATGATCAGGCTACAATACATCCGTTCGTTATTTATTACAAAGGTAATTATTTTAATATTTTGGTATTAGTAAACACATCCATCCACACTCATCAAAATATTTAATATCTTTTATTTATTTGTTTTTTTCCTTTGTTTGTTTATTTTCAGATAACGATAATTTAACTCATAAAAGCTTTGCCATAATATCTGATTGCAATACCCATTATAGTATAGCAGTTCATCTATATATTTCAAAAATGATACAGTTCGTGAAGGCCAATATAACCAACAATTTTAATAAAATCATTTACGTATCAGATGGTGCAGGAGCACAATATAAAAATAAATATAACTTCATTAATTTATGCCATCACATATCTGATTTTGGTATTGACGCTGAATGGCACTTTTATGCTACCAGTCACGGAAAATCTGCATGTAATGGAATCGGAGGAGCATTGAAGAGAGGTGCTCGAAATTATAGTATTGCAAATAAAAATGAAATCCAGACAACGAGGCAACTCTATCACTGGGCATCAGACACATATAAGACCACCATACAAGTTGCTTACGCAGATGCTGACGAATACAACAACGTTAAAGAAAAGCTATT
Organism: Eustalomyia histrio; assembly: GCA_949748255.1. Lineage (NCBI taxonomy): Eukaryota > Metazoa > Arthropoda > Insecta > Diptera > Anthomyiidae > Eustalomyia > Eustalomyia histrio. The sequence goes on from OX456525.1 coordinate 127,105,672, forward strand.
TTCAAGATATAAAGAAGCTCAAACTATAAGAGGAACTCAAGGCTTTCATTCATTCATTCCGATAAATGAAACTTTTGTACATCTGCGCATATATTCTGACTGTGCCAAATTTGAGCAGCGCAAAATTTCTTACAAATAATTAACTTAAAAAAATGTAATCATTATTCGAAATATTTCGAAAACTTTCGGTACGTATTACTAGAAGTGACACTACTTAAAAAATTCGGGTTAAAACATATTCACAATTTTCCTGGGACAATGTTTATTAATTTTACCTGTAAATATAAAATATAAGGGCAATTACTAGAAGTGACACTACTTAATAAATTATATAAAAAAAACTAAAAAAGAACCCATTTTTATTTTTTGATATGGTGTAGGATAAACCTTTCTAAAAAAATAATACATTGTAAAAAAACCCTTGATCTTTTTGGATTTTTCGTTAGTCAAAATTTTCTTTTTGTTATAAATTTTTTACAGTGTAATTTTTTTAATTTTTTAATTTTTTTTAAACGTGTCATAAAGCCTGTTAAAATATCTTTTTAATAATACCAAGATCATGTAAATCGGTTCAGCCGATTCTGCGTTATTGTAGTTTAAATTGAGCTCTTTTCGACTATTGTCGCGTTTTTTCGAAAACTTTCCCACTGTGCCACGCCCAAAAAATCGCAAAACAGTCATTTCTAAAAATGAGAGTTTGTTTGTATTGATCAAACTTAGCTATAAACAAAATTGCATCGATATCTGAGGTGGTCGGGTTCAAAATTTCAGTTTTATTTCGATTTTTAAATGAAATTCATCTTAACTAGATTTTAATGAATACGATAGTGAATAAATTCTTTAATTTTAATGTTTATTGTTCAAGGAACTTATTCGTTACATTTTAATTCTTTAAAATCATGCACAGAAATTAATTCCTTCTTTTTTCTTATTAATGTGTTCATTACTTTAATTAATAAATTGATATTAATTTTTAAGGAATTCATTTCAAATATAAATATTTTTTTCAAGCTCTGATTATAATACCAGGCCGAGAGCTCTTTTACTAGGCAATTTTTGAATACCACTATTTCTTTCTATAATGATAACTTTCAAGATATTATTGTAGCGTTAATTATAAAAAAAGACTTACCTCCAAGTGAGTTGTTTATAATAATCCAATAATATTGAGGAATTTTTTATGCTGATTACGAAATTTATTTTTATTTTTCAAATAATTAAGTTAAATTACTATGTATTAATGAAATTTTATGTGGAAAGTAATTTGAAAAATAGCATGTCTAAGCAATAATATAAATTTTGTTTATATTAAAAGTTCACATCTGCAGTTAAACATATTTATAAGTTTGAAAAATATAAGTGTATGAGAATATTTTTTACTTTAAACGAATATTTTTAAAATTTTCTTGTTAATGTTTATAAAACCACTGTATTTGCGGCACACATAAATATTTTCTTTTTATTAGGGGTAATAAATACATTTTTTGTTTTGCAAATGTGTATTTTCACTTTTAGCATTATTTATTAGTTTTTAAATAAACAAATTTATATTAAAGAACATTGCTTTCTTTTGCTTGTTCGAAGAAAAGCCAATAAAAAAAAAATAAAAGGTATGTATAAGCAGAAGATTATTTTATCTCTTTACTGCTTTTCTCTTGGTTAGGCCACAACTTTTAAAATCACTTTTTTATACATCACACAATTTCCGCCAATTTATGCACACGCGATTTTTAAATTTCCTAGACCTTTATTCACGATCGTGTTTCCAATATGACTGATTGTTTAATTGAAATTTAATATCTCGCTCTCTTGATGTACGGGCAAATGGATACCACCAGCTATAGCAAACATATCCAGCTGTAGCGTTTTTTTTCAGTTAGGTTATTTGTGTTGCAAACCTGTTAAATTACCAATAAAGTTGGAGTTGGATTGCATGTGTTTTTGCTTGACTGACTAGCTGATTGTGTGTATCAAACGTATTTAATCAATCGTACAAATGAAATGTAACGAATAAATAAAAATACCAGAGATGATAAATTCTTAATTAGGTACTAACTTGCATTTCTTTGCAAGAAAACAAATCATTTACCTAAAAAACTGATTCGTACTATCTATTGAATGGTTTCTTTGCACACAGGCTAGAACTTGAATTTTTTTCAAAAAACATATTCCATAGTCACAGCTGGCTGAAATTGTGAATCATGGGGTTTTTTTCGAGGCCGGTTATTTTAAAAAAGATAAAAATTCAAAATGACAGCAGAAAAATAAAATTTTGGTCCGATCAGATTGAAATTTATAATAGTGTGGCTTTAGGACGACTGATTATAATTTCGCAATTGGATTGTGAAAATTCAAAATGGCGGACAAATTTTAACCACCAACGTTAGTCATTCATTTTAAATGACTTTCATGGTAGTTTCCAAAAAGTTAATAAAAGTGCAAAATAAACTTAACTGTAGACCAATCAATCAAGTTGTTCTGTACATATTGTAGTGGTGATATGGACACTAGATCTAGATCTAATTCTGTCGGTTACGACAAATCTCTTCATATTAAATTATATTTTCTGTTCTGTACCAAATTTGAACTTTCTAGCTGAAGCGCTCACCGTTGGATTTTCCAAAAATCCCCTCTTATATTTGGTTACAACAACCGAATAATTCCGTTGCCGAAACCAAACTATTCAGTTCAAAAGAATTACTTAGAGGGACCGTGTTTTGTTTGATACAATTTCAAAAATGGGTATGGGTGTGATCTTATGTTGAGAGCTTACTTATTGGCCAGTAGATCGGCAAACAATACTTGATCTTATTGATTTTGGTGTGACAAGGGGAATCCCCAGAAGTCTGATAAGAGCAGAAGCCTCGTTGGTAAATAATGGACTAATTATACACTTATACTATTATTAAGTGCTATGAGAAGACCGAAGAAGGACATTGCGGTATGTATGAGGTAAGAAAACTCATACATATTATTTTTCTAAATTCATGTTTCCGTCGCTGGGGATCGAACCCACAACGTTCTGTGTAACAGTCCAACGCGCTAACCGTTGTAAACAGAAAACATCGATACTGACGGTGGAACATTGTGTTTGGATATTTGAGGAACCAAAAATTAAACACGAATTTCAACAGAAAACATTGCTACACACGATGGCACTTCAAGTGGAACATGCCCTTGTTTCTACTAATGTTCCTTCGTGTGTGGGTAGCATAACACAAGAAAACGTCAAAATGCGTGTATTAAGAAAATGTAAATATAGAAAAATAAAGTATTGTGTTGTCAGATTGGTTTAAGTAGATGTTTATGATTTAGATTCGATTATAGGGGTTGTCTAACATAAATAAGTACACTACCACTCGGAGACCCATATGATCCATTGTGATTTTAATGATAGACAAAATGAAATATTTAAATTTAATAAAGATTAAGAAAAAATGTGCATTTGTAAACAAAATATTTATAGATAGGGATGCTTAAAGGAATTTAACGAAATAGAAACAAATAAGTAACTGAGATAATTTTGTTTACATTTTATTTTATTTTACATTTATATATTTTTAGATTTTCAATTTAATCATGTCGTCAATTCAAAATTAAATTAAAAAGTAAAATAATATATAAATTTTCTAAAAATTTTTTGAGTTTTTTTGAAAAAATTTTATTGGTTTTAGCAGGGACATTTTTATTTACAATCAACTAAAAACCGACTCGCTGATTTCCACCAACTCGATCTTGCTGACAGTAGCAATTTTTCTTCAAGCACCCTTCTGACTAAAGTTTTGCTCACTCAGAAACATCTTTTGCTAAATTTACTAACCATTCTTTTTTTGTAGATAAGGTATCTTATACTCGGAATTACGGGCAACTAATGATTTTTTGAACAATTGTAATTAGTTTTTGAGGCATAAGTACGATTTTATTTGCATCAGCAGGATAAATTTTAATGCCAGATAATTTCATTGCCATAAAATGGCTTTAACTGTAACAATTTAGCAACTATTATTATGAAATAGAGGAAAGTGAAAAGAACTAGTACCACTGTGCTTTTTAGGGCAGAAAAAAGTACTCGTGTATTTCTGTGTTTATCTCTAACACGAATAATATTCGGCACATTCTTTAGTTTAGCTGACCGATCGTTCGAAAGGTCTTATTCAATGTTTCTTTTTTTATCTCATTTGCTTTGGTGGTTGCATTTTTTGAGTTGTTGTTCGTGTTTTGTTTTTATAGAAAATCCACATTCCACACTCTCTGTAAATTCTAGTAAAGTCGAGGAGTAAAGAAGTTTAAAAATGTTTATCGGTTGTATATATTTTTTTTTTGCCTTTGCAATAAGTTGCATTCAGATCTTTTTTTCAACATCAAAAACTAGTTATAGTTATTTAATTTGAGTTTTATGCTGCTATATACAGTGTTGCCATGTTTGACGATTATTTAAACTATTATTCAAAATGGGAAAAATTAGATTTTTCTTTCCAAAATTACAATTTTTTATTACGAAATACAGCAATTTAAAAAAATACGGTATTTCCTTAATTCCCTAAATCTAAAAATCAAGCCTTTTCAGTTTTCTGTTCTTAAAATTATGCAGAATCGAAGAAAATTTATGTGGGGATAAACTAAGAAACTGCTTTAAAATCAGATAATTTTTTCACTAAACGTGCACAGAGAAAAAAAAAATATATATATATATATATATATACCTATGTACATAAATCAATTCAATCATAATTAAATTAATATTTTAACAACCAATATTAATAAAACTACTGGTTTTTATAACTACTTTTTCAATACAATTGAAAATATACGTACCCAGTTATTTTTCACAACATCCAAAAACGTGATTTTATATTTTCATATAAATTTGATATTCATAAATATGGTTAAGTAATAAACTTTGGTTATGTTGAAACAAGTTAAACTGAAACTTTATATGGGAAACAACAACAAATGTGTCAGTTTAATTCCCAGGTAAAAGCTAACGGGTCATTGGGAAAATGAGGCTAAGGCCCAATTACTTAATGTCGCGTAAAAAATTTTAATTACAAATTCAAAATTTATTTATAATTTTTTGCCATACCCTGCGTGATAGGAATCGGACACTTTAACATGGGCTTGTCCTAGGAGGGGGTCATTTGCCCTCTGTGACATATCACAGGACTGGTCTAAAAGAACATGTCATGACTTTTAAACCGGTTACATGGTAGGTATTTTGGGAATCGGTCCTCTTTTCACCTATCTCGTGATATGTTCTCAAAGGCCTTAAGGTTCTTAAATTGTTAATGTCATTTGGATAATTTGGAATATTAGTATCCAGCAAAAAAAGGAGCAAAAGAAGAGAAAAAGAAGCAGTGATTTTGATTCCGGTGTTATGAAAATTTGGATCGTAACCAATGATTTCTACATAGATGTGATATAGAGTGGAAGTTTTCTTTTATGATCCTTTTTCATTGCATCTAAAAAGCAGTAATTATGGTTTAGTGAAAAATTAGATCTTTGATATTCCCAAATAAATTTTGAATTTAAATTTTAACGGGACATTCAATGATTAAGCCTTAGCCTCTGGGAGTTAAACTGACTCAGTTTAGTATTTAACCAAATTTATATGAAAATATCTTTAGTTATTTAAAATGAGTTAAGTCATAGATTTGAAAAAGTTAAATTTCATTTAAAAACACATTTTTGGAAATTGTAAAAAATAACTGCCTTAGTAGAGGAAAATAAGAACTAAATGATCAGTTCGGAATAAATGAAAAATTTATTCCTTAAGAATCACTTTTTTTTTTGCTGGGTAATAACTTATCATTATTTTTACTTTGGGTGCTTAACCTTAGTATAAAGTGTCAAAATGGAAAACAAAAGGATATAAAACAAGTAAGAGCGGCTAAATTCGGCTATGCCGAATCTTATATACCCTTCACCATGGTTGGGAAAAAACTAAAGTTTATATATGGACATATATGGAATGGACAGATTTATATACGGACGCCTTTAAGATGAAATTAACCATTTAGTTTGGTGATAAAACTTGGACTCGGGAAGATTTATGGTTCCAGAAAATAGGTATTTAAAAAAAATTTATGTTTTGGGCATAACTTTTTTGTATCTGAACCGATATTTCCGAGTTTTTCAGCAAATATGTTATACTAAAAGATTTTCGATCTTTTCTATATAAGGAGTATCCATAGGTCATATTACAGCTCTAGAATAGTGATTGCTGTTTGTGTATAAAAGGTGAAGAGGTGAAAGAAAAGAATTGTCACAAATTGTTAAAAGAAATCACTAGAACTGCATGTGCTTTATTTGTACAAAAACGTTTGATTAAGCTGGCAAATTTGCATTTGGGATTTTATTTCGCTTTTTTATTAGAAATATTTGTAATTTCTTTAGCTTAATTTTAAAAATTTGAAGGAAAATAGTTTATAATTTTTTTTTTATAAATTATTATAAGTTATGACCTAAAATAGTTGCACTCAAAGGGAAATTATGTATAAAATTTTCTTAATATATGAGAAATAAAATGGTTTAAAAATCTTTTTATAAATTCTTTTAAATCGGAACAAAAAATAGAAATAAAACTGTTTGTATTTTGTTTGTATCAGAGAGTTTTTATAAAAATTTTTATGTTTTTATCCTATTTATAGATTATTTAATTATTAATATAAAATTTTATTTAAATTAATTATTAAATGTTAAAAAAAAACAAAAAAAAATCTTAAGAAAATAAAAAAAATGTACAAAAAAAAAAAGTGAATTGACCGGGATTCAAACCCGCGACCCTTCCACCTGTGGTGAAGGGTATAAAAACGTTTGTATTTTGTTTGTATCAGAGGGTTTTTGTAAAAATGTTGATGTTTTTAGCCTATTTATGGATTATTTAATTATTAATATAAAATTTTATATAAATTAATTATTAAATGTTAAAAAAAAAACAAAAATAAACAAAACAAAAAAGTCTTAAGAAAATAATAAAAAAAATGTACAAAAAAAAGTGAATTGACCGGGATTCGAACCTCGAACCCGCGGCCTTAGAGAAAAAAAGTATTTGTGACATAGCGTCTAGACAACTGAGCTATTGAAGCTCACACAAAATCATCGTCAATAGAGGTACATATATATAAAAGTCTTCGTTCATTAGAGATTTGTTTAGTTTTTATTTAAATGACAAATCTTTGTATGTGTGTTGTTTGTGTATAAAAGGTGGATATGAAAGAAAAGAATTTTAACACATGGATGTTTGTTATGCGTAATATTCTACATACATATTAAACAAAGGGATTTTACCGAAAAAATTAGAGGTAGTCCTGGTTTTTTGCTAAAATCTCAGCCATTTATTAACCGATCTGACTGATTTTTAATAGCAAACAAAAATGGATCACATGTAACAGAAATAAAAAACAATCAAGTCCTCATCATGTCTGGGTTCTTCGGAAAACCCATTTCAACACACAGACGGACATCGTTAAATCAACTTTGCTCTTCATAAGGACCCAGAATATATATACTTTATAGGGTCTAAGATCAATATTGTAGAAATTACAAACGGAATGACAAACTTATCTATACCCTTCCACATGTGGTGAAGGGTATAAAAAATGGATTCTCTTGCATTGTGGACTGAAGACAGTGATGAAGAAAGTGGTGCAATTCCGGAGAGTTCAAAGGAAAATAATAAGAGATAAATCCGACATTATGAATCTTGATGATCGCACGTAAGAGATATTATTTTTATTTAATCACAAAATTTAATCTTAACAATTCCACTTTTAGTTTCATTAAGAACTTCCGGCTAAATAAAAATGCATTCATGTATGTCTTAAAATCTATAGAGGATGATTTAAAAGTACCAAAAAGATCAACTGGCATTTCGCATTTGTTAAAATTAGCTGCCACATTGAAGTTTTTGGCACAAGGTGGATACCAGCATCGAATAGGTCAAGATCGCCTACTGGGAATTTCGCAATCTTCAATTTCCTCTTGCTTATCAGAGGTATGCGAAGTAATCGAAAAAAATCTATGTTCCAAGCACATCATCTTCCAAATGACTGAAGAAAAAAAGATGGAGGCTAAAAGATATTTTTTTGATAAATGTGCAATACCTGGAGTTATTGGAGCAGTAGATGGCACTTACCTTCAATTAATAAGACCAACTAACAATGAGCATTTATACTTTAACCGAAAGCAAAAGAAAGTTCCGCTGAATCGTATTTTAATAATCAACACTCCAAAAGCAGAGAATTGCATTATACACCAGAAAAGGCCGTTCAACTTAATGTTTGTTGTGCATTACACAATATATGTTTGTTGTACAAGGTTGAGAATCCTTGTCAACAAAACGAAGATATGCCTGCAACTTCGAGCAATGAAAATATATCTACAACTTCTACCAATGAAGATACACCAACTACTTCAGCCACAAGTAAATTGACGAATATTGCAAAAAATATAAGAAATGAAATTATGAATAATATGCAGTCAATAAAATTTTATTTATTTTATAAAAACAAAAGAATACAAAAACTTAAAAGATAACATTCATTTAAAACGGTATATCACATAAAATAAGGTAATTCATTTAAGAGTTTTTTGTAAAACACTTCGGTGGAGGATTTGAAGATATTTTTTTGTTACAAAAATAAATTATTTTTAAAATTCACCCTATCTGTTTTAAAAAACTAGGTACTTAAAGCTTTTAAAACAAAAAAAGATAAAAAATTGATTTAAGAAAAGTTTGAAGAGTATAAAACTAAAAATATGTTGCACATTTTCATAAAAAAATCACTCATGAGAGAGTAAACCATTTTTTTTGTGCTGTCGGCTAAATTTTCTTATTGGAATTAATTAAACAAGATAAAAAAAAAAAAAAATCATCTGATAATTTGCAATATATCAATATTAATCCAGAAAAATAAAGATTGGCTTTTTGTGATTTTCGTGCATTTTCATAAATTTTTGTGTATAAATACTTACAACTTGCTGTAACACAACAACTACTTGCTGTCTACCATCTTTTTAATTTATGCAAATGGCGCCTAAATGTGGTATATGTAAAAAAATTGTTCGGGATAATGACTCTGGTGTTGAATGCGGTACATGTAAATGCTGGTTTCATGCTGTATGTGCTAATATAAATGATGAACTTTATGCCTTAATGGGGAAAAGTGATAATATTTCCTTCAATTGCAATGGTTGCCTTGCAAATAGCACACCTCAAGCTTTCAGTTCTTTAGTGCGCACTTGTGTCGAAGAAGTTAATAAAAACTTTATGAATTACTTCACTTCATTTGCGGCCGAAATGCGAACTGACAAAAAGGAGTTGGAAAATCTTATTGAAACGTCTATTTCCAATGTTCGTATGGATTTATCCACATCTATGAAAGAATTTAAGGACTCTCTTGATCTTTGTGATGGTAAAATTAACTCGGTTGAAACCAATATGTCTGCTAAAATCACACGCCTCGAGGTTGCTGAAAATGTGTTACATAGACAACTTAATCGTGGCGATTTTATTATCTCTGGCTTACCATCTGGTTTACCGAACCTGTTAAATCCTGTCTTAGCTATTTTCTCCTTTTATAACATGCAAATTGATTTTAAAGATATAAACCACTGTATCTATGTTCATAGTGGAAAATCCGTTTTAGTGAAGCTTAACAATGTCCATACGAGAGATGAGCTAATGAATGCATATTTTAAGAAACCGACTATTCAACTAAAAGATGTTATGGCTGTTGATGTTGAATCCAGAGTGTATCTGAACGACAATCTAACACCTGCCTGTGGCAAATTGCAGAACTTATGCAGATTGCTGCGCAAAGAGAAAAGAATTATCTGGTTCCGTATTTTGAATTTTGATGTCCCTAAGGCTAAAGTAAAACTACCTGATGGCACCACCAAAACTTATGATGTTAATCAATGTCTTGGATTGCGTTCAGCTTGATGTTCCACATCATGGTATTCATTCTATACATAATCACATATATTCAATTTTTGTTTCTTCCTTTCTACACTAAAATGCTATACATTCCTTACATTTTTTAAAAAACAATATGTTTTTTATGCATAATAATTTTTATATTATTGCGATTTTGTGTAGAAATGAATACAACATAAATAAGTTTTTTTTTTTTTTTTTCTATTTTTGTTTTCATTAACTTCTATTTTATTTTGTTTAATTAATTTCATTATTACATGGTATGTTCTGATAATTACTCTGTGATTTTTATTACTTTGCATAGCTTTAATGCTTTTTCTTTTTTTTTCTCTTTAAACCTTTTCAGTAATTTTCTGATTTATCCATTTGTTTCTGAAATAGAGTTATCTTTTGAACATGCCCATTTTCAATAATCTGTGTTTGTATATAGATTTAGTCGATGGTCGTGCATATATTGTACTTTTATTGCACTTTTCTTTTGAATTATGTTTTGTTCAAGAATTATTCCGTATTGCCTATTGTTAAAACTACTTATGGATTATTTTTCATACTTTACTTTTAGGTTCCCCACTCAACTAAAAAAACTCTTTGGTTTTGATGTTTTTTAATCAATATCTTGGTTCTTCTTTCAGTGGTAATGTTTCTTCTGATTATATTTCGAACTGTTCATCTGTTCATTTAAAAGCTGGACATCTAAATTGCCAGAGTTTAAGGCCGTCAAGTAATAACTCCAAAATTGATGAATTGAGACTAATTGTTAATAATAACAAGTTTGATGTTTTTGCTGTCTGTGAGACTTGGCTCAAACCTTATATTTCTAATCGAGCTATTTCCATTCCTGGTTATAATATTTTTCGTAATGATCGCAATGGCGCTAGAGGTGGTGGCGTTTGTATATATGTTTCGTCTAAGCTTAAATGTAAAAAAGTTTTTGTTATTTCTGATCATCATGCTTGCGAATCAATTTTTATCGAATTTTCTTTTAATGACACTCGGACACTATTTGGTGTGGTATATTTACCTCATGGAGACTTAGTTTCGTTTGAGGATTATCATCATGAGCTTTTTCTGAGATATTCTAAATTAATTATTGTCGGAGATTTCAATTGCAACATGTTTGATAATGATAAATCCTACAGAATAAGGTCAATGTGTTTAAGAAACAATTTATTCGTTTCTCACAATTCGATACCTACCCATTATGATGTTGCTCATGGGTCTTCTTCCCTTATTGATTTTTGGTTGGTAAGTGATCTTTCGTTATTACGAGACCCATATCAGTTCAGTTGTCCCTCTCTATCCCATCACACACTCATTTATGCATCTTTTTCCATTCGAGTAGAGCGATCTGACGAATTTATTGAATTTCGAGACTTTAATTCCACAGACTGGGATGGGTTACTATTATTTTTGGCTAACTTTAACTTAAATTCGTTTTTTAATGGTGATGTTAATACTCAGTGCACTGAACTTTCTTCTCTGCTTGAGTCTTTATTTACATTTGTACCTATAGTCAGGAAAAAAGTGAAATATGCAGCTGATGATTGGATGTACAGCAAGCAAGTCATATATGCTAGATCTATTAGAGATATTTCTTATAAATTTTATAAATCAAATCGTTCACTTGAAAATTGGAAGATATTTTGTAAGTTTCGGAATAAGGCTAGAAAAGTAACCCGTGAAGCGAAAAAAATGCATTTTAGCAAAGCTTTTTCTGGATTAAGCACAGCTGGCATCTGGAAAATTTTGAGAGGTGCCGGTTGTTTTGATGATGACTCACCCATTGAAAATTTAGATGTAAATTATTTAAATGACTTTTTTGTAAGTGGTAACAATATTGCATATCAAAACAGTCTTGACTTTGAAGCTCTAACGGACGGTGTTAACTACTTTTCTTTTCATTGTGTTTCTGACTTTGAAGTGAGAAATGCCTTGTATAAAATAAAATCCGCTTCTGTTGGTGTTGATAATATTTCGTTACGCTTTATCAAACTAGTGTATCCTTATGTCTCGAGTTACATTCTTGCTTTGTTCAACAAAATATTAACTACATCTACTTTCCCTACACTGTGGAAGTGTGCACGTGTTGTACCAATCCCTAAGACCAAGTTTGTATGCGAAATTGAAGATGTTAGACCAATTTCTATCCTTCCTGTTTTGTCGAAGGTGTTCGAACACATCGTTAAGGACCAAATTATGTCCAAGGTCTCAAATAAAATATATAATAGACAATATGCCTACAGGAGAGGACACAACACTACGTCTATGATGCTCGACATCACAGATCTAATAAGAAATAACATTAACAATAACAATTTATCAGTTCTTATATCTTTGGATCTGTCTAAAGCTTTTAATTCATTATCTTTTTCCACTATGATCAGTAAACTCAATAACGAATTTAACTTTTCAATAAGTGCATGTCGTCTCATATACTCATACCTCACAAATAGAACTCAGTTTGTTACTTTAAATGGTTTATGCTCAAGTTCTCGTTTACTTCTTTCAGGGGTTCCACAAGGATCGGTCCTTGGACCAATTTTGTTCATACTTTACATAAATAGTCTTCCTGATCTAATTAATAATGCCGTGTGCCAATCTTTCTTCTTCGCTGATGATATCTTCTTACTTTTTAGTAGTAGTTTAGATTTTGTTGATGTTTTGGAGTGCAACATTCAATATTGTCTTGATGGTGTTGCTGATTGGACGGTTTTAAACTCCCTTAATCTTAATCATTCTAAAACTAATGCCATTATGTTTGGTAAAACAAACCGCTTTTTTCCTGCTTTAAATATAACATTTGGAAACGTTCGGTTACGATTTGTTAATCATTTGAGATGCTTAGGTATTATACTTGATTCAGGGCTATCCTTTGATATGCACATAAATGTTCTTAGTTCAAAAATTTTTTATATTTTACGTAAAATATACTCTCTGAATTTGTATATTCCTCCTCATATCAAATGTAGACTAGCTCAATCTTTACTTTTGTCTTTGATTCTCTACGGGTTTGAAGTATACTCTGGGACAACTACTAGCTTTTTGGAAAGAGTAAAGCGTTTAATTAACGCAATTGTTCGATTTGTATTTAATATCAGGCGCAGGGAGCACATATCGCAATTTGTTGGTAATTTTCTCGGTTGCTCTTTTTACAACTTTTTAAAATTTCGCTGCCTATTTCTTTTTTATAAAATGGTTAAAAACAACGTACCGCAGCCTTTGCTAAGCTTGTTCACATACACAAGATCTACCAGAAACCCTAAAATTATTATTCCCAAAATTGCAACGTCTTCTTTTGAGAGATCTTTTACTATAAGAATTGCTCGATGGTGGAATTCTCTTCCACTGGAATTACGTCTTTTCTCACACTCTAATAATGTGTTTCGACTAAAACTGTTTCGATATTTTTCAGATCAATTAACGTCATAAAAATTAACTTAACTTCAATAAACCCTTTTGCCACTGTCTGGGACCATTCTTTTATTTAACTCTTGTTTTTTTTTTT